>CM060432.1:7920664-10320664 GCA_030545235.1 Helianthus tuberosus
TATACTTTTCATTTTATACAAATTTTTCGTTCTACATTCTATAACTATATATAAATTTAGAGCTTTGTGTTACATTGTTAGTTGTAACTATGGTGTACTTGGTTCTACACTACTTGGCCTTTTTAATCTTTAATTGTTTTTTTAAACCCAATACTTTTACATCTTTACATCTTTACATTTTAACCCCAACACTTTTTAACTTTTGACATTGATCCCTATACTTTCATCGTTTACAAATTTTTTATTTTCCGTTTTTGGTATAAATATTGCGAGTTAACACGCCGTAACGTGCATGTGTGATTAAACATTTTAATGCCTGTTTATTCCCATTTAACAGCCCCATCGCAACGTGTGTAACCTAAATCGACTTAGTTATAGTTTTCTACGTTTTACATGTCACATGTGTGGTTGAATGTTTTTATGTCTATTTTTCTTTTTATTCAGTTTTATTTTTTCGTTTCTTATTTCATTTTTTATAAGAGCTTTTCCGGTGTTGGTAGTCGTTGGCCGTGGTGCCACCATAACTTTTCAACTGCCAAAGAAGCCTTTTTCAAGGCGCCTTCCTTGCGTTCATTCACCACTGCCTAGAGATGATAGAAAGACGAGAAATAAGCAAATCGGAAATGAATAACTAATGACAAACGGTTCAGTTTTGATTTTTTGAAAACTCGAAAATTACAGTTTGTTTTTGGTATAGATCCAAACCAAACTCCAATAATTATTATTATTACTATATTACTATATATTACTAAATAAATTGAAATGAATAGTGATTTTAATATTATAATAATATATAGTTTTTTTAATACTTCTGTTATTTTAATATTATAATAATAAAAGTATTAAAAAAACTATATATTATTATAATATTAAAATCACTATTCATTTCAATTCATTTATTAATGTATAGTGGGAATGCCCGCGCATTGTCATGGGTATATATATATATACATATACATATACATATACATATATATATACATATACATATACATATATATATATATATATAGGATAAGGATCCGTTAGGAACCACCCTTTATTGCGAGAACCGCGAGAACTAGTGTGAACACATGGCATTTTTGTAATTAAAGTGAAATTCCATCTAACAGGGTTTACATCTTCCATCTTCGTTCTGTTCAAATATTTAGAGTTTATATCTTCATTCAAATCATCGTTCACTGCTACGCTGCTACCACTCCCCTGACAACCGCCACCGCCGTCGACACATCACCTCTGCCACCACCACGACACCACCGCACCACCACCGTGATAACTCCTTCGCTGACAACTCCTCCGACAGTAACTCATCCAGTGACATTCATACATCTGCTCATAAGTCACCACTGCAATAACTAATTCGGCCCGTCCTTCTATGATTACTCGGTTGAATACATCATTTATCCGGTAATCACAACAAATTACATACTTTTTTATTACATCCATTCTGTTAACAATTTCTATGTTGTTACCAATTCCCACTGTAAGTGTCCTTATACGATTACTCAGTCCGATTATATTGCTATTTGTCATCTACTTACAAATAAATATGATTTCACTTGTAACCCCTTTGTGATACATATGGCATCTTCTGATTCATCACATATATACCCTCCTCGCCAATCTGATGGGTTCACAGTTTAAGCGGCTAGAAAAGTCCTGGAAGAAGCTTGTTTTGGGTCGGATTTTAAGGTGTTTACAAATAAACATGATTTCACTTGTAACCCCTTTGTGATACATATGGCATCTTCTGATTCATCACATATATACCCTCCTCGTCAATCTGATGGGTTCACAGTTCAAGTGGCTAGAAAAGTCCTGGAAGAAGCTTGCTTTGGGTCGGATTTTAAGGTGTCCGAGTGGCTTAACTGGGTCCCTATTAAAGTTAATGGTTTCATATAGAGGTTCCTGCAGAATCGGGTCCCGGTTGGGGAAAATCTGCGTGCGAGAGGGGTTAGTAGCATTACTGGTTGCTGCATAAAGTGTGTGGGGGTTTCGGAGTCAGTCACGCATGTTTTTATTGAGTGCCCAATAGCCAAGGCGGTGTAGATGAAGATCTCTGTTTGGTGTAACTGGGACCTTACAGGCCTCTCATCCCTGGAGCAGCTTGTTCAGGAGTATACGCGACTAGATTCTTATGTCAATAGTACATTGCTTTTGAGTATAATTTACTCCACTTTATGGGTAATTTAGAAGGATAGTAACAACAGGCTCTTTAAGGGGGGGCAAGCGTTCTTTTGAGTTGGCTTCCGAGGATGTTATTAACCTCTCGTTCGGATGGGTAAAATATCGTTCGAAGTTCTGTGTTGATAGCTGGGAAGGCTGGGTTAATTTGTTTTTTTTTATTTTATGTTTTGTATGGCTGTGTATATGCAGAGTATGTTATGAACTTTTTTGTCTTGTTTAGATTTTTACCCCTTGTTGTTGTTTTACCAGCTAATCGCTGGTATTTCTTTTGTGGTATGAGAAGTTTTGCTGTGGTATGAGAAGTTTTGCTGTTGTCCAAAAAAGGGTAATATACCCAGCCGGAGCATCTGCTGCAGTTTGCCCCTCTTCAGGGTACAGAGCACCCCAGTTTTCCGGGAATTTGAAATTCCGAATCAAGCCATCAAAGGTCGCCCTAGGCCACTTCAGCGGTGGAAGTTCAGTCGACATTTCTTCAGAAAGATCTTCTTGATGTTCTCCGGTTGACATAAGAGAAAGGAGTGATAAAATCTTTTCTTGAAAGAAAGGAATAGGGAAAGTTTCAACAAAATAATGATTACACAGAAGAGGTTACTCAAACGTTATATATACTCACCGCAATAAATAGCATCGGTAACCGCCACAACACCTTTTTCGGATATCACAGTTCTCCAAGCAGTAGAGAGAGTAAAAATCAACACAAACGTGTTTACACACGCGCGTGCAGGACACGAGCAGGAAAAAACAACTGACAATGACACTCTGTCATTCAGGCTTACTGTACCAGTCTCATTCAAAGTCAAAGATTTTCAAAAAATCTTTAAATCAAAATGAATCTTCTTCCAGAAGCTTTCTTATTTTCGCGCCTAAAAGCATTTCCCTCTTATAAGTCCAGTGCTCCACTTACTTGCATAAGTGCAACACAAGACTGGGGGACTTGAAGGGGTAAGGTCCCAAAAACCTCATAATAAGTGCCTGGGACCGTACCACAACCTTACTTTCCAGCCTTGTACCTTGCGCGGCCGCGCACGGGTATCACAAGTAAAGACTTAAAGAACAGTCAACACTCACGCGCCCAAAGGAAATCATAAATCCTTGCGCTTTCTCCCATAGACAAAGGATGAAAATCCTGAAGTAAACACTTCCGCTTAAATATCCAGACCTGGGTATTATTTACTCAGACTTGAGATCTATTTGTCCAGCTGTCTCCACACAATAAGGTGCCACACCAGATTACTGCTGCAATCTTCTAGAAGAAATGCAATCGTGCACCACCAAGACGGTTACAACCATCTGGACACGTGTCACCATCTCAAGCATCCCTGAATTCACAACGAAAGCATGTAATTGGAGAGTAATCTCCACTTGATCACTTTACACGTGGCAAATCCCCAGCCTTCGATCTAAGCCACGATCCGTGTGCTCTCACGTCGGATCAAGGAGCTTGACGGAAGGAAATGTAACCGCTTACGAGGATAGCATCTTCCATCAACTTTTCACTAACGGGTTTTCCCGCCTAAACGACTCCCGGCTATAAATATGAGAAACAACCCAGGTATGAATTCAAGTTACACACACTTCTCAAATACATCTTCTTCTTCATAATCTATACTTATTCTCACACCGGAGTCGGGTCAATGAGAGAACCCTCTTCTCCCCTTGGCGAGGCTAACGGTGTTTCTTTTTTGCAGAGTTATCAAAGAAAGAGATCAGTTGTAACCGAATCAGACGAGAGGAAACCCACCTTTTTATGCGGATTCAAACCCCCTAGATATCTCGGTTCCGACCATTTATCTAGTGTTTCTTCAACGTTTTACGTAAAAAAAATTTACGCTTTACGTTAAAAAGTTTTACGTAAGACTTTTTACGCTTAACGTTTTACGTTTTACGTAAAACGTTTTACGTTTTTACGTTTTACGATAAAAAGTTTACGGTTTAACTTTTTTTTAACAAAAACTTTTTTACGCTTAACGTTTTACGTAGAACTTTTTACGTTTTTACGTTTTACGATAAAAAGTTTACGGTTTACGTTTTACGTAAAACTTTTTACGTTTTACGTAAAACTTTTTACGTGTTACGTTTCACGTAAAACTTTTTACGTTTTACGTTCCACGTAAAACGTTTTACGTTTTACGTTTTATCTAAAAGTTTTTTACACAAAACGAACGCACCCAGAAAATCGCTACTCGGTAGGTGTCTCAGATAGATTGCTATCATCATCGACGCCTCAAAAAAAATATAAAAACCCAACAAACATAAAAAACAAAGGGTATCTCGAAAAAAAACGGGGTTTGACTCAGATTATCCGATAATCAAGAGGCTGCAAAAGTGGGGTTGCAGGATCAAAAAACCTACCCTCCGCCGTCCTTGCCGCGCCATCGTCATCAAAATCTACGTTTTTTTTTTTTTTTTTTTGTATCATCGCCACCCAATCGATCGTATCAAAACCCACAGATTCAAATATCACAAATCAAAACCCCCAACATATCAAAACCCACTTCAACCACTATGTCACACCCCAACCGATGGCGGAATCATCGGGGCGCGGCACTGAGCGAAACAGATTGTCCAGAAGTTTCCATAACAACTATCATCACCATTTAATTAAACATTACGTCCCATACCGTAACATAAATAGTCAAACAAGTTATTACAGGCAACATCAAAACAAATATTCTGTTCCGACAACTCAGATTCAAATAAGTAGAAATTGTTTATCTGCTTCTAGAGACCCCTAATAAGTTATCTACAGACAACTATTTGTTGGGCTCTAAAGCTTTATTCTAGCTTCCATTTCCTACCACATATGCGTCCTAAGCACCTGTCACATACGTTAAAATAATGTCAATACATAAAATGTAAAGGTGAGCATACAAGTTTGATAATAGCATATATAGAGTTCGAATTCGTTTACGCATAACCAGCACGTACACATAGTGAAATGAAGCACGTTAGTTATCGACACAGATCCATCGATACCAATGACTGCGGGTTGACTGCCCGAGGCAGTTCGCAATACACGATTACCACTGTAATCCATGCAAGTAAAAGATCCTTAACAACCCCCGTGTGAACGGGTGCTGAGTCCAAACTATAGTACTATCGTTGCTAAGGCAGGTAGACAGCATTCCATGTGTAAACATAACAAACAAGCATTCATAAGCCACGTATAACATGCATTAATGGTTAAGCGTTAAAATAGCTTGAGTAGTGTGATAGATGTAGTTTGATTAGTTGTAACGTATGTAACACCCAAAAGTGCTAAAGCAAAAAGGGTTCGAGTATACTCACAGCGATAGTGGATTGAAGGGAGCGCTTTACAGCGAGTACGATTAGCCTGAATAGATTCGATAACGTAACGATAAGTGACGCGTAAAACAGTAAAAGTGAGAGTGGGCTGAATGACTGACCGTGCGGATCAGTCATCCGTGAGTAGGGGTCATCCGTGCGCATGACCTATCCGTGCGGGTGGTGATACGAACGGATGGCAATGCGTGCGGATGGTGATCCGTTTCGGATAAGCTGTTCGTGCGTACGAGCTGTCCGTGCGTACGAGCTGTTCGTACGGACCATTTGCTTGTGTGAATAAACTTTCAAGTGGATTGTTTCTTCCTAAAATGTGTTTGTGTATGATGGTTTGTGCTTTGAAGTTTTCGTTGTAGCATTTTGAAAACACCAAAGTGTTTCTACCTTTCAAGCCGGCCGCGCGGACGGCGGTCCGTGCGTATGGTAGTCCGTGCGGACAGACCGTGCGCGCGGGCAGAGGCAATCCGTCCGGATAGTCTGTCCGTGCGTATGGCGTGGCCGTGCGGATGAAAATTGTTTGGTTTTTGTTTTAAGGCCTTAGTATCTCATGATCCGAAGAGTAATCCATTCAGAGGTTGTCCGTCCGGATTGCTCGTTCGTCGATACTCAAACCTTGTTTGGAAAGTGGGTCCCAAGGGTAGCCCGTGCGGATCACCACTCGTGCGTATGACCTGTACGTGCGTATGGCTTGTACGTGCGTACGGCTAGTTCGTGCGGACAGCTAGTCCGTGCGGACAGCTAGTCCGTACGGATAGCTTGTCCGTGCGGACAACGAGTCTGGTTGTTCCGTTCGTCTACACTTGGTTTCTGTTGTCGTTTATCGAGACGTTCTGACCACGTAGCAACCACTTAGAGTTGTGTTCCCACCCGCGTGACTAGACCGGCCAGGAACCACCCTAACTCAGCCTGTCGGCGACTCGGAACAGCTCTCCCGGTTACCCCGAAATCAGTTGTCTACGGGTAGAATTCTGGATCTGGAACTAGGGCATTACTATTGATGAGTAAAACACAAGGACTGATCGGATTTGTACCGGTTTCAAGGGTAAAAGTGGGAAAGAACTTTGGTCTATTTCTTTCAACTCTTTTATCTTTAGAAAAGTTTAGATCTAGGTGAAATTATTGTAAAAACTTGTTTGACTATTTATGTTACGATATGGGACGTAATGTTTAATTAAATGGTGATGATAGTTGTTATGGAAACTTCTGGACAATCTGTTTCGCTCAGTGCCGCGCCCCGATGATTCCGCCATCGGTTGGGGTGTGACACACTATTTTTTACAACCCCACCAAAATCATCAAAACCCACCAAACTTCAAGCAGAAAAAAAAACCCAAACTTTTTGAATCAAAGAACCCCAATCAAAACATAAACGAATCGAACCTTTGGGCCAATCATCAAGAATCACAATTCAACTAAACCCATATCATGAACACAGACCAAGAATCACCAGACAATTATTCAAGAACACATATCATGAACACAGACCAAGAATCACCAGAAAAATCACCTAAACCCAGAAAAAATCAAGAACACATACCAAAAAACCATCGGTATCATCATCATCATTCAAGAACACATATCATGAACACAGACCAAGAATCACCAGAAAAATCAACTAAACCCATAAATGGATGAAAGGGGCGGTGCTGTACAACCCCACTACAGCCAGACGTTGAACCACCACCACCATCGATGCTAGATCACACACCACCACCTGTCGTTGACCCACCACTACCCAGCCATCGAACCGCCACCACCAGCCACTAACCCACTAACCCACTGTTAGAACCACCGCCGCCGATCAACCACCACCGTAACATGTATGGTGTTAGAACAATCTTGAGAGAGAGAGATTAGGGGGTGAAGGACACCAACATCATAGATCGGGACACCAACAACCACAACATCAAATCGGAGCTCACTACCCCCAAATCGGAGCGGGGATGATGGCGGCGGTGGTCCCCGGAGTAGGAGTGGGGGGGTCGCCGGAGTAGGAGTGGGGGGTTCGCCGGAGAAGGAGGGTGATAGTTTCATCAGTGAAGATGATGAAGATTATCTTCATCAGTTAGGAGAGAGATGTGTGAGTTTCAAAAATGAAGGTCTACAATTTGTATTAGTGATGAGAGATGAGAGAGATAATTAAAAAGATGACAGACATTTCTGGTGGAATTAATGCAGAGAGAGGGTGAGAGATTAGACATTTGAGGTAAAAGACCAAAACACCCTTTTAGTTGGCACAATGTGATTGGTTGAAAGTGGTTCTCGCGGTTCTTACAACTGGAGGTGGTTCTTATTTTAGCGGGATCATATATATATATAGAGAGAGAGAGAGAAAGGTTAACATACAAAAAGCCTTATCGTACTTCACGTACGCGACAAGCGTAACCATCAGATCAGGGCCATAATCACGCATGGATCAGTTAATCATGCATGGGATCAGTTATTTGGTGATAATCACGCATGGGAGCATTAATAACGCATGGAAATGTAATCACGCAAGTTGTTTTTCTGTCGCAATCACGCATGGGAGCATAATAACGCATGGAAATGTAATCACGCAAGTTGTTTTTCTGTCGTGTACCTTAACGTACGTTAAGCCCTTTTGTACATTATACTTTCTCTCTCTCTCTCTCTATATATATACATATATATATATACATATATATATAGAGGCCGGTTAACGTACAATACCTCTTATCCTACATTATGTACGCGATGCCCTCAGCCGTACGATCTTCAATCGATCAAACGCGGGCGAAACTAATTTAAATGATTAAATTAATCATTTTAATATATCTAAATCATACCAGGAAGGTTAGAAACGTCATTGCGAGGTCATAAATCTCCGTAATTGACCGATGATAGTTCAAAATCAAACCCTAAATCAAATTCAAAAACCTGAAAAATCTTCTTCCCCAACCTCCTTTCGTTCCTTTTGGTGCGATATCGATAATAAGAACTACTGATTTGGGGAAGAAGATGAACAATAACACACACAGATTATACACATGCGATTTGTTTTCTTGAAAAAAAACAAAAAAAACATTAAGACGTCGTGCGAATTCATTTTGTTTTGGATTGATATTATTAAATTCATTATTAAGTTATTCGCATGTGACTGCATTATGAATTCAATATAATAGAATTATCATTTTCGCATGATACATGAATTCATTTTGTTTTGGATTTTCGCATGATATTATCAAATTCATTATTAAATTCGCATGTGACTGCATTTGGAATTCATGTTGGAATTCTCATTTGCTTTCGATTTCGCATGATATTATCAAATTCGCATGTGACCATATGCGAAAATGTTACAAAAAACATGTTATTTCATCAAAATTATCACATGCGAAATTGTTACCAAAAAACATGCGATTTCATCAAAATTTATCACATGCGAAAATGTAACAAAAAAACATGTGATTTTCAATGCGGGGAGATGATCTGACGGCTGAGATTGTAGCGTACGTAATGTACGATAAGGGCATTTGTACCGTACTCTTTACCTATATATATATATATATATATATATATATTTGTTTATGTGTCCAAGTATATATGCCATAGATACGTATCATTAGAATGTAATATCTTACTTTTAGTGGAGATGTATAATGTGTTAATGTTATGGACCTATATCTCATAGATTATAGTGTGAGGTTTTGCGTCAAAGTAAAACATGTCATTCAAATATGCAGAAATCCTTCCGGGATGCTTGGTAGCATCGCTTGCACACATTGGTCGTAGGCCACCTCCAACTGGTTGGCGAGTTCAACTTCATCAGGGTGATCATGATGGTCTGACCTTGATGTTTAAAGATGTGGCATTATATGATCTTTGGATGCGGCATGCGTTGTTTCGTGTTGTCGACGCAAACAATTAGGGATGACAATGGGCCGAGTTCGAACCGGGTATTGGTAATCCCATACTCATACCCGGTAGTAAAATCTTCATTTTATCAAGTTTAATTGTAGGTGAACATTTTATCAAGTAGTGATCTCCTTCACATTAGAAAATTTTGATTAAATAATGAAAGAAAGTATGCATACAAGATGAATTCAAGAATGTTCACTCGAATCACTGTATATCTTTGTTTTCATACGATGATATTACCCTTGTTATCATTTTACTAGTTTTCAACTCAGAAGTCATTTAACTAATATTGTTCCAACAAAGAAGCATTAAATATTAAACAGAAGCGGAGTGGATTTTGTTGGAAAGAGTGAGTGACTACATCGGAACACCGAAGATACTTACTTGGTCATTACTGGGTGGAATTCTTCCTTTATAAATAAGATTAGCTCACAATTGGAAGCTTTCTAGCCCAAAACATTCTTCTCACAATCAAACACTACTCGATAACATGTCATGAAGTTTTCTGAGGAAGAACAGCCAACCTGTGTTACATTTTCAGACAAGTAACTTTATCAGGTAAAGAAAATGAAAGCAACAACGAATACTTACTCCCGATGATGTTTATATCCTCACTTTTGACATACCCAAACAGAACACAAATCCACAGTCCTATGTAATCAAAGCAATTCTTAATTTAAGAGGAACAAAGACAAAAGGAATTGTGACAGAATCCTAGTCTCCTCCTTTCATGATTAGATTCATCAAAGGCCCTTCGAATGTCTGCTGATTCGGACTGAACAAACACATGGTCATAACCCAATTAACCCACAAGTAAAACACAAGCCAATTTCTTAATTTATATGGATACAAACCTTAAGTCATAGCAATACTCGAAGGGAATGTCGGAACTTGGTTGACTCCGGGTCTCTTCTATCTGTGAAGCAAACAGCAACGACATAATTATATAAATCATGCCAATTTAATAAATAAAAATTCACGACACAAAAATGCTCGTTTCACTTCGCGAATACAGCTTTACTTACACTTTCAGTTATAAACTTGTGCACGTATATACCCAAAAATTTCTATACGAAAACTACATATTTTCCACTACTTAGCGAAAAGTTCGGGGTGTCGGCCGCCCCTTAAAAGCTTCGCCCATGAGCTTGCCTATAGTGACCATGACTTTTTTATTTAACAGGTCAGATATGACAACAAAAAAAACGTTGACTATGTTTATGTCAGGTTTCCAATCGTGTCAGAAATTGACATCCTAGGTATAACGAAAGAATAGGAGGCAACCTGTCTGCTTAGCTTATTATTGAATATAATCTCGAAACGAAACAATGTACATCTCCTGCTGCATAATGTACATGTGACGAATTAACCAAAAGTTAAACTACAACAGAAGATGTCACTTACAAGATGTTCACTGTTCAGATTGCAAATTACAGGTTAATCAAGTTAATCCTTTGATCCACAAGCAAAAACTCTATATAAGCATATGTATGTTCTAATTCTACTACATAAAATCTATCGACATTGACTTTCATTAAACTTAGGTGCTTGAAGTAACTTCCCTATAAGCCAACTAAGCCTTTGGGCACCCGGGCCTGGTTTGACCCATGTCGGGTTCCCAAATTTGGTGCAAGACGGGTCACCTTTGCACCACCCACCCGGGGTGAAGTTACCATTCTTACGATGTAGCAACTCACGGTCGATTCTATCCAAAACAAGACTATCTTGTTAAACTTACGCGCAGATGCGGCCCCACTTGCTATCATTTTGTCCGTGTCGTTTATGTTAAGGACATGCGGATGTTGTTTTGGAGGGGTGTCACATGTAAAAGTGAAGAGTCGAGAGAAGGGTGTGGATAACATCATATAAAAAATGTAATTACAAATATAATATAAACGTATAACTAAATTATTAAAAGCTAAGCCCTTTCTATTAAATCATTAAAATTTGATTATTGTTTAAAAATAATCAATGATAATTAACTTAAAACACAAATCCCAACATGGCAACATCCTTCTAAATATTTGATTTTTTTAATCATCAATTGCTATGCTTTATCATCAATATAAAGTTAGCCTTAACCCCAGTCGATCAATATGAAGTTAGCCTTGACCCCAGTCGGTATCATATATTTGATAACAAGATTTAATTGAAAATGATGACTCGAACTTTCTATTAACACAAAAATAAAGATAAAGTAGTATTGAATGGGCTAGGCCGGTAGCTGGGCTTTTCAAAACCTGGTCAATTTAACTGGGTAAAGGTTGGGCTTTTAAACATTGGGCCTTCATCTATAAAATATACTAAATAATCAACGACCATAATAACTCTAAGTGAGGAACCCGCGCGTTGCGGCGGAGTCGACAATTTCCAACGTACTTTACATTTAGATACAAAATGTTGTTTACATACTTTGTTTCAACAGCAACATTTGTGTTTCATCTATCTTCCTAGGTTTCAACCAAGTTTAATTACAAAAGAGAAGTGGCAGTTCAGCTTTTACTTGTGTTAAGTGACAAAAAATAGTTTCTGCTAACCCAAAATATGTTCCTGTTGTTCCACTTTTTAAGCCTCCTTGTCTACAGGTAAAAGGTTTCTTCATTTTAGTGGTGTTTGGTTTTCTGTTTTAAGCATACAAAGAAACCTGTTGTTTTTTTTTTTTTTTTTTTTGTGTAAAACAAGTCACTTTAACCCAAGCTACCTTTAGTTTGACACTTTGACCTGAAACAAAAGTGTTAGTTTTTTGATATAAAATATTAGGCAAAGCTATCAAGCATATATGTTGATGGTGATAACCCCTCCCCTCCTTTTTCAAAGGAGTTAAACAAATACTCCGAAGTGAAAGATGACATTACTGTGAATCCTTTGTAATATAAGCAAAAACATAAGGAGAGTCATATCAACTAAATGAGTCTATTTAGAAGACAAATAACTATCTAAAATAAAAAGTTATTAAATTTCAATATACATTTAACTGAAAAGAAATGATATCCGTGCACTGGTGGTCAAGCGTCTAAGGGTATATAGTTATGTTTGCGAACACTAATCTACAATTGTTTTATGCTATAGCGGGTCAAATGGGTAAACATTCCATTCGCTCAACCTATCTATTTACATTCTAGCCAAAAACACTTTCCATTTTAGTTATTTTTCCATAGTTACCCGCTATGCTACCCGAATCTACAATTCATAAGTACAAGAGTCAATATTATGACAAAAATATGAAGATGTTTAGACCGACCAGGGCTGGTTCAAACTTCCAGGGACAATAATATCTGGTTCAGGTTAGAATGTGTCCGGATAAAAATATGTTTGCGTCAGAATAGATTCGAGTCAGGGCAAAAGAGGTCGGGTAAAAAGAAACATAAAGGTTTATAAACCATTTGTATGTTTGGGGACTTCTCTATATAAAAGCATTAAACACAAACACACATATATACTGATGTGATATCAATTTGGATTCATAACAAAGATATAAATGAAGGAGAAGGAAGTCAAAAAGCATACCTGTGTAGCGCTAAATCTTGAGAAACACAACGTGGGTTTAGCTATTGCACTTCAGTTAATATTGAAATCGAAAATCATCCGGAATCAGAGGTTTGTTGTTCTCCTCAATGTTGTTCACTGCATCATCAGGTTTTAACATACAGGATGCTTGAGATAAAGGAGTAGCATACTCATACATCATCTCATCTACAACATATAAAAGGCTTTCATTCGTTTCCCACTTTTGATTCAACTTCTTGATGATCATGGCTAATTCCATGAAAAACATTAATGTGGGATCAAATAACCCATAAATGAACCAAACCCACATAAAACCTGAATAGAATTTTAAATGAATTAGGTTATACAAAATCTAAAATCGAACTCAATGTGAAAACATATATTCAAAATCAGGCACACAATAACTTGAATCAAATAGGGTTAAGCAATACTTACCTAATTTCATGGGGAATTACTTAGAGTTGTGAATCGCCTACTATGAACCCTAATTGTCATCAAACAGGGCAGATGTTGAATCTAAGTAGCCAGCGAACAAAAGAAAATATCACCAAAACCCATCGCTACCATCACTGGCGGATTCATGGAGTGATAGGAACCCTATATGCATCTTAAAATCGAGGGAAAGCCAACGCTTCATCTGCAGAAGACAAATCTCGATTTTAACCCTGCAGTTTGCTCGATTTTCCTTGAAATTTTCTGGATGATGATGCGTTGGGTTTGTTCTATAGATAGAATGTTGAACACACTGCCACGGTTTTGATTGAATACACTGTGATTGGAGGTGAAGAGATGCATTTGAAACGGAAAATGAAAGGCGTCGGTTGAATTCTCCGGTGTTTAGGGCTGTAAATAAACCGAACGAACACGAATAAGGCCTTGTTCGTGTTTGTTCGTTAAGGAAATAAATGTGTTCACGAACGGTACGTGAACACTTACCAAACGATATTCTATGTTCGTGTTCGTTCACTAAGGAAATGAGTGTGTTCGCGAACGGTTCACGAACACAAACGAACAAAATAAATTTGGCGAACGCGACGAAAGATAAAGATAGATGGCCCAGAGAGTAGCATTCGAACCTGAATCCCTTATTGTGGAACTGAGGTCGATCGTATTTTCCGATGTAAATAATGAGAAATGAAAGGGAAATGATGCATAAACAACGTGAAAGTGGATTTCCTAGTTTAATTGTTAGGGTAATAAACTAAATAAACGTTTAATAATATAAAAAGTACAAATAAAATATAAGAAAGTACAAAGATCTTCAACTAAAACACAAACATACGAACATAAACGAACGCAAATCAACGAATGTTCACGAACACGTTCTCGAACACCTTACCGAACGTTCACGAACACAATCGAACGAACGAGACCTCCGTTCATGTTCGTTCATTTAACTAATTGAACCAAATTTCTTGTTCATGTTCGTTCGTTTATTAAACGAACGAACATGAACGAACTTCCCGTCGAACGGTACACGAACTGTTCGCTGAACGTTCGATTCGTTTACAGCCCTACCTGTGCTGATCTCCGTTACATTAAGGAGGGGTGGATAAAAATCCCTAAAATGACCTCTTAAATCTTTCGATAATATGCAACTTTACCCCCTCTAAAACAGCTTGTATTCTCTTGTACGTAATGCTATAAAATTTATACGTGTAAAATGACCAAAATGGTAGAAAACCCAGTTTCTTTAATATAATAGTATAGATAGATGTAGATTATATTATTATATTACTACTATAATAATAAAATTAATAAAAAACTATATATAATTATAATATTAAAATCACTATTCAATTCATTTATTAATATATATATATATATAGTAGTAATAGTTATTTTCTTTACTTTTTTACTTTAATCCTTTTTTATAATATCAGGGGTTGGGATAAGCTTGGTGTCAACCGGTATCGAACCAGTAGTGGTATCGAAAATACCGGGACGGTCCTGTTCAGTATCAGTACATGAAGTTAAAAACCGGCACTAATACAGAAAACGCCAAAAGTTGGTGCCGAATTGATATTGGAAATCTTTTGGTTCGGGAAATTCAGTCCTGCTACCCGGTACCATTTGCTCATCCCTGGTCACGGTTACCGTACGAACAACGGTATCGTACAACTTTTTTTTTTGTTCATTTTCTTCAACTTTTAATTTTTTTCTTTTTTTTAGTTTCAGGGGTAGGGATGAGCTCGGTGCCAACCGATACAGAATCGGTACTGATACCGAAAATACCGGTTACGGTACCGGTATATGAAGGTAAAAAACGATAGTGTACCGGTACCAGGAACGCCAAAAGTTGGTACCGAATTGGTACTTAAGATCTTTCGGTTCGGCAAATTTGGTACCGGTACCAAGAACAATTTGCTCATCTCTGACCACGGGTTTCATACGAACAACATCGTTACCATACAACTTTTTTGGTTGATTTTCTTTCGGTTATCTTTTAGTGTTTTTTTCTACATTTTCTTTTTATTCTTGTTAGAAGTTCCGTTCGCAATACGCGCGTAGTGATTTCAAACCACATGTAAACACAAACTAAATAACAAAAGAAATTCGCCGCAACGCGGCGAACTTATTTAAACCTAGTTGAGTTAAATTATGAGTATCACTGTCGTTTAAATAAAGTAACATAATTTAACATCTTTTGATACTTAACTAGTGAAAATGCCCGCGCGTTGCCGCGGGTATTTATATGTTTTTGCCGTACGTTTCGTCGGGTTTCGCGTATTTTATTTATAAAAATAAAATTGTTAATTCAACTAAGATATCAATTCGCGAAGAGCTTGTTAGTCAAACCCCCGAGCCCATACTTGTCGAGTCCTTTAGCTTGTTATCAACAAAATTACCTGTTGGGATCCGCTTATACAGGCTTCAAAATAGCATATCTAATGTAAAATATTAATACATATCCCCAATTACTAAGATCAAATGTTTTTATTTATCCAAGGCGTAGGCATTTCTTACCAAGTTTATGCCATTTAGGTGGCGTTTGTACCCATGTGGAACTTAATTTGTAATCATATGAACAAAAACCTTTTTTGTAATTAGTAAAGTCGTTAAAAACAACTTACAAGATAAAATAACACTTATACCATAAACAAAAGTATATTCTAATTTGTTTGATCCATTAAGTGTTAAATTAAACCAAATCAACACTTTCACAAGCAATCTTATTAAAATTTCCAACTCTAAATTTCATATATATCACTATACAAATATAGAGAGCATAACTAAAACTAATGTAAAAAAACAATATCTGATGGGTACAACCCGTTTCTAACCTCCATTCGACTAATGCACATCCACCACCAGCAAGAAAGTACCTCCACTACTCGGTACCTGATGGTAAAATAAGTTAGCTTAATCATCTAGTTGTGTTGCAAGATAACATTAATGAATGTTTCAATTCTTCGTTTGCTTTGTTGTAACTGATTTGGGTATGTTCGAATATAATTTGATTGATTAAATTTAAATACATCGTTTTCCTATTCATTTATATAATCAAGCAAACTGATTTTTTCTTCTTACAAAAAAAAACTTGGTCCGAAACCTGGCAACCAGGGTCTCCAAGTTCCTAGATCGGTTATCCATATGTGAAAACAATAGCTCGAATTTTCTTCTCTGCCCAATTATTCTACAATCTCGAAAATCCTCCCCCTATGAAAAAAAGTTATTAATTTAAGAGTTTATATAGTAGTCACGCGCCAAAATATGAACTTACTTAGCTTCTATACGAATAAACAAACCACGAGCCTCTTGAAAATGCCCCATACTTTTGGGTCGCCTTGTAAAACAACCTCTCATTTCTCTCATGTAAACCATTCAAAAATTATTAAAATATAAACAAAAATAAAATTGAGAAAAAACAAATTATTTAAATGCTAAATTGAAGAGCCATCAGGGTTTCTTACTTATGTAGAGGTAGGTCTTATTCAAGTCTCTTAAGCAGCTTACAAAAATATGAATCAAAATGATTCACATCACAACCTCTGGGACCAACAACAGTAACAAAAGTTTAGAGATGAAAATTCATCTTTTAGTGCTCATCTCATTCATCATTGTTTTCCAAAATAACAACAGTAACAAAAGTATCAACCTTGTGTATATGCATCCTGATATAACAATGTCTTGTTACATTTGCAGCGTATGAAACCATCAATTATATCTTCTACAACACACCTAACCTATTTTAATCAAATGTTCCTTTTCCAAAATTCAAAGTTGATAAATCTGACCAACACTTTCAGCCATCTGTCTTCTTGGTTTTAAGTGATAAACCTTTGCATATGAGGATCAATCCTTTACTCATGTTTTCTGTCATTGAAAGAAAACATCAGAACAATTAATATGCAATTAATCATAAATCTAAACAAAGATATAGTTACTTGACATGAATATTATCATCAAATAGTGATTATGGAAGGCAGAACAAATAATTTGGAAAGGAATTGACGAAGTCAATGAACCTTCTTCATTTATCAACTGTAACAATTTGTTTGAAAGGTCATTTTTGTTTGATCCAATACGGGTTTTGAAAGATATAGGTACGGATCAAACAAAACAATTTAAAAAAGTATCAAATGACTAAAATTCTCAAGATAAAATCATAAATTGTTATGAACCAATCCAACTTCTGAAAAATGATATAGCATCGGAATTCGAATAGACCAACATTCAAACCAAGACGAGAATATAAAATCACAATAAATTCAACAGCAGCAAATTAGTAGCATTTTATTCACTAACAAAGATCATATTCCCAATAATCAAGAAATGTATCGTATAATTATCAATCACTTATTACCTGATCACAAAATTGAGGGCCTTCACCAAACCACTAATATCCTCATCAGTTAAGCTCCTAGTAGCAACCACCAAAAGAGAATCGGAAGCCTAGGTGGAAGTTTTGGGAATATGTAGTCTTTGTTTTTGTACGTTTGGATGATGAATGGTTTCACAGTTATTGACATTAAATTGACATTTATTTAATTGAATAAAGGATAAATGTCTCATTTATTTAATTGAATAAAGGATAAATGTCGCTTCACTGGCTTTTTAGAACAATTCAAGACGGTTTTTATGGCATTTAGTGATGAAAGAATGATTCAGGGGGTATGAAGGGAAGATAATGGTAAAAGATTAGAGACTCTTCACATTGTCATCTTTAATTATAGGTTACAAAGGTGCCGAAATTCCTAAAATGCCCCTAAAGTGTCTTAAATCTTTGGATAATGTGCAAGATTACCCCCTCTAAAATGGCTTGCCTCTCTTGTACATGTAACTTCAAAACTTATACACATGGTAAAATTACCAAAAGGGTAAAAAACCCAATTTACTTAATAATGTATCATAGATTAGATGTTTTTTGTTAAACAAAGGTAACAGATTTAATTACCTTACTTTCGACGCTTGAAGCCTCATAGATTTCAAGAACTCTAGCTTGGAGATCAGTCTTCTTCTCCTCAAAAAATCAATCGATGCATCAGGTGCCCACCTTGATCGATCACTCAAACTCTACCCAAACTTGTTTTCATAAACACTCAAAACCAGTGGCGGATCCAGGATTTTTTTTCTATTGGTTCATTTTTTTTCATAATCAAATTTCTCACAATTAAACGTAGGAGTTTTCGGGTCGGGTCGTGTAGCATTCCAAACCTTGATGACTTTCTTTTCAATAATCGTTTACACTAGCCTTATAATTCAAGTTCAAACAAAAAAAAAACAAAAACAAAATCACAAATTCTAAATACATATTCACATAACACTAACTATTCAAACATCTAGACATAATGTACATACAGCCTCCTTCACAAGTATACATCCACAGTAAACAAAAATTCAAACACCCAACTCAACAAATAGATGTCGCCTCTACTGTTATTCTGGTGTTGTTTGTGGCTTGTGGGCTGCAACTATTTTTTTCTGACTTTGGCCAGCGAAAGAAACCTTGATTGTTTAAAGTTTGTATTTAAAAAAAAATTATATAAATGAATAATGAGAAACACTAAGGTGGTGTTTGTTTTTGGAGAGGTAAAAGGTCTGCAGTCTGCGGACCACATCTGCAGGCATCTGCAGGAGAAGAGGTGGACCAAAGGTCTGCAGTCTGCAAGGAGAAGAGGGTTTGTTTTTTTATTCTACAAAAGATCTTCTCAACACACACAAACACACACTTTACACACACAAACCTCTTGTTCTCTCTCTCTGCATCACCACCGCCACAACCATCTGCCTCACCACCACTGTAACACCCCGTGTTTTCGTAAGTCAAAGTCAAAGTCAAGGTCAAAGTCAACGACCGATTCGCGCAACTTGACTTGTAGATATGTCTTTATTTTATTTGTATTATGTGGAGTAAGTGTCGTTCATTGCATTAATCGTTACTCGATCGACTTACGACTGAGAACTATAGGAAGTAACAATGCGATAAAGTTAATCAAGCTATGCTAATCAAATCGACATCGAATCGTAACTCGAGCTACGTAATTTTACTTATTGTTCATACGTGTGTGTGTCTTACGTGTTACCTGTGCATGTTTATTTATGTTATGTTGTGGTAATCAAGCAAACTCAATCGAACTCGAAATCTAACTCGAAGGTAATCGAACTCGAACTCGAATCACGATCGAACTAAGATAGATAGTGGAGAAATGATTACGCGAGTTACGAAATAGTTAGGACTAAAAGTAATTTGACTAGGAAACCCTATCGAATCGCTCGCAATCGAAATCGAAACGTCAAAAGATCGTCGCACCGAACACACCACCCAGGCACCAATCCGCATGGATTGTCTATCCGCACGAACAGCCAATCCTCACGGACAGACCATCCGCACGGATGACCGCCTGAGGAGTGTTGAGGGAATCCGGACCAGGATTGTCATCCGCACGGATAACCAATCCGGGTGATGTGCAATCCGCACGGACGACCCTTTCCCCTTTTGGCATCCTATAAATACACGGGTCACTCTCCAAACTTTCCACTTTTGGCAAGTGACGTTCGACCTGCACACTTTCTTCACCTTTTCTTCGATTTCTCTCAATCCAGGTAAGATCTCGCCCTAAATCTTGTACATTCTTGATCTATACACACTTATACACATTTCTATCTTTCAAATCTCAACTTTTAACCGTGAAATCATCAAGATTTGAGGTATTCTAGGGTGACGTCATCATGAAGTCCTCATGAACTTCAAGATTGACCTCATTCCACCAAGAATAACTCGGATCTGAACGGGTTCCACAAGATTTCACAACAACTTCACCTAAAATCTGAACTTTTCAAAGGATAAAAGAGTTGAAAGAAATAAACACAAGTTTTCTCCCCTTTTTCCCTCAAAAACGGTTAGAATCGGGTCAGTTCTAGTCTTCTACTCAATATTAGTGATGCACTAGTCCTAGATCCGGATTCTACCTACAAGACACCTGATTTCGGGTTAAACCAGAATGACCATTCTGAGCCGCTGACCGGTCACGCTAGGGTGATTCCTGGCCGGCTTAGTCATGCGGGCAGGAATACCATTCCAAAGGGTTGCCACGTAATCGGAATGTCTCGATAAAACGACAAAAGCGACCAAGGGTAGACAAACGGAACAACCAGAACGGAGATGTTATCCGCTCGAACAATCTGTCCGCACGAATAGACTATCCGGACGGGTTGTCACCCGGACGAACTGCACTTGGGACCCACAACCAAGCAAGGTTTGAGTATCGACGAATGGATAATCCGCTCGGACAACGCTCTGAATGGATTACTCTTCGGATCATGATATACTAATACCTTAAACAATTTTCAACATGTTCAACCGCACGGACCGTTTGTCTGCCGGACAGACTATCCGGACTGATTGTCGCTGTCCGCACGGACAGACTATCCGGACGGATTGTCGTTGTCCTCACGGACTATCATCCGGACTCACCATAAAAGCTGTTGTCCGCACGGACTGCCATCCGCACGGACTGTCGTCCGCGCGACCGGCTTGAAGGGTAGAGATACTTAAATGTTTTCAAAATGCTACAACGAAAACTTCAAAGGACAAGCCATCATACACAAACACATCCTTAGAATAGGAAGAAACAATCCACTCGAATAGTTATCCACACGGACAAGTTATCCGCACGGGCAAGCTGTCCGCACGGATGACTAATCCGGACGGATTACCATTCGCACGGATTGCTAATCCGCACGGATTACCAATCCGCACGGATGACCAATCCGCACGGATTACCAATCCGCACGGATGACCAATCCGAACGGATGACCAATCCGCACGATCAGTCATCCTACCCACTCTCACTCTGTTTTGTTCTACGCGTCACTTACCGTTACGCTATCGAATCTATTCAGGCTAACCGTACTCGCTAAGCGGTCCCTTCAATCCATTAATCGCTGTGAGTATACTCGATCCCTTTTTGCTTTAAGCACTTTTGGGTGTTACATACGTTACGAATATTCAAACTACAACTATCACACTACTCAAACTACTTTAGCGCTAACCGTTAATGCATGATATACGTGTCTTATGAATGCTTGTTTGTTATGTTTACACATGGAATGCTGTCTACCTGCCTTAGCAACGATAGTACTATAGTTTGGACTCAGCACCCGTTTACCCGGGGGTTGTTAAGGATCTTTTACTTGCATGGATTACGGTGGTAATCATGTATTGCGAACTGCCTTAGGCAGTCAACCCGCAGTCATTGGTATCGATGGATCTATGTCGATAACTAACGTGCTTCATTTCACTATGTGTACGTGCTAGTTAAGCGTAAACGAATTCGAACTCAGTATGCTATTATCAAACTTGTATGCCCACCTTTACATTTTATGTATTGACTTTATTTTAACGTATGTGACAGGTGATTAGGAAGTTTACATGCTGTAAACTTGAGGCTAGGAAAGGTCTAGGATGCTCTCTGCGCTGTGATGAAATCGAAGCTAGGAAATGGGGTCCTAGAAACCAATAAATAAACTATTTGTGTTTGAATCTGAGTGGTCAGAACAGAATATTTGTCTTGATGTTTATCTGTAATAATTTGTTTACTGTTTGAGACATGGTATGGGACATGTTAATTTAAATTGAATGGTAATGATAGTTGTTATGGAAACTTCTGGACAATCTGTTTCGCTCAGTGCCATGCCCCGATGACTCCGCCATCGGTTGGGGTGTGACAGATTGGTATCAGAGCCATAACTATAGGGAATTAGGAAAGACTCGACCTAGTCCAGTTTGAAGTCGTAGATACCTAGACTATAGTTAAGAACCATCAGACCGACTTGTGCATAACCAGTAGGGGTTATGTACGAGCTTACTTCTCGTTACTCTCGCTTATTCTACACTCTCACTGCACTCGAATTTTCAACTATGAGTGGACAATAAGGCCGAGAATAGGTGTGAAAACCGCAAATTCTCGACTAAAGTTGCTTACTCAGCTCGCATTTTAACTACAAACAAGGAGAATTATGCCAAATTAGGAGTGAAATCCATATTTTGATGAATAATGAATAATCTCCTCGGTTTTTACCAAACCAGGAACGAAGTTGTTAAGCCAGGGGTGAAACCCTAACCTTGACAACTTGTTCCGCTTTTATACAAAACTCTCACCAAAGTCTCGACGGACTCCAACGACCTGAAGTCACAATATGATCAACGGGATGTGTGCCAAACGCCCAAAACTCGAGGCAAAGGCATAGTCCTGGAGGTTAAAATGTGCGCAACGGATCCTTGTGAATAGTCGAACCACTTTGGGTAGTTGAAGTCTACTAGCCGCAGACGATCTACCTCCCGATTTTTAAGCATTTCAAAGTCAGTTGCCGATTTTATATGTGTTTTATATGTCATTTTCCATTTATGTGCTTATTTTGACCCCCAACGATTGCGTAACGACACATTCAACGTGCGAAAACCGTGAACGTGCGTGACCAAACACACAAGAACGTACAATTTACCGTGATTCTTGTTATGTCCCGGTTTTGAATCCGAAACGATTGCAAACCGAACGTGTGACGTACGGAATCCGTACATGAACGAGACCGAAACACACGAGACGTAGTATAATCTGTGATTCGATATAGACGTAGAAGGTACAAGGAAACGTGAATCACCTTTCGCCTTTCTCTCTAGTTTCTCTCCCTAGCTTACATTACGCTCTCTTCGAACGATCGCAGATTTGGAATGATAGGTTTCTGTTTTCTGATTGCCTCTATTGATTAAATGCGTATGTGTTTCTTTGCTTCTGTGCTTACGTACTTAGGTACTAAATGATTATGTGTTCTATGTGTTATGCGATTATGTGATTTCGTGATAAGTATTTACGTACGTACACGTGTTCTTGAGATTTAGTAAGTAGTAGACGCGTGAGGTGAGATTCGAATACAATGTGATGAGTCCTGTGACGATGTCTGTTGCAGACCATGTCGTCTGGATCCCGTCATGCACTCTCTCGTCAGGAAAAGAGGGACAAACGCCTTGCTTCCATTATCGCTAAAAGTGTGGCAAAGGCCGTGAGTGACGTCTATGAGGATGCCAACAAATCATCCGAGGAATCGAGAACCGAAGCTCCTAAAGCTGCTGCAAGGCCCTTCAGTTTCAAGCAATTCAAGTCTTGTGGGCCAAAAGAATTCACTGGCGAAGGAGGTCCCACTGCACTATTTCACTGGTTTGACTCTATCGAGGTTACTCTGCGACAGAGTGGTTGCCCTGATGACCTTCGAACTCTGAATGCCACCGGCGTTTTCCAGTCCCGAGCTCTAGACTGGTGGACGGCCGAGAGGAACAAGCGAGGGAATGATGCAGCCTACGGACTGTCGTGGGACGAGCTCAAGGAAGTTATGCTAGAGGCATTCTGCCCTCCTCACGAGCGTCAAAAGCTGGAAGATGAATTTTGGCACATACAGCAGAAGGATGGAGACAATGCTGGTCTCACTCCTCGTTTCAAACAGCTCAGCATTATCTGTCCCGATCAAGTCAAGACTCCCGATATGACCATCAAGAAGTATATCCGAGCTTTTCCCGATTGCGTTGCTGATTTCGTGCAAGCGGCTAAGACCACAAAGATCGAGGAAACCTATCTGCTGGCCGCTGAAATCAACGACAAACGGGTTAAGGCTGGGGTATGGGATAAGACTTCGAAGCATCTGCATCAAGCTACCGCTACCGCACCAACTGCTGAACCCACCTCATCAAGCAACAAGAGAAAGAACAAGAGAAAGAACAGCTCCACCAACAAGAACTGTGCGATTACTGCTGCACCGATTCAAGCTGTACCTGCCTAACAGCGTCAAGTAGCGGCGCCTGTGGCCAATGCACCGCCTGCAAAGCATGCATACACTGGACCACACCCACTCTGCCCTACTTGCACCTACCACCACCCGACTGCTATTCAATGCCGCTGCTGTGCTCATTGCAATGTATACGGCCACTTTACTGCCAACTGCCGTATTCGTCAAGCTCCTGTCAATCAAGCTCTACTCAATGCCCCACAGGGTCAACAAGCTCCTCCGGCACCCACAGTCAAAGCCAGAGCCTGCTTCGCATGTGGTGACCCGAACCATTTCGCCAACATGTGCCCAAACAGGGATGTGAAACAAGAGCCTCAGCAACAACAGCCACAACAGCAACAACAGCAACAGCAACAACAACAGGCCGCACGCGCCAGAACCTTCAACCTCAACGTACGTCAAGCCCAGGCCGACAATAACGTGGTCAATGGTACGTTCCTTGTGAATGGTATTTATGCTTCATGTTTATTTGATACCGGAGCCGATAATTGCTTTGTGTCGCTCGAATTTGAGAAACTCCTTAGTCGTAAACGTTCTCAACTCTCCTTGAAGTTCGACGTAGACGTCGCTACCGGAAGAACCGTCGATGTTAATTCTGTTATATGTGATTGTACTCTTGAGCTCAACAATCACATCTTCCCAATCGACCTTATTCCGATGCAACTCGGAAGCTTTGACGTCATAGTAGACATGGACTTTCTTCGCGAAAACCATGCTGAAGTTGTGTGCTTCGACAAGATGATTCGTTTTTCGCTCGCGAATGGTGACTTATTGTGTGTATATGGCGATACTACTTCAAAGGGGCTCAAACTTATGTCATGTATCCAAGCCAGCAAGTATCTCCGCAAGGAATACAGAGCTTTCTTGGCAAACATCATAGTAGCGGAGAAGGAAAAGAAAGATAAGAAGGAAGTGAAAGACGTCCCTGTGGTTCGAGAATTTCCTAATGTTTTTCCAGAATATCTTCCCGGACTACCGCCAAGTCGTGATATCGACTTTCGTATTGACCTCATTCCTGGAGCCAATCCTATTGCCAAAGCTCCTTACCGACTCGCACCGTCGAAAATGCGCGAACTCTCAACCCAACTCCAGGAATTACTTGAAAAAGGCTTCATTCGCCCGAGCACCTCTCCTTGGGGCGCGCCAGTCCTTTTCGTCAAAAAGAAGGATGGGTCGTTCCGGATGTGCATCGACTACCGAGAATTGAATAAGTTGACTATCAAGAACCGCTACCCTCTGCCTCGCATCGACGACTTGTTTGATCAACTACAAGGCGCTACGTGTTTCTCGAAGATCGATCTACGTTCAGGATATCATCAGCTACGCATTCAAGAGGAGGATATACCCAAAACCGCATTTCGAACTCGTTACGGCCATTACGAATTCGTTGTCATGCCTTTTGGTCTAACAAACGCACCAGCGGTTTTCATGGATCTGATGAATCGCGTGTGTAAACCATATCTCGACCGTTTCGTCATCGTATTCATCGACGATGTCTTGATCTATTCCAAATTGAAAGCCGAACACGCGCAACATCTACGTTTGGTTCTCGAGTTACTCCAGGGGAACCAACTCTATGCCAAGTTCTCCAAGTGCGAATTCTGGTTAGGGGAAGTTCAATTTCTGGGTCACATTGTTAATAGTCAGGGTATTCACGTCGATCCTGCGAAGATTGAAGCAGTCAAGAGTTGGGTTACGCCTAAGAATCCGTCCGAAGTCCGCTCCTTTCTCGGACTAGCGGGCTATTATCGCCGATTTATCGAAGGATTCTCGAAGATTGCTGTACCACTTACCTCTCTTACACATAAGGACCAGCCTTTTGTTTGGGGAACTAAACAAGAGTCTGCCTTTCGAACCCTCAAACACATGCTTTGCAATGCTCCTGTTCTCACATTGCCCGACGGAAACAATGATTTCATTGTCTACTGTGATGCTTCCAACCTTGGTCTTGGGTGTGTTCTTATGCAACGGGACAAGGTCATAGCTTACGCATCTCGTCAGCTCAAAATCCACGAGAAGAACTATACAACTCATGATCTCGAGCTAGGCGCGGTTGTTTTTGCATTAAAGATTTGGCGACACTACCTGTATGGTACTAAGTGTACGATCTTCACCGATCATAGGAGCCTACAGCATCTCTTTAATCAGAAGGAACTTAATATGCGTCAACGCCGATGGGTAGAACTTCTCAACGATTACGACTGTGAGATTCGTTATCACCTAGGCAAAGCAAATGTTGTTGCCGACGCACTTAGCAGACGGAGCTACCTGCTTAGCACTCGTAATGTTCAAGCCCAGCACAACCTCGAAACTCTCATCCGCGACGCTCAGCATGCATGTTTCAATGAACGCACTTTGAAGAAGGAAAGAATCTACCACGATGGAGCCTAGCTTGTGAGCAAATCGAATGGGATATTTCACTTTTTAGACCGAGTTTGGATTCCCAAGCGAACCAATTTACGACAGATTATCATGGACGAAGCCCATAAATCCCGCTACTCAGTCCACCCCGGTGCTGACAAAATGTACCAGGACCTTCGTTACAAGTACTGGTGGCCGGGCATGAAAAGGGATATCGCTCTCTACGTCGGAATATGCCTAACTTGTGCTAGAATCAAGGCTGAACATCAAAGACCCTCTGGCTTGCTCGAACAACCACCAATTCCCAAGTGGAAGTGGGAGAGTATAGCTATGGATTTCGTAACCAAGCTTCCACCCACGTCATCCGGTCACGACAGCATATGGGTTGTGGTCGACCGATTGACTAAATCAGCACACTTTCTACTTATACGAGAAGACTACAAGGTGGAACAATTAGCCCGAATCTACACCGACGAGATCATTTGTAATCATGGGACGCCTCGTGACATCATCTCTGACCGTGATGCTCGGTTTACTTCACGATTGTGGGAAACGTTTCAAACGGCACTCGGTACAACGCTTAATCTAAGTACCGCTTTCCACCCTCAAACCGACAGCCAGACTGAAAGAACGATCCGCACTCTTGAAGACATGCTCCGTGCGTGTGTTCTAGACTTCGGTGGTAATTGGGATAAACACCTGCCGTTGGTCGAATTCTCGTATAACAATAGCTATCATTTTAGCATTGAGATGGCACCTTTCGAGGCATTATACGGAAGAAGATGTCGATCGCCTATTGTGTGGCATGAGATCGGTCATTCGCAATTAACCGGTCCTGAGCTATTACAAGAAACGACAGACAAAATTTTCCAAATCAGAAACAACCTGGTGAAAGCTCGGGATCGACAGAAGGTTTACGCCGATAAAAAGCGCAAGCCCCAGGAATTTGGCGTTGGTGACTACGTACTCCTAAAGGTATCACCTTGGAAGGGTGTAGTCCGATTCGGCAAGAAAGGGAAACTCGCGCCTCGATATGTTGGACCTTTTAAGATTCTGGAAAGAATCAGAAAAGTCGCCTACAGACTCGAATTACCGGAGGAACTTAGCAACGTCCACCCGACTTTCCACGTGTCTAACCTCCGAAAGTGCATCGCCGACCACGACTTGCACGTCTCTCTAGATGATCTACAAGTGAACGAAACATTACACTTCGTCGAAAAGCCTATCGAAATCATGGATCGCCAAACCAAGCAGCTCAGGCACTCACGCATTCCTATTGTGAAAGTCCGATGGGAAGGCAAACGAGGCGCAGAGTTCACTTGGGAACTCGAAAACGACATGAAGACCAAGTACCCGTAGTTGTTCCAAGATAAAGCTTAGATAGAGAAAGTCCTCACGTGATTCATGGCAGTTGTAGCAACTTCCAGCTTAATTTCGGGACGAAATTCCCTAAACAAGAGGAGGCTGTAACACCCCGTGTTTTCGTAAGTGAAAGTCAAAGTCAAGGTCAAAGTCAACGACCGATTCGCGCAACTTGACTTTTAGATATGTCTTTATTTTATTTGTATTATGTGGAGTAAGTGTCGTTCATTGCATTAATCGAATTGTGTTAATCGTTACTCGATCGACCTACGACTGAGAACTATAGGAAGTAACAATGCGATAAAGTTAATCAAGCTATGCTAATCAAATCGACATCGAATCGTAACTCGAACTACGTAATTTTACTTATTGTTTATACGTGCGTGTGTGTCTTACATGTTACCTGTGCATGTTTATTTATGTTATGTTGTGGTAATCAACCAAACTCAATCGAACTCGAAATCTAACTCGAAGGTAATCGAACTCGAACTCGAACTCGAATCACGATCGAACTAAGATAGATAGTGGAGAAATGATTACGCGAGTTACGAAATAGTTAGGACTAAAAGTAATTTGACTAGGAAACCCTATCGAATCGCTCGCAATCGAAATCGAAACGTCAAAAGATCGTCGCACCGAACACACCACCCAGGCACCAATCCGCATGGATTGTCTATCCGCACGAACAGCCAATCCTCACGGACAGACCATCCGCACGGATGACCGCCTGAGGAGTGTTGAGGGAATCCGGACCAGGATTGTCATCCGCACGGATAACCAATCCGGGTGATGTGCAATCCGCACGGACGACCCTTTCCCCTTTTGGCATCCTATAAATACACGGGTCACTCTCCAAACTTTCCACTTTTGGCAAGTGACGTTCGACCTGCACACTTTCTTCACCTTTTCTTCGATTTCTCTCAATCCAGGTAAGATCTCGCCCTAAATCTTGTACATTCTTGATCTATACACACTTATACACATTTCTATCTTTCAAATCTCAACTTTTAACCGTGAAATCATCAAGATTTGAGGTATTCTAGGGTGACGTCATCATGAAGTCCTCATGAACTTCAAGATTGACCTCATTCCACCAAGAATAACTCGGATCTGAACGGGTTCCACAAGATTTCACAACAACTTCACCTAAAATCTGAACTTTTCAAAGGATAAAAGAGTTGAAAGAAATAAACACAAGTTTTCTCCCCTTTTTCCCTCAAAAACGGTTAGAATCGGGTCAGTTCTAGTCTTCTACTCAATATTAGTGATGCACTAGTCCTAGATCCGGATTCTACCTACAAGACACCTGATTTCGGGTTAAACCAGAATGACCATTCTGAGCCGCTGACCGGTCACGCTAGGGTGATTCCTGGCCGGCTTAGTCATGCGGGCAGGAATACCATTCCAAAGGGTTGCCACGTAATCGGAATGTCTCGATAAAACGACAAAAGCGACCAAGGGTAGACAAACGGAACAACCAGAACGGAGATGTTATCCGCTCGAACAATCTGTCCGCACGAATAGACTATCCGGACGGGTTGTCACCCGGACGAACTGCACTTGGGACCCACAACCAAGCAAGGTTTGAGTATCGACGAATGGATAATCCGCTCGGACAACGCTCTGAATGGATTACTCTTCGGATCATGATATACTAATACCTTAAACAATTTTCAACATGTTCAACCGCACGGATTGTCGCTGTCTGCACGGACAGACTATCCGGACGGATTGTCGTTGTCCGCACGGACTATCATCCGGACTCACCATAAAAGTTGTTGTCCGCACGGACTGCCATCCGCACGAACTGTCATCCGCGCGACCGGCTTGAAGGGTAGAGATACTTAAATGTTTTCAAAATGCTACAACGAAAACTTCAAAGGACAAGCCATCATACACAAACACATCCTTAGAATAGGAAGAAACAATCCACTCGAATAGTTATCCACACGGACAAGTTATCCGCACAGGCAAGCTGTCCGCACGGATGACTAATCCAGACGGATTACCATTCGCACGGATTGCTAATCCGCACGGATGACCAATCCGCACGAATGACCAATCCGCACGGCTGACCAATCCGCACGATCAGTCATCCTACCCACTCTCACTCTGTTTTGTTCTACGCGTCACTTACCGTTACGCTATCGAATCTATTCAGGCTAACCGTACTCGCTAAGCACTCCCTTCAATCCTTTAATCGCTGTGAGTATACTCGATCCCTTTTTGCTTTAAGCACTTTTGGGTGTTACATACGTTACGAATATTCAAACTACAACTATCACACTACTCAAGCTACTTGAACGCTAACCGTTAATGCATGATATACGTGGCTTATGAATGCTTGTTTGTTATGTTTACACATGGAATGCTGTCTACCTGCCTTAGCAACGATAGTACTATAGTTTGGACTCAGCACCCGTTTACCCGGGGGTTGTTAAGGATCTTTTACTTGCATGGATTACGGTGGTAATCATGTATTGCGAACTGCCTCAGGCAGTCAACCCGCAGTCATTGGTATCGATGGATCTATGTCGATAACTAACGTGCTTCATTTCACTATGTGTACGTGCTGGTTATGCGTAAACGAATTCGAACTCAGTATGCTATTATCAAACTTGTATGCTCACCTTTACATTTTATGTATTGACTTTATTTTAACGTATGTGACAGGTGCTTAGGAAGTTTACATGCTTAGCATGCTGTGAACTTGAGGCTAGGAAAGGTCTAGGATGCTCTCTGCGCTGTGATGAAATCGAAGCTAGGAAATGGGGTCCTAGAAACCAATAAATAAACTATTTGTGTTTGAATCTGAGTGGTCGGAACAGAATATTTGTCTTGATGTTTATCTGTAATAATTTGTTTACTGTTTGAGACATGGTATGGGACATGTTAATTTAAATTGAATGGTAATGATAGTTGTTATGGAAACTTCTGGACAATCTGTTTTGCTCAGTGCCATGCCCCGATGACTCCGCCATCGTTTGGGGTGTGACAACCACCTCACCACCACCACCACCACCACAACCACCCAGCCCCGTCCCAACCACCCACCCCCGTCCCAACCACTCAGCCCGTCACAACCATCTGCCGTCGTTCGATTTGGGGGTTTGTTTGAAGATGAAGAACATCAAAACCCACCCCGTCGTTCGATTTGGGGGTTCCACCACCGCCATAGCACCACCGCCATCACAGATCTCTCTCTCTTCTTTCCCTCTCTCTCCTGCCGCTCCCTCTCTCTCTCCCTCTCTTGATTCTGTGGTGGGTTTTGACATGTTGGGAGTTGATTTGTGTTGAAGGGAGAGAGAGATGATTCTGCTGAAGAGAGAGAGATGATGGGTGTCGGAGGTTGATTCTGCTGAAGAGAGAGAGAGAGAGAGAGATGGGTGGTGGAGGTGGAGGTGGAGGTGGAGGTGGTGGTGGCAGAGGAGGTGGTGGCGGCGGAGGAGGTGGTGTCGGAGGTGGAGGTGGTGGTGGCAGAGGAGGTGGTGTTGGCAGAGGGAGAAGAGGGAGAAGAGGAGAAGAGGATGGAACATGTCTGCTTGGTGAAGAGGTCTCGCAGACCTTTTTTAATGAAAGGTCTGCGAGAAAACAAACAAGCTGCAACATCCAAACGTCTGCGCGCGTCTGCGCGGCGCAGACATAAGTGGCCAGAAGTGCTTCCGGCCAAAAAACAAACACCACCTAAAGCATCACCTCGAACCCGAGACCAATAGTTTAGAAGACAAGGCCTTGACCACCACAACAGTTGTTCATCTTTATCTATGGGTTCATCCGATATCTTATTTATAGGTTCACTACAGTTTTTTATATAAGCATTCTGTTAAAAATCCGAAACTCAATGGGTTCGGGTGAACCCGGAACTCACTATGTAGATCCACCCCTGCTCAAAACTCCTTCCACCCCTTTTTTGTGCCAATTTCACAATGTAAACCAGAACCTAACACTTGAAAGTCAAAGTCAACAAACCCACATGAACACCTAATCTAATATCAAATGTAAGCACTAAGATTGAAATTCGTGAATTAATAATAAAGAATTAAGATTCCACTACTTCGTTTTCGTATTATTTCACAACAATTATGCAACAAATGCAGAATATTTGATGCTTATGAACGAACAGCTAACATTAGATCCTCCACCAAACACATTCGATGTGAATGAATACCAAAAATCTTTAAAAAGGAGGTTGATAAGACCTCCATATTTGGATGTATACAATTAAGCATATTGGAAGATGAGGGTGATTGATTTTCTTGAGTATGTATTTTAAAAGGTTTAGAGGATTTTTATATAACGATAGGACCCAACTTCTTATAATTGACATAAACCTTCTTCCTAAATCAAAACTCATAGAATTATGCACCACCTCTAAGCATGGTTGAAAAAGTTGTTAGACGCTCTCTAGGAGGTCGATCGGGGAGTTGAGAGTACTCAGCCTAGACGCAGAGTACACGGGGAGTACTCGGATATGTTAAATTATAAAGAAATTAGTTTACAGAATTTAAATATATGTCAAATAAATTTCTCAATGTTTATAACAAAATATGTGAAAATTATATTAATTCTTTAATTTGATAGGCACTGAAATTATGTTTTATTATTTTTTAAGTCAAACATAACCCGAGTTGACCTACTAGATCCGATTTGGCTGAGGTTGATCGCGTTTGATCGATTCCGAGTAATTAGGCGGAGTTGAAGAAAGTCGTCTTGGCAGCTTACCGTGTAGCGACTACTCGGAGAGTACTCGGCCTTGGAAACCTTGTTTTACAACCATGCCTCTAAGCAGAATAAGAGGAATAAGATCATTACTGTCATTCTAAGTTTTACTAGTCCTCAAATATAAAGAAGAGATCATGAAAAAAAAATGAGTCCTCACTTTTAGAGGGTGTTTGTTTTTCTTGAAAAACTTTTTCTCCTCTTATGTATGCGTCACGCAGACCACACGCATACGCTTGAGTCTGCATGTGTTTGTTTTCTCGAAGACATATCATTTAAAAAGGTCAATCTGACCTCTTTTGGGTGCAGATATGGACTACCCTCTTCTACCATCTTCAACATCTTTTCCTAATATCACAAAACACACGTCTTCAAGAAAACCCTAACCCCTCCTCCACACCTCTCCTCCACCACCCTCCTTCTTCCCTGCCACCGCCAATGCCTCTCCTCCCACACCACCGCCGCCGCCACCACCTCTCCTCCCACACCACCGCCGCCACCACCTCTCCTCTCACAACCCCGTCGCGTCGCCGCCACCACCTCTCCTCCCCCAAACCGCCGCTTCCGCCGTTCATCTCCTTTCCCCCTTCACAGGTTAGTTTTTTTTTATTTTTTTAATTTTTTTAATTGTTAGGGTTGAGTATCCAAAATTGAAGATCTAACTTATGTCACTCTAATCTTTTGGTATAGATTTGGTGATTAAATACTGTCATCGATAGGACAAACTGAGATTTGTTTTTGAATCTGAATTGTTTGATGGTTTTTTGTGTAAGCAGAAAATCTGAATTGTTCTATGGTTATTTGTGTAAGCAAGAAACCTGTTACTTGTTAGAGATACTTTGGATTACGATGGTTCATTTGTGGCCGGTTCATCTGTTATGGTTTTCTGATTTTTATGATTATATATCATATGTGAATTGTTGGTGCTTTTGTTTATGTGAAGATTATGTGAATTGTTGGTGCTTTTGTTTATGTGAAGATTATGTGAATTGTTGGTGCTTTTTTTTATGTGAAGATTATGTATTACCTTAGGGTTAGTAATATGAGCGTTCTTACGGATTTCAGCGGCGATGGTGGAACGAGGCTGAGAAGGACTAAGGATGTCGTATATGATGTATATGAGGCTGTTTGGGTTAGCTTATTTTGGAAGAACTTTTAACTTATTGATTTATAAAAGTTAATAAGTTGTTTTTATAGTGTTTGGATTAGCTTATTTAAGTTGTTTTTGTGTGTTAAGAAGTTGAAAATGATAAGTTAATATTTGTAACTTATAACTTAGGACTTATATAAGTTAATAATTTTGTTTTTGAGAAGGAATCCATGATCGATGGAATAGATCTGCAAACTACACAGAAGAAATCGTTGCAAGAATAAATAAATCTATATACTAGTAGGGGCCAGCACGATTGTAACACCTGTGCCTTCACGGCTATCAAACAAATACCGAACCAATGAAATATTATATTTCATACTTGGGATTTGTAAAAATATGTGTATCATTTGCACATATCAATTTTTTGATCAATTCCAAACTCTAAATCGCTTTCTGGAAGGTTATACGCGCACCGATGCGTAGATATAACCAGTTTAATGCAACGAACACTCCGGAATAGTGAAATAGGATTAACATACCTTAAATAACCTTTACATAACTTAGAAATAAGTTTTGAAGGCTTTGGTATGGCAAGATCGAGTTAAATCGCTTACAGGGACTAAACTTGACAAACTGCGAAAGTATGCCAATTTGAACTGTAACAGACATTCTGGAACATGACCATAAGTTAAACACACCTTAAATATCCTTTATATAGCTTAGAAATAGGCTTTGAGGGGTTCGGTGTGCTAAAATAAACTTTTGGCTCATTCAGGGACTAAAAGTGTCAAAAAAGTGCACAAGTTTGCATTTTCGCGCATAACTTACGTTCTGAATACATCCGGACATCCAAAAATTTATGTAAGCACTAAAATATTTTATTTTAGTGTTCGGCATAATAAAAATCCATTCGTCACGTCATTTGGATCGTTTTTCGCGCTTATGCGCATTCCGTCGTAATTAAGCGAACATCGCGTTCGTACGACCAAACGAACTGACATCCGACATATTTTTGAGCATGTTTCATGTCCACAATGTTTAGGCATCATTTTAGGGCCTTAAAGTTGGCTTTACGGGCCTTAGAAGTGTCGGGAATGGCCTTAAACACGTGCAGGGGCTGAAACTGTCATTTTTGAAAGTTTTATGCTGATCAGAAGGGCCATGCGGCCCGCATTAGATTTGTCTGATCCTGAAGCGGGCCGCCTCAGCCTCCCAGAACAGATCAGAACGAACAGTCAGCATATTCCAGCTGTTTTAACCACAACCACACACTCACAACTGCACATTCAGCTCATTTAGACCCATTTTTAGCTACCATGAGTTTCCGACAAGTGTACGCATGAGATTCGAGCACGGTTTCCATGAAACGATCTTAACGGTTACCCGAAAACTATAAATACCCCACCCCACAACTTCAAAAACCACTAGAATTTTGATCTTAGAAACTCTAAGTTGAAACCATTGTTTCATACCTGAGATTCTTGGATCGAGATTAGCATTCGGGGACCCTTCGTAAGTATTCTTTCGTTCTTTTCTTTCTTTTATTGCTTTTCGAGTCAGAAAGTCAAACTTTGTTTGACTTTCAGCGTTGACCAGCTTATGGTCAATGCGAAGTTCGTTTGAACTTCGCAACGTGAGTGTAATCACGTTGGTTATAGTCCCTTGGGACTATGCCTACTGATTACCACGTTGTCTAGGGTCGTAGGGTAAGCGATCTAATAAATCGCTTATACCTCGAACCCGACTCATTTGGTCGATCATTAGGATCCGACCAAACACATTAGGTGACCATAGTAGGTAGGGAATAACCTTCCGAGGTTATACCTTATGGTCACATCGTTTAAGTAGTTGTATGATAGGTAGTTTATATGCCTTAGGTAAATTACAAGAATACCCTTTTCATGTATAATTGGTAATTAAGCATATGTAACCTAAACTTTTGTCACATAACTGATTATGTAACATGTTTAGGCATATAACACTTGTCATAGGGCTAGTTAGGCGGTCCGAACGCGTTTCACGCGAGCGACGCGTTAAAGTAGCATAAGCTACCTAAACGGGTCGTAATGGGTCGTAAGCACTTAGGTTAGGTTTCATTTAGTATGTAGGCTTTGTTAAACCATATTACACGAGTTTCCATACTCGTTTGGTTTACAAACCCTCATTCTATCAAATCTTCCGATTTAGGTCCGGTTTATTAACATAGTTACCTATATTAGGTGCCGTTTGATATCCGCGATCTCTAGCATTGTTTGGTTGTTACTCAAGGACTACTAAGCAATCTCAAGTGAGTACATAGACCCCTCTTTTACTGTTTTCCAGACATTTTGGGGTGGAACACATGTGCCTACTTGTTACTTTCATGCTTTCCTGTTTTCACATCATATACTTGTTATGTTCAATAATACACTTATAGTACATGATTTCATTGTTTTCATGCTATGTATGTCCATTTAGTACATGCTTAGTACATTATTTTACATTGCAGCTCTGTTGCATATGTTCCAGTAACATATGGACACATTGTTTTACAGCTCTACCTTGTATGTTTACTCTAGCATACTAGGTACATTATCTTCATAAAACATGCTTACATTTTGGTATGACATTTGGGTTGTTTAAACTATACTATACATTCATTAACACCGATCATGCCGCTCGGTAGTAGGTAGTGGTACCACAGGACTTGACAAATCCCAATCCTGAAATCTCGGGTTTGTTTGGACGTAAGGAATGACCGAATCCGAATACATATTCTTTTGATAACTCATTTTTACATAGTTATCCGACTGTCTCAAGGCTTGGATGTATGAATTTTCACAATACCGCATAAATGTTCATATTCAGTATAGCATGCATATATTTTACAAAACATAACTTTTGATTTACTCAAAATACTTTGTTTTGTACATTTTTACTTATGGTTTAAGTAGTCTTATTTTTACTTACCATACATAAACATTTGTTACACATTACTTGACTACTTTTGGACTATCAACATTTGACATGGTTTATACAAGGACTTTTGACAATTGGTTTAAACATAGACATCTTACATTGTTTGGTTTGGTTTGAGTAAGTGATTTAAGTAACGAGGCGTGTGTAATATGATACAAGCATGGTGGATACGCCGCTGGTACTTCCTATATATAAGTGTTTGTATGGTATTACATATTGTAGCGTTATTTGAATCATTTCAATTTGAGACATATAACATTTTATACAAATAACATACTTTTCACAATACATTGTTTTACAAACAACTTAACTTATACAAACTCATTTTACTTGGTTATTCATTTAACCATACATAATTCTCTTACTTATACATATCATCTGATCTTATTGCTTTTTAAACAATTTACAAAACAAAGCAAACTAAAAGGTTCATGACTAAACATTTTCTTAAACATAAGTCATGAATCTCATTTTCACAAAACCTATGTATCTCACAGGCATTTTTATGCTGACGTACCTATTTTCACATGTGTTTTCAGGAGATGATGCATAGGATTTATCAAGACATACTTAGGCGGACCTGTGCCTTAGTGACTTAAAACGAGACAAGAACTAGTTAAATTTTGTTATGTACTCTTTATTTCTTGTTTAAAGACAATGTAACTCGCTTGTTTGATGAATAAAACGAAACTTAAATTTCCATGGTTGTGAAACATTAATTCTGTTACAACACTCCCCGATGTTTCCACCACGTTTTGTATGTTCTACGTGGTCGGGGTGTGACAGAAAAGATGGTATCAGAGCTCATGGTTATAGGGAATTAGGTTATTAGTAATACTTTGACCTAGTCTATAACCTTCTTAGGACCCTAACGCGAGTTTACTTGCGTTTAGTCATAAAACAATACCGTCACCTATCCTTAGGCGACAACCACAACAAGAACATAAATTTCCAAACCGCTTTGAAAACTAATCATCTGTTCTAGGATGATTGATTGCTAGGTTTTGAACCCTCTATTGTAAGGTTTCGAACTCTCTGTTATATGGTTTTGAACCCCTTTGAATTTTTCAAAATCTCGTCAAGGTTTTGGGTTTTAAATAATGTGAACACGTGCAAACTGGAAGGGTGAATGCCTATATTCTGGGTTTTCTGTCTAGGCAAGCACTTCGTATACATCTCATCAGACGCGAGACCAGTTGTGCCTACCTAGGAATTCTTGGGATGAGTGTTCACTTATTGGCGAGCATGTCTTCGCGATACATTATTTTTGACCCATTTACTTTGATTTGTCATCATCTCATTTGTTTGCCTTAGGTAACAAACAAATGATCACAATTTTCATTCGTTACCATTCTGTATTGATTATCCAATAACATTTCACTTGTTTCTTCCTATGACTTTCATTTCCTTCTAGAATGTCTATTCCTTTCAGCACTGGTCAAATGCCCGAGCGAACAGCCAAATTTGTCCAGCAAATAGGCGAAGTGATTCAGAAGACTGTGGATTTAGGCATTGCCATGGCTCATCTCCACAATGAAGCCTCTCGTCTCGACAATGAAGCCACTCAAGAGCCACCGAAGGAAGCAGACGTCAAGCCAGCACCAAAATCAAGGAAGCGTAAGGCTTCAAGGAAACCCGCAAGAGTTACACCTAATCAAGCGGGACCTAGCCAAGTGACAGCACTACCAGTCAGGAAGCCATACAACGGAATTGAACCCTTGTGCAACCAATGTACCCTTCATCATCACCCTAGTGTGAAGTGCCGCAAATGCCAAATTTGTGGACTTAAAGGTCATACAGCAAGAGTTTGTCGTGCTGCAGTTGCTCCAAAGCAAGCTGGCGACTCTGCTCAAGCTCGCTTCTCACCAGGGTCTTGCTACAACTGTGGCGATATGGGCCATTTCCTAAGGGATTGCCCAAAGCTTGTTAATGCAAATCCAACCCACGGATGAGCAGTTGGCTGAGTAGAAGATGTTGCTATCCTATGCTTTTGTTTCTTTCGTTTTCTAGTAATGTGAAACAATCTGTCTTGTTCATAAATAAAAGTTGTTGTTCGCAATTCTGATGTACAAGTATAATTACATGTGTCTATGGCATTTCCCTATAATATCTGTATTAAGGAACTATGTTCCTTACAAACTACTCTTGTGATTCTCTCTTACAAGAAATCGCTCATAATTTCCTCGAAAGTTCTAAGTACTCGTTTCATTCTAAGAAACGAAGTACATGAAATAAAGTGAAACTATGAGTAATCGTGCTTTTTTCACATCAGTACCTTTGAATCCTTGGTTGGATAACTAAGGATATTTTCAAATCTCATACCCATTACGTTTTGATTTTTCAACATATACAGTACAAGTATTTCAAAAACAATCTTCATGATCTCAAAACATTTCATATAGTTTGAAAACAATTTTTCTTGATGCATTGTCTATGTTATTTCAAAAACATTGGCCATGTTATCAAAACCAACCTTCCTAATTTCAAAATATTTCATATAGTCTGAAGGCAATATTAACACAGTACATTTTCTTATCAAGTGCATGATTTCGAAAAGCATCATTCATGTCTTTCAAAAACCTTATACATAATTTCAAAATTTATCTCGCATGATTTTAAAACATTTTGTAAATATATCTACCTAATACACCTACTTTATGATTTCAAAAGTATTATATATAAGGTTTCAAAAACGTTAAACACATTTTTCTTAAAAGAACCCCATGCATAGTTTTCAAAAATATTTTCCTCATACATTGATTTAACTTTCAAATTTCGCTTCATATGTCGCCTTGGCATATCTGGCATCTCAACTTCATAAGCATTTTTACTTCATGTTTTGACTTAAGCACGTCCAGTGCAAGGTTTCAAAACATCTTCAACTTCTAAAATCCATATGGGATCTTTTTATCTTCACCTTTAGACCCTTGTGGATAATTATCATTCAAATCAGAGTCCTTAATTGGATTCCTTGTGTACCTAAATTCGAATATTTCGGTTCCTTATAATCGAAATCGAATTTTTCTTTCAAAAATCTTTCTATCTTTATAGTTAGATTCTTGATAATGTTTAAAGTACCAAATGAAATCCAAGAAATGGATTCCTAGTGTGCTTTAAATACATGTGCTCTGTTAGCAGAACAAATTGACAAACAATTTTGTGGTTATGTGACTATGTGTTTATTCATCTTATGTTTCTTTTATGCATTTTTTTTGTGTTTTTGTATACTCTGGATATTCGTTATCCAAATCCTCGTAGAATCTTTCATATCTCCATATGATGGATTCGTAGCAGGATATTCAAAAGGCGCTACCTTAAATCCTTAATGGGCTTCTATGTAATAGTTAAGACCCTTGGATTATATAGTACCACTCCATGATTCATAAGAGACCCTTTAGTGGTCTAGTCAAAAAGATTGATTCACAATTTGGTTAAAGAATGACATCTAGTGATGTAGCTGAACAGACTACTTGATAGTCTATTTAGATCATTTATTGATTTAATTAAAAGGACTCTATGGCGGTCTAGTCACACTCATTACAGGTTTGTTCGTTTGGTTTTACACTACACATTATAAAATAGACTGTGTGAACTGTGCAAGGAATTGTCTAATTATGGACGCGTACATAATTATGAAATTTAGTGCACAGAAACCCAGTAAGGTTTATTATGTGTAAGAACCGATAGTGACAACAATAACAAAATGAGAACGATGTAATGGAGGTACGGTGGACGCACCAATGACGCTTTATATACTTGTATATAAGTATCCCTCTTACATTGCAAGCATAATGTTATTAAGGTTACTAGAAGTTCAGAACCCTAACCAATATTGTTCGATCTTTTCAACTTCATGTTTTCAAGCTCTCACGAGTTTCCTCTAAATAAATTTCGGGACGAAATTTCATAAAGTAGGGGAGACTGTAACACCTGTGCCTTCACGGCTATCAAACAAATACCGAACAAATGAAATATTATATTTTATACTTGGGATTTGTAAAAATATGTGTATCATTTGCACATATCAATTTTTTGATCAATTCCAAACTCTAAATCGCTTTCTGGAAGGTTATACGAGCACCGATGCGTAGATATAACCAGTTTAATGCAACGAACACTCCGGAATAGTGAAATAGGCTTAACATACCTTAAATAACCTTTACATAACTTAGAAATAAGTTTTGAAGGCTTTGGTATGGCAAGATAGAGTTAAATCGCTTACAGGGACTAAACTTGACAAACTGCGAAAGTATGCCAATTTGAACTGTAACAGACATTCCAGAACATGACCATAAGTTAAACACACCTTAAATATCCTTTATATAGCTTAGAAATAGGCTTTGAGGGGTTCGGTGTGCTAAAATAAACTTTTGGCTCATTCAGGGACTAAAAGTGTCAAAAAAGTGCACAAGTTTGCATTTTCGCGCATAACTTACGTTCTGAATACATCCGGACATCCAAAAATTTATGTAAGCACTAAAATATTTTATTTTAGTGTTCGGCATAAGGAAAATCCATTCGTCACGTCATTTGGATCGTTTTTCGCGCTTATGCGCATTCCGTCGTAATTAAGCGAACATCGCGTTCGTACGACCAAACGAACTGACATCCGACATATTTTTGAGCATGTTTCATGTACACAATGTTTAGGCATCATTTTAGGGCCTTAAAGTTGGCTTTACGGGCCTTAGAAGTGTCGGGAATGGCCTTAAACACGTGCAGGGGCTGAAACTGTCATTTTTGAAAGTTTTATGCTGATCAGAAGGGCCATGCGGCCCGCATTAGATTTGTCTGATCCTGAAACGGGCCGCCTCAGCCTCCCAGAACAGATCAGAATGAACAGTCAGCATATTCCAGCTGTTTTAACCACAACCACACACTCACAACTGCACATTCAGCTCATTTAGACCCATTTTTAGCTACCATGAGTTTCCGACAAGTGTACGCATGAGATTCGAGCACGGTTTCCATGAAACGATCTTAACGGTTACCCGAAAACTATAAATACCCCACCCCACAACTTCAAAAACCACTAGAATTTTGATCTTAGAAACTCTAAGTTGAAACCATTGTTTCATACCTGAGATTCTTGGATCGAGATTAGCATTCGGGGACCCTTCGTAAGTATTCTTTCGTTCTTTTCTTTCTTTTATTGCTTTTCGAGTCAGAAAGTCAAACTTTGTTTGACTTTCAGCGTTGACCAGCTTATGGTCAATGCGAAGTTCGTTTGAACTTCGCAACGTGAGTGTAATCACGTTGGTTATAGTCCCTTGGGACTATGCCTACTGATTACCACGTTGTCTAGGGTCGTAGGGTAAGCGATCTAATAAATCGCTTATACCTCGAACCCGACCCATTTGGTCGATCATTAGGATCCGACCAAACACATTAGGTGACCATAGTAGGTAGGGAATAACCTTCCGAGGTTATACCTTATGGTCACATCGTTTAAGTAGTTGTATGATAGGTAGTTTATATGCCTTAGGTAAATTACCAGAATACCCTTTTCATGTATAATTGGTAATTAAGCATATGTAACCTAAACTTTTGTCACATAACTGATTATGTAACATGTTTAGGCATATAACACTTGTCATAGGGCTAGTTAGGCGGTCCGAACGCGTTTCACGCGAGCGACGCGTTAAAGTAGCATAAGCTACCTAAACGGGTCGTAATGGGTCGTAAGTACTTAGGTTAGGTTTCATTTAGTATGTAGGCTTTGTTAAACCATATTACACGAGTTTCCATACTCGTTTGGTTTACAAACCCTCATTCTATCAAATCTTTCGATTTAGGTCCGGTTTATTAACATAGTTACCTATATTAGGTGCCGTTTGATATCCGCGATCTCTAGCATTGTTTGGTTGTTACTCAAGGACTACTAAGCAATCTCAAGTGAGTACATAGACCCCTCTTTTACTGTTTTCCCAAAAATTTGGGGTGGAACACATGTGCCTACTTGTTACTTTCATGCTTTCCTGTTTTCACATCATATACTTGTTATGTTCTATAGTACACTTATAGTACATGATTTCATTGTTTTCATGCTATGTATGTCCATTTAGTACATGCTTAGTACATTATTTTACATTGCAGCTCTGTTGCATATGTTCCAGTAACATATGGACACATTGTTTTACAGCTCTACCTTGTATGTTTACTCTAGCATACTAGGTACATTATCTTCATAAAACATGCTTACATTTTGGTATGACATTTGGGCTGTTTAAACTATACTATACATTCATTAACACCGATCATGCCGCTCGGTAGTAGGTAGTGGTACCACAGGACTTGACAAATCCCATTCCTGAAATCTCGGGTTTGTTTGGACGTAAGGAATGACCGAATCCGAATACATATTCTTTTGATAACTCATTTTTACATAGTTATCCGACTGTCTCAAGGCTTGGATGTATGAATTTTCACAATACCGCATAAATGTTCATATTCAGTATAGCATGCATATATTTTACAAAACATAACTTTTGATTTACTCAAAATACTTTGTTTTGTACATTTTTACTTATGGTTTAAGTAGTCTTATTTTTACTTACCATGCATAAACATTTGTTACACATTACTTGACTACTTTTGGACTATCAACATTTGACATGGTTTATACAAGGACTTTTGACAATTGGTTTAAACATAGACATCTTACATTGTTTGGTTTGGTTTGAGTAAGTGATTTAAGTAACGAGGCGTGTGTAATATGATACAAGCATGGTGGATACGCCGCTGGTACTTCCTATATATAAGTGTTTGTATGGTATTACATATTGTAGCGTTATTTGAATCATTTCAATTTCAGACATATAACATTTTATACAAATAACATACTTTTCACAATACATTGTTTTACAAACAACTTAACTTATACAAACTCATTTTACTTGGTTATTCATTTAACCATACATAATTCTCTTACTTATACATATCATCTGATCTTATTGCTTTTTAAACAATTTACAAAACAAAGCAAACTAAAAGGTTCATGACTAAACATTTTCTTAAGCATAAGTCATGAATCTCATTTTCACAAAACCTATGTATCTCACAGGCATTTTTATGCTGACGTACCTATTTTCACATGTGTTTTCAGGAGATGATGCATAGGATTTATCAAGACATACTTAGGCGGACCTGTGCCTTAGTGACTTAAAACGAGACAAGAACTAGTTAAATTTTGTTATGTACTCTTTATTTCTTGTTTAAAGACAATGTAACTCGCTTGTTTGATGAATAAAACGAAACTTAAATTTCTATGGTTGTGAAACATTAATTCTGTTACAACACTCCCCGATGTTTCCGCCACGTTTTGTATGTTCTACGTGGTCGGGGTGTGACAACGATGCAGTTAGATGACGCTTTGCATAACAATACCCATTTCTTATAGTTTTTATTCGTATAATATTTATTATAGCATTATTGTGGTGGATATATCCATAATATTTATTATAGCATTATTGTGCATGATTCGGTCGGTTCGGTTATTATCCTCAACCAAAGCTGAATCCGAAGTCATCAGTTAGTCTATTTTATTCACTAATCGGTTTTCGGTTAATTAATTCAGTTTATTTGTTCAGATTGACGGTTTTTGGTTCGCTTCATTTAATTTCTGTTAATAGCCGATCAACCTTGGGCAAAAATTCTGCTTAGAAGTACATGAAATTGTGGTATAAGTATGATGTATAAATACATGAAATTGAAGTATAAATACATAAGATACAACAACAATCGTACCAAGTGAATCCCACTAATACGATGCTATTGGTAGGGTCTGGGGGTTGGGATGTGTAGGATCGGTTTTCGACTCCCAAACGATTGCGTATCGACACGTGTGATGTGCGGAATCCGTACACGTGCGTGGACTGAACACGAAAACCTACTATAAACGTGATTCTATTCAATATACAAAAAGTACAAAGCACCACGAATCACCTTGAGCACTTTCTCTCTCTAGTTTCTCTCTCTAAGCACCAAGCTCCAAAATGTCTCAAATGGCAAAAGTTCTAAACAAAAGCCCTAACTATTCTATTTATAGGCCAAGGCTTTAATGAGAGTTCTCATTAATTACATAAATGCCACCTTGCCTTTTCCCTAAATATTACAATATTAGACTTTGTTTTATTCTATCTTCTGCTACGAACGGATTGAAGGAGGCGATAGACATTACTTCACTAATAGACTCCCCCTTTGATATTGCCGCAGTCAATCTCGTAGCGTCTTGTCTTTCTTTCTCTCTTGAGTCTTCATGAAGGTTTGACGTCTATAGCAAACACAGACTCCCTCTTTCTTGAACAGAATCCCCGTGGATCTGTCTTCAACTTTGGCTTCCCCTTTCGGTAGACTCTTTTCTTTAGGCTCCCCCTTTCGACAAGCTTCCGTGCTTTTGGGATCGACACCTGACATTTCCGGTTACTAGCTCCCCCTTGTGTCGGGCTCGTCTTCAGACTCCCCCTTAGACTCGGCAATTGGGATCGTATTCTAGAATAGCTTTTGCAATTTCTCAAACATCTATAAGTGAAAAAATTTTGAACATCCAGGATTGAAAAACCTGGCTCTCCCAGCATAAGCTAAAACATTTCAAATATGCGACAGTGAAAGCTTTTTCGATTGTCCAGGAATCGTGACCTGGCTCTTAAAACTTTTAAATCAAGAACCTGACTCTAAATATAAAAATATGAATATATCCAGGATTAATTTGATTCTCTCCCCCTATCAACAATCTTCACAGATTTGGCAGTATTAAGTATCCACGATAGAAACCTAGCTCTTTACTAGGGGTGTTCATCGAATCGAATATCGAATTTTCGAATTATTCGAATCGAATTGTTCGAATAATTTTTATTTTTCCTTGAATTCGTATTCGATTAAAACCTATCGAATTCGAATCGAATTCGAATAAAAAACCCAATTCGTATTCGATTAAAATTTCGAATTCGAATCGAATTCGAATAAATTTGATTTAATTCAGATTCTTTAAAACATGTAAAAAACTATAAAAATGAAACATAAATCTTAAAGTAGCTATTAAACACGATATCACATTAAAAAGTTTCAAATAAAGTACCACAAGTCTAAAATTCAAAATGTAACACCCCGCACTTTTGTGCGTTGTTACTACTCGATATACTCGTTACGCCTAGCACCAGAGATTCGGATCATAATGTAACTATATCGCATACCTTGCTATTCGATGGATACTCGCATATTTTTGCAATACATTATCACTATACTACACCGATCACAAACACTCACGATGGCACTGAGTGAGGACCTATTCTACCCTCCTCGGTGGCCGTGATGTGTCGAAACGCATATAATTAACGCTAACGAAGACTCTCGGGTGAGTGCTATAGCTCCAGTCATCGTGACGATGATGACAATACGAGTGAGTGGTACCCCGTCAGTCATTGTGGCACAAAACGCAATACCGTTCACGATAACATCAAGAAAGGACCTATGCTACCCTCCTCGATGGCCGTGAAACGTCGCTAAAAATCACGCACTTGAATCGAAAACCGATTGCTAATTATCGAAACTTTGAATTATGTATACGTAAATACGACCCCTAGTGATATATATATACATATAATAATAATATAAATTAACTATGAAAAACGCGTACTTCGAAAGCTACCGAAACGATCAAAAACGGAGAAATCCATCATGCCGGAGTGGCTATCCGAATGGACAGACATGTCCAACCGATCGGACAGACATGTCCAACCGATCGAACTGGCATGCCAACTGATCGGACGGTCATGTCGGCTGATCGAACGGGCCATCCGATCCAGGCCAACCTGCCCTCTTTTCCTTCCTCCTTGCCTATAAATACCCCTCATGCACCTCAAACACACTTGTTGTCACTGTTGCTGCTCGACCAGAAGTTCCAGCCCCCTTTATCTCTCGATTTCTCGCGATTTTTGTAAGTTTCTGACCTAAATCTTGTACTTCTATGATCTATATTCAATTCTACACCCTTCTACCTCTTAAATCTACACTTTTAACCGCGAAATCTCTAGATTTTGGGCATTCTAGGGTGATGTTACCATGAAGTTCTTATGAACTTCAGGTGTGATGTCATCCCATGAAAGAACAGCTCGGATCTAAGCGATTTCACATGTTTACATAACAATCCCACCTAAATCTATGTTTTCTAATCAAAGTGTGTGTGTTTTTCGGTTAAACACGAGAAAGGCCATCAAGAACGGCCAGATCTGATGGAACGGGGTGGTTCCCGGCCGTTAGAACGGGTCGGATTTGATGGGGTTTCAGTAGTTTAACACAAGGACACCCCATCTCAGTCAAATCACCTGAAATCTTTCCAAAACCCATCAAGTGCGACACGATCAGGACGATGGAACGAATTGCCGTCCGATCGGCCTGCTGACCGATCGGACAGCAATCAGGATTCAACCGACCGATCGGACAAGGTGTTAACTGATCGGACCACATGGTAACCAATCGGATAACATGCCAACCGATCGGGTAGCATGTTAACCGATCGAACAACATGCAAACCAATCGGCTAGCATGTTAACCGATCGGACAGCATGCCAACCGATCGGCTAGCATGTTAACCGACCGAACAACATGCAAACCGATCGGCTAACATGTTAACCGATCGGACAACATGTCCAGCCGACCGAACGGGCCCAAGCATCGATGTCCTAACCAAACCTCGGTCATTTCGCCACCATTTAACGCGCTATTCACCGTTTAACGATCTATAACCAGGTTAACTCAGACGTACTCTCAATCGATCCAATTCAAGTTGTGGTTCCTTGTCGATTACGCACTGTGAGTATACTTGAACCCTTTTTAATCGAATTTTGGGTGTAACATACGTTTCTAACAAATCAAACTTATCAAACGAATTATTCAATCAATCGAATCATCAGTTGCAAATAACTGTTATGCATAGATATACGTGATGCTAGTTGCATATATGCTAGGGCTTATACTCGCAACGTCCCACCATGACTAGTATAGTACTATTGTGCCCGACGGGGTCTAGTTTGCCATCGCATATTCGAGCATCGAGGACTTAGTTGGTAGTATCAGCTTTGTGAGTATATATGTCGTGTGTTACGTTTATGCTTATGGAAATTCGCTACACTTTTTATCTATTATGCTATACATATCAAACCTGTATACTCGCCAATACTTTTGTATTGACAAATATTTTAACGTATGTTGCAGGTTAGATCGCAGGATATATCGAATCAAGCTAGGAAGTCTAGAAACTCAACTAAAATCTAGGTTGACGGATTGTATTGTTCGAGAGGACAAGAAATCTGTAATAACTCATGTGATTGTATTATTTGTTAGTATGGGATAACGAATGCATTAAATATTATCGCAACATAGTTGTTATGGAATATCTTAAGCAATCTGATTCGCCTAGTGCCGCGCCCTGATGATTCCGCCATCGGTTGGGGTGTGACAGATTGGTATCAGAGCCGTAACTATAGGGAATTAGGCCAGACTCGACCTAGTCCGGGTCGACGTCTTAGAAATTGACCTAGTCTATAGTCTAAGCACCAACAGGCCGACTCGTACAAACCAGTAGGGTTTGTATCGGGCCTACTTGATACTCTCGATCGAAATTACTAAAAGCTACAACTTTGTGTGAACGCCGCGTACTACAGTTTCACATGGAGAAGCCTTTCCTAAGGCTGGAATACTACTTGGCCTTTCCTAAGGCTGACACAATACACGTGTTTTCGAAAATACTCGCATAACGAAACCGAGTGATCCAGTCGAGACCAGGCGTGAAAACCAAGAACTCTCGACGAGATCGCTCACTCAGCGCATTTCTAGCACGAGAACCCTATCAACGAGTTAGGAGTGACATCCACATCTCGACGAAAGTCTCCATTTCGAAATCTAGTGGAACTCACGAATTTATTCGAAGAGCATAACCACAATTAGGAACAGAGTTGTTAAGTCAGGGGTGAAACACGTACCTTAATAAGTCGTTCCACTCTCTATAAACTGGTTTACAACAGCTCTCACCAAGGACTCGACTATCACGATAACTCGAGCCACACGATGACTAGGAAGACAAGTGCCATGAGGTGCATCCCAGTGGAAGCATGAAGCCTTCTAGGTCAACGTGCGTGCACGAACTTGTTAAATATAGTTGAGTTACCTTGGGTAGTCGACGCCTAAACACCCAAGGCACTCTATCATACGAACCGCCTATTCTACAAATGGTTGGAACTTATTTACGTTTTGAAACTTTACGCTTTATCGATTTCTCGATTTAACGATTTTCACTCCCTACTTTATAAACGCACAATTCGCACAGCCATCGCAATCTAAAACGAAACCCGAATGTTCGCAACGAAACTAATGCATAATCTATCGCCTTCGCTATCGTTTTCTCACCTCAACGCGTCCTCGCGTAATCTAAATCGACCTGTATGTGTATGATTACAAATTACAAATATATAAATACATATATATACGTATAAACAACAAGTCACTATGTGAGAACCTAGGAACTTCGTGTCTCCTATATGGCTCCTATGTGATTCGCATTACTACTATACTATCACACCAAGTTTTGGAACGCTCTTAATCGCAGCACGAAACTCAAAAATCATTATGATCGAATCTCATTCCTAGTCTCTTCCTGTCTAGATGCCTTCCAACGATCCTACCTCGAGACGAACAACTAGGAGGAGAGCCAAACGAAGCGCCAATAAGAGGATTGCATCACTTGTGACCAAGGAAGTGGTAAAGCTTATTCCTTGAATTGCCGCTCAAGTGCACTCTCTCAGCAACTCTCGAGCCTCGGAAGACTCCAAGACGGAAGCGCCGCAATCTGCTTTTCTTTACAAACACTTCAAAGCCTGTGACCCGATGGAATTCACAGGTGAAGGAGGTGTGACTCAACTACTCCAGTGGTTCGATTCTATCGAAGTTACCCTTCGTCAAAGTGGGTGTCCCGATAGTTTCCGTACTACTTGCGCTACCGGAGTATTTCAATTGCAAGTACTCGACTGGTGGACCGCCGAACGTAACAAACGTGGGATCTCCGCAGCTTACGCTCTCTCTTGGGATGAGCTGAAAGAGCTCATGAAGAAAGAGTACTACCCCCCTCACGAAACCCAGAAGCTAGAAAACGAATTTTGGGAAATCAAGCAAGATGGAGGTGACAACGCTGGCTACACCGCAAGGTTCAAACAGCTTAGCATAATCTGCCCGAGCCAAGTCAACACTTCAGAAAAAGCCATTTCGAAGTATATTCGCGGCTTGCCTGAGTGTGTGGGTGATTTTGTCGAAGCTGCAAGACCTGCTACTATCGAAGAAACCTACCGCTTAGCCGCAGAAATCAACAACAAACGACTCATGGAAGGGTTATTCTCAAGGAATCCTGTCAAGTAAGCTCATCAAGCAATCGCCATTAATTCTTCAGGCGAACATGTTGACGATTCTTCTGATGAATCTACTAACGAATCTTCTGACGAATCTGCTAACGATTATTCTAACGAATCTGCTGCCGATTCTTCTGACAAATCGGCCGACGGATCCTCCCACAAATCAGCCAAAGATTCTGCAAGTGAGTCCTCAGACGAATCCTCCAACAACGACACCTCTTCGCAAGACACCGACAAACCCAGCCGCAAACGAAAGACTTCAAGCCCGAGCTCATCAACAACCGAGCTGCTGCAACCGAGACCTCTTCGAACAGTATCGATGTTTCCAAAACGAGCCTACACCGGAGCTCATCCTCAGTGTTACTCGTGTACCTATCATCATCCAGTCGGGGCTGATTGTCGCTATTGCAATAACTGCAACCATTACGGTCACTTTACCCGCAACTGCCGCATCGAACCGTGAACTTGAGTACAACAACAACAGCTCCAGCAAAAGTCTTCAGCATCAGACATCTAGCAAGCGTAGGATAAAGTTGTAATGATACGATTTTCGATGTTAATTTCTAAGTTTTGAACCTACTCTATTACTCGATGTTGCCACTATGTGTAACGTTAACTCTTGCTTTCGTTCCCTCTTCGCTCTCAAATCGTCGCACTTAAACTAGGTTCACACACATACTATATACTATATCACGAAATAATGTGTTTTACCCTCACTACACTCTTAGAACGAGGTACGATAAACGTGCAAGGAACGACTAATCACGGTTGCACACGGGATTATTTGGGTCAGTGCACGAAGATCGTAGTGAATTCTAAGGTGCCCTAAGCGTTATGACGAAGTATGACACCAAACCACGAGATCTAAGTAGTAGGGGTCAAGCAAGGTGTGCTTTATCATACTACCGAAATTCCGTGAAGGAAGTGCCACGTGGAGTTGAACGTTATTAGACCTATTATATTATTGTGATTATTTTAACACACTACACTCAATCGCAAGGCGTAACAACTGAACCGCATCATCGCAAGACTTGTCGTATGTCTGTAAATGCAATGCAATCACCTCATCGATGGACTCTGGGGAGTCTACCTCGCAGGGCAATTGCATCGACGCAAGACTGGTCGTAGGTCTGTTGCAACGAATCCCATCAAGCATATAAACGCTCACGATATTGTTGAGTGAGGACCTATTCTACCCTCCTCGATAACCGTGATGCGTCACAACGTAACGTTAAGCCTATTCAAAAACAAAACTCGGCTAATCGCAATCGCTTATCATGGGTATCTCGCAATCTCTATCGCCTAATATGTGAATCTATATCGCTTGCTGTGTATCAATCTATCGCTATCGCCTACCGTTATCCGCGATATTTGTGTTAAGTTAGCACGCATGACCTCGCTTCACGAGATGGAACTCATATAGCTAAAGCAAGGTGTTTTAGTCATATCAGCGGGCTTTCGTGGAAAAAGGCCATGCGGGGCCCGATGTTAATAAACTCTGTGGTGTCAATCAATCAAATCAAACCGCATGAATCACGCATACCTCCATCGCTTGCAACGCAACAACTGCCGCTTATCGTAATTCGATTATCGTCGCCATCGTTACTAATGTTGTGTTTATGCTATTCGCTTAATCACCCAATCACTTATCGCTTATCTTCTACTCCCCCTTATTTGCTCGTTTGGTGTTCATTGCCGTCTGTGTGGTATTAGTACGCGTGACATCGCTTCACGAGGTAAAACTAACCTGGTCAAATGTGGTGTTTCACCATGTTAGCAAACTCTCGTGGAAACGTGCCATGCGGGTTCAACATGGAATCTAATCGACATCGCGCTAATCACTTATCGTCTCCCGCTCGACGCCTATCAAGACACGACACACAAGCGTTGCGTGTCATCAGGCTACTCACGTACGCTGTTGTAGCTACGTTCGCAATTCAACTCGCCAGTTTAACCTATTCAATTCTATCTTATACTCGGTCCGACTTCCTATCGATTGGACCGGGTAAGTGCAAGTTCTATTCGTGTCATATCGGCACACCTGACACCGCCTCACGAAACAGAAGTAATATGGGCAAAGCATGGTGGATACGCCGCTGGTACTTCTTATAAATAAGTGTTTTAAACATATTAGCAAACTTTCGTGGGAAAGTGCCAAGTGGGGCTCGGTGATCAACTACCTTTTGTACTATTAAAACTTGTTTTATAAAAAATTTTGATTTAAAATCGGTGGACAAGTGAAATTTTCTCACAACGTGGAGATGACATCGAATCTGCTTAACTCCATGTCCAAGAAAAGTTTCATAAGTCCAAGTTTTCCTTAAAGCTTTTACAACATCAAAACGAAATCCTTCTTAAGACATTGGTTCGACATCGAGTTCAGCTTGAACCCATGCCATAGGAGAGTTTTCGTAACCCCAATTTTCATTTCGAATTCCTTAAAATGTTTAAAACTTAAACTCCCTTGCAACGTTGGGTAACATCGACTCCGTTGACCTCACGTTAAGTGGAAAATTTTCAAGAATTCCATCCAAAATTCCTTTTGAGTATCTAAAAACGAACGTTTCTTATAACATTAGATAACGATCGACTCAGTTAATTCTACGTCATGATAAACCTTTTCAAGACCTTTAAGATTGCAATCGTATCGAACTAACGAATTCTTCGCGACACGAGGTACTTTGGAACGCCAACTCGTGGGATGTTACTTTTGTCGTTTACGTCGCCTTCTCGCTATCGCAATCGATCTCTCTTATTCGAAGCACTCTTGTTCGTCAACTCTCGGTCAAATCACTCGCTGTGTCGCTACTCATGCAAGATCAACCCTCAAAAGTCTACCTATTGGATGAATTTCGGGACGAAATTTCCTAAAGTAGAGGAGACTGTAACACCCCGCACTTTTGTGCGTTGTTACTACTCGATATACTCGTTACGCCTAGCACCAAAGATTCGGATCATAATGTAACTATATCGCATACCTTGCTATTCGATGGATAATCGCATATTTTTGCAATACATTATCACTATACTACACCGATCACAAACACTAACACTCATGATGGCATTGAGTGAGGACCTATTCTACCCTCCTCGGTGGCCGTGATGTGTCGAAACGCAGATAATTAACGCTAACGAAGACTCTCGGGTGAGTGCTATAGCTCCAGTCGTCGTGACGATGATGACAATACGAGTGAGTGGTACCCCGTATGTCATTGTGGCACAAAACGCAATAAAGTTCACGATAACATCAAGAAAGGACCTATGCTACCCTCCTCGATGACCGTGAAACGTCGCTAATAATCGCGCACTTGAATCGAAAACCGATTGCTAATTATCGAAACTTTGAAATATGTATACGTAAATACGACCCCTAGTGATATATATATACATATAATAATAATAATATAAATTAACTATGAAAAGCGCGTACTTCGAAAGCTACCGAAACGATCAAAAACGGAGAAATCCATCGTGCCGGAGTGGCTATCCGGATGGACAGACATGTCCAACCGATCGGACAGATATGGTCCAACCGATCGGACAGACATGGTCCAACCGATCGGACAGACATGGTCCAACCGATCGGACAGACATGGTCCAACTGATAGGACAGGCATGTTAGCCGATCAAACTGGCATGCCAACCGATCGGACGGTCATGCCGACCGATTGAACGGGCCATCCGATCCAGGCCAACCTGCCCACTTTTCCTTCCTCCTTGCCTATAAATACCCCTCATGCACCTCAAACACACTTGTTGTCACTGTTGCTGCTCGACCAGAAGTTCCAGCCCCCTTTATCTCTCGATTTCTCGCGATTTTTGTAAGTTTCTGACCTAAATCTTGTACTTCTATGATCTATATTCAATTCTACACCCTTCTACCTCTTAAATCTACACTTTTAACCGTGAAATCTCTGGATTTTGGGCATTCTAGGGTGATGTCACCATGAAGTTCTTATGAACTTCAGGTGTGATGTCATCCCATGAAAGAACAGCTCGGATCTAAGCGATTTCACATGTTTACATAACAATCCCACCTAAATCTATGTTTTCTAATCAAAGTGTGTGTGTTTTCGGGTTAAACACGGGAAAGGCCATCAAGAACGGCCAGATCTGATGGAACGGGGTGGTTCCCGGCCGTTAGAACAGGTCGGATTTGATAGGGTTTCAGTAGTTTAACGCAAGGACACCCCATCTCAGTCAAATCACCTGAAATCTTTCCAAAACCCATCAAGTGCGACACGATCAGGACGATGGAACGAATTGCCGTCCGATCGGCCTGCTGACCGATTGGACAACAATCAGGATTCAACCGACCGATCGGACAAGGTGTTAACCGATCGGACCACATGGTAACCAATCGGACAACATGCCAACCGATCGGTTAGCATGTTAACCGATCGAACAACATGCAAACCAATTGGCTAGCATGTTAACCGATCGGACAGCATGCTAACCGATCGACTAGCATGTTAACCGACCGAACAACATGCAAACCGATCGGCTAACATGTTAACCGATCGGACAACATGTCCAGCCGACCGAACGGGCCCAAGCATCGATGTCCGAACCAAACCTCGGTCATTTCACCACCATTTAACGCGCTATTCACCGTTTAACGATCTGTAACCAGGTTAACTCAGACGTACTCTCAATCGATCCAATTCAAGTTGTGTTTACTTGTCGATTACGCACTGTGAGTATACTTGAACCCTTTTTAATTGAATTTTGGGTGTAACATACGTTTCTAACAAATCAAACTTATCAAACGAATTATTCAATCAATCGAATCATCACTTGCGAATAACTGTTATGCATAGATATACGTGATGCTAGTTGCATATGTGCTAGGGCTTATACTCGCGACGTCTCACCATGACTAGTATAGTACTATTGCGCCCGACGGGGTCTAGTTTGCCATCGCATATTCGAGCATCGAGGACTTAGTTGGTAGTATCAGCTTTGTGAGTATATATGTCGTGTGTTACGTTTATGCTTATGGAAATTCGCTACACTTTTTATCTATTACGCTATACATATCAAACCTGTATACTCGCCAATACTTTTGTATTGACAAATATTTTAACGTATGTTGCAGGTTAGATCGGATGATATATCGAATCAAGCTAGGAAGTCTAGAAACTCAACTAAAATCTAGGTTGACGGATTGTATTGTTTGAGAGGACAAGAAATCTGTAATAACTCATGTGATTGTATTATTTGTTAGTATGGGATAACGAATGTATTAAATATTATCGCAACATAGTTGTTATGGAATCTCTTAAGCAATCTGATTCGCCTAGTGCCGCGCCCCGATGATTCCGCCATCGGTTGGGGTCTGACAAAAAACGAGAAGCCGGGAATAATCGCTCCACATTATAAGTTAATATTTTTATGTTTAGAAATCTATTGATAGATTTGTTAATTAGGTTTTACTTATGGGTCATGTAATGGGTAATTTTAATACTTGGAAAAAATTTAGAAAAGAATTTTCAGTATAGCTTAATAAAAGTTATATATTTATTATATATAAAAATAATAAATAAAAATGTATAATTTTTATTCGAATTTTGAATCGAATCGAATTTGAAATTATAAATTCATATTCGATTCGTATTCGATTTACTTTACTCGAATTGAATCGAATTCGAAACGAATCCTGAACACCCCTACTCTTTACTACAAATTTTAACAATTTAAGCATCCTAAACCTTCACGATTTATCATCCAAGTCCAAATTAATGACCTTGGAGATATCACAAACTGTTTTAGATTTTTGAATCTAAAACTACACGTTTCAACTTAACGAACGTGTTTTATTTTCAGAAACATGTTCAGCATACTTAGATTTTGAACTCAGCTCTCAGACATCGGTTGTCGAAAATAAAATTAAATCAAAATCTTTTTGTATTATTTTTTTAAAAATATAAAGCAGTAAAGAAATATTTACAAACATATTTACAGACAATATTTTTGTTTAAGTTCGTGTCAGAGGATCATATCAGTTTATGACAAATCACTAGTACCGTTGAGCTTTAAACACTTTAAGTTCTAAACGATTCACTTAGATTGTCAGTATACTGATCCACTTAAATTTTCACACAAAGTTCAATTTATTCGAGATACGAAATTAGTGTTTTAAGGACTTAAACTTATTTGCGTGTCCCACCTCAGAATATACTCCCGTATCAAAATTCCCTAGATTCAGTCTTACAGGTGAGTATACCAATTTGATATCTGTATTCTGTGTTAGTGCGAGACCTTGAGAGCTCAGCTATGAACTACCGTTCAGTAAAAGAGATGAAGGCTCGACTTTAGGTGTGTTCCCTTTAGAGAATCTTTTATTCAACTGCAATTGATTCATATCTTTCGATATTTTTCAATTTTTGTGCAGAGGGTAAGCTTTAAAAGCGCGCAGAGTATTATACGAGGTCTAGGCCATTGCTTTCACAATATCAGAAGACCAGGTATAATACCCCAGATATCAAACATTATAAAGACCTAGTATCTCAGAATCTGGCAATCTCTCAATCAAGATTTCGGGGGTTACCCATATATCCGAGAGATGTTCCCCACGAGATAAGCAAGTATTTGGTATTTAGGTTTATATCTCGAAAACAATCTACTAAGCGTGTAAAAACCTACTGGCGTATCATCAGTGAGACCGTTTATCACACTTTAACTTTCCAATTCTTTAGCGTACTGTGATTGTCTTACTGATGTACTATCATTTCCTCTTTTTACACAAAACTCATTTTTGAATTTTATCATGTTTTTGGCTTTTTCAAATTTTCTAATGTTTTTGTATTTTCTGAAATTTTTACTCCCCCTAAAATTCAAAACATTTTAAAGAAAATTTGACAAACCGATGTAGACAACTTTGTCTCGCCATCCATTTTCTGCTTCTAATGCTTTGTTTTGCAGAAAATATACCCCCATGTTTTACAACACATTGATATTTTACAGTTTGAAAACCGTTTTTCAATCTTGTGAAATTAATCTTGTTTGTTCAGTCGTGAGGGTTTCGGCATAACACTCACATATTTTTAAATTTTTGAATTGTTGACAAAATTTAAAAACAAACATATTTTTTATTTTTCAAATTTTTGACAAAATAAAAACATATTTTTGGTTTTTAAATTTTTCAATTTTTTTAGGGTTTTGAAATATGGTTTATTTATATACAGAAATGAACAAACTCCCTGATTAGCAGTCACAGGGTTCAGCAACATCCTCTCCTTGTGCCAGGCTGCTCCAATACTCCTCTCTTTTACATTCGGTTGATTTCGGGAGCACCTGCACATTCACACTTACTCAATTACTTGAACAAGTTAGCCCAGGTCTCTTTGACCTTAGGCATTTCAACACAATACGTTTCATTCAACTTTGGAAAATCTTTATCATTTTTCACAAATGAATTTTCATTCTGATTATCACTCACAGAAACCTTTTGTTTCTTTTCAACCCAAGTTTGTCCTTTCGAAGCACTTCTTTTGTAAAAATGTGATTCATTTTGAGTGTTTTGATTTTCAACAACTTTTGTTTTCCAAAACTGATTTGGTTTCGTTGCATCGACAATTGTTTTCCAACTTTGTGTTGTTCTAGATCTGGGTGTCACCGGTTTCCATGTTTGTTGTGAGTCAGCCTTTGACATTTTCGGCTTCAAAGTTTTCTTTGATTCAAACTTGGTTGATTTCTGATTCACAACCTCAGACTTCTTTTTCATTTCAACACCGACAGGTTTAAGATTTGGAAAATTTTGACTGAGATGTCCAATTTGATCTCACTTAAAGCATTTTTCTCTTGGACACATCTTTAACCTGTTGTTGTTGCTTTTTCTTTTGAGCATAGAACTCTTCATTAGACTGTCGCCTAAATTGGAGTTCTTTCTCTTCTTCAGAACTTGTTCCGTGAACAAAGTTCATCTTTTCCTGATAATTTGGCGTTTCATTTCTTTTCCAATTCTGTTTCTTTTTATAACCGAACCCAACCTTCATGTTTTTCTTTTTGTAACCAGGTTTGTTATAAAAAGTCTTGTGACCTTTTCCAGCAAATTTTGAAATTTCAGACTTTTGAATCTCTACCAGTTTGAAAACTTTGTTGATTATATCTGAAATCACATTTTGAATTGGGAATTCATTATCCGAAAATAGTTTGTCCGATCCAATCATGGTATAAACCAATCCTTTTGAATCATCATTCACAACTTTTTCAGATTTTGAGTGTTTAAGATAACTATCATGAAAACTTCCCTCATTTTCATCTTGTGATTCAGACTTATCTGTTTTGGTAGACTCCTCTACTAGAGCACTTTCAACAACCTTACCAGCCACCTCTGAATCACTGATGTCATCAGATTTGGTGTAAGTCACATCGATGTTGTCGGGTAACTGGTCAACCATGTTTATTACTTTTTCCACCTTCTCTCCATCATAGAACGTATAATTATTCTCTAACGGTGTTGGAACCTGACGGTATTCAGACCCAATTCCCTTTTTGTTCTTTTCTGACTCTTTCACATCGAGTGTGATGTTGAAAATACGTTCCAGAATGTATGAAGAAGCATGATAACTTTGCAGTTTATTGACCAACTTTTTTTTTATCTGCCAGTTCTTGTTTAAGCTTACCGACATCATCAATATATTGATTTAAAACCATTCGTTTACCTTCATATCTAGCTTCAAGAAATTTAGTTGTTTTCTGACATGCGGACAATCTATCATCTAAACTTTTGACTTTACTTTTCAAAGTTTCATAAGCTTCTTTTACGGTATGATATGACAATTTCATTCCATCATATTCTTTTTGCAACTCTTGAATTGTTTTATCTTTTGGAACACATTCGTTGCAAACAGCTGAACACTTTTCTTTCAATATTTTATTTTCTTTTTCTAGATCATCACATCTTTGTTTCAAATTTTCATTTTGTTGTTTCAAAAACTTTTCATTTTCAATCATTTCGTGACATTTATCTTTGAAAATCCTTTCTATTTTAGTGAATTTAATGTCTCTGATTTTAAGATTTTAATCCTTTTCAGTATAAGCACTGCATGTTTCCATGTATTTCTTGCACTGTTGTTCAGCTTTATTATCAATTGATTGATTAGACGAATCAGTTTGAGTTGTTACCTTAGTGATTGACACCGTGGTTTCTTTTGCTTGTTGAGTCTGATCTTCTTCAAGCACCTTTGTTTCTCAGCAACAGCTTCCTCAGCTTTCTCATCAGCTTTCTTCACTTCTTTTACCAGCTTCTCACTCTCATTAACAATCTCCTCAACGGTCTTCTTCTTCTTCTTCTTCTTCTTCAAACTGGCATATATCACCTTCTTTATGCCTTCTTCAACCTTTTCTTTGTACCTTGGAATCTATTCAAGACCTTTGCACCAAACACTCACAGTAGGTATTGCAGCAACTAATGCTTTAAAATCAACCTTCTCAGGATCAACTATTGGGTTTCCTTGAGGATCGACAAAACATTCCATTTCTTTGCTCCACTTGCCTGCTTGTGTTGCTTCCTTGTAGGCATCATACACATCATCCAGCCTCATGCGAGCATGCCTTTCTTCTCGACTTTATTTTATCTCAGCAACCATTGCTTTGGCTTTTCCATATTCTTTGTCATGTTGACTCCAATCATACCCTTCATCATCATGAATTACAATTCTGACTCCTTCTGTCTCATCGAAGTATTTATCCCAATCAAAATTATCCCAAACAGATTTTTCATTTTGTATACTGGATTGACTACGATCATGAAGTGTCAATACAACTTGTCTCTTTTCTTTAGAAGATCCTTCTTCAATCTGCTTTCTTGTTGGTTGCTTGTTATTCTGATGATAAATAGCCATTTTGTAGTAATCCTCATAAAAAGGATTCACGCTATCATCAGCTTTGTTGTTCGTGCATTCTCTCTTGAAATGCCCCTTTTGTTTACACTTGAAGCAAGTGACTTTGTTCTTATCGAAACTGTCACACCCCAACCGATGGCGGAAACATCGGGGTATGGCACTGAGCGAAACAGACTGTCCAGAAGTTTCCATAACAATTATCATTTCCAATCAATTTAAAATAACATGTCCCATACCATGCCTCAAAAGGTAAACAAATTATTACAGACAAAATCTAGGCAATAGTTCTATTCCGACAACTCAGATTTAAATAGAGTAATTGTTTATCTGCTTCTAGAGACCTTTAATTCATTTAGTACAGACAACTATTTGTTGGCCTCTAAAGCCTTATTCTAGCCTCGATTTCCTAGCAGATGCGCATCCTAAGCACCTGTCACATACGTTAAAATAAAGTCAATACATATAATGTAAAGGTGAGCATATAAGTTTGATAATAGCATATAGAGTTCGAATTCATTTACGCATAACCAGCACGTACACATAGCGAAATGAGGCACGTTAGTTATCGACATATATCCATCGATACCAATGACTACGAGTTGACTACCCGAGGCAGTTCGCAATACATGATTACCATCGTAATCTATGCAAGTAATTGTCCTTAACAACCCCTGCGAACAGGTGCTGAGTCCAAACTATAGTACTATCTTTGCTAAGGCAGGTAGACAGCATTCCATGTGTAAACATAACAAACAAGCATTCATAAGCCACGTATAACATGCATTAATGGTTAGCGTTCAAATAGTATTGAGTAGTGTGTTCGATGTGATTTTGAATAGTTGTAACGTATGTAACACCCAAAAGTGCATAAAGAAAAAAGGGATCGAGTATACTCACAGCGGTTGATGGATTGAAGGGAGCGCTTAGCGAGTAAGGTTAGCCAGAATAGATTGATAGCATAACGATAAGTGACACGTAAAACGATGCGATGTATAAGTGGGTCGGATAACAGTTCTGTCGGATGGTAATCCGATGTCTGGTCGGATGACTATTCGAGTGGATTGTTTCTTCCTATGAGAAGGATGTGTTTGTGTATGATGGCTTGACTTTTGAAGTTTTCGTTGTAGCATTCTGATAACATTGAAGTATCTCTATCCTTCAAGTCGGTCGATCGGATGGTCAGTCGTGCGGATGATAATTCTCTCGGATGGTCATCCGGTTGGACGGTAGTCCGGTCGGACGGCGACCCTAGTGACGAGGTTACTTAGTGAGAACAAACTCACAGCAGAAGAGTCACTCGGTCGGATGTCCATCCGACCGGGTGGCAACCCTGTTAATGAACATGTTGAAAATTGTTTAAGTTTTTAAAGTCTTAGTATCTCATGATCCGAAGAGTAATCCAGTCGGATGGTAATCCGTTCGGATAGCAATTCGTTCGATACTCAAACTTCAGATAAAGTTGATTAAGTGTGGGACCCAAGGTGTGATCCGTTCGGATGGCAATCCGTTCGGGTGGGTTATCCACTAGGACAGTAGTCCGGTCGGATAGCAATCCGTCCCGATTGTTACGGTCGTCTTGCACTTGGTCGTTTTGATTGTTTGTTGCTTTTATTGAGACGTTTTGACAATGTGTTAACCAACAGAACCCCATCTTGACCTAAGTGACCAAACTGACCAGGAATCACCCTAGTTCGGCCACTTAATCGGTTCAAAACGGTTGTTCGTGTTTAACCCGAAATCGGTGGTCTCGTGAGTAGAATCCAGATCTTGGTCTAGCACAACACTAAGAATAAATAGGAGACTAGAACAAGGCCCGATTCTATCGGTTTTGAGTGCATTTGGTGTAAAGGAGTTGAAAGAAAGTTAGAAACCATCTTTCAATCCTTTTTCACCACGATCATGTTTAGATCTAGCATAGATCTTTGTTTATTTGTGTGGAAATCGGTTAGATCCGAGTTGTTCTTGGTGGATTGAAGCCAAATCATGAAGTTCTTCAAGAACACATGATGACGTCATCCTCGAACACCTCAAATCGGGTGATTTCACAGTTAAAAGTTAAGATTCAAAAGATAGAAAGGTGTAGGAGTGCGTGTAGATCAAGAAAGTATAAGATTTAGGTCGAGATCCTTCCGTGATTGAGAGAAATCAAAGAAAAGGTGAGGAGAGCGTGATGTTCGGATAGAGGTTTCCAAAAGTAGAAAGTTTGAGAGTGATATGGGTATTTATAGGATTCCAAAAGAGGAAAGGGCTGGACGGCTGGATGGCACCCCGCCCGGATGGCTATCCGGTCGGATGTCATCTCGGTCGGATGGCACCTGACACTATGACCAAGTGGCAGCCCGGTCGGATGGCTATCCGGCCGGATGGCACATGGTTCGTGTGTTTGACGCCACGATTTTTGCTGATTCGATTTCGATTGTGATCGGTTCGTTACGATAGAGTTTCCTAGTCAAATTACTTTCAGTCCGAACTACTGTTCGATTGTGGTTTGAGTTCGATTTCGATTGAGTTCGATTGCGTTTCGAGTTTCGATTGATTTCCACAACATAACATAAATAACATGCACAGGTAACACATAAGGCACACACACATGTATAACTATATTCCAAATGCGTAATTCGAGTTTCGATTCGATGTCGATTTGATTAGCATAGTTTGATTATCGATTAGTTAACTTATCGCATTGTTACTTCCTATAGCTCACAGTCGTAAGTCGAATAATTCGTGTCGATTATTGTAATTATTGACACTTACTCCACATAATACAACTAAAATAAACACATAAAAGAAATCTACTACGAGTCAAGCGCGAAATCGGTCGTTGACTTTGACCTTGATTCAGACTTTGACTTTTGAAAACACGGGGTGTTACAGCCTTCCCTAGTTGAGGGAATTTTGTCCCGAAATTAGGCTGAAAGTTGTACAACACCGTGAATCACTTTTCTCTCTCTAGACTTTCTCCTCCAAACAACTGCGGGTACTTTGCCTTCATGTCGCTTTCGAGTTCCCAAGTGAACTCTGCGCCTCGTTTGCCTTCCCATCGGACTTTCACAATAGGAATGCGCGAGCGTCTGAGCTGCTTGGTTTGGCGATCCATGATTTCGACAGGCTTCTCCACGAATTGTAGTGTTTCGTTTACTTGGAGGTCATCGAGAGGTACAATTAAATCATGCTCAGCTAGGCACTTTCGGAGGTTTGACACATGGAAAGTCGGGTGGACGTTACTAAGTTCCTCCGGTAGTTCGAGTCTGTAGGCGACTTTTCCGATCCTTTCCAGAATCTTAAAAGGTCCAACATATCGAGGCGCTAGTTTCCCTTTCTTGCCGAATCTGACCACACCCTTCCAAGGTGATACCTTTAGGAGTACGTAGTCGCCAACGTCAAATTCAAGGGGCTTGCGTCGTCTATCGGCGTAACTTTTCTGTCGACTTCGAGCCTTCCACAAGTTGTCTCGGATTTGGAGAACTTTGTCAGTCGTTTCTTGCAATAGCTCGGGACCGATTAGTTGCGAGTGACCGATCTCGTGCCACACAATAGGCGATCCACATTTTCTTCCGTATAAAGCCTCGAATGGTGCCATTTGAATGCTGGAATGATAACTGTTGTTGTACGAGAATTCGACTAACGGCAGGTATTTATCCCAATTACCCCCGAAGTCTATGACACACGAACGGAGCATGTCTTCAAGAGTATGAATCGTTCTTTGATTCTGTCCATCGGTTTGAGGGTGGAAAACGGTACTTAGATTAAGCGATGTACCGAGAGCCGTTTGAAATGTTTCCCACATTCGTGAGGTAAACCGAGCATCACGGTCAGAGATGATATCACAAGGCGTCCCATGATTACAAATGATCTCGTCGGTGTAGATTCGGGCTAATCGTTCTACCTTGTAGTCTTCCCGTATTCGCAAAAAGTGAGCTAATTTGGTCAAACGGTCAACAACAACCCAGATGCTGTCGTGACCTGATGACGTGTGCGGAAGCTTTGTTATGAAGTCCATAGCTATACTCTCCCACTTCCACATGGGGATTGGTGGTTGTTCGAGTAAGCCAGAGGGTCTTTAATGTTCAACTTTGACTCTTGCACAAGTCAGGCATTTTCCAACATAGAGAGCAATATCCCTTTTCATGCCAGGCCACCAGTACTTGTAACGAAGATCCTGGTACATTTTGTTGGCACCGGGATGAATAGAATACCGGGATTTGTGGGCTTCGTCCATCAGAATCTGTCGCAAATCGGTCCGTTTAGGGATCCAAATTCGGTCCAGAAAGTAAAATATCCCATTTGACTTGCTCACAAGCTGGGCTCCATCATGATAGATTCATTCCTTCTTCAGAGTGCGTTCATTAAAAAGGCATGCTGGGCTTCACGGATGAGGGCTTCGAGGTCGTATTCTTGGGTGTTGCGAATGCTGAGCAGATAACTCCGTCTGCTGAGTGCGTCGGCAACGACATTTGCTTTGCCTGGGTGATAACGAATCTCACAGTCGTAATCGTTGAGAAGTTCTACCCATCGGCGTTGACGCATATTAAGTTCTTTCTGATCAAAGATATGTTGTAGGCTCCTGTGATCGGTGAAAATCGTACACTTGGTACCGTATAGGTAGTGTCGCCAAATCTTTAACGCAAAAACAACCTCGCCTAGCTCGAGATCATGGGTTGTATAGTTCTTCTCGTGGATTTTGAGCTGACGAGATGCGTAAGCTATAACCTTGTCTCGTTGCATAAGAACACAACCAAGACCAAGGTTGGAAGCATCACAATAGACAATGAAGTCGTTGTTTCCGTCGGGTAGAGTGAGAACAGGAGCATTGCAAAGCATATGCTTGAGGGTCTGGAAGGCAGACTCTTGTTGGGTTCCCCAAACAAAAGGCTTGTCTTTATGGGTGAGTGCGGTAAGTGGCACAACGATCTTGGAGAATCCTTCGATAAATCGTCGATAATAGCCCGCTAGTCCGAGAAAAGAACGGACTTCAGACGGGTTTTTAGGTGTAATCCAGCTCTTAACTGCTTCAATCTTCACATAATCGACGTGAATACCCTGTCTATTTACGATGTGACCCAGAAAGTGAACCTCCTCCAACCAAAATTCGCACTTGGAGAACTTGGCATAGAGTTGATTCCCCTGGAGTAGCTCGAGAACCAAACGTAGATGTTGCGCGTGTTCGGCTTTCGACTTGGAATAGATCAAGACATCGTCGATGAACACGATGACGAAACGATCGAGATATGGTTTACACACGCGATTCATCAGATTCATGAAAACCGCTGGTGCGTTGGTTAAACCAAAAGGCATAACAACGAATTCGTAGTGGCCGTAACGGGTTCGAAACGCGGTTTTAGGTATATCTTCATCTTGAATACGTAGTTGGTGATAGCCTGAGCGTAGATTGATCTTTGAGAAACATGTAGCACCTTGTAGCTGATAAAACAAATCATCAATGCGAGGTAGAGGATAGCGGTTCTTGATAGTTAACTTATTCAACTCCCGATAGTCGATGCACATCCGGAACGACCCATCCTTCTTTTTGACGAAAAGGACTGGCGCGCTCCAAGGAGAGGTGCTCGGGCGAATGAAGCCTTTCTCAAGTAATTCCTGGAGTTGGTTTGAGAGTTCACACATTTCGAACGGTGCGAGTCGGTAAGGAGCTTTGGCAACAGGATTGGCTCCAGGAATGAGGTCGATACGAAAGTCGATATCACGACTTAGCGGTAAACCGGGAAGGTCGTCAGGGAAAACAGTAGGAAATTCACGAACCACAGGAACGTCTTCCACTTTTGTCTCTCCTTTCTTTTCCTTCTCCGCTACTACAATGTTAGCCAAGAAAGCTCTGTATTCCTTGCGGAGATACTTGCTAGCTTGGACTCACGACATGAGCTTGAGACCTTTCGAAGTAGTTTCTCCATAACACACAATAAATCACCATTCGCGAACGAGAATCGAATCATCTTGTCGAAGCACACAACTTCAGCATGGTTTTCGCGAAGAAAGTCCATGCCTACTATGACGTCAAAACTTCCGAGTTTCATCGAAATAAGGTCGATTGGGAAGATGTGATTGTTGAGCTCAAGAGTACAATCACGGAGAACAAAATTGACGGTGACAGTTCTTCCAGTAGCGACTTCAACGTCGAATGTCAAGGAGAGTTGAGAGCGTTTACGACTAAGGAGCTTCTCGAATTCGAACGACACAAAGCAATTATCGGCTCCAATATCAAATAAACACGAAGCATAAATACCATTCACAAGGAACGTACCATTGACCACGTTTTTGTAGGCTTGGGCTTGACGCACGTTGATGTTGAAAGTTCGTGCGCGTGCCGCTTGTTGCTGTTGCTACTGGTGTTGCTGCTGCTGAGGCTGCTGCTGCTGGGGCTCTTGTTTCACAACCATGTTTGGGCACATGTTGGCGAAATGGTTAGGATTGCCACATGCGAAGCAGGATCTGGCGTAGACCGCGGGTGCCGGAGTAGCTTGTTGACCCTGAGGGGCGGTGAGTATAGCTTGATGAGCAGGAGCTTGTCGGATACGACAATTGGTAGTAAAATGGCCGTACATATTGCAATACGCACAGTAACAGCAAGCGATGGTAGTCGGGTGGTGGTAGGTGCAAGTAGGGCAAAGCGGGTGTGGCCCAGTGTACGCACGCTTGGCAAGCGGTGCGTTTGCCATAGGCACCGCTACTTGACGCTGTTGAGCTGGTACAGCTTGAATCGGTGCAGCAGTGATCGCACAGTTATTGTTGCTGGAGCTGTTCTTTCTCTTGTTCTTCCTCTTGTTGCTCGATGTGGTGGGTTCAGCAGTTGGTGCGGCGGTAGTAGCTTGATGCAGATGCTTCGAAGTTTTATCCCAGACACCCGCCTTGACCCGCTTGTCGTTGATTTCGGCGGCCAGTAGGTAAGTCTCTTCGATCGTCTTAGTCTTAGCCGCTTGCACGAAATCGGCAACACAGTCAGGCAGGGCTCGGATATACTTCTTGATCGCCATATCTGGAGTCTTGACCTGATCAGGACAAAGGATGCTGAGCTGTTTGAAACGAGTAGTGAGAGCTGCGTTTTCACCACCCTTCTGCTGTATGTGCCAGAATTCATCTTCTAACTTTTGGCGCTCATGAGGAGGGCTGAATTCTTCCAGCATGACTTCCTTGAGCTCGTCCCACGACAGACCATAGGCTGCATCTTTCCCTCGCTTTTTTCTCTCGGTCATCCACCAGTCTAGTGCACGGGACTGGAAGACGCCTGTATCATTCAGAGTACGGAGGTCATCAGGGCAACCGCTCTGTCATAGAGTGACCTCAATGGAATCAAACCATTGGAACAACGCTGTAGGGCCTCCCTCGCCAGTGAATTCTTTTGGCCCACAAGACTTGAATTGCTTGAAATTGAAGGGAGCTTTGGTGGTAGCTTTGGGAGTTTCAGTTCTCGACTCCTCAGACGATTTGCTGACGTTCTCATAGACATCACTCACGGCCTTTGCTACTTGCTTAGCGATGATAGCAGCAAGACGTTTGTCTCTCTTCTCTTGACGAGAAAGTGATGGGTGACGGGATCCAGATGACATTGTCTACAACAGACATCGTCACAGGACTCAACACATTGTATTCGAATCTCACCTCACACGTTTGCTACTTATTAAAGCTCAGGAACACGCATAATCAAGTAAACACATAGACACAAAACCACGTAGAGCACAGAAACACATAAGCACGTATGGCACAGAAGCATAGAAGCACATACACATGTAATCACGGAGGTAGTCAGAATACAGAAACCTATCATTCACAGTTCGCGAGTATTCGAATATAGCGATCGCGTTTAGTATATCGAATAGCGTAGTATAAGCGTATAGCATATCATAAGGTCGTTCTCATCTTAGCGATTTGAGATAGAAATGCAGTGCGAGTCGTGTGTGTCGATCGAAGTGAAAGCAAAAATCGAAAAATCTTCTAAAGTTAAACACATAAACAGGTAAATGCACATAACACATAAAATCGACGAATCATCAGAGTCGGCAGTTGCGGGCTCAGAATCGAAACACATAAAAATCAAGAGATAGATTGTCTGCGGCTAGTAGACTTCGACTACCCAAAGTGGTTCAACTATTCACAAGGATGCACAACAAGTCCTTGTTGACCTAATAGGCTGTGCTCTATCACCGTCATGTGGTGAATGGCACACATCCTTTCGGTTGTTTAAGCACTCGAGTCCTTGGAATTCATCAAAACTTTGGTGAGAGTTTTGTAAAATAGGCGGAACAAGTCGTCAAGGTTAAGGTTTCACCCCTAGCTTAACAACTTCGTTCCTGTTTTTGATAAAATAGGGGAGATTATTCATCAAAATATGGATTTCACTCCTGATTTGGTATAATTCTCCCCGTTTGTAAGTAAAACGCTGGTTGACCAAGCAACTTTAGTCGAGAGTTTGCGGTTTTCACACCTAATATCGACTTAATCGCTTACTCATAGTTGAAAATTCGAGTGCAGTGATAGTGTAGCATAAGCCAGAATAGCGAGAATAGCGAGAAGTAGGCTCGTACATAATCCCTACCGGATATGCACAAGTCGGTCTGCTGGTTCCTAACTATAGTCTAGGTCTCTAAGACTTCGACCCGGACTAGGTCGAGTATTGCCTAATTCCCTATAGTTATGGCTCTGATACCATTCTGTCACACCCCAACCGATGGCGGAAACATCGGGGTATGGCACTGAGCGAAACAGATTGTCCAGAAGTTTCCATAACAATTATCATTACCAATCAATTTAAAATAACATGTCCCATACCATGCCTCAAAAGGTAAACAAATTATTACAGACAAAATCTAGGCAATAGTTCTATTCCGACAACTCAGATTTAAATAGAGCAATTGTTTATCTGCTTCTAGAGACCCTTAATTCATTTAGTACAGACAACTATTTGTTGGCCTCTAGAGCCTTATTCTAGCCTCGATTTCCTAGCAGATGCACATCCTAAGCACCTGTCACATACGTTAAAATAAAGTCAATACATATAATGTAAAGGTGAGCATACAAGTTTGATAATAGCATATAGAGTTCGAATTCATTTACGCATAACCAGCACGTACACATAGCGAAATGAGGCATGTTAGTTATCGACATAGATCCATCGATACCAATGACTACGAGTTGACTGCCCGAGGCAGTTCGCAATAGATGATTACCACCATAATCAATGCAAGTAATTGTCCTTAACAACCCCTTCGAACAGGTGCTGAGTTCAAACTATAGTACTATCGTTGCTAAGGCAGGTAGACAGCATTCCATGTGTAAACATAACAAACAAGCATTCATAAGCCACGTATAACATGCGTTAACGATTAGCGTTCAAATAGTATTGAGTAGTGTGTTCGATGTGATTTTGAATAGTTGTAACGTATGTAACACCCATAAGTGCATAAAGCAAAAAGGGATCGAGTATACTCACAGCGGTTGATGGATTGAAGGGAGAGCTTAGCGAGTAAGGTTAGCTTGAATAGATTGATAGCATAACGATAAGTGACACGTAAAACGATGCGATGTATAAGGGGGTCGGATAGCAGTTCGGTCGAATGGTAATCCGATTGGACGGCTTGTTCCTGCGGATGACAATCCGTTCGGATGGTCATCCGGTCGGATGACTATTCGAGTGGATTGTTTCTTCCTATGAGAAGGATGTGTTTGTGTATGATGGCTTGACTTTTGAATTTTTCGTTGTAGCATTTTGAAAACATTGAAGTATCTCTTTCCTTCAAGCCGGTCGATCGGATGGTCAGTCGTGCGGATGATAAAACGTTCGGATGGTCATCCGGTCGGACGGTAGTCCGGTCGGACGGCGACTCTAGTGACGAGGTTACTTAGTGAGAACAAATTCACAGCAGAAGAGCCACACGGTCGGATGTCCATCCGACCGGGTGGCAACCCTGTTAATGAACTGTTGAAAATTGTTTAAGTTTTTAAAGTCTTAGTATCTCATGATCCGAAGAGTAATCCAGTCAGATGGTAATCCGTTCGGTTAGCAATTCGTTCGATACTCAAACTTCAGATAAAGTTGATTAAGTGTGGGACCCAAGGTGTGATCCGTTCGGATGGCAATCCGTTCGGGTGGCTTATCCGCTCGGACAGTAGTCTGGTCAGATAGCAATCCGTCCCGATTGTTCCGTTCGTCCTACACTTGGTCGTTTTGATTGTTTGTTGCTTTTATCGAGACGTTTTGACAATGTGTTAACCAACAGAACCCCATCTTGACCCAAGTGACCAAACCGACCAGGAATCACCCTAGTTCGGCCAATTAACCGGTTCAAAACGGTTGTTCGTGTTTAACCCGAAATTGGTGGTCTCGTGAGTAGAATCCAGATCTTGGTCTAGCACAACACTAAGAATAAGTAGGAGACTAGAACAAGGCCTGATTCTATCGGTTTTATGTGCATTAGGTGTAAAGGAGTCGAAAGAAAGTTAGAAACCATCTTTCAATCCTTTTTCACCACGATCATGTTTAGATCTAGCATAGATCTTTGTTTATTTGTGTGGAAATCGGTTAGATCCGAGTTGTTCTTGGTGGATTGAAGCCAAATCATGAAGTTCTTCAAGAACACATGATGATGTCATCCTAGAACACCTCAAATCGGGTGATTTCACGGTTAAAAGTTAAGATTCAAAAGATAGAAAGGTGTAGGAGTACGTGTAGATCAAGAAAGTACAAGATTTTGGTCGAGATCTTATTGGGATTGAGAGAAATCGAAGAAAAGGTGAGGAGAGCGTGCTGTTCGGACAGAGGTTTCCAAAAGTAGAAAGTTTGAGAGTGACATGGGTATTTATAGGATTCCAAAAGAGGAAAGGGCTGGCCAGTCGGATGGCACCCCGCCCGGATGGCTATCCGGTCGGATGTCATCTCGGTCGGATGGCACCTGACGGCTGACACTATGACCAAGTGGCAGCTCGGTCGGATGGCTATCCGGCCAGATGGCACTTGGTTCGTGTGTTTGCCGCGATGATTTTTGCTGATTCGATTTCGATTGCGATCGATTCGATAAGATTGAGTTTCCTAGTCAAATTACTTTCAGTCCTAACTACTCATATCGAGCACTGTCTCTTCTACACTAATTATTATAGTTCGATTGTGTTTCGAGTTCGATTTCGAGTTCGATTTCGATTGAGTTCGATTGTGTTTCGAGTTTCGATTGATTTCCACAACATAACATAAATAACATGCAAAGGTAACACATAAGGCACACACACACACGTATAACTATATTCCAAATGCGTAATTCGAGTTTTGATTCGATTCGATGTCGATTTGATTAGCATAGTTTGATTATTGATTTGTTAACTTTATCGCATTGTTACATCCTATAGCTCACAATCGTAAGTCGAATAATTCGTGTCGATTATTGTAATTATTGACACTTACTCTACATAATACAAATAAAATAAACACATAAAAGAAATCTACTACGAGTCAAGCACGAAATCGGTCGTTGACTTTGACCTTGATTCAGACTTTGACTTTTGAAAACACGGGGTGTTACAGAAACCTATCTTCATATCTGGGCCTTCTAAGCACTTTTTGCCAGTTATCTCCATGAATCTTTGAGCTCTTCGAATGACGCTTGCCATGCACCAGCAAATGTCCATGAGTTCCATCTCTTCTGGATCAACTTGATCGTAATCCTCCTTCGTCATGTTTGGATTCCCGATCTTACCTGCAATTAAACCTTTGTAAGATACCATAATAGATGCTAAGAAACTCATGTGCTGTTGAGCAAACTCATTGTTCAAAAGTGGAGAATTTTTCCAATCCTGGTTTGGATTAGATTTTGACGATGCAGATGCAGATGAAGAATGATATCCTGGATCATAACTCGAAGATTTGCCATTTGACGAGTCACCAGTCTTATCTGCACTAAACGCAGTTTTGATCTTTGGAGATTCGTTGTTTTGTAACAATCCTCTGCGATAGTACAAACCAACATTCTGTTGATAACTAGAGCTAGACATCTTGTTTTGTTTTTGTAGCAGCAAATCATGTCCCTCTATTTTCTCAATCAAGATCTCTAACGTCATTTCATCGAATTTATCATCATTTTTCAAAACGATCACATAGGTTTTCCAATCTTCCTCATGTGGCAATGCCTCGACGAGTTTATTCACCATCTCTTCTCTGTCTTTGTGGATTCCAAACCTTTCCATTTCAATCTTCAGATGGCAAAACCGTTCTATCATTTGATGAACTGTTTCATTCTTCATGCAACCAAACAAGTCAAACTCCTTTTTCAACAGCGATATCTTGTTTTTCTTGATATCCTTCCCACCTTCAGCTTTCAACTTTAACGCTTCCCAAATTGACTTAGATGTTTCACCATGCTGAAGTAGTGAAAAAATATCCTCTCTGACAGATTGTTGAAGTAAAGTTATCATTCTTAATTCACTTGAATGTTCCTTTTTATCATCAGTTGTGAATTGTTTATTTGTGATTAATTCATGTTTTTCACTTCTTGGTTTTTCAAATCCTATTGTTAACATGATCCAACTATCATATGCATAGGCTTGCACCCAGTTCTCAAATCTTTCACACCACCAGTGATAATCTTCGATATTCATAAGCTTTGGTGGTCTCAGATGATTTCCGTACACGTTATCATGATTCAAACTCTCAGATATCACAGTTGTAGCATTCTTTGGTGTCACTGGAGTTTCTTCAGATCTAAAAGCGTTATAGAACGTGTTATAAAACTCTTCGCCAATTCCCGACATTTTCAAAAATGTTTCTTGAATTTATCGTTCCTTGAATTTTTCGCCTCGTTTATCACCTCGAATCACCTGCAAACGAACAAACAAACGTTTAGTTTAAAGAATGAACAGTCAGTTGGATCGGATGTGCATCCGATCGGACAAGGTCAACGAAATTCAATCGGATGACTTTGGATCGGATCACTTGGATCGGATGGCGAATCGAACGGATTGCTATCCGACACTTGGACAAAAATTGTAGAGGATCGGATGGCGATCCGACGATTGACACAAAATGCTAAGTGTCGGATGGTGATCTGACAATTGACACTTAACAAAAATGAATTAAATGCACGTGGATCGGATGGCGAATCGTTCGAATTGCCACTTGATACTTTGAAAATGAAATGTATCACATTAGTTGTACCACAAATCAATTTAATCATTGATGCAATGGAACGGATGTCAATCCGTTCGGATTGCATTCGTTGATAGGTCCTCTCAAATGATAATTGGCCGACAACTTACCAAGTATTATCAACTCAACTGATTCGAGCAGTGAACATCTATTTTACATGCAAATGGCAGTCAATAAAAGGACCACGTGATGTAGTGAAACAATCAAACAGTTATTGGACCAATGAAATTAAATAACTGACATGATCACATGGACTTTGATACTTCAATTGTAAATTGATGAAACCTATGTAGCACGGGGACGCCTAGAACCATTGCGTACCCGTCCCGGGGACGTTTTGGGGACAGAAACGCCAAGGGGACGTCCCCTAAACATTTCCGGGTATTGGGGACGGTGGCTACACGTTTCGGGGACGGCGACTACAAGTTTCGGGGACGTATCCTATTATTTTTAGGGTTTTATCTTTTAAACTTTTCAAATTCCATCACAAATAGTCGGCCTTTCAGTTAAAAAACCCGATCAACATCCAATTATACATAACGTCGGCCTTTAAGTTCCTTCTCTTCTCAGTTCATCATCATTTGTATTCATCATCATCATCATCATCATCTATATTCATTATCGATTATCACTTCTCAAGAAATCATCGTACCTTTGCCGTACCCGTATCTTGGATTTTTAAGTTTTGCCGTTCCCCGTACCCGTATCGTCCCCGTACCCCAGTCCCGTACCCGTTCCCGTGCTACATAGGATGAAACTAAACAATTAACTGGCCGACATCTTGTTGAACTTGAAATGCTTATTGGACCGTCAATTAAGTGGACAGACAATTTTAAAATGGGCCAGACACTTTATTGAATTTGCAACTAAAGATGATGGGGCTTATGACTATTATATTTCATTTAAAGCATCTGACACTATGCACCGATCGGATGAGTATTATGTGGATCGGATAGCTATCCGACGATTGTCAATATACTAAGTGTCGGATAGGATTTTAATCTGATGGTCATCCGATAGTTGACACCAAGTGTCGGATGGTGATCCGACGATTGTCACTCGTTACCTGGACTTCAAAATCAATTCAAACAATCTCACATGCAAATCTGAAACAATCAAATTCTTATTGGACCGTTGTTATAGATCAGTGAAATTTCTTTAAAGCCCACCATAAGTGCTGATTAAATGCCTTTCGTTACTTTTCAAGTCCACGTGACTTCTGATTTATCTAATAAAGGTGCCGACAATTCAAATCAACAAATTAATTCAATTGGGCCGCTAATGTATGTTGGATCGGATGGTTATTCGATCGGATAGCCATCCGATCGGTGAACCACATTTGAATTCAACATCTGATTTTGTTCCAAGTGTCGAATGAGATTTGTGTGTGAATCAACTTTGGATCGGTTGGTCATCCGATCGGATAGCCATCCGATCGGTGACCATCAATATGAACAGCAACGATAATATTCATCATTTTTGAACAGAAAAATCACGTTTTCTCTCAAACCGTTTGGAATTAAGATCTGAAATTTTGTAGGCTAGTAGATCAATTGTTTTCGCACATAATGTCAAAATTTCAGCCAATTTTATCCGTAAAAACCTTGTTAATTTTGCAATTTTCAGTCAAGAACGTGAATAAGATGAGTAGAGTAAGAATTTTGACAAATCTGATGCAATTTTGACTCTGAATCTGATGAAATCTCATGCGATTTTGTGTGTTTGATCCGTGCAATCGAGCTCCTGCTCTGATACCACTTGTAGGATCGGTTTTCGACTCCCGAACGATTGCGTATCGACACGTGTGACGTGCGGAATCCGTACACGTGCGTGGACCGAACACGAGAACCTACTATAAACGTGATTCTATTCAATATACAACAAGCACAAAGCACCACGAATCACCTTGAGCACTTTCTCTCTCTAGTTTCTCTCTCGAAGCACCAAGCTCCAAAATGTCTCAGATGGCAAAAGTTCTAAACAAAAGCCCTAACTCTTCTATTTATAGGCCAAGTCTTTAATGAGAGTTCTCATTAATTACATAAATGCCACCTTGCCTTTTCCCTAAATATTACAATATTAGACTTTGTTTTATTCTATCTTCTGCTACGAACGGATTGACATAGGCAATAGACATTACTGCACTAACAGGATGTAGGAGAACCTTACCCCTATCCCTAAGTACAAAAAGGGTGCTTCTAAAGAGACACCCGGTTCCACGACAAAGACAACATAAATATATAAATAAACATCTGACAAATAATAAAAGTAGTGAAAACATTACACAGAAGAATGAAGACAAATATAACATCAAGGACCAACATATATACATAAATGCAAGAAGACAAACACAAATATATTCCCCCTCAAAAAAGGTCTACACCCCTACTAACAAAGCTAAGACACAAAAGTACTCCATCTTAAAATTTTTAACATTAATCCTATGTCTCCAAGAAACCCTGTCGTGGATCATGTCCTTAGAGAGGTGCATCCCTAGTAAATCCTGCCTTATCTGACCATTCCAAGTCAATTTGGGTCTGCCTCTACTCCTCCCTTCCAAAGTTAAGGTTTCCACTTATCTAACTGGCGATGTCATTTATCTCCTTTTTAAACATGTCCAAGCCATCTCAATCTCCCCTCATTTATCTTATCTGATATACTAGCCATTTGTAACCTTTTTCTAAAAACCTCATTTCTTACTCAGTCTAATCTTGTGTGCCCACACTGTCACACCCCCAAAATACCACATGCGGGAACCCCCGCGAGGCGTGTGACATACCAGGATCTAGTGTTGGTGCATAATGTCTATAGGCTACGTCAAAAGTCTAGGTCATGTCGGTAGCTTGTATAGGGATCAAAATGTAATTTTATGATATTTTAAAGTAATTTCGCACGAAATAGCAGGTTGCTATTTTGCACGAAATTAAGTAGTGTAATTTCGCATGAAATTACAAGTGGTTATTTCATGCGAAATTAACTGCCTATATATATGGCAGTGGTACTTCTCATTTGGGACGAAATTAGTGAAGGTGTAAGGAAGTGCTGCCCAATTTTCACCGTGTAATCAACTCAAATATCAATGAGAAGCTTGTTTTAAGTATCATACTCTGTTTCTACACCTTTCTATCACTGATTCTAGGTTGTTTGACTGTTTTCGCCTTTCAAACAGCTTTGTGTTGACTCTAACGACTCACTTAGGTCGCAAAACGTTCCTACAAGTGGTATCAGAGCTCAGGATGAGTCAATACACTTGAATCAGTGCTCTTTTCTACTCATTTTTGGACTTCTGGACAAATTCATGGACAAAATGGACTGATCTTTTGATATTGTGTGTAAAATACAGTTTTAACAAACCCTTGAAAGAATCAGACCTAAATTCAGACTAAAAGTGACAAAAATGGGCCAAAAGGTTGATTTCGTTTGAACGAGCCTCTGTTTCGTTTGAAAAGTTGAGGTTATTTCGCACAAAATAACTGATTTCATTTAAAAAATAATTCCGTTTGGCTATTTCGCACGAAATTAAGTTTTGTGATTGATTTCATACGAAATAACACTTGATTTCGCGTGAAGGTGTTATTTCGTTTGAAAAAGTTGATTTCGTGTGAAAGTTGATTTCGCATAAAAGTTTGATTTCGTGTGAAAATCTGATTTCGTGTGAAAGTCCATTTCGTTTGTGATTTCTTACGAAAGTCTATTTCGTGTGTAGAAAGTGTTTTCGTTTGAAATTAACCGTTTTCCTAAAACTTGAAAATTTTTGTCAAAACTGTTTTCGTAAAATGGATAACCAAGAGTTTTACAACTTGTTTGCCGGTAGGGGAATGACCGCATCTCAAACCCCAGCTAGTATCGTGCAAAATGTGAACATGGAAAATGAACTCGGTACTATGCTGAAATCGCCTAAGTTGATGAACATCGACGAGTATTCCGGATGGGCTGATAGATTTAAGACTTGGGTGCAAGCTAACCATTTTGAATGTTTGATGAAAATCGAGTCTAAATATGTTCCTCCAAAGAATGGTTCGGGTTTAGAGAAAAATATCGGAAGTTTGACTCCACAAGAACAGGAAGATTTCAAGGCAGAAAAGAAAATGATGAGTATCCTACAACAAGCTATCAAAGAGGATATCTTAGTTCTGCTACAAGATCAAAGTTGCTCACAGTCTGTCTGGTATTGTCTAAAAGTCAAGTTTCAGGGAAGTGTGTCTATGATAAAAAGCAAAACTGCTTTGTTGAAGAAGGAGTTTGATATCTTTACGGGTATGAAGGGAGAAACAACAAAACAGTTGATCGAGAGATTGAGAAAGAAGAAGCTCGAAAGGTTGAAAGAGAGAGAAAAGCTCGTGAAGATAAAGACAGCATGCTAAGGCATACAGTTGTACAAAGAATGGCTGCTGAGGAAAAGAAGAAGGTTGAAGAAAATGAGAAGCTTAGGAAGCTGCTGATCAAAAAGCCTAAGCCGAGGGAAGAAAAGTTCAAGTCGTTGTGAAGAGCGCTGAAGACCTGACTGAAGACTCCGGCAATATCCAAGGGGGAGTTTGTTGGTGCATAATGTCTATAGCCTACGTCTAAAGTCTAGGTCATGTCGGTAGCTTGTATAGGGGTCAAAATGTAATTTTATGATATTTTGAAGTAATTTCGCACGAAAGAGCAGGTTGCCATTTCATACGAAATTAAGTAGTGTAATTTCGCATGAAATTACAAGTGGTTATTTCATGCGAAATTAACTGCCTATATATATGGCAGTGGTGCTTCTCATTTGGGACAAAATTAGTGAAGGTGTAACGAAGTGCTGCCCAATTTTCACCGTGTAATCAAGTCAAATATCAATGAGAAGCTTGTTTTAAGTATCATACTCTGTTTCTACACCTTTCTATCACTGATTCTAGGTTGTTTGACTGTTTCCGCCTTTCAAACAGCTTTGTGTTGACTCTGAACGACTCATTTAGGTCGCAAAACGTTCCTACATCTAGCCACCAATCACTTTGAACTCATACATGATTTAGATAAAAAAAAAATCATTTATTAAGGTAAAGTATTACAATACATAAAGTATAACTCACCGTATTCAGCAGAAGCATAAATCATTTGTTAAGTGTTACATAAACCGTATGTACGAAAACCGTTAGACTTGTCTCGCGATCCCATGCATTACGACCCATGACCACTCCAGCATCCCAGACAGCAAATTCCACGATTCTCAAAATATATAACCTACGAGCATGCACACAAGTGTATCAGACAAAGCTGGTGAGTTCATAGTTTTACGAAAACGTTAGTTACCAAGTGTTTAGTTCCGTTCATGAATTACAATGTTGATAATACCTCGAATACAAGATGGATCCAGATTTATTTTGCCCGTTCCCCAATGCTCCTATCAAAGCATTGGGCATGACTGGGTCATTAGTTCACACCCGTCCTCTCAGGTACGGGGTGAGGGTGCCAAACCTAGATAGCGCTACCAACTAATACCCTATTTCCTCTTAGGTAACAAACAAGATGGGACTTAAAGGTGATAGGATGAGTGTATTATCCAACATTCCAGATTTTACCCACAAGACGTATTCCTCTGAGGAATACCCAATTGATTTACCCAAAAACCAATCCCTCTTAGGGATACCCAATGACTGTCCCAACCACCGGGACGCATGCTCAAGAGGAATGAACTCACCTTTGATTTGCTCGGTAAGACTAGTTACGTGTTCAAGTTGCTCAACCAATCCTAACATGGTTACCATTAACAATCAATTTTGTGATACTTAAACACACATCCCTTTTTCATGTTTCTCAAGTAGCACACACATAATATCATGCAGTAGTAACAGTTGATCATGCAATACACTTATCCATAACGTACACCATAATCATAACATGTAATAGACACTTGGGCCACATAGGAAATCGTATCACATACCCTTACTGTATGTATTCGGCTTAATAGTTCATAACTTTTCTCACATAAATGCTTGACTGGGCCGTCATATGTGGTCATGTGCAACCCCCCTGATCACCCGGCCCAACATCACCCCACAACCCAAGGAAGTGAGCGATTTAGTTGTGTGCTTCATTCAAAGGGTGCAGCCCAAAACTAGTAGGCCGATGATAGTGTGCGGCCCATTGGTGCTTATGTGAATCTAATAAGTTGTGCAGCCCAGTTAATTGGTGCAACCCATTTAAGTGTGCGACAGACTCGGTGTTATAACACGTTTCGTGAATGTGAGATTGGATTTAGACTGTGCGATCGGTAACTTGTTCGTGGGCCAGTGTGCGGCCCAATCAACTTCTGAAGCCCATTTAATTGTGTGATTGTGGGCCACTATGCGACCGCTGTACAGGTGTGCGATCAGCACTTTCATGTGAGACTGATATATGTTGTTTATTAATAACGTGCATACAACAGAGGTATGCACACAAAATTTTCAGTTATTCCTTTCCTAAATTCTGATCAATTAGTTAAACTCTTATCGTTTGTTTCCATATTTATCGCAAACAACTTCTCCATCAACCCAACATTCTATTCGGATCAAAAGCATGGAAATCATTAGAATAAAATAACAGTTCATCAAATATCAATATGCCATTACTACTAAATCCGATCATACTAGGTTTAACAATTACATCACCCAAGCACCCTAGTTCAACCAATTAATCATCATGACAAATTCATTAACAGTATCATACATCCCAATTCGTACACACCATTTATATTATCACATAGCCATCATGATCATTATCCTAACCCACATTAAACCGTATATAACTGAGAATAAATATCGAGATCAGAACGAATAAAATCACTAACCAGAAGATCATTGGAGATGTGCTAGAACAGAAGGAAGGAGGGCTTCGAAAAGAGGGCTTTGTTGACACCGCAAAGCTGTCGTCGCTTGTGTGTCTAGGATGGAGTTTTAGGGTTTTCAATAGTTTTTCCTTTACACTCCTACATGCAAACAGGTACAAAAGGGAAAGGGTGGGTTGGGTTCAGTTTGGGCTTGATAGATTGTATGGGCCAACGTTAAAAGGGTATTGAATTGAGGGAATGTGTGATCACGAGAGGGGTGTGTGACTAACGTACATAAAAAAACATATGTCACTCCACAACTCATGCAACCACACATTCTCATAAAATTATATCTTAATATCATAAGATTCATTTAGTTACAACGTCATGACGCGTAACGGTACAAACCAAAAGCCACGGAGCCAGGCAGTACAAATCTTGAAAGTTCGGGTTGTCACACACACATCCACCTCAAAATCCTCATATTTGCTACCTCCATCTTTCATGTTTGTGTCTTTTTAATGGCCCAACAATCTGTTCCATACAACATAACAGGTCTGACTGCAACTCTATAAAATTCTCCCTTTAATTTAGTTAAATCCCCATCTCTTTTTGAACAAATGATCTTAGTGTAAGTGTAGTAACAGTTAAGGGGGAGTCTATAAGTGTAGTTCCTGCCGGGTAACTGTGCTTTATCAGTTCTTGTCAACCAAAAATAGAAGTCCAAGTCAAAGATAATGAAGATTAACAGGAGTTCCGGATTAAAAAGAGTTCCGGATTAGCAGAAGTCTCGGATTATCAGGCGTTCCGGACTACTTCTATTGTTCTGGGTTATTTGGTATTCCGGGTTAATATTCCAGATTACTTAGTATATCTTATTGTTCAAGAAATATGTGGTTTCGGATTATTGTATTGTTTTGTATCCTAGATAATATGTTTTGTCCTGGTTTAGCCCCTAGTATGTAAGTGTGTACAGGGTAGATTAGGGCAACTCTTGAGGAATGTTTCTAGAGAGCCTCCTTAGTGAGCTCTGTGCATTTTCTAGAGAGAGACTATGTGTTAGAGAGAGAAAGTTGGGGTTTAAATCTTTGTGATCTAAACTAGCTTGCAAACGATAATGTTTACTCCTTCGGTATATAATCTGTGTTGATTGTAATGAAATGATTGAGTTTCTCCTACATCTTCTACTCTATCTTCTATGTTTATGTTGTTTCACGTCTTGTTCAAGTGCAATGTTGATGTTCGTCATCTGCTTTCACAGTGGTATTGTAACAACCCGCACGTTCGTGCGCTGTTACTACTCGCTATACTCGTTACGCCTAGCACTAGAGATTTGGATCATAATGTAGCCATATCAAATAAATCGCTACTTCGCAGTATTTTTGCATATTACGCACACTTTATCACTATAACACATCACATCGCATGTACTAACGCTCACGATGACGTTGAGTGAGGACCTATTCTACCCTCCTCGATAGCCGTGATGTGTCGCAATGCAACGCATATTCGAAACACGCAACTCGATTATCGCAATGCAGACTTTGAAATATGGATATTTATACGACCCTATGTGACTAATTATAATAAATATATGAATGTGGGTATGAAAATGTGTGACCAAACTATCGCAACGCCTAACGAATGAAACGAAACATCAAAACGCAAATCGCCGAAGACCACCAATCGAATGACCATTTGATCGAGTGGCCATTCGATCGGATTGCCATCCGATCCATGGCACTCCATCAACTCCTCCCTTCTTCACCTATAAACATCACTTATCACATCACTTGAACAGTGATGTGACAGCTCTCACCCGACCAGCAAGCTTTTGGCTCTAATTCTCTCGATTCCTTGCGATTCTTGTAAGTTTTAACCCAAATCTTGTACTTCTATAATCTACACGCACTCCTTCATCCTTTTCACCTTTGAATCTCAACTTTTAACCATGAAATCCATGGGTTTGAGGTGTTCTAGGGGGATGTCATCATGGAGTTTGATGTGTTTAGAATTATACACATCTTATGTATCAAATTACCCATATTTTAGATCAATTGTGTGCGTTTCTCCTTTGTATTCGTTACTGAATCGATAAAATCATGAATCTACAGGAATCGGTGAAATATCCGTCGATTATGCGAGGAAAACGATGAGAAATCGACGATGAAAACAATACATGGGAAAACGTGTCAAAGAAAACGAAGAATTTACCCTGGAGAAAGCCTTACGGACCGTAAGCATCCTGTCCTTACGGTCCGTAGGAAAGGAGACTAGTGGAACGAGTTTGGTGAGCCTTACGGACCGTAAGCCTCATATCCTTACGGTCCGTAAGGACTTTTAGGAGTGGATTGAAGTAGGTGAACCTTACGGACCGTAAGGTTTACACCCTTACGGTCCGTAAGGGGTTCGCAGAAGCCAAAATTCTTGCCTATAAAAGGCACTCACTTGTATGTTCGAAAATACACAAAAACACACCTCTACACACCTCTCAAGACTGAAATCAGTCGATTCTGAAAAAGTTGTAGTGATCTTGAAGTGCCTTGGAGCTTCTCGGAGGTCTTGGAAGCTTTCGGTTCGAGTTAGAAGCGTGCCGGGTCCGACAAACGTTAAGTTTTCGTATCTATTTGCTTTTTACTATGTTACCTTGTGTTTGTAGATGTAATTGTGCTCTGTATTTTAATAATATGAGTGGCTAAACTTGTAAGCTACTTAGGTAATGATGAACTAGACTATGTGATGTTATTTTGAATCCGATTAATGACTATTTGGTGTGATTTACATGATGTCTTATTGAACTTGACTTTGATTTGTACTTTAAATTGTTTATAACTTGGTTATTGAAATTAGTAACTTAGGAATAGGGAAATCTCCCCTAAAACCATATTACTATTTCAATCTAAATTGTTAATCTTATGATTATCAGTTCGGGCCTTTTCTTTTCGATAAAAACATTAACGTTCGTTTAACAAGTTAATCAAGTATTAAAACTAAACCAATTAAAGTTGCAACCTTATCTGGTGATTAGAAATAAGATCTAGGTTTGCTAGGTTATTAGCTAGCCGTTGTTGGGTAAATTGGGTGACCGATAACTCGGATCCGTTTATTTCTTCGCGTCTAAGGTTTCCTAGGATTTCAAGTTTCAATAAGTCATCTGCTTCATGTTTTTGAAATCTTCTCACAACATTATTGTCTCTGAGGTCAAAAAGGTTTTATTCTCATGGGATTTGGTATCGATAGGTCGAGCCGATTCATTTTAGCACTTCACATTTAGCTTAATTTACTTGAGTCGTCATCTTTAACGGGAGGTTTATCGGGTAAATAAAGTATTTAGTCATAAACCGAAGGAAGAATAACATCACACAAGTCTAGGGATTCAAAACCTAAGTAGCATCTTTCCATCATATTTATCTTAAAACACAGTTTCCAGCCCTGTTTGTATCATTCCATTTACTGTTTAAAATCTTCTATTTTAAGTTTTCACTTATTACTTTTAAAAACCAATTCAATCATGAAACTCAAACTTAAAAATAACTAGGTTTTTGATAAAGGTTAAGTATCAATACTTCGCCCATAGTGTCCACGGATTGATATCCGGTCTTGCCGACTTCACTACACCGCGACCGGTGCACTTGTCGATTACGTGTGGTTTAGAAGCAATTCCATTTAAAACTTGTCACGAAATAAATTAATCAATCACATAATTATTATCACATAAAATCAAGCACGCTTACTGTCACACCCCTTTCTACGGCGGAAGCACGAGGTGTGATCATGAAAGGTTCTCATTGCATACGAAGAGTAAACATGCTACATGCTCGTAAAATAACATCAAATACCATAATTTGAAAACATAAGTTTAGCGTTTATATCGCTAGACAGCATAAAACATTGTCTTAAAAGTTTACAACTTTATTTAAAGTTAAACACAAGCGACATCCACGAGCATAAGCAAGACCACGCGCACATCCATCCTAGTTACCTGAAATACATGTGAGTTTTTGGAAAAACGTCAACATAATGTTGGTGTGAATTCATGCAGTTTTGTATTTCACGTTTGTATACTTTGTATAAAAACATAGTTGTGAATAAATCAAGTCTTTCTTGAGTACTCCACGTACTTCAAGTTATATATCAATCTTCTTGAGTACCCCACGTACTTCAAGTTATATATCAATCTTCTTGAGTACCCCACGTACTTCAAGTTATATATCAATTTTCTTGAGTACCCCACGTACTTCAAGTTATATATCAATTCTAGTATGGTATGAATTTTATATAAATACAGTATTTCTGTAAATATCAGGATTGTTAATGGGTTGCAAAGCCATTAACATGTGACACGACATAGGAAGTCACCAAACCTAAGGCATTTAATTGGTATATTCTGAGACACAAAAGCACTACTCGATTCTCGCCCTCACCGAGAGTGTGGCTGCCAGGCACCCGTTAGATCTAACCTTTTGTTCTGCGGTCTAAGTATGTACACGATTAATGGTGCTTCTGTACCCTATTCATGACACTATTTCTCATAACGCATCCTACTTGGTTCTCGTCCTCACCAAGCGCGTTTCTTTTTATCATTTCTCATAACGCATCCAACTTGGTTCTCGTCCTCACCAAGCGCGTTTCTTTTTATCTTATATTTTGTCACACTTGGTTCTCGTTCTCACCAAGTGTACTTCTTGTATTTATATCATACCATTTATAAATATTGTACTTTTGTACATGTATTTCACCCCCGAAGTTATAAAAACTGAAAACAGTTAAAGAGAAAAGGGGAGCATGAACTCACAACTTTGCGTTCCTTGCGTCGTAAACTTCACCGGATTTGCTTAATTAACGTCGTAACCTATACGCGTTTTCTTAACGTTAGTCACTAGACTTGCGTCGCACAAGTACAGTCACTCTCTTTTGTATTTGTATTGTTGTGTTAAAAATATTTCATATTTTTAACTACGTATCTTACTTATATTATTTCCTCTAGAATAAATATAAGTCTTTTGTGTTTTGCACTTCGCACCCGAATTATGTATCTTGTATTTTGTATGTGTATTTTTATGTTTATACTCCTCATGAGTATTTAGTGCATTTTTAAGTCTTAATACACTAGCACGTATAACACATACTATATACACTTAGCACAAAAGTTGGTGATAAAATAATATATATTTTTCTCTCAAAAATATATATACATAAGATCCATTTTTATTTTTTGAAGAAATCACCATTTCTTATCACCAAAAATTAGGGAAACCTTGGTAATACCCTTAAATACATTTTTAGGGAATAAGTTTATCAAAAACTTATATTTTTCTAAGTGTCAAGATTTATAAAAATTTTGACAGAGTTTCCCCTAAAAATGGAGGTTTCCCAAGTTTTCAAAACATGTGTTTATTTTCTTTTAAATCGTCATCAATCATCAACAACAATTATCAACAATACTCATCAACAATAATCACTAATTTCTCCATTTCATGAACTTGAATATTTACAAAAATGTGTAGTAACTTACTAGCACATTTAGTAAGTCTTGTTATCTTTAAAAATAAGTTTAATTTCTTAAAAACTTTATTTTTAAAGAATATGAAGTTTCACAACTTCTAGTCAAGATTCACAAAAATATTTCTTTGTTGAACTTCCTTGTTACACAAGTGTTTACACACTTGTTTACTTACTAAAAATATATTTAGTTCATGTAAGATCCGGGTTTTAAACAAGACTAATATTTTTGCTTGGTTCTTCTGAAAAACCACTTGTAGATCTTTAGATCTACATGTTTAGAGTCTTGTTTTACAAGGAAAATTACTTTTACACAAGTTCATGTCTTATGAATGGATGGATCCATCATCCTTTAACTTTCTAACTTTTACATCCTACTAGTTCATGCTCTCAAACATGGACTAGTATGTCTAGATGATGAGCCATCTTGTTTTTACTAACAACAACATCAAATAATAACAATCATACAAGATTCACATGATTTACACATATATCTATTCTTTATCCACCTTATTCATCTTATGTTCATTACTTTAATGTATGTTCTTTAGTGCTTCATGATTTTTAGCCATTAAATCATCTATTAACCATCATAACCAAGAACAAGATGAAGATTTGAAGCACTTACTACTAGCACAAGGCTAGGGAAGTTCAAGAGTGCAAATGAGGTGGATAAAAGCAAATGGTGAAGGTCCTTCAAGATCCGCTTGCACCGGGCTTCGTTAGCGACCTTCTTACACCTTAATAGCACCTTAGAATAGAAGATGGAAGCTTGAAAAGGATGGTGGTGTGGTGGATGTTCTTGGCCGTGACCAAGCAAGAGAGGAAGGGAGGAAGTGTGTGTGTTGGTGTGTGAAAGAATGAGAAGTTAGGAACCCTTGGTGTTAACTTATATCCAAATGTTGGGTTTAACCCTTGTATAATATGCCTTAGATAGTACAAACATGATCCAATAAAATATGAGATCAAAATCCCATGTGGGATTATGTCTCCCAACCGTCCAACATATGGGGGGGGGGGGTCTTGGTTACATTTCAACTCCAAGTTCACAATCTAGTTACAAGCTAAGCATTAGATTTAGGTGTTTAGGTATGTTAAGTAATATATAGTGTGTTAGGGTGTTCGGGGACCCTAACTAGCTTAGAAAAATAAAAACAATGCTTCTAGCATTATTTTGGTGTTCCGGGTATTGTCCGGTTGTTCGGTTAGATACCGATTCGTTAAAGTGCTAAATTACACCTTTTAGTGTCTTTTAAGTACCTTCCTTGTACTCTTTCAATTCCCAACACTTAGGGAAATATTCTGGATAATAAAACGACATTTCTGCATAATATTTATATGTCTAAATGCTGATTTATTGCTGAATTATATAAATTCTGCACTTAAAGTGCGTTTCGGGTGCTTTTTAGTGCTTATTTTTGCTTTCGTATTGCATATATATTAACCCTTGTATGTACTCTTGGGTTTTAATGCATTCTTGTTGTCGGACCTACACCTAGGCTCCAATTTTATTGTCTGACTGCTTTCTGCAGTTCAGTCGACACAGTGTGTCTTACCGGTGAGTTTACTATTATTTTTGACGCAACGCTCTCGTTTATGCATAAAGCAATATTTTGTAGTATACAACGTGCATGAATTCACTTGTTTACTCATGTGTTCAGACATTGCTGACAATTAAGCACATAATTGCAATCATTAAATAATGATTAAAGTGTACGGAAATTACCGGTTTGTGCCAGTTCTCACAGTCTCCCCCCGTTAAAAGAATTTCGTCCCGAAATTCAGTCTGAACTCACTCTCGCTGGAGTCTTCTTGAATAGGTGGGGATACTTTTCTTTGAACTGGTCTTCACGTTCCCATGTGTACTCGGGTCCGTGCTTAGAGCTCCAACGTACTTTGACAAGCTTCACACTGCTCCTCCTGGTCTTGTTGACTTTCCAGTCGGTAACCTCAACGGGTTGCTCTGTAAATCGGAGGGCTTCATCAATATGCACTTCATCCATCGGGATGATCACGCTTTCTTGTGTTGGACTCTTCTTCAGGTTGGATACATGAAACGTATCATGTACTCCATTAAGTTCTTCCGGTAACTCCAACTTGTATGCCACGGTACCAATTCTCTTCAAAATTCTGAATGGTCCGATGTATCGTGGATTCAGCTTTCCACGCTTTCCAAACCTGACTACGCCCTTCCATGGTGAGACTTTTAACAACACTTTGTCTCCCACCTTGAATTCTACTGATTTTCTATTCGGATCAGCGTAGCTCTTTTGTCGTTCTCGAGCCGCCTTAATGCGCTCTTGGATCTGCGCGATCTTGTCAGTTGACTCTTGTACAAGTTCAGGACCAACCATACGTTTATCTCCGGCATCTGCCCAACATAAGGGCGATCGGCATTTGCGGCCATACAGAGCTTCGAACGGTGCGGCTTTTATGCTCGTATGATAGCTGTTATTGTAGGAAAACTCAACTAAAGGTAGATGAGTATCCCAGCTGCCGCCTAGATCCATGACACATGCGCGAAGCATATCTTCTAACGTTTGTATAGTCCGTTCGCTCTGGCCGTCTGTTTGCGGACGGAATGCCGTGCTCAGATCTAACTGAGATCCAAAGGCTTCCTGAAATGATTGCCAGATTCTTGAGACAAAGCGTCCATCTCTGTCTGAAATGATTGAGATTGGCACTCCATGACGTGCCACAATTTCTCTTAAGTATATTTCAGCAAGCTTCCCAGTGCTGTCTTTTTCTCGGATCGGTAGGAAGTACGCAGACTTCGTTAATCGATCAACTATTACCCATATCATATCGTGCCCTCTCGGGGTCCTGGGTAATTTCGTTATGAAGTCCATCGAGATTTGTTCCCACTTCCACACGGGAATCTCTGGTTGTTGTAGTAGGCCGGACGGTTTCTGATATTCTGCCTTAACCTTGGCACAGGTTAGGCATTTTCCAACATAAACAGCAACGTCGCTTTTGAGTCTCGGCCACCAATAGTACTCTTTCAAGTCTTGATACATTTTGTCCGATCCTGGATGGATCGAATATCTCGATTTGTGGGCTTCATTAAGGATAACTTCTCATATGCCACCATAGAGTGGAACCCAAATACGCTTCTTGAAGTATAAGGCTCCCTCTTCGTTTGGCACCATGTATTTCAGCATACCCCGTAGGTATTCAGCTTTACGGTTCTCTTCTTTAAGAGCTTCTTGTTGTGCATCCCGAATGCGTGTAGTGAGGTTCGTTTGAATCGTCATTTCCAATGCTCGTACTCTTAGGGTATTAACCCTTTCTTTTCGGCTCAACGCGTCCGCTACAACGTTTGCCTTTCCAGGATGGTACTTAATCTCACAGTCATAATCGTTCAGCAGCTCAACCCAACGTCGCTGACGCATATTCAATTCCTTCTGATCAAATATGTGTTGTAAGCTTTTGTGATCTGTGAAGATTGTACATCGAGTACCATATAAATAATGTCGCCAAATCTTCAAGGCGAATACCACTGCGCCCAGCTCCAGGTCGTGAGTGGTATAATTTCTCTCATGAACTTTCAGTTGTCTTGAAGCGTAAGCGATGACTTTTTGGCGCTGCATAAGCACGCAACCCAAGCCTTGTCATGAGGCGTCGCAGTATACCATGAAGTCTTCAGTGCCTTCGGGTAATGATAGTATCGGTGCATCGCAGAGCTTGTTCTTAAGTAGCTGAAAGGCTTCTTCCTGTTTGTGACCCCAGTCGTATTTCTTGTCTTTCTGTGTAAGGGTTGTTAGCGGTTGAGCTATTTTTGAGAAATTCTCGATGAATCGTCGGTAATAGCCCGCTAAGCCCAAAAATTGGCGAACTTCAGTTGGGGTCTTGGGAGCTTCCCAATTCTTTATTGCTTCTATCTTGGATGGGTCTACATGAATGCCCTTCTCATTCACCACGTGACCAAGAAATTGTACTTCGCGAATCCAGAATTCGCATTTCGAGAACTTTGCATAAAGTTTCTCTTTCTTCAGTAGTTCCAAGATAGTCCTGAGGTGTTGCTCGTGCTCTTCTTTCGTTCGCGAGTAAATCAGGATATCGTCGATAAATACAATCACGAATTTATCGAGATATGGTTTGCATACGCGGTTCATCAGATCCATAAAGACCGCTGGTGCATTTGTCAGTCCGAATGGCATCACCAGAAATTCGTAGTGCCCATATCGTGTTCTGAATGCAGTCTTTGGTACGCTTTCCTCTTGGATTCTCAGCTGATGGTATCCAGATCGAAGGTCGATCTTGGAATAGTAGCTTGATCCTTGCAGTTGATCAAATAAGTCATCAATCCTTGGTAGTAGACACCGATTCTTGATCGTGAGCTTGTTCAGCTCCCTGTAGTCGATACACATCCGCAGTGTTCCATCCTTCTTCTTCACAAATAATACTGGAGCTTCCCAGGGCGAGAAGCTTGGCCTTATGAATCCTTTATCCAACAACTCCTGGAGTTGTGTAGACAATTCCTGCATTTCGGATGGTGCAAGCCGATAGGGAGCCTTGGCTACAGGAGCGGCTCCTGGAACCAAGTCTATACGAAATTCGACTTGTCGTTGCGGAGGTAGTCCTGGCAGATCGTCAGGGAACACATCAGGAAATTCCTTCACCACAGGAATGTCTTCGAGTTTTGGCTCCACAGCCTTCTTATCTACAACGTGTGCTAGGAAAGCAACACACCCTTTCCTTAAGCACTTCTGTGCCTTCATACAACTGATGATTCGTAGAGGCGCGTTTCGTCTTTCTCCATGTACGATGAGAGTTTCATCATTCGTCAGAGGGATGCGAATGATTTTCTCATGACAAATGACTTCAGCTTTGTTCTTGGACAACCAGTCCATCCCGACTACTACATCGAAGCTACCCAATTGAATAGGTAAGAGGTCGATGCTAAATCTTCGTTCACCAAGTTCGAGTGTGCAGCCTCTAACAACTTCACCCGATTCAACAAGTTTACCATTGGCTAGTTCTATGGAATAAGGAATTTCTAATCTACTAGATTCTATTCCAAGTATGCGTTTAAATTCCACAGACATGAAGCTATAATCGGCGCCAGTGTCAAATAATATGGATGCAGAGTGATTGTTAATGAGAAACGTACCGGTGACCACGTTAGGGTCCTCGCGTGCGTTCTTTGCTCCAATCACAAACGCTCTAGCCTGAGCATTGTTTCTCTCTGGGCAGTTCTTCATGAAATGATCATTGCTTCCACACTTGAAGCATCCTTGGTTCTGCCCTTTCCCGTTACCATTCTTGTTTCCAACACCGTTCCCATTTCGGTTCTTTCCTTTTCCCCAACAGTCTTCTGTTTGATGACCCAATTTACCACATTTGTCGCACCTTGGAATGCGACAAGCTCCATCATGATGATACTTACATTTTTGGCATCTAGGCATGGAGCCTTGGTATGCTTTGGTTGTAAGGGTCTTCGCCTCCTGAGACGGGATAGCGTCACGCTTCTTGTTGTTGAAACCCTTATTGTTACGAGTTGCTTGGTTCAGGTTTGCATGTTTTCTCTTTTTGTCACCGGACGACTCAGCATGTGTCTCGGTCTTCTCTGTTGGGTTCAGTGATAGCTTCTTCATACGAACACAATCTTCAGTAAGGCTGACAGCCAGAGTTACAGCCTCGGTGATTGTTTGTGGTTTGGCCGACGTCACCATGCCACGAAACTCTGAGGCCAGTCCCCAAATGTAGCGTTCAACGCGCTTGAATTCGGGAGTCACCATGTAGGGAAGTACTCTAGACAGATCGTGGAACCTTCGAGTGTAACCATTGATGTCAGCACCTTCCATAGTCAAGTGCCAGAACTCTGTTTCCAGCCTTTGGAGTTCCGCACGAGAGCAGTACTTCTCTCTCATTCTTTCCTTCAGTTCCTCCCAAGTTGGGCCATAAGCGGCATCATCACCCAAGGTTTGGGCTTGCAGGTTCCACCAAGTCAGAGCTTCATCGACGAATAACCCAGTAGCAAAAGTGACTTGCTGATCCGCGGTACACTTGCTCATGCGGATAGTAGCTTCAGTCTTCTCCGTCCAGCGCATAAATGCTACTGCACCTCCTGTGCCGTCATAGTTCATCGGCTTGCAGTCGAGGAACTGCTTGAAAGTGCAACCTTGAGCTGCGATTCCTCCAGACGAATCTCCATGCCCGTTACGTCTAGCGTTGCTTGGGCCACCACTGTCTTGAGTACGGTTCGCCTCGTGCTGGGCGATAGCAGCGGAGATCCTTTCTTCCAGTAGAGCATTCAGCTCTTCAGCAGTTCTTGGCAGCGGGGGAGGAGGAGGTTGGTCACGAGCGTTCACAGCTCTTCTGGGTGCCGTGTTCTGACGAACACAACCCAATAGGTTTAGGCATTTGTTTGATATCATCATACTAGACAGTAGTATCATATATATTCACATGTATATATACCACATATGTGACATCAAACAATTATTACTCTAGCAGAGTACTTAGTAGGCTTGCACTGTGGGAATCTATACGTGACAAGACTTGCTGTGATTTCTGTGCACTGAATTCCATAATTATGTATGCATCCATAATTACGTAACTCCTTGCACAGTCCGCACAGTTCGTTTCATCCTCGTATTTCTTCCTTCAGATGGGCCATAGCTTTCAGATACAGTCACGTATACTTGTGACATTCTACTACTAGTTCATGCTAATTATCACACATAATTGCAAGTAATTTCTAGTCAATGACAAGTGCTACTCAAGTGCACTCTAAGTCTCGTAGTGTCTTTTCTAGACTCATGTAGACAGTTTCAGGTAGTGGATGTCGCGGGACGTTTTATGCAATGAAAACTCTTTGAAAATTGTTTTCGTGAATGGATCCTAGAGATTGTAGACTAGACTCGAGAAGGAATCCTGGTTCACTACAATCGTATCTCTGATACCAATCTGTCACACCCCTTTCTACGGCGGAAGCACGAGGTGTGATCATGAAAGGTTCTCATTGCATACGAAGAGTAAACATGCTACATGCTCGTAAAATAACATCAAATACCATAATTTGAAAACATAAGTTTAGCGTTTATATCGCTAGACAGCATAAAACATTGTCTTAAAAGTTTACAACTTTATTTAAAGTTAAACACAAGCGACATCCACGAGCATAAGCAAGACCACGCGCACATCCATCCTAGTTACCTGAAATACATGTGAGTTTTTGGAAAAACGTCAACATAATGTTGGTGTGAATTCATGCAGTTTTGTATTTCACGTTTGTATACTTTGTATAAAAACATAGTTGTGAATAAATCAAGTCTTTCTTGAGTACTCCACGTACTTCAAGTTATATATCAATCTTCTTGAGTACCCCACGTACTTCAAGTTATATATCAATCTTCTTGAGTACCCCACGTACTTCAAGTTATATATCAATTTTCTTGAGTACCCCACGTACTTCAAGTTATATATCAATTCTAGTATGGTATGAATTTTATATAAATACAGTATTTCTGTAAATATCAGGATTGTTAATGGGTTGCAAAGCCATTAACATGTGACACGACATAGGAAGTCACCAAACCTAAGGCATTTAATTGGTATATTCTGAGACACAAAAGCACTACTCGATTCTCGCCCTCACCGAGAGTGTGGCTGCAAGGCACCCGTTAGATCTAACCTTTTGTTCTGCGGTCTAAGTATGTACACGATTAATGGTGCTTCTGTACCCTATTCGTGACACTATTTCTCATAACGCATCCTACTTGGTTCTCGTCCTCACCAAGCGCGTTTCTTTTTATCATTTCTCATAACGCATCCAACTTGGTTCTCGTCCTCACCAAGCGCGTTTCTTTTTATCTTATATTTTGTCACACTTGGTTCTCGTTCTCACCAAGTGTACTTCTTGTATTTATATCATACCATTTATAAATATTGTACTTTTGTACATGTATTTCACCCCCGAAGTTATAAAAACTGAAAACAGTTAAAGAGAAAAGGGGGAGCATGAACTCACAACTTTGCGTTCCTTGCATCGTAAACTTCACCGGATTTGCTTAATTAACGTCGTAACCTATACGCATTTTCTTAACGTTAGTCACTAGACTTGCGTCGCACAAGTACAGTCACTCTCTTTTGTATTTGTATTGTTGTGTTAAAAATATTTCATATTTTTAACTACGTATCTTACTTATATTATTTCCTCTAGAATAAATATAAGTCTTTTGTGTTTTGCACTTCGCACCCGAATTATGTATCTTGTATTTTGTATGTGTATTTTTATGTTTATACTCCTCATGAGTATTTAGTGCATTTTTAAGTCTTAATACACTAGCACGTATAACACATACTATATACACTTAGCACAAAAGTTGGTGATAAAATAATATATATTTTTCTCTCAAAAATATATATACATAAGATCCATTTTTATTTTTTGAAGAAATCACCATTTCTTATCACCAAAAATTAGGGAAACCTTGGTAATACCCTTAAATACATTTTTAGGGAATAAGTTTATCAAAAACTTATATTTTTCTAAGTGTCAAGATTTATAAAAATTTTGACAGAGTTTCCCCTAAAAATGGAGGTTTCCCATGTTTTCAAAACATGTGTTTATTTTCTTTTAAATCGTCATCAATCATCAACAACAATTATCAACAATACTCATCAACAATAATCACTAATTTCTCCATTTCATGAACTTGAATATTTACAAAAATGTGTAGTAACTTACTAGCACATTTAGTAAGTCTTGTTATCTTTAAAAATAAGTTTAATTTCTTAAAAACTTTATTTTTAAAGAATATGAAGTTTCACAACTTCTAGTCAAGATTCACAAAAATATTTCTTTGTTGAACTTCCTTATTACACAAGTGTTTACACACTTGTTTACTTACTAAAAATATATTTAGTTCATGTAAGATCCGGGTTTTAAACAAGACTAATATTTTTGCTTGGTTCTTCCGAAAAACCACTTGTAGATCTTTAGATCTACATGTTTAGAGTCTTATTTTACAAGGAAAATTACTTTTACACAAGTTCATGTCTTATGAATGGATGGATCCATCATCCTTTAACTTTCTAACTTTTACATCCTACTAGTTCATGCTCTCAAACATGGACTAGTATGTCTAGATGATGATCCATCTTGTTTTTACTAACAACAACATCAAATAATAACAATCATACAAGATTCACATGATTTACACACATATCTATTCTTTATCCACCTTATTCATCTTATGTTCATTACTTTAATGTATGTTCTTTAGTGCTTCATGATTTTTAGCCATTAAATCATCTATTAACCTTCATAAACAAGAACAAGATGAAGATTTGAAGCACTTACTACTAGCACAAGGCTAGGGAAGTTCAAGAGTGCAAATGAGGTGGATAAAAGAAAATGGTGAAGGTCCTTCAAGATCCGCTTGCACCGGGCTTCGTTAGCGACCTTCTTACTCCTTAATAGCACCTTAGAATAGAAGATGGAAGCTTGAAAAGGATGGTGGTGTGGTGGATGTTCTTGGCCGTGACCAAGCAAGAGAGGAAGGGAGGAAGTGTGTGTGTTGGTGTGTGAAAGAATGAGAAGTTAGGAACCCTTGGTGTTAACTTATATCCAAATGTTGGGTTTAACCCTTGTATAATATGCCTTAGATAGTACAAACATGATCCAATAAAATATGAGATCAAAATCCCATGTGGGATTATGTCTCCCAACCGTCCAACATATGGGGGGGGGGTCTTGGTTACATTTCAACTCCAAGTTCACAATCTAGTTACAAGCTAAGCATTAGATTTAGGTGTTTAGGTATGTTAAGTAATATATAGTGTGTTAGGGTGTTCGGGGACCCTAACTAGCTTAGAAAAATAAAAACAATGCTTCTAGCATTATTTTGGTGTTCCGGGTATTGTCCGGTTGTTCGGTTAGATACCGATTCGTTAAAGTGCTAAATTACACCTTTTAGTGTCTTTTAAGTACCTTCCTTGTACTCTTTCAATTCCCAACACTTAGGGAAATATTCTGGATAATAAAACGACATTTCTGCATAATATTTATATGTCTAAATGCTGATTTATTGCTGAATTATATAAATTCTGCACTTAAAGTGCGTTTCGGGTGCTTTTTAGTGCTTATTTTTGCTTTCGTATTGCATATATATTAACCCTTGTATGTACTCTTGGGTTTTAATGCATTCTTGTTGTCGGACCTACACCTAGGCTCCAATTTTATTGTCTGACTGCTTTCTGCAGTTCAGTCGACACAGTGTGTCTTACCGGTGAGTTTACTATTATTTTTGACGCAACGCTCTCGTTTATGCATAAAGCAATATTTTGTAGTATACAACGTGCATGAATTCACTTGTTTACTCATGTGTTCAGACATTGCTGACAATTAAGCACATAATTGCAATCATTAAATAATGATTAAAGTGTACGGAAATTACCGGTTTGTGCCAGTTGTCACACTTACCACGCATCAAGTTTTTGGCGCCGTTGCCGGGGACACTGGCAAATTTTGAGGACAACCCAAGTCGTCAATCTAGTTTTTACTTGTTTTCATAGATTAAAGTTTGTTTATTTGTACTTTTGCTTGAAGACCCGAATGTTCATCTATCCCGTTTTTCTACAATCTGGGATACGTTTCAACAGCAAGGTGTAAACGAGGACGCCTGTAAGTTACGTTTATTCCCATTCTCTCTTGCTGACCGAGCTCATGCTTGGTTGGAATCCCTTCCTTCGAAATCCATCACTACTTGGGCTGCGATGCAAGAAAAGTTCTTAAGCAAATATTTTCCCCCTGCCAAAACTGCTCATCTGAGGAGCATGATTCAAGAGTTCCGCCAGAAAGAGGGAGAACCTTTTTACGAGACGTGGGAGCGATTCAAGGAGCTGTTAATCAAATGCCCTCATCATGGATTTGAAGATTGGGCGTTAGTTGAGAAGTTTTATCATGGAGTAACGCCTGCAACGAGGAACATGCTGAACACCACTGCTGGTGGAAATTTGATGACCACCAAAACACCGGAGGAGTGTAATGAGATGTTTGAGGATATTGCAATGAGTAGCTATGAGTATCCTGATTCCAGGGACACATCTACGACACATAGAGGAGTACACAAACTCGATTCTAACACCGCTATGAAAGCCCAAATTGACATGTTGACACAACAGATGAAGGATATGCAAACGAAGAAGAAGGAGCAACTGTGTGAGATATGCACAGGAGGTCACGAGACTGCTGCATGCCCCATTGCTCCTGAAGACATCCACGAGCAAGTAGAATACGTGAACAACCGGAACAACTTCGGAAACAACTATAATCCCGGTTGGAGGAACCACCCGAACGTCAGCTGGAAGTACAACAACCCGCAAGGATTTCAGCCGCGTCAGAATCTGTTCCAAGACGCAGGCACAGGATCAAGCGGTGGAGATAAGAACACTTCACTCGAGGAGATGCTAAGGCAAAACCAGGAAGCAATGAAGCTAAATCAAGAGGCCCTGGTCAAACAAACACAGCTACTGACTCAATTCATGACCATAGAAGAGAAACGCCATCAAGAAAACCATACGAGGTTTATGCAACATGAAGCTTTCATAAACAATCATAACACCGCTTTACAAAACCTTGAAAGAACTATAGGAGCGATATCGGAGAAACTGAGTCAGAGACCTCAGGGTGACCTTCCTAGTAACACTACTATCAATCCAAACGCCACGGCGAAAGCTGTTACTACGAGGAGTGGACGAGGAGCTGTAGAGGTTGAGCCGGTAGTTGAAGAGGAACCAGTCGATGAAGAAATCGAAATGGAGACACCTGCTGGCAAAGTACATGAGAAGCTGCTCCTAGAAAGTACAGCACAGCCCAGCGAGTCTCCAGGAGAGAAGAGAGAAGAGAAGAAGGAGCCAATGAAGAAACCAACACCACCTTATCCTGGAAGGTTAATAAAAGAAAAAGACGCAGAACAGTACAGTCGATTCATGGAAATGTTAAAGAAGCTGCATGTAAACATCCCGTTAGTCGAAGCTTTGGCCAAGATGCCGAAGTATGCAAAGTTTCTGAAGGATCTTCTTACCAATAAGAAGAAATTGGAGGATCTTTCGACTGTCACTCTAAGCGAGGAATGTTCTGATGTCTTGCAGAATAAGCTACCAACCAAGGTGAATGATCCGGGTAGCTTTACCATTCCTTGCTTGATCGATAATCTTACTGTTAGTAATGCTCTTGCCGACCTAGGTGCTAGCATTAATCTCATGCCTTATTCTGTCTTTGCTAAGCTCAATCTAGGAGAACCATCGCCTACTCGCATGAGTATTCAGCTTGCTGATCGATCGGTGAAGTTTCTGAGAGGTATTGTAGAAAACATATTGGTTAAAGTCGACAAATTCGTCTTTCCAGTTGACTTTGTTATTCTCGACATGGATGAAGACTCTGAGATCCTGTTGATCTTAGGTTGTCCATTCCTTGCTACTGCACGATCAATCATCAATGTTTTTGATGGCAAGTTGACTCTTCGTGTCGATGAAGACGAAGTCACTTTCGATATTCACCGTTCTATGAAACATACCCAACAACACGATGATACTGCTTACTCTATCGACACTCTCATAGATGACTTTCCCAATGAAATGAGTAAAAAAGAGTTTGACACACAACTCTTAAGCATGATCACTGAATTCAATCTTGAACAATCTAGCGAACTTTCTCCAAAATCTGATAGTTGTGAGAAAGAAAGTCTAAAAGAAAAGCCATCAATTGAAGAACCTCCGTCCTTGGAGCTGAAAGAACTGCCATCTCATCTAGAATACATATTTTTAGGTGAGGGATCCCAATTACCCGTCATCATTTCCAAGAATTTGACGGAGGAAGAAAAGAAGAAGTTGATAACTGTTCTTAAGATGCACAAGAAAGCTATTGCATGGAAACTCATGGATATCAAAGGTATTAACCCTTCATTTTGCATGCATAAAATTCTGATAGAAGAGGAATTTAAACCGGTGGTTCAACCTCAGAGAAGGTTAAACTCAAATATGCAATAAGTCGTGAAGAAAGAGGTAATAAAGCTACTTGATGCAGGGCTTATTTACCCAATTTCTGATTCTGCATGGGTAAGTCCCGTCTAGGTGGTTCCCAAGAAAGGAGGAATGACTGTGGTAGTCAATGAGAAGAATGAATTACTACCCACCAGGACTGTCACCGGTTGGCGAGTGTGCATAGATTATCGCAAACTAAATGACGCCACACGCAAGGATCACTTTCCTTTGCCATTCATTGACCAAATGCTGGAAAGACTGTCGGGACAGCAATTCTATTGCTTTCTTGATGGATTCTCTAGTTATTTCCAGATCCCCATTGCACCGGAGGATCAAGAAAAGACCACATTCACATGTCCCTTTGGCACTTTTGCGTATCGACGTATGCCATTTGGACTATGTAACGCTCCAGCTACATTCCAAAGATGTATGGTGGCGATATTTCATGAGTTGATCGAGGACTCCATGGATGTATTCATGGATGATTTTTCTGTATTTGGAAGTTCATTCGATCATTGTTTGCATAATCTAGAGTGTGTGTTGACTCGTTGTGAAGAAACGAACCTAATGCTCAATTGGGAGAAATGCCATTTTATGGTTCGTGAAGGAATAGTTCTAGGTCACAGGATTTCACAAGCGGGGCTTGAGGTTGACCAAGCCAAGATTGAAACCATTTCCAAGCTTCTGCCGCCTACTTCGGTAAAAGCAATTAGAAGTTTCTTAGGACATGCGGGATTTTATCGTAGATTCATACGTGATTTTTCTAAAATCGCCCGTCCTATGACCCAGCTTTTAGAAAAAGATAGGTCGTTCATGTTTTCTGATTAGTGTCTGAAAGCCTTTGAGTTACTTAAGGAGAGATTAGTGAGTGCACCTATTCTAATTTCTCCCGATTGGAGCCTTCCGTTTGAAATCATGTGTGACGCAAGTGACTTTGCAGTCGGTGCCGTTTTAGGGCAGCGTAAAGAGAAACATTTTCATCCTATTTATTACGCAAGCAAAACCCTAAACGATGCACAGGAAAACTACACCACGACTGAAAAAGAGTTATTAGCTGTCGTGTTCGCGTGTGACAAATTCCGTTCTTATCTTGTGCTTTCAAAGACTATCATTTTTATTGATCATGCAGCCATTCGGTATTTGTTTGCAAAGAAAGATGCTAAACCGAGGCTGATTCGTTGGATCGTGTTACTTCAAGAATTTGATCTCGAAATCAAAGATAAGAAAGGTGCCGAAAACGTTGCTGCAGACCATCTGTCCAGATTAGAGAACCACGAGTTGGAAAAGACTCGGGAGGATAGGATAAGGGATGAGTTTCCCCACGAAGTGTTGATGTTCATAAAAGCTAATGAAGAAGATTTTCCTTGGTTCGCGGGCATTGCAAACTACCTATCCACAGGAGATCTTCCACTCGAAATGCCTTTTCAACAAAAGAAGAAATTCTTTGCTGACCTTAAATTCTACATTTGGGAGGATCCTTACTTGTTTAGGATAGGTGCTGATCAAATAATCAGAAGATGTGTGACTGCAACAGAAACCATAAACATTCTTAAACACTATCACGAAGGACCAACTGGTGGCAATTACGGAGCAAATTACACTGCCAAACGAGTGTTTGATGCAGGTTTTTATTGGCTCACCATCTTTAAGGATGCTCATGAGTATGTTCGTGGTTGTGATGCATGTCAGAGAGCCAGAAACATCTCATCCAGGAATGAAATGCCTCAAAATCCCATCCAAGCTGTTGAAAACTTTGATATTTGGGGCATTGATTTCATGGACCTTTCTCTATGTCACGAGGAAATCGTTACATCCTAGTAGCCATTGATTATGTGTCAAAGTGGGTAGAGGCGAAAGCCTTGGCCACTAACAGTGCTAAGGTTGTAGTGAAGTTTCTTAGGGAATTGTTTGCAAGATTTGGCACTCCTAAAGCAATCATCAGTGATCGAGGTACTCATTTCTGTAATTCATCGATGAAGAAAGTATTGAAGCGTTATGGGGTGACCCATCGACTTTCAGCTGACTATCATCCACAAATAAGTGGACAGGTGGAAAATGCAAACAGAGGGATAAAACGTATTTTGGAGAAAACTGTCGGACAAAGTCGCATTGACTGGGCTGATAATCTGGATGATGCACTTTGGGCTTTTCGCACTGCATATAAGACCCCTATAGGAACTACACCCTTTAGAATGATTTATGGGAAAGCGTGCCATCTCCCAGTTGAACTGGAACATCGTGCGTATTGGGCATTACGAAAGGTAAATCTTGATATGGATGCAGCAGGAAAGAGACGATTTCTTCAAATACATGAGTTAGAGGAGCTACGTGATATTGCATATGAGAGATCTTGGGCGTATAAGGAAAAGATGAAGCAGTTGCACGATCGCCACATTAAGAGTATGAAAGAATTCAAGTGTGGGGAGAAAGTGTTGCTTTTCAATTCTCGATTGAAGTTATTTCCGGGAAAGCTCAAATCCCGATGGACTGGACCATTTCTGGTTACACAAGTTTTTCCATATGGAACGATTGAGCTGGAGAGTGAGGATGGACAGAAGTTTAAGGTAAATGGTCACCGTTTAAAGCATTACGTTGAAAGACCAAGTTCTGAGATGTTGGAGGAGCTGGACTTCCCTTTAATGGAAACCTGAAGGTGAAATAAGAAGTGGTAGGACTTGTAAGTATTAGGTTTTATTGTGTGTGTAACTTTAATTTATTTTCTGCTTTAATCAGTATTTTATTTTGAATCAATTTTACGCTTGGGTTTGTTTGTTTTTGCGTATGCAGGATTGAATCGTACCACCCGTACTCAATCTCCAGTCGGGTGATTTCGGAACTGCTTACAATCTCAACAACATCCCCCACGTGTAATCTAGGATTAAAATGCATCCTTTCGATTTCAATTTTCTTTGTTGTTTATAATTTGCAAAACCAAGGTTGCCTGTAGAACTTAAGGAGAAAATCTTTCTCCTAAGCACTAAGGTAAGAAAGGAATGGCATCAACAAGACCAAACACCACCATTTTGTGGAACATCCAAAAGTGCTATGAAACGAAGAGAAACGTTATGAAAAATGCATGGGATGTGGAAATTGGTCACACACAGGAAGATGTAAACGAAGTCCAACTGAATCCCAAGGTGAGTACATACAACTAATGAGGGTGGGGGCTATTAGGCTCAATGCCGAACGGTCCATTAGAGTTGGAAGTTATGTACACTATAGGATTGAGGAAGACTTAATTCACATTTTCGAAAAAACTGGTCTTGATAAACTGACATTACAAAAATCTCTTGGTTTGTAAATAATTTTTAGTCGCGAGTTTTTGTGGATAAAACTTATTTTTAATATTGTATATATTCATATTAAAAATAAACATAAAATAAAAATAAATAAAAAAAATAAAAATAAAAATTGAAGGTCTTACGGACCATAAGCATTAAAGCCTTACGGTCCGTAAGGATGGTAAGATGAAAATTAGTTAAACAAGCTTACGGACCGTAAGCTTTAGACCCTTACGGTCCGTAAGGATAAGTCGGTTTAAAAAATTTTAAGGCCTTACGGACCGCAAGGATGAGACCCTTACGGTCTGTAAGGGTGTTGCCAGACAAAAAAAAAATTAAAACCCCAAATGGGGTCGTCTTTCCCATTTCAACCAACCACCACCGATCCACAACCACCGTCGCCGCCCTCCTCTTCCGTCGCCGCACCCCTCCTCGTCGACCACCGCACCCCACCCCTCGTCTCCCCACCTTCTACCACCACCGATCGCCTCCCACCACCAACGTCTCCACCACTGCAACCACCACCGACCGCCACACCTCCATCATCTTCACCACCGTCCAACTTCATCCTCGCCCTCATTTGCCACCAACACCGCCATCACCGCCATCACCACCATCGTTCACCGCCGCCATCAACCGCCGCTGCCACCATCTTCGGACCACCGACTCCACCTGTGATTCACACCACCGTCTCCAACGACGACCACCACTCGACTCGGTCGGACCACTTCGACTTCCGCGATCAGTTTACAGTCAAATCAGGTATGTTACGCGTATTCATTTGTTAAACCATATGTTACGACATTTTGTTTTGAGTAAATTTTAGTCAGTAATTTTGGTTCAGTGTCGAGTTGTTTGAAAGTTAGTCGAGTCGTAAAGAGTAGTTGTAAAGTTTGGTAAAGTTTCTTTTGGGACGGTTTGATTTTAGGTTGTAAAAAGGGTCCAGTTTTTGTGCTTCCTTTTCTTGACATTTTAGTCGAATCTAATGTTGAGTCGCTTTAGTTCATTAATTTCATTTTAAGTCAATTAGATTATGCGTAATATGTATGATGTTTAAGTCGATTAGTTCATTAATTTTATTTTAAGTCGATTAGATTATGCTACTTATATTGTTGTTGTTGTGATAATAGCTTGTAGTTTGTCGAGTAGTAGTTTAGGCGTATTATGTTTTGTATCATTTACTTCAGATGCATATAGTAAATTGACGTTGAGCTTTGAATTGATAAATATTTAGTGTCAAAATATTATTGTGATTTATTTGCAGGTTTCGCCGCCTCGTCCGTACTCAATCTCCATTCGGGCGAGGATGGGTGGTTTCTAGTAAATGCGTCGGGGTCATGCCGAAATTTTGAATTTTTTTATTATTATTGTTTGTATTATTCGTTGCGACCGCGAACGAAATGCTATACGGCCGCAACAACCGTCCCTAACACAACAAAAACACGTTTTTGTGTAAAATAAAATATCGTTTGTATATATATATAAGTTTGAAAACACAAAAAAATCGAAAAACATTGAAAAACGTGTTAGGGCACGGTAAGCTTTATTAAACCTGCAATACCTAATTGTTGTATTTTTTAATGCAGGTATGGCATCTTCTTCACGTCCTTCCCGCAAGCGGGGACGTGTTGCCATTCAGTAGGGGGAGCCGATTCCTCAGGCAGAGCCTCAGGTTCAGCCACAGATCCCGAAGGATCAGCAGCAGCAGCAGCCTGCCAGACAGATCCGTTATGATACGGACGCGGTTAGACCAGACCCTCTTGTGCAGATACCAGCAGATCTCCCACTTGTAGAGGATAGCACGCTATTAGACTTTCAGACAGGTTCAGAGGAGCGTACGGCCTTGCAGAGACTGCTTGGTAGACGTTTTCAGAGAGCGATGGTCATAGATTGGGGGTTGATGCAGACGATGGGCGTCAGAGACAGGTTAGTGGGATTGCTGACACCTCGATGGTTGAGGTTGTCAGATGAGAGGCGTGTGGCATATCATGAGCTCACTATTGAGTTCCTTGCTATGTTTTCATTCAATTCTGCGCGCCTCTCATCCGACTCTGCGGTCAGTTTCGCGTTAGGACGGCGGACACATATCATGTCCGTTGCACAGTTCGCCGTCCACGCTGGTTTATATACTCAGGAGGAGACCACGCAGGAAGTCTTCACTGAGAGTTTGATGGGATGGTCGGACCAGGAGTTACCTCACTGTGTCACGACGACACAGTTGACAACTTTCTGGTCCACCATCGCCGATGGAGGTTTTCAGCCTGGGATCGCTGCCTCGCAGATCCGAGATCCCGTTTACCATTTCATCCACAGGGTCCTTGCCTGCACGGTCCTTTCTCGATACATGAGTATCGATAAAATGACATATTCAGATCTTTTTGCACTATATTGCATCGTGCAGGGCCAGGAGCCCAATTTAGCGGTATTTTTGCTATTTTCATTTTTGAGGGACCACGGGCGAGGCAAGGAGTCGCGTATTTGTATGGGGAGCTATGTTACTATCCTGGCAGAGAGTCTGGGTGTTTTTGAGGATTTTCCGAGAGGATGGCTGCATGAGGAGCCTGCTGGGTCGACGATTAGGAAGGGCGATATGCGCCAGATTCCAGAGCTCAAGGCACAGGGCGAGCCTCCACGTTTCTTACCGCCGAGAGTTGTTCTGGAGGGCGCCGCGGTTATTGCACCACGCCATCAGGTTCCTGAGAGAGAGAGAGAGAGAGAGAGAGCAGGAGAGCCTAGGGCCCGGCAGACGATGCCAGAGCGTTTACAGATATTAGAGCAGGGCCAGGCTGAGATTAGACAGAGTCAGGTACGGTTGGAGTAGAGGCAGGATAGTATTAAGCAAACACAGATCGAGATTAGGGGGATGCTTCAGCGCATCATAGATCATCTTCAGATTCCCCCTCCACATCATCAGCCTCCACCACCGTAGACGATCTTGATCGTTTGTGTTAGACTTTATTACATTTTGGTTTGTGAATTTAGACTTTACATTTTGGTTTGACTTTACTATTGACTGATGGTATTTATTATGTTTCTTTCTTATGATGCGTTTATTTACCATTTTGCAAGCATCGCTAACAAGCATTGAGGCAGAATTGATATAATGTGGCGTTGCAACATATATACACGAAAAATCGCAACACATCATGGAAGTAACATTTTAAATTTCAGTGTGCATTTTATTATTTTCATTTCTTATTTTCACACATTGAGGACAATGTGTCTTTTAAGTGTGGGGATGAGGGAATTTTGTATTATATTGTATATATTATAGATAAAAATAATAATAATAATAATAATAAAAATTTCAAAAATTCAAAAAAATGTTTTATACTTGTCCCAGTCCTTTTAACACATATAAAACATGAACATTTTCCAAAACGTCTGTCATAAAACGATTTAAATGTTGAACTTACAAAACCAAAAATACATGTTTCTTTAAGTTGCGGGATAGTAGGTTGATTAAATCAAGTTTTTCGTGAAATAAAAATTTTTACGGGATACCTAAGATAATAGATCGAACTGGAAAGTTAATTAAGTATGCAATGCCAAAATCTATAACCCTTGTATTTCCACATGACGGTAAGATTTGAGCCTATAAGTGTTTTTTACATAAACACTATTTTCGTTTCATGTGTGTTTACCGACGTGTTGCATTACTTTAGAACTTGTACGTTTTGATACATTTCAAGACCTTTGGTTTGAACGTTGATACAAATATGATAGAGGCATTAGGATCACCTTTTCTGTAAAATTCACCATTTTCCTTTAGACACCACTTTGAACCTAAAACCTTCTGTTGTTACCCATTTTAAACCGGAACGTATAATATTGTGATATTATTGTTATCTTTAGTGTGAAAAAAAAAAAGAAAAAGGAAAAAAGAATAGAATAAAGTTATGGTCAAATGACCAAAACATTGTTAAACCTTATTACGTGCTTTTCCGGTTTATCGTAAATTCTCCTGTTAACCACTCTCTTCCAAATAAACAACCTACCTTTAACCTTTACCTACCCATTTTTAGTCCTCTTGATTTGTATCAATTTCTAACAATTAGGTGGAGATCTGATTGACGTACAAGCTTATAATATTCATGCTTCACAGTTTGGTTTTTGAGAGTTCACTTGCAATTACATATATATTAGCCGAGAGAAGAGTGAATTTCGTAAGAGGTGTTGATATTGCATAATTAATTACTTGAAGGTAAGAAAAGTTTGATTAGGTAGACTCGGTTTCTCATTTCATTCTCTTGAATCATCAACCTTTTGAACGATGTAAGTCTTGGGAAACCTCTGTGTTTAAAGATCTTGTAGTTCGCATTTTAATTGCTCGAGGCTTGCGTTTTTGAAAATCGTTTAAGTTGGACATGTTGTTTAGGATTTTGCTTAGGGACAAGCAAAAGGTTAAGTGTGGGGATATTTGATGTGTTTAGAATTATACACATCTTATGTATCAAATTACCCATATTTTAGATCAATTGTGTGCGTTTCTCCTTTGTATTCGTTACTGAATCGGTAAAATCATGAATCTACAGGAATCGGTGAAATATCTGTGGATTATGCGAGGAAAACGATGAGAAATCGACGATGAAAACAATACATGGGAAACGTGTCAAAGAAAACGAAGAATTTACCCTGGAGAAAGCCTTACGGACCGTAAGCCTCCTGTCCTTACGGTCCGTAAGGAAAGGAGACTAGTGGAACGAGTTTGGTGAGCCTTACGAACCGTAAGCCTCATATCCTTACGGTCCGTAAGGACTTTTCAGAGTGGATTGAAGTAGGTGAACCTTATGGACCGTAAGGTTTACACCCTTACGGTCCGTAAGGGGTTCGCAGAAGCCAAAATTCTTGCCTATAAAAGGCACTCACTTGTATGTTCAAAAATACACCAAAACACACCTCTACACACCTCTCAAGACTGAAATCAGTCGATTCTGAACAAGTTGGAGTGATCTTGAAGTGCCTTGGAGCTTCTCGGAGGTCTTGGAAGCTTTCAGTTCGAGTTAGAAGCGTGCCGGGTCCGACAAACGTTAAGTTTTCGTATCTATTCGCTTTTTACTATGTTACCTTGTGTTTGTAGATGTAATTGTGCTCTGTATTTTAATAATATGAGTGGCTAAACTTGTAAGCTACTTAGGTAATGATGAACTAGACGATGTGATGTAATTTTGAATCCGGTTAATGACTATTTGGTGTGATTTACATGATGTCTTATTGAACTTGACTTTGATTTATACTTTAAATTGTTTATAACTTGGTTATTGAAATTAGTAACTTAGGCATAGAGAAATCTCCCCTAAAACCATATTACTATTTCAATCTAAATTGTTAATCTTATGATTATCAGTTCTGGCCTTTTCTTTTCGATAAAAACATTAACGTTCGTTTAACAAGTTAATCAAGTTTTAAAACCAAACCAATTAAAGTTGCAACCTTATCTGGTGATTAGAAATAAGATCTAGGTTTGCTAGGTTATTAGCTAGCCGTTGTTGGGTAAATTGGGTGACCGATAACTCAGATCCGTTTATTTCTTCGCGTCTAAGGTTTCCTAGGATTTCAAGTTTCAATAAGTCATCTGCTTCATGTTTTTGAAATCTTCTCACAACATTATTGTCTCTGAGGTCAAAAAGGTTTTATTCTCATGGGATTTGGTATCGATAGGTCGAGCCGATACATTTTAGCACTTCACATTTAGCTTAATTTACTTGATTCATCATCTTTAACGGGAGGTTTATCGGGTAAATAAAGTATTTAGTCATAAACCGAAGGAAGAATAACATCACACAAGTCTAGGGATTCAAAACTTAAGTAGCATCTTTCCATCATATTTATCTTAAAACACAGTTTCCAGCCCTGTTTGTATCATTCCATTTACTGTTTAAAATCTTCTATTTTAAGTTTTCACTTATTACTTTTAAAAACCAATTCAATCATGAAACTCAAACTTAAAAATAACTAGGTTTTCGATAAAGGTTAAGTATCAATACTTCGCCCATAGTGTCCACGGATTGATATCCGGTCTTGCCGACTTCACTACACCGCGACCGGTGCACTTGCCGATTACGTGTGGTTTAGAAGCAATTCCATTTAAAACTTGTCACGAAATAAATTAATCAATCACATAATTATTATCACATAAAATCACGCACACTTACCACACATCAGAGTTCTTATGAACTTCAAGGTTTGGCTTCATTCCTGTTATGGGTGAAATTCTGAGCTCATGTCCTGGATAATATCTTAAATTATATCTTGCTTGTATGATATATGTTCATATCCGGGATGCTGATTCAGGATATTGGTAACATCCTGATGGTATCCTGAGGATTACTAATGGATTATGTGCAGGAATACGAGTCTAAGCTTGTAACGTTCGTGAGGACCCTTTCCCCGGAAGGCTCGGTCTAAATCGTTCAAAGGAAGACGTTGAAGCCGCTTTACTCGGTCCACAATGTTAACTATGGAATATTCGGAAGCATCCCCCATTTATAGGAGTTTTCGTTTGTATTTCATAGCTATAAATAATTGGATAAATCAGGTTGAATAGGACACAACAACACTCACTGCTCTCTAACACTTTACACTCTCGCAACTTTCACTTTCACAAAAAGCATTGTAACACTTAGCGATCTGATCAATATCCTGCACTATATCCTGACGTTTAAAGCAATAAGAAGAACAAGGCAGCTGCGATTGTCAGCTCCCGAGGTTTTGTGCCGACGATCTAGATTGATCAAGGGCTTTCCTCGTATATCTCGCGTCACCCCCTTTTACTTTTTGCTCTTAGTTTGATCGTAGATATAGCTCAATATCCTGAGCCGTATCCTGAAAACTGTTTTTGCAAACAACTTAATCAACATACTTCCAATACACTTACTTAGCACACTACCTCACTTAACTAATTTGATCACTTAATTGCTTCGGTAAATTTTGACCAAAACAATTTGGCTCCCACCGTGGGGCAAGTGGTGCTATCTTTACTAAAAATCTTTGTGAAATCGTTACTTGGTTTTCTATTCTCAAAAATTTTTGCCACATTATTTACAATGGCCTCAAGATCAAACATGAGCTCATCCACCGTGTCCGCTACAACCTCTGCTGCTACTGGTTCGGTGCTTGCACCAACTCCTCCAAGGATGCAAGCTTCTTCACAACCTCAGGATATTATCCCTACTCGGGACACTCAGGGATCCGGTCCTGTTCTGGCTTCTAATGATGAAATTCTAACCTTGTTTGGTAGTGCACAGGAACAGATGAGGCAACAGCAAGAAACCAACCAAATGCTAATGAGAGAAATACAACTCTTGAAATCTAGCTCAAGCAGGCCCGCCGAGGATAATGTCACTCCTTTACTGCCCAGAGCTTTGAACTTCAGTTTGGCCGTATATACTAAGGATAACAGTTGAAATACTGTGCCTAGCCATTCTCATAATCACACTCCTGAAATACCCTCCTCGGTCAGGATGTCAACTGGGAGGAGCTCAGGATATGCTTCAGGATATGGCCAGAATCCTCAGACTGGTAACGTGTCAAATAATAATAATATTCTTGCTACTAACAATAGTGGATCTTTGCAGGATGCAGGTATGACGTCAGCATTTACTAGGGAGCTTCAGAAATTGAAGGACATGATATCCAGTGTACCTGGGGTGGTCTATCCAATTCCGGAAGTGTCCCAAAACAACCATAGGATATCTCGCTTTTCATATCCTATCTGTGATGCTGAAATCCCAAAAAGATTTCAAACCCCCAACATGAAACTCTATGACGGAACTACGGATCCTGAAGAGCATATTGCCCAGTATAGGGAGAGAATGGAGATCAACCCCATCCCTCCGGAGCTCAAGGAAGCATGCCTATGCAAGGGTTTTGGTTCTACATTAACATGATCGGCCTTAAAATGGCTCTTAAATGTTCCTCCTCATTCGATTACATCATTTGCTCACCTAGTGAATTTATTTAATAGTCAATTTTCTTGCAGTCTAATTTTTGAAAAGCTAACAAGTGATCTCTACAGGATAACTCAAGGACCTCAGGAATCCTTAAGAGATTATGTGAACAAGTTTAGCCGGGAATCCTTAGATATTCCACATCTTGATGTTGCAACAGCTGTGCAGGCTTTCAAGATGGGGCTGCAAAAAGATTCTCAATTTTACCAAGATCTTGTACTGAACCCATGCAGGAACTTGGATGAAGCTCGAAATAGGGCCTTAAGATATATTCGACTGGAGGATGATAAAAAGATGTAAGAGATGATGAATTCGTCCACCACTTATGAGTCAACTAATAGGAAGTCAGAATCCTCGTTTAAACCATATCGCTCTAAGCCGTATCGCAGAAATGACAACAAGAAAGTGAATGCTGTTGAAGTCGAGGATCCTGAGGAGTATCCTGAATTATCTGAATATTGCTTTTCTGTTAACATACCTGAACTTGTGTATGCTATGCAGGGTCTAGGAGACAAAGCCAGGTGGCCTCGGAAGAATCAACAAAAAGCTGATTGGAAGGATAAGTCCAAATGGTGTGCCTTCCATGAATATTTCGGACATGTAACTGAGGATTGCATTGCTCTGAGAAAAGAAATAAGTTATCTTCTAAGCAAGGGATATCTGAAGGATTTCCTAGGAAGAAAGAAGAATAAGGGTCAGGATACTGAGAAGGATCCTGAACGAGCAGCATCACCTCCTGCGGATGCCAAGATAATCAACTTTATTTCAGGAGGATCCGACATTTGTGGGACTTCGTATTCTGCGGCCAAGAGACATGCAAAGGAGGCTAAGTCCAAAAGGGGAGACAAACCAGCTAGGATGACTACTCTCACAACTGATAAAGTGATCACTTTCGACAGTGATGACAGGGATACTGTCCAGGATCCTCACCATGATGCTCTGGTAATAACATTATATGTGGCTAACCATTTTGTACGCAGGATATTGGTGGATAATGGCAGCTCCGTCAACATAATCCAACTAGAAACTTTGAAAAGGATGAATGTATCCCCAATGGATATCACTTCGAAATCCACCGTGCTTGTTGGGTTCAGTGGAGAGGCTAGGAACACAGTGGGAGAGATAAAGTTACCAGTGTATGTTGAAGGGGTCAACTCAATACAACGTTTCTGTGTGATGGACTCCCTATCCTGCTATAACATCATATTGGGTAGGCCATGGATACATGATATGAAAGCTGTGCCATCAACTTATCATCAATGCATCAAGATCCCTACCCCTTGGGGGGTTGTCAAGGTTGATAGTGATCAGCAGGAGGCGAAGGAATGTTACTCATCCTCAATGAAATCCTCAACCAAGCCTAATACAGCATAGCAATTAAAGATGCGGGCCCAGGATATCGTGGAGGCTTCAGAGAAGGATATAAAGAAAATTATCCTGGATCAGGATAATCCGGATATCTCGGTGCTCGTAGGAACCCATATCCCTCAGGATATTGAAGAACAATTAACTAACTTTTTGAAGTGCAGGATGTCGACATTCGCGTGAAAGCACGAGGATATAACAGGCATTTCCAAAGATATTATAACACATAAGCTCGGTATTGGCAGATCATTCAAACCTGTCCAACAAAAGAGAAGGAAGTTTGCTCCGGAGCGGAATATGACCATTCAGGAAGAAGTAGAGAGGCTATTGAAATCTAAAATGATCAGAGAAGCCAAGTTTCCAAGATGGCTAGAAAATGTAGTCGTGGTACAGAAGAAAAACGGGAAATAGAGAGTTTGTGTTGATTACACAGACTTGAATAAAGCTTGTCCTAAAGACCCATTTCCTTTTGCTAATATTGATGGAATGGTGGACGCTACTGCCGGCCATGAGATGTTAACCTTCATGGATGCATCCTCAGGATTTCAGCAGATTCAAATGGACCCTTCAGACCAGGAGGATACTGCCTTCATGACACCAACATGTATTTATTGTTATACCGCTATGCCTTTTGGTTTGAAAAATGCAGGTGCAACATACCAGAGATTGGTGAACATGATGTTTAAAGACAAGCTGGGGGACACCATGGAGGTATACATCGACGATATGGTGGTAAAATCTACGAAGGCTGAGGATCACCTCCAGGATATTAAGGGAGCATTTGATTTCCTGGATCAGTATAACATGAAACTGAATCCTGCTAAGTGCCATTTCGGAGTGGGGGCAGGAAAGTTTCTAGGATATATGGTGACTAAAAGAGGAATAGAGGCAAGCCCGGAGCAGATTAAAGCTATCTTGGATATCAAATCACCTTCAAATATGAAGGACGTCCAACGGTTAACAGGGCGAGTAGCAGCACTAAACAGATTTATTTCAAGATCCTCGGAAAAGTGCAAGGAATTTTATGATATCCTGAAGAAAAACAAGAAGTTCGAATGGAAAGAGAAGCATGAAGCAGCCCTGCAGGATTTGAAGCAGTATCTTTCAACTGCACCTCTATTGATGAAGCCTGAAAATGGTGAACCACTGTCCCTATACCTCGCAATATCAGGGAATGTTGTAAGTGTTGTCCTTATAAAGGATCATGAAGTTAAAGGTGAGAAGTTAATCGAGTACCTCGATATTCTCAAAAAATTAGCAGGATATTTCGATGTTTTTACACTTGAACAGGTACCAAGAGAAGATAATGCTGAAGCGGATGCCTTGGCAAACATAGGGTCATCAGTCAGGATACCGGAGGGAACCCAAATACCGATACTTCACATCCTGTATCCTACTGTGGATCCCTTTAAAGCTCAGGATAAGGAGGTAACAAGCATCCAGGATCCTGATTATGATCCTGACAAGGATACTGAATCCTGGATGACTCCAATCGTAAGATATCTCAAGTAAGGACACATCCCTAAAGACGAAAACCCTAAGGCATTTAAGATGAAGGTATCACAATTCACTATTATAAATAATGTTTTGTACAAGAAATCTCTTGCAGGACCATACCTGAGATGCTTGGAGGATCTGGAAACTAAGGAAGTGCTTCAGGATATACATGAAGGGGATTGTGGTAACCACACTGGGGGCAGGTCATTATTCTCAAAAGTATTAAGAACAGGGTACTATTGGCCGACAATGAAAAAAGATGCTACAGAATATGCTCGAAGATGTGATGCATGTCAAAGGCACAGTAACATACTACATCAACCAGCTGAACCACTATATCCTATAGCTTCCCCTTGGCCATTCATGAAATGGGGGATGGACATAGTAGGGAAATTACCAAAAGCTCCAGGAGGAAAAGTCTTTATGCTGGTAATGACTGATTATTTCTCTAAGTGGGTTGAAGCTGAAGCATTTGTTCAAGTTAGAGACCAAGAAGTAGTATCCTTCATAAAGAGGAATATCCTGACCAGGTTTGGAGTACCAGCTAAAATCATTTGTGACAATGGATCCCAGTTTATAAGCAAGAGGACTACTGACTTTTGCAAGTGTTGGGGAATCAAAATGATCACATCTACTCCGGTACATCCTCAAGCAAATGGACAAGCTGAATCCTCAAACAAGATAATTGTCAACAACTTGAAGAAGAGACTAGGAGCTAAGAGAGGAAGATGGGCAGAAGAATTACCCTTTGTTTTATGGGCTGATAGAACAACGGTAAAAAATGCAACTGGCCAAACCCCGTTTTCCTTGGTATTTGGAGCAGAAGCAGTGATCCCAACAGAAATGGTGATACCTACAGCAAGATCTATCCTCCTGGATCCTGAGCAGAATCCTGAAGCTTTGTGCCAAGATTTGGTCACTGTAGACGAAACAAGAGATGTAGCAAGGCTAAGGATGGCAGCATATCAACAAAGGATATCCAGAGCGTATAACAAGAATATAAGGACTAGAAGGTTTCAAGTTGGAGATTGGGTATTAAGAAAGGCTTTTCAAAATACCACTAATCCTGCCGATGGAAAGTTGGCTCCAAAGTGGGAAGGACCATATGAGGTAGAATCAGAATAAGGAAAAGGGGCATACCGACTCAGGAGTATGGAGGGGGATATGCTACCAAGATCCTGGAATGCTATACACTTAAAGCTCTATTTCACGTAAGAATAGAATTTAATTTCTATCTCATAATGGTATGTATTCTACCTCTTTTAAATACGTTTGAATTTGTTTATTATCTTGAACCCATTACTGACTTAAGCATCGGAGGGGTGTTAGCTGGCTAACACCCACCTTAGTTTAAGATTGTTTTGCAGAATATGTCTCAGGATATAGCTTCAGGATATATGCTCAGGATATCTCGAAGGATTAGAGGATTGGCCCCCTCTCTCACGTTTAAGGGATTCTAATCCCTTCAAAGGTTTAAAGGTATTCACCTTTCTTACGAATTGGGTTTGAACACCTCGCCTGGAGCGCAAGTTATCTAGGGATAGTTCAAGGTAGCGGAACCAGTTCATGTAAAAGTGGCTGACAATTTCGTTACTATTGGCTATATCCTGGATCCTAAAGGTATATGAGGATTGATCACCCTCTCTCACGAAATGGTATTTTCATACTCTCTAAGGTTTAAAGGTTTTCACCTTTCTAAGTCTTGGATTTTGTACACTCTCGCCTGTAGCGCATGAAAATAAGGGTTTATCCCCAGGATATTAAGGGTTTATCCCAGGATATAAGGGTTTATCCCCAGGATATCAGGGTTTATCCCCAGAATATTAAGCGTTTATCCCAGGATATTAAGGGTTTATCCCAGGATATTCAGGATTTATTCAGTGAAGCTGAAGTACGACTATGTTTACGTTCCTAATTCTTCAAATATGTTGAACACAGGGGACATACAATTTGGAGGATGGATTCAAACTTATAAGTGTGCACTGGGGACATTCCTTTGATTGATGATTGGAATTGACTCTGTGGGAATATTTGGTATGGTCTCTCCTTTTTATTTGGATAACTTAAGTTTTATAAGTTATGTGGCAGTATCCTGAGCAGGATATCTCTCAGTATACTCTTACAATATGTTCCCAAGAATGTTCAAACAAAACTGTTTTTATAAATAAAATTTATGCAATAAAGGTATAACAACAAAAATGACGCCAAAAGAAGGTTATATTATTAACATACCAAAAGTTATGCTTTTGGTTTTGTTAGGGGAGGATTTCTTAATAACCTGTGATCCTCAAGTGTTATCCTGTTTGGTGATCCTTGCTTCTGTGACAATTAGTGATCCTCAGAAGTACTTCAGGATAAGGATCATGGATCATCCTAAGGATCCTTATACTAATGATTGTTCACTTTGAATTCAGTATTGTTTTGCAGGAGTAATGGCTTGGACTTGGTCATGGCGATATTCCTGGAGCTTATTCCCTTCAATTCCGCACGTGCTTGACCATTGTGAACGTTATGGAGAACGTGGGGAGAAGGCACGAAATGCGGACAGTTAGTTAAGCTAGATATTTTCTAATTTTAAGGGGGTAGTGAGCTAATTTTTAGAACACTTGGCTATTTTTGGCTACACACACTCGTACAACTGCACTCACCAGCTCTCGGCAAAACACTTAGCATTTTTCATACATTTCTACACAATACACTATAGTGATCCTTGTACTTAGCTCGCTATCATCCGAAGTTGTCAAAGAATTATTGTTTAATTTGAGTTGGTGATCGGTAGTTTCCCTCACCCGAGGTTTTTTATGCCGGAGATTATTCATTGATCAAGGGCTTTTTCCACGTATAAATCTTTGTGCCTCCTGTGCAATTCATTTCTGAGTGATCCTCATTGTTGTTTACCAATTCAAGCATCATACCCCGTAACAGAGAGTTTGGTTACATTATCCTTGTCTGATTTTTGACCAAAACAGTTTGGCGCCCACCGTGGGGCAATTGGTGCTTCGTTCCTAAGAAATTATCATTTTTGTGATCATTTCGGTTCGTTACATCCAAGCAGATGGCTTCATCATCAAAGAACACCTCCAGTGCGATGTCTGCAGTCAATTCATCCCAGGGCATTCCACCTTTGCCTCCACCAACTTCTGGACCTCAGAAAAATGCCGAGAACCAACTCCCATTTTCTCAAAACCTCCAACTTCTTCTGCTTCTTATACTCCCACTACTAGTGACTTGTTTACTCTGATTTTGTAGATGAAGGATCAAAGGGAGTGCATTACGGATCATCAGCAATGACTCAGGCTTCAGGGTCATACTTCCAACCAGCAGGATCCCATCCTCAGCATATAGGATCCTTCGTAAGCTCAGGAGGATACTCAGGAGCGCAGCAGATTCAAGGGTTCTGGCCGTTTCAAGGATCCTCCCAGGTTCAAGGATCCTCTCAGTTTCAAGGATCCTCCCAGGTTCAAGGATCCTCCTATGTTCTAGGATCCTCCCAGGTTCAAGGATCCTCTCAGTTTCAAGGATCCTCCCAGGTTCAAGGATCCTCTCAGTTTCAAGGATCCTCCCAGGGTCAAGGATCTTCCTACATCCCAGGATCCTCGCAGGTTCAAGGATCCTCTCAGTTTCATGGATCCTTCCAGATTCCGGGATCATTAAGGAGTTTGCAATAAGGGAGTTCCGATATCCATCAGGGAGATTTTATTCCAATGCAGACCATTGCTTCTACTGGTCCATCGGTCATTCCAGAGCCCCAACAATATGGATTCACATCCGCTCTTCCTAATTTGAACCCAATGGGAGGTAACACTTTCAATAGTTCTTATACCACTAACCATGGCCTTATGCAGGATACAGGTATCAATCATGCCATGGCCAGAGAATTGCAAAAGTTAAAGGATATGATATCAAGTGTACTAGGAGTGGTCAAGCCTATCCCGGAGATTGCAGATGGGAGCCATAAGATATCTCGTTTTGCACCACCAATCTGTGATGCTGAGATACCCAACAGGTTCCACGTTCCTACCATGAAGTTGTATGACGGTTCAACAGATCCTGAAGAACACATAGCACAGTACAGGGAAAGGATGGAGATCAATCCCATCCCAGAAAGGTTAAAGGAAGCATGTCTGTGCAAGGGATTTGGATCCACCCTTACTGGATCGACTCTTAAATGGCTGCTAAGTCTTCCCCCTTACTCTATTACCTCGTTTGCTAATCTAGTTAACCTATTTAATAACCAGTTTTCTTGTAGTAGGAAATTTGAGCGTTTAACTAGTGATCTGTATAGGATAACCCAAGGTCATAATGAATCATTAAGGGATTATATCACTAAATTTAGTAAAGAATCCTTAGATATTCCTAACCTGGATATAGCTACGGCTGTTGAAGCCTTTAAAATGGGATTGCTTAGGGATTCATTATTCTATGATGATCTTGTTATGACACCATGCAGGAATCTAGATGAGGTAAGAACCCGGGCCCTTAGGTTCATCCGGCTAGAGGATGACAAAAGGATCCAGGAGAGGTTAGCAGGATCCTCAAAGCAAGAGAAGCAAGGATCCTCATTCAAGAACAACAAGTTCAGATCCTATAACAAATCTGATAACCAGAATGTGCATGCTGTTGAACAAGAAGAGGATGATGAGGATTATCCTCCAATTTCTGAATATTGTTTTTCTGTTGATAACAATGAACTAATCCTTGCGATGCAGAATTTAGGTGATAAGGCTAGATGGCCCAGGAAAAATGACAGACCAGCTGCAACCAAAGATAAGTCAAAGTGGTGTGCATATCATTGTTTTGGTCAAAAATCAGACGAGGATAATGCAACCAAACTCTTTGTTACGGGGTATGATGCTTGAATTGGTAAACAACAATGAGGATCACTATGAAATGAATTGCACAGGAGACACAAAGATTTATACGAGGAAAAAGCCCTTGATCAATGAATGATCTCCGGCATAAAAAACCTCGGGTGATGGAAACTACCAATCACCAACTCAAATTAAACATTAATTCTTTTACAACTTCGGATGATAGCTAGCTAAATAAAGGATCATTATAGTGTATCGTGTAGAAATGTATGAAGAAATGCTAAGTGTTTTGCCGAGAGCTGGTGAGTGTAGTTGTACGAGTGTGTGTAGCCAAAAAATAGCCAAGCGTGGTCTAATTAGCTCGCTACCCCTTTTAAATTTAGTAAAATATCTAAATAACTAACTATCCGCAATTCATGCCTCTCCCCACGATCTCCATAACGTTCACCATGGTCAAGCACGTGCGGATTAAGCGTGGAATATTCTTCAGGAACGTTACCAAGACTAAGTCCAAGCTGGTATTCCTGCAAAACAACATCGAATTCAAAGCAGACAATCATTAGTATAAGGATCCTTAGGATGATCCATGATCCTGATCTTGAAGCACTTCTGAGGATCACTAACTAACACAGAAGTAAGGATCACCAAGCAGGATATTAATTGAGGATCACGGGTCATTAAGAAATCCTCCCCTAACAATTGCCCCCAAAATATAAGGAGTAATATTGTAAATAAACGAGTTGTATTTTGTTGATCTTATCCGTAACAGACTAACGGATAACTAGCCGTTGAAGACGGACTAGCCGTTGCAAACCTGACGTCACTGAAGTGACAATCCTGCAAATCATCATTATAAATAGGAGTTAGAGATAGGATCAATTTGCATTTAAATCCAAGAGAAACTCCCTTTAAATTCTCAGCCGAAGATCAATTAGGTATCTCTTTTCCTATTTCTCCTTCTCTTACTCTGTTTTATTTTCTTTACCATCATCTCGTTAAGAATGATGCTCCGGTCCTCCCCTGCCAAGGATCACCAGAAGGATAGCCCCTTGAAGAGTCAAGGAATCATCAAAGACTCAAAGAATGAGAGGTGTTGCTTTACTGATCCACAAGTAGATAAGATCCGGTATTGCTTTCCGGCGAACACCTTTTTCAAACCCTTCGATCCCACTGTTCTGAGCGACTACATTTCTGAGACATGGGTTGCCTTTCCAGTTACCCCATTCACCATAGGATACACCTATCCTTTTCCAGCTTTTACCCAATCCTTTTTCTCCCTTACCGGCATCTCCTACATCCAAGCTATGCCGATGATCTAGAGGGTCTTATATACCCTTGAAAGGATCATAGAGCAGGAAGGGATTGATCTAGGAATGTCGGAACTGGCAGAGATGTATGATCTCACGACGTTTGGATCCCACCGATATCTGTTTAAGCGAAAACCCGGCGAAGAACATCCCATTTTTAAAGCCACCAAGAACGATACAAACTGGAAACGACGCTTTTTCTTTGTCAGAAGGGATACCATTCCAAACGGAAAGGATCTACCAAGGAAGTGGTCCACCCATGGTAGGACAGAGGATCCTGAGAAGGATCACCAGGTAATCTTGCTCTTGTGATAGGATCACTAACCCCCTTTTGTTTTATGTTATGCAGCTGTCACTGTTTCACACCTCATACCGTCTCCTGATACTAAGGAAAGGCTTGCTGTTTTTAGAAGACTCGGTCCTGAAACAAGATCATTTAAGACAATCACCCAGAATTCTCAAGAGGTATCCTCAGGCTCAGTCACCATGTCAAGTAAGTATCTTGCTTTTTATATAGTTAAAGATTTAAATAAATAGTTAAATAGAAATAGGATAAGGATACTTATCTTGCTTTGAATGTATAGGTGCCGGAAAAGCTTCCAAGCCTGCCTCCCAGTTCAACATGGCCGACCTTGACACTGTTCGATCCAGAAAGAAGAAGACCATTGCTAGCCCTAGTGTCTCCATCCCCAAGGCACCCACTAAAGGAAGGGGTGGCAAGAAGAGGAAAAACTCTGAGATAGAGGATCTACAAGGCCTGCCACTGATCCGCCACCAGTTCCTTGAATACTTCAATGACGTGAGGATCACCAATTCTGCCTAGGTATCCTACTTATTTGAGGATCACCTGATCTTGAACTGCTTTGTCTCTTTGCAGAAATTTGCTGAGATTGAGGACTACGTGGGGAGCGTTGAAGAGCTGGATAAGAAGATTGATGACCTCCAACAAGTTGCAGTGCTCAAGGATCTTAAGATTGCTGACCTTGAAAAAGCCCTTCAAGACGCCAAGACTAAGACAGCTAAAATCTTGATCGACATTGACTATGAGAAGCATGATCTCATAGAAGGTGCAAAGGTCTCCGCTGCCATCACAATGTACAAGACAAAACTGAAGATGGCCCAGGAGGCTCAAGATCCTGACTTCGACAGAAGCAGCTGGGATGTTGAGGGTTGGAAGGCGAGGTTAGCTGATCTGGAAGATGATGAGGAGGCTGAGGAGGTTTTGGCGATCGAGCCTGGAAGCAGTGGAAAGGATCAGGTGAAGGATACCGAAGCTGGAGGGGATGAAGATGCAGCGAAGGTGTAGGCTGCATGATTGGGCGATGATGGACATTCCTAGACGTAGCCGGAGCCCAATTTTTAAATTCGGTAGTAGTTTGTTTTGTGGTTGTGCTGTTTTAAAACAATGATGGTCTGTATTAGAACAATAGTTTTAGGATTAAGGATCTAGGATCTAGGATCCTTTGGACAATAGGTAGGATTACAAATGGTGGAGGAATCCTCTGTTTGGGGGATGAAGCCATTGTGATCCTGCCGCCTTTTGATTTCCTGCACTTGCTATAACCGCGTAAACAATGGACACCCGTTGCCAACCCATGTGGACGGGCCACGTTTTGCTGGTAGAAACGTGGGTTGGCAATTTTGACAACCTTCGACAGTTAAACCTTTGTTAATAAAATAACTTTAATCTTTTTTGGCTTATCTTATGTTGTTATCCTTGTTTGTCCTTTTAATTTTCAATTGTTTTGATGTACACTTGTCTGAGTAAGAAAAGTTGAACAAATTAGATAAAAAATTTAGGATATGATCTAGGATCAAATATCCTATAGTTGAAAAATTCCAAAAAGTGGTATATTTTAAGGATCATGAGTTCAGTTGTCAAAGTATTAGGGTTATTCAAATAATCAATGAATAAAATCAAAATAGTTAAGGATCATACCTGAGGATCTAAGTTAGGATCCTAACCCTTAATACTATAACCAGGATAACCATAGGACAAACCTTAGTAAGAGGTAAGGATCAAGGATCCTTGGTTGTTTAACTTCGAAGACCTGAAATAGAACATAACTTGGGATTAAGCCATTATAAGATAAAAGTTAGCAACTGGGGACAAGCCCAAAGGATAACTGGGGACAAGCCCATGGATAACTGGGGACAAGCCCAAGGATCGTGTGTGAACTGGAGTATGGCCCTAACTGGCGACTATCCAAACTTAGTGGCATGAAAATGCCAAAACCTTAGCCCTAGGGTTTTCTCCTGTAGGAATCTCTCCATGTTGTATGTATCTCATGATTGGAAGGATCCATGATCCTGAATGAGATTGATTATCATCACTAGGGATGATTGCAGAATCCTCTCATATCTCCATAGCCACATGATCCTCGATAGCCGGGGTCAGGATGTGGATAATAGGGATCTTGATATCCTTCGGGATCTTCAAGGATGATCCTAAATTGGCTAATGCATCTGCCTCTGCATTCTCTTCCCTTGGTACCTGTGTCAAACTAAAGGATACAAAAGAGAGTGCCAATTCTTTGACTATCTCCAAATATTTGATTAGCTTTTCACCTTTAACAGCATAGGATCCATTAAAGTGATTAGTGATTAACAAAGAATCTACATGTACCTCAAGATACATGATCCTCATATGCTTAGCAATTTGCAAGCCAGCTATCAAGGCTTCATATTCAGCCTCATTGTTAGTGGTTTGGAACTCACAAGCTATAGAGTGGGGTATTATGTCCCCCTGTGGCGATTTTAGTAGTATTCCAAGCCCTGTTCCTTTGATATTTGAGGATCCATCAGCATAGAGTATCCAAGGATCCTTGGTCTCCTCTAGCCGCTGAACATCTAACTCAGCTTCCTTTTGCAAATCACTACTGAAATCTGCCACAAAGTCGGCTAATGCTTGGGATTTAATGGCTGTCCTGGGTTCATATCTTATATCATATGCACTAAGCTTCACTGCCCACTTAGCCATTCTTCCTGACATTTCAGGTTTCCTAAGGACATTCTTAATTGGAAAATTAGTTTTGACGATAATAGCATGAGTTTCAAAATAATGTCTCAATTTAGTAGATGCCATAATTAATGCGAGGATAAGTTTTTCTAAGTGTGAATACCTGGATTCAGCATCAAGGAAACTCTTACTTACATAATAGACAGGATGTTGTATACCTTCGTGATCCTTAACAAGGACGGCACTTACTGCTTTTGAGGATACCGCGAGATATAAGGATAACACATCTCCTTTTTCTAGTTTCATCAAAGCCGGGGCCGAGGATAGGTAATCCTTAAGAGCTCTTAAGGCACTTTCATGCTTCTCAGTCCACTCGAATTTCTTGTTCTTCCTTAGGATATCATAGAATTCCTTGAACTTCTCTGAGGATTTGGATATGAATCTGTTTAAAGCTGCAATCCTGCCTGTTAACCTCTGAACATCCTTAGCATTAGCAGGGGACTTGATGTTCACTATAGGTTTGATTTGTTCTGGACTGGCTTCAATGCCTCTCTTTGTCACCATATATCCTAAGAATTTACCTGCTTTAACGCCAAAGTGACATTTTGAAGGATTAAGTTTCATGTTATATTTGTCAAGGATATTGAATGCTTCCTCCAAGTCTCTTAGGTGATCCTCAGCCTTTTTTGATTTTACCACCATATCGTCTATGTAAACCTCCATAGTTTGTCCAATCTGATCCTTGAACATCATATTCACTAGCCTTTGATAAGTTGCTCCTGCATTTCTTAGTCCAAATGGCATAGCAATATAACAGTATATACCAGTTGGAGTCATAGAGGCTGTATCCTCTTGATCGGATGGTTCCATCTGAATTTGTTGAAATCCAGATGAAGCATCCATAAAAGTTAACAGTTCATGACCCGCAGTTGCATCCACCATGGAGTCAATGTGGGGTAATGGGAAAGGATCCTTGGGACATGCCTTATTTAAATCAGTGAAATCGACACATACCCTCCACTTTCCATTTTTCTTTTGAACAACAACCACATTGGCCAACCATCTTGGATACTTGACCTCTCTAATCATACCTGCTCAGAGTAATTTCTCTACCTCCTCCTGGATAATAGCATTTCTTTCTGGTGCAAATTTCCTCCTCTTTTGATGGATTGGTTTGAAGGACCTATCAATGCCAAGTTTGTGAGTGATTATATCTTTAGATATACCTGTCATGTCTTCGTGTTTCCATGTAAAGGTAGTCTTTCTCCTTTTAAGGAAGGATTTGAGGTCTTCCTTTATTTCGCCAAGGATCCCTGATCCTATATAAACTTTAGATTCAGGATCATCAGGATCCATAAGGATTTCTACTACATCCTGTTCTCTTACCTCCAAGACATCCCTTGGAGGACGCTTTAATTGCTATTGCTCCCTTGACTTTGATGCTGGTTTCATTGATGAGGTGTAGCAGTTCTTAGCCTCTTGCTGAACACTATCAATCTTCACTATTCCCCAAGGACTAGGAAGCTTCACACATTGATGATAAGTGGATGGGACTGCCTTCATGTCATGTATCCAAGGCCTGCTAAGGATAACATTACAACAAGATAAACAGTCAATAACACAAAACTTTTGGTAAGAATGTAGGCCTTCGATATAGATTGGGAGTTTAATGTCCCCTAGAGTATTCTTAGTCTCGCCACTGAATCCCACGAGCACAGAGGATCTTGGTATGATATCGGATTCAGGAATATTCATCTTCTTGAGGACATCAAGCTGGATAATGTTCACAGAGCTTCCTCCGTCTATAAGGATCCTACGAACAAAATGGTTAGAAATAAAAAGAGTGATAACCAAACCATCATGATGAGGATCCTGAATGTCAACACGATCATCCTCATCAAAAGTTATAACTTTTCCTTCGGAGACACTGGATGTTCGAATGGGTCTATCTACATTATCCATCTTGGTTTCCTTTGCATGTCTTTTAGCTGCAGAGAAGGATGTTCCACAAATGTCTGATCCTCCAGAAATAAAGTTTATAACTTGTGCATCTGCTGGAGGGGCTGGAGCTTTCTCTGGGGTCCTTTCAGGATCCTGAGTCCTTGACTTCTTTCTCCCCAATAATTCTTTCAAGTGCCCCTTGCTCAACAAGTATCCAATTTCTTTTCTCAATGCGATGCATTCTTCTATGAGATGCCCAAAATCTTCATGATATGCGCACCACTTTGACTTGTCTTTAGTTGTAGTTGGTCTGTCATTTTTCCTAGGCCATCTAGCTTTATCACCTAAATTCTGCATCGCAAGGATTAGTTCATTGTTATCAACAGAAAAGCAATATTCGGAAATTGGAGGATAATCCTCATCATCCTCTTCTTGTTCAATAGCATGCACATTCTGGTTATCAGATTTGTTATAGGATCTGAACTTGTTGTTCTTGAATGAGGATCCTTGCTTCTCTTGCTTTGAGGATCCTGCTAACCTCTCCTGGATCCTTTTGTCATCCTCTAGCCGGATGAACCTAAGGGCCCGGGTTCTTACCTCGTCTAGATTCCTGCATGGTGTCATAACAAGATCATCATAGAATAATGAATCCCTAAGCAATCCCATTTTAAAGGCTTCAACAGCCGTAGCTATATCCAGGTTAGGGATATCTAAGGATTCTTTACTAAATTTAGTGATATAATCCCTTAATGATTCATTATGACCTTGGGTTATCCTATACAGATCACTAGTTAAACGCTCAAATTTCTACTACAAGAAAACTGGTTATTAAATAGGTTAACTAGATTAGCAAACGAGGTAATAGAGTAAGGGGGAAGACTTAGCAGCCATTTAAGAGCCGATCCAGTAAGAGTGGATCCAAATCCTTTGCACAGACATGCTTCCTTTAACCTTTCTGGGATGGGATTAATCTCCATCCTTTCCCTGTACTGTGCTATGTGTTCTTCAGGATCTGTTGAACCATCATACAACTTCATGGTAGGCACATGGAACCTCTTGAGTATCTCAGCATCACAGATTGGTGGTGCAAAACGAGATATCTTGTGGCTCCCATCTGCAATCTCTGGGATAGGCTTGACCACTCCTGGGACACTTGATATCATATCCTTTAACTTTTGTAATTCTCTGGCCATGGCATGATTGATACCTGTATCCTGCATAAGGCCATGGTTAGTGGTATAAGAATTATTGAAAGTGTTACCTCCAATTGGATTCAAATTAGGAAGAGCGGATGTGAATCCATATTGTTGAGGCTCTGGAATGACCGATGGACCAGTAGAAGCAATGGTCTGCATTGGAATGAAATCTCCCTGATGGATATCAGAACTCCCTGATTGCAAACTCCTTAAGGATCCCGGAATCTGGAAGGATCCCTGAAACTGAGAGGATCCTTGGACCTGGGAGGATCCTGGGACGTAGGAAGATCCTTGAACCTGGGAGGATCCTTGAACATAGGAGGATCCTTGAATCGGGGAGGATCCTTGAAACGGAGAGGATCCTTGAACCTGGGAGGATCCTGGAACATAGGAGGATCCTTGAACCTGGGAGGATCCTTGAAACGGCCAGAATCCTTGAATCTGCTGCGCTCCTGAATATCCTCCTGAGCTTACGAAGGACCCTATATGCTGAGGATGGGATCCTGCTGGTTGGAAGTATGAACCTGAAGCCTGAGTCATTGCTGATGATCCGTAATGCACTCCTTTTGGCCCTCCCACATATTGAACATCTGGAACCGCTGAAGGCTGAGAAGTTATAACCGGAGTATCGAAATTCAAAGATCTGGGCATCAGTGGGGAATGATCCTCTGCCGATCTCTTCTGTTTCTTGATGTCTCCAATTTCTCTATGAATCCTTTCATTGGTCTTATCCTGCTGCTGTATATGCTCCTTCATCTGCAAAATCAGAGTAAACAAGTCACTAGTAGTAGGAGTATAAGAAGCAGAAGAAGTTGGAGGTTTTGAGAAAATGGGAGTTGGTTTCTTCTCATCATTTTTCTGAGGTCCAGAAGGTGGTGGAGGCAAAGGTGGAATGCCCTGGGATGAATTGACTGCAGACATCGCACTGGATGTGTTCTTTGATGATGAAGCCATCTGCTTGGATGTAACGAATCGAAATGATCACAAAAATGAGAATTTCTTAGGAACGAAGCACCAATTGCCCCACGGTGGGCGCCAAACTGTTTTGGTGAAAAATCAGACGAGGATAATGCAACCAAACTCTTTGTTACGGGGTATGATGCTTGAATTGGTAAACAACAATGAGGATCACTATGAAATGAATTGCACAGGAGACACAAAGATTTATACGAGGAAAAAGCCCTTGATCAATGAATGATCTCCGGCATAAAAAACCTCGGGTGATGGAAACTACCAATCACCAACTCAAATTAAACAATAATTCTTTTACAACTTCGGATGATAGCGAGCTAAATACAAGGATCCCTATAGTGTATCGTGTAGAAATGTATGAAGAAATGCTAAGTGTTTTGCCGAGAGCTGGTGAGTGTAGTTGTACGAGTGTGTGTAGCCAAAAAATAGCCAAGCGTGGTCTAATTAGCTCGCTACCCCTTTTAAATTTAGTAAAATATCTAAATAACTAACTATCCGCAATTCATGCCTTCTCCCCACGATCTCCATAACGTTCACCATGGTCAAGCACGTGCGGATTAAGCGTGGAATATTCTTCAAGAACGTTACCAAGACTAAGTCCAAGCTGGTATTCCTGCAAAACAACATCGAATTCAAAGCAGACAATCATTAGTATAAGGATCCTTAGGATGATCCATGATCCTGATCCTGAAGCACTTCTGAGGATGACTAACTAAGACAGAAGTAAGGATCACCAAGCAGGATATCAATTGAGGATCACGGGTCATTAAGAAATCCTCCCCTAACAATCATGAAGATTTTGGGCATCTCACAGAAGAATGCATCGCACTGAGAAAAGAAATTGGATACTTGTTGAGCAAGGGGCACTTGAAAGAATTATTGGGGAGAAAGAAGTCAAGGACTCAGGATCCTGAAAGGATCCCAGAGAAAGCTCCAGCCCCTCCAGCAGATGCACAAGTTATAAACTTTATTTCTGGAGGATTAGACATTTGTGGAACATCCTTCTCTGCAGCTAAAAGACATGCAAAGGAAACCAAGATGGATAATGGAGATAGACCCATTCGAACATCCAGTGTCTCCGAAGGAAAAGTTATAACTTTTGATGAGGATGATCGTGTTGACATTCAGGATCCTCATCACGATGGTTTGGTTATCACTCTTTTTATTTCTAACCATTTTGTTCGCAGGATCCTTATAGATGGAGGAAGCTCTGTGAACATTATCCAGCTTGATGTCCTCAAGAAGATGAATATTCCTGAATCTGATATCATACCAAGATCCTCTGTGCTCGTGGGATTCAGTGGCGAGACTAAGAATACTCTGGGGGACATTAAACTCCCAATCTATATCGAAGGCCTACATTCTTACCAAAAAATTTGTGTTATTAACTGTTTATCTTGTTGTAATGTTATCCTTGGCAGGCCTTGGATACATGACATGAAGGCAGTCCCATCCACTTATCATCAATGTGTGAAGCTTCCTAGTCCTTGGGGAATAGTGAAGATTGATAGTGATCAGCAAGAAGCTAAGAACTGCTACACCTCATCAATGAAACCAGCCTCAAAGTCAAGGGAGCAATAGCAATTAAAGCATCCTCCAAGGGATGTCCTGGAGGCAAGAGAGCAGGATGTAGTAGAAATCCTTATGGATCCTGATGATCCTGAATCTAAAGTTTATATAGGATCAGGGATCCTTGCCGAAATGAAGGAAGACCTCATATCCTTCCTCAAAAGGAGAAAGACTACCTTTGCATGGAAAGACGAAGACATGACAGGTATATCTAAAGATATAATCACTCACAAACTTGGCATTGATAGGTCCTTCAAACCAATCCATCAATAAAGGAGGAAATTTGCACCAGAAAGAAATGCCATTATCCAGGAGGAGGTAGAGAAATTACTCCGAGCAGGTATGATTAGAGAGGTCAAGTATCCAAGATGGTTGGCCAATGTGGTTGTTGTTTAAAAGAAAAACGGAAAGTGGAGGGTATGTGTCGATTTCACTGATTTATAAATAAGGCATGTCCCAAGGATCCTTTCCCGTTACTCCACATTGACTCCATGGTGGATGCAACTGCGGGTCATGAACTGTTAACTTTAATGGATGCTTCATCTGGATTTCAACAAATTCAGATGGAACCATCCGATCAAGAGGATACAGCCTTTATGACTCCAACTGGTATATACTGTTATATTGCTATGCCATTTGGACTAAGAAATGCAGGTGCAACTTATCAAAGGCTAGTGAATATGATGTTCAAGGATCAGATTGGACAAACTATGGAAGTTTACATAGACGATATGGTGGTAAAATCCAAAAAGGCTGAGGATCACCTAAGGGACTTGGAGGAAGCGTTCAATATCCTTGACAAATATAACATGAAACTTAATCCTTCGAAATGTCACTTTGGTGTTAAAGCAGGTAAATTCTTAGGATATATGGTGACAAAGAGAGGCATTGAAGCCAGTCCAGAACAAATTAAAGCTATAGTGAACATCAAGTCCCCTGCCAATGCTAAGGATGTTCAGAGGTTAAAAGGCTGGATTGCAGCTTTAAACAGATTCATATCCAAATCCTCAGAAAAGTGCAAGGAATTCTATGATATCCTAAGGAAGAACAAGAAATTCGAGTGGACTGAGAAGCATGAAAGTGCCCTAAGAGCTCTTAAGGATTACCTATCCTCGGCCCCGGCCTTGATGAAACCAGAAAAAGGAGATGTGTTATCCTTATATCTTGCGGTATCCTCAAAAGCAGTAAGTGCCGTCCTTGTTAAGAATCACGAAGGTACACAACATCCTGTCTATTATGTAAGTAAGAGTTTACTTGATGCTGAATCCAGGTATTCACACTTAGAAAAACTTATCCTTGCATTAATTATAGCATCTAGTAAATTGAGACATTATTTTGAAACTCATGCCATTATTGTCAAAACTAATTTTCCAATTAAGAATGTCCTCAGGAAACCTGAAATGTCAGGAAGGATGGCTAAGTGGGCAGTGAAGCTTAGTGCATATGATATAAGATATGAGCCCAGGACAGCCATTAAATCCCAAACATTAGCTGACTTTGTGGCAGATTTCAGTAGTGATTTGCAAAAGGAAGCTGAATTAGAAGTCCAGCAGCTAGAGGAGACCAAGGATCCTTGGATACTCTATACTGATGGATCCTCAAATGTCAAAGGAACAGGGCTTGGAATACTACTAAAATCGCCACAGGGGGACATAATACCCCACTCTATAGCTTGTGAGTTCCAAACTACTAACAATGAGGCTGAATATGAAGCCTTGATAGCGGGTTTGCAAATTGCTAAGCATATGAGGATCAGGTATCTTGAGGTACATGTTGATTCTTTGTTATTCACTAATCACTTTAATGGATCCTATGCTGTTAAAGGTGAAAAGCTAACCAAATATTTGGAGATAGTCAAAGAATTGGCACTCTCTTTTGTTTCCTTTAGTTTGACACAGGTACCAAGGGAAGAAAATGCAGAAGCTGATGCATTGGCTAATCTAGGATCATCTTTGAAGATCCCGGAGGATATAAGTATCCCCATTATCCATATCCTGGCTCCTGCCATCGAGGATCACGTGGCTATGGAAATAGGAGAGGATTCCACAATTATCCCTAGTGAGGATACTCAATCTCATTCAGGATCATGGATCCTCCCAATCATGAGATACTTACAACATGGAGAGATTCCTACAGGAGAAAACCCTAGGGCTTTCAAAATTAAGGTATCTCAATTCACAATTTTAAATAATATGTTGTATAAACGATCTCTTGCAGGACCATACTTAAGATGCATTGAGGATCCTGAAATCCAAGAAGTTTTAAAAGACTTCCATGAAGGAGATTGTGGAAACCACACTGGGGGCAGGGCATTATTCTCAAGGATCGTGAGGACAGGATACTATTGGCCAACTATGAAGAGAGATGCTGTGGAGTATGCTAAGAAATGTGATCCTTGTCAGAGACACAGCAATATCCTTCATCAACCAGCTGAATTTTTGCATCCTCTATCCTCCTCTTGGCCATTTATGAGATGGGGTATGGATATAGTTGGTAAGCTCCCTAAGGCACCTGATGGAAAAGTGTTCATGCTTGCAATGACTGATTACTTCTCCAAGTGGATAGAGGCTGAAGCTTTTGCCCAAGTCAGAGAAAAGGAAGTTATATCCTTCATTAAAAGAAATATTATAACTAGATTTGGTATTCCCTCTGAAATTATATGTGATAATGGTTCCCAATTTATTGGGGGCAGTACTACTAACTTTTGTGACAGCTGGGGATTAAGATGATAACATCAACACCAGTCCACCCACAAGCTAATGGTCAGGCAGAATCATCCAATAAGATCATCATCAACAATTTGAAGAAGAAGCTTGGATCCAAGAAAGGGAAATGGGCAGAAGAACTACCTTATGTGCTTTGGGCTGATAGGACAACTCCTAAGAATGCTACAGGCCAAACTCCATTCTCTTTGGTATTTGGGGCAGAATCAGTGATCGCAACAGAAATGGTGGTTCCAACTGCTAGAACAAGTATTCGTGATCCTGAGGAAAATGATGAGAACTTGGTTCAAGACCTGGATACTATAGAAGAAATCAGGGATTTGGCAAGGATAAGGATGGCCAGTTATCAACAAAGGATGGCTGGTGCTTACAACAAAAATGTCAGGATTAGGAAGTTCCAAATTGGTGATATGGTGTTGAGGAAAACATTTCAAAATACCACCAATCCTGCTGATGGAAAGTTGGCACCAAAGTGGGAAGGACCTTACTTGATTGAAGCAGAGGCAGGAAAGGGGGCATATCGATTGCTAACAATGGAAGGTGATTTGCTACCTAGAGCCTGGAATGCTGTCCATTTGAAGAAATACTTCATGTGATAAGGATCCATGATCCTCACATGATAAGTATCCTTAAAGGATCCTTAAAGCACAGATGATCCTTATTTTGGTAACATTCTAATTTCAAACTATTTCGTTCTCTTATTTTCTCATATAAGGATAAGGATCCTGCATCCTTTATCCACCTTTCACGTGATTCTGAGTTTTGATGGTTCAGGTATCCTTAGCAAAGGGTTGATTATCTACAGAAGCAACCAATTATATGGGCTTGACCCCAGTTATTTAGGCTTGACCCCAGTTTCGCCAGTAGCGCACGATGATCCTGGTATAGTTCATGGCAGTGGGACTAGTACTCGCTTTAGGGGCTGATAATTCCATTGTACTGGCTATACCTAGGATCCTACGTATAATGGTAGACGTACCATACATCCGTTCCTAAGGTTTCTAACGTCTTCACGTTAGCTAAGGTTTTGACATTTTCATGTCACTAAGTTTGGATAGTCGCCAGTTAGGGCCATACTCCAGTTCACACACGATCCTTGGGCTTGTCCCCAGTTATCCATGGGCTTGTCCCCAGTTATCCTTTGGGCTTGTCCCCAGTTGTTAACTTTTATCTTATATTGGCTTAGTCCCAAGTTATGTTCTATTTCAGGTCTTCGAAGTTAAACAACCAAGGATCTTTGATCCTTACTTCTTACTAAGGTTTGTCTTATGGTTATCCTGGTTATAGTATTAAGGGTTAGTATCCTAACTTGGATCCCCAGGTATGATCCTTAACTATTTTGATTTTATTCATTGTTTATTTGAATAACCCTTGTACTTTGACAACTGAACTCATGATCCTTAAAATATACCACTTTTTGGAATTTTTCAACTATAGGATATTTGATCCTGGATCATATCCTAAATATTTTTTATCTAATTTGTTCAACTTTTCTTATTTAGACAAGTGTATATCAAAATAATTAAAAGGACAAACAAGGATAACAACACAAAATAAGCCAAAAAAGATTAAAGTTATTCTATTAATAAAAGTTTAACCGTCGAAGGTTGTCAAAATTGCCAACCCACGTTTCTACCAGCAAAACGTGGCCCGTCCACATGGGTTGGCAACGAGTGTCCATTGTTTATGCGGTTATAGCAAGTGCAGGAAATCAAAAGACGGCAGGATCACAATGGCTTCATCCCCCAAACAGAGGATCCCTCCACCATTTGTAATCCTACCTATTATCCAAAGGATCCTAGATCCTTAGTCCTAAAACTATTGTTCAAATACAAACCATCATTGTTTTAAAACAACACAACCACAAAAAACTACTACCGAATTTAAAACATTGGGCTCCGGCTATGTCTAGAAATGTCCATCATTGCCCAATCATGCAGCCTACACCTTCGCTGCATCTTCATCCCCTCCAGCTTCGGTATCCTTCACCTGATCCTTCCCACTGCCTCCAGCCTCGATCGCCAAAACCTCCTCAGCCTCTTCATCATCTTCCAGATCAGCTAACCTCGCCTTCCAGCCCTCAACATCCCAGCTGCTTCTGTCGAAGTCAGGATCTTGAGCTTCCTGGGCCATCTTTAGTTTTGTCTTATACATTGTGATGGCAGCGGAGACCTTTGCACCTTCCACGAGCTCATGTTTCTCGTAGTCAATGTCGATCAAGATTTTAGCTGTCTGAGTCTTGGCGTTTTGAAGGGCTTTTTCAAGATCAGCAATCTTAAGATCCTTAAGCACTGTAACTTGTTGGAGGTCAGCAATCTTCTTATCCAGCTCCTCAACGCTCCCCACGTAATCTTCAATCTCAGCAAATTTATGCAAAAAAGACAAAGCAGTTCAAGATCAGGTGATCCTCAAATAAGTAGGATACCTAGGCAGAATTGGTGATCCTCACGTTATTGAAGTATTCAAGGAACTGGTGGCGGATCAGTGGCAGGCCTTGTAGATCCTCTATCTCAGAGTTTTTCCTCTTCTTGCCACCCCTTCCTTTAGTGGGTGCCTTGGGGATCGAGACACTAGGGCTGGCAGTGGTCTTCTTCTTGCTGGATCGTACAGTGTCAAGGTCGGCAATGCTGAACTTGGAGGCAGGCTTGGAAGCTTTTCCGGCACCTACACATTCAAAACAGATAAGTATCCTTATCCTATCTCTATTTAACTATTTATTTAAATCTTTAACTATACAAAAAACAGGATACTTACTTGACATGGTGACTGAGCCTGAGGATACCTCTTGAGAATCCTGGGTGATTGTCTTGAATGATCTTGTTTCAGGACCGAGCCTTCTAAAAGCAGCAAGCCTATCCTTGGTACCAGGAGACGGTATGAGGTGTGAAACAGTGACAGCTGCATGATATAAAACAAAAGGGGTTAGTGATCCTATCACAGGAGCAAGATTATCCGGTGATCCTTCTCAGGATCCTCTGTCCTACCATGGGTGGACCACTTCCTGGGTAGATCCTTTCCGTTTGGGATAGAGTCTCTTCTGACAAAGAAAAAGCGTCGTTTCCAGTTTGTATCGTTCTTGGTGGCTTTAAAAATGGGGTGTTCTTCACCAGGTTTTCGTTTAAACAAATATCAGTGGGATCCAAACGTTGTGAGATCACACATCTCAGCCAACTCCGACATTCCTAGATCAATCCCTTCCTGCTCGATGATCCTTTCAAGGGTATATAACACCCTCCAGATCATCGGCATAGCCTGGATGTAGGAGATGCCGGTAAGGGAGAAAAAGGATTGGGTAAAGGCTGGAAAAGGATAGGTGTATCCTATGGTGAATGGGGTAACAGGAAAAGCTATCCATGTCTCAGAAATATAGTCGCTCAGAACAGTGGGATCGAAGGGTTTGAAAAAGGTGTTCGCCGAAAAGCAGTGCCGGATCCTATCTACTTGTGGGTCAGTAAAGCAACACCTCTCATTCGCTGAATCTTTGATGATCCCTTGACTCTTCAAGGGGCTATTCTTCTGATGATCCTTGGCGGGGGAGGATCGGAGCATCATTCTTAACGTGATGTTGGTAAAGAAAGAAAAACATAGTAAGAGAAGGAAAAATAGGAAAAGAGATACCTGATTGATCTTCGGATGAGAATTTAAAGGGAGTTTCTCTTGGATTTAAATGCAAATTGATCCTATCTCTAACTCCTATTTATAATGATGATTTTTCAGGATAAGTCACCTCAGTGACGTCAGAATTCCAACGGCTAGTTCGATCTTAATGGCCATATATCCGTTAGTTTGTTACGGATAAGATCGACAAAATATAACTCATTTATTTACAATATTACTCCTTATATTTTGGGGGAAATTGTTAGGGGATGATTTCTTAATAACCTGTGATCCTCAAGTGTTATCCTGTTTGGTGATCCTTGCTTCTGTGACAATTAGTGATCCTCAGAAGTACTTCAGGATAAGGATCATGGATCATCCTAAGGATCCTTATACTAATGATTGTTCACTTTGAATTCGGTATTGTTTTGCAGGAGTACCGGCTTGGACTTGGTCATGGCGATATTCCTGGAGCTTATTCCCTTCAATTCTGCACGTGCTTGACCATGGTGAACGTTATGGAGAACGTGGGGAGAAGGCACGAAATGCGGACAGTTAGTTAAGCTAGATATTTTCTAATTTTAAGGGGGTAGCGAGCTAATTTTTAGAACACTTGGCTATTTTTGGCTACACACACTCGTACAACTGCACTCACCAGCTCTCGGCAAAACACTTAGCATTTTTCATACATTTCTACACAATACACTATAGTGATCCTTGTACTTTGCTCGCTATCATCCGAAGTTGTAAAAGTATTATTGTTTAATTTGAGTTGGTGATCGGTAGTTTCCATCACCCAAGGTTTTTTATGCCGGAGATTATTCATTGATCAAGGGCTTTTTCCTCGTATAAATCTTTGTGCCTCCTGTGCAATTCATTTCTGAGTGATCCTCATTGTTGTTTACCAATTCAAGCATCATACCCCGTAACAGAGAGTTTGGTTGCATTATCCTCGTCTGATTTTTTACCAAAACAGGTTTCACCTCAAACCAAGGTCCATCCACCAAAAGCACGATTAGTCCCATACCATATTTACTTAACAGTTGAAGGTTTTGTCTCAAACCGAGACCCATCCACCTCCAATTGTTATATTGTTCAAAAGTAAAGCATACTAACATTGATGACCAAGGGCTTCATCCTGAAACTCAGGATCACTCCACCTTTGGCCATCGTATTGTTCAAATGCAGGAAAAGTAAATTGTCTTAGGGTTACAAACCAATGATCAAATTTAAAAAAGTGGGCTCCGGCCTAGGCATCAACATCCATCATCGCCCACTTGAATGCCCTCACACAGCGTTATCTTCTCTAGCCTTCTCCGTCTTCTCAGCTTCAGTATCCTGAGCATCATCCTCGCCAGCATCCGTCCCAGCATCCTTCTTTCCTCCAGCCTTGTCCACCGGCTCTGCTGACTTGGAGGATTCGACGGTCTTAGTAGGAAGCGGCACAGCATTGCCACCAAGTTCCTTTAGCTTCGCCACCCAGGAATCAACTGGCCAGTTGGGCATTCAAGACCTGTCTCCTTGGCCTCATAAGCCATCTTGATGCGAGATTGCAACAGAGAGACAATGGCTGAGTTCTTGATCCCTTCCCGGAAAGAGACCATGGCCTGCTCATGCTCCACTTGAACGGCAGCCAGCTTTATCTCAGCATCCTGAGTGACCTTCTTCAATTTGTCCTCATAATGTCAGGTCTTGACTTCAGCAATGGCCCCTTGGTCAGCAACGGTGGTCTCAAGCTGTTTGATCCTGGCCTCCTGGAACTTATTTGTGCTGCAAGCATCGGTGTAAAGATGAAGCAGATGTTGGAGGCCCTGTACGTCAAGATTCAGGTATAAGTCAAAGTATATTAACCAGGATATCCTGTCAGGATATCCTATCAGGATATGTGTGCGGGATATAGTCGCAGGATATTACCTTGTTGAGGAAGGATGTCATTGGTTCTATGGAATCAGTAAAGTTGAGTTCTTCGTATGAGAACCCCTCAGGACCTGGAGTGCTGACCTTAGAACCTTTCCTCTTCTTGGAGGTGGAAACACGGGTTCTCGGAGTAGGCTTGGGAGCCGGGAGCGGCTTGGAGCTGGTAATAGCAGGAGTTTCTTTCTTGACATCGACTGGAGTGGGGTAGCTATCAAGCTCATCAAGGTCTAGGAAGACTGGAACTTTGCTGGAGTCTGCATACAGGGAGTGAAATTCTTTCCTAAATATATCAAATAAAAGCATGTATGTAGGATATCGAGCAAGATCATTACCAGACATGTTTGCACTGGAAAGAAGGCTTGGAGATAGTGGAGATGGATTAAAACTTCTTTCAGCCTCTGGGAGGAGTCTGATAGCGTCAATTCTCTTCTGTGAGTCAGCTAAGGGTGGTGCAAGCTTCCTGAAATCGGCTGTGTACAAGAAAATAAAAAAAATTAGTACAAAATATGAAACAGGATATAAGGCAGGATCATCCTTAAACCCTAAATCCTACCCTTTCTTAACCACTTCAACGGATATTCCGTTCCACCAGGGATTGAGTCTCTTTTTACAAAGAAGAACTTGGATTGCCATTTCTCCTCATTCCTGGTGGCACGAAGTATCAGCGGATCACCGAAGGTAGAATAGAACAAAAATCTACAGGAACCATGGCATCTAAGCCGATATGCTAAGGGGAGGTCATGAACGGAAAGGTCAGGAATATGATTTCTCTAGATCTGATCAAGAACGGACAAGACTCGCCAGAGCATCGGCATTGTTTGGCTAAAACAGATTTTGGTGGTATTAAAGAAATCAGTGATGAAATCGGAAAAGGGAAACTACAGTCCTAAGGTAAAAGGAAAGGCATTAAAACATAACCACTCATCGGAAACCATGTCTGACCGGATTTCCCGGTCAAACGGCCGGAACACCGTCCCTTCCGGGAAGATGCCGGAGGATTTGAGAGCTGATAAGTGGGCACTATCAAAGGTGCATATTTCCTTCTCCGGATCTTGGAGAAGATTCTGGTGGATGAACGTGGGAGCAGAGTCACCGGAGCTCGATCTTGTTTGTCTCATGGTGCCGGAATACTGAACAGAATAAAGGAGAAAGGTGCGATTGAGAGAGAAATGTTTACCTTTTTCTCTTCGGTAAAGGTTAAAAGAAGAGGGGGATGAGAAGTTATAGGGAGGTAATAAGTAATTATAGACTAAGCTGTTACAAGCTGTCACATCAAGGTCCAATCTCTTAATTGCCTCGTTATTCATAAAAAATATAACCGTTAGTGCCAGGATACTAAACGGTAACATTTTTTGGGACAATTGTTATGGGTGAAATTCTGAGCTCATATTCTGGATAATATCTTAAATTATATCTTGCTTGTATGATATATGTTCATATCCGGGATGCTGATTCAGGATATTGGTAACATCCTGAATGGTATCCTGAGGATTACTAATGGATTATGTGCAGGAATACGGGTCTAAGCTTGTAACGTTCGTGAGGACCCTTTCCCCGGAAGACTCGGTCTAAATCGTTCAAAGGAAGACGTTGAAGCCACTTTCCTCGGTCCACAACGTTAACTATGGAATATTCGGAAGCATCCCCCATTTATAGGAGTTTTCGTTTGTATTTCATAGCTATAAATAATTGGATAAATCAGGTCGAATAGGACACAACAACACTCACTGCACTCTAACACTTTACACTCTCGCAACTTTCACTTTCACAAAAAGCATTGTAACACTTAGCGATCTGATCAATATCCTGCACTGTATCCTGACGTTTAAAGCAATAAGAAGAACAAGGCAGCTGCGATTGTCAGCTCCAGAGGTTTTGTGCCGGCGATCTAGATTGATCAAGGGCTTTCCTCGTATATCTCGCGTCACCCCCTTTACTTTTTGCTCATAGTTTGATCATAGATACAGCTCAATATCCTGAGCCGTATCCTAAAAACTGTTTTTGCAAACAACTTAATCAGCATACTTCCAATACACTTTCTAAGCAGACTACCTCACTTAACTAATTTGATCACTTAATTGCTTCGATAATTTTTGACCAAAACAATTCCACCAAGAACAACTTAGATATGAAGGATTTCCACATGAGTAAACAATGTTTTCGCATAAATCTACACATATTCATGGTTAAAACGATTGAGAGATGGTTTTCTAACTTTCTTTCAACTCTTTTACACTCAATGCACTCAAGACCGATAAAATCGGAGCTCGTTCCAACCTTCTACTCTTTCTTAGTGATGTGTTGGTCCAAGATCTGAATTCTATCCAAGGGACAACTGATTTCAGGTTAAACAAGAACAACCGTCACGAACAGTCAACTAATCGCACTAGGGTGCTTCCTGTTCGATCGGGTCACTTTGGTCGAGATGGGGTCTTTGTTGTTTAGCACGTTATCATACCGTCTCGATCAGAATTGCAAAACCTTCAAAATAATCAAGTGCCAAGACGATCAGACAGTTGGGACGGATTGCCGTCCGATCGGATTGCCGTCCGATCAGATATTGCCGTCCGATCGAACAGCCATCCGATCGGATTGCACTTGGTTCCACACTTCAACTTTTTCTTCAAACTTGCAAGACTCTGAACGTCGAACAGATTGTCGTCCGATCGGATTGCCATCCGATCGAGCGGCCATTCAATCAGCTGACATTTGGAACTTCCAAACTTTAACATTTTCAATTTTTCAAAGAACAATGGCTTCCAACGGATTGTTATCCGATCGGATTGCCATCCGGTCGAGTAACCATCCTGCTGTGAACTTGTTCTCACTAAGTGTCTTGCCAATCGGATCGCTATCCGATCGAACTGCCGTTCAATCGATCGACCTGAAGGGTAGAGATACTTCTCTATTTTCAAAATACTACAATGAAAACTTCAAAGCCACCATACACAAACACATCCTTACCAAACGAATGTTAATCCAATCGAATGGCCATCCGATCGGATGACCATCCGAACAGTCTGACATATTACCATCTGATCGGATTGCCATCCGACACTTGGTTCACCCGTTACCGTTTAACGCACTGTTCAACGCTTACGCTATCATTTTGTAATCAGTCTAATCTGATACGCGCTCCCTTCAATCCAAGATTGTGTTTACTTGGTGAACAGGAACTGTGAGTATACTCAAACCCTTTTTATCCCATATTTGGGTGTAACATACGTTCCTATCAAATCGAACTCATCCAAAACGAGCTATACAAATAAACTGTTTATCACTTGCGAATAACTGTTGTGCATATTTACACGTGATGCTAGTTACATATGTGTTAGGACTTTTACTCGCGAAGTCCCGCCTTAACTAGTAAAGTACTATACCACCCAACGGGATCTAGTTAGGATGAATAGCAATCGCAATCGCAGCTCGAGTGACTTAGCTGGTAGTATCTGTCTTATTTATATATGTTGAAGTATCCCGTTTATGCATGTGGTAATTCGCAATACTTTTTATCTACTATGTTTCGCTATCAAAACTTGTATACTTTCCAATACTTTTGTATTGACGTTGTTTTAATGTATGTTGCAGGTTTAGTCGCAGTCTACATCAAATCAAGCTAGGAAGTCTAGAAACGCACTTAAAATCTAGGTTGTCGGATTTGTATTGTTCGAGAGGACAAGAAATCTGTGATAACTTATGTGATTGTATCGTGTGTTAGTATGGGATAACAAATGTAATAAATATTGTCGCTTCATAGTTGTTATGGATTCTCTTGAGCAATCTGATTCGCCTAGTGCCGTGCCCCGATGATTCCGCCATCGGTTGGGGTGTGACAGATTGGTATCAGAGCCATAACTATAGGGAATTTGGCAAGACTTGACCTAGTCTGGGTCGATGTCTTAGAAACGTTCAAGTCTATAGTCTAAGTACCAACGGGCCGACTCGTACTGTAAGGAGCTGCAAAAATGTCCCACAACACTCTGTAAGTGGAAACCCGGACCCCAAAAACCCTAATCCTTGTGAAAAATCAAGAAATTCAATTTTATGGATCGCTCGCGGGCCGCGTAAGAGTTAACCGAAGCTTACGCGGGGCGCGACAGCTCAAGGGTAACCGGATAAGGATGAGGGACACGCGTCGTTACACGTGTCAACCTAGGCTCCCTCGCGGGCTGCGTACTAGAAGCTTATGTGCTTCGCAGGCCATGACGCGCCCCATTTCCAGCCCTAAAATAAGGAGTTCGAGTTTCATTTCAAATCGTTCAATTCTTTTCTTTCTCTTGTTCTCTTGTTTAGTCATTCTAATGTCAGAACTTCTAAATCCCGAAACTCGGCCCGTATTAGGGTAATGACTCTAATCACTGGTACGATACTTTATCCGATCGATTAAAACCGATCCAATGGATGTTTAAGTATAAAGTATAATAAATGAGAATTTACTAACTAGGAATTTTAACCTAGTTAGTTACAAGTCTAGAAATAGCTTATAAATAGGGTTAAAACAACTAAACTATAAGTTGAACAAAGTGGAAGGGCCAAAGTTGTAAGAATTGAAACTATATTGTTAATTTTAATAAAAATCAAAAACCAAACACCATTTGAAGGTGTCTGGTCGTACAGGAGATAGCCAGGGGCGATCCCCACTCTTCAAAACCCTAAAACTTCACTAAATCTGTAAATTGAAGGCTCAATCCAACTTGAAATCGAAATTAAAGCATAGATTATTGATCCTCATCACAAGAGGATTACAAGGTATGTAAAATTTGATTAAAACTCTTAACTTGAAATTCTCATGAAATTGGGATAATCTGAAATTATGGTTGCATGTGTATGTTATGATGATTTAGGAACAACTATAGTGTCTAGGGACAAACCCTAGACAAACACAAGCTGAAATCATGTGAAATTTTAGTGGAAACTATGATCACCATTGTAGGTGATTAGTGGGTTATGTGTAATTTGATGAACACTAGGAAATAGATTGTTGATCTAGTGTAATTTGGCAATTTTGAAGTGATTCCAGAAAATTAGAAGTTATCAATCATGTAAAAAGGTTGAATGATGTGAAATTAGGGCTAAATGATAAACTAGAGATTTGATGTTTAATCAAGTAAAAATCTGCCCATGAAGTGTTTGTTGAAATGCCTCTATGAAGGCTTAAAACTGAAGTTCCAAGTTTAAACGCATAATCATGATGTTTGGTGTATTATGTGAATTATGATTTAAAGAGTTCTAAACATATCATAAATGAACTCTATAGGAATGGGCGCAGGAGCGTCAAGCGGACAAGCGGGTGGCGAACCACGTTTGAAAGGCCTACTTTGAAGGTACGTAACTTGATTGGTTACATTAAGCGAGTTGTTGATAAGTTTTGTAAATCTTATTGTTGAATCGAAATCTGCGTTGAATTTATATTGATTATGGTTGGAATGTGAATTAATAGACTTAGTATAGTCAACGAACCAATTGGTAGTCATCATAAGTGGATGGTTCCACAAGATGAGCCAACGGGTCTATTAGTTGTGAAAATTGTAGTTTTAAACGTTCTATTCGATAATGGCGATAATAATCACAAAGGCATTAAACCATGAAATTGGTAAGAAATGCGGGTGATAATAATCCCCGGATGTCGCGCATAAGGCGCCATAGGTTTATTAGTTAAATGGAAGTAAAATGAGTAAGGTTAGAATGGGTCGAATAATTACATAAGGACATATGGTCTTTCGGTCCGTAAATAAATTTTTCGGTATGATAATCGTAATAGGCACGTCGGTAATGAATTTACAGACGTATAGGAAAAAGAATCACCTAAAACGGACTTACGAGTCAAAAGATATGCACATTTGAAGTTGAAATCTGAGTTTTCCGGAGCTGGCAGAAAATGCAGCTCAATAAACAGAACCTGCTGGAAAACATGACCCCCCGCGCCACGAGGAAGGGTACTTGAAATACACCGCGACACGCAAGGGTTTCTCGCGGCCCGCGTAACATCTCTCGCGGGGCGCGAGCGACCCTGTTCCGGAAATTTTATTTGTTTTCAATTGTTTTGATGCTAGATTTCGATTTTACGCGTTTTATTATTGTCAAAATTAACCCTTGATGTGGTTTTGACATTAGGTGAAGTTGGTGAACTTATGGATGGCGATCAAGCAAGTGATGAAGAACCGAACACTACATTTTGAAGCTTCCGCAATGTTTTAAATCTTTAATAGACTTTGTGTATGGGTTGAAAACAATTTCTTAACAACTTTTGAAACGTTTTAACTTAGTCGTTAGTTGACTAAGGTTAATGCTAATTATGAACTTCTTTAATGAAAGTTATGTTACTTAAGCAATATTTTATTTGAAATGGTATAATCTATTTCTGAAATCATGTATAATTTAGACGGGTGTTACAACTACAAACATAGAAAGACATGTTAAGTGTTTGTGCGATAAATAGAACTATCATTTATCACTCATAAGATTCTCCAATAATTGGTCTACAAGTATTAGTGTTAACCGTTTAAAACACTTTATGGATGATAGTATCATCCAGTTTGTTAGACATACCTATGAGAAAAGCAACTATCAGGCCATGAGATCGGCAAACCATTGAAATCAAATAAAGGATATCACTAAAAGTCTCTCTGTATTTGGAAAGGAAAGTTAAGTCCGAGGAATGTCAAACCATTAAAGTAACAAAGCAAAGTGGACCAGTAGCTTATCAGCTAAAATGGCAAGTATACATGATACATTTCATGAAATACTTAGAAATCTTTAGTTATACCTCCTCAAAATATAGAAGTAAATGAAAGACCGTATCAGTCAATCATGAGAATTCCAAAAACATGCAAGATTAGTTCTGGTCAGGGTGAAGTAGGACTTAAAGCATGGACAAGAATATACTTGGATATCGAAAATAAGACGGAACTATCCTTACTTGTTCCAGTAAATCTCGAGGACGAGATTTTAATTAGAGTAAACTGCAATTTTACACCCTGAGGTTAGGGGTCATTGGCATGTCTACCCCCCTAAGGAAATAATTGCAAATTACCCCCCACTGTTAACTCTTATGTCGCATGTTTACCCCCCGACCCAACATTCCGTTAGACTTTAGCGTTTTCTGTTAATGGTCAAAGGGCAAATAGGTAAATTCGCGTTCCTGTTGACCTGCAACCTCATAAAACCCCCTTTTCATCACTTTGAAACCCTGAGGTTAACCTAACTCAAAATTGAAGAACTCCGCACTCGCGTTCAAGCATCCTTCAACAATTACAGCTGATTAGAAGTTGTGTTACGAGCATGGATCTTCGATTGTGGAAGTTACGAGCTGAAGATCAGTATTTAGAACCGGCTGAAATGTACCGTAAGTGACATGCAAGCTCACAGCGTTTGAATCAGGTAAAATTTTAACATATTTCTGTGTTAATTTGTTTTTGTTGTTTGATTACAGGTGAAACCCAATCTAAATTTAGCAAAAAATTTCACCATGGAGGTAATTTTGTAGAAAACCCAAATAGGAAATACGTTGGTGGGAAGACGAACTACATTGATCATGTAGATTTTAGAGTGTTGAATACTGATGTTTTAGAGGCGATGGTTAAGAAATTAGGATACAATGATGGGTTGCTTTTCTGCATTCATTACAAGGAACCGTATTGTTCCTTGGATTTTGGTCTTAGGACTTTAAAATGTGATGTTGACTTAGAGCCTATATTTGATCATGTGCGTCAAGGAGTCCACATGATAGACATGTATGTTGAACACCGGAGGTCAACAATATTGGAAAATACAAGTGAAGGTCCTATAGGGGCTAATAAAGCAATTGTTCCAGCATCATTTACAAAAAATAATCAGAATGATAGTATGAATGAAGATGAGGAAGAGAGTGACGGAAGTGATCCTGATTATGAGTATGTTGAGGAAGATAATTTGGTTTATGAAATAGAGGTGGATATGCAGAGGTTCAGGGCTAATGTTGACTTTACTAGGGAAGAACTGGATGATTCAAGTGATGGGGATCATGATGACGAGAGAAGCGAAGAAGGTCATCAGCTTGTTGACCTGGAGGTTTTTGAAAGTGGGTCTGATGACAATTCAAGCCTTAGAGATAAGGTTGCTAGGAAGATAAGGAGGAGAAACAAGAATGCTTTAAAAGGTCCAAATGATTTGCCATTCTATGTTGGTCAGCTTATAAATGACAAGAAAACGATGAATCAGATGGTGAAAAGTTATGCTCTTAAGGCTAGGATGGATGTGTTTATTCTAAAAAATGAACTATTAAGGTATAGGGTAGTACGTTTTGGAAGCAATCCACCACTACTTGGTCCTGTAAAAAAAAGAGAGAAGAGGGGTAAAATAATAAATGCACCAAAGTAGGGCAAAAATACAAGCACCTTAAAAGGCATATCAAGCCCACCTGTCCTTGGGCAGTTCACATCTCAAGAAACATGGACAAGGATAAGTGGTGTGTGAAGACCATTCATAATCAACACAATTGTTTGAAAACAAGGGCTGTTTCTTTATATACAATGAGTTTGATTGCGAGAGAGATCCAACCTATGATTGAAAGCAATCCAGACATGCCAATTCATACAATCCAAAGTCAACTGCTTCGGAAGCATCAACTTGAAATATCACTCCATAAGGTCTTCAGAGCGAAGAGGATAGCAACTACAAAGATTTATGGTGATTACCAAGAACAGTATGCTTTACTAAGGTCATATTGTGATGAACTTCTAAAAGTCAACCCAGGTAGTACAATTAAAATTGATGTGGAGCCATGTGGGAACTCAGCTAGTCCTACAAGGCAGTTTCGAAGGGTTTATTTTTGTTTCGCCTCTATGATGAGAGGATTTAAGATGATTGGAAGACCATTGCTGGGTGTGGATGGTTGTTTCATGAAAGGTCCATATCCTGGACAGATCTTGAGTGTTGTTGGTATTGATGGAAACAATAGCATATATCCAGTTTGTTATGCCCTTGTTGAGGCAGAAACAACACAAACCTGGAAATGGTTTTTGCAACTGTTGAGAGATGACCTAGGGTGTACGGCTGACTCTTGTTTCACCTTCATCAGTGACAGACAAAAGGTAATAAGTTCTTAAGTGTTAATTAATAAATTGCAAAAAACTTTGGTAGCAAAATATTTGTGATTATTCAGCAAATTGAATTGCATTTTGTATCACAGGGTCTGATTCCTGCTATGCTAGCTGTTTTTCCTAATGGTGAGCACCGATTTTGTTTGAGGCACATCCATGAGAACATGAAATCCAAGTGGCGTGGAGATCCTTACAAGAATTTGCTTTGGTCAGCCGAAAGGAAGACATCCATTCCATACTTTAACAAAGCTATGGAAGAAATTAAGACAACAGAACGAGCTATGTATGACTGGCTGAATGAGATCCCATACACCGCTTGGTCAAGAGCATATTTTTCTGGAAGAGCTAAATGTGATATGTTGCTGAACAACATTTGTGAGGTTTTTAACTGACAAATCATAGGAGCAAGGGACAAGCCGATTATCACATGCCTAGAATTCATTCGGGAGTACATGACCAAGAGGATAGTCAATGTCAACAAATTGCAAGCAAAGTGTATGGGGCCACTGACACCTCATACCACTGAGGTCTTCGATGAGATCAAGAAACAGGCTGCTGAAATGTTTGTTCTAATGGTTGATTCAGACAAGTATCAAGTAACAGGTCCGAGATCACAGTGTGTTGTGAATGTCAAACATAAAACTTGTGCATGCAGGAAGTGGGATTTGACAGGGATGCCTTGCAAACATGCAGTTGCAGCCATGTGGGATATGTCAAGGAATAACATTGATGCTGGCATACCAGAAGAGTGGGTGGATGATGTGTATTGGCTGTCAACATGGAAGAAAGTCTATCAAAATGTGATAGAGCCAATCAACGGGCCGGAGATGTGGACTCCTTCAGAGTGTCCAACAACACTCATCCCACCAAAGCATCATACACAAGTTGGAAGGCCAAAGAAGAAAAGAAAGAACGCATTTGGTGAAAAAGAGCTTGAGCAGGAGTTCGACAAAGGAGGTAAAATGACCAGAAAGGGAAGTAGCATCAAGTGTGGTAAATGTGGGAACATGGGTCACAATGTCAGGAGCTGCAAAGGACAAGGTGGTGAACAATCAACTGCTTCACAGGAATCACACACTGCCACTCAAGGTGCACCAGTTTACAATCTTGATGAGTGATGGATGGTTTGTAAGTTTATAGTATGTTTGTTTGTTTGTCAAGTTTCTTCAAGACAATGTTTGGTTTGTAACTTTAGACTATGTTTATTTGTTTGATTGTTCAAGACAATGTTAGGTTTGTCAAGACAATGTTAGGTTTGTCAAGACAATGTTTGTTCAATGTCATGGCTACTTTGGTTTATTTTGTTAGACTAAGGGTTGCTTTAGTATTTTGATTTATAATGTCATGGCTGCTTTGGTTTATTTTGGTAGAGTATGGCTGCTTTAGTAAAAAAAATGTGTTCAAACAGATTTTTGGGGGAAGGTCATTCGATTACAAACCAACATTTAGTACAATTAAGATGTCCAAAATACAAACATACAACCAAACAAATCTAGCCTATTTCCAGTGACAATCATCCAAACAAGACCAATCCGAATCAGAACCATGCTCCCCTTCATATGGGTCAAAGTATCAATCATCGTCTTCATCCAAATATGTGTAATCCCATGCATGTTCCAGCACTTCAGGGTCAAAATCATTTGTCGGATCTCCGAATATCTTCTCATAATCAGTTTGTTGCTCCATGTAAGGTCTGAGTATCTCAGACTCTTGATCTTCGAAGTATACATAAATGTCTGGTTCTTCGGCTACAACAACGTCTTCATCCTTAGCAATATCTTTATCATTCTCAACTTTAACATTCTCTTTGTCAGCCATACCTACAGAATTACATCCAGGCTACCATAACAAACATATAAGAACTTGAAAAGTAGCATTGCATAAACTTCAAAACTCATAACCCAAATACGGTTACACTCAAAATACACAACCAAATCCAATTTCTCAACATTAACCTACTTAAGCAAAAAAAATACAACAATCAAGACCCAAGTAATCACAAAGTACATCTTCAGTTTCAACACATCGCCATTCTTGTACCGAGCCAAATGTTCTTTGCACTTAGCCAACTCATCCTTATCTTTAATGCTTTGAATTAAAGCAGGCATTACCTCTCGACAAATCGGACATCCCTGTTCTTCACCAACATCAGCCATCTGAGGAAGCCACATCCTCCAACCTGTTATCGGACATCATAAGCAACATAAGAATGAAACTTGAGTTTCAATAACCATTAAACAGAAGAAACTTACACATCTAAGATACAATCGACCAGGATTAGCTTTGGATTGTGACTCTTTGAACACTGTTTTCGAACCACAAGGACATTTGATGTCTGAAGCTTCACTTTTTCTCATGGTCTCCTTGGATCGCAGCACAGAGGAAGAAGATGAAGGCATGTTCAGCGATTGAAGAAGACAATGAGAGAAAGGGATTTACACAGACAAATTAGGGCTTGAACCTCTCAAATGAGGAAGAGGAATACGTTGGGGGGTAATTTGGACATTTCATCACTTTCTAACGGGAAGTCTAACGGAATGTTGGGACGGGGGGTAAACATGCGACATAAGAGTTAACAGTGGGGGGGGGGGGTAATTTGCAATTATTTCCTTAGGGGGGGGTAGACATGCCAATGACCCCTAACCTCAGGGTGTAAAATTGCAGTTTACTCTTTTAATTAAGGTGGGGAGGATGTAAAGACCTGCAAAAATGTCCCACAACACTCCGTAAGTTGAAACCCGGACCCCTAAAACCCTAATCCTTGTGAAAAATCAAGAAATTCAATTTTATGGATCGCTCGCGGGCTGCGTAAGAGTTAATCGAAGCTTACGCGGGGTGCGACAGCTCAAGGGTAACCGGATAAGGATGAGGGACACGCGTCGTTACACGTGTCAACCTAGACTCCCTCGCGGGCCGCGTAGAATGTTGGTGCATGCGTCTGTCGACTTCGTCTTGTATCGAGTCTTGTAGTGTACTAGATAAATCAGTGCACGTAAAACGAGAAAATAGGTCAATTGGCAAGTTAAAACGAAATTACATAGTGTAATTCTGTTTGAAATGATCGAGTCAGTTCAAGCGAAATCAGCATGATAATTCCGCTTAAAAGTGCTAATTTTGTTTGAATGGTAATCTCGTTTGAACTGTGATTCAGCTTGAGTCATGTTCAAGCGGAATTAGCTTGCCTATATATAGTTGGTGCCTGATTTCGTTTGAGTCATTCTTGTGTGTGTGTTTTCCGACGGCGAAGCTCTATCGAAGTGTCTACAGATCTGTAATTGCTCAGATATCAATCAAAAGACAGTTATAAGTGAATATCTTGCTGAATTACACACAATATGTCTGTTTCCGCCTTTCATATTATGTAGAACGCCTCTGAACGACTCGTTTCGGGTCCGTACACGATCCTACATGTGGTATCAGAGCTCAGGAGGAGGAGTTCTGCCAGTTTCAGCTTGATTTCATCGCATTTTCTTACTTCTGCACCTTCTTTTATCATTTGAACAAGTTTTAACGGATAAAATGGCCTGAATTTTTCTCAACATAAGCGTAATCCTGTTTTAACAAACCCCTGAGAAAATCAGATCAAAATTCAAAGTAAAAGTAACAAAAATGGGCCAAACAGTTAATTCCGTTTGAACGTGTACCATAATTCCGTTTGAAAATTTGAAAAGAAATCAGTGATTTCACTTGAAAAACGTTATTCTGCTTGAGTATTCCGCTTCAAGAGTGTAATTCCGTTTAGAAAGTTCAAACGGAATTAGTAATTCCGGTTTCAAATTGGTATTCCGCTTGAAATTTCAAACGAAATCAGTGATTCCTTTTGAAGAGTCTAATTTCGCTTGAAACATTTTATTCCGTTTGAAGTTTGTGTGCAGGTTAATCTCGCTTGAAGAGGTAATCTCGCTTGGAGTAATCTCGTTTGAAGCACTAATTTCGTTTGGAAGTGTTTGTCTTGATAAACGTGTTACCGAATCATTAGTGAAGAATTTTACAACGCATTTGCAACATCCCCAACTATCCTGCTACCATTGCTCAAAGCATGAACTTGGAAAATGAGATTGGAACTATGCAAAAACCCCCGAAGCTAATGAGCATTGAGGAGTATTACGGTTGGAAAGATCGGTTCGAAAACTGGGTTCAAGCAAATCATTTCAGATCTTGGGAGTGTATTTTGAAAAAATATGTACTACCACGTACTGATCTGCAAGTTGAGAAAACAATATCTGAATTCACTGATAAAGAACGAGACATATACAAAGCTGAAAAGATGATGATTAGTCTACTTCAGCAAGCTATTAAAGAAGACATCTTTGTATTGCTTCAATATGACAAAACTTCAAAATCAATTTGGGATGCTCTTAAAATCAAATTTGAGGGAAGTGAGAAGATGATTAAAAGTAAAAAGGCATTGCTTAAGAAAGAATTTGATCTATTCAGAAGTCTGCCAGGAAAAGATACAAAGAAATTGATTGAAAGATACTGCCATTTAGTACGTTCAATGTCTTTGTTGTGTATCAATAAAGATCGAGAGGAATGGGTAGACAAATTGACTGATGCATTACCTCAAAAAGAATGGGGTACATTTTTGATGATCTTAAAGAACACCGGAGAATATGATGGTTTGACAATTTCTCAGTTCATCGAGAAGATTGAAGGTCAAGATCTTGAACAACAAAAGATTGCGAGGATGAATAATCCTAGTGGTCAACAAGATGTGAAAATGTATTACAAAGGCAGTGTTCAAGAGGCTGAAATGATTCCGAAAATTCAAACTGCTTTTAGTGCTGGAGACTCATCTAGAAATGTTGAACAAAGTCCAAATAGCAGCAGTGGATTTTCTTCATATCCGAATGTTAATCCAAAGAGTTCAACTTCAAGTTATCAATATCAAGGATCAAAGAATGGAAGTGGATATGTGATACAATGCAACATTGCATTGAATCTTCCAGGCGGTCAAAGTTTTTCTGAAGAAGTTGCAAAAGATCACATGGCGTTACTTACAACTGTGCTACAATCCTATGAAGGTTTGGTTGCAAGGAGGATCGGAAATCCTATGCTGACGAAAGAGGATTACGATCAGATTGATGCTGAAGAAATGGAGCTCATGGACATCAAATGGTGCTTAGCTAGTGTCTTAAGGAGAGCAGAAAAGTTCAAAATGATCACAGGAAGAAATGATTTTTTGGATGCACGTGTGTCTACTTTGGGTTTTGATAAATCTAAAGTTACTTGTTTTCGATGCAGGGAGAAAGGTCATTTCAAGAGAGAATGCAAAAATCAAGAGGCTAGTGGCGCAAAGAATCCGTTTGGAAAATATGATTACTATTGGAAAGACATATATCAGCAGGTTGCTCACCAACCGAATCAACAAAAGGAACCACAAACTGCTCATGCTAGAATGATCGAGGATGCAAATAAGAGAGCTTATTATGGTATCATTGATCAAGATAATGAAAAAATGGCAGAAGGTTTCAGCTGGGATAAATATATTCCACCTGATTCAAAAGTTGTAGCCATGATTGCAGAACTAGTTCAAAAGCCTGATTTGTTTACTGAATGGATGAAAATATTTGATAGGAATGAATCAAGCCAAGAAGAAGAGTCTGTTTCATCCGATGAAAGTTCAGAAGAAGCAACTGTTTTTGATCAAACACCATCTAATTCTGGTTCATCAGATGATAGTTCTGAAAAGACAATAGATTTTGATCAATCACCAACTGACGACAGTGGTGATGATGAGGAAGAAAGACATATTAATGTTGCAAAAACTCATCTATCTCCTGAAAGTTTTCAATTTTATTTTGCAGATCGCTTGGAGAAATTGAAGAAGAAACAAGCAGCAAAAGAGTTGAAAAAGATGAAGGAAGTTAATGTTGCTGAGAGGAATGGTGAAGCTGAGAAGGTGATTGAAGCTGAAACAGTGATTGAGGTTGAGAAGGTCATTGAAGTAGAAAAGATTATGGAAGTCATCAAGCCTTGCTTAAAGTGTTTAAAATCTTGCAAGCAATGTGTAGAAAAATATGAGAAGCTGAGTGAGCAAGATAAGATGAAAGAACAATTACTGTTCAATCTCAACTATGTGAAAGAATCGTATGATGTGCTAAACATAACAGTAACTAGTCTACAAAAGACTAATTCAGAAAGAGAAGATGCGTTGACTATGATGAATGTTGTGATGATGACAAAGCAGAAGGCGATTAATCATTACATAGAAGAATGCGCAAAGTTGTAGCGGGAGTTGGAAAATGAAAAGATAGAAAATGAAAGAATCAGACGGTTATTACAAAGTTATTCTAGTTCTGATTATCTGGTTGATTGAATTTATCCAACTGTTGCTGGTTTTGAAGCATTTCAAGATGATAAGAAGCCAAAGAAGAAGGATACTGGTAAGAAACAGAGTGTTAGTTATAACAAGTGTCCGCCTCCAATTTGGGAAGGGTATTCTCCTAGAAAACCGAATGAGGAGCAAGTCGAAAACGCAGTCAATATAAAGTTAAAGTCCGATATAACCGATGAATTACCAGAAAACATTGACGTCACGTTTACATCGTCTGACACTGATCTTGAGTCCGTGTTAATAAAAAAGGTGGTCGATCAGGTGTTGGATACAGATGAGGAGTCGGAGTTAAAGTCTGAGTCAAAAAGTCTGGAATCATCATCAGTCAACAGTCAAAAGTCGTCAGTTAAACGGGTGTGCAATAAAGAATTTCTTTTATCAAAATCTAATTTGAATGATGAACTATTCAAAGTTGTTTATACTTTGAATGATTCAGACAAATTATATTCTGATGAGGAATTCCCAATAAGAAGTGTTAAGTTTGAAATGATTAAACAGGTTTTCAAATTAACAGAAATTAACATTTCTGAAATAAAAGATTTAAATCTTAAAGAAAAACCTAAAAAATACACTTCAAGAGTTCAACAACGGTTAAACAAGAAAAAATGTTACAGTTCTGGTTCTGATTTTCAAAAGAAACCAAACCATAACGGTAATTTCAAAAGAAAGGGATTAGGATTTATTACACCTGAAAATTATAAATATGAAAAAACTTCTAAAACAAATACAAAATTTGTTCCAGGGACAAGCTGTGAAGAGGAATCAAAAAGCTCATTCTGGAAACAATCAAACAGAGAATTTCTTGCCAAGAAGCAAGAGAATGTGAAGAATGAAGCTAATCAAAGAAAGGAGACAAGAACCTGTTACAAATGCAATGAAGCTGGTCACATTGCATGGAATTGTTCTCAAGCAACAAAAACAAAACAGGAAGTTTCTAAAAAACTCAAAGAAAAAGTTGTTGAGGAAATTGAGCCACCAACTGAAAAATTCAAAATTTTTGAAAATTCAACATATGAAGTTGGTGAGTGTTCAAAGACCCATTTTTATAAAAAGAGAGCTAAGAATAACCAAATGTGGGTTGTTAAAAAGTTTGATGTGAAATCTGGCGATGAATCTGATTCCACAAAATCAGATGAGCCACAAGTTAAGTTAAAAGATGAAAACTCAGTACCTCCAGTGGATGATGTTAATTTTCCACCATTGAGGGCTGAAAATTTTAAATCAAAAGTTGGGAAAGTTGAGATCTCGAATCAGTTCTATTCTGAAAAGAAAGAATTTGATGTCGAGAAAGCGTTTAATGGAAATGTGAAAAAGATTTTTGGAAAAATGGTTGAGGGTAAGCTGAAAGGTGTAAAAGAATTCTATGAAACAAAGAAAGCAACATACACCCTGACTGAAAGTGAACTTGATAAGCTTACATCCAAGCTTGCTGAGGCTTGGATGTCTGTGTTTAATACTTAAAAATCTGGACTTGCCGGAGCTCCCAGGTTGGTAAGAGTGGAGCAGGTATCGGCATCTTTCTTGTGAAATTCACTCTGGTGATATTTCGACTTACAAGTGGTAAATCAGGGACATTAAGTTGTACTTGATTTTCTACAAGTGATATTGTTGATAAAATCTAAAATCGTTAAATTTTTCAAGCGTTTTTGTGAAAAACAAAATGATGAGGTTATCCCCTAACCTACAAGTGGTAAAATCAATGAAACTTATTTTCCGAAAAAACCATTTGATTAAAACAAACTTAAGTGTTTTGAAATCACAATGGGAAAATAGTTTGCTAAAAGGGGGAGTTCTGATTGTTTATGCCAGGTGGATGGCGAATTGAAGCGATTCGATATCGGTTGTCACTTTACTTGTACAGTTTGTCTTCAAATTCTCTTTAAATGTGTTTGCATTTTAGGGGGAGTAAGAATTTCTGAAAATCCAAAAACATTTGAAAATTTGAAAAAGTAAAAAATATGATAAAATCAAAAACGAGTTTTGTTGTATAAAAGTGGAAATGATAGTACATCGGTGGACTTTCACAACATGCTAAATAATTGAAAAGTAAAATGTGATAAACGGCCTCACTGATGAGGTGTCAGTAGGTTTTTGCACATTTAGTAGATTGTGACGAGATATAAACCTAAATTCAAACTTGCTTATATCGTGGGGAACATCTCTCGGATATATGGGTAACCCCCGAAATCCTATTTGAAAGGTCCCTCTTTCTGAGATACTAGGTCTTTATGCTCAGTGATATCTGGGGTATTATCCCGGAACTTCTGATAATGCGGAAGCAATGGCCTAGTCCCCGGAGAATACTTTACGCTTGCTTGAAATATAGCCCACCCTTAGCATAAAAAATGATGAAACATTGAAAAAATATGTAAATCATGTGCTGTTGAAGAAAAGATCCTCTAAAGGTGTAACAACTCTCATCAAAAGTCATATTTATTAAATTAATTTGACCAATAGGAAACCCTAATTAAGAAACCCAAATGATTCTGAACAAACCCTAAAATTTTCATAATTTTCAGAATCAGGATTAGGGCCCCTAAAACTCAGGGGGGTAAACCCTAGTTGATAATTATCCTCAAATTCTCGTTGTAAAATTCAGAATTTACGAACTTACTGACTCAGCATAGCTAGTCCCAAACGTGGCTACCCTATAGCCTATTATTTAGCCTTACGGACCGCAACACTACCAAGCTTACGGTCCGTATGATGCCTTACGGACCGTAACGTTGGGAAGCTTACGGTCCGTAAGCTAGTCCAATTTTTACTATAAATAGCAGACATTGGGACTTGAAATTTGGCATATGATTGACGAAGAAATTCGTTTCATGCACCGATTTACGTTCTGTATACTACAATTAACACACACAGTGCACTAATCGACGCCACAATCAGAGTAATAACTCGATCGCTATTACGATTCAACGTCCGATCGATTATAACTATCCAACGATTGTTTAAGTGCCGCTCAAATTGAGATTATACTTTATTAATTCATTGTGATTTCGACTTGAATGTTTGGGTACTGCTCGAATTCGGACTATACTCTGTCATTCGTTGTGAATCCGATGAATTGTTAAGTATTGCACTAATAATTCGTTGTGAAGGTTTAATCTCGTGAATTGACGTAACTGTTGTATTAGTTACTAACCGGTTTGTGTGTGCATTGTTAATTAAATTAGGTTAATCAAGGCTAATCAGTAGGCTTATATTCTGCTCGTTAAATCTATAATGTGAGTCATTTTTTTTTATCAAATTACTTTCAAAAGCATGTTTATTTTCAAAAGTTATAATTACAGTGATTAAGTATATGTAATCACCAAGTTACAGCCGGTATGTGGGGTTTTGTATACATTACTTGATAATCTTCACCATTGGACAACGAGTTAGCCAAGGGGTGATATGACCATAGTCACAGACACCATTGGACGAATGGGCCAATGGGTCGAGTGACAAGTACTGTGGGTAGTTGGTTTGATATCTGAAACATTGTAATATCTCTTAATACTGTGAATTATAATAAATGAGTCATTTTAGTAAAATGAATGATTCACTCAGTATTTCCCTGCTGACAAAACCTTTTTCAAACATGTTTCAGGTAATCTGTTGTGAGCAAAGGAAAAGTGTCGTGGAGCACTACAAACTTAGAAAGTGGCTCAATGAAAATAAATAAAGAAACATGTTTAACGAAATAAAAGATTTCCCAGTGAAATCAAGTATTTGTAAATTATGGGATTTATCCCTATAATATATATAAAAGAGCAGTTTTATTTTTAATCGATCCTGTTTAAAAAGACTTCCGCTGTCACTAAATTAGATACCACGGGATTTCATGCCTTGCGGCTCTGGACCGGGTCAAACCCGGGACAAGGGCCGTGACAAAAGGGGACTCACCAAAAGTCGAAGACGTCATCTCTCTGCTGAACGGAAGTTCTGACCTGAGCTCTCACGACCCTCGCATTTAACCCCTTACAGATATCATCTGTGGTATACTCACCTGTAAGACTGAATATTGGGATCTGGATACGGGAGTATATTCTGAGGTGGGACACGCGAATAAGTTTAAGTGCTTAAGACATTAATCTCTTATCTCGAAACAGTTGAACTTTGTGTGAAAATTTAAGTGGACCAGTATACTGACAATCTAAGTGAATCGTTTAGAACTGAAAATGTTTAAAGCTTAACGGTGTTGGTGATTTGTCTCAAAAACTGATAAGATCCTCTTACACAAACTCACAAAAATATTGTCTGTAAATATTTCTCTATTGCATTTCTTTATATTAAAAAATGCAAAAAGATTTTCGACAACTGGTGTTGGAAAGCTGATTTTCAAAATTCCAAGTGCTAAACATGATGACAATTGGTTTGGGAGTGTGTGTTTATGTAACACCCCGAAAAATATAAAACTTTATATTAGAATTATAAAGTATAATAAATGAGAATTTACTAACTAGGAATTTTAACCTAGTTAGTTACAAGTCTAGAAATAGCTTATAAATAGGGTTAAAACAACTAAACTATAAGTTGAACAAAGTGGAAGGGCCAAAGTTGTAAGAATTGAAACTATATTGATAATTTTAATAAAAATAAAAAACCAAACACCATTTGAAGGTGTCTGGTCATACAGGAGATAGCCAGGGGCGATCCCCACTCTTCAAAACCCTAAAACTTCACTAAATCTGCAAATTGAAGGCTCAATCCAAGTTGAAATCGAAATTAAAGCATAGATTATTGATCCTCATCACAAGAGGATTACAAGGTATGTAAAATTTGATTAAAACTCTTAACTTGAAATTCTCATGAAATTGGGATAATCTGAAATTATGGTTGCATGTGTATGTTATGATGATTTAGGAACAACTATAGTGTCTAGGGACAAACCCTAGACAAAAACAAGCTGAAATCATGTGAAATTTTAGTGGAAACTATGATCACCATTGTAGGTGATTAGTGGGTTATGTGTAATTTGATGAACACTAGGAAATAGATTGTTGATCTAGTGTAATTTGGCAATTTTGAAGTGATTCCAGAAAATTAGAAGTTATCAATCATGTAAAAAGGTTGAATGATGTGAAATTAGGGCTAAATGATAAACTAGAGATTTGATGTTTAATCAAGTAAAAATCTGCCCATGAAGTGTTTGTTGAAATGCCTCTATGAAGGCTTAAAACTGAAGTTCCAAGTTTAAACGCATAATCATGATGTTTGGTGTATTATGTGAATTATGATTTAAAGAGTTCTAAACATATCATAAATGAACTCTATAGGAATGGGCGCAGGAGCGTCAAGCGGACAAGCGGGTGGCGAACCACGTTTGAAAGGCCTACTTTGAAGGTACGTAACTTGATTGGTTACATTAAGCGAGTTGTTGATAAGTTTTGTAAATCTTATTGTTGAATCGAAATCTGCGTTGAATTTATATTGATTATGGTTGGAATGTGAATTAATAGACTTAGTATAGTCAACGAACCAATTGGTAGTCATCATAAGTGGATGGTTCCACAAGATGAGCCAACGGGTCTATTAGTTGTGAAAATTGTAGTTTTAAACGTTCTAGTATTCGATAATGGCGATAATAATCACAAAGGCATTAAACCATGAAATTGGTAAGAAATGCGGGTGATAATAAGCCCCGGATGTCGGGCATAAGGCGCCATAGGTTTATTAGTTAAATGGTAGTAAAATGAGTAAGGTTAGAATGGGTCGAATAATTACATAAGGACATATGGTCTTTCGGTCCGTAAATAAATTTTTCGGTATGATAATCGTAATAGGCACGTCGGTAATGAATTTACAGACGTATAGGAAAAAGAATCACCTAAAACGGACTTACGAGTCAAAAGATATGCACATTTGAAGTTGAAATCTGAGTTTTCCGGAGCTGGCAGAAAATGCAGCTCAATAAACAGAACCTGCTGGAAAACATGACCCCCCGCGCCATGCGGAAGGGTACTTGAAACACGCCGCGACACGCGAGGGTTTCTCGCGGCCCGCGTAACATCTCTCGCGGGGCGCGAGCGACCCTGTTCCGGAAATTTTATTTGTTTTCAATTGTTTTGATGATAGATTTCTATTATACGCGTTTTATTATTGTCAAAATTAACCCTTGATGTGGTTTTGACATTAGGTGACGTTGGTGAACTTACGGATGGCGATCAAGCAAGTGATGAAGAACCGAACACTACATTTTGAAGCTTCCGCAATGTTTTAAATCTTTAATAGACTTTGTGTATGGGTTGTAAACAATTTCTAAACAACTTTTGAAACGTTTTAACTTAGTCGTTAGTTGACTAAGGTTGATGCTAATTATGAACTTCTTTAATGAAAGTTATGTTACTTAAGCAATATTTTATTTGAAATGGTATAATCTATTTCTGAAATCAAGTATAATTTAGACGGGTGTTACAAGTTGGTAATCAGAGCTTAAGGTTGTTAACAAAGTGTTCGGTTCAAGCTTGATCAATCGTCCGGTAAGAATTAACTTATTATGTTAATAAATTATGTCTTATGTAAGGAATGAGAAACGAATTTATATGCATGGGAAGAGCGTGTTAACACACTCAAACCCGGAAAGTGCATTGAATGTGAACGGTTAAAGCAAGTTAGGAACTTGGCTAAACCGAAACAAACGAAGCAATGTCATGAATGAAATGTTTAACGTTTGATGTAAACATTTCAGTTTCAAGATGTCCGATGGGAATGATGATAATCCGGTGCAAACAAGCACTGAACAAATGAAAGAGATAATTGCCGAAGAGGTAGGGAAGGCAATTGAAGGAAGTTTATCCGGGTTTATAGACAAAATTCAAGGCACGGTGTTGTCGCTTGTGGAAGAACGAGTTAAAAGGTTGGAGGATATTGTCAACCTTATGAAGGAGAAAATGGGAGAACGCAAAGGGTGTTCGTACAAGGAATTCATGGCGTGTAAACCGCCAATCTATAATGGGGAAGTCGACCCGATAATTTGCCAAAGATGGTTGGGCGACATTGAAGGGGTGTTTGAAAGGACCCATTGCGACGAAAGCGATTTCGTTGCTTACGGAACGGGTCAGTTAAGAGGACAAGCCAAGGATTGGTGGGATAACAAAAAGAATGAAATAGGGGCCGATGCGGCAAGGGCCATGACATGGGAAGAGTTTAAGACACCATTTCTTAAACATCATAGTCCCAAAGCGGTCATTAACAAAATCAAGGAAGAGTTCATGCAACTTAGGCACAAGGGTGAAACCATAGACAAGATCACGGCGATGTTTATGGATAAAATGAAGTTTAGTAGTGAATTGGTGACGAACGAAGAACATAAAATATACTACTACTACAATATGTTGAGCGCTGAATATAGGGAGTTTATGACTCCTTCAAAATACGAGACCCTTACCGAAATCATTAACGTTGCTCGGGAACGGGAAATCGAGTTGAAGAAACAAGTCGAAAGAGGTGAGCGAAGGGCACATGATGTGAATCCAAGCCCTACAAAGAAAGCCCGAACTGGAGAATCGGGAAAGAAGGTGGATGCTAAAGGTGGGTCGCCAAGTTGTAAAGTGTGCGGGAAGGGACACAAAGGGGAATGTCGGTTCAAAGACAAGCCATGCCCCATATGTAATAAGACGGGGCACACGGCCTCGCTATGCCCGGGAAAAGTCTCTGTTTGCTACAAATGTTATCAACCCGGCCACAAAAAGTCTGAATGTCCGGACTTAGTTGGAAAGAGAGATGTTAAAGAATCTCCAACAGAAGCTCCCAAAGCGAAGGCTAGGTCCTTCCAACTTACCGCGGCTGAAGCAAAGACAGAACCCGATGTGGTTTCAGGTATATTCACAATTAACTCAATTCCAGCACGTGTATTGTTTGATACGGGTGTGAATAAATCCTTCATTTCGCATGGATTTATTCGACATCCTTCATTTGTATTGACGAAATTACCTGTGCCCTTAGAAGTTGAAATAGGGGACAACAAAAGTTTTATAGTTTGTGATGTTTGTCGAGGCTGCAAATTAAGCATCGACGATGAGGAATACTTGATAGACCTAATCCCGATGTCAATGGGGGAATTTCAAGTAGTCGTTGGGATGGATTGGCTAGCCCAGCACCATGCAAAAGTCGTGTGTTTTTGTAAAGAGATAAAAGTAACATCTCCGAGCGGGAAACACGTCACCATTTATGGCGAAAAAGGAGGTAACCCCATAGTGTGCTCAATGTTGAAAGCTCACAAGCTTATGAAGCGAGGATACAAGGCATTCATGATATACGCAAATGAGCCCGAGAAAGAATCACGTAAGATTGAAGATGTACCGGTAGTACGAGATTATGGAGATGTGTTTCCGGAGGATTTACCGGGGATACCGCCTGAACGAGAAGTAGAGTTCGGGATCGAATTGATTCCGGGCGCAAAACCCGTAGCTAAAGCACCGTACCGACTCGCGCCATCGGAATTACAAGAGTTGATGTCCCAAATTCAAGACCTGCTTTACAAAGGATTTATAAGGCCGAGTGTGTCTCCTTGGGGCGCACCGGTACTGTTCGTGAGAAAGAAAGACGGGAGCATGCGGATGTGTATCGATTACCGGGAGTTAAACAAACTCAAGGTAAAGAACCGATACCCGCTTCCGAGGATAGATGATTTATTCGACCAATTACAAGGTGCGAACTGGTTTTCAAAAATTGACCTTAGATCTGGGTATCACCAACTAAAGGTCAAAGAAGAAGATGTGCCGATGACGGCTTTCCGCACGAGATACGGACATTACGAATTCCTCGTGATGTCATTTGGGCTAACAAATGCACCCGCGGCTTTCATGGACCTCATGAACCGGGTTTGCAAGCCAATGTTGGATAAGTCGGTCATCGTGTTTATCGATGATATTTTGGTGTATTCGAAAAGTGAAGCTGAACACGCACACCACTTACAAGAAGTGTAAGAGACGCTTAGACGAGAAAGGATGTATGCGAAATTCTCTAAGTGTGCCTTTTGGTTACGAGAGGTACAATTTCTTGGTCACGTCATAAGTGCCGACGGAGTATTGGTGGATCCGTCCAAGATCGAGGCTGTGTTAAAATGGAATCCCCCGAAGAACCCTTCAGAAATTAGAAGCTTTTTGGGGGTTGCGGGATACTATAGGAGATTCATTCAAGATTTCTCCAAGATTGCGTCACCGCTAACAAAGCTAACCCAAAAGAAAGAAAAGTTCATTTGGGGTGTCGATCAAGAAAAAGCGTTTCAAACGCTAAAAGAAAAGTTAACTCAAGCTCCGGTACTGACATTGCCGGACGGAGTCGAAGATATGGTGGTTTATTCGGATGCTTCACTATCGGGGCTCGGATGCGTTTTGATGCAACGGGGCAAAGTTATAGCTTATGCCTCGAGGCAATTGAAGATACACGAGAAGAAATATCCCACGCACGATCTTGAGTTGGCTGCGGTGGTATTCGCATTAAAAATATGGAGGCACTACCTACATGGGGTAAAGTGCACCATATTCACCGATCACAAGAGTTTAAAATACTTCTTCGATCAGAAGGAGTTAAATATGCGACAAAGGCGATGGTTAGAAACGGTGAAAGATTTCGACTGTGAAATACATTACCACCCCGGAAAGGCAAATGTGGTAGCGGATGCTCTGAGCAGAAAAGCGGACTATGTCCCAATACGAGTAAGGTCGATGCAGCTCGTGGTGACCTCGGGTATACTTGAACGTATTCGAGAGGCGCAATTAGAAGCAGTAAAAGAGGAGAATTGGAAGAAGGAAAGAATAATCGGTCAGTTAAAAGATTTAACGGATGGGAATAACGGGTTGAAGACTCGATTCAGGAGGATATGGGTTCCAAATACTTGTGGGGTGAAGGCGCTTCTACTTGATGAAGCTCATAAATCCCGATATTCAATTCATCCGGGAGCAACCAAAATGTACAATGATTTAAAACAAAACTATTGGTGGTCCAGGATGAAAAGAGATGTGGTGAAGTACGTAGAAAAATGCTTGACTTGTTTACAAGTCAAGGCGGAGCACCAAAAACCATACGGTAAACTTCAATCGTTGGAAATTCCGGTTTGGAAATGGGAACAAATCACCATGGATTTGTTGACCAAATTGCCCAAAACTAACCGCGGGTTTGATGCTATATGGGTAGTTGTAGATAGATTGACGAAAAGCGCTCACTTCATTCCAATTCGTGAGACTTATACATCCGAAAAGATGTCGGAGGTGTACACCAATGAAATCATAGCACGACATGGGGTACCGATATCCATTGTGTCAGACAGAGATACTCGGTTTACTTTGAATTTTTGGCGTGAATTTCAAGAACAAATGGGAACTAAATTGTTCATTAGCATTGCTTACCATCCACAAACGGATGGGCAGAGTGAAAGAACAATACAAACGTTGGGAGATATGTTGTGGGCTTGCATTATTGACTTCGGGGGTAGTTGGGATGTCTATCTACCCTTGGTCGAATTTTCATATAACAATAGCTATCACGCGAGCATTAAGATGGCCCCGTATGAACTGTTATATGGCAGAAAATGTTGAACTCCAGTATGTTGGGGAGAAGTGGGTCCACGAGGGCTAGCACCTACTGATATAATCCGAACTACGAATGAGAAAATCGACATGGTTCGGGCACACTTGAAAGCGGCTCAAGACAGGCAAAAGGCGTATGCGGATAAGAGGAATAGGCCAATTGAATTTCAAGTTGGCGACATGGTTGTGCTAAAGGTTTCCCCATGGAAGGGCATTATTAGATTCAGAAAAAGGGGGAAACTAAGCCCGAGATTTATTGGGCCATTCAGAATCACTGAACGGGTTGGTAAAGTAGCTTATCGTCTCGAATTACCCGAGGAGTTGAGTGGAATTCATAGCACATTCTACGTGTCACATCTCCAAAAATGTTTGGCAGACGAAACTGCTCGTATCCACTACGATGATATCGAGGTGGATAACAGCCTCAACTATGCAGTAAAATCAATTGCGATTTTAGATCGTAAAGAGAAGAGTTTGAGGAACAAGGTGATTAATCAAGTCAAGGTCAAATGGGAGCATAAGAAAGGTTCGGACACTACGTGGGAGTCCGAAGAGGTGATGCGACGTCTCCACCCTACATTATTTGGTACGTACTTCGGTTTCGGGGACGAAACCCTTTTTAAGGGGGGTGGACTTGTAACACCCCGAAAAATATAAAACTTTATATTAGAATTATAAAGTATAATAAATGAGAATTTACTAACTAGGAATTTTAACCTAGTTAGTTACAAGTCTAGAAATAGCTTATAAATAGGGTTAAAACAACTAAACTATAAGTTGAACAAAGTGGAAGGGCCAAAGTTGTAAGAATTGAAACTATATTGTTAATTTTAATAAAAATCAAAAACCAAACACCATTTGAAGGTGTCTGGTCGTACAGGAGATAGCCAGGGGCGATCCCCGCTCTTCAAAACCCTAAAACTTCACTAAATCTGCAAATTGAAGGCTCAATCCAAGTTGAAATCGAAATTAAAGCATAGATTATTGATCCTCATCACAAGAGGATTACAAGGTATGTAAAATTTGATTAAAACTCTTAACTTGAAATTCTCATGAAATTGGGATAATCTGAAATTATGGTTGCATGTGTATGTTATGATGATTTAGGAACAACTATAGTGTCTAGGGACAAACCCTAGACAAACACAAGCTGAAATCATGTGAAATTTTAGTGGAAACTATGATCACCATTGTAGGTGATTAGTGGGTTATGTGTAATTTGATGAACACTAGGAAATAGATTGTTGATCTAGTGTAATTTGGCAATTTTGAAGTGATTCCAGAAAATTAGAAGTTATCAATCATGTAAAAAGGTTGAATGATGTGAAATTAGGGCTAAATGATAAACTAGAGATTTGATGTTTAATCAAGTAAAAATCTGCCCATGAAGTGTTTGTTGAAATGCCTCTATGAAGGCTTAAAACTGAAGTTCCAAGTTTAAACGCATAATCATGATGTTTGGTGTATTATGCGAATTATGATTTAAAGAGAGTTCTAAACATATCATAAATGAAATCTATAGGAACGGGCGCAGGAGCGTCAAGCGGACAAGCGGGTGGCGAACCACGTTTGAAAGGCCTACTTTGAAGGTACGTAACTTGATTGGTTACATTAAGCGAGTTGTTGATAAGTTTTGTAAATCTTATTGTTGAATTGAAATCTGCATTGAATTTATATTGATTATGGTTGGAATGTGAATTAATAGACTTAGTATAGTCAACGAACCAATTGGTAGTCATCATAAGTGGATGGTTCCACCAGATGAGCCAACGGGTCTATTAGTTGTGAAAATTGTAGTTTTAAATGTTCTAGTATTCGATAATGGCGATAATAATCACAAAGGCATTAAACCATGAAATTGGTAAGAAATGCGGGTGATAATAAGCCCCGGATGTCGGGCATAAGGCGCCATAGGTTTATTAGTTAAATGGTAGTAAAATGAGTAAGTTTAGAATGGGTCGAATAATTACATAAGGACATATGGTCTTTCGGTCTGTAAATAAATTTTTCGGTATGATAATCATAATAGGCACGTCGGTAATAAATTTACAGACGTATAGGAAAAAGAATCACCTAAAACGGACTTACGAGTCAAAAGATATGCACATTTGAAGTTGAAAGCTGAGTTTTCCGGAGCTGGCAGAAAATGCAGCTCAATAAACAGAACCTGCTGGAAAACATGACCCCCCGCGCCATGTGGAAGGGTACTTGAAACACGCCGCGACACACGAGGGTTTCTCGCGGCCCGCGTAACATCTCTCGCGGGGCGCGAGCGACCCTGTTCCTGAAATTTTATTTGTTTTCAATTGTTTTGATGCTAGATTTCGATTATACGCGTTTTATTATTGTCAAAATTAACCCTTGATGTGGTTTTGACATTAGGTGACGTTGGTGAACTTACGGATGGCGATCAAGCAAGTGATGAAGAACCGAACACTACATTTTGAAGCTTCCGCAATGTTTTAAATCTTTAATAGACTTTGTGTATGGGTTGTAAACAATTTCTAAACAACTTTTGAAACGTTTTAACTTAGTCGTTAGTTGACTAAGGTTGATACTAATTATGAACTTCTTTAATGAAAGTTATGTTACTTAAGCAATATTTTATTTGAAATGGTATAATCTATTTCTGAAATCAAGTATAATTTAGACGGGTGTTAAAGTTTAAATGAGAAAAGATTTTGAAAATTTGTCTATAAGTATTCATCAGAGCTTAAAATTGTTATGTTCATATCTACCTCACAATAAAAATGATGTTGATTGAAAGAAACCTATCAGTAATTTCTAAATTTGTCAAGTTGAAAATTTGTGAAATTTACTTTTGGGTAGAGAATGTGCAGGATAGTCAGATTCTAGATCCAGATTCTGAATGATAGAGAGCCAGGTTCCGATACCTGAGGACTCTGTGATTTTAACAAGCCAGGCTGCGATCCCAGCATATCGAAAGGGGGATTCTGAAGACACCTAGAGGAAGGTTATCTGTTAGTGCTGAAGAAAAGAATAGAGAAAGAAATTGAGGATGCTTTATAGTGTTAGATACTTCAAAGAGCAATCAGACTGATAAAGACTGAAGACGTTGAAGACTCGACACTGAAGACTCGTCAACATTCGAGGGGGAGTCTGTTGGTGCATGCGTTTGTCGACTTCGTCTTGTATCGAGTCTTATAGTGTATTAGATAAATCAGTGCACGCAAAACGAGAAAATAGGTCCATTGGCAAGTTCAAACGAAATCAGCATGATAATTCCGCTTGAAAGTGCTAATTTCGTTTGAATGGTAATCTCGTTTGAACTGTGATTCCGCTTGAGTCATGTTCAAGTGGAATTAGCTTGCCTATATATAGCTGGTACCTGATTTCGTTTGAGTCATTCTTGTGTGTGTGTTTTCCGACGGCGAAGCTCTGTCGAAGTGTCTACAGATCTGTAATTGCTCAGATATAAATCAAAAGACAGTTATAAGTGAATATCTTGCTGAATTAAACACAATATGTCTGTTTCCGCCTTTCATATTGTGTAGAACGCCTCTGAATGAATCGTTTCAGGTCCGTACACGATCCAACATAGAAGAAGCTTATGTGTTTCGCGGGCCGCGACACGCCCCATTTCCAGCCCTATAAATAAGGAGTTCGAGTTTCATTTCAAATCGTTCAATTCTTTTCTTTCTCTTGTTCTCTTGTTCTGTCATTCTAATGTCAGAACTTCTAAATCCCGAAACTCGGCCCGTATTAGGGTAATGACTCTAATCACTGGTACGATACTTTATCCGATCGATTAAAACCGATCCAATGGATGTTTAAGTGCTACCAATATTTGGTTATACTTTGTCATTCGTTGTGAGGGTTTCGATCTCGTGATTATCGTTAAAGTTGAATTAAGTTAATACACTAATACGAGTTCCCTTGTATCTAGAAGTTAGAACTCATAACTAGGAAGCTGCTAAACTATAATACTTAGCAATTATGTAAACATAGTAATTAAGCAAACTTAATAGTTAAGTAAAATGGTTATGTAACACTTAGCAATTAAGAAAACTTAGCGATTAAGAAACTTAATAGCTAAGGAAACTTAACAGGAAAGGAAACTTAGCAGTTAAGCAAGCTAAGTAAGTTAATTAATCAGCTAATTACGTTATTTAATTAAACGGCCAAGCAAATTACTTGATTTAAACCGTTAAGGAAAATTAATCAGTTAAGTAAGATTAATCAAGTTAAGTATGATTAATTAATCAGTTAAGCAAGATTAATTAAGCTAAGCAAGATTAATTAAGCTAAGTAAGATTAATTAAGTAAATTAAACACCTAAATAGATATACATGAAAATAAATATATATGAGATAGATATATATATGAGGAAGCTTCAAGGAAGGTGTAAGAGGATATAAATGTAGGTAGGAAGCTTCCTAGAAAATGTATAGGTAACTTCCTAGAAAAGCTATATGAAATTTCCTAGAAATACAAAGGAAACTTCCTAGAAATTTCATATTTCCAACCTATAAATAGGAAGCTTAGGATTCATTTTTCTTTGCTCATTTCTTCTATTCTTCTCTCTATACGTTGGTGTTCTAACCAATAATCACCGATGCGATATTCTGTCCGATCGATTTGGGAACCAACTAACGAATGCCAAAGTGCTGTCTAAACAAGACTATACTTTGTGAATTTCGTTAAGGTTCTGTTCTCGTGACCATCGTTAGGTTTGATTTGGTATAACACTAATACGTATTCCACTCTGTTAAACTAAATGTTTAACTACCCGAAACTTTCCACTATACACTTACAATCAAAATAGATGCTCAATCATTAGAAGATTCAGAACTATAAAGTAGATGCTTAGTTATAAGAAGGCATAGAATCAGGAGGCTTGTTTAATCAAAGACTATATTCTAACAAGGTGAGTCATTCTCTTTTTATCAACAATGTTTTACAATACTCAAATTATTTTCAAACGTTATAGTTACAGGGATTAAGTCTTGGTTATCTTGAATCACTGGTAAGTGGGGTATTGTGCACGTTACTAATTTCTCACGGTTAGGGTCACCAACCTAACCGTGATAATCATCACTACTTGGGTGAAAGGACCCAATAGTGGTATGACCATCGTCACCAGGGTGTGACACGACGCCAGATAAAAATAAGATAGTAGCCATTGTAATCGCTCTTATGCTGTAATTTCGAGGGGGAGTCTGTTGGTGCATGCGTATGTCGACTTCGTCTTGTATCGAGTCTTATAGTGTATTAGATAAATCAGTGCACGCAAAACGAGAAAATAGGTCCATTGGCAAGTTCAAACGAAATCAGCATGATAATTCCGCTTGAAAGTGCTAATTTCGTTTGAATGGTAATCTCGTTTGAACTGTGATTCCGCTTGAGTCATGTTCAAGTGGAATTAGCTTGCCTATATATAGCTGGTATCTGATTTCGTTTGAGTCATTCTTGTGTGTGTGTTTTCCGACGGCGAAGCTCTGTCGAAGTGTCTACAGATCTGTAATTGCTCAGATATAAATCAAAAGACAGTTATAAGTGAATATCTTGCTGAATTAAACACAATATGTCTGTTTCCGCCTTTCATATTGTGTAGAACGCCTCTGAACGACTCGTTTCGGGTCCGTACACGATCCAACATAGAAGAAGCTTATGTGTTTCGCGGGCCGCGACACGCCCCATTTCCAGCCCTATAAATAAGGAGTTCGAGTTTCATTTCAAATCGTTCAATTCTTTTCTTTCTCTTGTTCTCTTGTTCTGTCATTCTAATGTCAGAACTTCTAAATCCCGAAACTCGGCCCGTATTAGGGTAATGACTCTAATCAGTGGTACGATACTTTATCCGATCGATTAAAACCGATCCAATGGATGTTTAAGTGCTACCAATATTTGGTTATACTTTGTCATTCGTTGTGAGGGTTTCGATCTCGTGATTATCGTTAAAGTTGAATTAAGTTAATACACTAATACGAGTTCCCTTGTATCTAGAAGTTAGAACTCATAACTAGGAAGCTGCTAAACTAGAATACTTAGCAATTATGTAAACTTAGTAATTAAGCAAACTTAATAGTTAAGTAAAATGGTTATGTAACACTTAGCAATTAAGAAAACTTAGCGATTAAGAAACTTAATAGCTAAGGAAACTTAACAGGAAAGGAAACTTAGCAGTTAAGCAAGCTAAGTAAGTTAATTAATCAGCTAATTACGTTATTTAATTAAACGGCCAAGCAAATTACTTGATTTAAACCGTTAAGGAAAATTAATCAGTTAAGTAAGATTAATCAAGTTAAGTATGATTAATTAATCAGTTAAGCAAGATTAATTAAGCTAAGCAAGATTAATTAAGCTAAGTAAGATTAATTAAGTAAATTAAACACCTAAATAGATATACATGAAAATAAATATATATGAGATAGATATATATATGAGGAAGCTGCAAGGAAGGTGTAAGAGGATATATATGTAGGTAGCAAGCTTCCTAGAAAATGTATAGGTAACTTCCTAGAAAAGCTATATGAAATTTCCTAGAAATACAAAGGAAACTTCCTAGAAATTTCATATTTCCAACCTATAAATAGGAAGCTTAGGATTCATTTTTCTTTGCTCATTTCTTCTATTCTTCTCTCTATACGTTGGTGTTCTAACCAATAATCACCGATGCGATATTCTGTCCGATCGATTTGGGAACCAACTAACGAATGCCAAAGTGCTGTCTAAACAAGACTATACTTTGTGAATTTCGTTAAGGTTCTGTTCTCGTGACCATCGTTAGGTTTGATTTGGTATAACACTAATACGTATTCCACTCTGTTAAACTAAATGTTTAACTACCCGAAACTTTCCACTATACACTTACAATCAAAATAGATGCTCAATCGTCAGAAGATTCAGAACTATAAAGTAGATGCTTAGTTATAAGAAGGCATAGAATCAGGAGGCTTGTTTAATCAAAGACTATATTCTAACAAGGTGAGTCATTCTCTTTTTATCAACAATGTTTTACAATACTCAAATTATTTTCAAACGTTATAGTTACAGGGATTAAGTCTTGGTTATCTTGAATCACTGGTAAGTGGGGTATTGTGCACGTTACTAATTTCTCACGGTTAGGTTCACCAACCTAACCGTGATAATCATCACTACTTGGGTGAAAGGACCCAATAGTGGTATGACCATCGTCACCAGGGTGTGACACGACGCCAGATAAAAATAAGATAGTAGCCATTGTAATCGCTCTTATGCTGTAATTTATAACAAAGTGTCGTTTTATACAAAAATGAATGAACTCACCAGTATTTCCTACTGGCCAAACTTTTTTTAAAACGCGTTTCAGGTAATGACAGTAGATTGGAATAAGAGTGATGATACGGCACCGAAAGGCTTAAAGAAGTGGCTTATTTTATCAATTGAATTAAATTAAGAAAACATGATTTCATATATTCGGGTTTATCCCTTATTAAAGCTACCTTTGTAAAACATGGGTTTTATCCCATCCATTTAATAAATAAAATCCGGTGTTTTCTAAATTCTGATATTTTTCCTAACTCACGGTCCTGATGAAATTTCCGATGCAATACTTTTCAAAATAACCACCGGTACTACTTGACTGCTCGCGGCTCCCGTCTTGGGTATGGTCAGGGGTCATGACACGTACGAACCCATTAGGAATTGTACGTGCCTACTTGATACTCTCACTCGAATCCGCTAAAAACTACAACTTCGTGTGAACACCGCATACTACCACTTCACACGAAGAGTCTTTCCTAAGGCTGGAATATTACTTAGCCTTTCCTAAGGCCAACACAATACACACGTTTTTGAAAATATTCGCATAACACAACCGAGTGGTCCAGTCGAGATCAGGCGTGAAAACCAAGAACTCTCGATAAGATCACTCACTCAGCGCATTTTTCTAGCACGAGAACTTTTCGTCGAGCTAGGAGTGACATCCATATCTCAAAAAAAATCTCCATTTCAAAATCTAGTGGAACTCCCGAATTTATTCAGAGAGCACAACCACAGCTAGGAGCGAAGTTATTAAGTCAGGGGTGAAACCCGTACCTTAATGAACCGTTCCACTCTATATAAGATGGTTTTCAAAAGCTCTCACCAAGGACTCGACTATAACGATAACTCGAGCCACGCGATGACTAGGAAGACGAATGCCATGAGCTGCATCCCAGTGGAAGCATAAGTCTTCTAGGGCAACGCGCGTGCACGAACTTGTTGAGTATAGTTAGGCTACCTTGGGCAGTCGACGCCTAAACACCCGAGGCACTCTATCTATTTTCCTAGCATATGACTTGCCGATTTTACGCTTTACTGAACTTAATTACGCTTATGTGGCTACGATTTAAAAAATTTTCGCTTTATCGATTTCTCGATTTATCGATTTTCACTCCCTTCTTTATAAACGCACAACCATCGCAATCTAAAGCGAAAACCGAATGTTCGCAACAAAACTAATGTCTAATTACTCGCTTTCGCTCTTGCTCCCCCCCTCTTCGTCGCGTCCTCGCGCATTTTGCACCGACATGTATGTGTGTAAGTATAAACTACAACTATTTATTTATACAAAACGAATCAATTATGTGAGAACTTAGGAATCTCGTGTCTCCTATGTGGCTCCTATGTGAAATCTATTATATTACTCACAACAAGTTTTGATCGCGCTCAATCGCATCGCAAAACTCAAAAATCAATATGATCAAATCTCACTCCAAATCTCTCTCTGTCTAGATGTCTTCAAACGACTCTACCTCGAGACAAACAGCTATGAGAAGAGCCAAACAAAGCACCGAGAGGAGGATTTCCTCGCTTATGGCCAAGGAAGTGGCCAAGGTCATTCCTCAAATTGTCGCTCAAGTGCCTCTCTCAGCATCTCTCGAACCTCAGAAGACATTAAGACGGAAGCGCCGCAATCTGCTTTCCTCTACAAACACTTCAAAGCATGTGGCCCGATGGAGTTCACAGGTGAAGGAGGTGTGACCCAGCTACTCTAGTCGTTCGATTCTATCGAAGTAACCCTTCGTCAGAGTGGGTGTCCCGATGGTTTCCGTACTACTTGCGTTACCGGGGTATTTCAATCGCGTGCGCTCGACTGGTGGACAGCCGAACGTAACAAACGTGGGATCTCTGCAGCTTATGCTCTCTCTTGGGATGAGTTGAAGGAGCTCATGAAGAAAGAGTACTGCCCTCCCCATGAAGTCCAGAAACTAGAAGACGAATTCTGGGAAATCAAGCAAGTCAAAGGCGACAATACTGGCTACACCGCAAGGTACAAACAGCTTAGCATAATCTGCCCAAGTCAACACTTCAGAGAAAGCCATCACGAAATACATTCGCAGCTTGCCTGAATGCGTGGGCGATTTTTTAGAAGCTGCAAGACCTGCTACCATCGAAGAAACCTACCGCTTAGCCGCGGAAATCAACGACAAACGAGTCTCGGACGGATTCTACTCCAAGAATCCTGTCAAACAAGCTCATCAAGCAATCGTCATCAATTCTTCCGACGATTCCTTAGACGATTCTACCGACGATTCTTCAAGTGAGTCCTCAGACGAATCTGCCGATGACAACGCACCGCCTCAGGAAACTCAGTCCAGCCGTAAACGAAAGACCATGACCCCAAACTCTTCAACAACTGAGCTGTCGCAACCAGAACCTCTACAAGCAATCCCAATTCACTCGAAGCACGCCTACAACGGAACTCAACCCCTGTGTCTAACGTGTACGTATCATCACCCGCCAGAAGCTAACTGTCGCTATTACGCAAATTGCAACTGGTATGGTTATCTTACCCAGCACTGCCGCAAGGGTCCACAGTCTTGAGGAATTTCAGCAACAATCGAAGTCTCCGCAGAAGTCCTCCACAACAACAATAGTTATGCTTCCAATGTTTTTATAATGATACGATCTTTTCCGTTAATTCCTTTTATATGTTGAACTTGTTCTATTTCTCGACGCAATGTGGACTCTATTTATCTCTCATTTCTCTTGCACTCGTGCACCGACAAATTACTAGCACTATGTACTATATAATGTGTTTTACCCCTACTATGCGTTCTTGGGATGAAGTACGATAAACATGCAAGGGACAAATTAATCACGGGTGCACACGGATTACTGTGATCAGTGCACGGAGATCGTAATGAGTTTCATTGATGCCATAACATTAAAAGCATGGTTAAGCGTGGTGGATACGTCGCCGGTACTTCCTATATATAAGCGTCTTGACCATGTCGACACAGTGTGACACCTATTCACGGGGCAGAGGCGTGTGGTTGAAGCATGGTGGATACGCCGTTGGTACTTCCTATATATCAGTGCTTCGCCATGCCAACCAATGTCTTGTGAAGAAAGTGCCATACAAGTTGAACGTTATTAGACCAAGTATACTATTGAATCTATTTTCGACACACTACACTACATCGCAAGGCGTAACAATCTAAATCGCAACTCAAAGCGTGTCATCGCTATACTTTTCGTAAGTCTACACGCTCGCAATCGCATTATCGCCGGAATCTATCTCGAAATCTCAATCTCTTATTGTGTGTTTCGCAATATGAATCGCTTATTATGTGTGTCGCGCTACCGCTTACCGTGTGTAACGCTCTATCACTTTATGCATTATTCAATCGCTCATCGTGTATCGCCTAATGTTTATCGCTATCGCTATCGCCTACTGTTACCTAAGTTATCCGCATTGTGATAGCACACACGACCTCGCTTCACGAGACAAAACCGATAGGGTTAAAACATGGTGGATACGCCGCTGGTACTTCCTATATATAAGTGTTTTAGCCATATCAGCAGACCTTCATGGAAAAGGCCATGTGGGGCTTAACATTAGTTAAAATTTGTGGTGTTGTTTAAATCTAATCAAATCGCATGTACTCATAGTTTGCAGCGCATCGATCGATGCTCATCGCCCCCGTCTTCGTTTACTATGTTGGTGTTTGTCATATCAGTTATCGCGTACCGCTTATCGTTTATCGCCCTCGCTCGTATCGCTAAACTGAGTTCGTAAACGACTTTATCGCTCAGTTTGCTCAATCTCTCTCCTACACTTGGTCCAACCGTCTTCTGCTTGGACCGAGGAAATCAAAATCTATCAGTACTATGTCGACACATATGACACTGCCTCACAAAACGGAAGCCATATGGCTAAAGCATGGTGGATACGCCGGTGGTACTTCCTATATATAAAAGTTTTAGCCATATTGTCGAACTTTCGTGGGAAAGTGCCATGCGAGGCCGATTTTAAATTTAAGATTTTTGATGTTATCTAAAACCTTTGTGTAAACAAAGCTCTTTCTTACAAACGTTTTCTAAAAATTTAATCAAAATCCTTATACAAAACGAGATTTTTCTTGTGACGTTGGTGTTTCAATCGACTCAAATTAATGCCGCGTGACGAGAAAATTTTGTAAAACGAGTTTTAATCACCCTAAAATCTTTCAATAACCTAATAAAACTCCCCTCATGGCACTGGTGTGAACATCGAAACAGTTTGACACTACACAGTGGGAAGATTTTTTCATAAATAAGTTTTCTCCAACCTTTCGAATTAATCAACCTTTTCAAGAATTCAAAACACTTTTGGATCGTTTTTCGTGTGTTTCCATCTTTTGTTGTACAAACCGCCTTACTCGCTACCATAGAAAATCATCACAACGCGCTCGCTCGTCGAATTTCAATTGATCGCCCGTTTATTTAGACGCTCTTATCACTACTCTGGCTCACATCAATTCTTGCAACCCTTCTTGAGGATTAATTTCGGGACGAAATTTCCTAAAGCAGGGGAGACTGTAACAACCCGCACGTTCGTGCGCTGTTACTACTCGCTATACTTGTTACGCCTAGCACTAGAGATTCAGATCATAATGTAGCCATATCAAATACATCGCTACTTCATAGTATTTTCGCATATTAAGCATACTTCATCACTATAACACATCACATCGCATGTACTAATGCTCATGATGACGTTGAGTGAGGACCTATTCTACCCTTAGCCGTGATGTGTCGCAATGCAACGCATATTCGAAACACGCAACTCGATTATCGCAATGCAGACTTTGAAATATGGATATTTATACGACCCTATGTGACTAATTATAATAAATATATGAATGTGGGTATGAAAATGTGTGACCAAAGTATCGCAACGCCAAACGAATTAAACGAAACATCAAAACGTAAATCGCCAGAGACCACCAATCGAATGACCATTCGATCGAGTGGCCATCCGATCGGATTACCATTCGATCCATGGCACTCCACCACCTCCTCCCCTCTTCACCTATAACTCATCACATCACTTGAACAGTGATGTGACAGCTCTCACCTGACCAGCACGCTTTTGGTTCTATTTCTCTCGATTCCTCGCGATTCTTGTAAGTTTTCAACTCAAATCTTGTACTTCTATAATCTAAACGCACTCCCTCATCCTTTTCACCTTTGAATCTCAACTTTAACCTTGAAATCCATGGGTTTAAGGTGTTCTAGGGTGATGTCATCATGGAGTTCTTATGAACTTCAAAGTTTGGCTTTATTCCACCAAGAACAACTTAGATATGAAGGATTTCCACATGAATAAACAATGTTTTCGCATAAATCTACACATATTCATGGTTAAAATGATTGAGAGATGGTTTTCTAACTTTCTTTCAACTCTTTTACACTCAATGTACTCAAGACCGATAGAATCGGAGCTCGTTCCGACATTCTACTCTTTCTTAGTGATGTGTTGGTCCAAGATCTGAATTCTATCCAAGGGACAACTGATTTTGGGTTAAACATGAGCAACCGTCATGAACAGTCAACTGATCGGACTAGGGTGATTCCTTTTCGATCGGGTCACATTGGTCGAGATGGGGTCTATGTTGTTTAGCACGTTATCATACTGTCTCGATCAAAATTGCAAAACCTTCAAAATAATCCAGTGCCAAGATGATAAGACAGTTGGGACGGATTGCCGTCCGATCGGATTGCCATCCAATTGGATTGCACTTGGTTCCACACTTTAACTTTTTCTTCAAACTTGCAAGACTCTGAACGTCGAACGGATTGCCGTCCGATTGGATTGCCATCCAATCGAGCGGCCATCCAATCAGCTGACATTTGGAACTTCTAAACTTTAACATTTTCAATTTTTCAAAGAACAATGGCTTCCAACAGATTGCTATCCGATCGGATTGCCATCCGATCGAGTAACCATCCTGCTGTGAACTTGTTCTCACTAAGTGTCTTGCCAATCGGATCACTATCCGATCAAACTGCCATTCGATTTATCGACCTGAAGGGTAGAGATACTTCTCTATTTTCAAAATACTACAACGAAAACTTCAAAGCCACCATACACAAACACATCCTTACCAAACGAATGTCAATCCAATCGAATGGCCATCCGATTAGATGACCATCCGAACGGATTGACATCCGATCGAGTGACCATCCGATCGGATTGCCATCCGATCAGATTGCCATCCGATCAGATTGTCGGATTACCATCCGACACTTGGTTCACCCGTTACCGTTTAACGCACTGTTCAACGCTTACGCTATCATTCTGTAATCAGGCTAATCTCAGACGCGCTCCCTTCAATCCAAGATTGTGTTTACTTGGTTAACACGAACTGTGAATATACTTGAACCCTTTTTATCGCATCTTTGGGTGTAACATACGTTCCTATCAAATCGAACTCATCCAAAACGAGTTATACAAATAAACTGTTTATCACTTGCGAATAACTGTTGTGCATATTTACACGCGATGCTAGTTACATATGTGTTAGGCCTTTTACTCGTGAGGTCCATCCTTAAATAGTATAGTACTATAGCACCCGACGGGGTCTTGTTAGGATGAATAGTAATCGCAATCGCAGTGCGACTGACTTAGCTGGTAGTATATGACTTATTTATATATGTTGAAGTATCCCGTTTATGCATGCGGTTATTCACAAACTTTTTATCTACTATGTTTCGCTATCAAAACTTGTATACTCGCCAATACTTTTGTATTGGCGTTGTTTTAACGTATGTTGCAGGTTTAGTCGCAGTCTACATCAAATCAAGCTAGGAAGTCTAGAAACGCACCTAAAAATCTAGGTTGTCGGATTTGTATTGTTGGAGAGGACAAGAAATATGTGATAACTTATGTGATTGTATTGTTTGTTAGTATGGGATAACAAATATAATAAATATTGTCGCTTCATAGTTGTTATGGATTCTCTTGAGCAATCTGATTCGCCTAGTGCCGCGCCCCGATGATTCTGCCATCGGTTGGGGTGTGACAGGTATCAGAGCTTGGTTACCGATTCGGGATGGTCTAACCGCCTTCCGAATCACAATTGCTCTTCATTTGGTGTTTGCTTCCGCCAAACATCATGTATAAGTGAATTTTCTACAGAAAACTTTAAGAAAATTGGGTGATTTTGGTTCAGATATCAAGAAATTCCAGCTGTCTTTGGAGAAGAAATGTTGTTTTTTTGTTCGATCAGGGTTTTTGATCCATTTTGGCTCTATCCGGATTCCTGTAAGTTGTTAAATGCTCCGAAGTTGCTGTATTCCGAGTTTAGCTTCGAGTTTATCTGTGACCTTTATGTGAAGTCACGTATTGGTAGATAACCCGGAAGACGATCCACAAATCAGGACTAGACTCTTTGTCCGAGTTTATTTGATGTCCGAATTAGAGAGATATAGTTGTTTTTTCTGTCAGAATTTGAAGTTTAGCTTTGTCCGAATTTACTAATGCACTATTCATTCCAAATTTGTTTGGAGTTCCTTATTCGAATTTGTGAATTTACCATTGGGTGTCCGAGTTTAGTTTGATTAAACCATTCTGAATTTAGTATTCAAGTTAATTATTCCGAATATATTTGTTAAATTCGGAAAATATAAGGTAAATCCGGATAATATATGTCAAATTCTGAATTTTTAGCTTAAGTTCGGAATAAGTTTTGGACTTGGAGAGTAAAAAAATAAAAAAATATGTCCGAATTTCTTGAATAAATCCATAATTTATTTGTTAAATTCGGAATCTATTTGTTAAATTCGGAATCTATTTGTTAAATTCAGAATTTATTTGGAAACTGATTGTTTTGCAAATGAAGTTGTTGGAGATCAGAGCATGAATCGATGTCTGTCGGAATCGAACAAGAGAGACGATTGTTACGGAGACTGAGTATCTAATGTATGGAATTTCTCCGGCGAGTCTGTCACCGGGGAGTCGGAGCTCAGGGACACGGTTGGTGACGTTGTCACACTTCAGTCGGTTCTAGTTACACGGTGACAGATCCGGAATATTCCATCGGCATGTGTTTCCGACGATGACGAAACTAAGTCGTAACAGGGTGGCTTTGTCGGTGTATATAAGCATGATGTGTGTCACACCCCAACCGATGACGGAAACATCTGGGAATGGCACTGAGCGAAACAGATTGTCAAGAGAAACTCCATAGCAACTAAATTACCGGATAGTTAATATTATGTCCCATACCATAACCCATCAAGTAACCAATTATTACAGACATTGATATCTCAAAACAAAACATGTTCCGACAACTCAGATTCAAATAAATTGCTCGTTTGTTTCTAGACTCTCATTCGTACTTGATTCCACAAAGCAGGCAAGCACAGCATCCTAAGCACCTGTCACGTACGTTAAAATAGAGGTCAATACACATAGTGTAAAGGTGAGCATACAAGTTTAATAGTAATAGTAGAGTTCGAAAGCGTTTACGCATAACCAATATGTAACAAGTATAGTGCGAAGCTAGTAGGTTATCGACAATGAAATATGCACAGACTAGACTGCGAGTTGTAGAATGCGCAACACACGTCACCACTGTGACATGTGAAGAGGTAACCTTAACAACGCCTGTCCACGACAGGTGCTAAGTCCAAACAAATAGTACTATCGTTGCTAAGGCGTCAGGCAAGAATCACTGTGTTAACATAACATACAAGCATTCATCGAGTAACAAGTAACATGCAATAATGGTCTGCGTATAAATAGTGTTTGTGTTGTGTGATCGATGTGGTTTAGAATAAGTAACGTATGTAACACCCAAAATTGCATAAAGCAAAAAGGATCGAGTATACTCACAGCGATGGAAATGGATTGAAGGGAGCGCTAGAGTGATTAGCCTGAACAGTTAACGCTAGCATAAGTGAAGAGCGGTGCGTAAATCGGTGAAAAGTGAACCAAGTGTCGAACGGTAATCCGATCGGATGGCAATCCGATCGGATGGTCATGCGATCGGATGTCAATCCGTTTGGATGGTCATCCGATCGGATTGACATTCTTTTGGGAAGGATGTGTTTGTGTATGATGGCTTTGAAGTTTTCGTTGTAGCATTTTGAAAACATAGAAGTATCTCTACCTTTTAGGTCGATCAATCGAACGGTCTGTTAGGATCGGAGGCTCTCATGATTGTGTTTGTTTGTATAATTTTGAACAATGAATGAGTATGAAACAAAATAAAGTGCAGCAGAAATGAAACAAACTTTGTAAACACAATCAAAGAAGAGAATAGTTTGATAAACAAATGCTTTTCATCAATCGAAAGGTTACAAAGCAAAGCAAATCAAAAGATTACAAAGCAAGCTTACAAAACTAAACTCCCCCTCAGCCTGATACTCCATGGTTGATCGCACAAGATGAAAGGATTAGACATGAGGAGAAGAACTCGCTCAGTCAATCAAATGTAACAGTACGGGGTACTGTTACATTTATAGGCAAACCAAACCACTGAGGCATCTCAGCTGACGTCACCATGAAAGTGACATCTAACAACCTAACAACCTTCAACCACTGATCTTATATAAGTACTGTTGTCTAACCACTGATTATAATACATTACAAGTGATAAACTAAACTACTGCTTTCTCCTTCCATAGTTGCATACCAAACATAGATGTTAGACCATCAGTGCTTTCCTCAAGGTTGATCAGTCCTTGGGTGAGCAGTTCTTCAAATCAACAGCAGTGCTTAGACTGCATCAGTAGATTGAACCAGCAGAGTTTTACTCCTTAACAGTCTTTAGAGCTTCATCAGCAGTTTCAAAGACAGCAGCTGTTGTATACGGTCAGTGGATAGAGGACATCAGATGTTGGAGCCACTATCAAGGGGAAAGTTTAGTGCAAACCGCTGCTTATGATGAATCCACTGTTGTGATCCGGTTTTGGCTTTACATCATCTGTTCCTCTGTAGGGTTCAATCCCAACAATCTCCCCCTGGAACAGATGATGCTAAAACCCTTCATTATCCTGGATTTTTATTTACTCATTACAAGTCCCATAACTTGTCCTTTGAATTGTAATTCAAAGCCAATGGGGCTTGTATCATCCTCATCCCTACATAGTGTAAGCTCAAGGAGATCTTGCAAATCTTCAACACCCAGGCCAAGTGCTGTTTCCCTTGATATATGCTTTACTTCACCATTGGATCTGAGCAAAGTCAATACGTGGGTCTTTTGATCAGACATACACTTTTGTATTTTTGAATCCAATGGGTTTCTTGGGAGAGATTTATTTGAATGATGAGTTGGAGATTGAGGCCTGGTGATGCAAACTTTGAGCAGTGTCTTGAGATTTTGCTGTTTCTTGTAGTTCTGCTCTAAGTGTCTGAAGAACCATCTTCATGATATATTCTTCTCAAGCTTGTTCTTCTTTTGATATTTCTGCATCCATCTGCTTAGTTTCCTTCTTTGATGAAGGATGGCAGCAGGTGGTGTTTGTGGTGGTTGATTTAGTGGGGATGGCAGTGGTTGTGGTGTGTGTTGATGTGGTATTGGTGGCAGTTGTTTGAGTGACAGATGTTGTTAATGGTGGAGGTGTAAGTGATTTTGTGGGAACAGAAGTTGTGGTTGAAGTAGTAACTGGCTTAGTTTTAGAAGCTGTGGTGGTTGATTGCCTTGTTTTTCTAACAGGACTCTTCTTTAATGAAGTACCAACCTCTTCTTTTTCCTTTTTGCAGAACTAACTTTTTCTCAACCAAAGCTCTGCTCTCATCCCTTACCCTTTTAATATCAGCAGTGGTTTTGAGACCAGCTGAATTGACTTGACTTTGAACGATCATCATTTGTGTATCTTCATCATCTGCTTGAATTTTCAGGGTTTCATCACCTCCCTTTTCCTTTTCTTTGACAGATGTTTCAGCAGAAGTTACTGAGAGATTTTCCTCAGAGTCATTTTTCTCTCCCTTTTTGGCATCATCAACTCTTTCGAAGATAGTGCAGGGGTGAAATAAATTCCACAGCTCATCTGGAGTAGGAGCAGATGATGGAGTAGCTGTTGGAGATGGTGCAGCAGTGGATGGTACCGTTTGTGCTTTCAACAACTGTTGCAGCATGTCTTTGATTTCTGCAACAGATGTATCCAGATTATCAATTCTAGCCGTCAATTCTTGGTACATTAAACCATCACCCAACTTAATGGGGTCATCTGATTTCCCACTAACAGTGGTTGTAACAGTGGTTGATTTGAGGAAGTGTATCCCAAAAATCATCCACTGTTGCCCCTTTGTCTTGGTACTGGGAACTTCTTTCTTCATAATGAGAAACACCTTTTAGTGAACCAGTGAAGACTGGATACACAAGAGTTCCCAGTGAAGAAATTGCCTTCAAGGAAGTCTTATTGATGAAACTACTGTCCAAGTGCAAACCAGTGGGTTCAGCACTTGTAGTAGCTGCTTCACTTGAACTGCCATCAAGAGTTACTTGTAACTCAAGGGGTGTAACCTCCTCAGTGGTTGCTGGGATAGCAGAGGTATAAGCATCAGACTCAGTCACTTGTTGGAGTGTATTCTCAGTGATAGGTGGTTGAGAGGAACTGATTTATTTCTGAGTTATATCCAAAGCATGCAACAAGGTCATTATTGAAGTGGTATTTGTGAAGTGATGATGGGAGTTGAAAGTGAATTTGCCCCGGGCAGTGGACTGTGGATGATGGAATCAAGTGATTCTAGAGCATCATAATTTGGTGTCCCTGTTTTTACAACCTGTTCTTTTTGAGAAGAAGCCGGAGGAGTTTGAGGCATGGGTTGAGACCTTTCTACCATCTGCTGTGAGGAAGTAGCAGCAATGGTTTCTAGTGACTTTTGTGTTGTCACTGGCAGTTGCTCTGGGATCTCATCTTCCAGAGTTGCCTTTATTGCAGGTTTGGGGGGGCTTTTGAATTTTCTTTTGTTTTGGTCTTTTGGTGGATTTAGGTGTGGGTTTCACAGCAGTTGTGTTACTGCTGTGATCACCTTGAGCAGTGGGCTCAGCAGCAGATATCTGAGGAGCAGTGGCAGCTGCTAAAATCTGCTCAGGTACCTTTGCTTTTGTTTTGGAAATTTTTGATAGCCTTGTAAATGTTTTCAGGTGTAAGGCCATTTATTTAAAAAGTGATGATGGCATCTGATGCACACAACTGTTGAATAACATCTGTCCACGTGTAACCTCTGTTGTAAATCAGTGTTTTGCACAAACAGAGGATACACTTTTGCAGTGGATAGATTTTACTATTTAACAGAGTTTTAATGCCATTAGTGCTTTGAACAGACTTTGAGGATTTATTGAAAAAATCAATTTTAAACTATTTTTAAGGTTATTTTTGATTTTTCTAAAAACATTTTTATGCTATTTACACATGGAACACAAGAAAGCTTGCTTTAATCCATGTTTAGCACTCCAATCATAGGGACCAAGGTTTTAACAGTAGATGAATCCAATTTTTAAGTTTGTACATCTACCACCTGATCTTTAGGATGGACATGTTAAAGATGAAATCAAACCTTTTTATAGCAATCCTTCACAAAGTGATGTCTGATAATGAATGATGGTGAATTAATGAGATATTGAACTTTTTGATGATATATTTCAGCTACTTGACTGCCCTGCATAAAAACAATCTTTTGAGCAACTATACCAAAATTCAATAACATATTTTGAAGTTACAAACAGTTGGACTTTTCAGCAACAGTAGCAGCATCATAATATTCTTCAATCTGTGGTTGGAAATATCTGCTGCATGTGCACAGTCAATAACACCTTGATGTTTGTACTTATTTTGAGTTTGATAAAACTTGTCAATCATGCTCCTAGCATATGCAATGTTCTTTGAGGACCCACTTTTCACCAAATAGATTCTCATCCTTTGGCTGTGGCACAAGGTTTTCAAACTTATTGTCACTGAACTGCTGAAGCTCCTCTTAAATGACAGCTACCCAACTTTCTGTCTTTCAGTGCTATAAGGCACATGACTTGTTGATGGAATGGTAGAAAGTCAAGAAGAAGACAAAGATTTTAGGATAAACTTTTTATAAGAATCCCTTCCAATTGATGTTATCAAGTGTATGGCAAAATGGATGTGATTAAAAAGGATTGAGGTTCAAAAGGTGAGGCTGCAGATGTGAGTCATCTGAGCTAACAACTGTTGGTGACTTTAATGATCCAACAGCTGTTTGAAGGTGAAAGTGGAGGAATAAAAGGAATTGGTGATAACTAGTGTTGATTTTTATCCACTGTTAGTAGATTTTTATCAACAGTGGTTGTGGACTTGGAAATAGAGGTGAAGGGCTACTTTGATCAAGCAATTGTTGAGGTAGCAGTCAATTGATTTCTATCCATTTTTGATGGACTTCTATCAGCAATTGTTGTTGGATCAGTGGGTGAGCTTTACCAGCTGTTTTGTACATCTGCTGCTCAGATGAAGGAAATGATTTTGTCCTGTGATAACACAGTATCATGTCCAACATCTTTTGATGGTGATAATGAGATATCTGCAAAGTAACATCCTTGACAAAACATATTTTAGATGCATATTATCAAGATTAACACATTAGCAGATTTTTACAGGGATTTGTATTCAAGGTTTTACTACTAATCTATTTCCTGTTTTAAACATTTATAACTTTTGACAGTAGTTGAGTATCCCAGATGATGGTGACCTTTTCACTTTGACTACCCATTTTGTTTTCTAATCCTTAGAGTAAGACATGAATAGTCAAGAATTTTAAGGTCTGTTAGCAATCAATCTTTGATCTGTGATAAAACAAACTTGAGTTTGACATGACCTTGACACATGTATCATTTCCTTTTGAGCTATTTTCCAGGATAGTATCATCACAAAATAAGAGAAATACATCCTGACAGGAGATGAAACTTTTACTAAAAAAAACAAGTAGAAGTTCAAAATATATCATTCTCATAAAAAATGGAGAATAATATATCCTGTTTTATTGAGAAAACCCTTTTTAAAAAATTAAAGTTTATTCTGAAAATGACATCAAAAAGGATCTGGTACATTTTTTAATAAAGCTCATAGTCATATCATTATCAAGTCTTATGAAAATGGTCAATGATTTGAACAACCACTGTTTGAGACCATTTCTTTGTCAATTGATTGCTAAAATGAGGAGACATGTACACATAAGTTTTGAAAGTCTTGTTATAGACTTTGTTACCATGTGATGACACTGAAAAATTTTGTCTAGTCCTCTTTGTAAGTTTAATCACTGGTGATACTTTTGTTACCTGAATTTCCCTGAATCAATGAATGCACATAGTTGCTTGATGACCATTATTCACCCAATTTTGGACTCTTAAGTGTTTTATGTTTATACTCTTTTCTTTTGATTTCAAAAGTTTTGAGATAAACACACTTTTGAGTTTTTGTAATTTTTCTTCTTTCCCTTTTTACCCTTTCCATAGAAAAGTATTGAAACTTTTACTGGAAGGTTTTCAAGGAAAAAATACTCAATCCAAAATCATTTTCAGCAATGTTTTGAGAGATTTGGTCATTTTTTTTTTTTTTGCACACGCTTATGCCAAATTTCACATTACTCATGATCTGGATATTTTGACTGCTGATTTTCTTAATGTATTCTTAACACGATTGATTTTGGTCCTTTTAGAGGACACTCAACCTGTTTTTCAATACATAAGATTCAAATCACTAAAGTTTTGATTTCCCTCTTTTTATGTTAACAAAGACACTAGTGCTTTTATCCGCACATAGGCTTTTGTCAACCATGAGGTAAACACCTTAGCTGTAGTTATGATGAAAACAACACAAACTTCATAATAACATTTGAAATCAATTTTGTAAAGAGAATAATCACACCAAAGTCACCAGACAAGTTTCCAGATCTGAAACTATTGGTGATTTATGCATGATATCACTTGTTATGTGAATTTTGTGTGTCTATGACATCTTGGTTGTTTTACAGAGTTTTTGAATAAACAACTTTGAACGTTATTACTCGTTACTCTGTTTTTCAACAAATACGACCAACCTTAGTATCAAAGAAATTTGAGCTGAACTGTTATGTCAAATTGATTGTTAGATCGAATTTGACTGTCCAGGCTCTGATACCAATTGTTAGGATCGGAGGCTCTCATGATTGTGTTTGTTTGTATAATTTAGAACAATGAATGAGTATGAAACAAAATAAAGTGCAGCAGAAATGAAACAAACTTTGTAAACACAATCAAAGAAGAGAATAGTTTGATAAACAAATTCTTTTCATCAATCGAAAGGTTACAAAGCAAATCAAAAGATTACAAAGCAAGCTTACAAAACTAAACTCCCCCTCAGCCTGATACTCCATGGTTGATCGCACAAGATGAAAGGATTAGACATGAGGAGAAGAACTCGCTCAGTCAATCAAATGTAACAGTACGGGGTACTGTTACATTTATAGGCAAACCAAACCACTGAGGCATCTCAGCTGACGTCACCATGAAAGTGACATCTAACAACCTAACAACCTAACAACCTTCAACCACTGATCTTATATAAGTACTGTTGTCTAACCACTGATTATAATACATTACAAGTGATAAACTAAACTACTGCTTTCTCCTTCCATAGTTGCATACCAAACATAGATGTTAGACCATCAGTGCTTTCCTCAAGGTTGATCAGTCCTTGGGTGAGCAGTTCTTCAAATCAACAGCAGTGCTTAGACTACATCAGTAGATTGAACCAGCAGTGTTTTACTCCTTAACAGTCTTTAGAGCTTCATCAGCAGTTTCAAAGACAGCAGCTGTTGTATACGGTCAGTGGATAGAGGACATCAGATGTTGGAGCCACTGTCAAGGGGAAAGTTTAGTGCAAACCGCTGCTTATGATGAATCCACTGTTGTGATCCGGTTTTGGCTTTACATCATCTGTTCCTCTGTAGGGTTCAATCCCAACACAGTCGTTCGATCGGATAGTAATCCGATTGGCGAGGCTTCTTAGTTGAGAACAAGTTCACAGCAGGACGGTCACTTGATCGGATAGCAATCTGATCGGTTGGTAATCCGTTAGAACTTGTGTTCTTTGAAAATTAAAAATGATTAAGTGTTGAGGCTCAAGTGCAATCCGATCAGATTGCAGTTCGATCGGACGGCAATCCGATCGGACGGCAATCCGATCGGACGGCAATCCGATCGGACGGCAATCCGTCCCAACGAACCTGATCCTCTTGAACTTTATTATTTGCTAAGTTTGAAAGGTTTTGCGGTTTGCTCGAGACGGTATGTCAACATGTCAAACAACGGAAACTCCATCAGATCCAGGCTATCCGATCGAACGGGAATCACCCCAATCCGATCAGTTAACTGTTCATGACGGGTGGTTTCATGTTTAACCAGAAATCAATTGTCTCGTTGGTAGGATCTGGATCTCAAACCGGCACATCACTAGAGAAGAGTAGAAGGCATGAATGAGATCCGATTCTATCGGTTTTGAGTGCATTGAGTGTAAAAGAGTTGAAAGAAAGTTAGAAAGACATCTTTAAATCCTTTTAACTTTGAAAATGTTTAGATCTATGTAAAATCGTTGTGAAATCATGTGGAAATCCTTCAGATCCGAGTTGTTCTTGGTGGATTGAGGCCAAAACTTGAAGTTCATAGTACTCCATGATGACATCACCCTAGAACACCTCTAATCCGTTGATTTCACGGTTAAAAGTTAAGATTCAAAGGTGAAAATAATGAAGAAGCGCGTGTAGATCATAGAAGTACAAGATTTAAGTTGAAAACTTACAAGAATCACGAGAAATTGAGAGAAAGAAGGTCTGGAACGCTGCTGGTCGAATGAGAGAGTTGTCACATCACAAGTGATGTGACAGGGGGTATTTATAGGTTGCCAAAAACGGAAAGTGCACAAGTGTCGGATAGGCCACTGATCGGATGGCGCTTCGATCGGATGGCAATCCGATCGGATGGCTATTCGATCGTTTGGCCAGTTGACCGAGGTGGTTTGGCGGGTTGATTTTCGGCGTTTCGTTTCGTGCGTTGAGCGTCGCGATGCGTTTTGCGTGAGCGATGTTATAGTATTGCCCATTAGTCACACAAATAATCTAACTACTATATCTAACATACAATCACTATAACTGACTTGCGTTTAGCGTTTGCGATTAGATTGTGATGCGATAGAATTGCGATTGCGATGGCGATTAGCACCTCAACATAAACATAATATGCACAAGTAACACATAATGGCACACACACTTAAAACACTATCCAAAGCATATAATTCGAGTTGCGAATGCGATAGCGATAAGCGGTAAGTCGATTAGCGATTAAACATGCGATTAAACCTCGATTATTAATAGATACTCCACATAATACAACTAAAGCAAATAAATAACAGAATTCGATTACAAGTCAAGAAGCACAATCTACTAGTCAAGCAAGGAGTGGCAGATTACAATTAGCAATCTTTTCTTCCTTTGACTTTGACTTGTACTTTGACTTTCCAAAAAGCGGGTTGTTACAATGTGGTCATCTCATATGACGCCATCTACCCCGTCTATTCATCTTTCTTTCTATTGACGGGTGTTGCAATTCCGATACTTACACCCTCTTTTGGATTCACCTACAGGTACTAATCATCTCTTTGATTCCATTCCATTTCTTTCCCATTTTTTTTTGTTTTGTGTTGTCGTGTTTGATTCTGATTCAATCAAATAACTCCCTTTGTTCTTTAAATATTCCATAAATTCCGTTTCAGTTTCAATCTCATAAACCCTTGGTAATTAGGATCCATCATTCATACAATTAGTATTTTTGGAATGAGGGTTGATTAGGATTATTTGGGGTTTTAAATGGGGAAACGGATAGATGGGTTAGAAGACATTAATGCCCTCATGTGGGCCCCACATGACTACAATTAACTGGGTTTAGGGTAAAGGATATAACATGTTAGGATTTGTAAACATTAGGTATGATTAATGTAATTATTGAAGACAAAAGACATGATTTGCAATAACATACATACATACATAAAGGACGAGTTTTGTAATTTACTCTTTTTTTCTATAAACTGAACTTGTATGTTTTAAGATAGTTGAAATATGAATAATTGATGGTGTTATTAGTTGAAGTTGAGTATGGAAGTTGGTTTAATGAGTTTGAACATCAAACAAGTGTGGGGATGTGTTCTCTAACACTAGTTGTGATGATGAGCTATGCTAGAATGTTGAATATTAATTAAAGTCATGAATTTGGTGAGTTTAACTAATAAAGTGTGTGTTTTTATCATGAAATTGGTACTTTCAAAAGTTTAAATCTTTTTTCTAACTTATAATTAGACAACACACATTCAACAATTTAGTATATGCTCAAGTTGTGAAGGATTGGTTAGGGAATATGAGGGATAAATGCATTTGTTTTATGCTTTGTAGATAATGGGAGGAACAAAGCGGAGCAAGTCTTGTCAAGGAAGGAGAATCGTCTTCAAGAGGAAGGCATGGAAAAAGCAAAAAGTAGAATTTAGGTTCCTGTAAAAATTACATTTTTCATAAGAAGTGTGAGAAGACATAGAAATTAACATATAGGGATAATGTTTTGGACTTAGCCATGATGTTTTGGGTTATTTTGGCAAGAAAAACACCAAACATAATAATTTAAGACACAATGCAATGAATTCTAGGATTAAAATTTAAAACAGCATGCTAAGAACGTTAACTAGAGCGTTTCAAGTGTTAAGCAGTGTTTTAGTTGTTATTTAAATTTCATACCTATAATTCATTGCATTATGTTTTAATTTGTTATGTTTGATGTTTTTCTTGCCGAAACAACCAAAAACATGATGCCTACATGTCAATTTCTATACCTTCTCATACTTCTTATGAAAACTGGCTTTTTTTATAGGAACCTCACCACATACACACACATATATACATATACATATATATATATATATAGGGCCAGGATCATTTCAGAACCATAAATATTTACAGAATTCGCGGAACTCCTAATAAACAATCTTTTTATTTATATATTTTTATGTTTAGGATAATTTTATCATTTATTATGTGGATTTATATGATTACATACATGTTAAGAGTAATTTTATCAATTTTTATATGTAGTTTTATAAGTACACATATGTAAACTAGTTTTTTTACATTACGTAATTAGTTATTACACATATATATATATATATATATAATTTGGCTATTAAACATATGTAAACTACTTTTAACATGTATCTAATCATAAAAATACATATAATAGAAGATAAAAAGTCCCTAAATATATATATATATATATATATATATATATAAAATGATTGTTTATTAGGAGTTCTAAAAGTTCTGCAATTATTTAGAGTTCTGAAATGAACCCAAGGGGTAAGATCAAATAAAAAGTTTATTTTGCCTAAGTTGGATGAGAAGAAATCTTAACCATTCATTTTTCAAATCAATTGTTAAGATGAGAGTGTAGGAGAAAGGAGAAGTGCAAGGGTATCTTAAGAAAATCTTATTTATTGACTTTCTCTCTCCACATGCAAGGCACATGCATATTACACCCCCGTTTTTTAAACGTTGATAACTTTTTTATACGACATTATTTTTTTATAAAAATTTCACCGTAAAATCGAGCGTATTTTTATCTTTAATTTGAGTACCATATTGCTATATAAAATATGAAGACTAAAAAAAACCCACTAAAATGTGTTGTATTTCTATGTTGTAAACATTTTATTGTGCTGAATTTTTGTACTATATTTTTGTGCTAATTTTTTTTTGCTGAATTTTTGTGTCTTAATTTTTTTCTCAATTTTTTTGTACTGGATTTTTTTGTACTACATTTTTTGCTGAATTTTTTTGTGTTATATTTTTTGTACTAGATTTTTTTGAGCAATATTATTTTGTACTAGATTTTTTTGAGCTATATTTTTTTGTACTGGATTTTTTGAGCTATATTTTTTTGTACTAGATTTTTTTGTGCTATATTTTTTTGTAATACATTTTTTGTGCTATATTTTTTTGTACTAGATTTTTTGTGGTAAATTTTTTTGTACTAGATTTTTTGTTGTATTTTTAAAAACAAAAGGGGAGTCACATGTCATTTTTACTCTTATTTATAAGGACCAAAATGCCCTTCATTCCTACTTATTAGGAGTACCACATGTCATTATCAAAATTCTTCTTAGTCTACTCAGGCAAAATTCACTTTTTAGTGGATCATTCCCCATGAACCCAACCCAACCCTATATATATATATATACTATAGGGTTCAACAAGTCGTTCTAATGTTGTTGTAATGAGTTCAATCGGAATTGGTTTCTCTCAGTTTCCCATTTTTTAGTGTTCGCCATTATTGAACCTCCCACTATATATGTGTGTGTGTGTGAGAGAGAGAGATAGAGAGATTGATTGATTGAATAAATGAGCAAAATGTAAACGAACTAGTGGTATGCGTCGCCCGGGTTGCGGGACGCTAAACCAAATATTTACTAGTTTGATAACAAGTACGTATGTATTTTAGTTACTTGTACAAGCTACGTATAACACGATCTCAAGAAATAAAATACACGGAGTCAAACAACTAAACTAAAACACTACCATAGTTTGGCTATAAAAAAACTAAAACAACGGCAAACATGTAATTTAGAGAAGGGGGAAAACAGTAATTTATCAGGACCAATGAGCGAGTGCTATGCAGCTGTTTGACACGAATAAAAACTACATTTAGTCAATAGTTATGCCCAAAAAAACCATGGCTAGATTGCAATTTTGAACTGGTGGCAAAATCAGATTTTGAACTAAGGGCAAAATTGTAACTTTTAGCTGGGGGCAAAAAAAAAAAACCGTTATTTTATTTTGAACTGGGGGGCAAAAACGTAATTTTGTAATTTTTAACTGAGAGCAAAACAAAAAATTTTGTTACTACACTATTCCCCAACCTTCCTTTTGTAGTAATTTGAACTAAGGGCGAAATCGTAACTTTTATCTGGGGCAAAACCATAATTTTATTTTGAACTGCAGGCAAAATTTTAACTAAGGAAAAATCGTAATTTTAAGATAGGGGTAAAACAAAAATTTTATTTTGAATTAGGATAAAATCGTAATTTTAAGCTAAGGATAAAATTGTAATTTAGCTAGACCAATAGAAAGTGCCAGATAACTGTCTGACACTATTCTCCAACCTATGTTTTGTAGTTAAAGGTAATAATAGCATAAACATTTCAGGACAGGTTTACCTTTTTTTTTCAAATTTCAATCTATTTATATATCGGAGACCGGCATCTATTGGAGATCACCCTAGAAATCAAATGAGGGAAACCCCACTCTTCTTTTCCTTGTACAGGGCACGTTAATCTTTCAGTAAGGCCCACACTTTAATAATAAAAAGATTTGAGCGACACAATAATCTTTCAACGGCCCACACTAAAGATTTAATTTGGATTTTTTAATCAAGGTTGTAATGTTGTATTGTACAAATTTAAATTTACAAACTAATAATTTTCGACATTAAATTTGGTACTGTACAGAAGTTTATTACATAAACTAATAGGAACTTTTATAAGAAAAAAAAAGTTACAGCAATTATAATGAAAATCCACAATAGAAACGATTTATTTAGCTATGGCTAAGACTTGTTTAGCAATTTGTTAATTCTAAGTCTATAAATCGTAGAGAAATGTAGGTTGAACGGGGATGGTTCGAGGACTAGTTATGATGATAACTATTTACTAATCATGAGATGGTTCGAGTACTAGTTATGAGGATAACTATTTACTAACAAGGGTTGTAGTTGTGAACCTAGCATTTTCTTGCATTTGTAACATGTTTTTAAAGAGATCTAGAAAGTTGGTTTACATGTGGACTAAGAGTTGGTTCATATGTTAAGATATTTAATTATCTAGAGAAGAAAAATCAACAAAATTACATAGAGTTGTCTGTTTATTAGACCATGTGTAGTTATAAAGTCCTTTTGGGAGCGTTATGCGACAAGTGACGAATACGTAAAAGAGTGGTTTTATATCACAAGAGGGTGTAGTGGTAAGGGGGTTATATAACCCCTTCAATTATACATACACATGTATGTATATATATGTGTGTGAGTGGGGAGAAACATTGTGCAGAGGATGACTCCACGAAGAGGATAACGGGAGATGGAAAAACCCACCCCATAGCGCTATGGGGGCACCAGGCTTGGATTTTCCTGATCATGTTCTTCTTCATGTCTCTACTGCTCCCACCACTGAGCCTTCCACATTTCGACAGGCTCAGCAGTATTCTGTTTGGTGGGATGCGATGCGTGCTGAGATTGATGCGCTTCATGCCAACCAGACATGGCGTCTGGTTCAGGCTCCCATTGACGCCAACATTGTTGGTTGTAAGTGGGTTTACAGTATTAAACATAATCCTGATGGATCTGTGAGTCGTTATAAAGCCCGGCTTGTTGCCAAGGGCTTTCATCAGACTGAGGGTATTGACTACACTGAGACTTTTAGTCCTGTGGTTAAACCTACTACTATTCGTCTAGTTCTTTCAGTCGCTTTCTCTCGAGGGTGGTCCATTCGTCAGGTTGATGTCAACAATGCGTTCTTACATGGGGATCTTTCTGAGACTGTGTATATGACCCAACCCCCAGGCTTTGTTGACTCATCTAGACCACATTATGTTTGTCGTCTGCAGAAGGCTCTTTATGGCCTAAAGCAGGCTCCTAGAGCTTGGTTTTCCAAGCTATCCACCGCTTTGCTTGCTGGTGGTTTTACCCAGTGTCTTTCAGATGTATCTCTCTTTGTTTATAGTCGAGATTCGATACTCTGTTATGTCTTGGTCTACGTTGATGACATCATTATTACCGGGAGCTCTTCTGATTTTGTTACCGGCTTGATTGGGCGCTTACATTCTCAGTTTGCGCTCAAGGATTTGGGGCAGTTTTTATATTTTCTGGGTATTCATGCCACATTTTCTGAGGATGTTTTACACTTATCTCAGCAGCACTACTTACTTGATTTGCTACAGCGCACTGGCCTTGCTGATTGTCGACCCTTATCTACTCCTGTCTCTTCCGGTAGACAGCTTTCTCGACATGCTGGTGATCCTTTGTCTGACCCAACTATGTATCGGAGCACTGTTGGTGCATTACAGTATCTAGTGCTGACACGACCAGAGATTGCTTATGCGGTCAGTAAGGTGTCGCAGTTTCTTCAGACACCTACTGATCGACACTGGGTCGCTGTCAAGCGTATTTTGCGGTACCTTAAAGGTACTGTTTCTCATGGGTTATTGTAGGTCCCGGTTTTGACTCCGTTTCGATTGCGAATTAACTCGTGCGACGTGCGGAATCCGTGCACAAACGAGACCGAACACACGAACAGTAATATAAACGTGATTCTTTGATAAATCTGATAACGTACAAGAACCGTGAATCACCTTGCCACTTTCTCTCTCTAGCACTAGAGCTCTCCAAGTTCCTAAATGCCAAATGAGCAAAAGTCTCTAATTCTAACCCTATCTCATCTATTTATAGGCCAAGGCTTATAAGAGCTTTCCTCTTATTTACAATATTGCCACCTTGCCTTTTCTATCTAATATTACAATGTAAGGCTAGAAATAAACTGTTTCAGCTACGATTTGAGATGAAGGAGGCGATAGACATAAATGCACTAACAGACTCCCCCTTGGATATTGCCGCAGTCAATCTCAATCATTGAGTCAAACTCGTAGCATCTTTTCTTTCTTTCTTTCTCTCTCTCTAAGTCTTCTTGAAGCTTTAACACGTTTTCATCAACGTAGACTCCCTCTTGCTCAAACAGAATCCCGGTGGATCTGTCTTCAGCTCCAGCTCCTTCCTTTCGGTAGACTCTTCAGGCTCCCCCTTTCGTCAAGCTTCCGTGCTTTGGGATCGACACCTGGCTTTCCGGTTACAAGCTCCTCCAGAATAGTTCCTGGGTCCTTGAATGCACGCTTCCCTTTGCGTTGAGCTCGTCTTCAGACTCCCCCTTAGACTCGGCTATCGGGATCGTAGTCTGGAATCTGCAATCCTCAAACATTTATAAGTAAAACATTTTAAGTTGTCCAGGTATCGTAACCTGGCTCTATTAAACTTTCTAAATCAAGATCCTGACTCAAAAATATAATAATATGAATATATCCAGGATTAACTTGATTGTCTCCCCCTATCAACAATCTTCAAAGATTTGGCAGTATTTAAGAATCCAACATCGAAAACTGGCTCTATTATAGATTTTAACAATCTAAGCATCCAAATCCTTCACGGTTAATCATCAAAGTCCAACTTAATGACCTTGGAGACTTCACAAACTGTTTTTGATTTTTGAATTTAAAAACTTCAAGTTTCAAATTAATGAACTTGTTTTATTTTTTAGAAACACGATCAGCATACTTGATTTTAAAACTCAGTTTCAGACATTGGTTGTCGAAAATAAAGCAGAAATCAAAATCTTTTTGTATTTTTCTAAAAATATAAAGCAGTAAAGAAATATTTACAAACATATTTACAGACACTATTTTTGTTTGAGTTTGCGTCAGAGGATCATATCAGTTTATGACAAATCACTAGCACCGTTGAGCTTTTTAACACTTTAAGTTCTAAACGATTCACTTAGATTGTCAGTATACTGATCCACTTAAATTTTCACACAAAGTTCAACTGATTCGAGATACGATTTAGATGTATTAAAGACTTAAACTCATTCATGTGTCCCACCTCTTGAATATACTCCCGTATCCAGATCCCGATATTCAGTCTTACAGGTGAGTATACCACAAATGATATCTGTAAGGGGTTATAAATTATGAAGAATCATGAGAGCTCAGGTCAGAACTACCGTTCAGCAGAGAGATCATGACTCAACTTTTGTGTGTGTCCCCTTTAGAGGATCTTTTGTTACAACAGCATTGATTAGCAATTTTATTGTCTTATCATATATGCTGAGGGTGATGCTATGTTTCAAGCATTGCAGAAAGTATTATTCGAGGACTAGGTCAGAACTTCCATTCAGCAGAAGTCCTGGAATAATACCCCAGATATCAACTGAGTATAAAGACCTAGTATATCAGAAAAAGGAATCTTTCAAACAAGATTTCAGGGGTTACCTATATATCCAAGTAGTGTTCACCACGAAATAAGCAAGTAAAGATTTAGGTTTATATCTCGAATACAATCTACTAAGCGTGTAAAAACTACTGACACATCATCAGTGAGACTGTTTATCACATTTAACTTTCCAATTCTTTAGCATGCTATGAAAGTCCACTGATGTACTATCATTTCCTCTTCTTACACAAAAACTCAATTTTCATTTTTAATGTTTTTGTCTTTTTGCCAATAGGTTTTTATCATGTTTTTGTCATTTTCAAAATTTTCAAATGTTTTTTTTTTTGTATTTTCTAACAACAATACTCCCCCTAAAATGCAAAACCATTAAAGAAAATTTGACAACCAACACTGATAGCTTTGCCTCGCCATCCATTTTCTGCTTAAAGTGCTCTGATTTGCAGAAAATATACGCATGATAGCTTTGCCTTGCCATCCATTTTCTGATAGCTCTGATACCACTTGTAGGTCCCGGTTTTGACTCCGTTTCGATTGCGAATTAACTCGTGCGACGTGCGGAATCCGTGCACGAACGAGACCGAACACACGAACAGTACTATAAACGTGATTCTTTGATAAATCTGATAACGTACAAGAACCGTGAATCACCTTGCCACTTTCTCTCTTTAGTTTCTCTCTCTAGCACTAGAGCTCTCCAAGTTCCTAAATGCCAAATGAGCAAAAGTCTCTAATTCTAACCCTACCTCATCTATTTATAGGCCAAGGCTTATAAGAGCTTTCCTCTTATTTACAATATTGCCACCTTGCCTTTTCTATCTAATATTACAATGTAAGGCTAGAAATAAACTGTTTCAGCTACGATTTGAGATGACGGAGGCGATAGACATAAATGCACTAACAGTTATGCATACGTCGGTCTACTTGTCTTGATTTACATGCTTATAGTGATGCTGACTGGGCTGGTTGTCCCGATGATCGACGTTCTACCATAGGTTATTGTGTTTTCCTTGGGCCCAACCTCATCAGTTGGAGCTCCAAGAAACAGCATACAGTTGCTAGGTCGAGTACTGAGGCTGAGTACCGAGCTCTTGCTCATACAGCTGCTGAGTTACGATGGATTGCATCTGTATTGCATGAGTTACATATTACGTTGACTTGTCCACCTTCTCTTTGGTGTGACAATATTGGAGCCACATATCTTGCAGTCAACCCGGTGTTTCATCAGCGCATAAAACACTTGGAGATTGACTTGCATTTTATTCGTGACATGGTTTTGGCGGGTATTTTACACGTTCGGTATGTTCCCACTACGCTTCAGATTGCAGATATTTTGACCAAAGGGTTGTCAGGTATTCCTTTTGACACTCTTCGGTCCAATCTTCACGTTGCTGCGCCACGCTCGGCTTGAGGGGGCATATTAGTGTATATTGTATTGTGTATTATGTTGGTAGTTGAGTTTGTTAGGAGAGTTAGTTACACTGTGTGTGAGTTGGTTATTAGTTTTCCCTTACGGTCTTATATATAGATTAGCATGTCATGTACTGAACTAAGTTTTACCTGTTATGAGATTACTGAGCTTTCATATCTGATTATCATGTCCTTCAGCCGGGAGGTCGCGCCCCACTACGGGTGGCCTTAGAAAAACAATCGTTTTTATGACGTACCTCCCTCCCTCCGTGTGTGTGTGTTATATACTTCTCTATCCTTAAAGATTCCTCTTTCAGAGATTATTGAAGGTAACCAATCAAATAAACACTACAAATGGGAAACATGGATGTGAATATAATTGTTACTGCCACCGTCAATAGTCTTCTTAATTGTGTTGGAGAAGAGAACACCACTAACAAATTTCCACCATCTATTTACCAGGCTCCCAGTAGCCTCCGAAATCTCAGTCCAAGCTCTTTCAAACCACGGGTGGTCTCTATTGGACCACTGCACAGAAAAGATGAGAATCTGCAACGATTTGAAGTGCGGAAATCTGCTTTTGTGCATGATCTATTGTCTCGTCAACAACCTCCATCGACACAACAAGTACAAAAATTAACAAAATGTGTGGAGGAGGTGGCTTCGAAGATAGCGAAAATCAAGGGAAGATATGCTGACATTGAGTCTTATGAATATGATGATATCGAACTCACCAAAATGATGGTTAGGTGATGAAACACTGGTTAAATCCGATGATTAACTAGCTGGATCGTCTCTTCTGTGGGTTCAATCTTCCTTCTTACTCGCCAAAAGACCGAGTCCTGCAAAACAGTAACACCGTTAGCTCGTCAAGAGGGGAATATGGGGGTTTCCCTCTTAACCGGGCTCCGGCGTGAGAATAAGTTCTGTTCTGAGGAGATAAAACAGTGTGTGTTAAGAGTGAGGGTGAGAGGAATCGAATAGAATTAACCTGAATGATGAAGGGTCCTATTTATAGCCGGAGGGTGAAAGAGGGAGGAGCAGCCTTGCCAGCTGCTATAGGGCGCCAGCTGTCCGACCAAGGGGAATATCCTCTTGGTCCCCTCTGCTGTGGACAGGGTAGTGGTACACGTGGCGCGCCTATATTTGTCCATGCTAGAAACATCGTACTGCCATTGTCGGTCTGCTCCTGGATTTGCTGCAAGCCTACATGGCGCCTGAAGACTGGTGACACGTGTCGTCTTTTCTGTCTGAAGGAGCATCTTTGGTGCCACCTTGACGTCTTCCAGAAGCTTCTGGATTCGCTTGCTGATGTAGGCGCCATGTTGGATGAAAAAGTGGTGTGGTCCTTGCCATGTAGGCAGAGAATTGGGACCATACCTCTTCAAGTCCCCCCAGTCCAGTGTGCCTTCTAGTTGAGTTGATCGTCTAGGAGGGATTCTGGACTTATGAAAGTAATGGTTGTTGGCCTTCTCAAAATATATGTTTGTTGCTTTGCACGGTTGAGCTGAGTAGTCGCATGGCACGTGTCGTGCATTGGTGATTCTGCAAAAAAGAGCCAAGTGGATGCGTGGCGCGTGGCTTGTTTGTGAGTTTACAAAGTTGAGCCAACTGGACGCGTGGCGCATGGCGTGTTGGTAAGATTGCAAAGGTGAGCCAACTGGACGCGTGGCGCATGGCGTGTTGGTAGGATTGCAAAGGTGAGACAACCGGACGCGTGGCGTATGGCGTGTTGGTACGATTGCAAAGGTGAGCCAACCGGACGCGTGGTGCATGGCGTGTTGGTAAGATTGCAAAGGTAAGCCAACCGGACGCGTGGCGCATGGCGTGTTGGTACGATTGCAAAGGTGAGCCAACCGCGTGTTGACGCTTCCTTCTTGGATAAGTTTCCTTCATTGGATAAAGACAACTGATGTGACTGTCTGATGTCCCTGTCTTGTCGGAGGTGAACAGGCGCCTTTTCAGTGGTGTCAGCTACTTTCCCTCCTTGTGTTAGACGTGTGCCGCCCAAGCTCCTGAAAAAAGGGGGTGGCGGTTTCTCTCTCTACTGACATGTCTCTCCCCTGTTGGGTGACATTTTGATCTCCTGACGGCCCACTACCCATCGCATTAAATGCGATGGGTATAAATACATGGCGGTTATCCCCTTTCCTTCACTTTTCAAAATTTGAACAAACAGTTTCTTCTCATTCTCCTCCACTTTCTCTTTCTTCTTAGATCTTTCAGATTTATTTTCTCCGTCCTATTGCCCTATGTCTTCCGGAGCCAATCCTCTGGCTAAGAAAAGGAAATACAAGGGTAGGAATCCTCCCGGTCCTGACCGAGCGATGATAGGTTGGAAGGAGGAGGAGTTCCAGAATTTGGTTAAAGAGATGGGTTTTCTTCCGGAGTGGGGTGCCCAGTTTCCGACCCCAAATTCAATGGCCCTGGACGCACCTCCAGGTTATATTACATTGTATGCAGCCTTCTTCCGGGAGGGTGATTTCAGGCTCCCCATGACGAAGTTTACTGCCGATGTCTTAACAAATTATGGGCTTCATATTTCTCAAATAAACGCGTTGGGCCTGCCTCGTGTTACCCATTTTGAATTTATTTGTAGGGCCAACCGTGTTGAGCCGACCTTCGAGATGTTCAACGTCTTTTACATGGTGACTTATACTGGTGGTTTTTACTCGTTTAACTCCCGAACCAGTGGTGTTATCCCCTGTAGCTCCAACCCTCCAAAGAGCCTGCATGATTGGAAACAAAAGTTTTTTTACATCCGCCGTGGTGTTATTCCGGTAGACATGCACTACCGAGCAGAGGGTGAAGGGATCCCTAAGGTCGACGTGACTGTGGATTTTGCTAAGCAAGAATGGTACAAGAAGGTGACGTACAAAGCCACTTCTATTTCTGAACTGGAGGAGATGGCGTTGGTTGGTGCTGGTATGAGCATGCGGTGGGTTCCGAAGAACCCTTTGGGTGTTCATGTGTATGGTTATCAAGGCAAACGTATGTATTATTTCTTATTTGTTTGTGTGTTTCTCTGGTTTTGTTGTGTTCCTTCTCATCTCTTTGTATTTCGCAGTTGGATATAGCTTGCTGAACGTTCTTGATCCGAAGGCCGGTGGTGCTATGGTTGAAGCTATTCAAGCGGATGGGAAACCGACGTGGTTAGACCAGATCCGCAACCACTTCTTGCATCCTACTAACCAGAGTTTTGCTGCTTATGCTAATACCATCCTAGGTGAAGATGATGGTGATGAGCATGATGACAGTGTTTACCCTGCTCGAGGGGAAGTTATTGTTCTCTCGAGTGAGGGTTCTGACAGATCGCATTAAGGCCTAATTCCTCGTTCCCCATGTGCAGGTCCAGCGCAAGGGGCTGTAAACGAGCCTGTGAATGAGCCTGTGCATGAGCCTGTGAATGTTGAGGCTGATGTGGACGTTCCGCTGGAAACTGCTGAGCAGTTAGAAACCAGGAAGAAGAAGAAGTCGGATAAGTCTGTTGGGAAGGAGAAGAAGGCTGAGGAGAACGTCATTGAAACTCCTCGTAAGCGACCTTCAACTCTTCCTTTCCTGGATTATGTAGTCATTTCTGATACGCTACCTGGTTTAGGCGCAGGGAGCAAGCGTACCGAACGTGACCCTGAGGATTAAGAAACCTTGACTGAGATTATGAAGAAAAGAAAGACTCTTGATGCCAAGAAAAAAGAGCTTGATGAGCAGGCCGCTACTGCTCTTGCTGCCAAGAAATCTAAGCTTCAGAAGGAAACTCCCCCTGCACCCTCGGAGTCAGAGGTTGACATGAATGTTTTTAGCGCGAAGCACGGTAATCTGTTGGAGAAAATATACGTTGCTTCTGCTCCTCAAGGTAAATATTTTTTACTTGTAAGTCTCTTGATTTTTGATCTTGTCTTTGACTATCATGGTTGTCTCGGTGACAGTTGTGAAGCCAAGGACATCTCGGAAAAAGTTTGACATTTCAAAGATTACTCCTCCTACTTCTCCTCCGTCTAGGATGTTTGACCTTTCCCCTCCCCGTGATGACCTAGGTGAAAAGAGAAGACAAGATGACGTGGAGATCGAGCGTGTTGGTGAAGGTGGTGGTGATGATGCAGGTGGTGCTGGTGGAGGTGGCCATGGTAAAGGCATTGAAACTGAGGTAGAGTCGAGTGAGGCTACGCCTCGCCAAACCATCTATACCAGGCGTCCACCGGGTGGTGGCGGTGCTACTTTGGGAGTGCCCCGGAGTCCTGAGTTCGAAAATGTCCAAGCCCGGTCTTGGGATACCCATAACTCGGCTTGTGATGATCTACCGCATGTTCCTCGGTGGAATTTAACGCAAGGCTCCCGGATGAATGATGTTGGTAAATTTCGAGAGTTCTTCTCTTTGTCCCTCCCCCCCGCTGAGAGGTTGTTCCAGAAGAGGCGTAACCGGTTTGATCTCTTAGACGATCATATTCATGCCGGGGTTAATTATTTTGCTACCTCCCAGGAGATCGTGCGGGAATGGAAGCTGATGGGGGAGGAGACTCTCGAATTTGAAAATGAGAAAAAAGCGCTTGCTGAGGAGAAGGAGAAGTTCAATGCTGAGAGGAAGGGTTTGTTGTGGAGGGTGTCTGATGCAGAGCAAAAGCTTGCTCAGGAGAAGCAGATTAACTCTGACAAACAAAAGAATTGGGAGGTCGCTTGTGAGCGGACTAATAAAGAATTGCAAGCACAGCGTGACGCGATTGTGAGGATGTCTGTTGAGAAACGCAAGATCAGTGAAGAGGATGAGCAAGATCGTGTTGCGTCTCAGAAGAGGGAAGACGAGTATCTTCAGCGCATAGCTAAGTTGGAAAAAATTGCTGAGGGAAAGGTTGCTGAGGCCAAGGCTTCCGAGATTGTAGTTGAAGAAACCGCTGCTGACTGCAAGTGGCTACTAGCCCGTGCGGTGCCTCTAGTAATTATCAATACTTGTTTGTTTTTGGTATTCCTTACCATTTCCTTCATGTGTGTTACTTTTTTGTAGATTGCCGAGCGTATCGCTGGTTCTGAAGAATTGGCCAAGTATGTATATGAGCTTGGTGAAACTGCATATGATCTTGGTCGCAAGGAAGGGTATGCTAAAGGAAGGGCAGCAGCTGAATCGAAGGAGCCGTTGGAAGACTTTGAACTGTTCAAGACTGATTGTGTCGGCCGTTATGCTGAAAAACGACAGGAGTTCGCGTCTCTGGAGTTTTGTGTTGTTAAAGCTGCTCAAAAATCATCTCGAAAATCTGATGGTGTTGCCCTCTTGAGGAAGGCCCTTGATGATGAGGATCCTGGAACCGGGGGCGCCGGCTCTTAGTCATCAGGAATGAATGATTCCGGCTTGCATGCCGTGTATGGGCTTTGATAGCCTTGTAACTGACAATCCCGTGAACAATTTTAATTTTTATGCTTTGTGAACAATACCTGTTGTTGGTTTGTTATTGTTGACATGTTTTATGTTAATATGTGGCTTTTGTTTCCTTGCTCTTTGTGAATTTTGCTATTGTTACAATATGTGCATGTGTAATTACTTTGATTAGGTATTACGAATGAATGATGGCGCTGACAGGTTGTGTTGTGTTAGTTACAACGTTTATTATGTCGTTTAAGCGCGTTAGTTGATTCGTATGTACGAAGTGGTCGAGTTACAGGTTATTGTGTGGACCCGGCTGTGTTCAACTTTGGGGGTCTTACAATGTTTGTTTACCATGTTTTCGATGCTTTCATGTTAAATGTGGGCACGAAGTATTTATTTGGCGTTTTCTAGGCTTTGGTTGTGTTTCTGACCCGGCTGTGCACCTGGTTGTGACGAGCCTTGGAGGTCTACAACGTTTCCTAAGGTCGAGCCATTGATGTTTTCGTGTATGCCCGAAGTAATATATGTAGTTGTAACAAAAAATTCTCATGAGAAAAGACAGCCAAACACTTGTTGTATTAGTGCTAAATGTGTTGGCGCGCAGCCATTACAAGTACATAGAAAAACTTCGACTGTTTACATGTAGCATCTTCTTAACTGCTGGGCATTCCAGGTCCTTGGGACCTCTTTGTTGTCCAGGGTACGTAATTTATACGCCCCTTTCCCAAGGACTTCGTCTACAACATAAGGCCCTTCCCACTTGGGAGCTAATTTTCCTGGTTTTTCGGCGTTGGACGCCTCATTGTCCCTTAGGACGTAATCTCCTGGATTGAACGTGCAAATTTGAACCTTGGAGTTATAATACTTCTCTAGTTTGGTTTTGTATTTTTCTTCACTAATTGCCGCCATGTCTCTTCTTTCTTCCAGGAGGTCAAGGTCTAACCTCCTTTCTTCTTCGTTGTTGATCATGTTCATTGAGAGCATTCTTGGCGACGGTAGCCCTATCTCCGCTGGTATCACGGCCTCGGACCCATAGACTAGACTGAACGGTGTCTCTCTGTTACTTGTTTTTGGTATCGTCCTATGGGCCCATAATATGCTGGGTAGTTCGTCGACCCAGCCTCTTCTTTGTGTTCCCAACCGTGCTTTGATACCATCTACAATGCTTTTTTTGACGGCCTCCACTTGACCATTCCCCTGTGGGTGTGCGACCGAGGAGAAGGTATGCTCTATGTGCAGTTCTTTGAACCAACGTTGGAGGTCTTCTGCAGCGAAATTTGTTCTGTTATCGGTGATAATTCTTAGAGGCAGCCCGAATCTGCAGATGATCTGTTCCCAGATGAAACGCCGCACTACGGTAGATGTGGTTGATTCCAGCGCCTTTGCTTCCACCCATTTTGTGAAATAGTCTACTGCGACTATGATAAGTTTCACTGCACCCGGGGCTTCAGGAAAAGGACCAACCATGTCTATTCCCTATTGTTGAAACGGCCAGGCCGTTGTTACGGGTACTAGTTCATTTTTGGGGCGCATCGTTTTCGGAGCATGTCTCTGGCAGCCGCTGCATTTTCTCAGAATTTTCACTGCGTCTAGATGCATTCCAGGCCAGTAATATCCGGCGTTCATGACTTTGGCTACCACCATCCTTGGGCCAGCATGCATGCCGCAGACACCCTCGTGCACTTCTCGGATCCGGTAGTTTGCATCTTCTGGGTCGACGCATCTTAAAAACGGTCCTAAGTAGGATTTTCGATACAATATTCCGTCGACCATCTGGTAGTGTTCCGATTTGTATTGTACTTTTCTTGCCTCGGCTTTGTTCTCTGGAAGTATACCAGATTGGAGATACATAATTATCGGGGTCATCCACGATGTTGTTCCCAATTGAATAACGCTCACTTCTCTTAGTGGTACCGATGGGTTGCTTAAAACTTCAATGCACACATCCTTGGCTAGGTGTTGGAAACTTGTGGACGTGAGTTTACTTAACGCATCTGCTGGTTTATTCTCGCTCCGGTTGATGTGGTGCACCTTGTAGGAATAGAAGTTTTGCAGCAATGTTTTTGCTTGATTCAAGTAGAGCGCCATCACGTCTCCTTTGGCATCGTACTGGCCGTAAATTTGCCCGGCTACTAACATGGAGTCCACATGCGCCTCAATGTGTTTGACTCCCATCTTGATCACTAACCTCAGACCGGCCAGAAAGGCTTCATATTCGACTTCATTATTCGTGCTCTTGAAGTCTAACCTAATGGCATACGTGAATTCGTGCTTCTCTGGGCTTACTAGCCTAAGCCCTGCACTTGCGCCATCTTCATTAGACGCACCATTTGTATATAGTAGCCACGGTTCTTCTGAACGTTGCCTTTCAGCTCTTTCCATTGCCTTACACTCCCTGTCTTTGTCGTCGGGCACTTCTGTTATGAAATCAGCCAAAACTTGGCCCTTGATCGCTGGCCTGGGTCTGAAAACCACGTTGTGGCCTCCCAGTTCTATCACCCACTTTGCTAACCTTCCAGAGATCTCGGGCCTTGCAAGGATGTTGTCGATATTGTAGTTTGTTAACACGTGAATGACATGGTTGGCGAAGTACCTGCGTAATCGCCCTGATGCATGAATCAGTGCCAGCACTAGTTTTTCCATTATAGCATACCGTGTTTCTGGATCGTTCAGAGTGTGAGACACATAGTATACTGGTGTTTGAACGCCTTGGCGGTCTACGAGCAGAACTGCTCCAACTGCTTTATCAGATGCTGACAAATACAATACTAGGGGTTCTCCTTTCACTGGCGCTGTTAATGTTGGCAGTCTTATGAGACAATCTTTCATCTCTCGGAATGCGCTCTCGGCTTTCGGAGTCCACTGGAATTGGCTTTTCTTCATGCAATTGCGGAGTGTTTTGATAAACGGAAATGACTTTGCTGCGTGGTTGGCTAGGAAACGGTTTAGTGCTGCTAGCCGTCCAGCCAATTTTTGCATCTCCTTGATTGTTGAAGGTGAAGACATCCGCTCGATCGCTTGTACCTTATCAGGATTGACTTTAAACCCATCTTTTGTCACGATGAACCCCAGAAACTTTCCTTCCTCCATGCCGAAAGAACATTTTGTTGGGTTTAGCTTGATACTTACTCCGCGCAGTGTGTCGAACGTCTTTTGAATGTTGACCAACATCATGCTTTCTTCCTTGCTCATGATGACTAGGTCATCCATGTATACTTCGACGTATTTGCCAATAGCGTTGCTGAATGTTTCGTTCATCAATCGTTGATAAGTTGCGCCTGCATTTTTTAAGCTAAAAGGCATTTTTGTATAGCAGTACAACCCTGTTGGCGTGCGAAACGCAGTCTTATCTTCGTCTTGGATGGCCATCTGCACCTGATGGTATCCCTTATAGCAGTCAAGGAAACATTTTCACCTGAACGTTGCTAGTGAATCAATCTTTTCATCAATATCTGGCAAGGCGTAGCAGTCGCGCGGGAATGCCTTGTTTAAATCCTTGTAATCTACACACATTCTCCAACTGCCATTTGGTTTCTGTACCATTACAGGGCTCGCCACCCAAGTTTGATATCGGACTTCTATGATGATACCGGCATTCAACAATTCCATGACTTGTTCTTGCATAGCGTCGTGCTTTATGTCTCCCAAGTGGGGTTTGGCATGTACCACAGGTTTTGCACTTTCTGAGACATTTAATCTGTGTTCTGCTATGTGCCGTGGAACACCCACCATGTCAGCTGGTGTCCAGGCGAATACATCCATGTTTTCAAACAACAACTCTTTTAGCGCCGCGCGCGTGAGATCAGACATTGCAGGGCCCAAGGCGACCGTTTGTTCTGGGTACGCGTTGTTTAACACCCATTTTTCAGCTTCTACGTGCGGTGCGCTCTTGCTTGCCTTTGCTGGCTGGATTTCATCTATTGCTAAGACTTCTTTGCTTGCAATGATTAGTGCTACCCTTGTTTCTATTGGGAAACCAACAGCTAAATGCGGCCCAGAGCAAATCATACTAAAATCTCCTTGGGATTCTCTTCCCAACAGGATGTCATGTCTTGAGTGTGCTAGTAATACCATGAACGTGACCTCCTCCGTTCATGAGTTTCTTCCGTCTGAGAGTAGCACTGGGAACGATATCTGGCCGAGAGGAAAAACGGCTTCGTTGCAGAAACCAGTTAGCGGGTAGTCAACTGGTTCTAAGCGCGCTTTGTCCTCTTGGTCAAATTGGTTGAAGCACTGTTCGTAGATGATATCTGCAGTGCTCCCTGGATCAATGAAAATGTAGTCGGTTTGGTAATGACCGATTACACCGGATATAACTATGGGCCTTCTTTCTCTTGGACCTCCTCTTACTATGGGAAAGACAACTTGTCTTTCATGCCAAGAATCGTCTTGTGTGCGCTTGTTATAGTTTTTCCTTGACTTTCGTGGGCCTCCTTGAACCATGTGAGTTTCTAATTTTCGGAGTTTCTTGTTATCTGGCCCTTCGTCGAATTTGACGGTGGTCACGTTTTCCGCCTTTTACCAGATGGGTGAGTCTTCTATCTCTCAGGGCTCTTTCTATCTCTTGTTTTAAGCTAAAACAGTCGTCGGTCAGGTGACCTGTGTCTTTGTGGAACTCGCAGAAAAGGTTCGGATCTTGACCCCTCTTGTTTCGCATCTGTAGAGGGGGTTTGAACTGGTGATTTTCTGTTGACAAAACTTCAGAAGGAGTCTTTGTTAAGGGTGTCCACTGTTTTTCCCTTTTTTCTCTATTGACCTCTTTGCAGTGAGCAATTTGGTTGATTGTATTGCGCACGTCTTCTCTTACTGGGCTTCTTTCCCTATAGCCGGATGTTTTCCATGATTGGCCTGTGCCTTTCTTGTTGCGCCGGTCATTGTGGTTGTAACTGTATAGACGGTTGTTGTCACCGGTCAATTGTTTTTCTGTGCGCGCAATTGTTTTAGCTGCCTCGATGAAGGTTTCCCAATCTTTGGGGCCTCCATCTCTTCCTTTCAATCGTTTGATCAAGTCATCACATTTTACTGTCCTCATAAAATGTGCACGCATCATCTTCTCACCTACATCACCGATTTCCAGACATTCTTTGTTATACCTGGTGATGAAATCTTCCACGCTTTCATGGTCTTTCCTCCATATATTCAGACAATCGGCAGGGTCTCTAATGTGCCTGCGGTGTTGAGAGAAGTGCGTGAGGAACTTGTCTCGAAAATCAATCCATGACTTGATTCTTCCTGCTGGCAGGCTGTCAAACCAGACACGCGCTGCGCCGATAAAGGTTTGCGCGAAAAGATGACACCAAGTTGGTAGATTCCAGCTACCTGTTACCCCTGCGCTGTTGAAGACTTGGAGGTAGTCATCGGGATCTGTTAAGCCATTGTATTTGCCTACATTGTGTGGCAGTTTTGTCTTGTCGATATCGGCTGTCGCAATTTCTCTAATGAATTTTGAGTTTTCGGCCATGTCATCTGGGCGATAGCTCAATGAGCAATCATGTTCTGCTTTCGGGTTGTACCCCGCGCGCTTGCGGGGTACGTACGCTTCGTGTTCTGGTGGCAACCTACTGAACACCGTGTTTTCCCTATAAGTTGCATCATCTTCTTCCTTAAAACTGTCCCACTCGTCGTTTATATTGCGCGGACCTAAACGACTTTGCACTGGTTTTCTTTGTGGATGAGAATACTGCACATAATTGCTCTCTGTTTCGCCATAGGTATCGCGCGTGTCTTGCGCGCTTGGCCTTCTGATATTTGGTACAGGTGCTTTTTCAGGGCGTAAGTTCCATGCATTGGCCTGCTGAGGCATGTGAGTGCTAAGAGACCTTTGCGGTGGGGTAACAAATGCGGACTGGTTGGCTTGTGCTTGGAGCAAAGCCTGTTGTGCGCCTAGTTGTGTATAAACAAGGTTTATAGACGCCATTTGTTCGGCATACCAGGAAGCCAGAGTTTTTCCTTCGGGTAGCCCTAAAAGCGCAGAGAAGTTCAGTTGTGTCTGTACCGATGGAGCTGACGGGCCAGCTCCATGGTTTGGTGCCTGGACTGCTGGAGGTGTTTGGAGAACTACCACTCTGGATGCACTTCCAAAGATCTCAGGAAAATCGTTGTTCACTCTCCCTTCTTGGATGGTCTCGTTCCCCTGGACTCTTTGGGCACGCGTGGTGTCCGTGATGAGTTCAAAGGAAGAGACTTCTCCGTCCATATGAGGAGAAGGGGTTGGTTCAGTCATTCTAGTGAGTTTTTGAACAAAAAAGAAGATGAGAGTGGTTTGCAAAAGATGCGGATGGCGCAAATGATGAAACACTGGTTAAATCCGATGATTAACTAGCTGGGTCGTCTCTTCTGTGGGTTCAATCTTCTTTCTTACTCGCCAAAAGACTGAGTCCTGCAAAACAGTAACACCGTTAGCTCGTCAAGAGGGGAATATGGGGGTTTCCCTCTTAACCGGGCTCCGGCGTGAGAATAAGTTCTGTTCTGAGGAGATAAAACAGTGTGTGTTAAGAGTGAGGGTGAGAGGAATCGAATAGAATTAACCTGAATGATGAAGGGTATTTATAGCCGGAGGGTGAAAGAGGGAGGAGCAGCCTTGCCAGCTGCTATAGGGCGCCAGCTGTCCGACCAAGGGGAATATCCTCTTGGTCCCCTCTTGTAACACCCCGTGTTTTCACGAGTGAAAGTCAAAGTCAAGGTCAAAGTCAACGACCGATTGCGCGCAACTCGACTCATAGAATTGTTTGTATGATATTTAGATTATGTGGAGTAATTGTCGTACATTGCAATAATCGAATCATTCTAGCCGTATTTCGATCGACCTACGACTGTGAACGATAGGAAGTAACAATGCGATAAAGTTGATCAAGCTATGCTAATCGAATCGACATCAAATCGTAACTCGAGCTATGTATTTTACTTGTCATTATACGTGTGTGTGTGCCTTACGTGTTACCTGTGCATGTTTATTTTATGTTGTGTTGTGATAATCAAGCGAACTCAATCGAACTCGAAGTTTAACTCGAATATAATCGAACCCGAATCCCGAGTCGAACCATATAAGAAGTAGTTGGGACTGAAAGTAATTTGACTAGGAACCCTATCGAATCGCTCGTAAGCCGAAACCGAATCAACATCGCGCCGAGTCCACCAAGGGAGGCGGCATCCGCACGGATGGCCCATCCGCACGGATGGCCAATCCGCACGGATTGCCAGTCCGCACGGATGGCCAGTCCGCGCGGGTAACCTACCCGGGTGCGTGCCATGCGCACGACCCATCCTTTCCCCTTTTGGCATCTTATAAATACACGGGTCACTCTCCACTTTTTCCACTTTTGGCAAGTGACGTCCGAACCATACGCATTCTTCGCCTTTTTCCCAGATTTCTTCCAATCCAGGTAAGATCTTGCAACTATTCTTGTATATCTTTGATCTCTACACAATTCTACACATTTCTATCTTTCGGATCTTCGATTTTAACCATGAAATCATCCGGATATGAGGTATTCTCTAGTGACGTCATCATGAAGTTCATAAGAACTTCAAGCTTGACCTCATTCCACCTAGAATATCTCAGATCTAAACGATTTCTACAAGTTTTTACAATAATTTCACCTAGATCTAAACTTTTCTAAAGATAAAAGAGTTGAAAGAAATAGAACAAAGTTCTTTCCCCACTTTTACCCTTGAAACCGGTACAAATCCGATCAGTCCTTGTGTTTTACTCATCAATAGTAATGCCCTAGTTCCAGATCCGGAATTCTACCCGTAGACAACTGATTTCGGGGTAACCGGGAGAGCTGTTCCGAGTCGCCGACAGGCTGAGTTAGGGTGGTTCCTGGCCGGTCTAGTCACGCGGGTGGGAACACAACTCTAAGTGGTTGCTACGTGGTCAGAACGTCTCGATAAACGACAACAGAAACCAAGTGTAGACGAACGGAACAACCAGACTCGTTGTCCGCACGGACAAGCTATCCGCACGGACTAGCTGTCCGCACGGACTAGCCGTACGCACGTACAGGTCATACGCACGAGTGGTGATCCGCACGGGCTACCCTTGGGACCCACTTTCCAAACAAGGTTTGAGTATCGACGAACGAGCAATCCGGACGGACAACCTCTGAATGGATTACTCTTCGGATCATGAGATACTAAGGCCTTAAAACGAAAACCAAACAATTTTCATCCGCACGGCCAGGCCGTACGCACGGACAGACTATCCGGACGGATTGCCTCTGCCCGCGCGCACGGACTGTCCGCACGGACTACCATACGCACGGACCGCCGTCCGCGCGGCCGGCTTGAAAGGTAGAAACATTTTGGTGTTTTCAAAATGCTACAACGAAAACTTCAAAGCACAAGCCATCATACACAAACACATCTTAGGAAGAAACAATCCACTTGAACATTCATCCACACAAGCAACTTGTCCGCACGGACAGCTCGTACGCACGGACAGCTCGTGCGCACGGACAGCTCGTACGCACGAACAGCTTATCCGAAACGGATCACCATCCGCACGCATTACCATCCGTACGTATCACCACCCGCACGGATAGGTCATGCGCACGGATGACCCCTACTCACGGATGACTGATCCGCACGGTCAGTCATTCAGCCCACTCTCACTTTTACTGTTTTACGCGTCACTTATCGTTACGTTATCAAATCTATTCAGGCTAACCGTACTCGCTGTAAAGCGCTCCCTTCAATCCACTATCGCTGTGAGTATACTCGAACCCTTTTTGCTTTAGCACTTTTGGGTGTTACATACGTTACAACTAATCAAACTACATCTATCACACTACTCAAGCTATTTTAACGCTTAACCATTAATGCATGTTATACGTGGCTTATGAATGCTTGTTTGTTATGTTTACACATGGAATGCTGTCTACCTGCCTTAGCAACGATAGTACTATAGTTTGGACTCAGCACCCGTTCACACGGGGGTTGTTAAGGATCTTTTACTTGCATGGATTACAGTGGTAATCGTGTATTGCGAACTGCCTCGGGCAGTCAACCCGCAGTCATTGGTATCGATGGATCTGTGTCGATAACTAACGTGCTTCATTTCACTATGTGTACGTGCTGGTTATGCGTAAACGAATTCGAACTCTATATATGCTATTATCAAACTTGTATGCTCACCTTTACATTTTATGTATTGACATTATTTTAACGTATGTGACAGGTGCTTAGGACGCATATGTGGTAGGAAATGGAAGCTAGAATAAAGCTTTAGAGCCCAACAAATAGTTGTCTGTAGATAACTTATTAGGGGTCTCTAGAAGCAGATAAACAATTTCTACTTATTTGAATCTGAGTTGTCAGAACAGAATATTTGTTTTGATGTTGCCTGTAATAACTTGTTTGACTATTTATGTTACGGTATGGGACGTAATGTTTAATTAAATGGTGATGATAGTTGTTATGGAAACTTCTGGACAATCTGTTTCGCTCAGTGCCGCGCCCCGATGATTCCGCCATCGGTTGGGGTGTGACACCTCTGCTGTGGTCAGGGTAGTGGTACACGTGGCGCGCCTATATTTGTCCATGCTGGAAACATCGTACTGCCATTGTCGGTCTGCTCCTGGATTTGCTGCAAGCCTACATGGTGCCTGAAGACTGGTGACACGTGTCGTCCTTTCTGTCTGAAGGAACATCTTTGGTGCCACCTTGACGTCTTCCAGAAGCTTCTAGAAGCTTCTGGATTCGCTTGCTGATGTAGGCGCCATATTGGATGAAAAAGTGGTGTGGTCCTTGCCATGTAGGCAGAGAATTGGGACCATACCTCTTCATTAGGGATGCTTGTTTTATACTTGAATTCATTCACGAGATTTCAGCAGGTTCCACCTTGCCGTTGCAGGACCAATACATACCTTATGACCTGGTGTTACTAGAGAACCAAATCCCCTTTTTTGTTCTTAAAGGCATATATGAGTGCGTTATTTACAAATTTGAAAAAACTCAACCTCTTGCTGAATTTATCCAGACACTTCTGAAGTATGCCAACCTCTTTAAAAGAAGACTAAAAGTATGCGGTAGCAGCTTATATGCCAATCATGATCATATTCTTGGCTTATTGCATCATTGTTACCAGCCTGGCCGATATTATATTTCATCTACTTTTCCAAGTTCAACAATCCACTCGACTGAAGAATTAGATAGGGCTGGAGTAACCTTTAAACCTAACCAAGATCCCAAATGGCCATTGGCCATGGAAGTGAAGTTCATCCGTTCAAGATTATTCTGGTTTTTGTTTAAGCCTACTTTCACAATGCCAACGTTGCGTATCAATGATTTTACAGAGTTGGTCTTTAAAAATCTCATTGCATACGAACAATCGTATGTGGCCCGTCCTTACATCACATCATATGCTAGAGCAATGAATATGCTAATTGATACTGAGGAGGACATTGGCAAGTTGGTGAGAGCAAAAGTTATTGTCAATCATATAGGCTCAAATGAAGAGGCTGCAAACATGATTAACAGGATATGCAAAGAAGTTGTTCCGAAACATTTCTATTACACTCGACAGTGGGAAGAACTGGATAGCCATTTCAAAGGTTGATTATGAAGTTAAAGCGTACTTATTTCCATAGTCCATGGAGTATCATTGCGCTATTTGCTGGATTCGTCCTTTTTGTTCTGGCTATGCTTCAAACCATCTTTACTATTAAGTCTTCCTGAAGCAAGTAACAAAGACTAAATAGTGTAGGTTAATCGTGATGGGTAGTGGTACAAGTCAAAATCGGATATCATTGGATACGTGTCATCAGGTACGGGAAATGGGGTTTGTAAGATAAACGGGTGAGTAGAAAGATAATGTCACATGTCTTTATGTGTTAAATTAGATAATGGGTTAGTTTTGTTTATGCAAGTAGTGCATCAAATAAACATGGAATGACGGTAGAAGTTTTAGGAGATAGTAGGAGTATATTTGTTTGTTTTTCTATTTTCCTATTTATGTAATATTTTCAGCAAGAATGAAAGTGTGTGGGTGATGCATAAAAGTAAGACACTTTTCTATAGGTGCTCATTTATTAAAGTGCATGGTGCAGATTAATAAAAGTAACCTGAATTATAAATTGATTTGATTTTCGGGCATGAGCTGGATATTAAAGTGCACTGTCGACATTTCCCATCAAGATGTAATAATTTTTTTAATGGTGATGAAACACTGGTTAACAATAGGCTAATCAGCCGTGTCGTCTCGTGTATATGGGTTCAATCTCTTCCTCCACTCGCTGACTGCTGGATTCCTGCAAAACAGAACACCAGTGACTCGCCACAAGGAGGGGAATAGGGGGTTCTCCTTGTGACCACCCTCAGGAGTGAGGATAAGTACTGTTCTGAGGAGAATAGTGTGTGTTGTAGGTGAAATAGAGAGAGAGCAGAATGTTAAACCTGAAGGAGGAGTCTCATATTTATAACCAAAGGATAAAGAAGGGAAGGAGGGCCTTGCCAACTGCTGTCGAATGCCAGCTGTCCAACCAAGAGGAATATCCTCTTGGTCACTTCTATCGTGCTCAGAGTAGTGGATGACGTGGCGCATCCTTACTCGTCAAGATAGGAGAATTCTAGCAGTGGTTGTCGGCCTGTCCTTGGAATATCTTGTAGGTTCAGCTGGCGTCCGTCTACTAGTGACATGTTTTGTCCTTTTTGTCTGGCGGAACATCTTTGGTGTCACCTGCGATTTCTTCCAGAAGCTTCTGGATATGTTCTGCTGATGTAGGCGCCATGCTGGATAAAAGTGGTGTGGCCCCTGCCATGTGTGCATGGATTTGGGACCATACCTCTTCAAGTCCCTCCAGTCCAGTGTGCCTTCTAGTTGAGTTTATCATCTGGGAGGGATTCTGGACTCATAAGGGTGGAAGTATTGTTGTTTGCTTTAAGTTTGAGCACTAGCGTTTACCGCGCATGGCGCGTGTTGACGACGTTCTAGGTTGAGCCAAAACAACGCATGGCGCATGTGCGAGGTTTGGCCAAAACAGCGTATGTTGCATGGTGATGTCTTGTAAAATTAAGCCAAAACAGCGTATGGCGCATGGTGATGGCGTGCAAAATTTAGCCAGAATAGCGTGTAGCGCGTGGTGATGACTTGCACAATTGAGCCAAAATAGCGCTTGGCGCGTGATGATGACTTGCAAAATTGAGCCTAAATGGCACATGGCGTGTGGGATTTTTTACTTTAGAGATTTCTTCAAGGGGGGGTTTTGATTTTCAACTTTGTAAAGATGTTGACGTCTGATGTGACTGATGTTCCGTCTGAGGTGGCTGTCTTGTCGGAGGTGTGTACAGTTACTTTATCAGTATGTCAGGCACGTTTTTCGTCGTGTGTCAGGGGCGTGGCGGCCACGCGCCCTAAAGAGGCGGCGTCTCGTTTCCTCTCTCCTGACATGTCGTCGCCTGATTGGTCGGCCTTCTGCCTTCCGACGGTCCACTACCCCATCGCATTAAATGCGATGGCTATAAATACACGGCGGTTTCCACTAAATCTCCACTTTTTTCTCCAACTTCCATCTGATTTCAAAATTTCAAAACCCTCTTTTCTCTCTTTCAAATCTTCTTTCCTTTTCTTCTTGATTCTTGAAAAAATGTCCACCGGTGCAAAACCTGCTGCTATGAGGAAAAGGAAATCCAAGCCCAAAAATCCTCCGGGTCCAATCAGGCAGTTATTAACTGGAAGGAGGACGAACTTAACAACTTAGTTCAAAATTTTGGTTTTTCTTCAGATTGGGGAGTCCGGTTTCCGACACCCAACTGTACCGCTCTGGATGCTCCCCCCGGTTACATGACGTTGTTTGTTGACTTCTTCCGAGAGAGTAACTTCCTTCTCCCAATGTCGAAGTTCATCAGGGAGGTGTTGACTGGCAATGGTTTACATATATCTCAAATAAACGCTTTGGGGTTACCCCGGATCACTCACTTTGAGTTTATTTGTCGGGCCCAACCTATTGAACCTATATTTGAGAAGTTTAACATTTTTTACTTTGTTACATATACTAGTGGTATTTACTCTTTCAACTCCCGTACTGGTGGGGTGAGGCCTTGTAGCTGGAATCCTCCCAAAAGCCTTCACGACTGGAAGCTGAAATTCTTTTATATACGCCGTGGTGTTATCCCGATTGACATGCATTATTGGGCAGAGAGTGAAGGTATCCCTCGAGTTAATGTTTCGATATCTTATACTGACCAGGATTGGTATAACCGCTCTAACTCGGAAGGTTACTCCGATCATCTAATTGGAAGAGAGGGCATTGGTGGTGGCTGGGATGAGCATGTTATGGGTGCCTCAAAACCCTAGGGCCTATCCGGTCTATGGGTACAAGTGAAAAGGTACCGCTTTTCTATTATCTACCTTGTTACTGTTTTTCCTTGTTTATCTTTTCACATTCTTTTATATTTTTCAGCAGGATATAGTTTATTGAATGTTTTTTATCCCAATGTGGGTGGTGCAATGGTTGTGGCTGCGTTGCCCGAGGACCGACCGGTGTGGGTTGATCAGATAAGGGACAACTTCTTGCACCCTTCGAGTGAGAGCATGGCGACTTATGCCAACAATGTTTTAGGTGATGATGGTGAAGATGAAACTGATGTCGATACTGCTCCTGCTCGGGAGGAACTTATTCTCCTTTCGGGTAAGGAGTCTGCTGGTTCGTATCAGGACCTAATTCACCGTTCCTCGCGTGCAGGTCCACAGCGAGGAGCTACTCGGGAGCCTGCTGGCGAGGGCGTTTCTACTCCTGTTGCGGATCCACAAGTTGCTGCTGCTAAACAAACAGAAACGAGGAAGAAGAAGAAAGAGGAGAGGACGAAAGAAAAAATGACTGAGAAGCCTGTTGCTGAACTGCCTCGTAAGCGTCCTTCTAACGCCTCTGTCTTGGACTATGTTGTCATTTCTGACACATTATCTGGTTTAGATGCAGGGGTTAAACGACCATCTCGTGACCCAGATGATGATGCTACCTTGACGAAAATGATGAAGAAAAGGAAGGTGCTTGAGGACAAAAAGCGTGAGCTGGATGCATAAGCTGCTACTATGTTGTCTGAGAAAAAAATCAAAGTTTATGGGTGAGACTGCTGCACCCTCTGAGTCGGAGATTGACTTGGGTGTGTTCAGCAAGAAATCTGGTAATCGTCTGGAGAAAATATTCAAAGCTTCTTCTGCTCCACGATGTATGATCTCTTTCGTTGCATGTGTTTTGAGTTTCATCTAACTTTCTTTATCTTTTTAACATTACTATTTGCGTTTTGCTGCAACGTCTTCCAAATCTGCTCGTTCTAGGGCCAAGATTGATGTTTCAAAGATTACTCCACCCACGTCTCCTCCTTCAAAACAACTTGATTTATCTCCTCCTAACCCTAACCCGAAAGGGAAAGGTAAGGAAGATGACGTTGAAGGTGACATGACGGAAAAGGTGGTTGAGAATGTTGATGCCGGGGTAGAGGTTGAGCGGGGTGGCGCGCACGTGGAGGGTGAAGAAACTGATTGGGACTCGAGTGAAGCTACCCCCAAGGTATGATATACACTAAATGCGTGCACACATCTGGTGGTGGTGGTGCTTCCGGTAGCCAGCAGGGTCCGGATATTCATAGAGTTGAAAGTGGATCTTGGACAAGCCACAACCCAGCCTGCGATGACCTTCCGCATGTTCCATGCTGGGGTTTAACCCAGGGTTCGAGGATGGATAGCCTCCCGAACTGTTGTGAGTTTTACTCCTTGTCGCTCCCCCTAGCAGAGAGACTTTTCCAAAAGAACCGCCATCGCATGGATCTCTTAGATGATCACATTCATACTGGTGTTAACTACTTCGCCACTACCCAAGAGATTGTGAGGGAGTGGTAGACAATGGGCGAGGACACGCTGGAGTTTGAAGCTGCGAATAAGGATTTTGTTGCTTAGCGGGAGGTGTTCAATGCTGAAAAGAAGGGTTTGTTGTGGAGGGTTGTAGATAATGAAGAGAAACTCGTGAAGGAGAAACAATTCAATGCCAACCACCAGAAGGAATGGGAGGCTGTATGTGAGAGAACCAACCAGGAGTTGAAGGCTTCTCGTGATGAGATAGTTAGGTTAAAGGGTGAGAAAACCAAGGAGAGTGATGAACATGAGCGTGTGCTTGCTGCCTACCAAAAGAGGGAGGCTGAATCTGAATCTCGGATTGTTGCCTTAGAAAAGGCTGTTGAAGAAAAAACAACCCAGAACAAGGCTTTAGAAATCCTTGCTGAAGAGATCAGTACTGATTGCAAGTGGCTGCTTGCTCTCGGTGTTCACTTGGTACGTTTCTTTGTTATTTTAATTTTCCCTATGTCTCTTCTTATGTGGTATATTTCTTCTCATGGCTTTTTTGCAGATTGCTGATCGCATAGTGAAATCTGATGAGCTGGCTAAATATATGTTTGAATTGGGTGGGGCTGCTTATAACAGCGGACGTAACGATGGATATGGTGAAGGTAGGGCAGCTGCTTTGGCCAACGGGAAAGATTATCAATTTGAACTCCACAAAGTTGACTGCACAGCTATGTATACTGCCAAGCGCTAGGAGTACGAATTTCTTGAATTTGGCATTGTTAGAGTCGTTGAGAAGTTAACCAGGAAAGGCATCAATGTGGAAACCCTTGAGAAGGCGCTTGAAGATGAAGATGCGTAGGCTAGTGACGCTGGCCTAAGTCACCAGGTCTGATTGCGTTAATTCTCCGGCTTGCATGCCGTGTATGGGTCTGTTGACCTTGTAATCCTCAAACAATTTGGTACTTACTTTATGTTTGTAAACAATATGTCCTTATGGTTCTGTGTTTGCTGATACATTACCACAATTTTGTTGACGTATATGCTAACTTTTAGTTGTTAATTTGCTTGTGTGAATTTTGTTTTAGTTACAATATGTGCATATGTTTAATTGCTTTGATCAGGTATTGTGAATGAATGATGGCTATGACAAGTTATTATGTTTGGTCCTCTTGGCTTTGCGCTTTTATTTTGCCATGCCCAAGTGTCTCTACAATGTTTGTTTTATCACTATGCCAATTGTTTGTTCGCGTGCCCGAAATGTACAAAGTGATCATTAACAGGTTATTGTGTCTTATTGACCCGGTTGTGCACTTGGTGATGACCAGCCTTGGGGGTCTACAATGTTTGTGTTACCTTGTCTACGATGCTTTCGTGTATACGTGGGTATGAAGTAATAGTTGGTTGACAGGTTTTATTGTGTGTATTAGTTAGGATCTAAGTTTCTATTGATTGTTTTGTTTAACAGGAATGAAAGATGAAACAGAGAATGATGTGCAGCGGAAATGGAAATAAACTTTATAACACAATCAAAGAAGAATAGTTTTCATCATACATGATTTCATTAGTCAAAAGATTGTATGAATTACAAAAGTTTAACTATGCATGCACGAACACTAAACTCCCCCTGTAACACCCGAAAATTTTAAATGTAACAACCCTCATTAAAAACTATTATTTCTTATGATTTATAGTCCAATAGAAACCCTAATTGAAACACCCAAGTGATCATCGTTAAAGTTGAATGGAGTTAATACACTAATGCAAGTTCCGTTGTATCTAGAAATTAGAACTCGTAACCAGGGAGATCCTAAAATAGAATATTAAGCAATTAAGTAAAATTATTAGCTAAGTAAGATTAATTAACGGCTAAGTAAGATTAATTAAGCTGAGCAAGATTAATTAAGTCAAGCAGGTAGGTAGGCATGTCAAGCAGGTAGGTAGGCATGTCAAGCAGGTAGGTAGGCATGTCAAGCAGGTAGGCAGGCATGTCCAAATTGCAGCTATAAATAGAAGACATTGGCATTCGATTCTGGGTGTTCAAACGACGATAAAATTCAACTCAGACGCGGAGATATCGTCCAAATACTCTCAATTAACACACACGAAACACTAATTAGTATAGCGGGGTGCTGCCGCAATCAGGGTATTAACTCAATCGCTGCTACGATTCATTGTCCGATCGATTTGAACTATCCGATAGATGTTTAAGTGCTGCTCAAATTGGGCTTATACTTTGTCATTCGTCGTGATTTCGACGGGATGTTTGAGTGCTGTCCGAAAACGGACTATACTCCGTCCTTAGTTGTGAATCCGCTGGATGTTTAAGTATCGTACTTTGTCGTTCGTCGTTAATTCGATGGATCATCGTTAATTCGATGGATGAAGTATCGCACTTTGTCATTTGTTGTGAAGGTTTAATCTCGTGAGTTATCGTAAAAGCTGTATTAGTTAATTACCTAGTTTGTGTGCAAATTAGGTTAAGAGAATAATCAGTAAGCTAAACTCTGTCCGTATGAATCTACAATTGGAAACAAGGTAGCGTCATTTGGAAAATTTTAAGGTACGGGTAGAATCCTTTCTTTCGATTTATGTCGTTTTGATAAAAGTATGTCATTCCTGATTTTAAACTACGTATTAAGATTAAGTTATAAATTCAGTACGGATAGATTCCTTTCTTTCGATTTCTGTCAATTCTGATTATAAATTCCGTATTAAGATTAAGTAAGTTATAAATATCGTACGGGTAGAATCCTTTCTTTCGATTTATGTCGTTTTGATAAAAGTATGTCATTCCTGATTTTAAGTTCCGTATTAAGATTAAGTTATGAAATAAGTTATAAATTCCGTACGGATAGAATCCTTTATTTCGATTTATGTCGTTTTGATCCAAGTATATTATTCCTGATTTTAGATTTCGTATTAAGATTAAGTTATGAAATAATTTATAAATTCCGTACGGATAGAATCCTTTATTTCGATTTATGTCGTTTTGATCCAAGTATATTATTCCTGATTTTAGATTTCGTATTAAGATTAAGTTATGAAATAAGTTATAAATTCTGTACTGATAGAATCCTTTCTTTCGATTTATGTCAGTTAGATACATATAGAATCCTTTCTTTCGATTTATGTCCGTTGGGTACGGATAGACTCCTTTCTTTCGATTTACGTCGCTTGGATATAAGTATATTATTCCTGATTATAAATCCCGTATTAAGATTAACTTCTGAAATAAGTTATAAATTCCGTATTAAGATTAAGTTCTGAAATAAGTTATAAATTCCGTATTAAGATTAAGTTCTGAAATAAGTTATAAGTTCCGTATTAAGATTAAGTTATGAAATAAGTTATAAATTCCGTATTAAGATTTAAGTTATAAAATATATGTTGGAAGTTACAAAACATTTTGAAAAAGGTTTTATTTTACATCAGTTATTTAGAAAATGGTTTATGAAAAATATTATTTTCAAGTATACATGTTTGTGAGTTAATTGTTTATAAATCAAATTTCATACTCTAGTGGTTCCTTATTAACGAGTCAAGGTTTTATCTTGTTTCGTTTAATAAACCACATTTTAGGGACGAAATTGTCAAGATAGGATTGATATCCACACCTTGGTGACTGGTTCCACTCTTATATTTTCAATCTCGCCAAAGATTCGTATTTTACAAGTTACAAGTTAAATATCTTAAGACTTATAAGTTATAAGTAAATAAGTTACAAGTTTAATATGATATATAAGTATTATGTTATTCAAGTCAAATTGTTTTAAATTACTATGTCTTGTTTTTAAAACTCCTCACGTCTTTGATTATTGATTCATTTGACAGTCCGTTCAATTCCTATTCTAATCATTTGATTTAGTTTTCATGTCATGCGATAGTTTTTCTGTTAAGTTGTACTCATTATCGCATGTTCCAATATATGTTCCGTTCTGTTCTGAAAATAAGTTTTATAAGTTATGTGAATAAGACCATTTGTACTCTGATACCCTGAGTATCGCTTCTCGTGGAGTGTCCCACGAGTATGTTGTTGTGGCATCGACATCATGTGCTCCATCCGTGACGGAGAGATTAGTTCACGGCGTCTCTTAAGTACAAGTGTGGTACATATAAGATATTAGGAGGCGTATGGATCGATCCTAGGATTTAAGTTTTCAGGAAATGGATAACAGGTATGCCAACTTGCCATTTCGTGTGATAAGTATGCAGGAGTAGCTACCTGTGTATTGTCACGTTTTCAGTTTGCTCATGGGTACATCCGTAAGATATAATTATGAAATTAAGTTATTTGCATCGTCAAGTTCCATCCGGTTATTAAAATAAAATAAGCTTTTGTTTTCCTCTATCCGCACACTGGGCAAAACTTTTTCAAAATTTTGCTCAGACGTACGTTTTTTGTTGTTGTTGTTTTCTTCTTTACGTCAGGTTATCAAGACAAGCTGGGACGGAATATGGAAGAGTGCTCGAGTGTTTAGAAAAGACGGTAGAAATAATTGTAATGGATTAGATATCCTTCATTAAGCTGTAAAGCCTTGTAATACATTTAAGTATAAATGGAATTATGTTTTTGATCTGACTACCGATATTGTGACACTTCGGCCCGTTCCGGGTCGGGGTGTTACAGCTATGGTATCAGAGCAAAGGCTCTTTCCTGTAGAAAACTTAAACATAAGTTAAGACCTGTGAGGTAATGGGTAGACATTGGGTTAGGATTTCGATGTCCAATCAGTAGAAACATCGGTTAGTAACTTTTCTTTAAACATTCATGATAGTCTCGAACATAAGTATTTCGTCATCTTCATTGTTTTTACTCCAGCTTTATTTCAAGTATGACTATTAATCATAGTAGGTAGTGTTCAAGTATGATTATTAATATATATGTATGTAATAATTTCGAGGACGAATTTTTTTTTAGAGGGGTAGATTTGTAACACCCGAAAATTTTAAATGTAACAACCCTCATTAAAAACTATTATTTCTTATGATTTATAGTCCAATAGAAACCCTAATTGAAACACCCAAGTGATCATCGTTAAAGTTGAATGGAGTTAATACACTAATGCAAGTTCCGTTGTATCTAGAAATTAGAACTCGTAACCAGGGAGATCCTAAAATAGAATATTAAGCAATTAAGTAAAATTATTAGCTAAGTAAGATTAATTAACGGCTAAGTAAGATTAATTAAGCTGAGCAAGATTAATTAAGTCAAGCAGGTAGGTAGGCATGTCAAGCAGGTAGGTAGGCATGTCAAGCAGGTAGGTAGGCATGTCAAGCAGGTAGGCAAGCATGTCCAAATTGCAGCTATAAATAGAAGACATTGGCATTCGATTCTGGGTGTTCAAACGACGATAAAATTCAACTCAGACGCGGAGATATCGTCCAAATACTCTCAATTAACACACACGAAACACTAATTAGTATAGCGGGGTGCTGCCGCAATCAGGGTATTAACTCAATCGCTGCTACGATTCATTGTCCGATCGATTTGAACTATCCGATAGATGTTTAAGTGCTGCTCAAATTGGGCTTATACTTTGTCATTCGTCGTGATTTCGACGGGATGTTTGAGTGCTGTCCGAAAACGGACTATACTCCGTCCTTAGTTGTGAATCCGATGGATGTTTAAGTATCGTACTTTATCGTTCGTCGTTAATTCGATGGATCATCGTTAATTCGATGGATGAAGTATCGCACTTTGTCATTTATTGTGAAGGTTTAATCTCGTGAGTTATCGTAAAAGCTGTATTAGTTAATTACCTAGTTTGTGTGCAAATTTGGTTAAGAGAATAATCAGTAAGCTAAACTCTGTCCGTATGAATCTACAATTGGAAACAAGGTAGCGTCATTTGGAAAATTTTAAGGTACGGGTGGAATCCTTTCTTTCGATTTATGTCGTTTTGATAAAAGTATGTCATTCCTGATTTTAAACTCCGTATTAAGATTAAGTTATAAATTCAGTACGGATAGATTCCTTTCTTTCGATTTCTGTCAATTCTGATTATAAATTCCGTATTAAGATTAAGTAAGTTATAAATATCGTACGGGTAGAATCCTTTCTTTCGATTTATGTCGTTTTGATAAAAGTATGTCATTCCTGATTTTAAGTTCCGTATTAAGATTAAGTTATGAAATAAGTTATAAATTCCGTACGGATAGAATCCTTTATTTCGATTTATGTCGTTTTGATCCAAGTATATTATTCCTGATTTTAGATTTCGTATTAAGATTAAGTTATGAAATAATTTATAAATTCCGTACGGATAGAATCCTTTATTTCGATTTATGTCGTTTTGATCCAAGTATATTATTCCTGATTTTAGATTTCGTATTAAGATTAAGTTATGAAATAAGTTATAAATTCTGTACTGATAGAATCCTTTCTTTCGAATTATGTCAGTTAGATACATATAGAATCCTTTCTTTCGATTTATGTCCGTTGGGTACGGATAGACTCCTTTCTTTCGATTTACGTCGCTTGGATATAAGTATATTATTCCTGATTATAAATCCCGTATTAAGATTAACTTCTGAAATAAGTTATAAATTCCGTATTAAGATTAAGTTCTGAAATAAGTTATAAATTCCGTATTAAGATTAAGTTCTGAAATAAGTTATAAGTTCCGTATTAAGATTAAGTTATGAAATAAGTTATAAATTCCGTATTAAGATTTAAGTTATAAAATATATGTTGGAAGTTACAAAACATTTTGAAAAAGGTTTTATTTTACATCAGTTATTTAGAAAATGGTTTATGAAAAATATTATTTTCAAGTATACATGTTTGTGAGTTAATTGTTTATAAATCAAATTTCATACTCTAGTGGTTCCTTATTAACGAGTCAAGGTTTTATCTTGTTTCATTTAATAAACCACATTTTAGGGACGAAATTGTCAAGATAGGATTGATATCCACACCTTGGTGACTGGTTCCACTCTTATATTTTCAATCTCGCCAAAGATTCGTATTTTACAAGTTACAAGTTAAATATCTTAAGACTTATAAGTTATAAGTAAATAAGTTACAAGTTTAATATGATATATAAGTATTATGTTATTCAAGTCAAATTGTTTTAAATTACTATGTCTTGTTTTTAAAACTCCTCACGTCTTTGATTATTGATTCATTTGACAGTCCGTTCAATTCCTATTCTAATCATTTGATTTAGTTTTCATGTCATGCGATAGTTTTTCTGTTAAGTTGTACTCATTATCGCATGTTCCAATATATGTTCCGTTCTGTTCTGAAAATAAGTTTTATAAGTTATGTGAATAAGACCATTTGTACTCTGATACCCTGAGTATCGCTTCTCGTGGAGTGTCCCACGAGCATGTTGTTGTGGCATCGACATCATGTGCTCCATCCGTGACGGAGAGATTAGTTCACGGCGTCTCTTAAGTACAAGTGTGGTACATATAAGATATTAGGAGGCGTATGGATCGATCCTAGGATTTAAGTTTTCAGGAAATGGATAACAGGTATGCCAACTTGCCATTTCGTGTGATAAGTATGCAGGAGTAGCTACCTGTGTATTGTCACGTTTTCAGTTTGCTCATGGGTACATCCGTAAGATATAATTATGAAATTAAGTTATTTGCATCGTCAAGTTCCATCCGGTTATTAAAATAAAATAAGCTTTTGTTTTCCTCTATCCGCACACTGGGCAAAACTTTTTCAAAATTTTGCTCAGACGTACGTTTTTTGTTGTTGTTGTTTTCTTCTTTACGTCAGGTTATCAAGACAAAAAAGGGTAATTGCACGGTACCCCTGACCGCGGAAGGGATCTCACTTCCCAGTTCACCACCCGACAAGGATCCCTGGCGGCAAATACCCATAGCCATCAAAGAGGGGTAAGAAACATGTTTCAAACCCGAGACCTCGAGTGTCCTCGGTCCGGCTTTAAAGCGGGTGTCGGTGGCCACCAAAGTGGCACTAATGGGAATTGAACTTGGGTCTCCATTGGAGAACCCAAGTCACTCCACCACTAGGCCACTTGTGGTGGTTAGGTTATCAAGACAAGCTGGGACGGAATATGGAAGAGTGCTCGAGTGTTTAGAAAAGACGGTAGAAATAATTGTAATGGATTAGATATCCTTCATTAAGCTGTAAAGCCTTGTAATACATTTAAGTATAAATGGAATTATGTTTTTGATCTGACTACCGATATTGTGACACTTCGGCCCGTTCCGGGTCGGGGTGTTACACCCCCTCAGCCTGAGCTCACTAGTTTGTTCGTACATGATGACTGGTGCAAAAGAGCTAATAGAACAGTACAGATACTGTTCTATTTATGGTACAATCCTAACCACTGAGCATCTAAGCTGACGTCACCTAGACAGTGACATCTAACAGACCAACAAACTCTAACAACTTATACATGCAAAACACTGATACAATAAACAATTGATTATATAAACACTGATGCAGCTTCCCACTGTTGTTCCCAAAGCACTGATGTTGGAGATCAGTGCTTTCTTCAAAGGGTGATCAGACCTTGAGTCAGCAATGCTTTAGTCTTCATCAGTACTTGAGAAACAGCAGTTGTTAGGACTTCAGTCTTTATACCTCAGCAGTTCTTTGATTAACAGTTGTTGTGGAGATCAGCACTTAGAATCATCAGCTGATAGAAAACACTGTCATTGGGGATAATCTAGGACATGCATTGCTTAATGTGATCAACTGTTGACAACCAGTTTTGGCTTTTCATATCATATGTTCTTCTGGGCTTGATTACATGGGCCAACAGTATTCGGCCCGGCTATGCACTTAGTCGTGACGAGCCTTGGAGGTCTATAATGTTTTATGCCGTTAAGCCAGCGATGTTTACGTGTATACCCAAAGTAATATATGCAGGTGTAACAAAAATCCGCAAAAGATATGATAATCAACACTTCTTGTATTAAAGATGATTGTGTTAGGCGCGCGGCCATACATTAAAAGGAAATATCATCAGCTGATTACAAAGTAGCATTTTCCTGGTTCAGTTTGATGTTTACCCCTCGTAATGTGTCGAACGTCTTCTGGATGTTCTCCAACATTAGATCTCCCTCTTTGCTCATGATGACTAAATCGTCCATGTAGACTTTAATGTACTTTCCAATAGCGTCGCTAAATGTTTCATTCATTAGCCTTTGATACCTCGCTCCTGCATTCTTCAGCCCGAAGGGCATTTTCGTGTAACAATACAACCCTATTGGCGTACAGAATGCCGTCTTATCTTAATCTTGGATTGCCATCTGCACTTGATAGTATCCTTTGTAACAATCGAGGAAGCATTTCCATCGGAAAGATGCCAATGAATAGATCTTTTCATCAATCTCGGGTAAAGTATAACAATCTCGTGGGCAACCTTTGTTCAGATCCTTATAGCCTACAAACATTTTCCAACCACCATTTCCCTTTAGCACCATTACTGGGCTGGCAACCCAGGTTTGGTATCGTACTTCTCTGATGATGCTGGCATTGAGCAATTCTGTGATTTTTTCTTGCATGGCTTCGTGTTTTATGTCTCCTAAATGGTGTTTGGTGTGTACGACAAGTTTGGCATTTTCAGTAACGTTCAATCTGTGTTCCGCTATGTGCCGTGGAACGTCGACCATATCGGCTAGTGTCTAGGCGAAAACATCCATATTTTTGAACAATAATTTCTTGAGCAATGCGCGTGTTATTTCTGACATCGTTGGACCTAAAGTGATTGTTTGCTCTGGGTACTTCCTGTTTAGAATCCACTTTTTAGGTTCCGCGCGTGGAGTTGGCTTGCTTGACTTTGATGGTCGCACCTCATCAGTTACGAGCACCTCTTTGCTTGCGTAGATTATGGCAAATCCTATCTCTGTCGGAAATCCTACAGCTGAGTGTGGCCCGGAACAGATCATGCTGAAGTCTCCTTGGGACTCTCTTCCCAAAAGAATATCATGCCATGAATTCACCGGTAAGACCATGAACATAACTTCTTCAGTCCCTGAATTCTTCCCATCCGAAAGTAGCACCGGGAAAGATATCTGGCCAAGAGGAAAAACGGCTTCGTTGTAGAAACCAGTGAGTGAGTAGTCGACTGGCTCCAAGCGCGCCTTATCTTCTTAGTCCAGTTGGTTGAAACATTTCTCGTATATGATGTCCGCGGTGCTTCCTGGGTCTATCAAAATGTAATCTGTTTGGTAATGGCCGAACACCCCAGAAATGACAATGGGTCTTCTTTCTCTTGGACCACCTCGTACTATCGAGAAAACGACTTGCCTCTCGCACCAGGAGTCATCTTGGGCGCGCTTGCAGTAATTTTTCCTGGGTCTTATTTGACCCCCTTGAATCACGTGTGTTTCCAGCTTTCGAAGCTTCTTGTTATCTGGACCCTCTTCCCTTCTCTTGATCTGAGGGTTGTCTCTTTTCCCCCATTTGATCAAATGGGTGACCTTACCACCCTTCATAGCTCGTTCTATCTCCTGTTTTAAGCTAATACAGTCATCTATTAGTTGGCTTGTATCTTTATGGAATTCACAAAAGTGGTTCGGGTCCTGCCCTCTTTTGTTGCGCATCTGTAACGGAGCTTTACATTGATGGTTTTCAGTTGACAAGACTTCAGAAAGGGTTTTTGTTAGAGGTGACCATTGTTTTTCTCTGTTTTCTTTCTTGACCTCCTTGCGATAGCTGATTTGGTTGATGGTCGCGCGCGCGTCCTCAGCTGGTGGGCTTCTTTCTTTATAGCCAGATGCCTTCCAGGGTTGACTTTTTTCCTTTCTTGTTGCGTCTATCGTTGGCATGCTGGCTATAGTTATACTGACGGCTGTCATCTTCGGTCAGCTGTTTGTCGGTTCTTGCAATGGTTTTTGCTTCTTCGATGCAAGTATCCCAGTCTTTGGGACATCCATCCCTGCCCTTGACTCTTTTGATTAAATCGTCACACTTGACAACTCTCATGAAATGTGCGCGCATCATTTTCTCCCCAACATCTCCTATTTCCAAACATTCTTTGTTGTATCTGGTGATAAATCTTCAATGTTTCATGATCTTTTCTCCAGATGTGTAAACAGTCTGAAGGGTCTCTGGTATGTCTGCGCTGTTGGGAAAAGTGTGCTAGAAACTTGTTTTGAAAGTCCATCCAGGACTTAATCCTTCCTTCGAGTAAACTGTCAAATCATGCGCGTGCTGCGCCGACAAAGGTTTGCACAAACAAATGGCACCAAGTTGGCAATGACCAACCACCTACTACTCCTGCGCCAGTGAAGACTTGAAGGTGATCATCAAGATCTGAAAGGCCATTATACTTCCCCACATTGTGTGGCAATTTTGTCTTGTGTATTGGAGCCGTCGCGATTTCTCTGATGAACTTCGATTTCTCAGCTATGCCTTCGGGACGATAGCTTAAGGTGTAGTCATACTCAACATTTGAATTGTATTACGCGCGTGCACGGGGTCTATACGCTTCGTGGTTTGGTGGTAGTCTGCTTAAAACAGTGCTTTCTCCTTGTTTATAAGTTGAGTCATCTTCTTCATTGTAACTCTACCATTCATTGTTGATGTTGCACCGGCCTAAACGACTGTGCAATGGAGGTCTGTTTTGTTGATAAGTGTACTGCTCATAGTTGCTTTCTATTTCACCATAGGTATCGCGCGTGTCATGCACGCTTTGTCTCCTGATGGTGGATGATTTTTCATGTTGTTGGTTTCGCGCGTGCCCATGCGCATGTGTTTGTTGCGGAATTTAGGTGCTTGGTGGCCTTTGAGGTGGAGTAACAAAGGCGGATGGAGCAGCTTGTGCCTGGTGCAGTGCTTGCAGTGCTTGTTGTGCGCTTAAGTGCGCATAGACCATGTTTAAAGATGCTGTTTGTTTGACATACCAGGAGGCCAGAGTTTCTCCTTCAGGTAGCCCTAATATAGCTGAGAAGTTTGTTTGGCGTTTGAACTCCTGGAATTTGGTTGACGACTCCAGGGGCTGTTTGGTTGATAACTCTGGAAGAACTTCCAAAGAAATCAGGTATTTCATTGTTCACTTGTTCTTCTCTGACGGTCCCGTTCCTTTGGTGCCCTTGGACGTGAACGGCGTCCGTAGGCAGCTCAAAGGAAGAGCTTTCTCCGTCTACGTCAAGAGAAGAGTTTTGTTCAGCCATTCAGAGAGTGTTTTGAAGAGAAAAGAGATGAAAATGGTTGCAAAAAGATGCGGTGGGCGCCAATGATGAAACACTGGTTAACACTAGGCTAACTAGCTGGGTCGTCTCGTGTATATGGGTTCAATCTCTTCTGTCACTCGCTGACTGCTGGATTCCTGCAAAACAGAACACCGGTGACTCGCCACAAGGAGGGGAATAGGGAGGGTTCTCCTTGTGACCACCCTCTTGCTTGAGAATAAGTATTATTCTGAGGAGAATAGTGTGTGTTGTAGGTGAAATAGAGAGAGAGCAGAATGTTAACCTGAAGGAGGAGTCTCCTATTTACAGCCGAAGGATGAAGGAGGGAAGGAGGGCCTTGCCAGCTGCTGTCGAATGCCAGTTGTCCGACCAAGAGGCATATCCTCTTGGTCTCCTCTGTCGTGCTCAGAGTAGTGGATGACGTGGCGCATCCTTATTCGTCCAGATAGGAGAATTCTAGCAGTGGTTGTCGGCCTGTCCTTGAAATATCTTGCAGGTCCAGCTGGCGTCCGTCTGCTGGTGACACGTTTTGTCCTTTTTGTCTGGGGGAACATCTTTGGTGTCACCTGCGATTTCTTCCAGAAGCTTCTAGAAGCTTCTGCATATGTTCTGCTGATGTAGGCGCCATGCTGGATAAAAGTGGTGTGGTCCCTGCCATGTGTGTATGGATTTGGAACCATACCTCTTCAAACGGCTAAAATCGCATCATAGTTGATGCAATAATTACAAGAATTTATTTATAAGGCTTGGTTTATCCACCACTAAGACTATGTTCTAAGCATAATCCTATATAATCCATACGAGATAGACAAGAGATAGAGAAATTAAGAAAATATGATGTCGGCTCACTCTTTCGTCTTAATGGTGTGGTGCTTTTCAATCTCCACCATAAGTTGTAGAGGAGTCTGAAAAATATATGTTATTCCACATGTAGATGACACGTCAGCTTGCGTGAGAAAAGTGATGTGAAGCAAAAAACAAAATGTGTGGGAAGGCGCATGAAAGAGTGACGTTATTTGACACGTGAACACACTTTTTTTGTTGTTAAATTATATTTAAAAATCCAATCAAATCTATTTAATTTATAAAAATACAATAATAGTAATTAAACAAACAACGTTAATAGTTAAACATTACATATTTAAAAATGAAAACCATTATAGAATTAAAATAAAGCCTAAAGATCTAGGATTACTATATAAAAATTCCAATAATCTACCAAGCTGAAACGTGACGGAATTCACGGTAGTAGTGGATCAAGGCTTTGACCCACGACTCGCACAACGTGATATCCTCTTCTTTGGTGCAAGGAAAGGTTGACATTTTCGGTTTTGTGAAGTGGAAATGGGAGATAGGTTATAAAAATTTGAGTGAAATGTGAGAGTTTGTAAAAAAAAATTGAGTAAACTATCATTTTGGTCCCTGAGGTTTGGTCACTTTTGCCACTTTAGTCCAAATTTGAAACCTTTTGCATCTAGGTCTCCGTGGTTTCAGTTTTTTGTCATTTTGGTACAAAAATGAAATCAGCTCATATTTCTTAAATTAAATCCTGGTTTTTTGTCTTTTTTTCTCAGGGGCAAAATAATCATTATGAGTTTTATTATAAAATTTATTAATTATAATTATAAAATTATTTAACCCCTCTCTCAACTTACTCTCTCCCCCTCTTTCTCTCTTTCTTTCTCTCCCTCTCTAACACCATCGCCTCCATGAACTCCACCACCACCGCCACCTCCTCCCCCCTTCTCACCACCGCCACCACTACCTCCTCACCACAGCCACTACCACCACCTCCTTCTCACCACAACCACCGTTCCCCTGCTCAACACCACCACCACCACCACCTCCTCCTCATCATAACCACCGTTCCTCTCCTCAACACAACCGCCTCCACCACCTCCTTCTCACCACAGCCACCATCTCCTTCTTCTCACCACAGCCACCGTTCTCCTCCTCAACATCACCTAATCACCATCATCATCCCCTTTCCCCTCAAAATCAAAATCCTAATTCAACCCTCTATCAACCAAATCCACCCAAAATCAAAACCCCAAATTCATCCATGTGAAGATTCTATTTATGTAGGTAAGAATCGTTTGTATACATCTAGAAAAACGATACTAATTTGTCATTTTCTAACCAAGATGCTTGGAACTCGCAGCGCGGATTGGATAACCACCGGAGGATGTCTGATAATCACCAAGATTGTGATAAGTGGTTCAAGAATAACTGGCACGACCAGCATAAGACCCTGCATTCTGAAATGATGAAATAGGCTTATGAGGAGCACTTGTGCTTCGATACGCTCCTATTGGTTGACCATATGCTTGAGTTTGATTTGGTGGTTGTTGTTGAGGATATGCTTGATTCGGCTGCATAGTTAGCATACTCTATATTAGTTGCTCCAGAACTAGAACGGCACCGGCAGATGCTTGGGTTAATAATTTGTTATAATAAAACTCATAATGACTATTTTTCCCTTGAGGAAAGGACAAAACACAAGGATTTAATTTGAGAAATATGCGCTGATTTCATTTTTGGACCAAAATGGCAAAAAAAAAAAAATGAAACCACAGGGACCCGGATGCAAAAGATTTCAAATTTGGACTAAAGTGACCAAACCTCAAGGACCAAAATGATAGTTTCCCCAAAAAAAATTTGAGTCCCTGTATTTTACAGATTTTAACCAACTGAGTCCAAAATCTAAATGTTTAACGCCCTGAGTCCCTATAGCCACTTTTCTTAACCATTTGAGTCTAATTTTCTAACACTGTTAGAATTATTTGGTTAAAATTTGTTAAATGGCCAAATTACCCCTATAATTAAAAAAAATAAATCTAATTTATTTTTAGTTTTCTCTTTCTATCTCTTATGCTCTATCTCTCTCGTTTATTTTTCTCTCTAAACCAGAACTAGATTTGCATTTCTCTCTCTCATCTTTCATTCTCTCTCTCTAAGCCTAAACCATCTCCATCCCACCACCACACCTCCACCATCAACACCACCGTCGCCACTACACCTCCACCGTCACCACCACCACAGCACCGTCACCACCGTCGCCACTGCACAACCTATAAAATATTAAACTTTGAAATTAATTAGAATTAAATTGTGAAATAGGTACATGATTTGAGGCTATTACCTTTGACAACAACTAAAGCAATAAACCTTAAAAACCTATCAGTCAAAATTCCAAACAGAGTGACTACGTAGCAACAATATGATCAACTGATATTATCCGAAATTAAAAACAAGAAACAATATAAAAAACTAAAATATGACATATATGGAAACAAAAACGAACAATTTGATGGACATACAGTAAGGGCGGTGGCGTAGAGGCGGAATCGAAGGGGTTAGGGTTTTGCAAAATGCGATTGTACGGCAGGGCTGAATTGTTCTAGCAAGATGACGGATTGACGCCATGAAAATTTGCCGATCTCGTTGTAAATTGGAGTGTTCTTCGGTCTTGGTGAGGAACAATTGCGCGCAACCATGAACCACCTGCAACTCTGCAACTTCTAAAATTTATTGGACTTCGTTGACGGTGTAGTGGTGGTGGCGACGGTGGTGTTGATGGTGGAGGTGAGATGGGGGTGGTTTAGATTTAGAGAGAAAGAATGAAAGATGAGAGAGAGAAATGCCGAGATCAGGTTTAGAGAGAAAGATAAATGAGAAAGATAGAGTATAAGAGAGAGAGAAAAAAGAGAAAAAGAAAGAGAAAACTAAAAATAAATTAGTTTTTTTATTTATTTTTAATTATAGGGGTAGTTTGGTCATTTAATAAATTTTAACAAAATAATTCTAACAGTGTTGGAAAATTGGTCTCAAATGGTTAAGAAAAGTGACTATAGGGACTCAGGGCGTTGAACATTTTGATTTTGGACTAAAGTGGTTAAAACCCCTAAAACACAGGGACTCAAAAAGTAATTTACCCTTTGTTTTTTATAGTTTAGTTTAAAAAAAGAGTAAATTACTATTTTGGCCCCTGTGGTTTAGCCAGTTTAACCATTTCAGCCCAAAAGGAATCTTTTTACATGTTAGACCCCGATTTTTCATTTTATAACGGTTTTGGTCCCCGACACTAACTTTGTTAATTTTTTTTGCAGTTAAGTGTAAGGATAATTAAGTAATTATGTACCTTAGGGGTTGTTTTCAATAATTTTATATTTTTTAATCATTTTTTAACTTTTTTAAACAACTCGTTATTTTAAGTCGTTAATTTTTAAAAGTGTTTCTTTTTAAACCGTTTCTTTTAGAACCGTTTTTGAAACCGTTCCTTTTAGAACCGTTTTTAATTATCAAAAACAGCCCCTAAGGTATATAATGACCTAATTACCCTTACACTTAACTGAAAAAAATAACAAAGTTAGTGTCAGTGGACAAAATCATTATAAAATGCAACCTAGTGGTCTAATATGTTAAATGATTCCTTTTTGAGCTGAAATGGTTAAAATGGCTAAACCACAGGGGCCAAAACAGTAATTCACTAAAAAAAATTAATCGTTGTCAAACAACTAATACCCACGCCAATTGAAACGTGCCACGACAACGTGAATTTGGTCTTAATGCCTGTGGGATTTCCACCGTCATATGACCCACATCGTCCACGTCGTGGCCGGGCTGGTGTGCACGACGTTGACAAGCTTCCATGTTGCTTGTAAACGCCCACACTGTGTGGTCTTAATATTATTCCCCTAATTTTGTGAATCAGTGATTGGTGTATTTTATATATAATTAATTGCATATTAACTATGGTGTAAATGCATCTATATCTTATAAATTATATCTTACTACAAGTAATCTCTTCTATCAAGTCTCCTAAATTTAGAGAGGTATATAAGACAATCAATCGCAAAATATAGCATAACTGATCACAAAATATAATACAATACCGAGAAATATAACATAATTTTAAAGAAAAAAGATATAATGAATCGCAAAGAAGACACAATGTGGAAAATAAAAAAACACAAATGCCAAATAAAAAAACACAAGGTCTAAACAAAAAATATAAAATCTACAAACTAAAACTCTAAAAGCGAAAACTTAAAATCTAAGATTATAGAATTCGACAAGACAATTCCAATGCTGCTACAATGAGATGAGTCTGATTGATACTCATCTTATGACTACCAATGTTTAGGAAACTATGTATTTGAATCTAATCCTATTATTTTAATACATCTTTACTTTGTACGCTTCCGATGAAAAGGTGCTAAATTAATTCAATAATTAAGCTAAAAACACAGTTAATCTTAATTATATCAAATTATCAAATTTCTATCTAGTATTATTGCCCATCTTAGTTAATTCTAATCCTTGTGGTTATTAGAATTGAAAAATAATGCAATATTGGATTTTAATAATCCTAACTATTCGTCCTTCGCCGCCAACAATCTCAACTTAAAAAATAACCACCGTTAGTCCCAAAAATTGACATATTGGCCACCAATGGCCTGATTAACGGAACCCGAACGTCGTTTGTCTCCGGTCGCCGGTATACCGTTTTTGGCTAGAATAAGGTTTTTAAAGAGCCGATCTAAGGTTACAGAGAGGTTTGGGATGAATACATTGAGTTTTCCAGCAAAAAAGTTGAGGTTTTCGACCAAAAAGAAGCTTTCGGAGAAAAAGAAGTTATCTCGTGACTTCAATAATTGAGGCTTTTACTAAAAGGTCCGTAATAAAGTTACAAAGAGGTTTGAGACGAAATGGTTGAGTTTTCCGACCAAAAATGAGTTTTCCGGCCAAAAACGAGTTTTCCGGCTAAAAACGTTTTCCGACGACCGGAGACTAACGACATTAGTGTTTTGTTAGTCAGGGCCCATTAGAGGCCAATATGTTAGTAGTTGGGACTATAAGTGGTTATTTTGAAGTTAAAACTGTCGGCGAACAACAACGAATGGTTTGGATTATTAAAATCCAATATTCAAAAAATAAAAATATAGAAAAAGAAAAGAACTTGAACTTTCGTTGGTTTTGCAACACATTAAACTAACTCAAAATTATTAGGTTTATTTATTTAGTAGAACTTTGAATTAATTTGTAGACTCATGACATTAAAAGAAGGGCCAAACTATCTACACACCAAGTGTGTAGATAGTCACCCAAAAAGGTGGTTTTTGTCCTTATATGCACACCATGCAGTGTCGAACTATGGCCAAAACGCGGCGTTTTGGTCCGGTTAACCAGACAAAGACTGACGGGTGTCTGACGGGTCTGTTGACCGGACCAAAACGCCGAGCTTTGGCCGCGTTTTGGTCCTGTCAACCAGACAAAAGACTGACACCCGGTCTGGTTGACAGGACCAAAACGCTGCCAAAGCTCAGCGTTTTGGTCCGGTCAACAGACCCGTCAGACACCCGTCAGTGTTTTTCTGATTAACCGGACCAAAACGCCGCGTTTTGGCCACAGTTCGACACTGCAGGGTGTGCATATAAAGACAAAAAACACCTTTTTAGGTATGTATATAGTGAAAAGGGTGTGCCAATAGTACACCCTAAAAGAAAAATCAAATTGTTTGATAAATTATTTTCACAAGTACTGAGCAAATCTTTATGTTTTGGTGGTCGTCTGATGAATAAGTTAAAGCACATTAATGGATGATTTTAATATCCAACTACCACGTGGAAAGTATGTATTTGAATCTAATCCTATTATTTTAATACATTTTTACTTTATACGCTTCCTCCGATGAAAACGTGCTAAATTAATTCAATAATTAAGCTAAAAACACAACAAAATCTCAGTTATATCAAACTATCTAATTTTATCTAGTATTATTGCCCATTTTAGCTAATTCAAATCCGCATGATTATGAAAATTGAAAAATAAAAAATACAGAGAAAGAAAGTAACTTGGAAACTATGTATTTGAATCTAACTACCACGTGGAAACTATGTATTTGAATCTAATACTATTATTTTAACTAGGTGTACACCCGTGTGAATACACGGGTTTGTTCTAATAACGATCGGAATCAAATACTAAAAAACATATTATAATATATTATTTAAATTCTTTGTGTTTAGTTACATATCTTTATAAAACAATGTTAAAGACAGTATGTGTTATTGTACATGTTTGATATAGAAATAAACTAAGTAGTTTATAATCTGCAAAGTTTTTAGCTACATTGTTATGTAAAATATTATCCAACTACCACGTGGAAACTATGTATTTGAATCTAATCCTATTATTTTAATACATTTTTCCTTTATACGCTTCCTCCGATGAAAACGTGCAAAATTAATTCAATAATTAAGCTAAAAACACAGTAAAATCTCAATTATATCAAACTATCTAAATTTTATCTAGTATTATTGCCCATCTTAGTTAATTCAAATCAGTGTGTTTATGAGAATTGAAAAATAAAAATACAGAAAAAGAAAGGAACTTGAACTAACTGGAAATTATTAGGTTTATTTATTTGGTAGAACTGTGAATTAATTTGGAGACTCATGACGTTAAAAGAAAAATCAAATTGTTTGATAAATTATTTTCACAAGTACTCAGCAAGTCTTCATGTTTTGGTCGTCGTATGATGAATAATTTAAAACACATTAATGGATGAATATCCAACTACCACGTGTTGACTTCGTCAAATCCAATCATACTTTTTTTTTTGAACGGCAAATTTTGATCACTGACGGACCACTGGAGTATCATCGTGCCACCAGCGGAACCACCCGATCATATCCATCTCCACTAGGCATAATGCCTATACACCAATTCAAGAGGAAACCCAATAAATATGGGAAAACCCTCTTGTGGGAATCGAACCCAGGACCTATTGGTCTCAAAGTCTTATTCCACCTCCAAGATGCCAGTAGGCTATAAAGCCATGGACCAAATCCAATCATATTAATACTCTTTCTTTCAACTAAGCTAAATAATTTCAGATTTTCAAACTATAAAGGGTTTATGTTCATAGAAGTAGAGGTTTCAACATTGTTTAGTGGGATGGTCCCTTGTTTAGTGGAAACCATTTACATGTAAAAAGAAAAAAAAAAGAAAGAAAAAAACACACACTAAAAGTGGCTCCACTTATATATAACTAAGAAATGATGATGAGTTGATGACACTTGATATTTGGTATAGTAGAGATAAGAGTTTTCAACTATTAGACAATGTTACGATCACAAAGGGATTTTATAAGAAAACAATTAAAAACTTGAAATTGAGTAACCTACTATAACTGACCAATTATTTTTTCTCTTTTAATTTTTATTAGTTATAGCGTTAGCATTGTATAAAAGAAACAAAAATTAACAAAATTATGTGTTCGCAAAGCTTGTAGCTTGCGAAGTTATAGATACGTGACAAGGTGTGTATATTTTGCAAGCTAAATATGCATCTGATGAACTACATACAATGTTTATTTAAAAAGATAACAATAACATATTGATGAAATACTGGTTAACACTTAGGCTAACAAGCTGGGTCGTCTCGTGATTAAAGGTTCAATCACTTCCTCCACTCACCGACTGCTGGATTCCTGCAAAACAGAACACCAGTGACTCGCCACAAGGAGGGGAATAGGGGGGTTCTCCTTGTGACCACCTTCTGGCGTGAGAATAAGTATTGTTCTGAGGAGAATAGTGTGTGTTGTAGGTGAAATAGAGAGAGAGAGAGCCGAATGATAAACCTGTAGGTGAAGTCTCCTATTATAGCCGAAGGATGAAGGAGGGAAAGAGGGCCTTGCCAGCTGCTGCTGAATGCCAGCTGTCCGACCAAGAGGTATATCCTCTTGGTCTCCTCTGTCGTCTCCAGAGTAGTGGATGACTTGGCGCATCTTTATTCATCTAGATAGGAGAATTTTAGCAGTGGGTGTCGGCTTATCCTGGGAATATCTTGCAGGTCCAGCTGGCATCCGTTTACTGGTGACACGTGTTGTCCTTTTTGTCTCGTGGAGCATCTTTGGTGTCACCTGCGATTTCTTCCAGAAGCTTCTTGATATGCTCTGCTGATGTAGGCGTCATGCTAGATAAAAGTGGTGTGGTCCTTGCAATGTGTGCATAGACTTGGGACCATACCTCTTCAAGTCCCCCCAGTCCAGTGTGCCTTCTAGTTGAGTTTATCATCTAGGAGGGATTCTGGACTCATAAGGGTGGTAGTATTGTTGTTTCGTTTTATTTGAGCGTTGGAGTTTACCGCGTGTGGTCTGTAGCGTGCAAAGTTGAGCGAAAACAGCGCAAGGCTATGACCTTCAAGCTTGAGCCAAAATAGTGCACGGCGCATGGTGATGTTTGACAAACTGAGCCAAAATAGCGCATGGCGCATGTTGATGACTCTCAAGATTGGGCCAAAATAGCGCAAGACGCATGGTGATGATTTGCAAAAGTGAGCCAAAATAGCGCATGACGCATGTTGATGACTTGCAAAATTGAGGCAAAATAGCGCATGGCGCATGTTGATGACTTACAAAATTGAGCCAAGATAACGCATGGCGCATGTTGACGCCTTGCAAAATTGAGCCAAAATAGTGTATGGCACATGTTGATGACTTGCAAAATTGAGGCAAAATGGCGCATGGCGTGTGTGATTTTTACTTAGAGATTTCTTCAAAGGGAAGTTTTTATTTTCAACTTTTTAAAGAGTGTGACGTCTGATGTGACTGATGTTCTGTCTGAGGTGGTTGTCTTGTCGGAGGTGTGTACGGTTCCTTTTTCAGTATGTCAAGCACGTTTTTCGCCGTGTGTCAGGCGCGTGGTGGCCACGCGCCCTATAGAGGCGACGTCTATTTTCCTCTCTCCTGACGTGTCAGTGCCTGATTGGTCGTCATACTGTCTTTTGACGGTCCACTACCCCAATTTAGTGCAAAGGTTTCATTTTTCGTTTGTGGGTCCAAAAAGGTTTCATCGTTGCCATTTTAGTCCACTGACTTAACTTTATCCATTTTTCTGTTAACGAGAATGACAATTCGGTCATTTTATATGCAATTATGTGAACTAGAAGGGCAATTCAGCCATATAAAATGACCGAATTGCGTTTCTCGTTAACAGAAATAATGGATGAAGTTAACTCAGTGGATTAAAATGGCTATGGTGAAACCTTTTTAACCCACAGGCGAAAAATGAAACTTTTGGACTGAACTGACAAAATGGTTCAAACCATAGGGACTAAAATGGCATTTAACTCTAGAATTCATATTCCTTTTCGCTGGTAGTGTACTTTTCAAACTAAAAACATTAAGGTGGTGTTTGTTTTTCTAAAAAAAATTGCACAAGCTCTTCTATCTGCGCTGCACAGACCACGCACATACATTGTCATCTGCAGAAGGTTTGTTTTTTCAAATACGTTTCACTAAAAAACATCTGTGTGGGCTATTTTTGGTGCAGACTTAGTCAACCACTTTTAAGATCTTCTAAGGTCTACAGAGGGTTAAACGCTACCACCCACCACCACTACCACTACCACCATCTTCCAATACCGTCCACCACCACCTGCAGTCCACGTCTACCATCCCCAACCACACAACCCGTTGTCCATGTCCACCAACCACCACCACCGTCCACCACCACCGTTCACCACCACCACCTACCGTTCACGTCCACCGCCCACCACCACCACCGACCGTCCACGTCCACCACCCACCACTCACCGTCCACGACCACAATCCCCGTCCACCACCACCCAACACCACCGTCCGTACACCACTATTAGTTTATTTTAGAAGACTACACACGTTAAAAAAAAAAATCTTCTTTTACAGATGTTTGTAGATGTGGTCCGCAGACTGCAGATATATTACCTCCTAAAAAAACTGCACCAAAGATCGATTAAAATTTAAGTAGCAAATATGTTTAACTTTTTTTTTTTTGAAAGGTAACTTTTATAGAAAAACGAAACCGCCGACCCAAGCCGGGCCGACGCGAACACAGACAAACTAGATTACATATTTACAAATGAAATCCAATCTCCCCATCCTATATCTTTATACTTAGAACGACTTGAAAACCACAAGTAACCCAATGCTTTAACCTCACTAAAAATTTCTTCTATCCGAATCGGAACCTCCGCAAACTTTGCATTATTTCTGGCACGCAAAATACTCTAGCACGCAATAATGATTATACCTTGCACCGCTTCTTTCTTCTTAACCGCCGACCCAAGCCGGGCCGACGACGAACACAGACAAACTAGATTACATATTTACAAATGAAATCCAATCTCCCCATCCTATATCTTTATACTTAGAACGACTTGAAAACCACAAGTAACCCAACGCTTTAACCTCACTAAAAATTTCTTCTATCCGAATCGGAACCTCAGCAAACTTCGCATTATTTCTGGCACGCAAAATACTCCAGCACGCAATAATGATTATACCTTGCACCGCTTCTTTCTTCTTAACCGAGACTCTAAGATCTTTAAATATAACCAGTAAATCATTCAGCGAAAAACTGAAGATACTCGGTATCTTGCACCACGAACTGATAAGATTCCATATTATTGAAGCCGACTGACATGCAGTGAAGACATGCTCAGCCGTTTCGTCCACAGAACTGCAGAACGGACAAGAGGGGTCTTCGATATGAACATTCCTTTTCATAAGGGCTTCCGCAGTAGGCAGCCTGTTGAGAACCATTCGCCACGCATGGATGTTACACTTCGCCGGAACCCACTTGCACCAGTCTAAAACAAACCCTGGGTCCTGCTCATCGACCCAAGTCAGCAGGTTTTTAACTGACTTGACCGAGAAGCATCCATCCTTATCAGCCATCCACTTCCATTTATCGTTCACAGCAGTTAACTTGAACTGATTTAACAGCAAACTGACCTGATTAAGACTCTCCAACGGACCCAGATCGATGATCGGCAACCTCCAACTCCATTCTATCGATTGAACTTCACCTTGCTTTTTTATCCTATCCGCTACCCTGCACTCTTTATCCGACTCTAAATTGAAAAGATCTGGGGATCTGACTTTTAACGGCTCATCGACAAGCCATGGATCCAACCAAAAAGCCACTTCTTCACCATTACCCACTTCGCCCTTTAAAAAAAAATCCTAATTGGCACTCTTCCGATTTTGGTGTTTATCACCAATTTTGCCACATTGTTCCAAACTCCATTAAAAGATTTCTTAATAGGGACACACTCCCAACCCACCCTCGACGAATGGATAGCGTCAATTATTCTCCTCCATAAACAGTTTTCTCCATTTTATACCGCCACCCCCACTTAGCTAAAAGGGAAGTATTGATATCTTGCAATTTGTTCAAACCAAGACCACCTTTCTTCTTATGACGCGACACTTTCTCCCACGCCACGCAATGTATCTTCTTTTCCTCCGCCGAACCACCCCAAAGGAACTTTTTAATCATAGCTTCCAATGTCTCAATAACTTTTTTTGGGGCTTTGTATAAAGAGAAATAGTATGTTGGAAGGCTCTCCATAACCGATTTAATGAGCACCACCCTACCCCCGATGGAAAAAAGATGAGACTTCCATTTATCTAACCTTGCTCTGAAAATTTCGATCACCAGTTGCCAATTAACAATCCAATTCATGTTAGCACCCACTTTAAGGCCAAGGTATTTGAATGGGAGAGAAACCGGCCTACACCCCACTTCTAAAGCCATACCTTCTGTCTCCTCCAAACTCACTCCAATTCCGATAAGATTAGATTTATAAAGATTAATCTTAAGGCCTGAAACGATGTAAAAACAACGAAGGATTCTAACGATATTAACTACCTTACTTTTGGACCATTCACCCACTACCATAGCGTCATCCGCGTATAAAAGATGAGAGATATTCGGCCCGTTAGGAATAGCAATTCCTTTAATAACTTCCGCCTCCTTGGCACACTCGAACATACAGGAAAGGGCCTCCATGACAATTAAAAACAAGAAAGGGGATAGAGGATCCCCTTATCGCATTCCTTTACCACACTTGAAAGTGAACGTGGGGGCCCCATTAACCAAAACAGAGGAATTTGCCAACTTTAGAATTCCAAAGATCCACAAACGCCACTTACTTGGAAATCCCATTTGAGTAAGAACTTTATTGACGAAGTTCCAGTTCACATTATCGTACGCTTTCTCGAAATCGAGTTTCAGAAAAAAAACACTTTGTCCTTCCTCTTATTAACCCAAGAAATATGCTCGTTAACAATTAAGGGCCCATCTAAAATGTATCTTCCTTGCAAGAAAGCTGACAGGGCCTCCGAAATAATACCGTATAATACTTTCCTCATCCGATTGGCTAAAGCTTTGGAAATAACTTTACTTATAACTCCCACCAGGTTGATAGGTCTATAATTATCAAGAGAAATCGGGTCACTGACCTTAGGAACCAAAGTAATAAAAGATGCTCTGCTTCCTAAACTGATCTCTCCAGAAGCATAGAACCCATCGAATAATCTAAGAAAATCATCTTTGAACAGGTCCCAAAAGTGCTTTATAAAATGAAAATTCATTCCATTCGGACCCGGCGCCTTGTCTTCCCGCAACCTGTCACACCCCTTTCTAAGGCGGAAGCACGAGGTGTGATCATGAAAGGTTCTCATTGCATACGAATGGTAAACATACTACATGCTCGTAAAAATGGCTCCAAATGCCAACATTACATAACTGAAAACATAGTTTAAGTGTTTACATCACAAGAAAACATATTGTCTGAAAAGTTTACAACTTTATTCAAAGGTAAAAATAAACAACATCCAAGAGAAAGAGCATGACCACGAGCACATCCACTTTAGTTACCTGAAATACATGTGAGTTTTTGGAAAATCGTCAACATATGTTGGTGTGAATTCATGCATTTTTTGTATTGAACGTTTGTATACTTTGTATGAAAACATGGTATGTAATTTGTATAAATCAAGTATTTCTGTAAGTATCGAGATTGTTAATGGGTTGCAAGGCCATTAACATGTGACACGACATAGGAAGCATCCAAACCATATGCATTTTTCTAGTTGTCGATTCACGACTGAGACACAAAAGCACTACTTGGTACTAGTTATCACCAAGAGTGTGGCTGCCTGAAAACTCATTAGATCTAACCTTTTGTTCTGCGGTCTTAGTATGTACATGATTAATGGTGCTTCTGGTACCCTATTCGTGACACGATTTAAAGTATCATTCCTTAGTCTTTGTATCCAGCATACCATAACACATGTATTTTCCCCAAGTTTAAAAAGTATGTAAAAGTTTAAAAGTGGGGACATGAACTCACAACTTTGCGTTTCTTGCGCCGTAAACTTCACCGGGTTTGCTTATTTAGCGTCGTGACCTATACGTGTTTTATTAACGTTAGTCACTAGACTTGTATCGCACAAGTACAAGTCACCATCTTTTATGTATGTATTCTTTGTTGTTAAAAATATTTCATATTTTTAACTGTGTATCTTACTTATATTATTTTCTCCAAAAATAAATATAAGTATCTTGTATTTTTCACCCGAGTTATATATTTTCGTCCAAAACTTCATTTTAAGTTCATAACTTGTCCAAGTTACATAATCTCTTAAGAAATATATTTTCATAAATATATTTTCTTGTATTTGTCTATGCATATTGTATGTGTATTTTGTATTTTTACTCCTTAGGAGTATTTAGTGTATTTTCACGTCCTAATACACTATTTACGTATAATACATACTACATACACTTAGCACAGAATTTGGTGATCAATAAATATATATATTTTCCTTAAAAAATATGCATACTTAATATGAATTTTTATCTTGAAGAAATCATCATTTCTTAACTTGAAGTTTACATAAAAATTAGGGAAACCTTGGTAAATACTTTTAGGTAAATTTTTAGGGAATAAGTTTCACCAAAACTTATATTTTTCTAAGTGTCAAAATTCTATAGAAATTTTGACATAGTTTCCCCTAAAAATGGAGGTTTCCCATGTTTTCAAAATATGTGTTTATTTTCTTTTAAATCATCATCAAACATCAACAACACAATCAAGACTTACCATAAGCCAGGATCATGTAATTTTCACTACATCATGAACTTGAAGTTTTTGTAAAAACTTGTAGTAACTTACCACGTTATTTAGTAGGTTTAGTTACCCTTAAAAACATGGTTATTTGTTTGTAAATCAATTTATTAAAAGATTTAGTCATTTACAACTTGTAAGATGATCTTTCTAAAAATATTTCATTTGTATTTTTCTTGTTACAATCATGTTCCTAGTCTTGTTTAAACACTAAAAGTATGATTGGTTTACTTAGAAACCATGGCTTTGTAAATCTCATAAATAAACTTGGTTTCTTAAGAAAATTATTTTTGTAATCATCTATTTACAAGATTTGTATTTTGTTTAAATCACCTTTACATATGAAAATCAATTTCATTTTTCAAGTTCATGAAGACATAAAGCATGATGATCTTGGTCTTTCACAAGATCACCACTTTATCTTACTAGATCATGTGTTTAATCACAATCTAGTAGGTTTCTTATGATGTCTAACATCACTAACACAAATCATCATTCATCAAGAAGCAAATCATCATCATTTACATGTATTCTTATGTATTTAAGCTTATGTTAAAGTATCATAATCATGTTCTTTTGTGTTCTTCCAGATTAACATTGTTCATAATCTTTTAACCATCAAAATATGAAGTAACAAGTTACAAGGAGCTTACTACTAGCACAAGGGCTAGGGAAGAACTCAAGAAGTTGAGGATGGCAAATGTGATGGTTAAAAGCAACCGGGAAAGGTCCTTGAAGTTCCAAGACCACCAAGCTTGCTTGAAGACCTTCTTACACCTTCTAGTAACCTTAGAATGCTTGGAAGATGATTGAAAGTGGATGACGTATGGTGGGTGTGGGTGAGCCGAGAACAAGGGGGAGAAGAAGGAGGTTGATGAAGGTGAAGTATGCTTATGTCTTCTAATAGTACATGCAAGATCTAAATCCAATCTTTCAAGATCATATGCAATCTAAATCATATCTAAGTGTATCAAAGTGAATCAAAGTGAATCCAAGTGAGATCAAGCAAGATCAAGAAGGATATTTGTGGGGGCCACTCCATGACCGTCCACTATATGGGGGGGGGGGTAAAGTGTAACTTTCAATGGTAAGTTATGTATTCTAATTAAATCTCAAGAGATTTAGTTAGTGTTCATGCATATGATATGTTATATAGGGTGTTAGGGTGTTCGGTGATCATAACTAGCTCAGAAAAATGAAATAATGCTTCTAGTATAATTTTTATGTTTCGGGTAGTGTCCGGTTGTTCGGTTAGATACCGGTTCATTAAAGTGCTAAATTGCACCGTTTAGTGTCCTTTATGTACCCTTTTGTGACACTTTTAATTCCCGACACTTAGGAAGGTATTCTGGACCAATTAGTCATATTTTTACATGTCACTATCTCGCTATAATGCTGAATTTTGCTGAAATGTATGAAATTCAGCATTTAAAGTGTGTTTCGGGTGTTTTTCAGTGCGTATTTTAGCTTCCGGAAAGTCTATATGTTAACCCTTGTATATACTCTTGGGTTTCAATGCATTTTAGACTTTGGACCTACTCCTAGGTAGGGGTGAGCAAAAGGAAAAACCCGACCCTACCCGACCATTACCCGACCCGACCCGAGAACCGATCAAACATAAAATACAGAACCGATTCACTACCCTAAATATAGGGTCGGTTCCGGTCCATAGGTCCAAGTCGGGTTTCACCATGAAAAAACCGAGAACCGACCCGACCCGCCCTATTTTATATGAAAAATTGGAACCGATATAAATACCTAGGTACTTCGGTTCGGGTCGGTTAGGTATATTTTAGGTTCGTTTCTCGGTTATTTTCGGTCCGGACCTAAACTTGCTCACCCCTACTCCTAGGCCCCAATTCTATTGTCTGAGTGCTTTCTGCAGAATTGTTGACACTATGTGTGTTACCGGTGAGTTTACTAGTATTTCTGACGCAACGCTATCATTAATGCATAAAGCAATATTTGTAGTATAAAACGTGCATGAATTCAAATGTATAGCATGAAATCAGACAATGTTGACATTTAAGCACATAATTGCAGTTATTAAGTAATAATTAAATTGTATGAAAATTACTGGTTTTGTGACAGTTGTCACAGTCTCCCCCCGTTGAAAGAATTTCGTCCCGAAATTCAGGCTGAGCTAACTCTCGCAGGAGTTTTTTTGAACAGGTGGGGGTACTTTTCTTTAAACTGGTCTTCACGTTCCCACGTGTACTCGGGTCCGTGCTTAGAGTTCCAACGTACTTTGACAAGTTTGGCACTACTCCTTCGGGTCTTGTTGACTTTCCAGTCTGTAACCTCAACGGGTTGTTCTGTAAATCGGAGGGTGTCATCAATATGCACTTCATCCGCAGGGATGATCACTGTTTCTTGGGTTGGACTCTTCTTGAGGTTGGATACATGAAACGTATCATGTACTCCGTTAAGTTCTTCTGGAAATTCCAACTTGTACGCCACGGTACCAATTCTTTGTAAGATCTTGAATGGTCCGATGTATCATGGATTCAGCTTTCCACGTTTTCCGAATCTTACTACGCCCTTCCAAGGTGAGACCTTCAATAAAACTTTGTCTCCCACCTCAAATTCTAATGGTTTTCGTCTTCGATCAGCGTAGCTCTTTTGTCGATCTCGAGCCGCCTTAATGCGCTCTCGGATCTGTATAATCTTGTCGGTTGTCTCTTGAACAAGTTCAGGACCAACCATACGTTTGTCTCCAGCATCTGCCCAACATAAAGGCGAGCGGCATTTACGGCCATATAGAGCTTCGAACGGTGCGGCTTTTATGCTTGTATGATAACTGTTATTGTAGGAAAACTCAACTAAAGGTAGATGAGTATCCCAGCTGCCGCCTAGGCCCATAACACATGCGCGAAGCATATCTTCCAGCGTTTTTATGGTTCGTTCGCTTTGGCCGTCTGTTTGCGGATGGAAGGCCGTGCTTAGATCTAGTTGAGATCCAAAGGCCTCCTGGAAGGATTTCCAGATCCTTGATACGAAGCGGCCATCTCTGTCTGAGATAATTGAGATAGGCACTCCATGACGTGCCACTATTTCCTTCAAGTACAACTCAGCAAGCTTTCCAGTGCTATCCTTTTCTCGGATCGGTAGGAAATGCGCAGACTTGGTTAACCGATCGACTATCACCCATATCATATCGTGCCCCCTAAGGGTCCTGGGCAATTTCGTTATGAAGTCCATCGAGATTTGCTCCCATTTCCACATGGGTATCTCTGGTTGTTGCAGTAGGCTAGAAGGTTTCTGATATTCAGCCTTAACCTTAGCACAGGTTAGGCACTTTCCAACATAGATAGCAACATCGCTTTTAAGTCTCGGCCACCAATAGTAATCCTTCAAGTCTTGATACATTTTGTTCGATCCTGGATGGATCGAGTATCTCGACTTGTGAGCTTCATTAAGGATGACTTTTCGCATACCGCCATAGAGCGGAACCCAAATACGCCCCTTAAGGTATAAGGTTCCCTCTTTGTTTGGCACCAAATTCTTCAGCATACCTCAGAGGTATTCAGCTCTACAATTCTCCATCTTAAGCGCTTCTTGTTGTGCGTCACGAATGCGTGTAGTGAGGTTCGTTCGAATAGTCATTTCCAATGCTCGAACCCTTAGGGTCTTAACCCTTTCTTTTCGGCTTAACGCATCTGCTACAACGTTTGCCTTTCCAAGATGGTACTTAATCTCACAGTCATAATCGTTCAGCAACTCAACCCATCGTCGCTGACGCATGTTTAATTCCTTCTGATCAAATATGTGTTGTAGGCTTTTGTGATTTGTGAAGATTGTACATCGAGTGCCATATAAATAGTGTCGCCAGATCTTCAAGGCGAATACCACTGCGCCTGGCTCTAGGTCGTGAGTGGTATAATTTCTTTCATCCACCTTCAACTGTCTTGAAGCGTAAGCGATGACTTTTTGGCGTTGCATAAGCACGCAACCCAACCCTTGACGCGAAGCGTCGTAGTATACCACGAAGTCTTCAGTGCCTTCGGGTAAGGATAGTATCAGTGCATCGCATTGCTTATTTTTGAGCAGTTGGAAGGCTTCTTCCTGCTTATCACCCCAGTCGTACTTCTTGTCTTTCTGCGTAAGGGTCGTCAGTGGTTGAGCTACCTTGGAGAAATTCTCGATAAACCGTCAGTAATAACCCGCTAAGCCCAAAAATTGTCGAACTTCAGTCGGGGTTTTGGGAGCTTCCCAATTCTTTATGGCTTCTATTTTGGATGGGTCTACATGAATGCCCTTCTCATTCACAACGTGACCAAGAAACTGTACTTCACGAATCCGTAATTCGCACTTTGAAAACTTTGCATAAAGTTTCTCTTTCTTCAGTAGCTCCAAAATGGTTCTGAGAAGTTGCTCGTGCTCTTCTCTCGTTCGTGAGTAAATCAGGATATCATCGATAAATACAATCATGAATTTATCGAGATATGGTTTGCATACGCGGCTCATCAGATCCATAAACACCGCTGGTGAGTTCGTCAGTCTGAATGGCATCATCAGGAATTCCTAATGCCCATAACGCGTTCTGAATGCAGTCTTTGGTACGCTTTCCTCTTGAATTTTCAACTGATGGTATCCTGATCGAAGGTCGATCTTGGAATAGTAGCTCGATCCTTGCAATTGATCAAATAGGTCATCAATCCTCGGTAGTGGGTACCGATTCTTGATAGTGAGCTTGTTCAGTTCTCTGTAATCGATACACATCCGCAGTGTTCCATCCTTCTTCCTCACGAACAATACTGGAGCTCCCCAAGGCGAGAAGCTTGGCCTTATGAATCCTTTATCCAACAACTCCTGGAGTTGTGTAGATAGTTCTTGCATTTCGGATGGTGCAAGCCGATAGGGTGCCTTGGCTACAGGAGCGGCTCCTGTGTAACACCTCGAAAATTCATGTCCTATAATGTATTGACACGTGTCATAGGTTTGAACGTGTGAAAGAATGTTCTAGAAGGACTAAAGTTGACAAACATGGAAAGTATGTGAATATAAGGGTTCAAATTGTCAACAAGGGATAAATATACCTTATGATAACCCTACATGATGTTTATACCTTCAAACGGATAAATCATGGATCATACGAAGCTAAAAATGAAAGAAAGTGAGAGATTACAAACTACAGGGGTTAAATGTGTCAACATGTTTAAAGTATACCTCTGAGTGACCTTTTAGCAAACCTGAAGCTTTGTAACGATTAATTATGCTCACTTGAATGCACGATAAAAATTTCATAAAGTTTCGTTATCGTATGAGAAAGTTATGATCAAATTCGTATACGAGGGGTTAAAGCGTCAACGTTGAAAGTTATGACTTTTCGGGTTAACATGAAGTGACCAAGAACTTAGCAAAGTGGGTATAAGTCATGAACCCCTTATAAGCCATGATGAGGGGCTCAAAATGCAAGAAACAAAGTTCGGATGACCTTTCGAAGGGCCAAGAGTCAAGTGCAAAAAGTTGAAAAGCTTTTAACCTGAAAATAAGGCTAAGGCGGGCCGCGTAAGCCTTGGCAAGAGCTTACGCGGGTCGCGCCAGATGCCCAGATACAGAAACAATAGGCTGCAGCCTGTTATGCCCTTGCAACCGACTCAAAAACGATTTTCCACTTCCTTGGACGACCCCTACATGCTTTTTAGACCCTAGGAAACTTGTTGATGATCAGGGAACAAGGGTAGGCTTGGTTGTCATTGATCTAAGTGAAGATTAAACACTATATAAAGGCCTTATGTTGCAACCTTATGAGCACACCTTCCATCTGCATTTGTGGAGCATCTTTGGAGCTCAAGTGCCTTTCCAAGTCATCTCTAATCGTGCATAGGGCTTCAGTAAGTATGCTTAACCTTTCTTAGTTGAATTTTTACTTAGTTTTAGCTTAAAAGTCAAACCGTCGTAATTACCGTTTGACTTAGCAATTAATCATTAATGGTCCAGTGATTAGTCGAATTGAAGGTAGTTATAAGTTGGTAAATATGTGGGCAATAAACCCTTAAAAGGGCACCCTCTGATTCCCACTCAATCTAGACCATTTGGGGTCAAAGTTGATTAGAAAAAGTCAACAGAATGCTAATCTTTGAATTAACTCATAATTAACAATGCAGAAGGCATGTAACCTATTTATCACTCATATAACTTGGTAATAAGTATAATAACTGGTCTAAGCTTGTTTGATCCGACAATTTTCTGTTTAGACCCGGTTCGGAACCGAAAGTCGCAAAACTTTGACTTTTGCTTTGACTTCAGTTCTGACCTGATTTAGTATGATTTGGAAATGCATTAGAGCTTCCTTAGGACCAAGTTACATGCTAGTATAACCCTCTGTGATTATACACCTTGGTTCATTAGTTATCCAATTAATATGCATGATCCCGTTAATTGCCTATATGTTGACTATTATGCCCTTTTCACTATAAAACGTGATTTTTAAAAATGTAAAAGAGTAGAAACCTTAGTTACTGATTTATAAACTTGCACCCAAAATTTGACATCAGTTTGAGGTGTAGATTGAGAGTTATGCTCATTAGCGTAATTAGAAAGCTTTTTAGCGATTAAACAGCATAATTAGCATATAGCCTATTTAAACGCACTTTTTGATATCAAACTTTTTACCCACTGATGTAATATAATATTTTGGGATTTTTGAAGATTTTTAATTAATTTTAGGCTGAGCATAACTTAGAGTTATAGGCTTGATTCGGTAATTGTCGGTTTTGCCCTTTTGGGCTATAAAATGAGTTTTACATATCTTTTTGACCCCAAACCTTTTGCTACTGATTTTATATGATAAATAAATTATTTTATACCTTCTGGAAAAATAAAAATATCAGTTTTCTATATAGAACCCGGAAACGGCTTCTAATCGCCTTTTTAAGCGTTTTTAACGCATTGTATGTGCTAAAACTATTTTAAACATATAAGGGTTGATACCTACTGATATTTTAGGTAAATTATAATATCTTAACAGTAAGCAAAAGTTGTTTAACTCAGACTTCAGTTTTGAGCTTTTCGGCTTATGTGAAATTACCAAAATGCCCCTACGGTGCATAGTTTGGTTATAATTGATAAATTTCACATATATGCAATACCCTACTATTATAACTTATTAAATTAAGTATTCTTACTAATGATATCAGACCTGTAACTCAGGTTAATACTTAAACTCTTTTATAACCTTGTAAATGACCAAAATACCCCTTCGGGGCATAGTTTGAGTTTAAATTCGTTTCGGGCATAATAAAAGATATCTTACTGATATCACAACATATTTTAGTCATATTAACTTAGGAAACCTGTATATGGCTCTTATGGTTACCCGTTACGCATCCTTCGCGTTCGGTTCGGTTTATGTAACTAGTTTACGTAAATTAGCCGAAACGGGTCAAACCTTATCGTTTTTATCTCAAAGTCCAGAATGTGTTTAGATTACCCATATAAGACAAGTCTTCAAACTTTTCGGGTCTAAATCACATTCTATTCCGGTCTTCGCTTAATCGTGCGTTTGAACCGTATCTTCCTTTAAAACTAACCGGTCTAAGCTTAAGCTTAACTAAAGACCGTTAGGATTCTAATAGGTTATTATAAACCTTTGTTCCAGAATAGGAGGCCCAGTAAAAGCTACACGCACTTGCTATTTGTGATTTATACTTGCAAAGGTAAATACTTTTAACTTATTTTCCCTTATACAGGCTTGGGGTACGGTATATAAAATACCGATTGGTCGGGCATTCGACCTTAATCGATTGGTGGTTAAGTATTATCGAGATGACCCGTTTAAAATATGTTTTGTTTGCTTAACGCCTTTGGGGGGTTAATGACCATATCCCGGATATCCTTGGCATCATTTTACGAAATGGCCACAACCTAAGCGCGGGGTGTAGGCGTACACCCGTCAGTGTATAAATAAGTAATGTGGTGTGTCTATTGATCTTTAACCCGGCACGAACCGGGCTACTGAACGCATAAGGAACATGTAATCCTTTTACAAGTTTATATATTCAAATAATTGTCCTAAGTTATAAAAGTTTGTGCCATGTGCATTCAAAGCAATTTTTATTAAACCTTTTCAAAATGAGTCAGTTAATTGTATTTACCAGTGTAAACTGACGTATTTTCCCAAAAAGGTTAAGTGCAGGTACTACGCGAACTAGGCTGGCTACTCCTAGCATCAATAAAGAGTCTCGCAAGCTTAAGATGCCTAACGTCTGTTGAACTACTGTTTCCTAATTATTTTTGATCAGTCTGTGGATTAATTTCAACTGTGGTGATACTTGATATTACAATTATATAAAGTTGAAATACATCTATCTCTTGCTTCCGCTGTGCATTCAAATATTGTGTTGTTTGACTGTAATGTTGCCAACACGATACCCCCACCGGGCCCACCGGTCAAACGTGGAAAAGCCGGGGTGTGACAGGTTGGTATCAGAGCCTACATTGAGTGAACTAAACACTAGCCTTTTGTGTTTAATCTCAATGACACAATTGCACATTCCTAAACTTTCGAGTCTAGACAAAGAACATAGGAATAATCCAAAATGTTTTTGTTTTTATCTTAACTTTGTCCTTTATATTTTGTTGTTATCTTATGTTATATTGATAGGTCTAAATATGCCGCCAAGATTTTTCAGACGAAGAGGACGAGGCAAGGGGCCAATCACCGCCCCCAATGATCACGAACCGATCCTCGAGAGAACTGGAGGACCAATGTGGAGCCTGCTAGACGGTCTGTTTCACACAGCTCAACACCTCCTTACCGCCATTCCTTCGGGCCACATTTGGAAAACGAGCCCGATAACCCACAACCTTCATATATACCTCTCCAGAGACCTCTTTCGCACAACTCCTTTGGCAACCCTACTCCTGTTTTCCAGGGCTGGTTTAACCCGGCACACTACATACAAGAACCAGTGGGTTTTAACCCATTGGGACCAGAGGACCACTTCTCCGAAGACAATGCGATGGACATGGACGAGGACACGGATCCCGTCGAACCTGCAAGCGGTACACCCAACCATCCCATCGAGATCTCTGATGGATCTTCTTTTCACGGATCACCCTACGGTGGTCCGGACAGTTACCAAGCATGGTTTAACCAACATGAATGGTACTTCACACCTTCTCACCATTCATCACCTCACCAGCAGCAGCAGCTGGATCCCTCTGGGGATTCACGTTTCGTGGCTGTCACGCCACCGCCTCCAGTTCATCAAGCACCTCCAGAACCACCAAGGCGCAGGAGAACGGGCGCACGTATATCTACGCGAGCAGGGGATTTTCACTTTAGCTCTCCCCATAACTCAAGTGGCAGTCACTACCCGCCACTGCATGAAGACCCACAAATGGGTGGGCCCTCAAACCCAATTCCAGGGGGAAACTCTGCACCAGTTGCACCACAGCCGCCACCATTTGGTTTTGATAACCCGATTCCTACGTACGCTAGGTTAACAGCGTACAACCCGTTTGAGCAACCGACTCACACAAACTATAACTTTGCTGAAGACCCTTACCAAGTGGCGTCAAACTACCTCGCCATTCATCCTGAAGGGCCGTATGGAACCCCTTGGGGAATGGGATATCCAACTCATGGATATCAAGTGCCTGCACGACCACCAATTCGGCAACAGTCGCAGCCACCTCGATTTTCACCACCAGAGAATGAGGAAATCCTTCAAAGATTGGACCAAGTTGAACGGGTAGTTCGCAGGGATCGCAGGGAGCGAAAAAGTTTCTTCCAGGGATTGACAAGTTTAATAAAAGGGAAGAGCAAGAAGGACCATTGAATCCTTCAATTATTGATTGTATTTTCCTTGTTTCAGTTAAGCCCCTGCGTGGGTCTGTCTTGCTGTTTTGACCCCTGCGTGGGTATGGTTGTCTTTTGAGCCCCTGCGTGGGCCTATCTTTCTGTTAACCCCTACGAGGGTATGTTTTTTGTTTAAGTCCCTGCATGGACTAGTATTTCAGTTTGACCCCTGCGTGGGTAAGTTGTTCTGTTAAAAAGTCCCGTTTAGGGAGATGTGTAATCTTTTTAATAATTAACAGAATGTTAAGTTTATAAATTTCATTTTTGCCATTATATGCATAAATAAATTATATGTGAAATAAATGAATCAAAATCATTCCTTTTAAAAATATATCTGCCTATTTAAATATTAATTAAGAATCTTAACGGTATAACCTAGCCTCCGTGTCACTATAAGACCTGGCCAAGATGGCAAGACCTGTTTAAAAGATTCGGATCCCTGTTAACGTCTGAGAACATGTTAACGCTCCTGGCAGAAGTGATTAGTTAACATCACACACGTCATTCTTATATAAGGATTCTTCAAGAGATTCCTATTCTAACCTTATGATCTATAAATCATGGGTTTAAATCATCAATTAAGATAATCACATATTAAACATCCATTAGTGATGTAGTGCCTAAGGGCCATACTAATTGTCATATAAGACAAAAGACAGTAGTAGTCTACGACTCCCTGTCAATAAAAGGTAAAGAACTATGTTCGAACCTACATGCCTTGATTCTCTGAAATCATGGCTTATAATTTAAAAATGTCCCTGTGACTAGGCCTTTTGTGCTACTAATAAAACTGTTATTGTTTTATAATTAGGTTAAATTAAAATAGAAATCCTAAATAAATGTGAGTAACAAATTAACCAGATATGGCCTGTGTTACCATGGTTAATGAATTGCCATAAAAGACAATTCCATAATAAACTCCCAAATAAACTATTGTCAATATCTTATGTAGCAGTTCAAGATAAATGGCTGACTCGGATGAGATTAACAGTCATCCTCTGGAGAATAATGAGAATGCTAGGATTAATATAACCAGGGAAGAACTCCGTACACTGATTGATACAGGTGTATCTAAAGCTATGGAGAAACAATATAGTGGATCTAGTGGGACTCGAAGTAGGACCCTATCTGCACCACATTCAAAGCCTAAGACTCATTCTGAGGCTCACAGCAAGCCACCACCCTCTAAAAAGGATGAGCCTAAGAAAGCTGATGACGATCGTCAGTCCATAAATCAGCAAAGTGTTCCATCTCAAAGAATCATGTTGAATCAAGGACCCCGTGATAAGGGTTGGTCCTACAAATACTTTGTTTCATGCAAGCCCAGGGATTTCACTGGGGAGAAAGGGGCTATAGACTGCATGACGTGGTTGGATGAAATGGACACAGTTGTTGATATCAGCGGATACGCTGAGAAGGATGTGGTCAAGTTTGTGTCTCAATCGTTCAAAGATGAGGCCTTAGCCTGGTGGAGATCGTTAATTCAAGCTACTGGGAAGATCCCACTGTACAATATGACATGGGAACAATTTGTTACCCTCATCAGGGAGAACTACTGTCCTCAGCACGAGGTCGAAAAGATTGAGTCAGATTTTCTATCATTGGTAATGACAAATCTGGATTGCCAAGCTTACCTTACGAGCTTTAATACCATGTCAAGATTGGTTCCGTATCTGGTGACCCCGGAACCCAAAAGAATAGCTCGTTTCATTGGGGGTTTAGCCCCAGAAATTAAGGCAAGCGTGAAGGCCTCTCGGCCAGCTACTTTCAGATCTGTAGCTGATATATCTTTGTCCCTCACACTGGACGCGGTCAGACAAAGATCGCTGAGGAACAAGGAAGCCGAGAAAAGGAAACGTGAAGATGACAATTCACGGAGGTCAAACAAGAAGCACCTAGGAAATAGTGACCACAAGAAGGGGTCTGAATCTAAGAAGGATGGGCATCAATCTGGTGATAAGCCCAAGTGCAAAGTCTGCAAGAAACAGCACTTCGGCAAGTGCAGATATGAATCGAACTCGCAGACACAGTCGAGAACTTTTGCATGTGGGATATGCAAGTCCAAGGAGTACAAGACCTTGGATTGCAAAAAGTTGAAGGATGAAACGTGCTACAGTTGCAACGAAAAAGGGCATATCAAGTCCAATTGCCCAAAATATGCAAAGAAAGCTGATGAAGGAAAGAAGACCAATGCTAGGGTCTTCAGGATGGATGCAAAGGAAGCTGTGCAGGACGACAACGTGATCACAGGTACCTTCCTTATAAATGACGTTTATGCAAGAGTGCTTTTTGATTCAGGAGCTGATAAATCATTTGTAGATAATAAGTTTTGCAAATTGCTGAATTTACCTGTTAAAACCCTAAGAGTGAAGTATGAGGTGGAATTAGCAGATGGCACCTTAGAAACCGCCTCAACCATATTAGAGGGATGTTTTATATCCATTAAGAACCACTCTTTTCCTTTGTCCCTACTTCCTTTGAAGTTAGCCGATTTTAACATAGTTTTGGGTATGGAATGGTTATCTCATAACCAGGCCCAGATTGTCTGCAATAAGAAGCAAGTGGTGATCAAGACTCCGTCTGGTGAATCACTTACCATTCAGGGAGATACCCAGTATGGACTGCCTGAGCAAGTGACTATGCTCAAGGCCTCTAAGTGTTTGAAGAAGGGTTGTGTCATCTACATGGCACAAGTGACTATTGATGAGCCGAAACCCAAGATTGAGGATATCCCCGTCATTTCTGAATACCCTGAAGTGTTTCCTGAAGATCTACCTGGCTTACCACCAGATAGGCAAGTAGAATTCAGAAATGACATCATCCCTGGAGCAGCACCAGTAGCAAGGGCGCCTTATAGGTTGGCACCAACAGAGATGAAGGAATTGAGGACACAACTAGATGAATTGCTAGCCAAGGGTTTCATTAGACCTAGTTCGTCTCCTTGGGGAGCACCAATCTTATTTGTCAAGAAGAAGGATTGATCGATGCGTCTGTGCATCGACTACCGAGAGCTTAATAAGGTCACTATCAAGAATAGGTATCCATTGCCCATGATCGACGATCTGTTCGATCAGCTTCAAGGGGCAAGTTACTTCTCAAAGATTGACTTAAGGTCAGGCTATCATCAACTGAAGGTTAAAGATGAAGATGTACACAAGACTGCATTTAGGACTCGTTATGGTCATTACGAGTTCCTAGTGATGCCTTTTGGGCTCACTAATGCACCTGCCGCATTCATGGATCTCATGAATCGCACCCTACTTGGACAAATTTATCATCGTCTTCATTGACGACATCCTCATCTACTCGAAGAACCAAGCTGATCATGAGAAGCATCTTCGATGTATTCTTTCACTACTTCAGCAGGAGAAGCTCTACGCCAAATTCTCTAAGTGTGAATTCTGGCTTCGAGAAGTCCAATTCCTTGGACATGTGGTTAGTGAGCGTGGTATCCAAGTGGATCCCGCTAAGGTTGAAGCTGTCATGAATTGGCAAGAGCCGAAGACGCCCACAGAAATTTGCAGTTTCTTGGGATTGGCAGGATATTATAGGCGTTTCATTGAAAAATTTTCAAGGATTGCTGCACCCCTAACCTCTTTGACTAGGAAGAAAATAAAGTTCGATTAGGGCCTTAAGCAGCAAGAATCCTTTGATATCCTTAAGTAGAAGCTAAGCAATGCACCTGTGTTGACATTGCCTGATGGAATAGAAGAATTCGTAGTTTATTGTGATGCATCACACACCGGGATGGGATGTGTGCTTATGCAGAAAGGCAAAGTTATTGCCTATGCTTCACGCTAGTTAAAGGTGCACGAAAAGAATTACACCACCCATGACTTGGAGTTGGGTGTCGTTGTATTTGCACTGAAGCTCTAGAGGCACTATTTATATGGTGTCAAGTGTGTGATCTATTCTGATCACAAGAGCCTCCAGCACCTGTTTAACCAAAAGGATTTGAACATGAGGAAACAACGTTGGATGGAAACTTTGAATGATTATGACTGTGAGATAAGATACCATCCTGGCAAGGCGAATGTAGCCACCGATGCCTTAAGTCGAAAGGAAAAGATGAAGCCCATAAGTATCAATGCCAAGAGCATTGAGATAAAGAACGGTTTGAATAAAAGGTTGTTAGCTGCACAGAAGGAAGCTGTGCTGGAAGCTAACTATCCTAATGAAAAGCTAGGAGTGACTGAAGAGCAGTTATCTCTTGGCAAGGACGGAATTCTGAGATTAAATGGACGAATATGGGTTCCAGTTTATGGAGGACTTCGAGATGTCATCCTCCAGGAAGCCCACAGTTCTAAATACTTCGTTCATCCTGGAACTGACAAGATGTACCAGGATTTGAAAGCAAACTTTTGGTGGATAGGCTTGAAGAAGTCTATAGCTACCTATGTAGCTAAATGTCTGACATGTGCGCAAGTCAAAGCTGAACATCAGAAGCCGTCAGGTTTACTACAACAACCTGAACTTCCCACCTGGAAGTGGGAAATGGTGACAATGGATTTCATCACCAAGTTGCCAAAGACAAGGAAAGGAAATGATATGATATGGGTAATAGTGGATAGACAGACTAAGTCAGCACATTTCCTACCCATTAAGGAGACCTATAGCTCCGACATGTTAGCCCAACTGTACGTAGATTAGATTGTAGCTTTACATGGCGTACCAGTGTCTATTATCTCTGACAGAGATACTAGATACACATCACATTTTTGGAAAAGTTTCCAACAATCTTTGGGCACGCGCTTAAATTTCAGTACGGCTTACCATCCTCAGACGGACGGACAGAGTGAGCGTACCATCCAAACCTTGGAAGACATGCTTCGAGCATGTGTGATTGACTTAGGTGGTAGTTTGGATAACCACCTACCATTAATCGAGTTCTCGTATAACAATAGCTACCATACCTGCATTAAGGCTGCGCCTTTCGAGGCCTTATACGGTAGAAAGTGCAGAACGCCCGTTTGTTGGGCGGAAGTTGGAGATGTCCAATTGACAGGACCCGAAATAGTCTTTGAAACGACGGACAAGATTGTCCAGATTCATGACCGACAGAAAGCTGCCAGGGATAGGCAGAAAAGCTACGCAGATCTAAAGCGTAAACCTCTGAAATTCGAGGTAGGTGAATTAATGTTGCTCAAAGTATCACCCTGGAAGGGAGTGATGCGATTTGGTAAGAAAGGTAAGTTAAGCCCGAGATACATAGGACCATTTGAGGTCATCGAATGTGTCGGATCGGTGGCTTATAAGTTAAAGTTACCTGAAGAGCTCAGTGGTATTCATAACGTATTCCACATCTGCAATCTGAAGAAGTGTTTCGCTGATGAATCACTAGTTATACCACATACAGATGTGCACATAGAAGAGAGCTTAAAGTTTGTTGAAAAACCTGTGTCGATCGAGGACCGACAGGTTAAGAAGCTTCGAAGGAAGCATGTGCCTATTGTAAAGGTAAAGTGGAATGCCCGTAGAGGTCCCGGGTACACGTGGGAGGTAGAGTCCACAATGAAAGAAAAGTACCCTCATTTGTTTCAGTAAATCTCGAGGTCGAGATTTCTTTTAAGGGGGTGAGGATGTAACACCTCGAAAATTCACGTCCTATAATGTATTGACACGTGTCATAGGTTTGAACGTGTTCTAGAAGGACTAAAGTTTACAAACATGGAAAGTATGTGAATATAAGGGTTCAAATTGTCAACAAGGGATAAATATACCTTACAATAACCCTACATGATGTTTATACCTTCAAACGGATAAATCATGGATCATACAAAGCTAAAAATGAAAGAAAGTGAGAGATTACAAACTACAGGGGTTAAATGTGTCAACATGTTTAAAGTATACCTCTGACTGACCTTTTAGCAAACCCAAAGCTTTGAAATGATTAATTATGCTCACTAGAATGCACGATAAAAAATTCATAAAGTTTCGTTATCGTATGAGAAAGTTATGATCAAATTCGTATACGAGGGGTAAAAGCGTCAACGTTGAAAGTTATGACTTTTCGGGTTAACATGAAGTGACCAAGAACTTAGCAAAGTGGGTATAAGCCATGAACCCCTTATAAGCCATGATGAGGGGCTCAAAATGCAAGAAACAAAGTTCGGATGACCTTTCGAAGGGCCAAGAGTCAAGTGCAAAAAGTTGAAAAGCTTTTAACCTGAAAACAAGGCTAAGGCGGGCCGCGTAAGCCTTGGCAAGAGCTTACGCGGGCCGCGCCAGATGCCCAGATACAGAAACAATAGGCTGCAGCCTGTTATGCCCTTGCAACCGACTCAAAAAAGATTTTCCACTTCCTTGGACGACCCCTACATGCTTTTTAGACCCTAGGACACTTGTTGATGATCAGGGAACAAGGTTAGGCTTGGTTGTCATTGATCTAAGTGAAGATTAAACACTATATAAAGGCCTTATGTTGCAACCTTATGAGCACACCTTCCATCTGCATTTGTGGAGCATCTCTGGAGCTCAAGTGCCTTTCCAAGTCATCTCTAATCGTGCATAGGACTTCAGTAAGTATGCTTAACCTTTCTTAGTTGAGTTTTTACTTAGTTTTAGCTTAAAAGTCAAACCGTCGTAATTACCGTTTGACTTAGCAATTAATCATTAATGGTCCAGTGATTAGTCAAATTGAAGGTAGTTATAAGTTGGTAATTATGTGGGAAATAAACCCTTAAAAGGGCACCCTCTGATTCCCACTCAATCTAGACCATTTGTCGGGTCAAAGTTGATTAGAAAAAGTCAACATAATACTAATCTTTGAATTAACTCATAATTAACAATGCAGAAGGCGTGTAACCTATTTTATCACTCATATAACTTGGTAATAAGTATAATAACTGGTCTAAGCTTGTTTGATCCGACAATTTTCTGTTTAGACCCGGTTCGGAACCGGAGGTCGCAAAACTTTGACTTTTGCTTTACTTCAGTTCTGACCCGATTTAGTATGATTTGGAAATGCCTTAGAGCTTCCTTAGGACCAGGTTACATGCTAGTATAACCCTCTGTGATTATACACCTTGGTTCATTAGTTATCCAATTAATATGCATGATCCCGTTAATTGCCTATATGTTGACTATTATGCCCTTTTCACCATAAAACGTGATTTTTAAAAATGTAAAAGAGTAGAAACCTTAGTTACTGATTTATAAACTTGCACCCAAAATTTGACATCAGTTTGAGGTGTAGATTGAGAGTTATGCTCATTAGCGTAATTAGAAAGCTTTTTAGCGTTTAAACGGCATAATTAGCATATAGCCTATTTAAACCCACTTTTGATATCAAACTTCTTACCCACTGAGGTAATATAATATTTTGGGATTTTTGAAGATTTTTAATTAATTTTAGGCTGAGCATAACTTAGAGTTATAGGCTTGATTCGGTAATTGTCGGTTTTGCCCGTTTGGGCTATAAAATGAGTTTTACATATCTTTTTGACCCCAAACCTTTTGCTACTGATTTTATATGATAAATAAATTATTTTAAACCTTCTGGAATAATAAAAATATCAGTTTTCTATATAGAACCCGGAAACGGCTTCTAATCGCCTTTTTAAGCGTTTTTAACGCATTGTATGTGCTAAAACTATTTTAAACATATAAGGGTTGATACCTACTGATATTTTAGGTAAATTATAATATCTTAAGAGTAAGCAAAAGTTGTTTAACTCAGACTTCAGTTTTGAGCTTTTCGGCTTATGTGAAATTACCAAAATGCCCCTACGGTGCATAATTTGGTTATAATTGATAAATTTCACATATATTCAATACCCTACTGTTATAACTTATTAAATTAAGTATTCTTACTAATGATATCAGACCTGTAACTCAGGTTAATACTTAAACTCTTTTATAACCTTGTAAATGACCAAAATACCCCTTCGGGGCATAGTTTGAGTTTAAATTCGTTTCGAGCATAATAAAAGATATATTACTGATATCACAACATATTTTAGGCATATTAACTTAGGAAACCTGTATATGGCTCTTATGGTTACCCGTTACGCATCCTTCGCGTTCGGTTCGGTGTATGTACCTAGTTTACGTAAATTAGCCGAAACGGGTCAAACCTTATCGTTTTTATCTCAAAGTCCAGAATGTGTTTAGATTACCCATATAAGACAAGTCTTCAAACTTGTCGGGTCTAAATCACATTCTATTCCGGTCTTCGCTTAATCGTGCGTTTGAACCGTATCTTCCTTTAAAACTAACCGGTCTAAGCTTAAGCTTAACTAAAGACCGTTAGGATTCTAATAGGTTATTATAAACCTTTGTTCCAAAATAGGAGGCCTAGTAAAAGCTACACGCACTTGCTATTTGTGATTTATACTTGCAAAGGTAAATACTTTTAACTTATTTTCCCTTATACGGGCTTGGGGTACGGTATATAAAATACCGCTTGGTCGGGCATTCGACCTTAATCGATTGGTGGTTAAGTATTATCGAGATGACCCATTTAAAATATGTTTTGTTTGCTTAACGCCTTTGGGGGGTTAATGACCATGTCCCGGATATCCTTGGCATCATTTTACGAAATGGCCACGACCTAAGCGCGGGGTGTAGGCGTACACCCGTCAGTGCATAAATAAGTAATGTGGTGTGTCTATTGATCTTTAACCCGGCACGAACCGGGCTACTGAACGCATCAGGAACATGTAATCCTTTTACAAGTTTATATATTCAAATAATTGTCCCAAGTTATAAAAGTTTGTGCCACGTGCATTCAAAGCAATTTTTATTAAACCTTTTCAAAATGAGTCAGTTAATTGTATTTACCAGTGTAAACTAACGTATTTTCCCAAAAAGGTTAAGTGCAGATACTAGGCGAACTAGGCTGGCTACTCCTAGCATCAATAAAGAGTCTCGCAAGTTTAAAATGCCTAACGTCTGTTGAACTACTGTTTCCTAATTATTTTTGATCCGTCTGTGGATTAATTTCAACTGTTGTGATACTTGATATTACAATTATATAAAGTTGAAATACATCTATCTCTTGCTTCCGCTGTGCATTCAAATATTGTGTTGTTTGACTGTAATGTTGCCAACCACGTCACGATACCCCCACCGGGCCCACCGGTCAAACGTGGAAAAGCCGGGGTGTGACATCCTGGAACCAAGTCTATATGGAATTCGACTTGTCGTTGCGGAGGTAGTCCTGGCAGATCTTCGGGAAAAATATCAGGGAATTCCTCCACCACAGGAATGTCTTCGAGTTTCGGCTCCTCAGCCTTCTTATCTACAACGTGCGCCAGGAAGGCAACACATCCTTTCCTTAAGCACTTCTGCGCCTTCATACAACCGATGATTCGCAGAGGCGCGTCTCGTTTTTCTCCATGCACGATGAGAGTTTCATCATCCGCCAGAGGGATGCGAATGATTTTCTCGTGACAAACAACTTCAGCTTTGTTCTTGGACAACCAGTCTGTTCCGACCACTACATCGAAGCTACCCAATTGAATAGGTAAAAGGTCGATGCTAAATCTTTACTCACCAAGTTCTAATGTGCAACCCCTAACAACTTCACCCGATTCAACAAGTTTACCATTGGCTAGTTCTATGGAATAAGGAATATCTAATCTACTAGATTCTATTCCAAGCATACGTTTAAATTCCACAGACATGAAGCTATAATCGGTACCAGTGTCAAATGGTATGGATGCAAAGTGATTTTTAACGAGAAACGTACCGGTGACCACATTAGGGTCCTCGCGTGCGTTCCTTGCTCCAATCATGAATGCTCGAGCCTGAGCGTTGTTCCCCCTTGGGAAATCCTTTATGAAATGATCCTTGCTTTCACATCCAAAGCATCCTTGGTTCTGCCCTGCTCCATTACCATTCCGGTTACCATTTCCATTTCCACCATCGTTTCTATTACCAGCAACGTTGCGGTTTCCATTCCCGTTCCTATTTCCTTTTCCCCAACAGTCCTCAGTATGGTGACCCACTTTTCCACACTTGTTGCATTTTGGAATGCGACAAACTCCTTCGTGATGACGCTTGCACTGGTTGCAGATGGGCAGAGTGCCCAGGTATCTTTTGGTAGGAGCGTCATTCATGGTTGCAAGAGTTTTCGCCTCCTAAGGTGGGTTGGGGTCTCGCTTCTTATTGTTTGAACCCTTGTTGTTACGTGTTGCTTGATTCAGGTTCGCCTGCTTCCTTTTCTTGTCACCAAACGACTCAGCATGCGTCTCGGTCTTTTCAGTTGGGTTCAGTGATAACTTCTTCATACGAACATTATCTTCAGTAAGGCTGACTGCCAGAGTTACAGCCTGTGTGATCGTTTCAGGTTTGGCCGAAGTTACCATGCTACGGAACTCTTGAGCCAATCCCCAAATGTAGCGTTCAACGTGCTTAAATTCAGGAGTCACCATGTAGGGGATCACTCTCGACAAATCGTGGAACCTTCGGGTATAACCAGTAATGTCAGCACCTTCCATGGTCAAGTGCCAGAACTCAGTCTCCAACCTTTGGAGTTCAGCACGAGAGCAATACTTCTCTCTCATATGTTCCTTTAGCTCATCCCACATCATGCCGTATGCAGCATCATCACCCAGAGTCTGGACTTGCAAATTCCACCAAGTCAAAGCTTCATCAACAAACAACCCTGTAGCAAAAGTTGCTCATGCGGATAGTGGCATCAGTCTTCTCCGTCCAGCGTACAAACGCCACTTCACCTCCTGTGCCATCGTAGTTCAGTGGTTTGCAGTCGAGAAACTGTTTGAAGGTGCCACCTTGAGTTGTGTTTCCTCCAGATGAATCTCCATGCCCATTACGTCTAGCATTGCTTGGTCCTCCACTGTCTTCGGTGCGGTTCGCCTCGTATTGAGCGATAGCTGCGTAGATACTTTCTTCCAGTAGGGCGTTCGGTTCTTCAGCATTCCTCGGCAGTAGGGGAGGATGAGGTTGATCAGAATCACGAGCATTCACAACTTTCCTAGGTGCCATGCTCTGTCAGAACATAACACAACAGGGTTAGACATTTGTTTGATATCGTCATACGAGACAGTAGTAGTATATATACACAAGTATATACCCACATAAGTGACATCAAACAATCCACCAAACGTACAAATCAATTCATACAGCAACAAGCATGCATAGATAGATAAATACTGATGTGTCATAAGATATTCACTGAGTCTTTACACATATCAGGACAACTTGTTACATTATTGCTTACGAAGTAAACAAAATGTATAAGGGTTATATCTCCCCAAAGTACAAGTTTAATATATGTAAAGGACAAACTATCTTACTTCACATTGGCGGTTCTTGTCTTTATACCCAAAATTATTACTCCAAAAGAGTGTTTAATAGGCTGGGGGAAAGGTGAGGGTATTCACGTTTGACCCTTTCTTGTATTTGAAGGAATCTCTTATGTTACGTGACAAGACTTGCTGTGGTTTCTGTGCACTGAATTCCATAATTATGTATGCATCCATAATTACGTAACTCCTTGCACAGTCCGCACAGTTCGTTTCATCCTCGTATCACTTCCTTCAGATAGGCCATTGTTTTCAGACGAATTCACGTATACCTGTGATATTCTACTTCTAATATATGTATATATCAATTATTACACATAGTTGCAAGTAATTTCTAGTCAAACACAAGTGCTACTTCCAGTGCACCCTAAGTCTCGTAGTGTCCTTACTTGACTCCTTGTAAACAGTTTCAGGTAGTGGATGTCGCGGAAAGTTTTATGCAATGAAAAACTTTTTTGAAAAATTGTTTTCGTGAAAGGATCCTAAAGATTGTAGTCTAGACTAGAGAAGGAATCCTGGTTCACTACAATCGCAGCTCTGATACCAATCTGTCACACCCCTTTCCAAGGCGGAAGCACGAGGTGTGATCATGAAAGGTTCTCATTGTATACGAATGGTAAACATACTGCATGCTCGTAAAAATGGCTCCAAATGCCAACATTACATAACTGAAAACATAGTTTAAGTTTTTACATCACAAGACAGCATATTGTCTGAAAAGTTTACAACTTTATTCAAAGGTAAACATAAACAACATCCAAGAGCAAGAGTATGACCGCGCGCACATCCACTTTAGTTACCTGAAATACATGTGAGTTTTTGGAAAATCGTCAACATAATGTTGGTGTGAATTCATGCAGTTTTTGTATTGAACGTTTGTATACTTTGTATGAAAACATGGTATGTAATTTGTATAAATCAAGTATTTCTGTAAGTATCGAGATTATTAATGGGTTCCAAGGCCATTAACATGTGACACGACATAGGAAACATCCAAACCATAGGCATTTTTCAAGTTGTCGGTTCATGACTGAGACACAAAAGCACTACTTGGTACTAGTTATCACCAAGTGTGTGGCTGCCCGAAAACCCATTAGATCTAACCTTTTGTTCTGCGGCATTAGTATGTACACGATTAATGGTGCTTCTGGTACCCTATTCGTGACACGATTTAAAGTATCATTCCTTAGTCTTTATATCCAGCATACCATAACACATGTATTTTCCCCAAGTTTAAAAAGTATGTAAAAGTTTAAAAGTGGGGACATGAACTCACAACTTTGCTTTTCTTGCGCCGTAAACTTCACCGGGTTTGCTTATTTAGCGTCGTGACCTATACATGTTTTATTAACGTTAGTCACTAGACTTGTATCGCACAAGTACAAGTCACCATCTTTTATGTATGTATTCTTTGTTGTTAAAAATATTTCATATTTTTAACAATGTATCTTACTTATATTATTTTCTCCAAAAATAAATATAAGTATCTTGTATTTTTCACCCGAGTTATATATTTTCGTCCAAAACTTCATTTTAAGTTCATAACTTGTCCAAGTTACATAATCTCTTAAGAAATATATTTTCATAAATATATTTTCTTGTATTTGTCTATGCATTTTGTATGTGTATTTTGTATTTTTACTCCTTAGGAGTATTTAGTGTATTTTCAAGTCCTAATACACTATTTACGTATAATACATACTACATACACTTAGCACATAATTTGGTGATCAATAAATATATATATTTTCCTAAAAAATATACATACTTAATATCAATTTTTATCTTGAAGAAATCATCATTTCTTAACTTGAAGTTTACATAAAAATTAGGGAAACCTTGGTAAATACTTTTAGGTAAATTTTTAGGGAATAAGTTTCACCAAAACTTATATTTTTCAAAGTGTCAAAATTCTATAGAAATTTTGACATAGTTTCCCCTAAAAATGGAGGTTTCCCATGTTTTCAAAACATGTGTTTATTTTCTTTTAAATCATAATCAAACATCAACAACACAATCAAGACTTGCCATAAGCCAGGATCATGTAATTTTCACTACATCATGAACTTGAAGTTTTTGTAAAAACTTGTAGTAACTTACCATGTTATTTAGTAGGTTTAGTTACCCTTAAAAACATGGTTATTTGTTTGTAAATCACTTTATTAAAAGATTTAGTCATTTACAACTTGTAAGATGATCTTTCTAAAAATATTTCTTTTGTATTTTTCTTGTTACAATCATGTTCCTCGTCTTGTTTAAACACTAAAAGTATGATTGGTTTACTTAGAAACCATGACTTTGTAAATCTCATAAATAAACTTGGTTTCTTGAGAAAATTATTTTTGTAATAATCTATTTACAAGATTTGTATTTTATTTAAATCACCTTTACATATGAAAATCAATTTCATCATTCAAGTTCATGAAGACATAAAGCATGATGATCTTGGTCTTTCACAAGATCACCACTTTATCTTACTAGATTATGTGTTTAATCACAATTTAGTAGGTTTCTTATGATGTCTAACATCACTAACACAAATCATCATTCATCAAGAAGCAAATCATCATCATTTACATGTATTCTTATGTATTTAAGCTTATGTTAAAGTATCATGATCATGTTCTTTTGTGTTCTTCAAGATTAACATTGTTCATCATCTTTTAACCGTCAAAATATGAAGTAACAAGTTACAAGGAGCTTACTACTAGCACAAGGGCTAGGGAAGAACTCAAGAAGTTGAGGATGGCAAATGTGATGGTTAAAAGCAATCGGGAGAGGTCCTTGAAGTTCCAAGACCACCAAGCTTGCTTGAAGACCTTCTTACGCCTTCTAGTAACCTTAGAATGCTTGGAAGATGATTGAAAGTGGATGATGTATGGTGGGTGTGGGTGAGCCGAGAACAAGGGGGAGAAGAAGGAGGTTGATGAAGGTGAAGTGTGCTTATGTCTTCTTATAGTACATGCAAGATCTAAATCCAATCTTTCAAGATCATATGCAATCTAAATCATATCTAAGTGTATCAAAGTGAATCCAAGTGAGATCAAGCGAGATCAAGAAGGATATTTGTGGGGGCCACTCCATGACCGTCCACTATATAGGGGGGGGTAAAGTGTAAGTTTCAATGGTAAGTTATGTATTCTAATTAAATCTCAAGAGATTTAGTTAGTGTTCATGCATATGATACGTTATATAGTGTGTTACGGTGTTCGGTGATCATAACTAGCTCAGAAAAATGAAATAATGCTTCTAGTATAATTTTGATGTTTCGGGTTGTGTCCGGTTGTTCGGTTAGATACCGGTTCGTTAAAGTGCTAAATTGCACCGTTTAGTGTCCTTTATGTACTCTTTTGTGACACTTTTAATTCCCGACACTTAGGAAGGTATTCTGGACCAATTAGTCATATATTTACATGTCTCTATCTCATTACAATGCTGAATTTTGCTGAAATGTATGAAATTCAGCATTTAAAGTGTGTTTCGGGTGTTTTTCAGCGCGTATTTTTGCTTCCGGAAAGTCTATATGTTAACCCTTGTATATACTCTTGGGTTTCAATGAATTTTAGACTTTGGACCTACTCCTAGGCCCCAATTCTATTGTCTGACTGCTTTCTGCAAAATTGTTGACACTATGTGTCTTACCGGTGAGTTTACTAGTATTTCTGACGCAACGCTATCATTAATGCATAAAGCAATATTTGTAGTGTAAAACGTGCGTGAATTCACATGTATAGCATGAAATCAGACAATGTTGACATTTAAGCACATAATTGTAGTTATTAAGTAAAAATTAAATTGTACGGAAATTACCAGTTTTGTGCCAGTTGTCACAGTCTCCCCCCGTTGAAAGAATTTCTTCCCGAAATTCAGGCTGAGCTAACTCTCGCAGGAGTTTTCTTGAACAGGTGGGGGTACTTTTCTTTAAACTGGTCTTCACGTTCCCACGTGTACTCAGGTCCGTGCTTAGAGTTCCAACGTACTTTGACAAGTTTGACACTACTCCTTCAGGTCTTGTTGACTTTCCAGTCTGTAACCTCAACGGGTTGTTCTGTAAATCGGAGGGTGTCATCAATATGCACTTCATCCGCAGGGATGATCACTGTTTCTTGGGTTGGACTCTTCTTGAGGTTGGATACATGAAACGTATCATGTACTCCGTTAAGTTCTTCCGGTAATTCCAACTTGTACGCCACGGTACCAATTCTTTGTAAGATCTTGAATGGTCCGATGTATCATGGATTCAGCTTTCCACGTTTTCCGAATCTTACTACGCCCTTCCAAGGTGAGACCTTCAATAAAACTTTGTCTCCCACCTCAAATTCTAATGGTTTTCGTCTTCGATCAGCGTAGCTCTTTTGTCGATCTCGAGCCGCCTTAATGCGCTCTTGGATCTGTATAATCTTGTCGGTTGTCTCTTAAACAAGTTCAGGACCAACCATACGTTTGTCTCCAGCGTCTGCCCAACATAAAGGCGAGCGGCATTTGCGGCCATATAGAGCTTCGAACGGTGCGGCTTTTATGCTTGTATGATAACTGTTATTGTAGGAAAACTCAACTAAATGTAGATGAGTATCCCAGCTGCCGCCTGGGTCCATAACACATGCGCGAAGCATATCTTCCAGCGTTTGTATGGTTCGTTCGCTTTGGCCGTCTGTTTGCGGATGGAAGGCCGTGCTTAGATCTAGTTGAGATCCAAAGGCCTCCTGGAAGGATTGCTAGATCCTTGATACGAAGCGGCCATCTCTGTCTGAGATAATTGAGATAGGCACTCCATGACGTGCCACAATTTCCTTCAAGTACAACTCAGCAAGCTTTCCAGTGCTATCCTTCTCTCGGATCGGTAGGAAATGCGCAAACTTGGTTAACCGATCGACTACCACCCATATCATATCATGCCTCGTAGGGGTCCTGGGTAATTTCGTTATGAAGTCCATCGAGATTTGCTCCCATTTCCACATGGGTATCTCTGGTTGTTGCAGTAGGCCAGAAGGTTTCTGAAATTCAGCCTTAACCTTAGCACAGGTTAGGCACTTTCCAACATAGATAGCAACATCGCTTTTAAGTCTCGGCCACCAATAGTAATCCTTCAAGTCTTGATACATTTTGTCCGATCCTGGATGGATCGAGTATCTCGACTTGTGAGCTTCATTAAGGATGACTTCTCGCATACCGCCATAGAGCGGAACCCAAATACGCCCCATAAGGTATAAGGTTCCCTCTTTGTTTGGCACCAAATTCTTCAGCATACCTCGGAGGTATTCAGCTCTACGATTCTCCATCTTAAGGGCTTCTTGTTGTGCGTCACGAATGCGTGTAGGGAGGTTCGTTCGAATAGTCATTTCCAATGCTCGAACCCTTAGGGTCTTAACCCTTTCTTTTCGGCTTAACGCATCTGCTACAACGTTCGCGTTTCCAGGATGGGACTTAATCTCATAGTTATAATTGTTCAGCAACTCAACCCATCGTCGCTGATGCATGTTTAATTCCTTCTGATCAAATATGTGTTGTAGGCTTTTGTGATCTGTGAAGATTGTACATCGAGTACCATACAAATAGTGTCGCCAGATCTTCAAGGCGAATACCACTGCACCTAGCTCTAGGTCGTGAGTGGTATAATTTATTTCATGCACCTTCAACTGTCTTGAAGCATAAGCGATGACTTTTTGGCGTTGCGTAAGCACGCAACCCAACCCAACCCTTGACTCGAAGCGTCACAGTATACCACGAAGTCTTCAGTGCCTTCGTGTAAGGATAGTATCGGTGCATCGCATAGCTTATTTTTGAGCAGTTAGAAGGCTTTTTCCTGCTTATCACCCCAGTCGTACTTCTTGTCTTTCTGCGTACGGGTCGTCAGCGGTTGAGCTACCTTGGAGAAATTATCGATAAACCGTCGGTAATAACCCGCTAAGCCCAAAAATTGTCGAACTTCAGTCGGAGTTTTGGGAGCTTCCCAATTCATTATGGCTTCTATTTTGGATGGGTCTACATGAATGCCCTTCTCATTCACAACGTGACCAAGAAACTGTACTTCGCGAATCCAGAATTCGCACTTTGAAAACTTTGCATAAAGTTTCTCTTTCTTCAGTAGCTCCAAAAAGGTTCTGAGATGTTGCTCGTGCTCTTCTCTCGTTCGTGAGTAAATCAGGATATCATCGATAAATACACCCACGAATTTATCGAGATATGGTTTGCATATGCGGTTCATCAGATCCATAAATACCGCTGGTGCGTTCGTCAGTCCGAATGGCATCACCAAAAATTCGTAATGCCCATAATGCATTTTGAATGCAGTCTTTAGTACGCTTTCCTCTTGAATTCTTAACTGATGGTATCCTGATCGAAGGTCGATCTTGGAATAGTAGCTCGATCCTTGCAATTGATCAAATAAGTCATCAATCCTCGGTAGTGGGTACCGATTCTTGATAGTGAGCTTATTCAGTTCTCTGTAATCGATACACATCCGCAGTGTTCCATCCTTCTTCCTCACGAACAATACTGGAGCTCCCCAAGGCGAGAAGCTTGGCCTTATGAATCCTTTATCCAACAACTCCTGGAGTTGTGTAGATAGTTCTTGCATTTCGGATGGTGCAAGCCGATAGGGTGCCTTGGCTACAGGAGCGGCTCCTGGAACCAAGTCTATATGGAATTCGACTTGTCGTTGCAGAGGTAGTCCTGGCAGATCTTCGGGAAAAACATCAGGGATTTCCTCCACCACAGGAATGTCTTCAAGTTTCGGCTCCTTAGCATTCTTATCTATAACGTGCGCCAGGAAGGCAACACATCCTTTCCTTAAGCACTTCTGCGCCTTCATACAACTGATGATTCGCAGAGGCACGTCTCGTTTTTCTCCATGCACAATGAGAGTTTCATCATTCGCCAGAGGGATGCGAATGATTTTCTCGTGACAAACAACTTCAGCTTTTTTCTTGGACAACCAGTCCATTCTGACCACTACATCGAAGCTACCCAATTGAATAGGTAAAAGGTCGATGCTAAATCTTTGCTCACCAAGTTCTAATGTGCAACCCCTAACAACTTCGCCCGATTCAACAAGTTTACCATTGGCTAGTTCTATGGAATAAGGAATATCTAATCTACTAGATTCTATTCCAAGCATACGTTTAAATTCCACAGACATGAAGCTATAATCGGCACCAGTGTCAAATAGTATGGATGAAAAGTGATTGTTAACGAGAAACGTACCAGTGACCACATTAGGTGGTAGTTCAGTGTCAACTCCGTCCGGCGTACAAACACCACTGCACCTCCCGGGCCGTCGTAGTTTAGTGGTTTGCACTCGAGAAACTGTTTGAAGGTGCAACCTTGAGTTGTGTTTCCTCCAGATGAATCTCCCTGCCCATTACGTCTAGCATTGCTTGGTCCTCCACTGTCTTCGGTGCGGTTTGCCTCGTATTGGGCGATAGCTGCGTAGATCCTTTCTTCCAGTAGGGCGTTCGGTTCTTCAGAATCACGAGCATTCACAACTTTCCTAGGTGCCATGCTCTGTCAGAACATAACACAATAGGGTTAGACATTTGTTTGATATCATCATACGAGACAGTAGTAGTATATATACACAAGTATATACCCACATAAGTGACATCAAACAATCCGCCAAACGTACAAATCAATTCATACAGCAACAAGCATGCATAGATAGATAAATACTGATGTGTCATAAGATATTCACCGAATCTTTACACATATCAGGACAACTTGTTACATTATTGCCTGCGAAGTAAACAAAATGTATAAGGGTTATATCTCCCCAAAGTACACGTTTAATATATGTAAAGGACAAACTATCTTACTTCACATTGGCGGTTACCCTAAATTATTACTCCAAAAGAGTGTTTAATAGGCTGGGGGGAAATGTGAGGGTATTCACGTTTGACCCTTTCTTGTATTTGAAGGAATCTCTTATGTTACGTGACAAGACTTGTTGTGGTTTCTGTGCACTGAATTCCATAATTATGTATGCATCCATAATTACGTAACTCCTTGCACAGTCCTGATGTGTGCAAAATGCAACATATAAATTACATCAATTGTGGCATAAAACTAACCCTTTTTTTAGTACTAATGTTGGAAAATGTGTGCTTTTGTATTCCTTTTGTATTTTCAGGATTAAATAAGCTCAAATGAACAAAAGAAGCAAAAGGCAACTAAATCTAACATAAATACAAGAAAAGGAACAAACGTGGCATGCCCGACCTCACCGACAGCATCTTCCCAAGCAAAACAAGAGAACAGAAGGCTGAACACGCCCCGTGCTCAGTGAACACAGGGGCGTGCCCAAGTGCCAGCATAAAAGACAAAGCTATAGAAGCTTCTATCGCCTACCACGGGGCCGTGCTCAGCGAACACGGAGCCGTGGTCAACTATAAGATTCACAGAATCCAGGAAAATCTTGATAGTACAGATACGCTTCTGCACACAGGGGCGTGCCCAGCGGCCACGGGAGCGTGGTCAACTAATGCAGACAAACTGCAATTAATGAAGACAGAGAAGAGGATGGACAAGGGGCCGTGCCCACTGGACACGGGGCCGTGCCCGAGCTACTGTTCAGGCTATAAATAGGGGTGCTTGGCTCATTTGCAAACCATCTCTTGGCACACCACCTCTCTCACACTTCACCCACCACCATCACAACACCATCATCCACCACCATCATCCATTATCCATTGTAGAGTGTGTGAGTCGTCTCGGGATCCAAGATTGATCGTAAGAGTTCTTGACAATCAAAGGCCATGTTTGCCTAAGTCTCTTACATCACTTGGTGAAGACAAGTGTCTAGTGTAATACTTTTTATTTTTAATCTTTTCGCACTTTTTACTTGGTTATGTATTAATGACTTTAATAACTAGTTTCTTATGTTGAAGGTGATTCTTCCTTATCGTTTGTCCGTGGTGTCTTGGCATTATTTTACTGTCTATATAAAATACAAGATTTTCACTATTCATATCTCCACGGTCTATATGGAGGTATGTTGGCTACCTGGTCGGGGGTTAAGGGAATGGTTTGGTAAGAGTCTTGCCTTGTTCAGTGTATAGATCCTGCAAGGACCTGGGTCAAATTTAGTAGGACCTCCTTCAATACCCACCGGTATTGGATGGCGGGGGTCCAAACTCTTTGATCCCCTCATATGTAAGCTACAATTAATACTTTAACCCGGCTACTTAGGACTGTATCCCTGCTGACTCAGACTACTTAGCCGAGGGTAACGTCACCTTCAAAATAGGGGCCTACCATAATATGCATTAATAACTTAATTAATTATCTTTCAATAATCCGACCCTTTAGGATTGTATCCTTGCTGACTCAAACTACTGGGTTGAGGGTAACGTCACCTTCAAAAGAGGGGCCTACTACAATAACTAAGATAATCTCTTAAAAAGTGAAAAAGTACGGAAATAATCAAAGGTTACACTAAACACGAGTTGGAGCCAAGTGATTCATCTTGTCTATCTGTTTTTTACTTTTATTTTATTTTTCAGCATTTTAGTTAGTTTTATTTTTCTAGTTTAAAAACCTTTTTCTAAACTTTTGATTTGATTAGACGTTGAGGATAAACTTGTACTAAAAGCTCTTGTGTCCTTGGATGACCTCGGTATCCTGCCAACACTATACTATGCTCACGATGGGTGCACTTGCCCATATGTGTGTTTGGTGTTAGTAAAATTTCGTGTTTTATAAATTTAAAACTTGACTAACGTGTAAAAAGGGCTTAAAATATACTTAAATATATATCACACCACACACGCATCAAGTTTTTGGTGCCGTTGCCGGGGACACAAGGATTTTAAGAAAGTTAGGAATCAACGGCCTAATCGGTTTTCTTAATTTTTCTATTTTTTTAGGATTTTTCTTAGTTTTTCAGTTTCTTCAGAGCTCAGCACGGGCCGTGCCTGGTCGGACACGGGCCGTGCCCAGCGTTGTTACTGGCAGTTTTTATTTTCCGAGTTACAGAGAGCTGAGTACGGGGTCGTGTCGGTGCAACACGAGGCCGTGTCCAACTCACCCAGTAACAGGGATCTGGAAAACAATCACTGTATCTCCGACCACGGGCCGTGTTCATCTGAGCACGGGGCCGTGGTGAACTTTCTGACCAGCGGTCTTTTCTGTTTTTATTGCAGGACTAGGAACCCAGGCGCCACATCTGAACTTTCTACGTAGTGTATGAGCTCCAGTTCTAGTGGAGACATAAAAGAACCTCTAGAAGAACCCGAACGCTGTCTCAGAAAAAGACTTAAAGCTAAAAACCAAGAGAAAGTTTCGGGGGACTCACTCCCAATGGCGGACCAACGTACCCTCATGGATTACCTACGGCCCACTGTAGGTAACCTTGGCGCCGCTATCAATGCACCGAATGTCAAAGCCAACAACTTTGAACTTCGGCCGCATTTGATACAAATGCTTCAAAACTCCGCAACCTTTCATGGGCTTGCGGACGAGGATCCCCATCTACATATTACTAATTTCTTAGAAATATGTGATACCTTTCGGATCAATGGAGCATCAAACGACGCCGTCCGCCTTCGGATGTTTCCATTTTCACAAAAAGACCGAGCTAAGGCTTGGCTTAACACCCTCTCAGTTGGCTCGGTAAACACCTGGGATGAACTAGCCCAAAAGTTTCTATATAAGTATTTCCCTCTTGCTAAAACGGCTAAACTAATGACTGAAATTAATACATATTCACAAGAGGATGGGGAATCCTTATATGAAACTTGGGAAAGGTTCAAGGAGCTACTAAGAAAGTGTCCTCATCACGGTCTTGCGGTATGGCAACAAGTATCCACTTTCTACAATGGGTTGTTGCCACACACAAGACAAACACTTGATTCTAGCTCCGGGGGACTTTTAGGTAATCGTCGCCCAAATGAAATATATAATCAAATTGAGGAAATTGCTCAAACCAATTTTCAATGGCACACTCCCCGAGGCAATAAATCTATTGCCCCGGGCGCCCATAAGGTTGATGAAAGCACTTCTTTTCAAGCCCAAATCGAGGCCCTTTCTTCAAAAATCAAAAAGTTAGAAATGGAAAAAACAGCCTCGGTTATGGCTTGTGAAGGGTGTGGTGGGCCACATGAAAATTGGAGTTGTATGAAAGAATTAGATGATCAAACAGAAACGGTAAACTACATTGATAATAGACCTAGGCCGTTGGGTCCTCCAACGGGTACCTACAATCAAGGATGGCGTAACCACCCTAACCTTGGTTGGAGAGATCCCGGAAATAGTAGTAACCAACAAAACCAAGGAACTAACTTTCCACAACCACAAAATTTTTCTCAACAACAAGGTGGACGAGAAAGGCTTGAAGATACTGTATCTCGCCTCATCTCCGACACCGAAAAGAAAAACTCGGATCGATTTCAACAATTGGAATCGAATTTTAGAAATCAACAAGCTAGCATTCAAAACATTGAAAAACAATTAAATCAAATAGCTCAAAATTTCTCCGAGGACCACAAGGCGCGTTACCAAGTAATACCGAGACCAACCCAAAGGCGCAAGTACATCTCATAACATTGAGAAACCGTACCGTGGGTCCCGAAGAGGCTCTTCTTCCACCAACTTAAAGAAGCCAATCTAGCCAAACCACAACTCCACCCGCGCCCCAACAAGAAAAGGCTTCTCCACCAGTTCAATAGCCTACTAAGACTCCTCCGGTTCCATACCCCGGTCGGTTAATTCGTCAAAAGACCGATGAGCAATTCGCAAAGTTCAAAAATTTACTAAAACAATTGCATGTTAATATTCCATTTATCGAAGTCCTAACTCAAATGCCTAAATATTCAAAATTTATGAGGGACTTACTCACTCATAAAAGGAAAATTGAATCATTGCAATTAGTTAACTTAGGCGAAGAATGCTCCGCCTTACTACTCAACAAACTCCCGCAAAAGAAGCTTGACCCCGGAAGCTTCACAATTCCTTGCTCGATTGGGAAATCCCCCATTCGTAATGCACTAGCCGATCTCGGGGCAAGCATCAACCTCATACCCTCGTCAATGTTCAATCGACTCGGCTTAGGAAAAATAAGTCCTACAAAAATAAGCATACAACTCGCCGATAGATCCGTCAAATATCCACAAGGTGTCGCTGAAAATCTATTGGTCAAAGTCGGCGAATTTGTCTTTCCGGCCGACTTTGTCATACTAGATATGGAGGAAGATACCGAAGTACCACTCATCCTAGGGAGGCCATTCCTAGCTATGGCCCAAGCAGTGGTAGATATGAATGATGGAACACTAACATTGAGGGTTGGGGACGAGGAAGTAAAGTTTGGAGTCGGAAAAAGAGTAGAAGATGAAGACCCGGTCAACTACATGAAGGTCATTGACTCAAGTTTGGATGATGCTCTCCGACGGTGTAGCATGGGATGCAAAAAATCCCACTTGGGTAACATATGACCAGGCTTTGGGTCTATCCAAGGACCCTTATACACGTGGCGCACCACGGAGGCATTCCGCGGAACTATCCTTAGTTTAGCTTAGATTAATTTTTATGTTTTCTAGTTTAGTTTTAATTTTCAGGAATAAAACACACTCGGGATGGTGAAGGATAACAAGGGAAACTTGGACCAGCACCCCATGCACAAAAACAGGGCCATCCGACAAATTTTTCTTCATTACAGCAAGTTCATCACGGGCCGTGTCCGCCCAACACGGCCCCGTGCTGCACAGTCTGCAGAAAATGCCCAGTTCAGGTAAACTGGACACGGGCTGTGTTCACCCAACACGCCCCCATGTCCAGGCTACTGTTTCTTTTTACAACTTTTTGTTACTGGCACCTGAACACGGGGCCGTGCCCGGACACCACGGGGCCGTGTCCAGGCGCCAGTAACATAAAATTTTGCTTTTTCACACCTTTTTACACATTCAATCAACCTAAAAACTTATTTTTGGGACACATTGAGGACAATGTGTAATTTAAGTGTGGGGGGATGCTAAAACTTTGAATCTTGCAAGTCCTAATTACAAGCCTTACACAAAACTCTATTGGAACCGCTAATCACCCCAATTTTTTTTTCAAAAAAAATTTCTCAATTTTTTTACTTGTCTAGGTTTAATTTGGGAATTTCAAATTCTATAAAGGTTATATTTTTACAAATTTACAACCGATAGCGTCGTGATAAAAAGAACCAACATAAGAAAATTATGTAAAGGCATGACAAGTTTAGTTAAAATTTGATTATATATACTTGATCACATAAAAACCCATTCCCACAAAAGTGAGTTTTGAGCCTTTATTGAGCATACAAATACATATCTTTAAACTAAATGCTCATTTTTCGTTTCTTGTGTGAATAGTCGCTTGGTTCTTACAACTCTAGAACTTGCCACGACGATACATTCCCGGTCCTTACCAACTTAAACCCAAGTAAGTAAATGATGGAGGCATTAGGACTAACTCTTTTTATTTCTGCACCATTATTTTTTCTTTTTTTTACCACCTACCCAAAATCCCCCTAGTTAACCCCTTTGAGCCTAAACCTTTTCATTTCTTAACCCAAAACCAAACACCCCTTCACCCACCAAAACCATTTTTATTTATTTATTTTTTTAACCCTTTGTTTTAGTAACAAGCTCGATTTTTCGTATGACTTTTCAAAAAAAAAAATGTTGATGATGAAGCAAAAGAAATAAACAAGCAAGTTCATCAAAAATAACTTTGTTTGAATAATGGCTTCATCCAAATAAAAATTGCAAAAATAAAAAGTCTTACGAAAACTGAAGTTTTTATGCTTTTTCGCCCTTTTATACTAACCACTAACCCAACCACTACCTTTAACCCAAGCCTAACCCTTCACCCAAAAGTCCTCTTGATATTTACAAAGGTATATAGTTAAAAAGGAGGAGGATTGATTGCTTGGCAAGCCTATGATAGGAGTAAGTTCCATGCCGCTCTCGAGTGATTCACTAAAATACATCTTCGGCCGAGTGTTGAGTGATACCCCGTGAGGTATGTGAACTTGTATACAAATGGAATTTTAAAAAGGCATGTTATGCCCTAATAAGTAATTTATCTTATGAAAAGTTTTAAATAAATAATGACGAATAGGATTGTAAATAAATAAAAATAAAAACTTAATAAAGAATCTTGGAAATCCCGACACTCTATGACAAGCCCAAAAACCTTCTCTTCTACCCATTCCATTTGGGAGTGAAAAGCCACATTATAAAGAGTTTTGCTTGAGGACAAGCAAAGATTCAAGTGTGGGGGTATTTGATGTGTGCAAAATGCAACATATAAATTACATCAATTGTGGCATAAAACTAACCCTTTTTTTAGTACTAATGTTGGAAAAAGTGTGCTTTTGTCTTCCTTTTGTATTTTCAGGATTAAATGAGCTCAAATGGACAAAAGAAGCAAAAAGGCAGCTAAATCTAACATAAATACAAGAAAAGGAACAAACGTGGCATGCCCGACCTCACCGACAGCATCTTCCCAAGCAAAACAAGAGAACAGAAGGCTGAACACACCCCGTGCTCAGTGAACACGGGGGCGTGCCCAAGTGCCAGCATAAAAGACAAAGCTATAGAAGCTTCTATCGCCCACCACGGGGCCGTGGTCAACTATAAGATTCGCAGAATCCTGGCAAATCTTGATAGTACAGATACGCTTCTGCACACGGGGGCGTGCCCAGCGGACACGGGGGCGTGGTCAACTAATGCAGATAAACTGCAATTAATGAAGACAGAGAAGAGGATGGACACGGGGCCGTGCCCACTGGACACGGGGCCGTGCCCGAGCTACTGTTTAGGCAATAAATAGGGGTGCTTGGCTCATTTGCAAACCATCCCTTGGCACACCACCTCTGTCACACTTCACCCACCACCCACCACCATCACAACACAATCATCTACCACCATCATCCATTGTCCATCAAAGAGTGTGTGAGTCGTATCGGGATCCAAGATTGATCGTAAGAGTTCTTGACAATCAAAGGCCATGTTTGCCTAAGTCTCTTAGATCACTTGGTGAAGACAAGTGTCTAGTGTAATACTTTTTATTTTTAATCTTTTCGCACTTTTTACTTGGTTATGTATTAATGACTTTAATAACTAGTTTCTTATGTTGAAGGTGATTCTTCCTTATCGTTTGTCCGTGGTGTCTTGGCATTATTTTTACTGTCTATATAGAATAAAAGATTTTCACCATTCATATCTCCACGGTCTATATGGAGGTATGTTGGCTACCTGGTCGGGGGTTAAGGGAACGGTTTGGTAAGAGTCTTGCCTTGTTCAGTGTATAGATCCTGCAAGGACCTGGGTCAAATTTAGTAAGACCTCCTTCAATACCCACCGGTATTGGATGGCGGCGGTCCAAACTCTTTGATCCCCTCATATGTAAGCTACTATTAATACTTTAACCCGGCTACTTAGGACTGTATCCCTGCTGACTCGGACTACTTAGCCGAGGGTAACGTCACCTTCAAAAGAGGGGACTACCATAATATGCATTAATAACTTAATTAATTATCTTTCAATAATCCGACCCTTTAGGATTGTATCCTTGCTGACTCAAACTACTGGGTTGAGGGTAACGTCACCTTCAAAAGAGGGGCCTACTACAATAACTTAGATAATCTCTTAAAAAGTGCAAAAGTGCGGAAATAATCAAAGGTTACACTAAACACGAGTCGGAGCCAAGTGATTCATCTTGTCTATCTGTTTTTACTTTTATTTTATTTTTTAGCATTTTAGTTAGTTTTATTTTTCTAGTTTAAAAACCTTTTTCTAAACTTTTGATTTGATTAGACGTTGAGGATAAACCGGTACTAAAAGCTCTTGTGTCCTTGGACGACCTCGGTATCTTGCCAACACTATACTACGCTCACGATGGGTGCACTTGCCCATATGTGTGTTTGGTGTTAGTAAAATATCGTGTTTTATAAATTTAAAACTTGACTAACGTGTAAAAAGGGCTTAAAATATACTTAAATATATATATCACACCACACACGCATCAGTCCGCACAGTTCGTTTCATCCTCGTATCACTTCCTTCAGATAGGCCATTGTTTTCAGACGAAGTCACGTATACCTGTGATATTCTACTTCTAATATATGTATATATCAATTATTACACATAGTTGCATGTAATTTCTAGTCAAAGACAAGTGCTACTTCCAGTGCACCTTAAGTCTCGTAGTGTCCTTACTTGACTCCTTGTAAACAGTTTCAGGTAGTGGATGTCGCGGAAAGTTTTATGCAATGAAAAACTTTTTTGAAAAATTGTTTTCGTGAAAGGATCCTAAAGATTGTAGTCTAAACTCGAGAAGGAATCCTGGTTCACTACAATCGCAGCTCTGATACCAATCTGTCACACCCCTTTCTAAGGCGGAAGCACGAGGTGTGATCATGAAAGGTTCTCATTGCATACGAATGGTAAACATACTACATGCTCTTAAAAATGGCTCCAAATGCCAATATTACATAACTGAAAACATAGTTTAAGTGTTTACATCACAAGACAGCATATTGTCTGAAAAGTTTTCAACTTTATTCAAAGGTAAACATAAACAACATCCAAGAGCAAGAGTATGACCGCGCGCACATCCACTTTAGTTACCTGAAATACATGTGAGTTTTTGGAAAATCGTCAACATAATGTTGGTGTGAATTCATGCAGTTTTTGTATTGAACGTTTGTATACTTTGTATGAAAACATGGTATGTAATTTGTATAAATCAAGTATTTCTGTAAGTATCGAAATTGTTAATGGGTTGCAAGGCCATTAACATGTGACACGACATAGGAAGCATCCAAACCATAGGCATTTTTCTAGTTGTCGATTCACGACTGAGACACAAAAGCACTACTTGGTACTAGTTATCACCAAGAGTGTGGCTGCCCGAAAACCACTTTAGATCAAACCTTTTGTTCTGCGGTCTTAGTATGTACACGATTAATGGTGCTTCTGGTACCCTATTCGTGACACGATTTAAAGTATCATTCCTTAGTCTTTGTATCCAGCATACCATAAGACATGTATTTTCCCCAAGTTTAAAAAGTATGTAAAAGTTTAAAAGTGGGGACATGAACTCACAACTTTGCGTTTCTTGCGCCGTAAACTTCACCGGGTTTGCTTATTTAGCGTCGTGACCTATACGTGTTTTATTAACGTTAGTCACTAGACTTGTATCACACAAGTACAAGTCACCATCTTTTATGTATGTATTCTTTGTTGTTAAAAATATTTCATATTTTTAACTATGTATCTTACTTATATTATTTTCTCCAAAAATAAATATAAGTATCTTGTATTTTTCACCCGAGTTATATATTTTCGTCCAAAACTTCATTTTAAGTTCATAACTTGTCCAAGTTACATAATCTCTTAAGAAATATATTTTCATAAATATATTTTCTTGTATTTGTCTATGCATGTTGTATGTGTATTTTGTATTTTTACTCCTTAGGAGTATTTAGTGTATTTTCAAGTCCTAATACACTATTTACGTATAATACATACTACATACACTTAGCACATAATTTGGTGATCAATAAATATATATTTTCCTCAAAAATATACATACTTAATATCAATTTTTATCTTGAAGAAATCATCATTTCTTAACTTGAAGTTTACATAAAAATTAGGGAAACCTTGGTAAATACTTTTAGGTAAATTTTTAGGGAATAAGTTTCACCAAAACTTGTATTTTTCAAAGTGTCAAAATTCTATAGAAATTTTGACATAGTTTCCCCTAAAAATGGAGGTTTCCCATGTTTTCAAAACATGTGTTTATTTTCTTTTAAATCATAATCAAACATCAACAACACAATCAAGACTTGCCATAAGCCAGGATCTTGTAATTTTCACTACATCATGAACTTGAAGTTTTTGTAAAAACTTGTAGTAACTTACCATGTTATTTAGTAGGTTTAGTTACCCTTAAAAACATGGTTATTTGTTTGTAAATCACTTTATTAAAAGATTTAGTCATTTACAACTTATAAGATGATCTTTCTAAAAATATTTCTTTTGTATTTTTCTTGTTACAATCATGTTCTTAGTCTTGTTTAAACACTAAAAGTATGATTGGTTTACTTAGAAACCATGACTTTGTAAATCTCATAAATAAACTTGGTTTCTTGAGAAAATTACTTTTGTAATCATCTATTTACAAGATTTGTATTTTGTTTAAATCACCTTTACATATGAAAATCAATTTCATCATTCAAGTTCATGAAGACATAAAGCATGACGATCTTGGTCTTTCACAAGATCACCACTTTATCTTACTAGATCATGTGTTTAATCACAATCTAGTAGGTTTCTTATGATGTCTAACATCACTAACACAAATCATCATTCATCAAGAAGCAAATCATCATCATTTACATGTATTCTTATGTATTTAAGCTTATGTTAAAGCATCATGATCATGTTCTTTTGTGTTCTTCAAGATTAACATTGTTCATCATATCTTTTAACCATCAAAATATGAAGTAACAAGTTACTAGGAGCTTACTACTAGCACTAGGGCTAGGGAAGAACTCAAGAAGTTGAGGATGGCAAATGTGATGGTTAAAAGCAATCGGGAGAGGTCCTTGAAGTTCCAAGACCACCAAGCTTGCTTGAAGACCTTCTTACACCTTCTAGTAACCTTAGAATGCTTGGAAGATGATTGAAAGTGGATGATGTATGGTGGGTGTGGGTGAGCCGAGAACAAGGGGGAGAAGAAGGAGGTTGATGAAGGTGAAGTGTGCTTATGTCTTCTTATAGTACATGCTGTTGGTTCACTTAATGTCTGTTGACTCCGTCTTAAGTCTAGGGTCTATATATGTCATGATTGTATAGAACAGGGGTCAATATGTAAGTTTAAGATTATGTTTAAGGGGTTTCACTTGAATGGGTCCTCATGTCAATCTCAAGCAAAACTAGATGATCAGGGTTCGCTTGAGACAGGTTCAAGCGAAACCCAAAACTCTATAAATTGGGGTTGTGGTCATTTGAAGTGAAACAGTCTTGAGTGTTTGTGTGTGAGTCGAGGTGCTGCCGAAATTTTGTTAGAATTGATTGTAAAGACTCAGGATTGATTAATAGAAGAAAAATTGAAAAGGAACAAGTTGTTGTGACTCCGTTTACTTTGATTCCGCCTCTGTAAACGAAGATGAACTGTTTTACTGACGTTTAGGGTCACGAAACTGATCCAACAAGTGGTATCAGAGCTCAGGACGAGGAGTTCATACCATAGCAGCTTGATTCTACCGAATTTTTTCATTTCTACTCACTTCTTCTCATACTTTTCTGATTTGAACAAGTTCTAACGGTTGAAATGGCCTGATTTTCACATATATTGTGTAAAACATAGTTTTAACAAATCCTACAAAGAATCAGATTAAAATTCGGGTTAAAACTGATAAAAAATGGCTTAAAACCATGTTTCGCTTGAAATTGTTCTTCGAAGTTTCGCTTGAAAGTTGCTGATTTTATCAGGTTTCGCTTGAAAATAACCCCTTTCGCTTGAAAATCTCAAGCGAAACATCCTTTATTCTTGGCTTTCACTTGAAAAGTTCAAGCGAACTCAGATATTTGGCTTTCGCTTGAACTACTTTTACTTGTTTTAGGCTTTCGCTTGAAATTTCAAGCGAAACAGGACATTTTGCTTCAAAAGGTCTTGGTTTCTCTTGTATTGCTTAATCTTGTTGCTTTCGCTTGAAGTCATTTTGCTTCAAGTGGTTTCGCTTGAATCCAACTGTTTCAAAATTAAAAATTTTCTAAGTGTTTGCTGATTTTTCAGGTACATGAAGATGGATGATTACAATCCATTCTGTGATATCTTTGCATTTGCTGGAAATGGTGGAGATGATACTTCTTCTAGCAACACCAATGAGAACACACCGAATACAAAGAAAAAGTTATCGGATGCCTTGGAGGTTGAAAGTGCTTTCGGAACCTATAACAAACCCCCGAAGTTGATGGCAATAGAAGAATACAGTCGGTGGGCAAAGAAATTTGAAGATTGGTTGAGAGCCTTTGCTTTTCCCAGCTGGAAGAGTCTAAAAAATGGTTACGATGATGGGGGCAAACGTGGCGAAAGTTTAACTTCACCTGAGGAGATAGAATCGTTTGTTGCTGAGCAGAAATGTGTTGCGTTGCTGTTTCAATCTGTTCGAGAAGATATAATATCTTTGATCGAATACTCTAGTGCTAAAGATCTCTGGAATAAGTTGAAAACCAAATGTTTAGGAAGCACAGAAATTGTGAAAAACAAAAAGAAACTACTTAGAAAAGAGTTTGATTTGTTTGGGTGTTTAAAGAATGAATCAGTTTGTAAAATGATTGAGAGGTTTGGGCACTTGAAGTTGGAACTGGCGAGATATGAAATTTCCTATACTGAAGATGAGTTAGTTGACAAATTGTTTGATTCGTTGCCAGATGAGATGGATTGGCAATATTATGCGTTGATGCTAAAGAATACTATCAAGCCGCCAGAAGTGTTGACAATAGACTTGCTGATTGAGAGACTAGAAAGTCACGAGTTGGAGTTAAAGAAGACGCACAAAGTCAATCATTCATCTTATCAGCAGAACTTGGATTTGTTTTATCCAAAGAGCATGATGCCAAAGAACACATCTCCCAAGACGGCGTTTTCTGCTGAGAATGTCTCCACAACGAGCAAAGAAAGTCAAAGCAGTGGATTTCACAGTGGATATCACAGTGGGTCTTCATCAAATTCAAACCAGTCTGATGCAAAGAACTTATTTCAATGCAACATCGCTGTTGACTTAAAGAACGCTCAGAACTTTAGCGAGGAGTCTGCCAAACAACAGATGGTTTTCTTAGCATCTGTGCTAGAATCTTATGAAAGTCTTGTAGCAGGGAAGATAGGCAACACTAACCTGACAAAAGAAGATTACGATCAGATAGATCCTGAGGAGATGGAACTGATCGATATAAGGTGGTGTATGGCCAGTGCAGTTCGTCGAGCACAGCGTTTCATGGAGATAACCGGGAGGAAGTCAATTGGTGGACCATCAACCAAGTTGGGCTTTGACAAGTCTAAGGTGACGTGCTTCAAGTGCAAGCAGAAAGGTCACTTTAAGCGTGAATGCAGAAACGCGTATGCTGATGAGTCTGAAAACCCGTTTAGAGAAGACTATTACAAGAAGGCAATATATCATCAGAACAAATCGGAGCCGCCAAGAATGAAGCAGATTGAAGATAACAAAGAAAAATCTAGGGCTCTTGCGGTGATTCACGATGATGAAGGTTTCGATTGGAGCGAGTTGTTACCTGAAGAGGATGCGGTTGGATATGCTTTCATGGCAAAGACTGAACCTATTCCTTGGAAAGACAACAGAAATGAAGAACAGAAGTATAATCATAGAAAGTTGTTGGCCACAAACAAATTAATCAGAATAGCTGGTATCTTTTCTGAAGCAAAAAGAGCTAAAAGATGGGATCCAGACAGAGAATGTTATCTTGACCCCTATGGAAACATTGCTATTGATCATAACACTCTTGATGTCGAAACCATAATCAAAGAGTATAAAGTTGAAGATGATTATTGGTAGAAGAAATGGTGGGGAAGCGAAGAAGAGGAAGAGAAAGAGAAGAAGGAGAAAGAAGAGAAAGAGAAAACAAAGAAGATTGACAATGGAATCATTGACACGACACAGGAGTTGAATGCTGAAAACATGGGAAAGATGGCTGACAAGGTGCTGGCTGCTAAGGCACTTGAGGTAGATTCTAAATCCGTTTCTGAGTCTAAAAGCCAGGTCAGTTCAAACGCGTCAACGACTGAGTCAGGTAAGAAAGTCAATGGTGATGTTGACTGCAAAAATTGCATCAAGGAATGCAAAGTTTGTAGCACAGTCACTTATCTCAACGGTAAGAAGGTTAAAGATCTGACTGCTAGTGTCAGAAGTGTTGAGGATTAAATTCTTGATCATGATAAATCGGTGAAAGCTTCAACTGAACGGTTAAAAGAATTAACTAACAAAATTGAAAATGATAAAATTGACCATGAAAAGGTTAGGAAAGAAAATGAAAGGTTAGTTCTTGAAAATCGTCAGATCACTGAAAAATTTGAGAAGCTTAAAAGCACGGTTAAAGATAATGATGATAGAAACGGCAAAACATACAAAGAAAATTGCCAATTGCAATGTGTTTTGAGGATTAAGGAAGAATTAATCAATAAACAATTGGATGAGATTGCTAAGTTGAAGCTTCAATTTGAAGAAACTAAGATTGAGAATGAGCATATCAATTTGAAATTGAACAGTTACAGCTCTGTAAGCTTTGTTTTGCAACACATTATTCCCAAACCCATCGGGAAAGACAAAGCAGGCGAAGATGTATACTGTGATGGAACAGGGGTGGGTTTTCATCAAGTTCCACCACTAGTTCTAGACAATTATTCGAAAAAACAATCTGGGTTGGTTAATCTTGAGGAAGAAAATGAAGTGAAACTTCCTGATTCAATTGATGTTACATTTTCTTCATCATCATCTGATGATAGTGTTCAAACTGAGATTGTTAAAGGCATGGCTGAAAGTGTTTTGGATAGTGATTCAGCTAAGGATGAAGAGTGCTTTCTGGACAAATACATTCCGAAATCAAAATACAAAAACAACTTAGGTGATGAACCGGGTCTTGTGATGTACAAGATGGCTGGATCTGATAAGTTGTATTCGGATTCTGAGTTTCCTCTTGAGAATGTAAATGTTTCAAAATTGACAAATGTTTTCAAATTGGTTGAAGTTGAGTTGTCAGAAGTGAACAGCTTGAGTCAAACAAAGAGACAAATGAATTTTGAGAAAGATAAAGCTTACTACAAAAAGCCTGTTGTTCCACCACGTTTTTATAACAACAATCGAAACAATTGGTCGGGTGGTTATCAGGGTGGTAAGAATTATCAAAGAAAGAATTTTCAAAACAAAAGGTTTGCTGAAAAGAAGGTGTTTGTGAACCGTTCAAGTTCACTTTCTGATGAGGAAAATGAAATCTTTTCGAAATCAAATGAAGAGCTCTTTGAGAAGAGGGCTTCACAACCTCAGTCTGAAGGCACAAGTCGAGTAGTTGATACTCGTACATGTTTTAGATGCAACAAAGTTGGTCACATTGCAAGAAATTGCACCAACTCCAAGCCTAAGACTGATGTTGTTGAGAGTCAAAAGAAAAAGGTTGATGCAAAGGGAAAAGCTCCAATGGTTGTTGAGAAAAAGATTTTGAAAAACAACAATATCAAAGTCAAAATTGAACCTGTTAAAAATTTGGTAACTAAAAATGACAAGTTTTACAAACGAGTTGCATCATCTCAACAAACATGGAAACCAAAATCAGAGAAACAAATTCCAACTCCACAAGAGAAGAAGTTTGTTCCTAAAGAGATTCTTCAAAATGAAATCAAAAATGAAAATATTCCAATTTATTATGAAAATTTTGTGAAAAGGGATGTTTCATTGGAAAATGAGGTTAAAGAGGTTGTTGATAATAAATTGGAAATGAATGATAAAAACTTTCCACCTCTTAAGCTAGTTGTAAAGTGTATTGATGAGATTAAATTACCCGAGTCTGATGAGGCTTGGGCAGCTTATTTCAGCTAATCAAGTTTTGACTTGCCGGAGCTTCCTAGTTTGTAATCGTGAAGCATGAATCGGCATCTTTATTGAAATGTGTTTATGAATCAATTTGTGATATGTGCAGGAACTTCCAAGAGCTATTTCACGATGGATTATGGATAGTGGAGCGTCTCGACATATGACAGGAAAGACTGCATTGTTGTACGATGTTAGAAATATCAATGGAGGTTATGTTGGATTCGCAGGAAATCAAGGTGGTAGGATTATTGGTGAAGGAACGTTATCCAATGGGATTGTTACATTTGAAAGAGTTAACTACATTGCTGAGCTGGAGAATAATCTGCTGAGTATCTCGCAGATTTGTGACAGGATGTATACCACTCACTTCACAGACAAAGAATGTTTGATCTTGAAACCAGGATTTGTTATACCTGAAGAATGGATTATCATGAGGGCACCTAGAGTGAATGATCTGTATGTATTGGACATGAGTGTAGCAACTACAACTACTGGTCAAGCACATTGTTTTATGTCTAGAGCAACGGAGAAAGAATCAAAGTTGTGGCATCGGAAGATGGGGCATATTCATCTTAGAAAAATGAATCACTTGGTGCACAATGAATTAGTTCTGGGTGTTAATATCAAAGGTTTTCATCTGGAAGGGGAGTGCATCAGTTGCATCAAAGGTAAGCAGAAGAAAAAGTCACACCCTAAAAAGCAAGTTAATTCAGTTTCCAGACCGTTAGAGAGACTACATATGGATCTGTTTAGACCAGTGAATGTCAAAAGTATTACAGGAGATCTCTACTGTCTTGTGGTTACTGATGATTATTCCATATTTTCTTGGGTATCATTCTTGAAGTCGAAAGATGAAACGTTTGACAGTTTGATGGCGTTGTTCAGAAAGATTGAAAATCTGTACCAAAGGCGTATCAGAAGAATTAGAAGTGATAATGGTACTGAATTCAAGAACAACAAGATGGAAGAATATTGTGATGAAAGAGGTATATTGCATGAGTTTAGTGCTCCGTACACTCCGCAACAGAATGGAGTTGCAAAACGTAAAAACAGGACGCTAATCGAAACGGCTAGAACAATGCTTGCTGATTCAAAGCTACCGATAAATTTTTGGGCAGAAGCAGTTTCCGCCGCATGCTATACGCTCAATAGAGTTCTCACTGTCAAGAAATTCAACAAAACATGCTTTGAGTTGATCAATAACCGCAAACCGAATCTGAAGTATCTTGAACCGTTCGGGTCACCCTGTACTGTTCTTGAGCGTTTTGGAAAGTTTGGTCCAAAGAGTATTGAAGGGATATTCATAGGTTATGCAAGTCCGTTACGACTAGTCTTCGTTCCAAGTTTGAAGCGGATTATTGAAGCTCCAAATGTTGAGTGTCAGGGGTATACTATGTCGCCTCAGAATCCAGGAGACTCATGGCGTTTTAATTACGACAAGTTGTGGGATTCGTTTGACATGATAGAAGAACCAGAAGAAAAAGAAGATTTCTTTGACGAGTTGGATATTCTGAGAAAGTATGAAGAATCGCAGGAAAGGTTCCCAGCTGAGTATTCAAGGCGACCACAACGAGCATCAAATGATGATGAAGCAGGTCCAAGCAATGCTGGTGAACATGATGATGTCCAACAGGATGAAGTTGCTCAATATAATCAGACGGCACAGAATGATAATCAAGAATCTGAGAACATGCTAGTATTTGATCGTGGTGATTCAGATTCTGAGGGGGAGCAAATTCAGATTTCAAGTCAAACAAACCCAGTCAGTGAACAAGGTGCAAATCAGAATGTTACTAATCTGGAAGGCGATGTAGATGTTTAAGGGGAAGTGATGCCACGAACTCTTTCATACCATCCAGAGGAATTGATCATTGGAGAATTGCAAACAGGAGTCCGCACTCGAAGACAAATTGATAAAGGGCTTACATGTTTTTATTCAAAAGTTGCTCCTTTACAAACTGAATTCTCATTGAGTTGTTTTATCTCGCAGGTTGAGCCAAGGACTTACAAAGAGGCACTTACTGAAGATTCTTGGGTCAATGCCATGCAGGAGGAATTGAGTCAATTCGAGAAGTTAGGTGTGTGGAAGTTAGTGGATTTACCTGATGGTCAGAGGAAGATAAACACCAAGTGGGTGTTCAAATGTAAGAGGGATGATAGAGGAGTTGTTGTTCGTAACAAAGGGTTTCTGTCAGCAAGAGGGTATAGGTTTCACTGAAGTATATGCTCCAGTTGCTAGACTAGAAGCGATCAGAATCTTCCTAGCATTTGCGTCTTGGAAAAACTTCAAAGTATATCAGTTAGATGTTAAATCGGCTTTTCTCTATGGGAAGGTAAAAGAGGAGGTATATGTCGGTCAGCCACCGAGCTTCACCGATCCGCACCACAAAGACAAGGTCTACCTGCTAGACAAAGCGCTGTATGGTTTACACCAGGCCCCGAGAGCTTGGTATGAGACATTGTCTCAACACTTGTTAACCAACAGCTTCATCCGTGGAAAAGTGGATGCCACTCTCTTCACCAAAGAGGTCGATGGTCATCTTCTGATAGTTCAAATTTACGTGGACGACATCATATTTGGGTCAACAAATGAGAATCTATGCAAAGATTTTGAACAAGTTATGAAGCAGAAATTTGAAATGTCATCGATGGGTGAGATGAAATTGTTTTTGGGATTGCAGGTTGATCAACTACCCAAAGGAATTTTCATACATCAAACGAAGTACGTTCATGATATCTTGGAGAAATTCGGGATGTCAGGTTCTACTCCAGCAGCCACCCCATTAGCAACAAATCATGGGATAAACCCTGATCTCACCGGAGAGAAGGTAGACGAAACGATGTATCGTTCCATGATTGGATCGCTGATGTATTTGACAGCTTCAAGACCCGATATCATGTACCCAACCTGCCTCGCAGCAAGATATCAATTTAACCAAGAGCTTCGCACATGGTAATTATGAAAAGGATATTATGCTACCTGAAAGGAACTCCATCATTGGGGTTGTGGTATCCAAGAGAAGGCGATTTCACGCTTGAAGGATATTCTGATTCCGATTTCGGATGCTGCAAAGTTAATGCTAAATCAACAACAGCAGGGTGTCAGTTCTTTGGACCACGATTGGTCACTTGGCAATGCAAAAAAGCAAACCTCTGTGGCTTTATCCACATGTGAAGCGGAGTATGTATCTGCTAGCAGTTGCTGCTCACAGATCTTGTGGATCCAGCAACAGATGCACGACTACGGTTTGCAATTTCTAAACACCCATATCTTTGTTGATAATGAGGCATCGATTAACATTACTAAAAATCCAGTACATCACGCTAAAACCAAACATATTGAGATTTGTCATCTCTTCATTCACGATTGTTTCGAGAAGAAGTTGATACGAATTGAGAAAATCCACACTGTCGATCAAAAAGCTGATTTACATACCAAAGCATTTGATAAAACACGTTTTCAGTATTTGCTAAAACTGAATGGTATGAAGCTTTTATCGGTGTTGGAGGAGATTATTGGCGTTGATGAAGGAGACATTGTAGATGATGTTGAGAAGCAATCTGCAATGGTTTGTCGTTTTTTTACCTGTTTTGGTATTTAGGGGTAGGTATAGGGTAATATTTCAGAAAATACAAAAACAGTAAAAAATGTTCAAAAATACAAAAACATGAGATATTTTCAAAATTCAAAAACAATAGAAAATTGGAAAAGAGCTTGTGTAAAAAGGGAAAATGATAGTACATCGGCTTGACAGTTACGGTATGCTAAAGAAATGAAATGTTTAAAATGTGTTAAACAGTCTCGCTGATGATGTGCCGATAGGTTTTTACACATTTAGTAGGTTTGTTCAGGATATAAACCTAAATCTTCACTTACTTATTTCGTGGGGAACACTACTTGGATATATAGGTAACCCCTGAAATCTTGTTTGAAAGATTCCTTTTTCTGATATACTAGGTCTTTATCCTTAGTGATATCTGGGGAATTATTCCGGGACTTCTGCTGAATGGAAGTTATGACCTAGTCCTCGAATAATACTTTCTGCAATGCTTGAAACATAGCATCACCCTCAGCATATATGATAAGACAATAAAATTGCTTAGCAATGCTGTTGTAAAAAAAAGACCCTTTAAAGGGGACACACCTACAAGTTGAGTCATGATCTCTCTGCTGAACGATGGTTCTAACCTGAGCTCTCATGATTCTTCATAATTTATTAACCCCTACAGATATCATTTGTGTTTGGTCCCATTGCACAGGATCTGATCGTAAGGAACAAGATGAATCGACTTCGTCTAATGTGCGGAATCCATTATGACGAATCACAGATTTGTTCAACACAGAATTCAACGTTTAATCACTTATCTGTTCTTTCTATTCAATGTTCTGAAAGTACACAGATCCGGTAGAAATACAGACATATCCGTGCTAGTCAAAAAGTTCTAAAACAGTTACCCGGATCAGATATATATAGACATCCTCAGGAGACTACCAAGTGTTGTCCGCGCGGATAGCTTATCCGTGCGGATAACCATCCGGACGAGTAACATTGTTCGAACCAACACTTTTACATTCAGAACCTACTCCTGAGTTGTCATACTATCTACATACATACAGTTTACAAAAACACAGAATACATAATATGACTACATGCTGACGGAAGCTACAGACGTATGCACTAACAGACTCCCCCTCGGATGTAGCTGTAGTTCCTTCCAGCATAGTCTTCAATTCCTCCTGCTGCGTCTTCGTTCACGAGCTTTCTCCCTTCTTTTCTCAGCCTTTTCCTCCAACATTCTTCTTCGTTTATGTCTTCCTTAAGTCAACCACCAATTTCTATAGACGGGATCTCCATCACGCTTCCGATCCCATTTAGGAATTTTGTTTTCTTCAGATTCAATTGGCGTTTGATCTGTTGGAGGTACAATCCCCAATTTACGTCTTCCCATCTTAGCAGCATGCTCAGCAATCTTTTTAGAACGTTGTTCACGCTTGTATCTTTTCAAGAACTCGTCAATCTCCAGATCTCTCCATTTTGTCTTCCAGTATCTTCCGGAATTGATGTCTTGCGCGAAACAAACATCCACAATTGTTTGATATTGCATTGCTTGCTCTCTGTCAGGCCTTTCATAGACTATCTTGTTGTAAAACAGGCAATCTATGTCTTTCTTCGAGCAATTCACAAGCCACATGGGATCTAACACACAGATCCTTCTTGTTTCTCCAGTGGACTTGTTATGTAATGATATTATTGCCTCGGCCGTAGATTGATTGTATAACCACCCTTCAAATTCTTCATGGAAATCTTGCTCCATTGCCCGTAAAGGCATATTCTTCAAACAACGAGGAGGCTTGATATCCATAGTAATATCTTTTTCACCATTTTCTAAGATTCTGACAATTTGATCTGGGAAATGTGGTTTCCAATCAGGATACCTTTTCTTCGCTTGCAACTTCACATAGTTCCATAAATGTTGATCGTGTTGCTTCACATCCAATCCATAGTAGAATTCTTTAATGTTCTTTGTTTTAACCAATTCATCTATGTCCCACCATGGAAGAGTTTTGATATCAGCCAAAAACTCAAAGTACTGTACTCCCTGTTCTCGTCTGATTGCATAGACTTGTAAATCTTCCAAATAACCCCAAGAAATAATGTCACCCCAAGAAAGATCTTTGTTGTGTGTGAAGAATTGAAGTGCCCTAAGTTTCTTTCTTTCCTTTGGCATGACTTTGTACCATTTCTTCCTTTCTTCAACAAGATTTTCTCTGGGAATGGTTTCAGGAATACCTTCAGTAGATACTTTTTCTACAATCTTTCTCCTGATCTCCTCTTCATTTCTATCTTTGAACATTTCAGCAAATGATGGAAACGTCTCATCAACTCCCGAATAGTGGAAATCAGTTTCCTCATCAGATGAATCTGAAGCATCTTCAACAATTACGTCATTGTAATGATCGGCTTCAAAAGCATATCTTGGTTCAAATATATCTTCAGAAGACTGAGGAATCTCATCTTCAATATCGAATTTAAATTTCCCTTTTCTAATCCCAACTCTTCCAACATCTCTTCTCTTGTCCTCCTAACTTCAATCACTTCCTCATGTTTATCATGTAAGTAAATAACAGTAGGATTCGTGAGGAATACCTGATCTATGTGTTGTTTACCAGATGTAGAAGTTTCTTGCTGATCATCATCTTCTTGTTCATTGATCTGATCATTCAGAAACTCCTCAATTTTTTGTTCGTCAATAGGATTCTCAACCAGCAATCCCGAAGCACCTTGATCATCATCATCATTTTTCTTATCATTTTTCTGAACAGACTCGTCTTCATCATCATTATCATCTTCATTCTCTTTATCATCATTTTCATTTTCATTTTCTTCATCATCCCCAAGAATTTCATCATCAGAATCACTAACTTCTTCTCCACGTGCTTTCTTTGCTTCTTTTTTCTTTCTCATAATTTTCATTCTGCGAACAACTTCTTTTATGCTGTAAGGTACTGTAGAAGCATCACCAACAAGTACAAATTTCTGCTTCTTCCATTCTAGTAGCAACACTTCTTTGGCCTTTCTCTTCTTCTGAATTGCAGCAACTCTTCGAATAACTTCATCAGAATCAATGAATAAAGAAGACTCACCAACTAACATGTAGTCTTGACCATGTTCATCTTGTTCTTGTTCTTGAATACCTTCATCAACTTGTTCTTCAGCAACTTGTTCTTGAATACTTTCAGCATCAATCATTTCAACATCAATTTGACTTGAAGAACCACCAGCTTCCTGAATATCTTCAACAACACTTTTGTTCTTTTGAATTGCATCTTCAGCTAGTCTTCTTTCTCTTTCAAGTCTTCTTTCCTCAACTCTTCTTACTTCAATCTCGTTGAATGCAGCATGAACATCCATTTTCAAATGACTTTCCATAACAGAGTATAACATTCTAAGTTGTTCATCTTTCACCACTTTATCTGCTTTCATAGCTTCCATTTCCAACTTCATTGCCTTCATTTCATTAGATGTAGCTTCACTCATTTCACTGAGAAGCTGATTGAGCATTTGATTCACATCCTGAAGATTCTTTGTCTTCTCATTTAATGAAGAAATTTCTGCTGTTAGAACTTCAATCACTTTAGAATTATTATCTCCATCTTCCTTCACTTTCTTCATGACATCTTCATGATTGATTAACACCATTCTAATTTGATCATGAGCTTTCATTAACTTATTTACTTGCTTCAATAAGACATCACGTTCTTCTTCAGCCTTTACCTTTTCCTTCTCAAGCTCTTTAACCTTCTTTGCCAGAATCTTTACTGCTTCATTATTGAACAAATCATCTTCAAAATTTAAATCTTCTAACGGATCCCCTGATGCAGGTGGAAGATTGCTAAAGAAATCATCTTTAACTTTTGGACGTGAGGATTCTGGAATTTCAATATTTTCTGGAATTGGTGGAAAATCTGAAGAAAAGACTCCACCCTCAGTTACTTCAACAAAGTCATCGTGACTAGCCTTCTTTTCAGCTTCTGTTTCTTGAGGTTTGGATGATTCAACATGTTGTGTATCTTTACTTCCTTGTTCTTTTTGAACTTGAGCTTCACCTTTTCTAGCACGTACACTTCTCAGAATGAATCCAGCTAGAACTGCTTTTCTCTTTTTGATTTGTTTCTTTGGATTGGCAGGATCATAAATAGAATCTTCTTCATCTGACCCTTTCTGCTTCTTTGAAGGCTTTTTCTTTAATTGAGCTTTTCCTTTACCAAGAGTAGTTGGATCAAGTTCAGATTCTGATACAGAGGCTTCAGAATCATCATCACTTGATACATCTTGAACAACACCTTCTTGATCCTTTCCTTTGGCTTCTTCAACTCGAGCACTTGAACCTTGATCCAGATTAGCAGCTTCATCTTCATTTCTTTTTAGATAGTCTTCAAGTGTTTGTTTCAGTAAATCAGCTCCTTCTTGGATCACTGCTGAAGGTTCCAAAACAACATCATCTCTCAATTGTGGTTCTGCAAAAATAGACATTGAGAATATTATTAGAATAGTATAACAATATAATATCCTAACTTCTTTTATCACTCCCCCTATCACTGTACCCTTGATCACAGTTTTTGAAACTGTTTCTTTTGTTATAACAACTGTTGGGGATGTCTTTGGTGTTCTCTTTCTCTTCCCATCCTTGATACACCACCATCTAGTATCTTTCTTAACAAACAAGCTCATCCTATCATCTTCATTGTCAGAATCACTATTTTCGTGTCTCCATGCATCATTTTCTGGAGCTACATAGTTTGGTTTAGAAATTCTGCAAATCATTCTTTTTGCTCCTGGATTTGGATTCTTGATCATTCTACTGATTGTGTCTGCTGACATATGCTTCAAACCCAAAATATTATCATTTCTCTTTTCTAGATCTTTAAACTGATCATCTATCAACATTTGAACAAACCGAGGATACATGATGTATCTCTTGCTTCCTTCCTTCGCATTCTCCGTTATATAATCAAAAATTACTTGGGAGATATTGTAAGGTTTGTTCAGAACAAGACAAGCGATGATATTAATGATATAATCCAAAGTTTCATCATATCCACCCTTTCTATGTGACAGCGCATGAATAACACAATGAACCATGAATTTGTAGGCGTGACTGAAACTCGTTTTCAGCATCCTTCCATTCACACTTCCAGCAAAACCCATTCTACACCACAACCCTTTTACAAGTCGTTCAGAAATAATGGTTGGGTCACTATCAGCATCTCCTAAATCCAATACCCTTCTTACATCACTAACGGTTACTTTCATCTCCAAGTCTATATCCTTTCCCTTCTTATCCTTTTTTTATACAGCAGAATAAATTGTTTTATCACTCACTTCATATCTCGCAGCATTCCAAAATCGTCTAACATGAGATTCATATGCTACAGTTTTATCTGTTAAAGCTTTATAGATTCTGCTTTCTCTCAAAAATTTCGCAATATCTTGAATTACTGTAATTTCAGTAAAATCTTCATCCAACAGACAGTAAATATTTTGAGATTTATCCCAATCCTGCAGAAATTTTTGATTTATTTAAGAAAAATCTTTGAAATCTTCAAAAAATATTCTAACACTGAAAGGCTTTCTCTATTTTGTGTAGAGATACGGATGGATATCCGACCGGATGATCATCCGTTCGAATTTTCATTTGAATAACATGAATGGTCATCCGTGCGGATTGCCATTCGTGCGGATTGCTATCCGTTCGGATTGTTATCCGATTCAATGTAAATGCATTTGGTATCCGCACGGATAGGAATCCGGGCCATGAACAGTGTATGTACAAATTTACAAGAAACAAGCACTGAAACGGATTTTCACCCGTTAGGATTGTCATCCGTTGGGTTACTAACCAATTCTCATCATAAGCACAGATGGTATCCGCACGGATAGTATCAAAGAACTGAACTGATGGTAATCCGTTCGGTTTGACATCCGCACGGATATGAATCCGTATCAAACCAATGATGAAGAACAATCTATAAACACCAAAAATTTTCTAAGGCAAATCCTAAAATTGAACATAGATCTACACAGAGAATAACAACGCGATCAAAACCCTATGTTCAATGTTGTCTAAGACGTCCTAAACACAGTTTAATTTCTCAAAAACTTAACCGACACTCGTACCGTCTAATCATCAGATCTGCAAGATTTAAGCATGTTATAACAAAAATCAAACCGGTAAAACTATAGATCTGAGCATTCCGATCAAACCCTATGATTATTTCTCATCAAAACTGACTAACACAATCTAGATCTAAGTCAAGAGCTCCGATAGAAACGATACGCTACAAACAGTTATCAAACATCGATTTATAACAGATTCGAGCTAGAAAAACATACCTTTGCTATTGTTAATGTTGTGCAAACCAACGAAAACAAAGATCCGTGCAAAGAAATCCAAAGAGAATAATCAGAAAGTCGAAGTGTGTGTGAGAGAGAAAGAGTTTTGTCCGGGCGAGTAATATTGACTAACTCTTTGACCCTCTATATATAGTATCACAAGACCCGAAATGTTATTCGTGCGGATTGTCATCCGTGCGGATTGCCATCCGTGCGGATTGCTATCCGTCCGGATTCTCAACCGAATGAGGCACACATTTTCTTTTCTTCGAAAAACTTTGACTTTTTGACCTTTTGACTTTTCTCAAATTTTATCAGATTTTAGAAATCCACTTAAGTATCTCGGTCCAAATTAATGACCCTGGGTACTTAATTTGTCGACCAAGTCCAACTCAATGACCTTGGTTGACCTGAAACAAAGCATACTGACTTTTGAACTTTTTGTTCAATCATATTTCTGAAAATTACAAGTGTCAACTTAATGAACTTATTTTTGGCTTTTCAATTACAGATTAGTCATAATTAGCTCCAAACTCATCTTCCAGCCCAGAAACTTCCTGCATCTGTTTTCAACTTTCGAATCCGAAGATCAACTCTCCACTTTGGTTTGTCGGAAAATAAAGCAGAAAAATAAAATCTTTTTGGGATTTTTAATAAAGCTTCTAGACTAGAAAAGAAATACAGAAATGAAGTGCAGTAAACGAAATTATTTACAAACAAATTTTTGTGAGCGTGTTAGGGAATCATATCAGCTACCGACAAGTTACGAGTACCATTAAGCTTGATTTCATACACAGCATTTAAACAATTCACTTAGATTGTCGATATACTGATCCTTTTAAATTCTCACACAAATTTCAATCTGTCCAGGATACGGATTAGATGATTTAAAGACTTCAACTTATACGTGTGTCCCATCTCTTGAATATACTCCCGTATCCAGATCCCAATATTCAGTCTTACAGGTGAGTATACCACAGATGATATCTGTAAGGGGTTAGATTGCGAGGGCCGTGAGAGCTCAGGTCGATACTTCCGTATACGCAGAGAGATGACGGCTTCGACTTTTCGGTGTGTCCCCTATAGAGGATCTTTTGTTTCAACAGCACTAATTATCAATTTTATTGTTTAATCAAGTTGCTGAGGGCGATGCTATATTTTAAGCATTTGCAGAAAATATTATTCGGGGACTAGGTCAGAACTTCCATTCAGCAGAAGTCCCGGAATAATACCCCAGATATCACTGAGTATATATACCTAGTATCTCAGAAAGAGGGGTCTTTCAAACGAGATTTTAGGGGTTACCTATATATCCAAGTAGTGTTCCCCACGAAATAAGCAAGTAAAAATTTAAGTTTATATCCCGAACAAACCTACTAAATGTGTAAAAACCTATCGGCACATCATCAGTGAGACTGTTTAACGCATTTAAACTTTCCATTTCTTTAGCGTACTGTAACCGTCTAGCTGATGTACTATCATTTTCCCTTTTTACACAAACTCTTTTTTTTTTTAAATTTTATCATGTTTTTGGGTTTTTGAATTTTTTATTGTTTTTGTATTTTCTGAAAAATAACCTATCTCCCCTTAAAAACCAAAACAAGTAAAAATTCGACAAACCATTGCAGATTGCTTTTCAACATCATCTACAGTGGTACCTTCATCAACATTAACGATTTCCTCCGCATCCGATAGCAACTTCATACCATTTAGTTTCAAAAGATATTGAAAACGTGTTTTGTCAAATGCTTTGGTATGCAAGTCAGCTCTTTGTTCATCGGTGTGGATTTTTTCTATTCATATCAACTTTTTCTCGAAACAGTCTCGGATAAAGTGATGACGAATTTCAATGTGTTTCGTTTTAGGGTGATGAACAGGATTTTTTGTTATGTTTATAGCTGCCTCATTATCAACAAAGATAGGGGAGTTAAGAAATTGCAAACCGTAGTCTCGCATCTGTTGCTGGATCCACAAAATCTGAGATCAGCAGCTGCTAGCAGATACATATTCAGCTTCACAAGTGGATAAAGTGACAGAGGTCTGCTTCTTGCATTGCCAGGTGACCAATCGTGGTCCGAAAAACTGGCACCCCGCTGTTGTTGATTTAGCATTCACTTTGCAGCATCCGAAATCAGAATCAGAATATCCTTCGAGCGTGAAATCGCCGACTTTTGGATACCACAACCCCAGAGATGGAGTTCCTTTCAGGTAGCATAGAATCCGTTTCACAATTACCATATGCGAAGCTCTAGGATTTGACTGAAATCGAGCTGCGAGGCAGGTTGGATACATAATATCTGGTCTTGATGCCGTCAAGTACATTAACGAACCGATCATGGAGCGATACAATGTTTCATCTACCTTCTCTCCGGTGAGATCAGGGTTTATCCCATGGTTCGTCGCTAAAGGGGTGGACATAGGTGACATTCTTGACATCCCGAATTTCTTCAGAATATCATGAACGTACTTAGTTTGATGTATGAATGTTCCCTTGGGTAGTTGATCGACCTGAAGCCCCAAGAAGAACTTCATCTCACCCATTGATGACATTTCAAACTTCTGCCTCATTACTTTTTCAAAATCTTTGCAGAGTTGTTCATTTGTAGACCCGAAAATTATGTCATCCACATAAATTTGGACTATCAGAAGATGCCCGTCGACTTCTTTTGTGAACAGAGTGGCGTCTATCTTTCCTCGGATGAAGTTGTTGGCTAACAGATGTTGAGACAAGGTCTCATACCAGGCTCTCGGGGCCTGATGTAAGCCGTATAACGCCTTATCCAAGAGATAAACTTTATCTTTGTGAATTGGGTCTGTGAAGCCTTGTGGCTGCCCAACATAAACCTCCTCTTTCACTTTGCCATAGAGAAACGCCGACTTCACATCTAGCTGAAAAAATTTAAATCCTTTCCATGATGCAAATGCTAGGAAGATTCTGATTGCTTCAAGTCTTGCAACAGGGGCATATACTTCAGTGAAATCTATCCCCTCCTGCTGACTGAAGCCTTGTACAGCGAGTCGAGCTTTGTTTCGAATAATAACTCCTCGGTCATCCCTCTTGCATTTAAACACCCATTTGGTATTGATCTTCCGGTGGCCAACAGGCAAATCCACTAGCTTCCACACACCTAACTTCTCGAATTGGCTTAACTCCTCCTGCATTGCATTTACCCAAGAATCTTCAGTAAGCGCCTCTTTGTAAGTCCTTGGTTTAACCTGCAAGATAAAGCAACTTAATGAGAAGTCAGTCTGTAATGGAGCAACTTTTGAATAAAAACATGTAAGTCCTTGGTCGATTTGTCTTCTGGTTCGGACTCCTGATTGCAGCTCTCCAATGATTAGCTTTTCAGGATGATTTGACAGAGTTCTTGGCATAACCTCGCCTGAAACATCTACCTCACCTTCCAAATTTGTGACATTTTGATTTGCAACTTGTTCACTGACTGGAATAGATTGATTTGAAAACTGGATTAGCTCCCCCTCAGAATCTGAATCATCACGATCAAATATTGTTCTGTTTTCAGATTCTTGATTATCATTCTCTACCGTCTGATTATCCTGAGCAACTTCATTTTGTTGAATATCGTCATGTTCTCCAGCATTGCTTGGACCTGCTTCATCATCATTTGACGTTTGTCGTTTTCGATAAGTTTCTGCTGGGAATCTTTCACTTGAATCTTCATACTCTCTTAGAATATCCAACTCGTCAAAGAACTCTGGTTCTTCCTCCATGTTGAAGGAATCCCACAAAGTATCATAATTGAAACGCCATGAGTCGCCGGGATTCTGAGGTGGCATTGTATGACCTTGACATTCAACATTGTATGCTTCAATTATCCGCTTTAAACTTGGAACAAAGACTCGTTTTTGTGGCCTAGAATAACCCACGAAGATTCCTTCTATACTCTTTGGACCAAACTTCCCAAAAGGCTCTAAAACTGTGCAGGGAGACCCAAACGGTTCCAGATACTTTAGGTTAGGTTTGCGGAGATTTATCAGCTCAAAACACGTCTTGTTGAATTTCTTTAGTGTAACACCCCGAAAATATAAAACCTAATATTAAATTTATAAAGTATAAATTTAACGAGAATTTACTAATTAGGAATTTTAACCTAGTTAGTTATTTGCTTCGAAATGGTTCATTACATGGTTAAAGGTTAACAAACTATATGTTGAACAAAGTAGAGGGACCTTAGTTGTTAACTCTGAAACTTAATTAAAAGGAACAAATAAAAAAAAATAAACCAAACACCCCAAATCTGGGTGTTGGTCGATCAAGAAGAAGCAGGGGGGCGACACCCCCTTTCCAAAAACCTTAATCTCACCAAAACAATCAAATTTAGGGCTCAAATCTGATCAAAAACGAAATCTGAACATAGAACAGTGATCCTCATCACAAGAGGATTACAAGGTATGTAAAAAATTCGTGTTAATCCTTTGTTTGAAATTCTCATGATTTTGGAAAATCTAAAATTAGATGTTGCATGTGTGTTGTTTGATTAGATTAGAGATGATGTAGTGTCTAGAAGTGAAACCTAGACAACTACATGTGAAATCATGTCAAATTTCAGGAAATTCCATGAACACCTTGAAGGTGGGTTATGGGTGTTACAAGTTGGTAATCAGAGCTCAAGGTTGTCAATAAGTGTTCGGTTCAAGCTTGATCAATCGTCCGGTAAGAATTAACTCATTTTGTTAATAAATTATGTACTATGTATAAAATGAAAAATGAACAGATATGCATGAAAAGAGTGTGTAAGCTCACTCAAAAACAAGAAATGCATGAAACAAGAATTATTAAATCAAGTTACGGACTTGATTGAATTAAAACAAGAATGATTAAATCAAGTTATGAACTTGATTGAATTGAAACAAGAATGATTGAATCAAGTTATGAACTTGATTAAATCAAAACAAGTAAAGCATGTGTTATAAATGAAATGTTTAACAATCTATGTAAACATTTCAGAAATAGAGATGGCTGAGGGAGGTAATGATAATGCGGTGCCAAGAGTCACCGAACAAATGAAGGAAGTGATTGCCGAAGAGGTTGGAAAGGTGATCGAAAACAGTTTGTCGGGCTTTATTGATAAGATTCAAAATACAGTTTTATCAATAATAGAAGAAAGAATCAAGAAATTGGAAGATGATTCCAATTCAGTAAAGGAAAAGCATGGTGGACGAAAGCCTTGTTCATACAAGGAATTCATGGCATGTAAACCACCATTATATAATGGAGAGGTTGATCCAATTGTGTGCCAACGATGGCTAAGTGATATCGAAGGAGTATTCGAAAGATCTCATTGTGATGAAAACGACTACGTAGCTTATGGTACGGGTCAATTAAGAAGTCAAGCGAAAGATTGGTGGGATAACAAAAAGAAGGAGATTGGAAGTGAAGCGGCTAAGGCCATGACATGGGAGGAGTTTAAGACGCCGTTTCTTAAACACCATAGTCCCAAAGCGGTCATAAATAGAATCAAGGAAGAGTTTATGCAACTCAGACACAAGGGTGAATCCATAGACAAGATCACGGGAATGTTTATGGACAAGATAAAGTTCTGTGATGATTTGGTGACAAACAAAGAACAAAAAGTCTATTACTACCATAACATGCTAAGTGCGGAGTATAGAGAGTTCATAACCCCTTCAAAATACGAGACCCTTACCGAGATTGTCAACGCTGCTCGGGAAAGGGAAATCGAATTGAAAAAGAGCATAGAACGGGGTGAACGAAGGGCACAAGATGCGAATCCAAGCCCTACTAAGAAGGCACGAACAAATGAAGGCACAAAGAAATCTGATACGAAAAGCGGGTCGCCAAGTTGTAGAATCTGCGGGAAAGGTCATAAGGGCGAATGTCGTTACAAGGATAAGCCTTGTCCCATATGCAAGAAAACGGGACATATGGCTATATCATGCCCGGAGAAAGTGACGGTTTGTTACAACTGTTATCGAACGGGTCAAAAGAAGTCGGAATGCCCGGAATTGGTTGGAAAGAAGGATGGGCAAGAATCGAAAGGTGAAGCCCCGAAAGCAAAGGCAAGATCTTTCCAACTAACTGCCGCAGAAGCAAAGGTTGAACCTGACGTGGTCTCAGGTATATTTGCTGTAAATTCAATTCCTGCACACGTGTTATTTGATACGGGTGCGAATAAATCCTTTGTTTCATATAGACTTATTCGACATCCTTCATTTATTCTAACAAAATTACCTGTGCCTTTAGAAGTAGAGATAGGTAATAACAAAAGCTTTATTGTTTGTGATGTATGTGAAAATTGTAAACTGAGCATCGACGATGAAGAATATTCGATAAATTTAATCCCTATGTCGATGGGAGAATTTCAAGTAGTCGTTGGGATGGATTGGCTATCTCGACACCATGCAAAGGTTGTGTGCTTCCGTAAAGAGATAAAACTAACATCTCCGAGCGGGAAACACGTCACCATTTATGGCGAAAAAGGAGGCAACCCCATAGTATGCTCGATGTTGAAAGCTCACAAGCTAATGAAGCGAGGATGCAAGGCATTCATAATATATGCAAATGAGACCGAGAAAGAATCAAGAAAGATTGAAGATGTACCAGTAGTACGAGATTATGAAGATGTTTTTCCGGAAGATTTACCGGGGATACCGCCTGAACGGGAAGTAGAGTTCGGGATCGAATTGATTCCGGGCGCGAAACCTGTAGCAAAAGCCCCGTACCGACTTGCACCGTCGGAACTACAAGAGTTGATGTCCCAAATCCAAGACTTGCTTGACAAGGGATTCATAAGGCCGAGTGTGTCTCCTTGGGGCGCACCGGTATTGTTCGTGAGGAAGAAAGACGGGAGCATGCGTATGTGTATTGATTACCGGGAGTTAAACAAACTCACGGTAAAGAACCGATACCCGCTCCCGAGGATAGATGATTTATTCGACCAACTACAAGGTGCGAATTGGTTTTCCAAAATTGACCTTAGATCGGGGTATCACCAACTAAAGGTCAAAGAAGAAGATGTGCCGAAGACGGCTTTCCGCACGAGATACGGACATTACGAATTCCTCGTGATGTCATTTGGGCTAACAAATGCACCCGCTGCTTTCATGGACCTCATGAACCGGGTTTGCAAGCCAATGTTGGATAAGTCGGTCATCGTGTTTATCAATGATATCTTGGTGTACTCGAAAAATGAAGCTGAACACGCACACCATTTACAAGAAGTGTTAGAGACACTTAGGCGAGAGAAGTTATATGCAAAATTCTCTAAATGTGCCTTTTGGTTACGAGAGGTTCAATTTTTAGGCCATGTCATAAATGCCGACGGAGTATTGGTGGATCCGTCAAAGATAGAGGCAGTATCGAAATGGAATCCCCCGAAGAACCCTTCAGAAATTAGAAGCTTTTTGGGGCTTGCGGGGTATTATAGGAGATTCATTCAAGATTTCTCCAAAATTGCGTCACCGCTAACCAAGCTAACCCAAAAGAAAGCAAAGTTTATTTAGGGAATTGATCAAGAAAAAGCGTTTCAAACGCTAAAAGAAAAGCTAACTCAAGCTCCGGTACTGACATTGCCAGACGGAGTTGAAGACATGATGGTTTATTCGGATGCTTCATTATCGGGGCTCGGTTGCGTGTTGATGCAACGGGGCAAGGTAATAGCCTATGCCTCGAGGCAATTGAAGATACACGAGAAGAAATACCCCACGCACGATCTCGAGTTGGCAGCGGTAGTATTTGCATTAAAAATATGGAGGCATTACTTGTATGGGGTAAAGTGCACCATATTCACCGACCACAAGAGCTTGAAATACTTCTTTGATCAGAAGGAGTTAAATATGCAACAAAGGCGATGGCTGGAAACGGTGAAGGACTACGATTGTGAGATACATTACCACCCCGGAAAAGCAAACGTGGTAGTAGACGCTCTAAGCAGAAAAGCGGACTATGTCCCAATACGAGTGAGGTCGATGCAAATCGTGGTGACCTCGGGTATACTTGAACGTATTCGAGAGGCGCAGTTAGAAGCAGTAAAAGAAGAAAATTGGAAGAAAGAAAGAATAATCGGCCAATTGAAAGATTTGTCGGATGGGAACTACGGGTTGAAGACTCGATCCGGAAGGATATGGGTCCCACATACTTGCGGAGTAAAGGCGCTTCTACTAAACGAAGCTCATAAATCCCGTTATTCGATTCACCCGGGTGCAACCAAGATGTACAATGATTTGAAACAAAATTATTGGTGGCCCGGAATGAAGAGGGACGTGGCGAAATATGTGGAAAAATGCTTGACATGTTTACAAGTCAAGGCGGAGCACCAGAAACCATACGGCAAACTCCAACCGTTAGAAATCCCGGTTTGGAAATGGGAACATATTACAATGGACCTGTTAACCAAGTTGCCTAAGACGAATCGTGGTTTTGATGCCATATGGGTAGTGGTGGATAGATTGACGAAGAGTGCTCACTTCATTCCGATTCGTGAGACTTATACGTCAGAAAAGATGTCAGAAGTCTATACCAATGAAATCATAGCACGTCATGGAGTGCCGGTGTCCATCGTGTCCGATAGGGATACCCGGTTTACTTCGAATTTCTGGTGTGATTTCCAAGAACAAATGGGGACCAAATTGTTCATTAGCACTGCGTACCATCCTCAAACGGATGGACAAAGTGAAAGAACAATACAAATATTGGGAGACATGCTACGGGCGTGTATAATCGACTTTGGAGGCAGTTGGGATGTTCACCTACCGTTAGTCGAGTTTTCGTATAACAACAGTTACCAATCTAGTATTAAAATGGCCCCATACGAAATGCTTTACGGTAGGAAGTGTCGAACCCCGGTTTGTTGGGGTGAAGTGGGTCCACGTGAACTCGCCCACCAAGATATAGTACGAGCCACGAATGAAAAGATCGATAAAGTTCGGGCACACTTGAAAGCGGCTCAAGACAGGCAAAAGGCGTATGTTGATAAAAGGAAAAGGCCGATTGAATTCCAAGTTGGTGACAGGGTCATGCTAAAAGTCTCCCCATGGAAAGGTGTTATTAGATTCAGAAAAAGGGGGAAGCTAAGCCCAAGGTTTATTGGACCATTTAAAATTATCGGGAGAGTTGGCATGGTAGCTTACCGCCTTGAATTACCGGAGGAGTTAAGTGGAATCCATGGCACGTTCCACGTGTCGCAATTAAGAAAGTGCCTAGCAGACGAAACAACCTATATCCATTACGATGATATCGAAGTGGATAATAGTCTGAATTACGCTGTGAGACCGTTGGAGATTTTAGATCGAAAAGTCAAACACTTACGAAATAGACAAATTGATCAAGTCAAAGTCAAATGGGAACATAGGAAAGGTTCGGACACTACGTGGGAGTCCGAAGAGGAGATGCGACGTCTCCACCCTACATTATTTGGTACGTATAACGGTTTCGGGGACGAAACCCTTTTTAAGGGGGGTGGACTTGTAACACCCCGAAAATATAAAACCTAATATTAAATTTATAAAGTATAAATTTAACGAGAATTTACTAATTAGGAATTTTAACCTAGTTAGTTATTTTCTTCGAAATGGTTCATTACATGGTTAAAGGTTAACAAACTATATGTTGAACAAAGTAGAGGGACCTTAGTTGTTAACTCTGAAACTTAATTAAAAGGAACAAATAAAAAAAAATAAACCAAACACCCCAAATCTGGGTGTTGGTCGATCAAGAAGAAGCAGGGGGCGACACCCCCTTTCCAAAAACCTTAATCTCACCAAAACAATCAAATTTAGGGCTCAAATCTGATCAAAAACGAAATCTGAACATAGAACAGTGATCCTCATCACAAGAGGATTACAAGGTATGTAAAAAATTCGTGTTAATCCTTTGTTTGAAATTCTCATGATTTTGGAAAATCTAAAATTAGATGTTGCATGTGTGTTGTTTGATTAGATTAGAGATGATGTAGTGTCTAGAAGTGAAACCTAGACAACTACATGTGAAATCATGTCAAATTTCAGGAAATTCCATGAACACCTTGAAGGTGGGTTATGGGTGTTACATTTAGTGTGAGAACCCGGTTGAGAGTATAACAAGCAGCTGACACAGCTTCTGCCCAAAAGTTGATTGGTAACTTTGAATCAGCAAGCATTGTTCTGGCCGTTTCGATTAGTGTCCTGTTCTTTCGTTCTGCTACTCCATTTTGTTGTGGAGTATAAGGAGCACTAAATTCATGTAATATTCCTTTCTCATCACAAAATTCTTCCATTTGGTTGTTCTTGAACTCTGTACCGTTGTCACTTCTGATTCTTCTGATACGAGCTTGGTACAAATTTTCAATTTTTCTGAACAACCCCATCAAACTTTCGAAAGTTTCATCTTTAGTCTTCAAGAATAATACCCATGAAAATCTGGAATAATCATCAGTAACCACAAGACAGTAAAGTTCTCCTGTAATACTTTTGACATTCACAGGACCAAACAAATCCATGTGAAGTCTCTCCAGAGGTCTTGAGACTGAATTGACTTTCTTTTTAGGGTGTGACTTTTTCTTTTGCTTTCCTTTGATGCAGCTAATGCACTCCCCTTCCAGATGAAAACCTTTAATGTGAACGCCCAGAACTAAATCATTATGCACCAGATGATTCATTTTTCTTAGGTGAATATGTCCCATTTTGCGATGCCACAACTGTGATTCTTTTTCTGTTGCTCTAGACACAAAACAATGAGCCTGACCCGTTGTTGTAGTTGCTATACTCATGTCCAATACATACAGATCATTGACTCTTGGAGCCCTCATAATAATCCATTCTTCAGGGATAACAAATCCTGGCTTTAATATTAAGCATTCTTTATCTGTGAAGTGAGTTGTATACATCCTGTCACAAATCTGTGAGATACTTAGCAGATTATTTTCCAGCTCAGCAATGTAGTTAACTCTTTCAAACGTGACAATCCCATTGGATAACGTTCCTTCACCAACAATTCTACCACCTTGGTTCCCTACGAACCCTACATAACCTCCATTGAAATTTCTAACATCATACAGCAGCGCTGTCTTTCCTGTCATGTGCCGAGAAGCTCCACTATCCATAATCCAATGTGAAACGGATCTCGGAAGCTCCTGCACATATCAAAAACATTTAATGAGATTTTGATGCTACCCAAGCCTCTTTTGACTCGGGTAACTTGACATTAATGTGAGTTTTTGTAGTGTAAAGTGGCGGAAAGTTTTTATCATTCATTTTTAAGCTTTCAGCAGACCCAACCTCAACCTCTTTGAATAAGAAAAATTCGTCTTTTTGAGGTTGACCAGATGGTTGGTCTTTCTTCACCACATACTTCTTTTCAGAAGTCGATTTTTGTTTCTCATATAAATCCAAAGGTACATACATCTTCTTGGTTGAGGATGATGATTTTTTAGTCTCAGACACCTTTGGTTTTGGAGAATTTTCTTTCTTGTCAACAGTTTTAGGCTTCCATGTTTGTTGAGGTGATGCAACCCGTTTGTAAAATTTGTCATTTTTAGTTACCAAATTCTTAACAGGTTCAGTTTTGATATTGGAGTTATCATTGTTTAAAAACTTTTTCTCAACAACCAATGGAGCTTTTCCCTTCACAACATCTTTCTTGTTTGAATTCATCACAACTTCAGTCTTAGGCTTCAGGTTGGTACACTTACGTGCAATATGTCCAACTTGATTGCATTTGAAGCATGTTCGGGTGTCAACTACCCTACTTGTGCCTTCAGACTGAGGCTGTGAGGCCTTCTTTTCAAAGAACTCTTTGTTTAATTTTGAAAAAATTTCAGATTCCTCATCAGACAGTGAACTTGAACCATTCACAAACATCTTTTTCTCAATAAATCTCTTTTTCTGAACATTCTTTTTCTGATAATTCTTACCACCCTGATATCCACCCGACCATTTATTTCGGTTGTTGTTAGAAAAACGTGGTGGAACAACAGGTTTCTTATAGTAAGCTTTATCTTTCTCAAAATTCATTTGCCTCTTTGTCTGATTCAAACCTTCTACTTCAGACAAATCAATTTCAACCAATTTGAAAACATTTCTCAATTTTTTCACATTAACATTCTCCAGAGGAAACTCAAAGTCTGAATACAACTTATCAGAACCAGCCATCTTGTACATCACAAGACCCGGTTCATCATCTAAGTTGTTTTTAGATTTTGGTTTCGGAATGTAGTTGTTCAGAAAACATTCTTCATCCTCAGCTGAATCACTATCCAAAACACTTTCAGCCATGCCTTTAACAATCTCAGTTTGAACACTATCATCAGATGATGATGAAGAAAATGTCACATCAATTGACTCTGGAAGATTTATCTCATTTGATTCAACTTCATCATTAACCAACCCTGATTGCTTCTTTGAAAAATTGTTTAGAACTGGTGGCGGAACTTGATGAAACCCGACCCCAGTTCCGTCACAGTATACATCTTCGCCAGCTTTATTTTTCCCAATGGGTTTTGGAACAATGTGTTGCAAAACAAAGCTTGCAGAGTTGTAACTGTTCAGTTTCAAATTAATACGCTCATTCTCAATCTTAGCTTCTTCAAACTGAAGCTTCAATTTTGCAATCTCATCTAGTTGTTGGTTGATTAACTCTTCTTTTACCCTAAGAACCCCTGATAGTTGAAGATTTTCTTTGGTTGTTTTACCATTTCTTTCATCAGAATCTTTAACCGTTCGCTTTAGCTTCTCAAAATTTTCAGAAATTTTACGATTTTCAAGAATCAACTTTTCGTTTTCTTTCCTTATTCTTTCTATGTCATTTTTATCATTTTCAATTTTGTCAGTTAATTCTTTTGATCTATCATTCGAAGCTTTCAGCATTTTGTCACGGTTTAAGATTTGATCTTCAACACTCTTGACTCTACCAGTCAGTTCTTCAACCTTCTTACCGTTGAGGTAAGTGATTGTACTACAAACTTTGCACTCTTTCATGCAACTTTTGCAGTCATTTTCAGATTTAACTTTCTTACTTGTCTCATGTGTATCATTTGAACTGACCTTGTTTTTGGACTCAGTTCCAGAACTAGAAACTACCTCAAGTTCTTTTGCAGCAAGAACTTTTTCAGCCATCTTCCTCAAGTTTTCAGCCGTTAACCCTTGTGATGTATCAATGATCCCGTCATCAATTTTCTTTGACTGTGACTTCTGTTCTGCTTCATTGACTTTTTCTTCTTTCTCTACTACTTTCTCTTCACTACCTCCCCACCATTCTCTTTGACTGGCTTCTTCTTCTTCGGCAAATTGCTGGATGAGAGCATCAACACTAATGGAATCTGGGTCAACTGCAATGTTTCCTTGTGGATCAAGATAACATTCTCTGTCGGCATCCCATCTCTTTGCTCTTTCAGCTTCTTTGTATGTGTTATAGATTCTGCTCATCCTGGTTTGGGCTTTCATTCTTCGGTTGACAAACTTTTCTTCTTCTGTTCTGTTGTCTTTAAAAGGAACAATCTTCGCCACAAATGCATAACCCACCGCATCTTCCTCTGGTAACAATTCGCTCCAATCATAACCTTCATCATCATGAATCACAGCAAGAGCTCTAGATTTTTCTTTGGGGGTATCCTCAAGCTGCTTCATTCTGGGCGGTTCTGATTTATTCTGATGATAAATCGCTCTTTTGTAGTAATCTTCTTTGAACGGGTTATCAGAATCATTAGAATAAGCATTCCGGCACTCTCTTTTGAAATGACCTTTCTGTTTACATTTGAAACAGGTCACCTTTGACTTGTCAAAGCCTAACTTGGTAGATGGTCCACCAATAGACTTTCTTCCAGTAATCTCCATAAAGCGCTGTGCCCGACGAACTGCACTGGCCATACACCACCTTATGTCGATCAATTCCATCTCCTCAGGATCAATCTGATCGTAGTCTTCTTTTGTTAGGTTGGTGTTGCCTATCTTTCCAGCTACCAGGCTCTCATACGACTCTAGCACAGAAGCTAAGAAAACCATCTGCTGCTTTGCGGATTCTTCACTGAAATTTTGACCATTCTTTAAATCCACAACAATGTTGCATTGAAACACGTTCTTTGGGACAGATTGTTGTTGACTTGAAGAATTTGAAGATGATCCCTGGCTTGGAGCATTGGATGAAAATCCTCCATGAAAACCATTGTTTAAATTTGAACTTTCTTTACTTGATGTGTTTGAATTCTCAGCAGAAAAAGCTGTTTTTGGAGAAATATTCTTGGGAATCATACTCTTTGGATAGTACAGCTCCATATTTTGTTGATATGACGAATGATTTACTTTGTGTGTTTTCTTTATCTCCAACTCGTGACTCTCTAGTCTTTCAATCAGCAAATCAACAGTAAGATCCTCAGATTTGATCATATTCTTCAACATCAAGGCATAGTACTGCCAATCCATCTCTTCTGGCAACGAATCGAACAATTTGTCTACTAACTCCTCTTGAGAATAGATAATTCCATGTCTCGCCAATTCCAACTTCAAGTGCCCAAACCTCTCAATCATCTTACAAACTGATTCATTTTTTAAACAACCAAATAAATCAAACTCTTTTCTCAACAGTTTCTTTTTGTTTTTCACTATTTCAGCACTTCCTACACACTTTACTTTTAACTTTTCCCATAGATCTTTGGCGTTTGTGTATTCAATTAGTGAAATAATGTCGTCTCTTACGGACTGATGAATCAAGGCGACGCACTTTTGTTCAGCGACAAAGTTTTCTATATTTTCAGTCTCTGTCAGATTCTCACAATCTTGTCTACCATTGTTGAAACCGTTCTTTAAGATTTTCCAGCTTGGATACGCGAATGCTTTCAGCCACTCATCAAATCTTTTTGCCCACCGATTATATTCTTCAATCGCCATTAACTTTGGTGGTTTGTTATATGTACCATATGCACTTTCAACGCTTAAGGCATCAGACAGAGTTTTCTTCGGGTTCGGGGTGTTATCATTTGTATGGTTGGAAGTATCGTCTCCGGAGTTACCCGCGAAAGCATACATATCACTGAAGGGATTCATGAAATCTTCCATTTTTTTTTAGTACCTGAAACAATTTTCAAACACTTAGACAATTTTTACAAGTTCTAAAAATTTGAAACAGCAACAGTTGAAACGGATGGTGATCCGTTCGAGTAGTAATCCGAACAAGTGACAAAAGCTATCCGCGCGGATAATGATCCGCTCGGATTGTCGTTCGTACGAGTGACAAACCTTGACTTTGACTTTTCAGGTTATCCGCACGGATTGTAATCCGTGCGAGTAACAATGATGATGTCAGCAAATTGTCAGCAATCAACTATCAGTTACTAACTAATCCAATCTGTTCGGACAGCTGTCCGAGCGAGTGGATGACGTCAGCAGATATGAACAGCTAAACATGATTTTTGATGAATTTGATCTAGTTTTAGGTTGAATCTGATTATGAAACTTAGTAGGATTATACTTTGAATGATTGCGAATCAAAAGATATCGATTTTATCAAATTTTAACCGTAGATTCTTGTTCAATTTTAAGTTTTTCTGATTTTATGGTGACAGACGAAGAACTAATGCAAGAAATGAGTAGAAGTAGAAGAAATGTGTCAAATTTCTGGTGAAATTTGACTCAAATCAGCAAAAGAGGCTCGAATTCCGGTGAATTCAGTGTCGTTGATCTCGATTCAGCTCCATGGATGCTCTGATACCACTTGTTTGGTCCCGTTGCACAACAAGATGAATCGACTTCGTCTAATGTGCGGAATCCATTATGACGAATCACAGATTTGTTCAACACAGAATTCAACGTTTAATCACTTGTCTGTTCTTTCTATTCAATGTTTTGAAAGTACACAGATCCGGTAGAAATACAGACGTATCCGTGCGAGTCAAAAAGTTCTAAAACAGTTACCCGGATCAGATATATATAGACATCCTCAGGAAACTACCAAGTGTTGTCCGCGCGGATAGCTTATCCGTACGGATAGGTGTTGTCCGTGCGGATAGCAATCCGTGCGGATACATGTTGTCCGTGCGGATAACCATCCGGACGAGTAACATTGTTCGAATCAACACTTTTACATTCAGAACCTACTCCTGAGTTGTCATACTATCTACATACATACAATTTACAAAAACACAGAATACATAATATGACTACATGCTGACGGAAGCTACAGACGTATGCACTAACAATTTGTGTTATACTCACCTGTAAGACTGAATATTGGGATCTGGATACGGGAGTATATTCAAGAGGTGGGACACATGTATAAGTTTAATTCTCTAAAACACTTAATCCGTATCCTGAACAGATTGAAAATTGTGTAAGAATTTAAGTGGATCAGTATATCAACAATCTATGCGAATTGTTTAATTCTGTGTATGTAATTGAAGCTTAATGGTACTTGTGACTTGTCGAATAGCTGATATGATTCTCTAACACGCTCATCAAAATATGTTTGTAAATAGTTTACTTTCATTTACTGCATGTTAGTTCTGTATTTCATTACTAGTTTAGAATTTTATTAAAAATTCAAAAAGATTTTACACTTATGCTTTATTTTTGACAAACCAAAGTGGAGAGTTGATCTTCGGATTCGAAAAATTGAAAGCAGTTGCAGGAGATTTCTGGACTGGATGATGAGTCATGAGCTAAACACGATAAGTCTGTGGAAGTTGAAACGTTGAAGCAAGTTCATTAATTTGAAACTTGTAATTTTCATAAAAACAAATTGAATTGAATGTCAGTGTGTATTATCTCTGATCAACCAAGGTCATTAAGTTGGACTTGGTAGATTAATTGAGTAATCAGGATCATTAACTTGAACTTGAGTACTGATGCGTGCGAAGTGTTACTTATTTTAGGTGTATATTTTAAGCCCTTTTTAACACTTATTTTAGCCAAGTTTTAAATTTATAAAACACGATATTTCACTAACACTAAACACATATATGGGCAAGTGCACCCATCGTTGAGTGTAGTATAGCGTTGGTAAGATACCGAGGTCGTCCAAGGACACAAGAGCTTTTAGTACCGGTTTATCCTCAACGTCTAACCAAAATAAAAGTTTAGAAAAATGTTTTAAACTAAGAAAATTAAAAACTAACTAAAATGCTGAAAATAAAAATAAAAGAAAAACAGATAGACAAGATGAATCACTTGGTTCCGACTCGTATCTAGTATAACCTTTGATTATTTCCGCACTTTTGCACATAATTAAGAGATTATCTTAGTTATTGTAGTAGGCCCCTCTTTTGAAGGTGACGTTACCCTCACCCCAGTAGTTTGAGTCAGCAGGGATACAATCCTAAAAGGGTGGATTATTGGAAGATAATGAATTAAGTTATTAATGCAGTATTGTGGTAGGCCCCGCTTTTGGCGGTGACGTTACCCTCGGCTAAGTAGTCTGAGTCAGCAGGGATACAGTCCTAAATAGCCGGGTTATAGTATTAATAGTAGTTAACTTATGAGGGGATCAAAGAGTTTGGACCCCCGCCATCCAATACCGTGAAGTATTGAAGGAGGTCCTACTAAATTTGACCCAGGTCCATTGCAGGACCTCTAAACGCTGAACAATGGCAAGACCTTTACCAAACCGTTCCCTTAACCCCCGACCAGGTAGCCAACATATCTCCATATAGACCGTGGAGATATGAATGGTGAAAATCCTTTATTTTATATAGACAGTAAAATAATGCCAAGACACCACAGACAAACGATAAGGAAAGATCACCTTCAACATAAGTAACTAGTTATTAAAGTCATTAATACAAAACCAAATAAAAAGTGCAAAAGATTAGAAATAAAAAGTATTATACTAGACACTTTGTCTTCACCAAGTGATGTAAGAGACTTAGGCAAACATGGCCTTAATTGTCAAGAACTCTTACGATCAATCTTGGATCCCGAGATGACTCACACACTCTACGATGGACAATGGATGATGGTGGTGGATGATGGTGTTGTGATGGTGGTGGGTGGTGGATGAAGTGTGAGAGAGGTGGTGTGACAAGGGATGAGATGAAATGAATCCAAGCACTCCTATTTATAGGCTGAACAGAGAGCTGGGCACGGCCCCGTGTCCGCTGGGCACGGCCCCGTGTCCGTCTGACAATCTCTCTCCTCATTAATTGTAATTCGCAATTACAATAAATGCGCCTGCTGTACTTTCGACACGCCCCCGTGTCCGCTGAGCACGGCCCGTGGTGGGCAATAGAAGCTTCTATAGGTTTGTCTTTTCTGCTGCTTCTTGGGCACGGCCCCGTGCTGGCTGAGCACGGGGCGTGTTCAGTCTTCTGACTTCTCTAATTTGCTTTGGGAGGTGCCGTTGAGGGGTCGGGCAGTCCACTAATGTTCCTTTTCTTGTATTTATGTTGGATTTAGCTGTCTTTTTGCTTCTTTTGTGTTTTTGAGCTCATTTAATCCTGAAAATACAAAAGGAAGACAAAAACACTCTTTTTCCAATATTAGTACTTAAAAAGGGTTAGTTTTATGCCTTATTTGATGTAATTTATATGTTGCATTTTACACACATCAAGTACTTAAGTGGATTTCTAAACACTGAAGGTTAAATGGTAAGCTTGGATTGAAACTGTTATTGTCATATATCTTATATTTAGGTAGAGATTGTGCAGGTAACAGGAATCGCCATGGCAATGAAAAAGTCAAAGTTTGAACCAGAATTAAAGCCCTAGCTTAATGAGAGGGGGAGTCTGTGAAAGGGGAAGTCAGGATTCTGGATCGACAATCAAAGGGGAGATTGAAGATGGAGCTAGGTTGAGTTTCTGAACCTGTGAAGAGAGAGTTTTTACAATGAGAAGACAAATTTGGAGATAGACAAAGACTAAAGACTTGAAGCCAAAGACTTCGTCAACATCCAAGGGGGAGTCTGTTGGTGCACTTAATGTCTGTTGACTCCGTCTTAAGTCTAGGGTCTATATATGTCATGATTGTATAGAACAGGGGTCAATATGTAAGTTTAAGATTATGTTTAAGGGGTTTCGCTTGAATGGGTCCTCATGTCAATCTCAAGCGAAACTAGATGATCAGGGTTCGCTTGAGACGGGTTCAAGCGAAACCCAAAACTCTATAAATTGGGGTTGTGGTCATTTGAAGCGAAACAGTCTTGAGTGTTTGTGTGTGAGTCGAGGTGCTGCCGAAATTTTGTTAGAATTGATTGTAAAGACTCAGGATTGATTAATAGAAGAAAAATTGAAAAGGAACAAGTTGTTGTGACTCCGTTTACTTTGATTCCGCCTCTGTAAACGAAGATGAACTGTTTTACTGACGTTTAGGGTCACGAAACCGATCCAACACATGCAAGATCTAAATTCAATCTTTCAAGATCATATGTAATCTAAATCATATCTAAGTGTATCAAAATGAATCAAAGTGAATCCAAGTGAGATCAAGCAAGATCAAGAAGGATATTTGTGGGGGCCACTCCATGACCGTCCACTATATGGGGGGGGGGGGGGTAAAGTGTAAGTTTCAATGGTAAGTTATGTATTCTAATTAAATCTCAAGAGATTTAGTTAGTGTTCATTCATATGATATGTTACATAGTGTGTTAGGGTGTTCGGTGATCATAACTAGCTCAGAAAAATGAAATAATGCTTCTAGTATAATTTTGATGTTTCGGTTAGTGTCCGGTTGTTCGGTTAGATACCGGTTCGTTAAAGTGCTAAATTGCACCGTTTAGTGTCCTTTATGTACTCTTTTGTGACACTTTTAATTCCCGACACTTAGGAAGGTCTTCTGGACCAATTAGTCATGTTTTTACATGTCACTATCTCGTTACAATGCTGAATTTTGCTGAAATGTATGAAATTCAGCATTTAAAGTGTGTTTCGGGTGTTTTTCGGTGCGTATTTTAGCTTCCGGAAACTCTATATGTTAACCCTTGCATATACTCTTGGGTTTCAATGCATTTTAGACTTTGGACCTACTCCTAGGCCCTAATTCTATTGTTTGACTGCTTTCTGCAGAATTGTTGACACTATGTGTGTTACCGGTGAGTTTACTAGTATTTCTGACGCAACGCTATCATTAATGCATAAAGCAATATTTGTAGTATAAAACGTGCATGAATTCACATGTATAGCATGAAATCAGACAATGTTGACATTTAAGCACATAATTGCAGTTATTAAGTAATAGTTAATTAATTGTACGGAAATTACCGGTTTTGTGCCAGTTGTCACACAACCGAAAACAGCTTCTTTGATTTCAACTTCAGAAAACGGTTCAGTCAGCATATCACTGTCCAATTCCGAAATCTTTTTTAACGAACTACAAATGAACTCCGGCCTGTCGATCATATCTTCTCTAAACCTGTCACGGAAAAAAGAGAGCACGTGTTTTTTTATATACTTGGGTTTTGAGCACCACTCTCCGTCTATGTATAGGCCATGGATCGAGTTTAAAGCTTTCCTACTGTTAACCAAAGCGTGAAAGAACTTGGAGTTCTCGTCAACGTCCAAAGCCCATTTAGAACGGGCTCTTTGCTTGATATGTTTAACTAAGTGTTGCTTTTATAATAAAAGTTACCGAAACAACAGTAATCATTGAATTCTTGTATCATATATATATGTCTTACACTTGGTCACCTTATTAATACGGCCTACCATCTTATCCTATTTCATTTATAAACCCTGCATATCCTTTTCTTTTTCATTCCTTTACAATTCAGTCTACAGAAGAAATAAAATCGAGTCACTGCAAAAACAAGCAAAGATTGAGAGGTATTTTCTTGTCTATTGCTGTCGTGTCTTGTCTTTTTACATTGTTATTGTTTCTACTACAATGCGTGCGTGCATGCATTCCATATATGGTTCAAGCAAAACCCAGTAAACTCTTCAAGATTCATAAATATTAGTTGACTGATTTTATGTTTGTGTAAGAATACAAGATCACTGATTTTATGTTTGTGTAAGATTACAAGATCAAGGGCCAGGTTTAAACCAAATATGTTGTCTGTTTTTTTTTTTTTTTTAATTAAGGAGGTGTTTGGGAGTGCTTATAAAACTCATTATTTACATTTTGGAAAAGTCAGTATGGAGTGACTTTTTGAAAAAGTCACTTTTCTCCTCACATACACCCTCATTGCCAAACATCATTTTGAAGCTTATGACTTTTCAATAAGTCAATAAGTTGTTTCACCAAACATGCCCTAAGTAAACCCAAACATAATCTTTTTTTCTTTTTTTTAACGGCAAATTTGGATCACTGACGGACCACTGAAGTATTATCGTGCCCAGGGCCGGCCCTGAGAATTGATGTACCCTGTTCGAGCTTGAAAAACGTGCCCTCGGGCCTTAAAGAAATAAATAATTTAAACTAGTTCTTCATACAACCGTGAACCGTTGACAAAAATATAGCATTCGATAAACAATGCATTTGGGTATTGGGCTTACTAACCTAATCCCAATGGGCTAACTAATCTAAATCATATGATTTTCTTTTTTTTGTAAGTGGGCCTATGTTATGTTATTTGTTTGACTATACCCTGTTAATTTTTTTTTACATATATAATATCGATTTAAAAAAAAAAATTACTTGCCCTACGAAATTACGGGCCCTGGCCGGTGGTCCTCCCCGCCCACCTCCAGGGCCGGCCCTGATCGTGCCACCAGCGGAACCACCCGATCATATTCATCTCCACTAGGCATAATGCATGTACATTAATTCAGGATGAAACCCAATAAATATTGAAAAAATCTCCCTTGTGAGAATCGAACCCAAGACCTATTAGTCCCAAAATCATCCCCAACACCTAAGATTCCGCTAGGCTATAACGCCATCGCCAAACGCAAACGTAATCATCTTGATAAATCATATAGATAACAATTTGTCTTGATCAAGATACTTATATGTAAATAATTATATGATTTAACGTGTTGGATCCAGATACTATATATGACTATATATAAAATTGAACAAATGAGTAAAATGTAAACGAGTAATAGCATGGATATTTCAGCACAGGTAGGGTTTTAACTTTTTTCTGAATTTCAATGCATTTATGTTGGAGACTGCCGTGCATCCATTGGGGATCCACCGTAGGATCAAATGAGGGAAGCCCCACTGTTCGTTTCCTTTAAAACAGGGCACGTTAATCTTTCAGTAAGGCCCAAACTTTAATGATAGAAGGATTTGAGCGACACAAAAATCTTTAAACGGCCAACACTAAGATTTTATTTTAGATATTTTTTATTAAGTTTATGTTGTATAAATTTAAATTTGCAAACTAAGAGCATTCAGATCATCTTTTTAATCTTTATTAATATAGTTAAAGGTTCAAATGAGAAGAATTTTTTTGTAAGAAGAAAAAAGAAGAAGTTTCAACCAATAAGAATGCTTCATTTTACTTTATTTAATATTTGCATTTAATTTTAATATAAGAGTATATTGGTAAACTTACATAAATCATTAATTTGTATTCTTCTCCTTTAACAACAAACTAAATTAAATTTGTAACTCATTTTCAAAATATATACTTTTTCCAAATTAAAAAATCAACTTAATTTATAGTGTAGAATAAATTTGTAGTTGTGTAGGATAAATTACAAGTTGTGTAGGATATATTTCGAGGTGTGTAGGATAAATTTCGACTGTGTAGGATAAAATTCTATAATGTGTAGGGTATATGTAGGAAAATTTTGATATGTGTAGGTTTTGTAAATTATATGTAGGATAATTAATGATTAGTTGACTAATTAATTAAAGAGAGAAAAAATTAATGATATGAGTTATAAATAAAATAGTATTTTACTAATATGTCATTTCTTCTTTTTCTTCTCACATTAAATTTCTTCTCAAATAAACCTTCCCCAATATAATACACTAAAACTCACTATATTTCCTCTCTAATTTTCAATTAAAAAATACTTATATAATTTAATCTTAACTTATCTTTTCTCTCTCCTTCACACAAAACCACTTTTAAAAGATAAATAAAATGTCTTCCTAAATATACAGATTAACAGTAACTTTTGTTCTCTCGTTCACTCACAACTACTTCCTAAAATATGCAGAACTCGCTCACAAATACGTATAGAACCTGTTGTAAATGCTTTAATAGTTTTCGAGATTAAAATATAGAACCTGCTGTAAATGCTTTAATAGTTTTCTGAGATTAAATTTTGGTACTCTGATAATGTTTACTACATAAACTAATAGCAACATGTATGTAGCAATGACTAAGACTTGTTTAGCAATTTGTTAATTATAAGTCTATTAATCGTAGATAAATGTAGGTTGAACGAGGATCGTTCTAGGACTCGTTATGAGGATCGCTACTTACTAATCAATATTAAGCATTTGTAAAGTGTTTATTATACCCAATAAATAAGTAACCCGTTGCGTCACGTATCAAAATTTTGTAAACCTAAAATTCCTTTTTCCAGTTCTCTTATTTTACGCATTTGTATTATGTTTATTATTTGAAAAAAGTTAATTAACAAGGTCAATCAAAATTATTTCATAATATCATCTTATTATAACTAAATGTTCATTATTAACTATTTAATAATAACTAGAAATTAGATCCACCCGTGTTGCGGTGCAGGCAATGAAGATAGAAACACACGTTATAACATATGATATCAAACGAACCTTTTAACTTCGTCGTGGGTAACTTTTTATGTTACAGGAACAATTCAAACACATCGAACGAACTCTTGATTAACATCAAATACCCAATAAATGACTTAAAAAAGTAGCAGTCTTTGTAATCGCTAGGCAATTGTTAACAAGGAATAAGCAAACATAAAGACATAAGTTGTGTTAACTGGATGAGGTCCACAATATGCTTCACAGTTTGTCTCTTTCTGTTTCTTAATCTCATCTGTATCAATCAAAATGATCATTTTGTTAACTACAAGTCACACAGATCAACATCTACATGTTCCTACTCCCAAGTATCTAACCATCAAATATCATACAAAGATTAAAAATTAAGAACACCTAAATTCAGCTTATTTACTTTGATGTTTGTTAAAACAACTGCCATGGATTGATGCAACAAAACACACCTAACATAATCGATCGATCAGCCGAGCCGCTCAATCTTTTTACAAGCCGAACAGATTTACAAAATTCATACCTTTTGTTACTGCTCTCGGATTGCCGACATCCAACGGATCAATTCTCGCTGCAAATGGTCTAATTTTGTAAATCAAGCCGAGCCGCTCAAGTTTTTTACAAGCCGAACTCAAACCCAACATTTTAGGTCATTAACATAATCGATCCTAGCCGATTCGGCATGATTTTTTATACGATCCAAGCCCGAACCCGAATTGGGTAAGCTTGTTCGCAACCAGTGATAAAATCATCAAAAAGCAACCAAACATTGTAATTAAAAAGATGATACAAAACACAGACCATAGGGATCTGAAGGGTATAGCATTCAGCAATCAACATCATCATGAAACAATTAAGTGATTAACTGAACAAAAAACAAAAATTAGAAATATCTAAAAACTGCGAAATAATATAACAAACCAGCTATAAAACATAAATCCAATCTGTAAACAAAAACTTACCATAAACCTAACTCTTCACTGGCTGAAATGAATAGTCGTGCGTTCCCATGACAACCGATCGGACTGCGAGTATCGCAGGAACAATTTCTACCGAACCAGACCCTCCAGCATTGGTAAGTTGGTGGCAACGTGAATGGAATTCTGTTGGTTTAGAAGAACGAATACAAAATCCAAAATGAAGAACAATGAAACAAATGTGATACAGGACAGAAACCTGATGAACAAAAGTTTTGTGATGAGAAATGCTTATACGTGAGCACAGGTGGACAATAGAGTTTGTGATTGTGAAGTGGTGACAAGTACAACAAACAATGCATGAAGCACAACTTACAACTCACTAATGCACCCAAAATGCATTTTTCGTTATGTGCAGCTGATTTTGTGTATAGTATCTCCATGTGAAATGATGGAACCATTTCATCTCTTAGTTTGTAGATGTAATATGATGTGTGGTTTAGGTTAATTCCATTAAATCACATATCTCACATAAAACCCGCAGTCAAATAAAGAACAGTCACACCTTCATCAGGAGGTTGCTAATTATATCATAAAGTGAGGTTCTACAAATAAAGTTTTAAATTTATCAGTCCCCAATCCCCATACACAAAAGAACTCAAGAGAAAATCACAAATATTAATACAAGATAAATCAACGTTTCTTGAAGCATACCGGTCAATGGATTCAGGCACAAATTCTTAAATTCTTGATTTTTTATTGAAAAGTTTATAAAAATGTAGGAAGGCTAGGGATATAATGAGAGAGAAGGATCCGAACGCAACACATGTGTCCATTGATAGCAGCCAAGTGCAAAGTAGTACCTCTGTTTAGACAGATTGTTTCACGGATCTAACATTATATAGTTAATCATTAGCATAACTTCATTAGTCAAAACAAACAACAGTCAACACACCAAGGCATAAAAAGAACAGATTGTTTCACGGATCTACATTGTCTTTAAAAAGAACCAGGGTCAACACAACTTCCCAATGACCATATGGGTCGGAAGTAGCTCAAATTGTATTTTAGTGAATAAAATTTCTTAAAATCATTTTTTTCACAAGCTAGAATATTACTGATGTAATACAATTTATTTGACCAATTTTGACACTAACTTCATATTTAAAATATAAAAATTTGGACAACAAACTGATTGGGGTCAACCCATCCCACTGGGAAAAAAGATGTAATATGCTAAATTTAAGAAAATAAAAAAAAGCATATGTTACCTCTAGGGTGTAGGGAAGAAAGAGTGTGTCTTTGCCTTTCATAGCAAGTTTGCCAATTTTGAGAGGATGAAAGCCATCAACATCAAAACTACAATTACCCTCTCGTAACATAAATACGCCTGCATCATATGAATCAAAACTATTTTAAAATTTAATTAATAAAAGACGTTTAGATAGGTGTTCTCAAATAATCATATGAATACACACACACTCACCCTACTAAATTTTTAAAATACAATAATTACGCTCTCATAACAGCCTTTAACACTAATAAAGTTGTTAACTACAACTACCAAACTCATAGAGTACAACGAAGTATTCTGTGCACTCACAAAGTTCCCCAAAATCCTTTTAGATTTACCTGTCCAAACTTGTATCCATTAAACAAAAGTTGAGGAATGAATATATATATATATATATATATATATGGTGGGGTTCGGCTACAAAGTCCATTTTTCCTACAAAGTGTACAAAGTCATAAAACACCACAGTTTCAGCCATAAAACACACTCAAAACCTACAAATAACAGAGTGAAGATCACTAAAACACAATATCCAAACCCTAACAATCCATAAAAACTTCAAACACACCATCCTAGAACTATGAATATATAACACAACATGATAATTAACATAAAACACACTAATGTTAGTCATTCGATAATCAAAGCCTTATCATCCAAAACACAACACAAAAACCACAAATATGGCATTTAGTAATCTTCACTTTGTTATTTGGGGGGGTTTTTAGTATGTTTTATAGTTGACATTATGGTGTTTTATGACTTTTTACACTTTGTAGGAAAAATTGACTTTGTAGCCAACTCCCACTCTATATATATAAGGGAGGGCTATATAGAAAACCCTATATATATAGAAAACCCTAGAAAACCCAACCTCCCGACATTTTTTTTTGAAAAAAATAACACATGTAATATACATATTTTTAAGAGTTTTGGGCCAAAAAAATCAAAAAAGCGCCGAAGGAATGATTTAAAAAAAAAATTTCAGCAATTTCTGTCTTTTGTGCCTAACACATGTTAGGCAACCGGACATTGCTGAAATTTGTTTATTTTTTTTAAAAAAAATCCCTTTGGCGCTTTTTTGTTTTTTTTGGCCCAAAACACTTTAAAACATGTATATTACATGTGTTATTTTTTTCAAAAAAAAAATGTCGGGAGGTGGGAGTTGACTACAAAGTCCATTTTTCTTACAAAGTGTACAAAGTCATAAAAACCACAATTTCAGCCATAAAACACACTCATAACCCACAACTAACAAAGTGAAAATTACTAAAACGTCATATTTGTGGGTTTTGTGTTGTGTTTTTGATGATAAGACTTTAATTTTCGAATGACTAACATTAGTGTGTTTTTGTTGATTACCATGTGGTGTTTTATATTGAAAGTCCTACGATGGTTTGTTTGAAGTTTTTATGGACTATTAGGGATTGGATATTGTGTTTTAGTGATGTTCACTCTTTATTTGTGGGTTTTGAGTGTGTTTTATGGCTGAAATTGTAGTGTTTTATGACTTTATACACTTTGTAGAAAAATGGACTTTGTAGCCGAACCCCACCTTATATATATATATATATATATATATATATAGGGGACCGCTAAAATGAAAACCACATCGAGTTGTAAGAACCGTGAGAACTACACCATACGGGGCGAGGTGGACCAATTTTTTTTCATAAACGTAGATGCGTGTATTATAAACACATTTGTAAAAAAAAATCAAAAAAAAATTGTCGTGTGTATAGTTTTGAGCACCACAAGTTTGTGTTTACGGGTACCGTAAATCCTACCGGAAAATTTACGGTACCTGTAAAACACAAACTTGTGGTGCTCAAAATATTTTTTTTGAATTTTTTTTTTTTACAAATCTGTTTATAATACACGCATCTACGTTTGTGAAAAAAAAATTTGGTCCACCTCGCCCCTTACGGTGTAGTTCTCACGGTCCTTACAACTCGGGGTGGTTCTCATTTTAGCGTGATTCTATATATATATATATATATATGGATGGATGGATTAAAATGAAAATCACCCTTAGTTGCGAGAACCGTAGGAACCAATTTTCCACCATTGATCATTTGCCTTTGATGGTTGAGATTAAAAGTAAATAAAATACATGCAAAATTCTTTTTGTCTTATTTGCTTATTAATATTTTATTGTGATAAGGGTACTTTGGTCAATTGCTATTGTCAAATCAAATCACAAGATTTTTGTATCCCTCCTCTTTCATACAAATCAAATCTAAAAATGTGTTTACAAAAGAATATAGCCCAGTTAATTTTTTTTTATTAAAATGAACTTAAAAATTTGATACAAACTTGTTCGTAGTTCCAGTGTAGCAATACAAATTTTACACCAAACTCTTTTTACACCCTGGTTGTAAATTTTTTTTACCCCCTCCTTGGGTTGAAAAAAATTTTACACCCCAATTGTAAAAAAAAATAAAGGTGACGTAAAAAAACCAACATAAAAAGTTTTCCTATCACAAAAAAAAGTTTTTTTATTTATTTACACCACCCGTCAAAAAACCAACATAAAAAGTATTTTACGTACGCTGTCGAATGTCAAAAAAAACACGCACGTTTCGATTGTAGAATGTAATTGTTTTTTTATTTGTCGAATGTAAATTCACACGTAAATGTTTTTTTACGCACGGTGTTGAATTTAAATGTTTTTTAAATTGTTGAATGTAAACGCACACGTAAGTGTTTACGTATGGCGTCGAAGGTAAAAAAAAATTTCGGACGGTGTCGAATGTCAAATAAAATTTGCGCACTTTGTCGAATGTGAACGTTTTTTTTAAATGCCGAATATAAACTCCCACATAAAATGTTTTTTTTTTTTTTTGAAAACTAGTGTTTTTCAATGACGCGCGTTGCGCGAAAGGCATTGGTGTTTTCGACCGACATCATTCTTCAAACGATTCAAGATAAACGATGCATAACCAGCCATATCCGGCATCGTGGAGTGTATTAAAAAGGGAGCAATTGGACGATTGGATGCTGAGCTAGGTGTTTCTTAGAATGCCCACGGATTGTTCGGGTCAAAACCACAATTATGACGATTAATTTTTCGTATTGTGGTTGGATGAGAATTTTTTTTTTAAAATAAGATAGAGATGATTATAGAAGAGGTGGAGTAGTTGTGGTAAAAAAATGAATAGAAGTGCGAGTATTTAGAGTGAATAATTTTTTTTAAACACATAGCCAACGGCTAGCCCAAACGGCTACTTGTCTTGGCCAATGAGATCCTGCCATGTCATCTTGATAGCCCCGTCCAACGTCCGGGCTGAAACCCCCGCTCAAGGGGCCACGCCGAAACCCAAGCTCACCCGGGGTGGTGACTTGAGCGTTTGTACCCAACCCACGCCACAACCCCCGTCCCGTACCCCATATTCTAATATACCCTAAAATCACTGTTCATTTAGTTTGATTTTTATCATATATGAATGTCGACCCCACCCCTTTCTGTCATTTTAAAAAAAATGTTTTTTTGGATGTTTATTTGCTTTTTGTAAAAATTTAAAAATGAGAGAAAAATAAATATTGGAAAAGATGAATATTTTAGGCTCATTCTATACACACCCCCTCCCTTCCTGATTACACCCCCCTTTGTGAGAGGAAAACTGTCGGTCCCACGCAGGCCCCACCTATAAATTTGTGAGAGGAGGGGGGTGAAAAAAGTAAATAGAGGGGGTGTAGAAAGTAGCACCCATATTTTAATGTAAAAGAAAAAGAGAGAGAGAAAGAAAAAAAGAAAATGAATGTGACTTTTAAAAAGAAGATAGAGAGAAATGATGTGACATATATAATAAAAGACTAAATTGCCTCATTGATTTAATTTGAATATTGTTGATGTGTTATAATCCTATTGGATGATAGGAGTTCTCATGGTTCTCGTAACTGGGGTGGTTTTCATTTGAACTGAGCCCTATATATATATATATGTGTGTGTGTGTGTTTATAAATCATTAATGATAATAGATTTACCTTGTCTGGATTATTTTTAGTAATCACAGCACCAAGAGAAGTCTATATTTGTTCACTGGTTCAAATGATCTAGAGCAGCCAAGAATAAAAGGAGGATGCAGTCTCAAATAGATCAGATAAACAACAAATTACAACATTCCTACAAGCTAACCATTTGTAACCTAAAATTCACTTGAACAACCATCTCATCAAATCCCAAGTTATCCATACGCATCACACCAAATCCCCCCAAAAATTCAAGAAAAAAATAATAATTTTTCAAAAAAATCAAAAAAAGATTCACACCACTGTCATCAAATATCCAAAAAAAAATCAAGAAATAAAGAACAGATTCATACATTATTCAAGAAATACAGAAAACATTCATACCTAATTAGAAAAGCTGGACCAAAAATGTGCCGAATCCTGACAAGGAGATGCGCACATGAACCCTAAAAGTTGTCGTTGCGTTTGCTCTGAAGCAATCGTTCATCTAGTTGTCACGGTTTCTCCACTGGTGTGGCTTGGCGGCGAACGATGGTGGTGGTTAGGTGAGACATGAGTGCGGTGGGGGTGAGGGATTAGGGTTTTGATTTGTTTGAGATGAGAAAGACATCGAAGAAGTTGATGACTCGGGCACCGCCCATATCATCCAATAGCAGAAGAAATGAGAGTTGGGTCAAACATTGAAGCATACGATGGACGTTGAATAGAAAAGGGTTTTGGGAGGAAGAAGAAATGATGTGGTGTTTTGGGTAGGGTTGTAAACGAACCGAACGTTCAGCGAACAGTTCGTGAATCGTTCGGCGGGAAGTTCGTTTATGTTCGTTCGATTACCTCAACGAACGAACACGAACAAAAAATTCCGTTTGGTTAGCTTAGCGAACGAACACGAACACATGCCTCGTTCGTTCGACTGCGTTCGTGAACGTTCGGTAATATGTTTGGTTACGTTCGTTCATATTCGTTCGTGTTCGATTGATTATATTAAAAAATAATAAATAATAAACCTTTTATCTATTGAAAACTTGAAACCCTATTTTTTATAAGTTAGCTAAAATTTGGACATTCTAAACCATTTTTTGGGATAATTATGTCTAAGTTAGTTAAACTTGATTCATTGTTTGGTAGTGTAGTAGACTTCTGGTGTTTTGATTTATTATTTGATGGTTGTGTTTAACTACTTATATAATGTTAGGATATCAATGTTTTTATTTTTTATTTTCAAGTTAAATGTTCGATTTCATTCGTTTTTATTTGCTTGTGTTCGTTTGTGTTCGAGACCAGTGTTCACGAACTGTTCGTGAACAACTGAATTTCCTTAACAAACGAACACGCACATAAACTTATGTTCGGTATGCGTTCATGAACAGTTCGCGAACATGTTAATTTCCTTAACGAACGAACACGAACATGACCTTGTTCGTGTTCGTTCGGTTCGTTTACAGCCCTAGTTTTGGGGAAGAAGGAGAGATGATGTAGTGTTTGGCACGTGTATGAAGAAGAATCACATATCCATGTTTTTTCTTTTTTTGAAAAACACCCAAAGCCAAGGGTACAACTACCCTTAGCTTATAGTGTTTTAATTTTAATTGTGTTTGTTCAAACCGTGTAATATGCGGGTTCCTAACATAGTAGGTTAATAAATTTGTAAAAAAATAAAATATATATTAATGATATCAAAATAAAAACCAAGTATACTTTAGTTCTTATAATGGTACTTACCAATCTAAAAGAGTTAAAGCTAAATGTATCCTCACTCTCTTACTTGTCATAATTACCCCCACCCCCAGCATGAGCGCACGCGCATTGGTGTCGCAAATTATACGAGTACCTATACGTACCAGTGTCGTAACTAATCGAATCTATATTACAAAGCGAAACCTATGAACCAAATCGCAATGGTTCCGGTTCCAAACCACTACTACTAAAAACCAGTTTGTTTTTTCAACGTGATAGGTTCCACACAGGTTTCCCTCCCTCGCCTCAAAACCAAATCATTTGTTTATACAATACTCATGTTAACCCTAACCCAACTTAAACATTATTTAAATAATATTATAACCAACTACATACACCTATCTAATATTACCAATAACTCAAACTACTTAAACAAATAAGCCATACTATATCTCAAACGCACTTGAATTATTTTTAAGCCATTTAAACTTTTTTGGATAGTCATCCAAATCATGTTAAATTCGGACCCTTATCCTCAAAAAACTATCCAAATTTGTTAGATAAAAACATAACATTTTATCAACTTTGACTTGCGCCTTTGACTTTGTTGACCAAAACTGATAAAACACAGTTACCCGACGAAAACTGCACTTACATATATAAGGTGGCATTTCTAATTAGTTGATTTATTCATAAAGGAATACTTTTTGTTAACTTTTTATAAGTGGAGGTTTCTTTAGAAGTAATTGGCTACATACATAAATCTTTTGTAATTGTAATTATATTAAAATCTGGTTTTAGTTATAGTCATTAAATTAAACCAACTGTTTGTCAAGATTAGTTCCTTATTCCTTGATAAACCTCCCAGTACGTGTTATATATACTTTCATATGCTTACAAATTCCTCTTTCAGAGTTATTGAAGGTACTCAATCAAATAAATTCTACAAATGGAAAACATAGATGTGGAGCGCGGAGATATAAAATTTGACGTTAATGAAACCGTCCAAAGTCTTCTTAATTGTGTTAGAGCCGCCAACAAAATTCCACCATATATACACAGAGCAGCTCCTAGTACTCTCCGAAATCTCAGCCCAGATTCTTTCAAGCCACGGGTGGTCGCTATTGGACCAATGCACAGAAAAGATAAAAATTTGCAACGATTTGAAGTGCAGAAAGCTGCTTTTGTTCAACGTATATTATCTCGTTCAGGAGATTCATCAACACAAACGCTAACAGCATGTGTGCAGAAGGTGGCTTCTATGATAGATGACATCAAGAGAAGTTATGCTGACATGAGGTCTTATGAATATGATGACACCGAACTCATAAAAATGATGGTCATGGATGCTTGTTTCATACTTGAATTTATTCATGAGATTTCAGTAGGTTCCAACTTACCTTTGCAGGACCAGTACCAGTACATACCTTATGACCTGGTGCTACTCGAGAAGTTGCAGGAACAGTACATACCTTATGACCCGGTGCTACTCGAGAAGTTGCAGGAACAGTACATACCTTATGACCTGGTGCTACTCGAGAAGTTGCAGGAACAGTACATACCTTATGACCTGGTGCTACTCGAGAACCAAATCCCCTTTTTTGTTCTTAAAAGCATATATGAGTGCACCAAAAAAGAAACTGAAGAACATCTATCTATTACGGAATTTATCCTTCCACTTGTGAAACAAATCAAACTCTTCGAAGGACGAATAAAAGTAGGCCGTTATAATCACTCAAATACCAATCATTATCATATTCTTGGCTATTTGCATCACTGTTACCGGCCTAGAAAAGACATCAAATCAGGTTTTCCAAGTTCAACAATTCACTCGGCTGTAGAACTTGACCGGGCTGGAGTAAAATTTAAGCCTAACGGCAATCCAAATTGGCCATTGACCATGGAAGTGAAAAGGAACCGTTCAAGATTTTTCTGTTTTTTGTTTAAGGCTACTCTCACTATGCCGACGTTGCGTATCAATGATTTCACTGAGTTGGTCTTTAGGAATATCATTGCATATGAACAGTCATATATAGCCCATCCTTACGTCACATCATATGCTAGGGCCATGGACATGCTAATCGATACCCATGACGATATTGCCAAGTTGGTGAGATCAAAAGTTATTGTTAATCATATAGGTTCAGATGAAGAGGCTGCTAATATGATTAACAGGATATGCAAAGGACTTGTTCCGGAACATTTCTATTACACTCAACAGTGGGAAGAACTGGATAGCCATTTCAAAGGTTACTGGCCCAGAAAGATTGAGAAGTTAAAGCGTACCTATTTCCATAGTCCATGGAGTATCATTGCGCTATTTGCTGGATTCGTCCTTTTTGTTCTTGCTATGCTTCAAACCATCTTTACTATTAAGTCTTCCTGAAGCAAATAACAAAGACTAAATAGTGTAGCTTAATCGTGATGGGCAGTGGTACAAGTCAAAATCGGATATCATTGGATACGTGTCGAAGCTAAGATAGGCTAGAACGTGTCATCAGGTACGGGAAATGGAGTTCGTAAGTTAAACGGGTCAGTAGAAAAATAATGTCACATGTTTTTATGGGTTTGTTTTGTTTATGCAAGTAGTGCATCAAATAAACATGGAATGACGGTAGAAGTTTCAGGAGATAGTAGGAGTATATTTGTTTGTTTTTCTATTTTCCTATTTATGTAATATTTTCAGCAAGAATGAAAGTGTGTGGGTTGATGCATAAAAGCAAGACACTTTTCTATAGGTGCTCATTTATTAAAGTGCATGGAGCTGATTAATAAAAGTAACCTGAATTCAATGGCGGACCCAGTAATTTTTTCATAAGGGTGTGGAATATTTTTAAAAATTTTAGGCCCCAATGTATATAAGTAAAAAAATTGGTTCGTATCGGGTCGGTTCGAGTCGGATCGGGTCATGTAAAACAAAAAAAATCAAACTAAATTTATATAATCATCAAAACATGTCAAACCTTGTTATAAAAATAATTAAAACGTCGCCCTACGCGCTTTCATTTTTTGAAATCTATCCAAAACATCATCTAAACCTACTTTCTTAAGCAACTTTTTCTCTATATAACATATATACAACTATCACTTAAGTTCTCATCGTCAATCCGATTACGCAAGTCGGTCTTCACATTCTTCATTGCTGAAAAACATCTTTCAACGGTTGCGGTTACAACGGGTGACACGAGAACAAGCTTCAATAACCGATATACCAATGTAAAAGTTACGTGAATATTTGTTGAAACCATTAACCTTACAATACTTGACAAACATATTACATAATGTATCAAGTATTCAAGCCCTAGAAATCATAATGTAAATCACACTAAAAATCATCTAAACATCATATACACCATTAAAAAAAAAACCCAAACATCAGGTCTAATCGTATATAACCCACAAAAAAAGACAAAATATCATCATCATCACTAACAAAATATACATATATAACCAACCACAAAATAACATATCATCACTAACAAGAAGCACACATGTCTCCTGCCATCAAAAATTCACTTCCGGTGGCTACCGGTTCCGTCCCACCCCACCAAAAATCAACCAAAAAATAAATAAAAAATCATCAAAAATAACAAATAAACTTACTCGTGTTCGATCAGCGGTGGTATGATGACTGATTACGGTTGTATGCGGCTGTTGTTGTCGCCGCTGATGTTGTGATCGCTGGCGTGCGTGCAGGGATGATAGATAGCGGGAGAGAATATGTAAGGGTTTTGGGCTTGTTTATTTTATTTTAGTTTAAAATATTGTTGATTTGTTGGGTTTGTTTATTGGGCTAAGACTTAGGAGTGGGCTAGTTAAAGGTATTGGGTATTTGGGTTTAGTTATTTAAGTATTAAAAGTTATATAATTTAGGTAGTGTTTTTAAAAAAATAAGAGTTTACTAAAAATTTTTAAATATAAATTGATAACACTTTTTACCTAAGGGGTGCAGACGAAAAATCCAAGGGGTGCGGACGAAAAAATCCAAGGTGTACGGACGGGATTATCAACGGAACTTAGCACTAAATTTTTTTTTCCCGAGGGTGCGCCCGCCCACCTTGGACTAGCTTTAAGTCCGCCACTGCCTGAATTATAAATTTGTTGGAAATTTAGTGAAAATGAGTTTTTCACTAAATATTTTGGACATCAATAATATTTATATATGTGTTGTACAAATAACTATTTATGGGTTTGTGTTCAAACTATGTCCAAATAAAGCTAAGATGAATGAGATATCGAAGCTTGAAGTTGTATGTTTGGAACAAACAAAGATGAGAAAAATGGATTGAGATTTGTCACCTTGTCCCACATAGGTGGAATGACAAAACTTAAAGTGGTATATAAGGAGGAGCACTCCTTGAAGGCAAACACTAGTGGGGACCAAAGGGTGCACCGCACCTGCACATATGCGCGCGAGATGTGGGCTACAGGCCCAATGTGGTGCGTTTTGAACTTCGCACGCCGCCTTTGTATTTTTGCCCATGAGCGCGTGGTCAGATACATGGCGGGTCCGCTTATGGAGCACCCTTGGGTGGCGTAGGCGGATGCCTTGGCATGGCGCATGGCGCACGAGTTTGGATGGCGCATGACCAGGTGGCGTCCTGGTATGTGTAGTGTCATCCGTGTGGCGCGCGAATATGGATGGCACATAACCAGGTGGCGACCTGGTATGCGTAGTGGCATCCAATTAGCGCGTGGTGCAAAAAGGTGTGTCTCCGCGGAAGCGTAGTGTAGGCTCAACTAAGGCGCGCCTGCATGCGCAGTAGACCGGTCAAACAAGTCTACTTACTAGAGAGTTAATGTTAGACGGTTTCCACTGGTGCCATAAGTTGAATGACAGTTTTGTTTTTACTACCACTTAATATCCATTAATTTAGAGTTTAAACTCTTGTTGTTACAAGATTAATTATCTTGTTAATTACAAGATTAATGACCTTGTTTATGACAAACATTAAGGGGTTGAATGAGTCTTGATGTATCTTTTTATAAAATGAATATTGTTTATTCATTTGAAGAAAAGAAAAAGATACTCAAGAGCAATCTCTACATCTTATGAGATTTTAGAGAAGAGCATTCTCTAAATTATTCACAACTTCATATTTCCATCAACAATTCTAAACACCCTGATACCCGGTGTGATCTCGGGCGTGAGTGCCATCTCCGGCAGTACACATACTGTTCCGGTTGTTGTACCCTGGGAGACAGACCGTCTGAGAGGAGGCGCGGAATCTGTTTTAAGGGAAGCGTGTTGAACACGTGCCTCGACCAAAAACCGTCAACAATTTTGCTTTTCTTGCAACGGAGTTTCGATCTCGTAGATGCGGTTGAAGTTTTCAAAGACATTGGCTTTGAATCAAGATGTCGGAGTTTCGATCTCGTAGATGCGGTTGAAGTTTTCAAAGACATTGGCTTTGAATCAAGATGGGTACAATTTAGTTGTATTTTATATTGTTTTATTTAGTTTTTGTAACTGGTATTGTACTCGTAGAATTTCCCACAAATAACGAGAGTCTCGTTATTATTTATTATATATTTTGTAATATATTTTATTAAAAAGTGAACCTGGTTCCTACAATCTTAAAACAGACTTTCGTGAAGATTGTTGCTACAATTTTAAATCCCTTCTCTACAAGGATTTAGGTTCACGAAAGTTAAAATATTTAATGGGATTTTTGTTAAAATCTTGTAAATATTTTTTTTGGGAAATATTTATTTAGTACAACGAGTCGGATTAATTTTATGATTGGAGTACAATCTTTAATCCGAATACCGTGTTACAAAACGATCTTTTTGATTCTAGTTTGGAGTTCTTGGGTTTTGTTCGTGTTTAGATAAACCAAACCATATACAAAATAATATGTATTTCAATATGTTTTGAAACACTAAAGTTTCTAATGAGCGTATTAGAAATATATATTTTGTAACCCCATACAAATTAAATGTTTGTAACGTTTAATTTATTTATTACAAGCTTTTAGAAACCATAATTGATATATTAATGTTGGTTTTAAAAGTCTTGAAATACATTTATTTTCTAATTAGCATATTAGAAAATAATTATTTTGTAAAATAACTAGTTTTAATATCTTCTAACGAGCGTGTTAGAAACGATGTTGAAAGAATAACGACATTAAAACTTTTTATATCTCTAACGAGCGTGTTAGAATTGTATAGAATGATAAGTTTTAATATCATCATTTATATCTAATGAGCGTGTTAGATACGATGATTGTGTAAAACTAACTTGTTGAAAGACGATTAGATTTTCTAACGAGCGTGCTAGAAAATATACGTTTAGATTTTCTAACGAGCATGTTAGAAAAGATTATTTCAAATAATTACCGACGAGCGTGTTGGAGACAATTATTTTGGATAATAAACCGTGTAGCGGTTTCGTCTAAACTATTAAATTTCTAACGAGCGAGTTAGAAACGGTTTTTTCCACATATGTTTAAACGATTTTTATTTGTTTATTTCTAATGAGCGTATTAGAAATAGTTTATTATTTTTTTTTCTAAACTTCGAAACAAATTTTGTAATCGATTATTTCTAACGAGCGTGTTAGAAACGATTTAAAGAGTTTGATAGTTGTTTATTTTCTAACGAGCGTGTTAGAAACGACTTAACGACTTTGTCAATTGTTTATTTCTAACAAGCGGGTTAGAAAACGTTTATGTTATATAAACCAAAAACGGCTTATGGAAATAAATAATCGTCTAATTTTCTAATGGGCGTATTAGAATTAGTTTATCTTATAACCAACTATTTTAACGATTTGCAATCGTTAATTTCTAACGAGCGGGTTAGAACCGGGTTAACTATGATAAACTATTTAAGATGATTTGAAACTGTTTTATATATTTTCTAACGAGCGTGTTAGAAAAGATATGCGTTCATTTCTAACGAGCGTGTTAGAAAACGTTCATTTAAGTAAACCAAAAGTGAATAAATGTATTCGTTTTATTTCTAACGAGCGCGTTAGAAGCGGTTTACTTTATAAAACCGAATATTTTGAATGTTTGTTAAACATTTAAATTCTAATTAGCATATTAGAATTGGTTTTCATACAAACCACTCATTTTAACGATTGATATTCGTTATTATCTAACAACGGTTAGAAATGGTTTGAATATGATAAACCATTTATTAAAACGATGTGTATTCGTTTTATTTTTCAAACGAGCGAGTTTGAAATTGTTTTATTTATTAAACTATTATAAGGTTTATTGTCTTGATTTGTAATCAAAACATAAATATATAGTTTAATATTAAAACACTTGCAAAAACGAGAAATGTTTTGAACGAATAAAACATGTCTTTGCGAATTACAAGTGATTCGATACTTCCACGAGAAGTATAACGTCTTCAACCATATAATACTCTTGGAAAGACTATTTTGTGAAAAACAACTCGATGTTGTTATAGACAAAATAAGTTGCTGGACTACTTGCGAGTAGTTAATTGTAAACAACTTTATATTTTGGACAACTTGTGATTATTCAAGTTTAGAGTTCTAGTATGAGGGAGTACCTCAAAACATGACACCGAACGAAATAATTGCGTTTATTTCGGTAAAAAGTGTTGAAGATAATAACACTTTGGATTTTGATGTTTAGATATCATTGGTGTATTCGTTATTTTGGACTACTAATAAGTTGTCAAAAGGATACATATTTTGATACAAAGTGTAAAAGTAATTTACACACACACAACGAGCGGGTTGTGATCATGACTTATGTAATAAGTCACAAATCAAACATCAAATGCATAACGGCGTCGTGAGAAACGTGGTGTATGGTTTGAGATGGAATACACGAAAACAAGATATGTCATCTAATGTTGAGAGCATCAACATGGAAATGCACATGTAAGTTTTCAAAGAATATAACATATGAAAGAAATATATGTTATTATTGTAAATGATTTTAATAAATTTAGCAAATTTATTAACGGAAATTTACAATAGTGATGGACTTGTAGATGCTTCTACCACCATCAATGTTGTTTAAACTATGTGGAGGCTTGGTCCTCAATTTGGGAGAGTATCCCAATACATGGTATTAATGAAACAACAATGTAAATGTATATATCACTATCGGCATACGTGAATGCTTTGGTTGAGAGTCAATCTAATTGACTATATCTCAAGACTCAAGTGATTTTATACAAAGATTTTCATCAAAGTGACTTGGATTAAGACTTATGTTTAAGTCTTTAGGAAGTCAATGATGAAGCCTTGGAGATAAAAAAGGCAAACGACTTATGATCCTAATGGATGGAGTTAACTATGGTTTTTGAGGCCTTCCTAAAAACCAATGGTTTTGGAATGGTGAAATAAAATTTCATTATTGTGTCTAAACTAAGAAACGAATGTTCGGAAGAGATAGTGCGTTATCTCTTAAGGCCGTGAAGAATCAGAATGATGCATCTTCTATTCACATGCTAGAGTATCGTGGTCTAAAGCATGCTAGACTAATACTAGTTAATTTATATGCTCGACGGAGATTAAATTAACTTTAAACATTCAAAATATGTGATGACACAAGAATGAATTTTGTGCTAAACAAAACTATAAATATAACTTCATTAAAATGCAAGCAATGTGGGGGGAGGAACCATTTAAGAAACAAACCCTTTAGGGTATGAAGAAATGGTAGTTGAGAAGTTTTCTCAAACTCGAAATGAAAGGGAGAACCTTTCATCACCCTATTTGGATGTTATCCAATTACACTTAAATGTGGGGGTGACTTGCATTTGAATGTGGAAATGGTAGTAGAAAATTTTCTCAAACTCAAAATGAAAGGGAGAACCTTCATCGCCCCATTTGGATGCTATCCAATTACACTTAAATATGGGGGTGACTTGCATATATTGCAAACGCATGACCAAGTTGAGTACACAATGGTTATATGGAGTCAATCAAGTAGATTGGACTCGAATGCTAATTGGTTAGATTCATAATCTAGTAAGATGTCGGTCATGACACACCAAAGGCATGGTGATAACGTGTCTAGCCATGAATTGAGTTTCATGTCATTCTAAGACAAGGTACATAACTAGATCCAGGTTGAGATCACAAGTTATAAGTCTTATGAATCGACTAAAAGGCAAAGGTGACTAGCGAGTCAAGAACACGTTAGAACAACTGATCTCAATTTAAATTGTCGTTGGTGACTTAGCGAAGTCAAAGATAATTTTGGATCCAACAACCAGTGGGTTGATAAGAGATCAGGTTGTGGAATGGGACTAAAGCCATGGATAAAGGGACATGAGGGAAACCTAACCTAGTTGACTGGAGATCCCAAGATCTAGGTTCAATAGGCCAACTTAATCATGAACCGAAGGGTAGTCACTGTGGGGGCTTAGCTAATATACATGTTTATATATAAGCTAGTTTATATGTTTCATATATCCCCCTAAAACTATAAAAGGGTGTTTAAATACGTCCTAGTCCATTCCTAGAATATTCAGTGACATTGTTGTGAGGTTAAGCATAACATGTGGTTTTATGATTCGTGTAAATCATAGTAAACCATAATGCTTTTAATGATTTAAAGGGAAATCACCTATGTTGGAGAGAAGTGTGGTCGCTTCGAATGGAATTAGGGCATAATTCCTAGAGCTCCCGCAGAACCAGGAAAGTGCTCCATGACCATTATAGGACACGATAGTGAGGGGATGGCCCGGCTAGGGAAAGTATTGTGTGAATGTATATTGTCGTTTACACAAATGGGGGGTTGTTCAAGGACATCACGTCTACAAAACCCTAGTAGACTAAGTATGCTTCACAAAGGAAGGTTCAAAGGCAAAACCTACCTATCCTGCAATACTCGACTGTCGAGGTTTTATCAGGGAATTTTGGGTGTTTTCATCGATCTCCATTCATGTGGGGGATTGTTGGAAATTTAGTGAAAATGAGTTTTTCACTAAATATTTTGGACATCAATAATATTTATATATGTGTTGTATAAATAATTATTTATGGGTTTGTGTTCAAACTATGTCCAAATAGAGCTAAGATGAATGAGATATCGAAGCTTGAAGTTGTATGTTTGGAACAAACAAAGATGAGAAAAATGGATTGAGATTTGTCACCTTGTCCCACATAGGTGGAATGACAAAACTTAAAGTGGTATATAAGGAGGAGCACTCCTTGAAGGCAAACACTAGTGGGGACCAAAGGGTGCACCGCACCTGCACATATGCGCGCGAGATGTGGGCTATAAGCCCAATGTGGTGCGTTTTGAACTTCGCACGCCGCCTTTGTATTTTTGCCCATGAGCGCGTAGTCAGATACATGGCGGGTCCGCTTATGGCGCACCCTTGGGTGGCGTAGGCGTATGCCTTGGCATGGCGCATGGCGCACGAGTTTTGATGGCGCATGACCAGGTGGCGTCCTGGTATGTGTAGTGTCATCCGTGTGGCGCGCGAATATGGATGGCACATAACTAGGTGGCGTCCTGGCATGCGTAGTGGCATCCAATTAGCGCGTGGTGCAAAAAGGTGTGTCTCTGCGGAAGCGTAGTGTAGGCTCAACTAAGGCGCGCCTGCATGCGCAGTAGACCGGTCAAACCAGTCTACTTACTAGAGAGTTAATGTTAGACGGTTTCCACTGGTGCCATAAGTTGAATGGCAGTTTTGTTTTTACTACCACTTAATATCCATTAATTTAGAGTTTAAACTCTTGTTGTTACAAGATTAATTATCTTGTTAATTACAAGATTAATGACCTTGTTTATGACAAACATTAAGGGGTTGAATGAGTCTTGATGTATCTCTTTATAAAATGAATATTGTTTATTCATTTGAAGATAACAAAAAGATACTCAAGAGCAATCTCTACATCTTATGAGATTTTAGAGAAGAGCATTCTCTAAATTATTCACAACTTCATATTTCCATCAACAATTCTAAACACCCTGATACCCGGTGTGATCTCGGGCGTGAGTGCCATCTCCGGCAGTACACATACTGTTCCGGTTGTTGTACCCTGGGAGACAGGCCGTCTGAGAGGAGGCGCAGAATCTGTTTTAAGGGAAGCGTGTTGAACACGTGCCTCGACCAAAAACCGTCAACAATTTTGCTTGTCTTGCAACGGAGTTTCGATCTCGTAGATGCGGTTGAAGTTTTCAAAGACATTGGTTTTGAATCAAGATGTCGGAGTTTCGATCTCGTAGATGCGGTTGAAGTTTTCAAAGACATTGGCTTTGAATCAAGATGGGTACAATTTAGTTGTATTTTATATTCTTTTATTTAGTTTTTGTAACTGGTATTGTACTCGTAGAATTTCCCACAAATAACAAGAGTCTCGTTATTATTTATTATATATTTTGTAATATATTTTATTAAAAAGTGAACCTGGTTCCTACAAAATTGATTTGATTTCGGGCATGAGCTGGATTAAGTGCACTGGACAATTCCCATCAAGATGTAATAATTTTTTTAACGGCTAGAATCGCATCATACCTGATGTAATAATTACAAGAATTTATTTATAAGGCTTGGTTTATCCACCCCTAAGACTATGTTCTAAGCATAATCCTATATAATCCATACGAGATAGACAAGAGATAGAGAAATTAAGAAAATATGATGTCAGCTCACTCTTATCTTCTTAATGGTGTGGTGCTTTTCAATCTCCACCATACGTTGTAGAGGAGTCTGAAAAATAGACGTAATTCGATACGTAAAGGACACATCAGCTTGCATGAGAAAAGTGGTGTGAAGCAAAAAACGAAATGTGTAGGATGGCGTGTGAAAGAGTGACATTATTTGACATGTGACACACTTTTTTTGTTGTTAAATTATATTTAAAAATTCAATAAAATCTATTTAATTTATAAAAATACAATAATAGTAATTAAACAAATAACGTTAATAGTTAAACATTACATATTTAAAAGTGAAAACCATTACATAATTAAAATAAAGCCTAAGGATCTAGGATTACTATATAAAAAAATAAAGCTGAAACGTGACGGAATTCACGGTTGTAGTGGATCAAGGCTTTGACCCACGACTCACACAATGCGATATACTCTTCTTTGGTCCAAGGAAAGGTTGACATTTTCGGTTTTATGAAGTGGAAATGAGAGATAGGTTATAAAAATTTGAGTGAAATGTGAGAGTTCGTAAAAAAAAATTGAGTAAACTGACATTTTGGTCCATGAGGTTTGGTCACTTTTGCCACTTTAGTCCAAATTTGAAACCTTTTGCATCTGGTTCCCTATGGTTTCATTTTTTTGTCATTTTGGTACAAAAATGAAATCAGCTCATATTTCTCAAATTAAATCCTGGTTTTTGTCTTTTTCTCATGGGCAAAATAATCATTATGAGTTTTATTATAAAATATTATTAATTATAATTATAGAATTATTTAACCCCTCTCTCAACTTACTCTCTCCCTCTCTCTCTCTCTTTCTCTCTCTCCCTCTCTCTAACACCACCGCCACTATGAACTCAACCACCGCCACCACCACCACCACCTCCTTCTCATCATAGCCACCGTTCCCCTCCTCAACACAACCGCCTCCACCACCTCCTTCTCACCACAGCCACCATCTCCTTCTTCTCACCACAGCCACCGTTCGCCTCCTCAACATCACCTAATCACCATCATCATCCCCTTTTCCCCCAAAATCAAAATCCTAAATTCAACCCTCTATCAACCAAATCCACCCAAAATAAAAACCCTAAATTTAACCATGTGAAGATTCTATTTATGTAGGTAAGAATCGTACGTATACATCTAGAAAAATGATATTAATTTGTCATTTTCTAACCAAGATGCTTGGAAGTCGCAGCGGATGATGGTGGTGGGGTAGACTAAAATCAAATTATTAGGCTGGATAACCACCGGAGGATGTCTGATAATCACCAAGATTGTTATAAGTGGTTCAAGAATAACTGGCAGGACCAGCACAAGACCCTTCATTCTGAAATGATGAAATAGGCTTATGAGGAGCACCTGTGCTTTGATACGCTCCTATTGGTTGACCATATGCTTGAGTTTGATTTGGTGGTTGTTGTTGAGGATATGCTTGATTTGGCTGCATAGTTGGCATACTCTATATTAGTTGCTCCAGAACTAGAAACGGCACCGACAGATGCTTGGGTTAATAATTTGTTATAATAAAACTCATAATGACCATTTTTCCCCTGAGGAAAAAGACAAAACTATAAGACCCTTAGTCCGTTTTATACGATTATCATATAAAATCGGACTATAATAGTGTGATTTCGATTAAACATACACTTAAAATACGAGTTGTTAAAACATTTTAAACTTTAAAACATTTTAACATAACTTATATAAATTCGCCGTTTAAAAAAATGACGACGAAACTTTTTCACGGAAGCTTGAATTCTTTATGTGTTCGGTTCCTCATCGAGCTTGATCGTCCTCCGGTACATCTAACATACCTACATTTCATAAAAATATGAAATGAGTTAGTTTCAGGGTGTTTATAACGTGTATAAATCGACAAAAATGAATCAGAAGCTCAAACAACTGACTCAAACCACTGTTGCTGAGTTTTTAACCCGTCGCGGGCCGCGACGGGGTCTTGATTTGTTGTCGCGTGACGCAACAAGCGTCGCGGGCCGCGATCGTGATTGGCCTTGGCCGTCGCGTGCCGCGAGGGCTCTATTTCGACAGACAGTTTGTTAACAACTGCTGTGTATTTCCAGCCAAACCATCTTTCAAGAAAAATAACTTGCTCATTTTTTTATCTTATTCGACTCACGTTTCTTTCTACGTGATCGAAATCTTATTCTCCATCACATGGAGTTAACATCCGACATCCGGATTAACAAAATTTGAGATTTTTAAGCCCTCGGCTTAATATATACTTATTAAGTTTTTTGACCCGTTCATGTATTTATCAAACAAACATGTTGTTTGATCCCAATTTCTTATGAACCTTATATTTACGATATTGTCTATCAAATTGGGTTCAAAATCCCGGGTTTATATACATTTTTAAACCCGTTTTTAATTGAATGCTTATTTTGACCCGTTAAGGGTATTTTAAGCCTTTTTCCGCATAACCCATGCTCTTTACTTCTTAGCATCTTATGTCCACATTATTTATCAAGTAATCTTCCACCACAACTATAATTGGGGTGGATTTAATGTGGCGATCATTATATTCCGAGTTTTACCCCTCGGGTCGTTATTTTACGGCAAAGATCCTATAGAGTCATTTGACCAAAGATTTACATCTTTAGCTTTTGATACTCGTTTCCGAACCCCCTTTAAGGGTTGTTCGCTCGATTTAGATTACAAGGGCGTTTTGGTCCATTTTAGCCTTTCATTTGCGATGAAGGCTTTTGCAAGAATGTTTGACCCACAATCCCTCTTTTTACACTATGATCTTGTTTGAAAAGTCATTATGCTTCCAAAACACCATGACCATCATTTAAATCATTCGGTTTACCTATTAAGGTAACCAAATGTCCATTTTTAACTCGTCTAGCTCTTATAGAACCTTAAGTTCTAAATGATGAACTGACCTCTTATACATACCTGGCTCGGATCAATATATTGACCCGTTTCGATACCTTGCCTTAATAGCCGCTAAGTAATAGCGATGTAAATATCAAATCAATATTTATTCCTATAATCATACAACTCGACAAACCATTAGTCGATATTGTCAAAGGGTGATATTTTCACCTTTTGACTCGTTTGGTCTAAATGACCGTGTATCTTGGCGAGATGGATTTATTATCATCTCGTCTACATGACTCGCACCGGTTTACATCGTACGGTCAAATTACTTATAAACAAATTTCTTAACTCTTTTGACCCATTATGACTTACGCCATAAAGTGTCTTTCAAAACTAACGGTTCTAGTCAACGAGTGACCGAATTACCGTTTTACCCTTATTATTTGCATGGTTTACCTTATAAGGTAATCATTAAAAACTCGTTATCTTTTAGTCATTTCATGACTAAATAACAGTATTAGCTCTTTTTAACCATTAAAAATGGTTCATTATCATTGTCTTTTGTTCCGAACCGCACATGTCGTGTCGGAGCATCATAATTCAAACAAGCCTTTATATTATTAGTAACCTATAAAACCAATAGGTATTTAATACAAGCAGTGTAAGTTGTACTTACCTAGCATCCAGATTATGCTTTTCCTTCATTCTTGATTGGTTTGACCCGCTTCCTTTCCAAGCTTTCACCTAGCTTGTCAAGCGTCAAACTATCATTGTAAGTTGTAAGATGGTTAGACTAGTCATAATCATTCACGACTATTCCGTCCTACGATCTTTATGTCGAAATTATCATTCGATCATATAGAAGGTCAGTTTGACTTTTTAAAATCAACTGCCTATTGACCTAACTACTTACACGAAGTTGCTTAACTACTCGTTTAATTACTTGGCCAATTATCCGGTAAACATCATTCTTATGTTACCGTTTTAGTCACTTAATTAACAAGTTCTTGTAACTATAAGTTACCAAATTAATGCACAATGATATTAAACATCTTTGAACATGAACATATCATAAATTTTTAGCATATCATACTAAACTCATATCATAGTAAGTATGATTATATACTCAAACACACTATTTGTTCAAGTATTTCCTGATGACTATCATGTATGATGATTCTAATCATAATTATATCATCAAATTCCTCTTATGATTAATACCCACTTATCCTAGTGTGGTAAATCATCAAATCATTCAAATTATATCATCATATGTATAATTTTCACTTAGGGTTTGTTTCCTAAGCATGTATCTATCACTAATTCAATCATAGGTTCAATAATTCATTCATAATTCGCGATTATGATGATTATCCAAATTTCACAACTTCACAAATCATCAAAATTTGACATACCTTATGATCCCCTAGCTTGGGTGATCATTAATTCACGTTAAATTGTGAATTGTAGCTTTGATTGAGCCTTCGATTTGATGATTATGTTGAACTAGGGTTTTGAAGAGCTCCCTGGGAGCTTCTGGTCGAATACAACAGAACAATACAACATGAAGTGTGTGTTTTGTTTTAAATTCATTTTTTATAATTTAACTTTCACTTATCCATATTTGGCCCCTCTTGTTTGGTTAGTTATTATGTAGGCCACAACCTACTTATTTCTAACAATATTTCCACTTATTAACTGGGTTAAACATTCCTAGTTACATTAGTGGGTTCGGGGAAATCTCTGACTCGGTTTATTTTAAGTCCCGTTAACTCGGGCTTCTGTAAACTTTATTCTCTCAAAAGCTTTGGTTCAGCTTTTATTAAATATTAGGCTTATTTATTTAAAAATCCTAATATTTACCAGGTTACTTTTACCCCTAACGGTAATTTACCCATCTTTTAATATTAACGTGATATGATTACCAAACCCGTTTTCGGGGTGTTACAAGTCTATCCCCCTTAAAGAGGTTTCGTCCTCGAAACCTTTCTTACATAATTCATTGAGTTTTAAACTCAATGCATATGACCTGAGTAATCTTTTAAGCATTACTAATACTTTAACCAATTGTTAGTATTACCAGAAAAGTATGGTAATATGTTTTTGGTTATAATCGTCTACGTATCTCTTAGGACATAATGCAAATTGAAATAACGTAATCTCGTTATTTCCACTAGTTTAGTTAACTTAGCAAAATCTATCGCTTTCATACTATTGAATTCTTTATGAATCCGTTATTTTGACCCCTTTAAAGGTCTTTAGTGAAATCTTTCACTTTTAGCCAACAAACTCTTTTGTTATTCATTTGGTTCAGTTATACGGAATCAACCGCTTACGAGCAAACCGAATTTCTTTATTTGAATCTAGACCTTAACCGGTCTCACTAACTAGACTTATTAGTCCAGTTACTTTATACCCATCACTCGTGTTACAATGTGATTACATTTCACATTACCTTTCTTGATCGTGATCGCGTCACGTCATGTTTAGGTTTATTTCAACCTTTCTTTATCGAAAATATTTCTTTTCGAATGTATCATCTTGCACTCATTGGTGTCAAGACTCGTATCTTTTAATATTTACAATTTAAATTCCTATTTGTAAAAAACGTTATTTCTTACTAAAATTAAATTTTAGTCTAACGTTTTCTTTTTAACTTATGTCAATTACTTCATATCAAGAAATTGACAACAAAGAATTTATCCTTGTACAGTCTTTGTTTTACGCGGGGATTCTCAACTGGTTCCCTCGCTTTGTCTAAGTAACTCGTAGGTTATTTCACTTAGCCTTGTGGGCTATTTCATTAGGCTTTTATCTTATTAAGACAAGGCCCTTATAGTTCCTCTTTTTTTTTATGACCCGAGGTCATTTTAGTCCCGTAGACCTTTTCATTATTTAAAACCCGAAGGTTATGTTAATCCCGTAGATCATTCCTTACTCATGTCATTCTCACAATACATGTTTGGTGTCAAGGCACCTTATTTATGTTTGAAAATCATTTGATTTATATTTTTAAGATCCGTTTACCTTTACTGTAGTTCGTGACTACAATCGTTTTATTTCGGACCATTATCCCAACTCTATGACTTCTCTCGTCATTTATGCGTCGGTTCGTCTTATGCTTACCGTTATCTGGTTTGCATATATTCGTATTTTATTATGTCCCATTACCGGGCTCATTACTCTTTTGCGTTTAACGCTACCGTTACCCGGCTTGCTCTTACTTATGCCATCCGACATTATATTGTATTCAATCCGTTTGACTTGTTAATGTGAAATCCATCACTTATAAACAATCAAACTTTGTTCTTTATTCAACCCGTTCAACCTCAAAATAGTTGAACGTATTTATTCAAAATTTCTAATTACGAAATTTTATAGTCTTTTAGTCATAACTCAGAATCCGAGTTCTTTGACTTTGAAATCCGCGTTCCCGTCTCTCGGATTACGCATGTGTTTAATTCCCTACCCATCAACCGGGTGATTTACTGAAGCCATTATTAATGCAACCCTTTAGGTATCCATTAAGACTTTGTTTTGACTTGTTTGGTTGTCTTAATGAAATCCATCGCTTTATTTAACCAAACCGGTATTCTTTATGTGACCTTGCTTGATGGTCTTTTAATTTCTGAATGATAATTATTATCATCATCCTTTCTTTACTACGACCAAAGTCAATGACTTCAATCGTCTTTTGTATGGGCAATACCTTTGTTTCTATGACCTCGCGGGTTATTTATAATTTAGTTTTACATGCCCTTTTTGTCAACCATGGCTCTTTCGTCCAAAATGACTTATTTCATGATTCAATTGGGTCATTTATTTCTATGCGCGCTATACCTCATTTTTATGGTTCCCTCGAAAACCATTAATACGAGTATGCCCATAAGATTTCTTGACCCCAAGATTCCTTTAACTTTTTCAATCATCTCGACCTTACCACATCAGACATAACTGTGCTCATTATAATAAGCTCATGGTATCATGTGTTCACTACTTACTTCGCTAGAGTAAGCGATCAACACATGGTACACATGACCTTATCATAATTACCACCTCACGTCCCATGTAAGTAATCTCTCGATTTATCTCATTTTTATGATTTCATCTGGTAAAACTTTATTTAATTGTCAATTAACAATTATTAGTTTTACCCATTTTGTCCCTAAACATATACAATGTTCCTTTTTTTATAACTATTTATACAATCACATTCGTCGATGTGATCATTACTTTTCTCAATTTGAATCCTTATTGAGAATACTTACTTGGATGATTACTTTCATCCAAGTTTGTATTTAAACTAAATTCAGTTATTGTCTCATTATTCACGACTGTGAATAATACGTATCTCTACTGAATTTCTCTTGGAAAAGTCATCCTGGATAGGTAACCTATCCAGGTTTTTCCAAGTTTCATTTTCTATATGCAACTATCATTCACTATGTGTTTGTTGCATATTTCTGTTTATGCTATAAGTTTAAGACGTGTACCTTGTAGATACTTGCCCTGATAAACTTTCCTTGTTGTTCGATCTCTCATTCGAGATCGTTTCTCGATTCGTATCTTTGACGTGTATGACTTACTTGTCATACTTCAAACTATTTCTTTAGACTCTCGTCATCTTCCAATGCGAGGTTCCTTCTTCTAAAACGTATACAGAGATTAGTAAAGTTTGACATTAATAAGCGCCCGTATTATAATACGAGGCTTTCAACGACACGTGTTAACACACGTAATTCGTTTAACTATATCGGTCTTTTACCGCTTTATTTATGGTAACGTGTTTTACACTTTATCCCTATGTGTTGTTTTTAACACTTTACATGCTAGACCGTTAATGTACTGAATAACTGTCGCAACCCCCGATCCCTGATCCCCGGGAATGGGCGGACGCGATCACAGAGTTTCAGTGGTATCAGGTTTATTTAATCTTGCAGCGGAATTTACATCAGGACCGTAGTTAGGAAATGTTTATCAGAGTAAAACCACCATATTTGATATTAATAATAACATGGGCAAAACCCAAGTTTCTTATTACAATACATTTATAGGGACAAACCCTATTTTATTGAATTTAAAACATCATTTATTAGGTAACTTTTATAGCCACATTTTCCCAAGCCTTCAGTGCTCTCCAGCTGGCTTTTCACTAATTGGTTGTTCACATTGTGTTACCTGTAACGTGTTTTAAAAACATTTGTCAGTCGGAAATACTGGTGAGTGAATCCCAGTTTAATCAAGAAATATTTTATCAATTAAGATAGTATTGAGAGCGATCACGTTGTTTATTTCTACACAATTACTCATTCAGTATTTGCCACTCGACCGGATCTATGGCTATGGTCAAATTATCCATTGGCTAACTCGTCGTCCAATGGTAATGCACTGTCATTCAGACTTACTACTACTCGTAGTAAATTTTGTATACAAAACCCCATAATACCGGCAGTAATTGAAGAACTACAAAGACTCAATCACCGCTTAATCACATTGTAAAATAATTAAGGTTTTGTAAAACATTCCAAAAAGGTTAAGAAAAAGAGGATAAACTCACATTGCTATCTTAGACTTCGCGTAAGGGTTTCCTGGATATAATCTATAATTTATACAAATGTACATTGATTAGTATCATAACCCTTTGAAATTATTAATGATACCCTCCCCGAGACGGTATTCCAATAACTACGTCGGGCAGAACCACGACAGTTGTTACGGAACCCTAAATCAATCGGGCAGCGTAACTATTACGAAACTGGGGTTATAATACTTACAACGAAGCAGAACCTCGCTAATTAGGGGTATAGCACCCGACTATAATGCCTCTAATTCAGAAAGTGAGATTGAGAAATGAAAAGTGAGCGACGGAAAACGAAACCCGACGGCCTTCTTATATAGTTGTGATATTGGGTTTCTAGGCGGCCCGCGTAAGGTAAGGCAAAGCCTTACGCGGCCCGCGTCAAACACACGGTCAACACATAGCTTATCCGGATCATCACTAGGCTTGACACGATGACGACACGTGTCAGCTCAGGATGTATCTGCGTTTGATGAGCTCTCACGGCCCGCGTCGACTAACCAAGACTCTTACGCGGCCCGCTTTAACTTATAGTTTCACCGGAATCATGTTTAAACCTTGATACCGCCCGCGTGAACTTGGGGTGAGGTCTTACGCGGCCCGCCTCAGCCCTATATTTCTTGTTTTTGATTTATTTTATAATTATAACATAACTAGGGCTCGGTTTTCACATACGGGGTGTAATATAAAACATATTGAGACATTTTATAATATATTAGAGGGTCGGAAATATTATGAGGGTGTTGGTTTTACCGAGGGTTGTTACAATAACTTACCGGATCTTGCGATCAAGTCTTGAACCGAACACTTTACTCTTTAACCTGGAGCTCTGATTACCAACTTGTAAGAGCCTTAGTCCGTTTTATTCGATTATCATATAAAATCAGACTATAATAGTGTGATTTCGATTAAACATACACTTAAAATATGAGTTGTTAAAACATTTAAAACTTTAAAACATTTTAACATAACTTGTATAAATTCGCCGTTTAAAAAAATGACGACGAAACTTTTTCGCGGAAGCTTGAATTCTTTATGTGTTTGGTTCCTCATCAAGCTTGATCGTCCTCCGGTACATCTAACATACCTACATTTCATAAAAATATGAAATGAGTTAGTTTCAGGGTGTTTATAACGTGTATAAATCGACAAAAATGAATCAGCAGCTCAAACAACTGACTCAAACCACTGTTGCTGAGTTTTTAACCCGTCGCGTGCCGCGACGGGGTCTTGATTTGTTGTCGCGTGACGCGACAAGCGTCACGGGCCGCGATCGTGATTGGCCTTGGCCGTTGCGTGCCGCGAGGGCTCTATTTCGACACACAGTTTGTTAACAACTGCTGCATATTTCCAGCCAAACCATCTTTTACGAAAACAAGTATAACTTGCTCATGTTTTATCCGATTCGACTCACGTTTCTTTCTACGTGATCGAAATCTTATTCTCCATCACATGGAGTTAACATCCGACATCCGGATTAACAAAATTTAAGATTTTAAGCCCTCGGCTTAATATATACTTATTAAGTTTTTTGACCCGTTCATATATTTATCAAACAAACATGTTGTTTGATCACAATTTCTTATGAACCTTATATTTACGATATTGTCTATCATATTAGGTTCAAAATCCCGGGTTTATATACATACTTAAACCCGTTTTTAATTGAATGCTTATTTTGACCCCTTAAGGGTATTTTAAGCCTTTTTCCGCATAACCCATGCTCTTTACTTCTTAGCATCTTATGTCCACATTATTTATCAAGTAATCTTCCACCACAACTATAATTTGGGTGGATTTAATGTGGCAATCATTATATTCCGAGTTTTACCCCTCGGATCGTTATTTTATGGAAAAGACTCCTATAGAGTCATTTGACCAAAGATTTACATCTTTAGCTTTTGATACTTATTCTAAATATTTATTTAATCATAAAACTCGTTTCCGAACCCCCTTTAAGGGTCGTTCGCTTGATTTAGCTTACAAGGGCATTTTGGTCCATTTTAGCCTTTCATTTGCGATGAAGGCTTTTGCAAGCATGTTTGACGCACAATCCCTCTTTTTACACTATGATCTTGTTTGAAAAGTCATTATGCTTCCAAAACACCATGACATCATTTAAATCATTCGGTTTACCTATTAAGGTAACCAAATGTCCATTTTTAACTCGTCTAGCTCTCATAGAACCTTAAGTTCTAAATGATGAGCTGACCTTTTATACATACCTGGCTCGGATCAATATATTGAACCGTTTCGATACCTTGCCTTAATAGCCGCTAAATAACAGCGATGTAAATATCAAATCGATATTTATCCCTATAATCATACAACTCGACAAACCATTAGTCGATATTGTCAAAGGGTGATATTTTCACCTTTTGACCCGTTTGGTCTAAATGACCGTGTATCTTGGCGAGATGGATTTATTATCATCTCGTCTACATGACTCGCACTGGTTTACATCGTACGGTCAATTTACTTATAAACAAATTTCATAACTCTTTTGACCCATTATGACTTACACCATAAAGTGTCTTTCAAAACTAACGGTTCTAGTCAACGAGTGACCGAATTACCGTTTTACCCTTATTATTTGCATTGGTTTACCTTATAAGGTAATCATTAAAAACTCGTTATCTTTTAGTCATTTCGTGACTAAATAACCGTATTAGCACTTTTTAACCATTAAAAATGGTTCATTATCATTGTCTTTTGTTCCGAACCGCACATGTCGTGTCGGAGCATCATAATTCAAACAATCCTTTATATTATTAGTAACCTATAAAACCAATAGGTATTTAATACAAGGAGTGTAAGCTATACTTACCTAGCATCCAGATTATGCTTTTCCTTCATTCCTGATTGGTTTGACCCGCTTCCTTTCCAAGCTTTCACCTAGCTTGTCAAGCGTCAAACTATCATTGTAAGTTGTAAGATGGTTAGACTAGTCATAATCATTCACGACTATTCCATCCTACGATCTTTATGTCGAAATTATCATTCGATCATATAGAAGGTCAGTTTGACTTTTTAAAATCAACTGCCTATTGACCTAACTACTTACACGAAGTAGCTTAACTACTCGTTTAATTACTTGGCCAATCATCCGGTAAGCATCATTCTTGTGTTACCGTTTTAGTCACTTAATTACCAAGTTCTTGTAACTATAAGTTACCGAATTAATGCACAATGATATTATACATCTTTGAACATGAACATATCATAAATTTTTAGCATATCATACTAAACTCATATCATAGTAAGTATGAGTATATACTCAAACACACTATTTGTTCAAGTATTTCCTGATGACTATCATGTATGATGATTCTAATCATAATTATATCATCAAATTCCTCTTATGATTAATACCCACTTATCCTAGTGTGGTAAATCATCAAATCATTCAATATACATCATCATATATATATAATTTTCACTTAGGGTTTGTTTCCTAAGCATGTATCTATCACTAATTCAATCATAGCTTCAATAATTCATTCATAATTCGCGATTATGATGATTATCCAAATTTCACAACTTCACAAATCATCAAAATTTGACATACCTTATGATCCCCTAGCTTGGGTGATCATTAATTCACGTTAAAATGTGAAATTTAGCTTTGATTAAGCCTTCAATTTGATGATTATGTTGAACTAGGGTTTTGAAGAGCTCCCTGGGAGCTTCTGGTCGAATACAACAGAACACACACATGAAGTGTGTGTTTTGTTTTAAATTCATTTTTTATAATTTAACTTTCACTTATCCAGATTTAGCCCCTCTTGTTTGGTTAGTTATTAAGTAGGCCACAACCTACTTATTTCTAACAATATTTCCACTTATTAACTGGGTTAAACATTCCTAGTTACATTAGTGGGTTCGGGGAAATCTCTGACTCGGTTTATTTTAAGTCCCGTTAACTCGGGCTTCTGTAAACTTTATTTTCTCAAAAGCTTTCGTTCAGCTTTTATTAAATATTAGGCTTATTTATTTAAAAATCCTAATATTTACTGGGTTACTTTTACCCCTAACGGTAATTTACCCATCTTTTAATATTAACATGGTTTGATTACCAAACTCGTTTTCGGGGTGTTACAAAAACATAAGGATTTAATTTGAGAAATATGAGCTGATTTTATTTTTGGACCAAAATGGCCAAAAAAAAAAAAATGAAACCACAGGGACTCGGATGCAAAAGATTTCAAATTTGGACAAAGTGACAAAAGTGACCAAACCTCAAGGACCAAAATGACAGTTTACTCAAAAGAATTTGAGTCCCTGTGTTTTAGAGGTTTTAACCAACTGAGTCCAAAATCTAAATGTTTAACGCCCTGAGTCTCTATAGCCACTTTTCTTAACCATTTGAGTCTAATTTTCTAACACTGTTAGAATTATTTGGTTAAAATTTATTAAATAACCAAATTACCCCCATAATTAAAAAAATAAAACTAATTTATTTTTAGTTTTCTCTTTCTATATCTTATACTCTATCTCTCTCGTTTATTTTTCTCTCTAAATCAGATCTAGATCTGCATTTCTCTCTCTCATCTTTCATCCTCTCTCTCTAAGCCTAAACCACCTCCATCCCACCATCACATCTCCACCATCAACACCACCGTCGTCACTACACCTCCACCGTCACCACCACCACAACACCGTCGCCACTGCACAACCTATAAGATATTAAACTTTGAAATTAATTAGAATTAAATTGTGAAATAGGTACAAGATTTGAAGCTATTACCTTTGACAACAACTAAAGCAATAAACCTAAAAAACCTATCAGTCAAAATTCCAAACAGAGTGACTACGTAGCAACAGTATGATCAACTGATATTATCCAAAATTGAAAACAAGAAACAATATAATAAACTAAATTATGACATATTTGGAAACAAAAACAAACAATTTGATGGACATACAGTAAGGACGGTGGCGAATAGGTGGAATCGAAGGGGTTTTGCAAAATGCGATTGTATAGCAGGACTGAATTGTTCTAGCAAGATGACGGATTTACGCCATGAAAAGTTGCCGATCTCGTTGTAAATTGGAGTCTTCTTCGGTCTTGGTGAGGAACAATGGGGCGCAACCAAGAACCACCTGTAACTCTACAACTTCTAGAATTTATTGGACTTCGTTGATGGTGTAGTGGTGGTGGTGACAGTGGAGGTGCAGTGGCGACGGTGGTGTTGACGGTGGAGGTGTGGTGGTGAGATGGGGGTGGTTTAGGTTTAGAGAGAGAGAATGAAAGATGAGAGAGAGAAATGCAGATCTGGTTTAGAGAGAAAGATAAATGAGAAAGATAGAGTATAAGAGAAAAAGAGAAAGAGAAAACTAAAAATAAATTAGTTTTTTTTTATTTTTAATTAAAGGGGTAATTTGGTCATTTAACAAATTTTAACAAAATAATTCTAACAGTGTTAGAAAATTGGACCCAAATGGTTAAGAAACGTGACTATAGGGACTCAGGGCGTTAAACATTTTGATTTTGAACTCAAATGGTTAAAACCACTAAAACACAGGGACTCAAAAAGTAATTTACCCTTTGTTTTTTTATAGTTAAGTTTAAAAAAAAGAGTAAATTATTGTTTTGGCCCCTGTGGTTTAGCCAGTTTAACCATTTCAGCCCAAAAAGAAATCTTTTTACATGTTAGACCCCGATGTTTTATTTTATAACGGTTGTGGTCCCCGACACTAACTTTGTTATTTTTTTTTGCAGTTAAGTGTAAGGGTAATTAAGTAATTATATACCTTAGGGGCTGTTTTTAATAATTTTATATTGTTCTTTTTAAAATCATTTTTTAACTTTTTTAAACAACTCGTTATTTTAAGTCGTTAATTTTTAAAAGCGTTTCTTTTTAAACCGTTTCTGAAATCGTTCCTTTTAGAACCGTTTTTAATTATCAAAAACAGCCTCTAAGGTATATAATGACCTAAATACCCTTACACTTAACTGCAAAAAATAACAAAGTTAGTGTCAGGGGACAAAATCATTATAAAATGCAATTTCGGGGTCTGATATGTTAAAAAATTCCTTTTTGTGCTGAAATGGTTAAACGGGCTAAACCACAGAGGCCAAAACAATAATTTACTAAAAAAATTAACCGTTGTCAAACAACTAATACCCACGACAATTGAAACGTGCCACGACAGCGCGAATTTGGTCTCAGCGCCTGTGGGATTTCCACCGTCATATGACCCACACCGTCCTCCACGTCGTGACCGGGCTGGTGTGAACGACGTTGACAAGATTCCACGTGGCTTGTAAACGCCCACCCTGTGTGGTCTTAATATTATTCCCCTAATTTTGTGAATCAGTGATTGGTGTATTTTATATACAATTAATTGCATATTAATTATGGTATAAATGCATCTATATTTATAAAATATATCTTACTACAGATAATCTCTTCTATCATGTCTCCTAAATTTAGAGAGGTATATAACATAATCAATCGCAAAATATAGCATAACTGATCACAAAATATAATACAATACCGAGAAATATAACATAATTTCAAAGAAAAAAGACATAATGAATCGCAAAGAAGACACAATGTGGAAAATAAAAAAAACACAATGCCAAATAAAAAACACAATGTCTAAACAAAAAATCTAAAATCTACAGACTAAAACTCTAAAAGTGAAAACTTAAAATCTAAGATTATAGAATTCGACAAGACAATTCCAATGCTGCTACAATGAGATGAGTCCGATTGATACTCATCTTATGACTACCGATGTTGAGGGAACTATGTACTTGAATCTAATCCTATTATTTTAATACGTCTTTACTTTGTACGCTTCCGATGAAAACGTTTTAAATTAATTCAATAATTAAGCTAAAAACACAGTAAATCTCAATTATATCAAATGAGAAGAAATTTTTTGTAAGAATAAAAAAGAATAAACTTCAACCAATAAGAACCCTTCATTTTACTTCATTTAATTTTTGCATTTAATATTAGTGTAAGGGTATATTGGTAAACTTAAATAGATCATTAATTGTTAGTCTTTCTTTTTAATAACTAATTACATTAAATTTGTAACTTATTTTCAAAAAATATATTTTTTTCAAAAAGCAAAAAAAATTTAATTTAAAGTGAACGATGAATTACGAGATGTGTATGATGAATTACGAGGTGTGTAGGATAAATTTAATATGTGTAGGATAAATTTCAAAACGTGCAGGGTAAATTTTGATGCGTGTAGGCAAAAAATTTAGTGTGGAGGATGATAGTCTTTATCAGTGTTGCAAAAATCGGCCTAGGCGGCCGATTAATCGGCGCCTAGGCGCTAGGCGGCTAGTTACTGACTAATTTTGAGCTAGTCGGCCAATTAATCGGAGTCGGTCAAAATCGGTCCTAGGCGGTCCTAGGCGGTCAAAAATCGGATTAATCGGCCTATATTAATCGGTTAAAATCGGTCCCAGGCGGTCCCAGGCGGTCAAAATTGGTCAGAATCAGTCAAAATCGGTCAAAATCGAACCATACTATCTGAAACTTGAAGTATTTATGTGAATTTTGAAGTATTATTTTTATATTATTGGGTATATATATATATAATTTTGAAAAAATACATATAAAAATCCCAATCCGATTAATCCCGATTAATCCCGATTAATCCCGATTAATCCCTAGGCGGTACCTCACCGCCCGACTAGCGCCTAGCGCCTTCTACAACACTGGTCTTTATGACTAATTAATTAGTCAAAAAGCAATCATAAATGAGATGAGAAAAAAAACTATTTAGTGTTTTACAATTGTACCCTTTGTTCTTTTTCTTCTCAAATTAATTTTCTTCTCAAATGAACCTTCCCCTATAATTTTTATCTAGTATTGTTGCACATCTTAGTTAATTCTAATCCGTGTGATTATGAGAATTGAAAAATAATGGAGTATTGGATTTTAATAATCCAATACTCCAAAAATAAAAATATAGAAAAAGAAAAGAACTTGAACTTTCTTTGGTTTTGCAACACATTAAACTAATCGAAAATTATTAGGTTTATTTATTTAGTAGAATTGTGAATTAATTTGTAGACTCATGACATTAAAAGAAAAATCAAATTGTTTGATAAATTATTTTCACAAGTACTCAGCAAATCTTTATGTTTTGGTGTTCGTTTGATGAATAAGTTAAAACACATTAATGGATGATTTTAATAGCCAACTATCACGTAGAAACTAAGTATTTGAATCTAATCCTATTATTTTAATACATTTTTACTTTGTACGCTTCCTCCGATTAAAACGTGCTAAATTAATTCAATAATTAAGCTAAAAACATAGTAAAATCTCAGTTATATCAAACTATCTAATTTTTATCTAGTATTATTGCCCATTTTAGTTAATTCAAATCCGCATGATTATGAGAATTGAAAAATAAAAATACAGAAAAAGAAGTAACTTGAACTTTTGTTGGTTTTACAACATATTAAACTAACTGAAAATTATTAGGTTTATTTATTTTGTAGAACTGTGAATTAATTTGTAGACTCATGATGTTAAAAGAAAAATCAAATTGTTCGATAAATTATTTTCACAAGTACACATCAAGGCTTCGTGTTTTGGTCGTCGTTTGATGAATAAGTTAAAACACATTAATGGATGTTTTTAATATCCAACTACCATGTGGAAACTATGTATTTGAATCTAATCCTATTATTTTAATACATTTTTACTTTGTATGCTTACCATGAAAACGTGCTGAATTAATTCAATAATTAAGCTAAAAACACAGTAAAATCTCAATTATATCAAACTATCTAAATTTTATCTAGTATTATTGCCCATCTTAGTTAATTCAAATCGGTGTGTTTATGAGAATTGAAAAATAAAAATACAGAAAAAGAAAGGTACTTGAACTTTTGTTGGTTTTGCAACACACTAAACTAACTGAAAATTATTAGGTTTATTTATTTAGTAGAACTGTGAATTAATTTGAAGACTCATTTTTTTTGAACGGCGAAAAACTTCTATATATATATATATATATATATAGAACCCAACAAGAAGCTGAAACGGAACAACAAACGAACAAAAGAAAAGGAAAACAACAAACAAAATTACACCGGATTACTAATGTCAAAATCGATCCAGTTGGCCCAAGTTAGCGAAGACGCCTTCCTCCTGTGACACATCCACAGGTACGAATCTTCCTTAATGCTGTCGACGATGCTTTTTACCGGAACGAAGACCTTATCGAACGTTTTCTTATTGCGGGATAACCAAATCCGCCAGGTGGTAGCTAAAGTGACCATTTGAGCGGTCTTTCTCCATTTGCTCGAACCGGGACTGGCAGCTATAGTGTCGAATATCGCGGACAGGGATGTAGCTGTCATCAGGAAGGGGATTCTCAGCCACACAAACACATTCCACCACACACTTTTGGCAAACATGCAAGTAGCGAAGATATGATCAACATCCTCCACTCCGTATCCGCATCTTTCGCAAAAAAGATCTTAAATGTTGATACCTCTCTCAGCAAGCCTGATCTTCGAAGCCACTCTATTTATCGTTGCATGCCAGGCCAAAAAATTAGCTTTCAGGGTTGCCCAGTTGTTCTACATAAAGGGTCGGTCGTTATCTTGATCAGTTTCCCTGTCCGCTAAAAGCTTTCTCAGGTCCTTAAAAATTAGTGCCTTCGCTATTCTCAAATTTCCACCGATCCCGAGTTTCACTTAAACAAGCCTGTTGTACCCGAAACATGAGGGAACCAATATGCATCCATTTAGCATCAGACTCCGGATTTCTCACCCATTCCCAAGCCACCGACGATTGCTATTTTGAACCGCAAAGCACTCCGCTACCGAAACCTCTTTATTTTTAGTCAGGCGAAAAATGTTGGGGAACTCATCGCATAAGGCAGTCTAACCGAGCCACATATCCTTCCAAAATCTTGTTTTTACTCCGTTACCCATGGTGACCTTTAGCTTATCGGCGATCCCGATACCCATCTTCCTCATAATCTCGTCCACCGAGCCAATGTCCTTCCACACACCCGGGATGGAATTGTTAACGGGGATAAGTTTTTTATTCAGCCGAGATTCATGGATAGAAGATACGACCTTAGCCCAAAGATGATCAGAATCCTCTCTCATCCACCACTTGAAGACTCATGACGTTAAAAGAAAAATCAAATTGTTTGATAAATTATTTTCACAAGTACTGAGCATGTCTTCGTGTTTTGATCGTCGTTTGATGAATAATTTAAAACACATTAATGGATGATTTTAATATCCAACTACCACGTGCAAATCCAATCATACTAATACTCTTTCTTTCAACTAAGCTAAATAATTTCAGTTTTCAAACTATAAATGGTTTATGTTCATAAAAGTGGAGGTTTCAACATTGTTTAGTGGGATGGTCCCTTGTTTAGTGGAAACCATTTACATGCAAAAAAGAAAGAAAAAAACACACACTAAAAGTGGCTCCACTTATATATAACTAAGAAATGATGATGAGTTGATGACACTTGATATTTGGTATAGTAGAGATAAGAGTTTTCAACTATTAGACGATGTTACGATCACAAAGGGATTTTATAAGAAAACAATTAAAAACTTGAAATTGAGTAACCTACTATAACCGACCAATTATTTTTTCTCTTTTAATTTTTATTAGTTATAACGTTAGCATTGTATAAAATAAAAAAAAAATTAACAAAATTATGTGTTCGCAAAGCTTGTAGCTTGCGAAGTTATAGATACGTGACAAGGTGTGTATATTTTGCAAGCTAAATATGCATCTGATGAACTACATACATTGTTTAAATAAAAAGAAAACAATAACATATTGATGGAACACTGGTTAACACTTAGGCTAACAAGCTGGGTCGTCTCGTGATTAAGGGTTCAATCTCTTCCTCCACTCGCCGACTGCTGGATTCCTGCAAAACAGAACACCGGTGACTCGCCACAAGGAGGGGAATAGGGGGGTTCTCCTTGTGACCACCCTCCGTCGTGAGAATAAGTACTGTTCTGAGGAGAATAGTGTGTGTTGTAGGTGAAATAGAGAGAGAGCAGAATGTTAAACCTGTAGGTGAAGTCTCCTATTTATAGCCGAAGGATGAAGGAGAGAAAAAGGGACTTGCCAGCTGCTGCTGAATGCCAGCTGTCCGACCAAGAGGAATATCCTCTAGGTCTCCTCTGTCGTCTCCAGAGTAGTGGATGACGTGGCGCATCTTTATTCGTCTAGATAGGAGAATTTTAGCAGTGGGTGTCGGCTTATCCTAGGAATATCTTGCAGGTCCAGCTGGCATCCGTCTACTGGTGACACGTGTTGTCCTTTTTGTCTCGTGGAGCATCTTTGGTGTCACCTGCAATTTCTTCCAGAAGCTTCTGGATATGCTCTGTTGATGTAGGCGTCATGCTGGATAAAAGTGGTGTGGTCCTTGCCATGTGTGCATGGACTTGGGACCGTATCTGTCACACCCCCAAAATTCCACATGCGGAATCCCCCGCGAGGCGTGTGACATACTAGGATCTAGCCAGCAATCACATTGAACTCATAACAAGATTTCAATTAAAAGCTTTCATTCATTAAAATAAAGTGTTACAAAACATTAAATGTAATTCAACATGTTCAGCGGAAGCATAAATCATTAATTAAGTATTTCATAACCCAAGTGTATGAAAACCATTAGACTTGTCTCGTGATTTCCATGTATCTCGACCCATGACCACTCCAGCCTCCCAGACAGCAAGTTCCACATCTAAACATATCTATAACCTGCGTGCATGCAAACAAGTGTATCAGACAACGCTGGTGAGTTCACGGTTTTACGAAAACGTTTGGTTACCAAGTGTTTAATCCAGTATAATAACAAATCCGAAAGTAATGTTGATAATAACTCGAGTACCGTACAAGATGGCTCCAGATTATTTTTGCCCTTTCCCCAATGCCCATATCTAAGCATTGGTCATGACTTGGTCATTAGTTCACACCCGTCCTCTCAGATACAGGGTGAGGGTGTCAAACCTAAATAACGCTATCAACTAATACCCCGTTACCTCTCAGGTAACAAACAAGATGGGATTTAATGGTGATATGAATTGAGTGTATTATCCAACATTCCAGTTGTTACCCAAATGACTTATTCCTCTCAGGGATACCCAATGATTGTCCCACCCACCGGGACGCATGCTCAAGAGGAATGAACTCACCTTAGATTGCTCGGTATGTTATATTACCCATTCCAAGTTGGTCAACCATACCCTACTGTGGTTACCAAGAATAGTCAGTATAGTGTTCACAAGTATCACGTATCCATAGTACACTTTACACAAGTAGCAAACAAGTACAACACACGTCCGTATACAAGTCATAACCGTTAATCATGCAACCCATTGATCCCTAATGTTTGTCGTAAAGTCACATAACAAGTGTATGGGTTTCGTATGCAAGTCAATCATATAACAGTACACGTATTTTCACAGATTGCATTTGTTGTTAAGATCACAGTATATCACATAACAAGTATTCGGTTCTCATACAAGTCCACATCCCAGGTGGATGTCACAAATCAATACTTAACAGGTGAATGTTCAACCTACCCAAGATAAGTCAGATTTCTCATTCTTAATCAGTATTGTTATGATGCAACAAATAGCATTTGTACACAAATATCCAACGACATAAGCATCACAACTGTTAGTGTTTACTGTTCAGACCAATTAGCCTTCACGGCGAAGGATCCTCACGGCGAAGGTTCATTCTTCGCCTGAGAACGATTCCGACGAAGAATCCAAGGGTTCGTCAGACACAAAACGACGAAGGACTATACTTCGTCGAGAAGTGATTGCGACGAAGACCCACAATCGTTCGTCGACGAAGAGCCACAATTGTTCGTCAGGAAGGATAGTCGACGAAGAACCACACTTCGTCGACTTGGGTTCTTCGTGGGAAGTTTCATCGCTACACCTCAACAGGTAATTATGATATCCTCAGGAACCCTAACCATTCTCCTATGATTAATATCATTGAGATCTAACATTTGCAGTCAACATTTAATCAGATCTAATGCCATAATCTTCTTAAATCATGCAATCGTATACAATTAGTTCCGGATACATAATAGGTTCATGAAACCGTTAACATTGTAATCGAATCATCAATATCATGCGAATTCTAGTTGATCGATAAACATTTACTATTATCAAGAACATGGATTGATCGAACCGAATCAGTTTTATTATCATCATAAATCAATAAGATTCAACAATATTCCTAGCCAAAGCCCTAGGTCATAACCAACCTCTAACAATTCGGCTATTACAAGGATTTCATCATACACTTTTATTGCCATGGCATCAAATAACAACCATCGAGAAATAATACAGTCAATCACAACGACAACAAAAGACTCGTTTACAGGGATGATGACTAACCGAATTATGAGATGAAGAGTAGAGTGCTAGAACCAAGAAAAAGGCTTCGATCTTGAGGGATGGCAGCCGTCGAGATTGAGAGGAGTTAGGGTTGGGTAGTTTGTGAGTTTGCTGAATTATGAGGGTCACAATAATTAGGGATGTATACCCTTGTTTAACCGAGTGGGCTGAGCCCAACTTAAGCTCATCACCACTTGGACTGAAAGCCCTCTTCGGCGAAGACTCTCCTAGACGAAGATCTGTCTAAGGTTCGTCATGAAGGTTCGTCTGAGCCCAACTATCTTCGTCATGAAGGTTCCTCAAGTATGTTAATGGCGAAGAACTGTCTTCGTCATGAAGGGCTTGTGACGAACTATCTTCTTAATGTCTTGAGATTTCGGGTTGTCACATCATCCCCAACTTGAAAGAAATTTCGTCCCGAAATTTGATAAGTAACCCAAAGTAGCAAGGTGTTAGATTAGGATGACTGTGGATTTTCCTTCGGTACCACATCATCCCCAACTTGAAAGAGAATTTCGTCCCGAAATTCACCAGTCTCAACAGAATTAGGTTTTGCCGTTTTGAACAGTTGCGGATACTTGAGTTTCATCTGATCGTTACGTGAACTCCGATCCACGTCTTGAGTTCCAACAAACTCTCACGAATGGAATTCGACTATGTTAATGAACCTGGTCCATGTTTTCAATAGATTCCTCGACAATGGCAACTTGTCGTTTACCTTAGGCGCTAGTAAGGGTATCACAAGTGTTTCATCGGGCAACCCTCTTTTAGATTTGAGACATAACTAACATCGTGAACGTTACCCAATTTGTTAGGTAACTCGAGTTTATAGGCCACGTTACCGATTCTTACCAGAATCTTGAATGGCCCAACGTAACATAAATTAAGCTTGCCACGCTTCCCAAAGCGCACCGCACTCTCCCAGGGTGAGGCTTTCAATCATGACACGTTCACCTGCAGTGAACTCTTAGTGTTTCCTAAGCTTATCAGCTTTCCTGGCGGTCACGCGTTGCCGCCATACGATTCCCGATCTAGACGATCTTCTCAGAGGTTTCAAGTACAAGCCCTGGGCCTGTGATTAGGTTGTCACCCACCTCAGTCCAACAAGGAGATCGGTATTGTCGTCCAAACAATGCCTCAAACGGAGCTGCCTGATTACCAGAATGGTAGCTGTTGTTGTAGGAAAAACTCTATTAAAGGTAAATGTCTTTCCCAACCTTAACCCAAGTCAATCACACATGCTTGCAGCATGTCTTCGAGTGTCTGGATGTTTCATTCACTCTGACCATCTGCCTGAGAGTGATAAGCAGTGCTCACGTCTAGATGTGAGCCACATAATTTGTGTGCTGCCTGCCATAAATCGAGTATAGACGCAGATCATAATTAGAGATAATAGAAGTTGGCTGTAACACCCGTTCTTATAAATTAAGGTTTAACGTATCATTTACGAAAAACAATCATGTAATTAAGATTATATATGCATTGGAAATTACGGGTTTATTAAAACTTTTTACAATTTAAAAAGTATACAACACATCATGTGTACGTTCGTCGTTTAACATAATAACGATACATAGTGCGAACGCTTATTTCGTGATCGTGTTCGGTTCTTGCTCGTCGCTGATCGTCCTCCGGTGCTAAAATTTACCTGAAACTCATAAAACATGAGTTGGATTAGTCATACGTAGCTTAAAACGTATTAGAACGGGTTCGCAACGCAAAATAATTTAAAATAAACATTTTTCGCGAAACTGGCACATGCTCGCGTAGCGCCACTGCCAGTCGCGCTACGCCACTGCCTAATTTCATCAGAACTGTTGCAGCTGGTTGCTGCTTATTTCCAGCACGATCTGATTTCACGGAAACAGCCATAACTTCTTCGTTATTGATCCGTTTTACCCGATTCTTTTTCCTACGCGTCCGTAATTTAATCCTCCATCTTATGGAGTTAAAATACTACATCCAACATAAGAAATTTTGAGACTTCTAATCCCTCGAATCGTTACCTTTGTACCGAATTTTAACCCGTTTATGCATTTTATCAAACAAACGTATTTATTTGATTCCTATAACTCATACACTTCTTCAAATTAATGTTACCTACTATATTAGGTTCTAATCATAGGTTTATTACACCATTCAAACCCGTTTTCGCTCGTATGCTTATTTTGACCCGTTAAGGTTATTTAAGCGCTTTCGAGCCTAAAATCGCTTTCGATTACTTCTAGCACTTCATCACCACATTTCTTATCCTATAATCTCCCACCACAACTGAGTTTATGGCGGGTTTAATGTGGTGATCAATATAAACCAAATTTTACCTCTCGAACCATTATTTTACGGCAAAAACTCAAATAGTGCCATTTGGCTATTATAATAACTCTTTCAGTTTCTATACTTAGTCTAAGTATTTACCTAGTCATAAAACTCGTTTCCAAACAACCTTTAGGGGTCGTTTGTTCCATTTAGCTTATAAGGGCGTTTTGGTCCTTCTTTTACAATGAAGGACTCTCACCAATTATTCGACCAAAATAGCACTTTTAACTACAACATAAATATGCGTACCTGGCTTGGATCAACAAATAGACCCGATTTATACCTCGCTTTTATTATCACATTTTCTATGGCGACGGGAGTATCCGAATCGCTAAACACTCCTGATAACACAAGACTTGACAACCACATTAGTCGATATTGTCAAATGGTGTTATCACGCCATTTGACCCGTTTGGCCTATATGACCAAGCATCTTCATAAGTAGCAAAACATGGTTAATAATTACCAATTTGCCTATCCGACCCATTTCGGATTTTATTGCCACTAAACTCCTTTTTAACTACAATTTACTTTAGTCGGTACTTGACTAAATTTCCATCTCTACTTATTTTCTCGTTATTAGTTGTACTTACAAGTGATCTTAACGAAAACTCATTAGTTATTAGTCATTACATGACCAATTTACCATTTTGCCTCTTTCACCATTAATCATGGTTTAAAACATTTTATTGGTTCCGACTCATTTCATTTCGTGTCGGAACCCATGTTTCGAACCTAATCCTTTATTGTATTCATCGCTTATAAAATAAACACATATACTACAAGTGGGTGTAAGTTTTACTTACCTTGCATCCGAAACACGCTTTTACTTCACACTTGATTCGTTTGACCCGCTCACTCATCAAGCTTCCACCTAGCTCGTCAAGAGTCAAACTATCATCATGATTTGTAAGACGGTTAGATTAGTCATCATTATTATGACTATTTTGTCCTATGGATTGTATGTCGAAACTACTTTTCGACTTCAATGTTGGTTTATTTGACTTTCGATAGTCAACTAACTTTAATCATATTATACACACAATAAGTTCAATCAACATTAGAACCCATATTATTCCGTATTACACGTAGTTAGTCGAGTTAGCCAATTACGCGTTTCTTTCATAATTTCATTATGTCAACATTCATTCGGGCATTTTAACAAACACCTAATGTGCATAATATTACTTATTTACTAACTAGTTCATAACTAGTTATCTTTACCAAGATTTGCATCAACACATTCAAACCTCTAAGTCTAGTGTTCATGAACTACATCAAAAACTTATATCATAACCTCAATATTCATCAATCTTACATTCTAATATGAGTGTTCATCATATTAACATAAAACCCACTTAACTTTTCAATGGATCATTATGAATTTCATAGATTATCCAACAATCTAACATGTTATTGACTAGGGTTTACTCCTAGACATCATATTACTTCAAGATTCACTCATGCATGACACAATCAAGCTCAATTTCAGTTTCTTACAAATAACCTAGAATTTAAAATGGATCAAAACATCACAATTTTACATACCTTGTGATCCTTTCAACTAGGTGTTCACGAATTTGTGCTTGAAATTCGATTTGGAGCTGATTTGAACCCTTAATTTGATCAAGTTTGGCATGCACTAGGGCTTGGTGGGGAGCTTGTGTCGCCCCTGTGTTCTTGTTCGACCAGACACCCCTAAAGTGGGTGTTTGGTTTGTTTTAATTCTTGTTTTTAATAAAACAAGTTTCAAGTTTAACAAGTTTGGCCCCTCCATTTTCCTTAGTTCATAATTTAAGTGTTTTAACCCACTCATAAGTCACTTTCTAACTAGGTTAGAATTATTCCTAGTTAGCTTAGTAGGTTCGGGAAGCTGTAACCCGTTTTACTTTAAGTCCCGTTAAATCAGGCCTTTTATCATCCTATTTTCTTGAAGCTCTTATTTACTTTAAATAAATATTAGGATTATTCAATAAATTCCTAATACTTGCCGGTTTACTTTTACCACTAACGGTACTTTCCCCGTCTCTAGTATTAACGGGGTTTAATTACCAAACCCGTTTTCGGGGTGTTACAAGTCTACCCCCCTTAAAGAGGTTTCGTCCTCGAAACCTTTTCTTACTTAATTTATTGAGTTTAACTCAATGTATTCGATCCGCGAACTCTTTTACACATTACTTATACTTTTATCCACTAGTTAGTATTACCAGGAAAGTATGGTAACATCTTTTTGGTTACTAATTGTCTACTTAACTCATACGACATAGTGCAACTTGAAATAACGTAATCTCGTTATTTCCACTAGTTTAGTTAACTTAGCGATATTCATTGCTTTCATATAATATCGAATTCTTTATGAATCCGTCACTTTGACCCGTTTAAAGGTCTTTAGTGAAATATTTCACTTTTGGTAATAATTTCTTTTGTCTTCAAATTTATTTATTCAGTTCAGTCATACCGAACCTACCGCTTATAAGCAAACCAACTTTATTTAAATGACCTTGACGGGTCTCACTAACTAGACTTATTAGTCCAGTTACTTTTACCACTCGCTTGGTTATATTGTGATTCTACTTCACATTGCATTTCTTGACCGTGATCGTGTCACATCATGTTTAATTTATATCAACTTTTTTTTTTAAATATTACTTTTCGAATATATCGTCTTGCGCCTATCAGTGTCAAGACTTGTATCTTTCATGCTTACTATTTAAATTCCTATAAGAATTTATGTTTGTAAAAACATTATTTCTTACTAAAACCGAAGTTTTTAGTTTTAGGATCTTCTCTTTAACTTTTGTCAATTATCCATACCAGGATATTAACAGTCCATAATTTATTCTTATTTGGTTATATCCCAATACCGGGCTCATTATTCTCTTGCATTTAACGCTACCTTTATCTGGCTAGCGCTCATTTGTGCCATTCGGCGTTATATTGTATTCAACATGTTTGACCTATTAATGTGAAATCCATCACTTATAAACAATCAACTTTATTCTTTATTCAACCCATTCGACTTCGAATAGTTGAACATATTTACTCACAATTTCTATATACAAGATTTTATAGTCATAACTCGTAATCCAAGTCCTTTGATTTTTCAACCCGCGTTCACGTCTCTTGGTTTACGCATGTGTTTAATTCTTACCCATCAACCGGGTGTTTTACCGAAGTCGTTATTATTGCAACCCTCCCGGTGTGCATTAAGACCTCGTTTCATTTTTATATTCCGACTTTGTCTTTAAGTTTGACGTTTTACAAAAACGACCCGTTAAGGGACATATTTGCATTTTTCCGGGTTCGAGTGTAAGTACACTCCCTCCCAATGCTTGTCTAAATCATTTTTCATGTTTGCGTTTTCTGGGTTCGAGTGTAAGTACACTCCCTCCCAATACTCGTCTAAATCATTTTTCATGCTTGCGTTTTCTGGGTTCGAGTGTAAGTACACTCCCTCCCAATACTCGTCTAAATCATTTTTCATGTTTGCGTTTTCTGGGTTCGAGTGTAAGTACACACCCTCCCAATACTCGTCTAAATCATTTTTCATGCTTCTTTGTCCCTTCACTCGAGCTCATCATCCTAATGTAATACGCTTCCGTCACCCGGCTGTGCGTTTACATTATTATCAATTATTTTGCTCATTTGATTCATTTGGGTACTTTTAAGTTAGTCCCATTCACCCCGCCCTTACTACATCGGATGTAAACGTGTCCGCCATAAGAAGTTCATGGTATCATATGCCACTACTTACTTGGCCAGAGTAAGCGATTAACACATGACACACATGACCTTTTTATAGTTTTCACATCATGCCCTATGTAAGTAACGCCTCTATTTGTTTCTCTTGGAAACAATATCCCGAATACATTTTCTATTTGGGTTTTTCCAAGTTTTTAATCTACATATGCAACTTTCAATTTCTACTTATTTGTTGCATATTATGTCACACCCCGACCACGTATAACATACAAAACGTGGCGGAAAACGTCAGGGAGTGTTGTAACAGAATTAATTGTTTCATAACCATGGTATTCAAAGTTGTATTTTATTTATCAACATGAGAGTTACATTGTCTTAAACAGTAAATAAAGAGTTCATAACATAATTAAACAAAGTTTATCTTCATTTTAAGTCTCTAAGGCACAGGTCCGCCCTAGTGTCACGATCATCATCCTATGGAAAAGCTCCTGAAAACACATGTGAAAATAGGTACGTCAGCATAAAAATGCCTGTGAGATACATAGGTTTGTGAAAATAAGGTTCATGACTTATGTTTAAGAAAATGTTTAGTCATGAACCTTGTAATTTGCTTTGTCTTGTAAATCATTTGAAAAACGATAAGTTCAGATGATATGTATAAATAAGAGAGTAATGTATGGTTAAATGAATAACCAAGTAAAACAAGTTTGTATTAGATAAGTTGTTTGTAAAACAATGTATTGTGAAAAGCATGTTATTTGTATAAAATGTTATATGTCTTAAATCGAAATGATCTAAATAACGCTACAATATGTAGTACCATACAAACACTTATATATAGGAAGTACCAGCGGCGTATCCACCATGCTTGTATCATATTACACACGTCTCGTTACTTACATCACTTAAACAAACCACCAATGTATAAAGTCCATGTTTAAACCAATTGTCAAAGAGTCTTTGTATAAGTCATGTCAAAAGTTAAAAAGTCCAAATGTAGTCAAGTAATGTGTAACAAATGTTATGTATTGTAAGTAAAGTATTGTCACATAAACCAAGTGTAGAAATGTACAAAAACAAAGTATTTTGAATATATCAAAAAGTTATGTTTTGCAAAGTAGATGCATGTTACATTGATACAAACATTTATGTGGTAAGTTAACGCATACATTCAAGCCTTGAGACAGTCGGATAACCCTTTCAGTCAAGGTTATCAAAAGAAATGTTTTCGGATTCAGTCATCCCTTACATCCAAACAAACCCGGGATGTCAGGAATGGGATTTGTCAAGTCCTATGGTACCAGTACTTACTACCGAGCGACGTAGCTAATGTTAATGAACGTATAATAGTCTCGTTTGTGCAAACCAAATGTCATAGCAAAAGTGAACATGTTATATGAAAACAATGTACTAAGTATGCTAAGTTAACATACAAAGCAGAAACGTCATGTAAATCAATGTGCTAGCATGCTATTAGTTAACATACATAGCAGAAATGTGATGTAAAACAATGTACTAAGTATGCACACAATGGACATACATAGCATGAAATGTAATGAAATCATGTACTATAATGTACTAACAAACATAGCCGGTATATGATGTGAAAACAGGAAAGCATGAAAGTAACAAGTAGGCACATGTGTTTCACCCCAAAATAGTTTGGAAAACAGTAAAAGAGGGGTCTATGTACTCACTTGAGATTACTCAGTAGTCCTGGAGTGACAACGAAACAATGATAGAGATCACGGAATCAAACGGCACCTAATATAGGTAACTATGTTAATAACCCGGACCTAAATCGGAGTATCGGATAGAATGAGGGTTCGTAAACCAAACGAGTGTAGAGACTCGTGTCATTTGGTTTAAAAAAGCCTACATACTAAATGAAACCTAATATAAATGCTTACGACCCATTACGACCCGTTTAGGTAGCTTATGCTACTTTAACGCGTCGTTCGCGTGAAACGCGTTCGGACCGCCTAACTAGCCCTATGACAAGTGTTATATGCCTAAACATGTTACATAATCAGTTATGTGACAAAATTTTAGGTTACATATGCTTAATTACCAATTATACATGAAAAGGGTATTCTGGTAATTTACCTAAGGCATATAAACTACCTATCATACAACTATTCAAACGAAGCGACCATAGGGTATAACCTCGGAAGGTTATTCCCTACCTGCTATGGTCACCTAATGTATTTGGTCGGATCCTAATGATCGACCAAATGGGTCGGGTTCGAAGGTATAAGCGATTTATTAGATCGCTTACCCTACGACCCTAGACAACGTGGTAATCAGTAGGCATAGTCCCAAGGGACTATAACCAACGTGATTACACTCACGTTGCGAAGTTCAAACGAACTTCGCATTGACCATAAACTGGTCAACGCAGAAAGTCAAACAAAGTTTGACTTTCAGACTTTCAGACTCGAAAAGACTCGAAAAGCAATAAAAGAACGAAAGAATACTTACGAAGGGTCCCCGAATGCTAATCTAGATCGAAATAACTCAGGTATGAAACAATGGTTCCAACTTAGAGTCTTTAAGATCAGATTCTAGTGATTTTGAAGCAATGGGGGTGGGGTATTTATAGTTTTCGGGTAACCGTTAAGATCGTTTCATGGAAACCGTGCTCGAATCCTACCCGTACATGTGTTGGAAAGTTATGGTGCCTAAAAATGGCTTCTTATCAGCTGAAAGGTCAAGTGTGAACTTGTGGTGAAGGATTAAACAGCTGGAATCTGCTGACTGTTCGATCTGATCTGTTCTGGGAGGCGTACGCGGCCCGCTTCAGGATCAGACAAACCTCAGGCGGGCCGCCTGGGGCTTCTGATCAGAAAATAAGTTTCATAAATGACAGTTTCAGTCCCTGTTGTGTTTTCAGCCCATTTCCGGCACTTCTAAGGCCCGCCAAGCCAACTTTAAGGCCCTAAAATGGTGCCTAAATATTGTGGACATGAAAAATGCTCAAAAATATGTCGGATGTTGGTTCGTTTGGTCGTACGAACGCGATGTTCGCTAAATTACGACGGAATGCGCACAAGCGCGTAAAACGATCCAAATGACGCAACGAATGAATTTCTCTTATGCCAAACACTAAAATAAAATATTTTAGTGCTTACATAAATTTTTGGATGTCCAGATGTATTCAGAACGTAAGTTATGCGCGAAAGTGCAAACTTGTGCACTTTTTGACACTTTTAGTCCCTGAATGACCCAAAAGTTTATTTTAGCATACCGAACCCCTCAAAGCCTATTTCTAATATATGTAAAGGATATTTATGGTATGTTTAACTTATGGTCATGTTCCGGAATGTTCGTTACAGTTCAAATTGGCATACTTTCGCAGTTTGTCAAGTTTAGTCCCTGTAGACGAATAAATTTGTTTTTGCCATACTAATGCCTTCAAAACTTATTTCTAAGTTATGTAAAGGTTATTTAAGGTATGTTAAGTATATGTTGATGTTCCGGAGTATTTGTCGTATTAAACTGATTACGTTTACGCATCAGTTTGCGTAAAACTCTCCAGAAAGCGATGTAGAGTTTGAAATTACATAAAAGTCAAAACATGAAAAATGTAAAACATAACCAAACAAACATTGGGATCAAATGACATTGTTTTATTGATAATGGTATTGTTCATAATGATTACAAGCACGGATGTTACAGTCTCCCCTACTTGTGGAAATTTCGTCCCGAAATTTATTTAGAGGAAACTCGTGGGAAAAGATGCGGATATTTCGCCTTCATTTGATCTTCGCGTTCCCAAGTAAACTCGGGTCCCCGTTTAGCTTCCCAGCGAACTTTGACCAAAGGAATGCGCTTGCGTTTAAGCCACTTGACTTCACGTTCCATTATTTCCACTGGCTTCTCAACAAATTTCAGTGTTTTACCAACACGAATTTCGTCAAGTGGTATGTGGAGGTTCTCATCAGCTAAACACCTCTTGAGATTGGACACGTGAAAAGTTGGATGAACATTTCCAAGTTCAGGAGGTAACTCAAGTCTGTAGGCTACCTTTCTGATTCTTTCGACGATCTTGAATGGTCCAACGTATCTTGGTGCAAGTTTTCCTTTCTTTCCAAATCTGATCACACCTTTCCAAGGTGAGACCTTTAGTAATACTCGATCACTGACTTGAAATTCCAAGGGTTTGCGTTTTGGATCCGCGTAACTCTTTTGACGGCTTCTAGCTGTCTGAAGGTTATCACGAACTTTCTTTATCTTGTCAGTTGTCTCTAAAATGAGAGCAGGTCCAGTAAGTTGAGCCTCGCCGATCTCATTCCAGCAGACTGGTGAACGACATTTTCGACCATAGAGAGCCTCGAAAGGAGCCATTTTGATGCTGGTGTGATAACTGTTATTGTAGGAGAATTCAATCAACTGAAGATGTGAATCCCAACTACCACCAAAATCGATCACACAAGCTCTAAGCATATCCTCCAGAGTATGGATTGTTCTCTCAGATTGACCATCCGTTTGCGGATGATAAGCTGTGCTCAGATTAAGTTGGGTCCCCATAGCAGATTGCATGGTTCTCCAAAAATGAGAAGTGAAACGAGCATCTCTGTCAGAAATGATGTTCAAAGGAACACCATGTCGAGCCACAATTTCATCCATATAGATTTTTGCAAGTCTGTCAGCAGGAAAATCCTCGCGGATTGGTAAGAAATGCGCTGATTTAGTAAGACGATCAACAACTACCCAGATGGCATCATGACCTTTCTTTGTGCGTGGAAGTTTGGTGATGAGATCCATAGTAATGTTTTCCGATTTCCAAACCGGGATCTCTGGTTGCTCCAATAAACCAGAAGGACGCTGATGTTCAGCCTTAACCTTAAGACAAGTAAGGCATTTTGATACGTATAAGGCAATGTCTTTCTTCATACCAGGCCACCAATAATGAATACGAAGATCCTTATACATCTTATCTGAGCCCGGATGAATAGAATAACGCGACTTATGGGCTTCATCCATAAGCAAGGTACGGAGATCATCCTGGCTTGGGACCCACAAACGGTCCATGAAGTAATACGATCCATTGTCCTTCAGTTCCAAAGCAGGCGTTATGTGATAGGGAAATTCCTTATCCATTAAACCTTGTGAAACACAAGATTGTTGAGCCTGAGAAATGCGTGCTTGGATATCGGATTGAGCTTGAATAACAGATTGAACACGTACACAATGAAGCTTAGTACGTTCCTTACGACTCAATGCATCAGCTACGACATTCGCCTTACCAGGATGGTAGCGAATTTCGCAGTCATAGTCGTTTAGAAGCTCAACCCAATGTCGTTGCCTCATGTTGAGTTCTTTCTGGTTGAAGATATGCTGAAGACTTTTGTGGTCCGTGAAAACCACACATTTTGTACCATACAAATAATGTCTCCAGATCTTTAGTGCGAAAACAACTGCACCTAACTCAAGATCATGAGTGGTGTAGTTCTTCTCATGTATCTTCAACTGCCTCGATGCATATGCTATGACTTTGTTCCTTTGCATCAGAACACAACCAAGACCCAATTTAGATGCATCACAATAAACGACGAAATCGTCATTGCCCTCAGGTAAGGTCAGAACAGGCGCGTCACAAAGTTTCTGCTTCAAGTGTTGAAAAGCTTCCTCTTGTTTGAATCCCCAATCAAAGGCCTTGTTCTTCTGAGTCAGAGCAGTTAGAGGAACTGCAATCTTTGAAAAGTTTTCAATGAAGCGGCGATAATAACCCGCTAGACCAAGAAAAGAACGAACTTCAGTAGGAGTAGTAGGCGTATCCCAATCCTTAATCGCACTGATCTTGGAGGGATCTACATGAATACCTTGTTCATTGATAATATGTCCTAAGAATTGAACTTCTTTAAGCCAAAATTCGCACTTGGAGAATTTGGCGAAAAGTTGCTCTTTCTTTAGGAGTTCTAGAGTAAGACGAAGATGTTGCTCATGATCAGCTCGCGTCTTAGAGTAAATCAAGATGTCGTCAATAAAAACAATGACGAACTGATCCAAATAAGGTTTGCAGACCCTATTCATTAAGTCCATGAAAATAGCTGGAGCATTAGTCAATCCGAATGGCATGACTGTGAATTCATAATGCCCATAACGAGTACGGAACGCTGTCTTGGGAATATCTTCTTCATGCACCCGAAGTTGATGATATCCGGAACGTAGATCAATCTTCGAAAATAAGAAGCGCCCTGTAACTGATCAAAGAGATCGTCTATGCGCGGTAGGGGATATCGATTCTTGATGGTAAGCTTGTTAAGCTCACGATAATCGATACACATCCTAAAAGATCCATCCTTCTTCTTGACAAAAAGAACGGGAGCACCCCAGGGTGAAAAGCTAGGACGGATAAAACCTTTCTCAGAGAGTTCCTGAAGCTGATTAGACAACTCTTGCATCTCAGACGGTGCAAGACGATATGGAGCTCTAGCAATGGGATTTGCACCAGGTACGAGATCAATGCGGAACTCGACTTGGCGTGCTGGAGGTAGACCAGGTAAATCTTCAGGGAAAACTTCAGAATAATCCCGAACGACAGGAATATCTGAAATAGACTTACCCTTGCCTTTATCTGCTGTAACATGTGCTAAGAAGGCCACATAATTCTTTCGCAGATACTTCCGAGCTTTAAAACAAGACATGAGTTTGAGACCACCAGATGGTTTCTCACCTTGAACCTGTAGGATCTCGCCTGACGAAAGCGGCACTCGAACAATCTTCTCAGAAAAAACTATCTCTGCGTGATGCTTAGATAACCAATCCATACCCACTATAATGTCGAAGCTTCCAAGTTGCATTGGCGTGAGGTCAATAGGAAAAAGATGGTCGTTAAGGTTCAACTGGCAGTTGCGAAGAACAGAATCAAGAACAATGGGTTCACCGCTAGCAACTTCTACTGTCAAAGGTTTAACCTAGTTTCGTTCTAGACACGCGAAGCAATGGCTCAAAAGACAATGACACAAAACTCTTGTCGGCACCCGAATCAAAAAGAACAGATGCAGGCTGATTATTAATAAAGAACGTACCATTCACCACTTCATTGTCTGCATGCGCCTCTTGGGCATTCATGTTGAAGACTCGACCTCGAGCCGGAGCCTGATTCTGATTCGGATTCTGGTTGGCTAGCCTTGGGCACCGGTTCCTGTAGTGGGTCAGATCCCCACAATTGTAGCACGAACCAGGAGGAAAATGAGGTCGTGCAGCTTGACCTTGTTGCTGAGCAAGAGGCCGAGCAACTTGTTGAGCTTGGTTCTGAACTGCCTAGTTCTGGTTAACAGGAATGCGGCAGGTGGCAGCAAGATGACCATTTCTCCCGCAGTTGGTGCACTGACGACACTGGAGGTGTGGTTGATGATGGCCGTTACACCTGTTGCACAAAGGTGCATTGCCAAAATAAGGCTTCTTGGCTAGTGGCTACGCAGGCTGATTTGGTGCAGCTTGAGCCTGTGCAGTGGCATAGTTTTCGGAAGCCTTCCGCTTCCTAGACCCTCCAGAATTCTTTCCCTTATTGTTTTGACCTTTCTTGCTATCCTCATTATCAGCCGACTGCTTCTTGCCCTTGTCACCCTTTTTATGCAGCTTTCCCTTACGAACCTGCGACTCAGTCAATGTCGCTGATAACTCGATCGCCTGACGTAGTGTGGCAGGGTTACTACCAGTAATGATGTCTTGTACTGAGTCAGGTAGGCCGTCGATGTACCTTTCGATAGCCTTGTCGAGTGGGGTAACGATAGTCGGGCAAAGCAGACTCAACTCCTCAAACCTATCAGTATACGCCCGATGCTCACCACTATCTTGCTTCAAATTATCAAATTCCTTCTCCAAAGCTCGCTCCTCATGACGAGGACAGAATTCCCTCATCATAAGGGCTCTAAGTTCAGCCCATGTCTGTGCGAGAGCAACTTCTGCACCTCAGTCTCTCATAACCCCATTCCACCATGTGAGAGCCCTCTTCTGAAACACACTTGAAGAAAACTCGAAGTTATGCTCTGGGACTTGATTCTGGGCACAAAAACGACGAAGAAATTCCAATTCTACACGAAGTTATGCTCTGTTTACCTCAATTAACACACACGGATCACTAATTGACGCCGCAATCAGGGTATTAGCTCAATCGCTGATTCGATTCAATGTCCGATTGATTGAAATCAATCCAATGGATGTTTAAGTGCTGCTCAAATTTGGGTTATGCTTTGTCATTAGTCGTGATTCCGATGGATGTTTAAGTAATTTCACTTTGTCATTAGTTGTGATTCCGATGGATGTTTAAGTGTTTACACTTTGTCATTCGTTGTGAATCCGATGGATGTTTAAGTGATTTCACTTTGTCATTAATTGTGAATCCGATGGATGTTTAAGTATCGCACTTTGTCATTCGTTGTGAGGATTTTAATCTCGTGAGTTATCGTAAATGCTGTATTAAGTTACTAACCTAATTTGTGTGCATGTTATTTAAATTAGATTAAAAGACTAAACAGTAGTCTAAACTCTGCTCGTATAAATCTGAAATATTATCACAAGGTAGCTTCACTTTGGAATTATTAAGGTACGGATCCTTACCCCACTCCTTATTGCTTCATATTCAAATTGTTATAAAACCATTAAATTCATATATCTTTTAAAACTCATCACGTCTTTGATTATCGATTCATTTGACAGTCCGTTTGATTCCTATTCTAATCATAACTTTGGATTTAGCTTTCATGTCATGCGATAGTATTATGTTAGTTGTACTCATTATCGCATGTTCCAATATATGTTACGTCTTGTTATGAAAAATATTTTGATAAGTTATGTAAATAAGACCATTTGTACTCTGATACCCTGAGTATCGCTTCTCGTGGAGTGTCCCACGAGCATGTTGTTGCGGCATCGACATCATGTGCTCCATCCGTGACGGAGAGATCAGTTCACGGCGTCCCTAGGTACTAGTGAGGTACAAAGCTACTAGGAGACGTATGGATCGATCCTAGGATTTAAGTATAAGGAGGTGGATAACGGGTATGCCAACTCGCCATCTCAGGTGATAATTATGCAGGAGTAGCTACCTGTGTATTGTCACGTTTTAAGTTTGCTCATGGGTACATCCGTAAGATATGATTATGAAATTATGTTCTTGCATCGTATCATTTTCGCATAAAGTTCCATCCGGATAATATTTCATATAAAGCGTTATTTGTTCTTTGAGCCTATAATTCCGTACTGAGCATTCGGCTCATTCCGTAAACTTTTTGTATATACAGGTCCACAGGTTACTTAGGGCGGGGAAAAGAGAGAAGAATAAAACCTAGGAATAAGTCTGAAGATGTTAGTTAATTAAGTCGAATGTCTCCGCTTGTATATTAACCTTAAGTTTAGTTGTCGTTGTATCCTTATCAAATAAATAAATGGAATTACGACTTTTGTTTATGATATCACTGTTATTGTGACACGTCAGCCCTTCCGGGTTGGGGTGTTACAGCTATGGTATCAGAGCAAAGGTTCTTTCCTGTAGAAAACTTGAAGATAGTAATTAAAACCTGTGAGGAATGGGAAGATATCTATGATAGGATTCAACTTGGTCTCTTATTTGGTTTAATTCCTATGTCTATTCTTATAGATGCCTCCTCGTCGTCCGCTACGTAGGAATACTCGTACTAACCATGAACGTAACAACACTTCTTCGAATGAGACTCCAGTTGATCCAAACATAATTAATGCTATCAACCAGGCTGTTGCCGGGTTGCTTCCAAACCTTGTTGCTCAAACAGCTGAGGCCGTTATTCAACAAACTCGTCACCCAGAAGGCACTAACACTAATCCAACCTCTGGTGGTGAAACTCGTGAGAATACCACGAACAATACTACTTATAGTATAGGCATATGGATCGCTAAGTTCCAAAAACAAAAGCCGAAATCCTTTAGTCACGCTACTACTCCAGTCGAAGCAAGAAACTGGATAGCTCATGTTGAAAAGATCTTCAGAGTTCTTGGAGTTCCGGAGCAATACAAAGTTAGATTGGCTACCTACAAATTTGAAGATGACGCACAAACTTGGTGGGAAGGATATAAGCAAGTCAAAGGAGGGGATGATTTCGACGCTAATCTTTCATGGGTCGACTTTCGTACCATCTTTTGCGACAAGTATTTTTCTACCGCTGATAAAGAAGCTTATATCAGGGAGTATGCAGTGATTCGACAGGGGAGTGATGAACCAGCCTCTGAGTTCATTACTAGATTTTCAAGGTTAGCTAGTATTGTAGGAGACGTTGCAGGATCAGCAGAAGCCCAGGCAGAGAAATGCAAGTGGGCAATCAATGATCGAATTCGGAAGTCGATCATGTACATAAAATTTAAGGACATCACCGAAGTTGCTAATGCAATCAAAACCTTTGAGTTCGAAAGGAAAGAATTTTTATCTCGAACTGAGGATAATAAGAAGAGAAACAGGGAAGGACAATTTAAGCAGGAAATTGGCCAATCATCCACTACGCCACAGCATCAAGACCATAAAGTGCAAGGAAATCAAAACTCTGAAAAATCACTTTGAATGCGAAGCAACATGGGAATATGAAGAATCAATTCGTTCTCTATACCCTAATCTATTCTCGCAATAGAATTTTAGTCAAAATAACGATGAAACTTGCTCTTTGATCTATGTTCATTTTTATGGTCATTCATGCTTTGCTTTATGTGAATATATCTTAGTTATGATTAAACATGTTTATATAGGAAATATCAGTATCAATAAGTCACTCTTGTTATCTGTAAGTCTATGTTGATTTTCTGCATGATTAAATATGTTATTAAGATACGTAGAGGAAGAACCATTAGGACATGATGGTAAGATAATTGACAATTATGGTCATGAACGTAATTATGAATTTCATTAGGAGATTCTTGATATATAAGTTAGTAACTTTGCTATGAAAGTTCCGTTACTTATGTGATATGTTATATTCTTATTTGAAAAATTTCGAGGACGAAATTTCTTTTAAGGGGGTAATAGTTGTAATAACCCTAAATTTAAAAATCATTATTCTAGAAATAAAAGAATAATAATAATATATATTTATATTATGATCCATCTTTCTGTATATCAACCAAAACTATTAGTATTATTTATAAATTAACCAATAGGAAACCCTAATTAAAACACCCAAGTAATTCCGTACAAACCCTAGAATTTTCAGAATTTTTAGAATCAGGATTAGGGCACCTAAAACTCAGGGGGGGGGGTATTCCCTACTTGACGATTATCCTAATAACTTGCTGTCGAAGTTGAAATTTTAAAATCTGTCGACTCAGCTAGGCTAGTCCCACACGTGGCAACCATATACATAAAATAAGTTTTTACGCGGGCCACGTAAGGATAGGTTAAATGTCACGCGGGCCGCGACAATGTCAAAATTCCAGTATAAATAGAGGATGTTGGGACTTGATTCTGGGCACAAAAACGACCAAGAAATTCCAATTCTACACGAAGTTATGCTCTGTTTACCTCAATTAACACACACGGATCACTAATTGACGCCGCAATCAGGGTATTAGCTCAATCGCTGATACGATTCAATGTCCGATTGATTGAAATCAATCCAATGGATGTTTAAGTGCTGCTCAAATTTGGGTTATGCTTTGTCATTAGTCGTGATTCCGATGGATGTTTAAGTAATTTCACTTTGTCATTAGTTGTGATTCCGATGGATGTTTAAGTGTTTACACTTTGTCATTCGTTGTGAATCCGATGGATGTTTAAGTGATTTCACTTTGTCATTAATTGTGACTCCGATGGATGTTTAAGTATCGCACTTTGTCATTCGTTGTGAGGATTTTAATCTCGTGAGTTATCGTAAATGCTGTATTAAGTTACTAACCTAATTTGTGTGCATGTTATTTAAATTAGGTTAAAAGACTAATCAGTAGTCTAAACTCTGCTCGAATAAATCTGAAATATTATCACAAGGTAGCTTCACTTTGGAATTATTAAGGTACGGATCCTTACCCCACTCCTTATTGCTTCATATTCAAATTGTTATAAAACCATTAAATTCATATATCTTTTAAAACTCATCACGTCTTTGATTATCGATTCATTTGACAGTCCGTTTGATTCCTATTCTAATCATAACTTTGGATTTAGCTTTCATGTCATGCGATAGTATTATGTTAGTTGTACTCATTATCGCATGTTCCAATATATGTTACGTCTTGTTATGAAAAATATTTTGATAAGTTATGTAAATAAGACCATTTGTACTCTGATACCCTGAGTATCGCTTCTCGTGGAGTGTCCCACGAGCATGTTGTTGCGGCATCGACATCATGTGCTCCATCCGTGACGGAGAGATCAGTTCACGGCGTCCCTAGGTACTAGTGAGGTACAAAGCTACTAGGAGACGTATGGATCGATCCTAGGATTTAAGTATAAGGAGGTGGATAACGGGTATGCCAACTCGCCATCTCAGGTGATAATTATGCAGGAGTAGCTACCTGTGTATTGTCACATTTTAAGTTTGCTCATGGGTACATCCGTAAGATATGATTATGAAATTATGTTCTTGCATCGTATCATTTTCGCATAAAGTTCCATCCGGATAATATTTCATATAAAGCGTTATTTGTTCTTTGAGCCTATAATTCCGTACTGAGCATTCGGCTCATTCCGTAAACTTTTTGTATATACAGGTCCACAGGTTACTTTGGGCGGGGAAAAGAGAGAAGAATAAAACCTAGGAATAAATCTGAAGATGTTAGTTAATTAAGTCGAATGTCTCCGCTTGTATATTAACCTTAAGTTTAGTTGTCGTTGTATCCTTATCAAATAAATAAATGGAATTACGACTTTTGTTTATGATATCACTGTTATTGTGACACGTCAGCCCTTCCGGGTTGGGGTGTTACAGCTATGGTATCAGAGCAAAGGTTCTTTCCTGTAGAAAACTTGAAGATAGTAATTAAAACCTATGAGGAATGGGTAGATATCTATGATAGGATTCAACTTGGTCTCTTATTTGGTTTAATTCCTATGTCTATTCTTATAGATGCCTCCTCGTCGTCCGCTACGTAGGAATACTCGTACTAACCATGAACGTAACAACACTTCTTCGAATGAGACTCCAGTTGATCCAAACATAATTAATGCTATCAACCAGGCTGTTGCCGGGTTGCTTCCAAACCTTGTTGCTCAAACAGCTGAGGCCGTTATTCAACAAACTCGTCACCCAGAAGGCACTAACACTAATCCAACCTCTGGTGGTGAAACTCGTGAGAATACCACGAACAATACTACTTATAGTATAGACATATGGATCGCTAAGTTCCAAAAACAAAAGCCGAAATCCTTTAGTCACGCTACTACTCCAGTCGAAGCAAGAAACTGGATAGCTCATGTTGAAAAGATCTTCAGAGTTCTTGGAGTTCCGGAGCAATACAAAGTTAGATTGGCTACCTACAAATTTGAAGATGACGCACAAACTTGGTGGGAAGGATATAAGCAAGTCAAAGGAGGGGATGATTTCGACGCTAATCTTTCATGGGTCGACTTTCGTACCATCTTTTGCGACAAGTATTTTTCTACCGCTGATAAAGAAGCTTATATCAGGGAGTATGCAGTGATTCGACAGGGGAGTGATGAACCAGCCTCTGAGTTCATTACTAGATTTTCAAGGTTAGCTAGTATTGTAGGAGACGTTGCAGGATCAGCAGAAGCCCAGGCAGAGAAATGCAAGTGGGCAATCAATGATCGAATTCGGAAGTCGATCATGTACATAAAATTTAAGGACATCACCGAAGTTGCTAATGCAATCAAAACCTTTGAGTTCGAAAGGAAAGAATTTTTATCTCGAACTGAGGATAATAAGAAGAGAAACAGGGAAGGACAATTTAAGCAGGAAATTGGCCAATCATCCACTACGCCACAGCATCAAGACCATAAAGTGCAAGGAAATCAAAACTCTGAAAAATCACTTTGAATGCGAAGCAACATGGGAATATGAAGAATCAATTCATTCTCTATACCCTAATCTATTCTCGCAATAGAATTTTAGTCAAAATAACGATGAAACTTGCTCTTTGATCTATGTTCATTTTTATGGTCATTCATGCTTTGCTTTATGTGAATATATCTTAGTTATGATTAAACATGTTTATATAGGAAATATCAGTATCAATAAGTCACTCTTGTTATCTGTAAGTCTATGTTGATTTTCTGCATGATTAAATATGTTATTAAGATACGTAGAGGAAGAACCATTAGGACATGATGGTAAGATAATTGACAATTATGGTCATGAACGTAATTATGAATTTCATTAGGAGATTCTTGATATATAAGTTAGTAACTTTGCTATGAAAGTTCCGTTACTTATGTGATATGTTATATTCTTATTTGAAAAATTTCGAGGACGAAATTTCTTTTAAGGGGGTAATAGTTGTAATAACCCTAAATTTAAAAATCATTATTCTAGAAATAAAAGAATAATAATAATATATATTTATATTATGATCCATCTTTCTGTATATCAACCAAAACTATTAGTATTATTTATAAATTAACCAATAGGAAACCCTAATTAAAACACCCAAGTAATTCCGTACAAACCCTAGAATTTTCAGAATTTTTAGAATCAGGATTAGGGCACCTAAAACTCAGGGGGGGGGGGGTATTCCCTACTTGACGATTATCCTAATAACTTGCTGTCGAAGTTGAAATTTTAAAATCTGTCGACTCAGCTAGGCTAGTCCCACACGTGGCAACCATATACATAAAATAAGTTTTTACGCGGGCCACGTAAGGATAGGTTAAATGTCACGCGGGCCGCGACAATGTCAAAATTCCAGTATAAATAGAGGATGTTGGGACTTGATTCTGGGCACAAAAACGACCAAGAAATTCCAATTCTACACGAAGTTATGCTCTGTTTACCTCAATTAACACACACGGATCACTAATTGACGCCGCAATCAGGGTATTAGCTCAATCGCTGATACGATTCAATGTCCGATTGATTGAAATCAATCCAATGGATGTTTAAGTGCTGCTCAAATTTGGGTTATGCTTTGTCATTAGTCGTGATTCCGATGGATGTTTAAGTAATTTCACTTTGTCATTAGTTGTGATTCCGATGGATGTTTAAGTGTTTACACTTTGTCATTCGTTGTGAATCCGATGGATGTTTAAGTGATTTCACTTTGTCATTAATTGTGACTCCGATGGATGTTTAAGTATCGCACTTTGTCATTCGTTGTGAGGATTTTAATCTCGTGAGTTATCGTAAATGCTGTATTAAGTTACTAACCTAATTTGTGTGCATGTTATTTAAATTAGGTTAAAAGACTAATCAGTAGTCTAAACTCTGCTCGAATAAATCTGAAATATTATCACAAGGTAGCTTCACTTTGGAATTATTAAGGTACGGATCCTTACCCCACTCCTTATTGCTTCATATTCAAATTGTTATAAAACCATTAAATTCATATATCTTTTAAAACTCATCACGTCTTTGATTATCGATTCATTTGACAGTCCGTTTGATTCCTATTCTAATCATAACTTTGGATTTAGCTTTCATGTCATGCGATAGTATTATGTTAGTTGTACTCATTATCGCATGTTCCAATATATGTTACGTCTTGTTATGAAAAATATTTTGATAAGTTATGTAAATAAGACCATTTGTACTCTGATACCCTGAGTATCGCTTCTCGTGGAGTGTCCCACGAGCATGTTGTTGCGGCATCGACATCATGTGCTCCATCCGTGACGGAGAGATCAGTTCACGGCGTCCCTAGGTACTAGTGAGGTACAAAGCTACTAGGAGACGTATGGATCGATCCTAGGATTTAAGTATAAGGAGGTGGATAACGGGTATGCCAACTCGCCATCTCATGTGATAATTATGCAGGAGTAGCTACCTGTGTATTGTCACGTTTTAAGTTTGCTCATGGGTACATCCGTAAGATATGATTATGAAATTATGTTCTTGCATCGTATCATTTTCGCATAAAGTTCCATCCGGATAATATTTCATATAAAGCGTTATTTGTTCTTTGAGCCTATAATTCCGTACTGAGCATTCGGCTCATTCCGTAAACTTTTTGTATATACAGGTCCACAGGTTACTTAGGGCGGGGAAAAGAGAGAAGAATAAAACCTAGGAATAAATCTGAAGATGTTAGTTAATTAAGTCGAATGTCTCCGCTTGTATATTAACCTTAAGTTTAGTTGTCGTTGTATCCTTATCAAATAAATAAATGGAATTACGACTTTTGTTTATGATATCACTGTTATTGTGACACGTCAGCCCTTCCGGGTTGGGGTGTTACAGCTATGGTATCAGAGCAAAGGTTCTTTCCTGTAGAAAACTTGAAGATAGTAATTAAAACCTGTGAGGAATGGGTAGATATCTATGATAGGATTCAACTTGGTCTCTTATTTGGTTTAATTCCTATGTCTATTCTTATAGATGCCTCCTCGTCGTCCGCTACGTAGGAATACTCGTACTAACCATGAACGTAACAACACTTCTTCGAATGAGACTCCAGTTGATCCAAACATAATTAATGCTATCAACCAGGCTATTGCCGGGTTGCTTCCAAACCTTGTTGCTCAAACAGCTGAGGCCGTTATTCAACAAACTCGTCACCCAGAAGGCACTAACACTAATCCAACCTCTGGTGGTGAAACTCGTGAGAATACCACGAACAATACTACTTATAGTATAGGCATATGGATCGCTAAGTTCCAAAAACAAAAGCCGAAATCCTTTAGTCACGCTACTACTCCAGTCGAAGCAAGAAACTGGATAGCTCATGTTGAAAAGATCTTCAGAGTTCTTGGAGTTCCGGAGCAATACAAAGTTAGATTGGCTACCTACAAATTTGAAGATGACGCACAAACTTGGTGGGAAGGATATAAGCAAGTCAAAGGAGGGGATGATTTCGACGCTAATCTTTCATGGGTCGACTTTCGTACCATCTTTTACGACAAGTATTTTTCTACCGCTGATAAAGAAGCTTATATCAGGGAGTATGCAGTGATTCGACAGGGGAGTGATGAACCAGCCTCTGAGTTCATTACTAGATTTTCAAGGTTAGCTAGTATTGTAGGAGACGTTGCAGGATCAGCAGAAGCCCAGGCAGAGAAATGCAAGTGGGCAATCAATGATCGAATTCGGAAGTCGATCATGTACATAAAATTTAAGGACATCACCGAAGTTGCTAATGCAATCAAAACCTTTGAGTTCGAAAGGAAAGAATTTTTATCTCGAACTGAGGATAATAAGAAGAGAAACAGGGAAGGACAATTTAAGCAGGAAATTGGCCAATCATCCACTACGCCACAGCATCAAGACCATAAAGTGCAAGGAAATCAAAACTCTGAAAAATCACTTTGAATGCGAAGCAACATGGGAATCTGAAGAATCAATTCGTTCTCTATACCCTAATCTATTCTCGCAATAGAATTTTAGTCAAAATAACGATGAAACTTGCTCTTTGATCTATGTTCATTTTTATGGTCATTCATGCTTTGCTTTATGTGAATATATCTTAGTTATGATTAAACATGTTTATATAGGAAATATCAGTATCAATAAGTCACTCTTGTTATCTGTAAGTCTATGTTGATTTTCTGCATGATTAAATATGTTATTAAGATACGTAGAGGAAGAACCATTAGGACATGATGGTAAGATAATTGACAATTATGGTCATGAACGTAATTATGAATTTCATTAGGAGATTCTTGATATATAAGTTAGTAACTTTGCTATGAAAGTTCCGTTACTTATGTGATATGTTATATTCTTATTTGAAAAATTTCGAGGACGAAATTTCTTTTAAGGGGGTAATAGTTGTAATAACCCTAAATTTAAAAATCATTATTCTAGAAATAAAAGAATAATAATAATATATATTTATATTATGATCCATCTTTCTGTATATCAACCAAAACTATTAGTATTATTTATAAATTAACCAATAGGAAACCCTAATTAAAACACCCAAGTAATTCCGTACAAACCCTAGAATTTTCAGAATTTTTAGAATCAGGATTAGGGCCCCTAAAACTCAGGGGGGGGGGTATTCCCTACTTGACGATTATCCTAATAACTTGCTGTCGAAGTTGAAATTTTAAAATCTGTCGACTCAGCTAGGCTAGTCCCACACGTGGCAACCATATACATAAAATAAGTTTTTACGCGGGCCGCGTAGGGATAGGTTAAATGTCACGCGGGCCGCGACAATGTCAAAATTCCAGTATAAATAGAGGATGTTGGGACTTGATTCTGGGCACAAAAACGACCAAGAAATTCCAATTCTACACGAAGTTATGCTCTGTTTACCTCAATTAACACACACGGATCACTAATTGACGCCGCAATCAGTGTATTAGCTCAAACGTTGATACGATTCAATGTCCGATTGATTGAAATCAATCCAATGGTTGTTTAAGTGCTGCTGAAATTTGGGTTATGCTTTGTCATTAGTCGTGATTCCGATGGATGTTTAAGTAATTTCACTTTGTCATTAGTTGTGATTCCGATGGATGTTTAAGTGTTTACACTTTGTCATTCGTTGTGAATCCGATGGATGTTTAAGTGATTTCACTTTGTCATTAATTGTGAATCCGATGGATGTTTAAGTATCGCACTTTGTCATTCGTTGTGAGGATTTTAATCTCGTGAGTTATCGTAAATGCTGTATTAAGTTACTAACCTAATTTGTGTGCATGTTATTTAAATTAGGTTAAAAGACTAATCAGTAGTCTAAACTCTGCTCGAATAAATCTGAAATATTATCACAAGGTAGCTTCACTTTGGAATTATTAAGGTACGGATCCTTACCCCACTCCTTATTGCTTCATATTCAAATTGTTATAAAACCATTAAATTCATATATCTTTTAAAACTCATCATGTCTTTGATTATCGATTCATTTGACAGTCCGTTTGATTCCTATTCTAATCATAACTTTGGATTTAGCTTTCATGTCATGCGATAGTATTATGTTAGTTGTACTCATTATCGCATGTTCCAATATACGTTACGTCTTGTTATGAAAAATATTTTGATAAGTTATGTAAATAAGACCATTTGTACTCTGATACCCTGAGTATCGCTTCTCGTGGAGTGTCCCACGAGCATGTTGTTGCGGCATCGACATCATGTGCTCCATCCGTGACGGAGAGATCAGTTCACGGCGTCCCTAGGTACTAGTGAGGTACAAAGCTACTAGGAGACGTATGGATCGATCCTAGGATTTAAGTATAAGGAGATGGATAACGGGTATGCCAACTCGCCATCTCATGTGATAATTATGCAGGAGTAGCTACCTGTGTATTGTCACGTTTTAAGTTTGCTCATGGGTACATCCGTAAGATATGATTATGAAATTATGTTCTTGCATCGTATCATTTTCGCATAAAGTTCCATCCGGATAATATTTCATATAAAGCGTTATTTGTTCTTTGAGCCTATAATTCCGTACTGAGCATTCGGCTCATTCCATAAACTTTTTGTATATACAGGTCCACAGGTTACTTTGGGCGGGGAAAAGAGAGAAGAATAAAGCCTACGAATAAATCTGAAGATGTTAGTTAATTAAGTCGAATGTCTCCGCATGTATATTAACCTTAAGTTTAGTTGTCGTTGTATCCTTATCAAATAAATAAATGGAATTACGACTTTTGTTTATGATATCACTGTTATTGTGACACGTCAGCCCTTCCGGGTTGGGGTGTTACACATAGTCCCAAGGGACTATAACCAACGTGATTACACTCACGTTGCGAAGTTCAAACGAACTTCGCATTGACCATAAACTGGTCAACGCAGAAAGTCAAACAAAGTTTGACTTTCAGATTCGAAAAGACTCGAAAAGCAATAAAAGAACGAAAGAATACTTACGAAGGGTCCCCGAATGCTAATCTAGATCGAAATAACTCAGGTATGAAACAATGGTTCCAACTTAGAGTCTTTAAGATCAGATTCTAGTGATTTTGAAGCAATGGGCGGTGGGGTATTTATAGTTTTCGGGTAACCGTTAAGATCGTTTCATGGAAACCGTGCTTGAATCCTACCCGTACATGTGTTGGAAAGTTATGGTGCCTAAAAATGGCTTCTTATCAGCTGAAAGGTCAAGTGTGAACTTGTGGTGAAGGATTAAACAGCTGGAATCTGCTGACTGTTCGATCTGATCTATTCTAGGAGGCGTACGCGGCCCGCTTCAGGATCAGACAAACCTCAGGCGGGCCGCCTGGGGCTTCTGATCAGAAAATAAGTTTCATAAATGACAGTTTCAGTCCCTGTTCTGTTTTCAGCCCATTTCCGGCACTTCTAAGGCCCGTCAAGCCAAATTTAAGGCCCTAAAATGATGCCTAAACATTGTGGACATGAAACATGCTAAAAAATATGTCGGATGTTGGTTCGTTTGGTCGTACGAACGCGATGTTCGCTAAATTACGATGGAATGCGCACAAGCGCGTAAAACGATCCAAATGACGCAACGAATGAATTTCTCTTATGCCAAACACTAAAATAAAATATTTTAGTGCTTCCATAAATTTTTGGATGTCTAGATGTATTCAGAACGTAAGTTATGCGCGAAAGTGCAAACTTGTGCACTTTTTGACACTTTTAGTCCCTGAATGACCCAAAAGTTTATTTTAGCATACCGAACCCCTCAAAGCCTATTTCTAACCTATGTAAAGGATATTTATGGTATGTTTAACTTATGGTCATGTTCCGGAATGTTCGTTACAGTTCAAATTGGCATACTTTCACAGTTTGTCAAGTTTAGTCCCTGTAGACGAATAAATTTGTTTTTGCCATACTAATGCCTTCAAAACTTATTTCTAAGTTATGTAAAGGTTATTTAAGGTATGTTAAGTATATGTTGATGTTTCGAAGTATTTTTCGTATTAAACTGATTACGTTTACGCATCAGTTTGCGTAAAACTCTCCAGAAAGCGATGTAGAGTTTGAAATTACATAAAAGTCAAAACATGAAAAATGTAAAACATAACCAAACAAACATTGGGATCAAATGACATTGTTTTATTGATAATGGTATTGTTCATAATGATTACAAGCACGGATGTTACATATTACTATTTGTGCGATTATTTAAAATGTGCACCTGGTAATGTTTGCCCCAACGGGCGTTCCTTGCCATTAACCTTGTTCGCGGTCGTTACGCGATTTAGTCCTCGGTGAGCATGCTCCTCTCGTCATACTTCGGACCGTTCCATCATCAAATCCACAATTTGTTTGACTCTCGTCGTCTTCAAACGCGAGTGTCCTTCAATTAAAACATTCACAAAGTTAGTAACGTCAACTTCAATAATCGTCTGTATTATAATACAAGGCTTTTTCTACTATACGCGTCAACGCGCGTATTTTCGTCAACTATATCAATCATTTTAGTTGGGGTAACGTGTATCACACGTTAGCCCTATGTGTTGTTTACAACACTTTAGCATGCTAAGCTATTAACATACATGTACTTACCGGATTTGCGATCAAACCTCGAACCGAACACTTTACCTTTCAACCATGAGCTCTGATTACCAACTTGTAACACTCGTTCTTATAAATTAAGGTTTAACGTATCATTTACGAAAAACAATCATGTAATTAAGATTATATATGCATTGGAAATTACGGGTTTATTAAAACTTTTTACAATTTAAAAAGTATACAACACATCATGTGTACGTTCGTCGTTTAACATAATAACGATACATAGTGCGGAAGCTTATTTCGTGATCGTGTTCGGTTCTTGCTTGTCGCTTGATCGTCCTCCGGTGCTAAAATTTACCTGAAACTCATAAAACATGAGTTGGATTAGTCATACGTAGCTTAAAACGTATTAGAACGGGTTCGCAACGCAAAATAATTTAAAATAAACATTTTTCGCGAAACTAGCACATGCTCGCGTAGCGCCACTGCCAGTCGCGCTACGCCACTGCCTAATTTCATCAGAACTGTTGCAGCTGGTTGCTGCTTATTTCCAGCACGATCTGATTTCACGGAAACGGCCATAACTTCTTTGTTATTGATCCGTTTTATCCGATTCTTTTTCCTACGCGTCCGTAATTTAATCCTCCATCTTATGGAGTTAAAATACTACATCCAACATAAGAAATTTTGAGACTTCTAAGCCCTCGAATCGTTACCTTTGTACCGAATTTTAACCCGTTTATGCATTTTATCAAACAAACGTATTTATTTGATTCCTATAACTCATACACTTCTTCAAATTAATGTTACCTACTATATTAGGTTCTAATCATAGGTTTATTACACCATTCAAACCCGTTTTCGCTCGTATGCTTATTTTGACCCGTTAAGGTTATTTAAGCGCTTTCGAGCCTAAAATCGCTTTCGATTACTTCTAGCACTTCATCACCACATTTCTTATCCTATAATCTCCCACCACAACTGAGTTTATGGCGGGTTTAATGTGTTGATCAATATAAACCAAATTTTACCTCTCGAACCATTATTTTACGGCAAAAACTCAAATAGTGCCATTTGGCTATTATAATAACTCTTTCAGTTTCTATACTTATTCTAAGTATTTACCTAGTCATAAAACTCGTTTCCAAACAACCCTTAAGGGTCGTTTGTTCCATTTAGCTTATAAGGGCGTTTTGGTCGATTTGGTCCTTCTTTTACAATGAAGGACTCTCACCAATTATTCGACCAAAATAGCACTTTTAACTACAACATAAATATGCGTACCTGGCTTGGATCAACAAATAGACCCGATTTATACCTCGCTTTTATTATCACATTTTCTATGGCGACGGGAGTATCCGAATCGCTAAACGCTCCTGATAACACAAGACTTGACAACCACATTAGTCGATATTGTCAAATGGTGTTATCACGCCATTTGACCCGTTTGGCCTATATGACCAAGCATCTTCATAAGTAGCAAAACATGGTTAATAATTACCAATTTGCCTATCCGACCCATTTCGGATTTTATTGCCACTAAACTCCTTTTTAACTACAATTTACTTTAGTCGGTACTTGACTAAATTTCCATCTCTACTTATTTTCTCGTTATTAGTTGTACTTACAAGTGATCTTAACGAAAACTCATTAGTTATTAGTCATTACATGACCAATTTACCATTTTGCCTCTTTCACCATTAATCATGGTTTAAAACATTTTATTGGTTCCGACTCATTTCATTTCGTGTCGGAACCCATGTTTCGAACCTAATCCTTTATTGTATTCATCGCTTATAAAATAAACACATATACTACAAGTGGGTGTAAGTTTTACTTACCTTGCATCCGAAACACGCTTTTACTTCACACTTGATTCGTTTGACCCGCTCACTCATCAAGCTTCCACCTAGCTCGTCAAGAGTCAAACTATCATCATGATTTGTAAGACGGTTAGATTAGTCATCATTATTATGACTATTTTGTCCTATGGATTGTATGTCGAAACTACTTTTCGACTTCAATGTTGGTTTATTTGACTTTCGATAGTCAACTAACTTTAATCATATTATACACACAATAAGTTCAATCAACATTAGAACCCATATTATTCCGTATTACACGTAGTTAGTCGAGTTAGCCAATTACGCGTTTCTTTCATAATTTCATTATGTCAACATTCATTCGGGCATTTTAACAAACACCTAATGTGCATAATATTACTTATTTACTAACTAGTTCATAACTAGTTATCTTTACCAAGATTTGCATCAACACATTCAAACCTCTAAGTCTAGTGTTCATGAACTACATCAAAAACTTATATCATAACCTCAATATTCATCAATCTTACATTCTAATATGAGTGTTCATCATATTAACATAAAACCCACTTAACTTTTCAATGGATCATTATGAATTTCATAGATTATCCAACAATCTAACATGTTATTGACTAGGGTTTACTCCTAGACATCATATTACTTCAAGATTCACTCATGCATGACACAATCAAGCTCAATTTCAGTTTCTTACAAATAACCTAGAATTTAAGATGGATCAAAACATCACAATTTTACATACCTTGTGATCCTTTCAACTAGGTGTTCACGAATTTGTGCTTGAAATTCGATTTGGAGCTGATTTGAACCCTTAATTTGATCAAGTTTGGCATGCACTAGGGCTTGGTGGGGAGCTTGTGTCGCCCCTGTGTTCTTGTTCGACCAGACACCCCTAAAGTGGGTGTTTAGTTTGTTTTAATTCTTGTTTTTAATAAAACAAGTTTCAAGTTTAACAAGTTTGGCCCCTCCATTTTCCTTAGTTCATAATTTAAGTGTTTTAACCCACTCATAAGTCACTTTCTAACTAGGTTAGAATTATTCCTAGTTAGCTTAGTAGGTTCGGGAAGCTATAACCCGTTTTACTTTAATTCCCGTTAAATCAGGCCTTTTATCATCCTATTTTCTTGAAGCTCTTATTTACTTTAAATAAATATTAGGATTATTCAATAAATTCCTAATACTTGCCGGTTTACTTTTACCACTAACGGTACTTTCCCCGTCTCTAGTATTAATGGGGTTTAATTACCAAACCCGTTTTCGGGGTGTTACATTGGCACCTCATGCCCATAAACCGCCTCTCTCAGAGGAATATTCACAAGCTGTGAAGACTCGTCAATTACCTTGATTGCAAGAAAGTGTGCTGGTTACGTGAGACAATCAGCGATCACCCAGGTGATATCGTCTCCGTTTCTAGTTTTAAATAGGCCAGTGATAAAAATCCATGGCAGTCTGTTCTCATCTCTATATGGGTGTTTCTGGTTGCTGACACAACCCAGAAGGTTTCTGATATTCCACCTTGACTTTGGCACAAGTCAAACATCGTTCACATACATTGCTATGTAGGCCTTCATGCCCGGTCACCAGTACAAGATTTATAGATCCTAATATCTCCTATCAAAACCCAGACGACTAGAATATCGAGGCCGGTGTGCTTCGCTCAACACAAGTTCCCTACGGTTGCTGTATAGTGAGACCCACATCCGTTCCATGAAGTAACGAATATTGTCCGACTTATGAAAAGTTGCTTCTCCATGCCCCGCATGGATTTAACTTGAGAATTCTCATCCTTCAGTTCTTCAGTCTGAGCAGGACGAATCTAACCAGGTAGGTTTGAGTCGATGGTGAGCTGCAAAGCTCGTACACATTCAGATTTCATAGTCGTAACCATTCGAGAATTCCATCCAGCGACGCCGTCGTACGTTTAACTCTTGCTGACCAAAGATATACTGAAGTCCCTTGTGATCTGTCTAAATAGCGCTGGGGTACCGTACAAGTACGCCTCCAGATATTAAATGCGAAGAGCATGGCTTCCACTGTAACACCTGTGCCTCCACGGCCATCAAACAAATACCGAACCAATGAAATATTGTATTTCATACTTTGGATTTGTATTAATATGTGTATCATTTGCACATATCGATTCTTATTCGATTTCAAACTCTAAATCGCTTTCTGGAAGGTTATACGCGCACCAATGCGTAAATATAACCAGTTTAATGCAACAAACACTCCGGAATAGTGACATTGGCTTGACATACCTTAAACAACCTTTACATAACTTAGAAATAAGTTTTGAAGGCTTTGGTATGGCAAAAAAATCAAGTTTAATCGCTTACAGGGACTAAAGTTGACGAACTGCGAAAGTATGCCAATTTGAACTGTAACAGACATTCCGGAACATGACCATAAGTTAAACATACCATAAATATCCTTCACATAGCTTAGAAATAGGCTTTGAGGTGTTCGGTATGCTAAAATAAACTTTTGTGTCATTCAGGGACTAAAAGTGTCAAAAAGTGCACAAGTTTGCATTTTCGCGCATAACTTACGTTCTGAATACATCCGGACATCCAAAAATTTATGTAAGCACTAAAATATTTTATTTTAGTGTTCGGCATAAGAAAAATCCATTCGTCGCGTCATTTGGATCGTTTTTCGCGCTTGTGCGCATTCCGTCGTAATTAAGCGAACATCGCGTTCGTACGACCAAACGAACCATCATCCGACATATTTCTGAGCATGTTTCATGTCCACAATGTTTAGGCAACATTTTAGGGCCTTAAAGTTGGCTTTACGGGCCTTAGAAGTGTCGGAAATGGCCTTAAACACGTGCAGGGACCTAAACTGTCATTTCTGAAACATATGTGCAGATCAGAGGCCCCAAGTGGCCCGCATTGTGTTTGCCTAAATCTAAAGCGGGCCGCATTAGCCCTTCTGACCAGATTAAATGAATCAGACAGCTGGTTGCAGCTGTTTTGCACTTCTAATCCCCCTTCCACATGTCAATTCCTTATGGTGGTGAGCATTTTGAGGCACCATAACTTCCCGACAAGTGTACGGCCTTGATCGTTTCCCCTTTTCCAAGAAACGATCTCAACGGTGGACCGAATACTATAAATACCCCACCCCCCATTGCTTTAAAACTTACAAGAATTCTGATTTGAGAACTCTAAGTTGAAACCATTGTTTCATACCTGAGTTCTTGAGTCGGGATTAGCATTCGGGGACCCTGGGTAAGTATTCTTTCGTTCTTTTCCTTATTTTATTGCTTTTAGAGTCAGAAAGTCAAACTTTGTTTGACTTTCAGCGTTGACCAGTAATGGTCAATGCGAAGTTCGTTTGAACTTCGCAACGTGAGTGTAATCACGTTGGTCATAGTCCCTTGGGACTATGCCCACTGATTACCACGTTGTCTAGAGTCGTAGGGTAGGCGATCTAATAAATCGCCTATACCTTCGAACTCGACCCATTTGGTCGATCATTAGGATCCGACCAAATACATTAGGTGACCATAGTAGGTAGGGAATAACCTTCCGAGGTTATACCCTATGGTCACATTGTTTAAGTAGTTGTATGATAGGTAGTTTATATGCCTTAGGTAAATTACCAGAATACCCTTTTCATGTATAATTGGTAATTAAGCATATGTAACCTAAAATTTTGTCACATAACTGATTAAGTAACATGTTTAGGCATATAACACTTGTCATAGGACTAGTTAGGCGGTCCGAACGCGTTTCACGCGAACGACGCGTTAAAGTAGCATAAGCTACCTAAACGGGTCGTAATGGGCCGCGATGGGTCGATAGCACTTAGGTTTGGTTTCATTGTAGTATGTAGGTCTTGTTAAACCATATCATATGAGTTCCAAAACTCGTTTGGTTTACCAAGCCTCATCCTATCCGATCTCCCGATTTAGGTCCGGTTTATTTATATAGTTTTAGATTGCCGATTGATTCCGTGCTCCCTCAAGCTTTGTTTGGTTGTTGTTCAAGACCTCCAAGCATTCTCAGGAGAGTACATTCTTCCCCTATTTTACTGTTTTCAATTGTTTTGGGGTGACTCATATGTGCTAAATGTTTTCGATGTTATAACAAATGGTTCCAAAAACGATTAAAACGATTTATACAAAACTAATAACGATTTCATAAAGTGAACAAACTTGTTGGTTGTGTTTACATAACAAATGACATTCATTAGCAATGATCAAGCCGACCAGTATTAGGTTATGGTACCATAGGATCTGACAAATCCCGTTATTTACTACCCCCGTGGTTATGTGTGGGCAATGGTAGGTAGCGACTGAATCTGTAATTATTAACTTACCCTATGGAGGTTTGTTAATACGAAACCGAGAAGCGACGAAAACGAGAAGCGACGAAAGTCACGAAGGTTTGAATGTTATTAGCGAGACGACCACATAAGTAGTTTCACGACCTAAAACGAATTAAACGATTAACGATAGGGTTTTCACACGATGTTTTAACGATTGGGTAACGATTGGGTAAACGATTGGCTTCAAAGCGATATACGATTGGGTTTTGTTTACATATTACATGTTTTACATTGGGCATGAACATTACTTTGGTGGTTTGGTTTGGATTAAGTGATTAAGTAACAATGCGTGTGTAATATGATACAAGCATGGTGGATACGCCGCTGGTACTTCCTATATATAAGTGTTTGTATGGTATTACATATTGTAGTGTTATTTGAATCATTTCAGCTCGAGACATAGAACATTTTATACAAGTAACATACTTTTCACAAGACATTTATTTACAAACAACTTATCTTATACAAACTCATTATTACATGGTTATTCATTTAATCATGCATTATTCTCTTAGTTATACATATCACCTGAACTTATCATTGTTTTTCCAAATAATTTACTAAAACAAATGTTTTCGGGTTAAGAGTCATGGCTACGAGGTTTTACAAATTATAACCCGCTTGATTCGAGTTGGTTAATTAAGTTGCAATATTATACTCTTTTCAAAACAAGGTTTTTAAATAAAGTATTGCAACATCTAAACTAGCCATGATTTCGACACTCCTACAAAACCTATGTACTCGCCAGCATTTCTTTGCTGACCTCGTTTTCACATATGTTTCAGGTATTGTTGAATGGTATCGATTGATAAGATGCATGCTCACATAGGACTGGACAAGGCCTTAGTGACTAAATAACAATGATAGATTACGTTTAAATTGTGTATTTAGACTTCCAAACGATGTAATTGTTCAATGATTAATAAAACGAAACACTTTTGATATCCATGGTTATGAAACATTAATTCTGTTGCAACACGCCCCGATGTTTCCGCCATGTTTTGTATGTTCCACGTGGTCGGGGTGTGACATCCACCACTACTGAGAGACGCAGGCTATCACTTTCTCGCGTTGCATCAGCATGCAACCGTGACCCTGAATTGAAACAATGTGGTACAATACCAAATTGCCTGTATGATCAGGTAAAGACAATACACAGGGCATTGTAAAGTTTAGTTTCCAAGCTGAAAAGACATTCTCCTGTTTTGTCTTCCACGAGCACACAACACCCTGCTGTGTTGTAGCGGTAAAAGCTGTGCAATCCTCGAAAATCCATTGAAGAATCTGTGACGGTACTTAGCGAAACTAAGAGATTGCCACACCTCCGAAGGACTCTTCGGTGTCAATCTTTTCCTAATAGAATGGGTCTTAGTAGGATCAACGTGTATTCCTGATTCGTTGATTATTTGACCAAGGAAGTGTACCTCTTGAATCTAGAAGCCACACTCTGACCGTCTTCACGTGAAGCTGCTCCCTCCCCAGGAGCTCTAAGATGAGATACAAGTGCCGCTCATGATGTTTCCTTCTCCTGGAAATGGTTCAAAACATCATCACTAAACATGGTTGACGAGTTCGGTGAGACGAGGTTTACACATACGATTCATGTGATTCATAAAGCTGCTGGTGTGTTAGGTACTTGAATAACATGGACAGGGAATCAAAATAGCCGTACTGCATTCGAATTGTTATTTTAGGAACATCCTTCCTTTGGACTCCCACCTGATGGTAGTCTGATCTTTAGTCAAATTTCGTATAGGAGCTTGACCCTCGCAACTGGTCAACAGATTGTCAATCTGTGGTCGAGGCTAACGTTTCTTGATAGTCCCCTTATCGAGTTCTCGATAATCAGTACGCATACAGAAAAGACTATCTTTCCTCTCCACGGATAGGACTGGGCTCCCCAAGGCGGAAAACTAGGTCCGACAAAACCCCTGTCTGACGGTTCCTGAAGTTGATTAGACGGTTCTTGCAACCCTCCTGGTGCAAGACGATAAGGAGTACGAGTAATCAGCGTTGTCCCTGGCGTGAGATCAAACTGAGATTCCTCCTAACGATTGGGGAAATAAACCTGAAAGTTCTTTGGGTAGCACATTGGGAGAAATCACGAACAGTTGGTAGGTCTTCGATCCTCTTTTCCTCAGCCTTAGTATCAGTTGCGAGTGCTAAAATAGTGGAATGATCCCTCCGTAGACACTTCTAGGCTTTCATAGCTGAAATGATGCCAACCTTTGCACCACTCTGACGCTCTAGGACAGGCAACGATTCTCCACAAGAGAGAGGGATACGTAAAATTTTCTCCTAACAGAGTATATCAGCGCGATATCTGGATAACCGGTCCACACTAACTACTGCTTCGAAACTATCGAGTGTGACATCTGTCCTTGTAATCATTGTATAAACCTTAATGAGTTCAGTTATCAATAAAACAATGTGATTTGATCCCAATATTTGTTTATTTATGTTTGATATTTTGTATGTTTTGATTTTTATCCAATTTCAAACTCTACATCGTTTTCTGGAAAGTTATATGCAAACTAATGCGTAAACGTAATCAGTTTAACGCGAAAAATGCTTTGGAACGTCAATATATGTTTAACATACCTTAAATAACCTTTATATAACTTAGAAATAAGATTTGAAGGCTTTGGTATGGCAAAATCAAGTTTATTCACTTACAGGGACTATTTTCGTCAAACTGCGAAAGTATGCCGATTCGTACTGTAACGAACATTCTGGAACATGAACATAAGTTAAACATACCCTAAATATCATTTACATAGCTTAGAAATAGGCTTTGAGGGGTTTGGTGTGCAAAAATAAACTTTTTGGTCATTCAGGGACTAAAAGCGTCAAAAAGTGCATAAGTTTGCATTTTCGCGCATATCTTACGTTCTGAATATACCCAGACATCCAAAAATTTATGTAATCATTAAAATATTTTATTTTAGTGATTGGCCTGATAAAATTTCATTCGTCGCGTAATTTGGATCGTTTTCGCGTCCGTTCGTGTTTCATCGTAATTATCCGAACAACGCAACCGTACGACCAAACTAACCGACATCCGACATATTTTAAAGTATGTTTCTTGTCCCTTATGCTTAGGCATCATTGTAGAGCCGTGAAAATGGCTTAACGGGCCTTAAACGTGTCGAAAATGGGCTTAAACATGTGTAGGGACCAAAACTACAATTTTTGAAACTGTTGCTGATATCCCCAGCTCAGGCGGGGCGCGTAAGCCAGCCCTGGCTCTTACGCGGGGTGCGAGAGAACACCATATCAGCAGATTTTTGTTTCCAGCTTGTTCCAGCTGTTCCCCATATTTGCAAACGGTTTTTAAACATTCTATGGGCTATTTTGGGGCACCCATGGTATTCTAAAACCATAGGCACACTTGTACGGCTTAGATTGAAGCTTGGTTTTCGAGGAATGATCTTAATGGTTACCCGAAAACTATGAATACCCCAAGATTTTCATTTGCAACTCACCTTTGATCTGATCATATTCTCTAAGTTAGAGTTTAAACACTTCATACCTGAGAATTTTCAGATCAAATCTCCATTTCTTGGACCTCTTGTAAGTATTCTTTCGTTCTTTTATGCGTTTTTAAGCGTAAAAGTCAAACAGTGTTTGACTTTCTGCTTTGACAAGTCAATGGTCAACACGAAGTTCGTTTTAACTTCACAACGTGAGCGTAATCACGATGGTCATAGTCCTTTGTGATTATACCTACTGATTACCACGTTGATTAGGCATAGTGACGAGTCATAGTTTCGGTCAGAATACGCATTTATGCGTATTTTGCAACCAAACTGTTCTTGGGTATCAAAACCCTTTGTTTTGAGATCAAACTTGTTTTCAAACTTCGTTAAACATGTTTTAACATGTTTAACTCGTCACTTTTAGTTTTAGTGCTTATATAGGGTCGTAAGATAAGCGGTCTAAACAACCGCTTAGACTTTCGAACCCGACCCGTTTGGTCGATCATTAGGATCAGACCAAACACATTTTGTGACCATAGTTGTATAGAAAATAACCTTCTGAGGTTATACCTTATGGTCACTCAGTTTAATTAGTTGTATGATAGGTAGTTTATATGCCTTAGGTAAATGACCAAAATGCCCTTTTTACGCATAAATTCATTTTAAGCATATGTAACCTAAATTTTGACATCTAAACTGATTAGGCAACAATATTAGACTTGTTAAGGCATATAATACTTGTCATAGGACTAATTAGGCGGTCCGAACGCGTTTTACGCGAGCGACGCGTTAAAGTATCTTAAGCTACCTAAACGAGTCGTAATGGGTCGTAAGCACTTAGGATAGGTTTCATTTTAGAATCTAGGCCTTGTTAAACCATATTACATGAGTTCCTATACTCATTTGGTTTACGAAACCTCATTTTATCCGATCTTCCGATTTAGGTCCGGTTTATTAACGTAGTTACCTATATTAGGTGCTGATTGATTCCGTGATCTTTCTAGCATTGCTTGGTTGTTATTCAAAGACTATTGAGCAATCACAAGTGAGTACATAGACCCCTCTTTTACTATTTTTCAAACATTTTGGGGTGAAACACATGTGCCTACTTGTTACTTTCGTGCTTTTCATGATTTTATAACTCATACTTGCTATGTTCGTTAGTACACGTATACTACATGATTTTATCCTTGTTTTTGCTATGTATGTTCATTCATTGCATACTTAGTACATTGTTTTACATCATATTTCATGCTAGGTATGTTCATTTATTGCATACTTAGTGCATTGTTTTACATCACATTTCATGCAATGTATGTTCATTTATTGCATACTTAGTACATTGTTTTACATCACATTTCATGCTATGTATGTTCATTTATTGCTTACTTAGTACATGGTTTTCACATCACATGCTTACATTTGGTATGACATTTGGTTTGTTTAAATGGGACAAAAATACGTTCATTAACATTAGCTACGCCGCTTGGTAGTAAGTAATGGTACCATAGGAATTGACAACTCCCGTTCCTGAAATCCTAGGTTTGTTTGGGTGGAAGGAATGACTGAATCCAATATACATAATTCAGATAAACCTTTAATTTGTTTAAGGGTTTGTCGCCACATTCGCAAGGCATGAATGTATGCATTAGAACAATACCACATAGGTGTTTGTATCAGTAAGGCATGCATTTGTTTTACAAAACATAACTTTTGATTTATTGAAATACTTTGTTTTGTGCATTTTTACATATGGTTTAAGTAGTCACTTTTTACTTGGCATACATGACATGGTTTACACATTTCATAATTTACATTTGACAATAGACATGGTTTACACATTACATGATCTACATTTGACAATAGACATGGTTTACACATAAACATTTTGACATTGGTTTAGACAAGACATTTTGATGGTTTGTTTTGGTAAGTGATTTAAATAACGAGGCGTGTGTAATATGATAAAAGCATGGTGGATACGCCGCTGGTACTTCCTATACATAAGTGCTTTTATGATATTACATATCGTAGCGTTATTTAAACCATTTCAATTTAGACATATTACACAGATAACATATTTTTCACATAAACATTGTTTTACAAACAACTTAATTTATACAAACTCATTTTACTTGGTTATACATTTTGACATACATCTTATATATATCATCTGATTTTCTTATCGATTTTCATATGTTTTATAAAAGAAAACACTTTACAAGATTCATGACTAACTTTTATTAAACATTTCATTAAACTTACAAGTCATGAATACTAAATCAATAAACCTATGTATCTCACAGGCATTTTTATGCTGACGTACCTATTTTCACATGTGTTTTCAGGAGCTGATGCTTAGGAATGATCAAGATACACTTAGGCGGATCTGTGCCTTAGTGACATAAAATGAAGCTAGAATAGTTTAACTTGGTTATGTACTCTTTGTTTCTACTGTTTTAAGACAATGTAACCCCTTTTGTTAATAAATAAAACTTAACTTTAAATACCATGGTTATGAAACAATAATTATGTTGCTCGACTCCCCGACGTTTCCGCCGCGGTTTGTTGTTTTACGCGGTCGGGGTGTGACATCGAGGGTAACGGAAAGAAAGTCAATGTCGAACACTTGACCCACAAGGTCGAGTTTGCATCCTAATCGAACAGGTGAGGCTTCAATTGACTTGCCGTTTGTCATACCTAGCGTCACCCACGCCAATTGTAAATGCTCCTCCACGAGCACCACTTTCAGTGTTGTTATTATCGTTACTGAGATTCCCAACACTGACGTTGTTCCCTTGGTTGTTAACATCTTGACTTAGCAACGGTAAATCCTTGTCGAAGTCACCTTCATTTCCATACTGAAGGTTACGATTACAAGTACCTTGTTGTCACGGTGGCCATTGCCTCTAATGTTGTTTCTTTGTAGACAGATCACTACGGTCTTTTGTCATTTGGGTCCACCCTCTCGCTGTTCCTGTCACGTCCTAGAGTACTACCCATTATGCTAGTGATTACACATTCCACACTCTAGTCAATTGTCATCGTTTATGCCCAGCTGGATTCGTAAGAGTTGGATCCTAGAGGTTGCTGTCTAAAGTTAGCAATTTGGTTGAAATCAATCTGCTGATGTTCGTCATCGGGAAACAGGGTTGTCCTCATACTAGGGTTGGTAATGTATCACGTTCACCTACTTATCCATCGACCTTACCAGTCGATTGAACAATGCACGGTAAGTTGCTAGAGAGCACAGAAGTGATCCTACTCTGGGATCTAAGGCTTCAAATCATGGAATTCAAGTAAACAAGGTAAATGAGGAGTGTACAGGTCAAACTTTCGACACTTCGACATCTAACTCAGAGACATTCGCACTAGCAACTAACATTTTTATATAATTCGCTAGACGTCCAGATACGTGTTCAGGCAACACTCAATATCATCGGGATTCGTAAGGATTCAGTGTAAAGATCACGCTCAAGTAGGAGACAATCACTGCTATGTCTCCTATAGATTTGTTGTGTTTCTCATTAGATCGGATAACGGAACAGAACCCCTTTTTCACTTGTTAAGCCTCACTGGGACTCACATGCACCCCACATTATTATTATGTGTGCACCCACAATAATATTGTGATTTGCATGCTCATCTCAGTTCCTCCTAACTCATGTCAAATGGTTCCTCAACTCAAATGTCAACGGAGGTTGTCAAAACGACAAGATCAGAGAAATCTAAGGACTACGACATACTAGCAACGCATCATATTGTAAATAAGCAATTCATGTTATTATGCTATAGTGACAAGTGTGTGTCCGTATGTTATATCAAAATCAAGTGTACACTAATCATGTAATGTATACCACAGGTAAAAAGACGAAACTTGCAATCTGGAGCTGAGTGTCATGGTCGTATTCACGTATTCAGAACTGTTCAGTTATAGTCGGGTTTTATAACAACATTTTTAAAACAAAGTTCACTATAACCTGGCTCTGATACCAAACTGTCACACCCCCAAAATACCTCATGCGGAATCCCCCGCGAGGCGTGTGACATACCAGGATCGAACCACCAATCACATTGAACTCATAACAAGATTTCAATTAAAAGCTTTCATTCATTAAAATAAAGTGTTACAAAACATTAAATGTAATTCAACATGTTCAGCGGAAGCATAAATCATTAATTAAGTATTTCATAACCCAAGTGTATGAAAACCATTAGACTTGTCTTGTGATTTCCATGTATCTCGACCCATGACCACTCCAGCCTCCGAGACAGCAAGTTCCACATCTACACATATCTATAACCTGCGAGCATGTAAACAAGTGTATCAGACAACGCTGGTGAGTTCACGGTTTTACAAAAACGTTTGGTTACCAAGTGTTTAATCCAGTATAATAATAAATCCGAAAGTAATGTTGATAATAACTCGAGTACCGTACAAGATGGCTCCAGATTATTTTTGCCCTTTCCCCAATGCCCCTATCTAAGCATTGGTCATGACTGGGTCATTAGTTCACACCCGTCCTCTCAGGTACGGGGTGAGGGTGCCAAACCTTAATAGCGCTATCAACTAATACCCCGTTACCTCTCAGGTAACAAACAAGATGAGACTTAATGGTGATAGGAATTGAGTGTATTATCCAACATTCCAGTTTTTACCCAAATGACTTATTCCTCTCAGGAATACCCAATGATTGTCCCACCCACCGGGACGCATGCTCAAGAGGAATGAACTCACCTTAGATTGCTCGGTATGTTATATTACCCATTCCAAGTTGGTCAACCATACCCTACCGTGGTTACCAAGAATTGTCAATATAGTGTTCACAAGTATCACGTATCCATAGTACACTTTACGCAAGTAGCAAACAAGTACAACACACGTCCGTATACAAGTCGCAACCGTTAATCATGCAACCCATTGATCCCTAACGTTTGTCGTAAAGTCACATAAGAAGTGTATGGGTTTCGTATGCAAGACAATCACATAACAGTACACGTATTTTCACAGATTGCATTTGCTGTTAAGATCATAGTATATCACATAATAAGTATTCGGTTCTCATACAAGTCCACATCCCAGGTGGATGTCACAAATCAATACTTAACAGGTGAATGTTCTACCTACCCAAGATAAGTCAGATTACTCGTTCTTAATCAGTATTGTTATCATGCAACAAATAGCATTTGTACACAAGTATCTAACGACATAAGCATCACAACTGTTACTGTTTACTGTTCAGACCAATTAGCCTTCACGGTGAAGGATCCTCACAGCGAAGGTTCATTCTTCGTCTAAGAATGATTCCGAAGAAGAATCCAAGGGTTCGTCAGACACATAACGACGAAGGACTATACTTCGTCGAGAAGTGATTGCGACGAAGACCCACAATCGTTCGTCGACGAAGAGCCACAATTGTTTGTCAAGAAGGCCAGTCGACGAAGAACCATACTTCGTCGACGTGGGTTCTTCGTGGGAAGTTTCGTCGCTGCACCTCAACAGGTAATTATGATTTCCTCAGGAACCCTAATCATTCCCCTATGATTCGTATCATTGAGATCTAATGCCATAATCTTCTTAAATCATGCAATCATACACAATCAGTTCCGGATACATAATAGGTTCATGAAACCGTTAACATAGTAATCGAATCATCAATATCATGCGAATTCTAGTTGATCGATAAACATTTAATATTATCAAGAACATGGATTGATCGAATTGAATCAGTTTTATTATCATCATAAATCTATCAGATTCAACAATATTCCTAGCCAAAGCCCTAGGTCATAACCAACCTCTAACAATTCGGCTATTACAAGGATTTCATCATACACTTTTATTACAGTGGCATCAAATAACAACCATCAAGAAATAATACAGTCAATCACAACGACAACAAAAGACTCGTTTACAGGGATGATGACTAACCGAATTATGAGATGAAGAGTAGCGTGCTAGAACCAAGAAGAAGGCTTCGATCTTGAGGGATGGTTGCCGTCGAGATTGAGAGGAGTTAGGGTTGGGTAGTTTGTGAGTTTGCTGAATTATGAGGGTCACAATAATTAGGGATGTATACCCTTGTTTAACCGAGTGGGCCGAGCCCAACTTAAGCTCATCACCACTTGGACTGAAAGCCCTCTTAGGTGAAGACTCTCCTAGGCGAAGATCTGTCTAAGGTTCGTCATGAAGGTTCATCCGAGCCCAACTATCTTCGTCATGAAGGTTCGTCAAGTATGTTAATGGCGAAGAACTGTCTTCATCATGAAGGGTTTGTGACGAACTATCTTCTTAATGTCTTGAGATTTCGGGTTGTCACAATACCTCTTCAAGTCCCCCCAGTCCAGTGTGCCTTCTAGTTAAGTTTATCATCTAGGAGGGATTCTGGACTCATAAGGGTGTTAGTATTGTTGTTTCATTTTATTTGAGCATTGGAGTTTACCGCGTGTGGTCTGTAGCGTGCAAAGGTGAGTTAAAACAGCGCATGGCGCAAGGCTATGACTTCAAGCTTGAGCCAAAATAGCGCACGACGCATGGTGATGTTTGAAAAACTAAGCCAAAATAGCGCATGTTGATGACTCTCAAGATTGGGCCAAAATAGCGCATGACACATGGTGATGATTTGCAAAAGTGAGCCAAAATAGCGCATGACGCATGTTGATGACTTGCAAAATTGAGCCAAAATAACGCATGGCGCATGTTGATGACTTGCAAAATTGAGCCAAAATAGCGCATGGCGTATGTTGACGCCTTGCAAAATTGAGCCAAAATAGTGCATGGCGCATGTTGATGACTTGCAAAATTGAGCCAAAATGGCGCATGGCGTGTGTGATTTTTACTTAGAGATTTCTTCAAAGGGAAGTTTTGATTTTCAACTTTTTTAAGAGTGTGACGTCTGATGTGACTGATGTTCTGTCTAAGGTGGCTGTCTTGTCGGAGGTGTCTACAGTTCCTTTTTCAGTATGTCAGGCACGTTTTTCGCCGTGTGTCAGGTGCGTGGTGGCCACACGCCCTAGAGAGGTGGCGTCTATTTTCCTCTCTCCTGACGTGTCAGTGCCTAATTGGTCGTCGTTCTGTCTTCCGACGGTCCACTACCCCATCGCATTAAATGCGATGGGTATAAATACCAGGCGGTTTCTACCAAATCTCCACTTTCTTCTCTAACTTCCTCCTGATTTCAAATTTCAAAACTCCTTTTTCTCTCTTTCAAATCTTCTTTCTACTTCTTCTTGATTCCTTGAAAAAATGTCTACTGGTGCAAAACCTGTTACTGTAAAGAAGAGGAAATCCAAGAATAAAAATCCTCCCTGTCCGAATCGGGCAGTTATCAATTGGAAGGAGGATGAACTAAACAACTTAGTTCAGAATTTTGGTTTCTCTTTCGATTGGGGGGTCCAGTTCCCGACACCCAATTATACCGCTCTTGATGCTCCTCCTGGGTACATAACATTGTATGCTGAGTTCTTCCGAGAGGGAAACTTCCGTCTTCCGATGTCAAAGTTAATCGGTGAGGTGATGAATGGTTATGGGTTGCATATTTCACAAATAAACGCTTTGGGGTTGCCCCGAATCACCCATTTTGAGTTTATTTGTCGTGCCCAACTTATTGAACCGACGTTTGAGAAGTTTAACATTTTTTTTTACTTTGTTACTTACACTGGAGGTTTTTATTCTTTCAACTCTCGTACTGGTGGGGTAAGGCCTTGTAGCCGAGATCCACCCAAAAACCTGCACGACTGGAAACAGAAATTCTTTTATATACGTCGTGGTGTTATCCCGATTGACATGCATTACCGGGCAGAGAGTTAAGGTGTTCCTCGAGTGAATGTTTCAATATCTTACACTGATGAAGATTGGTATACCACTCTAACTCGGAAGGTTACCCCGATCATCCAGTTGGAGGAGAGGGCGTTGGCGGCTGCTGGGATGAGCATGTTGTGGGTACCCCAAAACCCTAGGGCTTATCCGGTCTATGGGTACAGGGGAAAATGTATTGTTTTTTTGTTGTCTGCCTTTCTACTGTTTTTCCTTGCTTATCTTTTCACAATCTTTTATGTTTTTCAACAGGATACAGTTTAATGAATGTCTTTGATCCCAATGTGCGTGGTGCAATGATTGTGGCTGCGTTACCCGAGGGTCAACCGAGTTGGGTTGATCAGATAAGGAACAACTTCTTGCACCCCTCGAGTGAGAGCATGGCGACTTATGCCAACACTGTTTTAGGTGATGATGGTGAAGATGAAACTGATGTCGATACTGCTCCTACTCGGGAGGAACTTATACTCCTTTCGAGTGAGGAATCTGCTGGTTCGTATCAGGACCTAATTCACCGTTCCTCGCATGTAGGTCCACAACGAGGAGCTACTCGAGAGCCTCCTGACGAGGGCATTTCTACTCCTGTTGTGGATCCATAAGCTGCTGCTGCTAAATAAACAGAGACAAGGAAGAAGAAGAAAGAGGAGAGGGCGGAGGAAAAAAAGACTGAGGAGCTTGTTGCTGAAACGCCTCGTAAGCGTCCTTCTAACGCCTCTATCTTGGAATATGTTGTTGTTTCTGACACATTATCTGGTTTAGACGCAGGCGTCAAACGACCATCTCATGACTCGGATGATGATGCTACCTTGACAGAAATGATGAAGAAAAGGAAGGTGCTTGAAGACAAAAAGCGTGAGCTGGATGCGCAAACTACTGCTATGTTTTCTGAGAAAAAAGTCAAAGTTTATGGGTCAAACTGCTGCACCCACTGAGTCGGAGATTGACTTGCGTGTGTTCAGCAAGAAATCTGGCAATCGTTTAGAGAAAATATTCAAAGCTTCTTCTGCTCCACGATGTATGATCTATTTCGTTGCATGTATTTTGAGTTTCATCTAACTTTCTTTATCTTTTTAGCATGACTATTTGTGTTTTGCTGTAGCGTCTTTCAAAGCTGCCCGTTCTGGGTCCAAGATTGATATTTCAAAGATCACTCCGCCTGCCTCCCCTCCTTCCCAACCGCTTGATTTATCTCCTCCTAACCCTGATCCAAAGGTAAAAGGGTAAGGAAGATGATGTTGGGGTTGACAAGACAGAGAAGGTGGTCGAAAATGTTGTTGCCAGATCTAAGAAGGGTGATGTGCATGCTGTGGGTGCTAAGACAGATTAGGAATCTAGTGAAGCTACTCCTCAAGGCACTGTATATACTAAGCGTGTGTGTACTTCTGGAGGTAGTGGTGCTTCCGTTAGCCGGCAGGGTCTGGAAATTCACCGAGTTGAAGGTGGATCCTGGACAGCCCACAACCCATCCTATGATGACCTTCCGCATGTTCCTTGCTGGGGTTTGACCCAGGGTTCAAGGATGGATAGCCTCCCGAACTGCCGTGAGTTTTACTCCCTGTCTCTCCCCCCAGCAGAGAGACTTTTTCAAAAGAACCGCCATCGCATGAATCTCTTAGATGATCACAATCATGTTGGCGTTAACTACTTTGCCACTACTCAAGAGATTGTGAGGGAGTGGCAGGCAATGGGGGAGGACACACTAGAGTTTGAAGCTGCGAAGAAGGTTTTGCTGCCGAGCGGGAGGCTTTTAATGCTAAAAAGAAAGGTTTGTTGTGGAGGGTTGCAGACAACAAAGAGAAGCTTGCAAAGAAAAACAATTCAATGCCAACCGCTAGAAAGAATGGGAAACTGCATGCGAAAGGACCAACTGGGAGCTAAAGGCTGCCCGTGATGAGATAGTTTGGTTGAAAGGTGAGAAGACCAAGGAGAGTGACTAGCATGAATGTGTGGTTGCTGCTTATCAGAAGAGGGAAACTGAATCTAAGTTGTGGATTGTTGCCTTGGAAAAGGCTGTTGAAGAAAAGACAACTCAAAATAAAGCGTTAGAAATCTTAGCTGAAGAGATCAGTACTGATTGCAAGTGGTTGCTTGCTCGTGGTGTTCCCTTGGTACGCTTCTTTATTATTCCAATTTTCCCTATGCTACTTCTTATGTTGTGTATTTCTTCTCATGGCCTTTGCAGATTGCTGACCGGATAGTTAAGTCAGATGAGCTGGCGAAATACATGTTTAAGTTGGGTGGGGCCGCTTATGACAGCGATTGTAAGGATGGCTATGGTGAAGGTAGAGCAGCTGCTGTAGCCAACGAGAAAGACTATCACTTTGAACTCCACAAAGTTGACTGCACAACCAAGTATACTGCCAAGCGCCAAGAGTATGGATTTCTTGAATTTAGCATTGTTAGAGCCCCTGAGAAGTTAATCATGAAAGGTATCGCTATGGAAACCCTCAAGAAGGCACTTGAAGATGAAGATGTGGATGCTGGTGATGCTGGCCCGAGTCATCAGGACTGATTGCGTTAATTCTCTGGCTTGCATGCCATGTATGGGTCTGTTAACCTTGTAATCCTTAAACAATTTGGTGCTTGTGGTTGTAAACAATATGTCCTTACTGTTTGCGCTCGTTGATACATTATCCCAATTTTGTTGACATATATGCTAACTTTTAGTTGTTAATTTGCTTGTGTGAATTTTGTTTTAGTTACAATATGTGCATATGTTTAATTGCTTTGATCAGGTATTGCGAATGAATGATGGCTATGATAGGTTATTGTGTTTGGTCCACTTGGCTTTGCACTTTGTTGTGTCAAACCCAAGTGTCCCTACAATGTTTATTTTATCACTATTCCAATTGTTTGTTCGCGTGCCGGAAATGTACGAAGTGATCGCTAACAGGTTATTGTGTCTTATTGACCCGGCTGTGCACTTGGTGATGACCAGCTTTGGGGGTCTACAATGTTTGTGTTACCTTGTCTATGATGCTTTCGTGTATTCGTCGGTACGAAGTATAGTTGGCTGACTGGTTTTATTGTGTGTATTTGACCCGGCTGTACACTTAGTCGTGACGAGCCTTGGAGGTCTACAATGTTTTCTGTCGTTAAGCCAGCGATGTTTTCGTGTATACCCAAAGTAATGTATGCAATTGTAACAAAAATTCGCAAAAGATAGGATAATCAACACTTCTTGTATTAAAGGTGATTGTGTTGGGCGCGCGGCCATACATTAAAAGGACATATCATCAGCTGATTACATGTAACATTTTCGTAACTGTTGAGCGTTCCAAGTCCTAGGGACTTCTTTGTTCTCCAGCGTGCGCAACTTGTATGCTCCCTTGCCTAGGACCTTATCAACGATATAAGGTCCTTCCCATTTTGGAGCCAATTTGCCTGGTCTTTCGGCGTTAGATGCTTTGTTGTCCCTCAAGACATAGTCGCCAGGGTTAAAGGTGCAGATCCGCACCTTGCTATTGTAGTACTTCTCCAACTTTGTTTTGTAATTTGCTTCGTTTATTGCTGCCATTTCTCTCCTTTCTTCCAGGAGGTCCAGATCTAGCCTTCTCTATTCTTCATTGTTTATGGCGTTCATTGACAGCATTCTTGGGGAAGGCAAGCCGATTTCTGCAGGTATCACTGCTTCAGATCCATATACCAGACTGAATGGGGTTTCGCTGTTGCTCGTCTTCGGCATCGTCCTGTGAGCCCATAAGTTACTGGGCAATTCATCAACCCAGCCCCTTCGTTGAGTACCAAGCCTTGCTTTTATGCCATTGACAATGCTTTTGTTTACTGCCTCCACTTGACCGTTTCCTTGTGGGTGTGCCACTGAGGAGAATGTGTGCTCAATGTTCAGTTCTTTAAACCAATTCTGGAGGTCTTCGGCAGCAAAGTTTGTCCCACTGTCTGTAATGATCCTCAGAGGTAAGTCAAAACGACCGATTATCTGCTCCCATATGAACCTTTGAACCACCGTAGACGTGGTTGATGCCAACGCTTTCACTTCTATTGTAAGACCCTTTCATGTTTTATACGATTAACATATAATTTCCGACTCTAATTGTGTATTTACGATTACAAATACACTTGAAATTTTGATTTATTTAAAACATTTTAACATAGCATGCATAAATTCGCCGTTTAAAACATGACGACGAAACATTTAGCGAAAGCTTTATTCTTTATGTGTTCGGTTCCTTGCTGAGCTTGATCATCCTCCGGTGAATCAAATAATACATACATTTCATATAAACATGAAATTTGTTAGTTATATGGCGTTTAAAACGTGTTTAAACAAAATCACAAGACAAAACAGTTCACAACAACAACTTTGCAGGGTTTTAAAGTCGTCGCGTGACGCGACATCATTCATGAAACCTGTCGCGTGACGCGAGGGTTGTCGCATGCCGCGACAATGCTTGGTTACCTTCATCACGTGACGTGTGGGTCACGTTTCGACAGAAACTTGGTACAGCAACCTGCACTTTTCCAGCCAAGTTAGTTTTTACCGAAACGGACATAACTCACTCGTTTTTAATCCGTTTTGTGTCACGTTTCTTCCCAGCGTGATCGTAATTCGATTCTCCATCACATGGAGTTAAAATCCGACATCCAGATTAACAAAAACTAAGACTCTTATGCCTTCGGCTTAAAATAAAATTTCAACTTTTGACCCGTTCATGAATTTATCAAACTAAAACTAGTTTGTTGCACACAAAGTATCATGGACCTTATTTTATTACAGTTCCCTATTGTTCAAGGTCCAACCATGGGTTTCTTACTTATTCTTATCCATTTTGCTTAAATACTTATTTTGACCCGTCAAGGGTATTTAAGTACTTTTTAAAACACAAATCACTTTCAATCGCTTCTAGCATTATATTACCACTTTTATTATCTTGTAATCTTCCATCACCACTATATTTTGGTGGATTTAATGTGGTGATCCATATATTCTGAGTTTTTACCCCTTGGATTATCATTTTACGGCAAAGACTCTTATAGAGTCGTTTGACCAAAGATTTACATCTTTCGCTTTTTATACTTATTCTAAGTATTTACTTAATCCTAAAACTCGTTTCCAAACTACTTTTAAAGGTCGTTTGTTCAATTTAGCTTACAAAGGCGTTTTGGTCCATTTTAGCCTTTCATCTACGATGAAGGACTTTTGAAAGCATGTTTGACCAAAATCCCTCTATTTAACTATGATTTTGTTTGAAAAGTCATTATACTTTCCAAACAAAATATCCATTATTTAAAACATTCGATTTACCTATTAAAGTAACTAAATGTCTATTTTGACTTCATTTATCACTCATTGAACCTTACGTTCTAAATGAGTGTTACCCTATTACACATACCTGGCTCGAATCAATATATTGACCCGTTTTTACTACCTTGCTTTTATAATCGCTAATTCATAGCGATGCTAATATCCATTTGATATTTACTCTTGAAATAATATAACTCGACAATGGTCATTAGTTGATATTGTCAAAAGGTGATATCTTCACCTTTTTGATCCATTTGGTCTAAGTGACCGATTTTATGGATGAGATGATGTTTATTACTATCTCATCTATATGACTCGCTCCGGTTTACACCGTACGGTCATTTTAGTTATATTCCATTTCTTAACGCTCCTTAGCCTATTATGGCTTTCGTCATAAAGTGTCTTTCAAAACTAACGGTCATCGTCATCGAGTGACTGAATTACCGTTTTACCCTTATTACCTATGTTGGTTTACCATATAAGGTAACCAATTAAAACTCATTATATATCAGTCATTGCATGACCAATTAATCGTAGTAGTTCCTTTTTAACCATTCAATATGGTTTGTTATTATTGTCTGTTATTCCGACCCGTACGTGTCGCGTCGGAATATCATAATTCAAACACGACGTTCTTTTATTCATAACCTATAAAACAAATAGGTATTAAATAAAGGATGTAAGCTTTACTTACCTTGCATTCAGATTATGCTTTGCTTTTACACTTGATTCGTTTGACCCGCTTCCTTCCCAAGCTTTCACCTAGCTTGTCAGGCGTCAAACTATCATCATAATTTGTAAGATGGTTAGATTCGTCATAATCATTCATGACTATTCCATCCTATGATTTTTATGTCGAAATTACCATTTGATTGTAATAACGGTCAGTTTGACTTTCTAAACTCAACTGCCTATTAACTTAAATCGATGTGGTTCAACTACTCGTTAATTACTTGGTCAATTATCCGGTAAGTATCACTCCTATGTTACCGTTTTAATCCCGTATTAACCAAGTTCTTGTAATCATAACTTACTGAATTAATTCACAATGATATTAAACTTCATTGAACATGAACATATCATCTTTTTTATTTTATCATACAAAACCATTTCATAGCAAGTATGATCATGTACTCAAACACACAATTTGTTCAAGTATTTCTTGATTACTATCATGTATGATGATTCTAACCATAGTTATATCATCAGTTTCATCTTATGATTAAAACACTTATTCTACTGTGGTGAATCATCTAAACATTCAATCCATGTATCATATGTATAATTTTCACTTAGGGTTTTATTCCTAAGCAAGTATACATCACTAATTCAATCCTAGCTTCAATAATTCATCCATAATTCGCGATTATGATGATTATTCAATTTTTACAACTTCACGAATCATCAAGATTTTACATACCTTATGATCCTCTTGTTCGGGTGATCGTTATTTCACGTCCGGTTGTGAATTCGGGCTTCATTTAGCCCTTCAATCTGATGGATTTGTTGGAAGCTAGGGTTTTGGCTCCTGGGGAGCCTTCCCCTGATCGATCACGCACACACACACTTGTGTGTGTTGTGTTTTGTTTATTTTTATTTATAAGATAACCTTCTAAGTTATCCAAATGTGGCCCCTCATGTTTGGTTAGTTTATTAAGTAGGCTACAACCCACTAAATTCCAATATCATTCCCACTAATTAACTAGGTTAAATATTCTTAGTTAACTTAGTAGGTTTGGGGAAATTTATGACTTAGTTTATTTTATGTCCCGTTAATGCGGGCTTCTATAAACTTTAGTTTCCTCAAAAGCATTCTTTTCCATTTTTATTAAATATTAGGTTTAGTTATATAAATCCTAATATTTTCCAGGTGAATTTTACAGCTAATGGTACTTTACCCGTCTTTTAGTATTAACATGGTTTGATTACAAAACCCGTTTTCGGGGTGTTACAAGTCTACCCCCCCCCTTAAAGAGGTTTCGTCCTCGAAACCGTTATTGCATATTTCATTGAGTTTAAACTCAATGCAGTTGATTTCGATATCATTTGAGCATTGCTCATATTTTAACCAATTGTTAGCATTACCATAAAAATATGGTACCATTGGTTACTAAGCATATATGCATTTCATACGAAATAATGCAACTCAAAATAACATAATCTAGTTATTTCCACTTGTTTAGTTAATTTAGCGAAGTCCATCGCTTTTATACTTTCGGACTCTTCATGAATCCGTTATTTTAACCTGTTCAAAAGTCTTTAGTGAAATCTTTCACTTTTGATAAACAAACTCTTTTGTTTGAATTGACTTCCCGACACTTCGCTTGGGTTGTCTCATGATCCCTCAAAATAGGTGATCAGTATTTTCTTTTATTAAGTTCTCATGGGCCTTTGTCGTTTACTTGATCGAGTCGCCAATTTGGCCACTTGATCATGTAAATTTATTGATTTTGTTTATTCCACGCTATTATCATAATAAATAGCGTATTATCGAAATTCTCAATTTAAATTTCTACCTTAACCAGTCTCACTAACTAGACTTATTAGTCCAGTTACCTTATACACATCGCTTGGGTTATAATGTGATTATACTTCACATTACTTTTCTTGACCGTGATCGTGTCACGTCATGTTTAAGTTTATGTCAACCTTTCATTTTCGAAAATATTTCTTTTCGAATGTATCATCTTGCACTCGTTGGTGTCAAGACTCGCATCTTTTAGTATTTACAATTCCTATTCCTATCAGAATAGTCATATTTGTGAAAACGTTATTTCTTACTAAAACTGAATTTTAGTTTAGCGTTTTCTCTTTAACTTATGTCAATTACTCATATCAAGAAACTGACAGCTAAGAATTTATTCTTGTTCATTCTTATTTTATGCGGGGATTCTCAACTAGTTCCTTCACTTTACCTAAGTAACCCGTAGGTTCTTTCACTTAGCCTCGTGGGCTATTTCTCTAGGCTTTCACCTTATTAAGGCAAGGCCCTTATAGTTCATTTCTTTTTATTTATGACCCCAGAGGTCATTTTGGTCCTATAGACCTTTTCATTATTTATAACCCAAAGGTTATGTTGATCCCGTAGATCATTTATTACTCATGTCATTCTTAAAATACATGTTTGGTGTCAAGGCACCTTGTTTATGTTTGAAAATCATTTGGTTTCAAGTTTAAGATCCCTTGACCTTGACTGTAGTTCATGACTACAATCGTTTTATTTCGGATCATTATCCCAACTCTATGACTTCTCATGTCATTCATGCGTTGGTTCGTCTTATGCTTACCGTTATCTGGTTTGCATATATCCGTATTTGTTTATGTAACGCTACCGTTATCCGGCTTGCGCTTACTTATGCCATCCAGCATTATATTGTATTCCACCCGTTTGACTTGTTAATGTGAAATCCATCACTTATAAACAATCAAACTTTATTCTATATTCAACCGTTCAACCTCAGAACAGTTGAACATATTTATTCAAAATTTCTATTTACAATTTTATAATCTTTTAGTCATAACTCATAATCCAAGTCCTTTGACTTTCAATCCGCGTTCCCGTCTCTAGGTTTACGCATGTGTTTAATTTCCTACCCATCAATCGGGTGATTTACCGAAGTCATTATTAATGCAACCCTTTAGGTATGTATTAAGACTTCGTTTTAACTGGTTTGGCTGTCTTAGCGAAATCCATCGCTTTATTTAACCAAACCTTTATTCTTTATGTGACCATGCTTGATGGTCTTTTAAATTCTGAATGATGATTATCATCATCATCATCCTTTCTTTACTACGACCAAAGTCAATGACTTCGATCGTCTTTTTGTACGGGCAATACCTTCGTTTTTATGACCTCGCGGGTCATTTATCCTTTGGTTTTACATGCCCCCTTTTTTTTCAACCATGGCTCTTCCGTCCATTGTGACTTATTTCACTATTCACTTGGGTCATCTATTTCTATGCGCGCCATACATCGTTTTTATGGTTCCCTCGAAAACCATTTATACGAGTATGCCCATAAGATTTCTTGACCCCAAGGTTCTTTTAACTGTTTTTCGACCTTACCACATCGGATATAAATGTGCTCATTATAATAAGCTCATGGTATCATGTGTTCACTACCAATTACTTGGCCAGAGCAAGCGATCAACACATGGCTCACATAATCTTATGTTAATTACCACATCAAGTCCCATGTAAGTAATCTCTCGATTTATTTCATTTTTATGATTTCATTTGGTAAAACTTTATTTAATTGTCAATTTACAATTATTAGTTTTACCCATTTTATTCGTGAACATATAAAATGTCCCTTTTATACCCATTTATACAATCACATTCGTTGACGTGATCATTACTTTTCTCAATAGGATCTATATTGAAAATACTTACTTGGATGATTATTTTCATCCAAGTTTATATTTAACTAAATTCAGTTATTGTCTTATTATTCACGACTGTGAATAATATATATTTCTACTGAATTTCTCTTGGAAACGTCATCCTGGATAGGTAATCTATCCAGGTTTTCCAAGTTTCAAATTCTATATGTAATTGTCATTCACTATGTGTTTGTTGCATATTTCTAGTTATACTATGAGTTTAAGACGTGTACCTTGTAGATACTTGCCCTAATAACGTTCCTTGTTGTTCGATCTCTCATTCGAGATCGTTTCTCGATTCATGTCTTTGGCGTGTATGACTTACTTGTCATACTTCAAACTATTTCTTTACCGCATCGATAATTCTTTAAACTCTCGTCATCTTTCAATGCGAGGTTCCTTCAACTTAAAATGTCTACACATGTTAGTAATGTTAACATTAACAAGCACCCGTATTCTCATACAATGCTTTCTATAACACGTGTTAACACACAAAATCCGTTTAACTGTATCGGTCTTTTATCGCTTTCCTTGAGGTAACGTGTTTTACACGATAAACCTATGTGTTGTTTTCAACACTTTACATGCTAGACCGTTAATGTATTGAATAACTTACCGGATTTTGCGATCAAGCTTCGAACCGAACACCAATCTGTATCAAGAACATAAGGTTTAAGTCCAAGGATAGTTTTTTTCCCACCATACTTGAATCTCTTAAACCAGGGCTCTGATACCAACTTGTAAGACCCTTGCAAGTTTTATACGATTAACATATAATTTCTGACTCTAATTATGTATTTACGATTACAAATACACTTGAAATTTTGATTTATTTTAAACATTTTAACATAGCATGCATAAATTCACCGTTTAAAACATGAAGACGAAACATTTAGCGGAAGCTTTATTCTTTATGTGTTCGGTTCCTCGCTGAGCTTGATCGTCCTCCGGTGAATTAAATAATACCTACATTTCATATAAACATGAAATTTGTTAGTTATATGGCGGTTAAAACGTGTTTAAATGAAATCACAAGACAAAACAGCTCACAACAACAATTTTGCAGGCTTTTGAAGCCGTCGCGTGACGCGACATCATTCATGAAACCCGTCGCATGACGCGAGGGTTGTCGCGTGCCGCGACAATGCTTGGTAACCTTCGTCGCGTGACGCGAGGGTCACGTTTCGACAGAAACTTTGTACAACAACCTGCACTTTTCCAGCCAAGTTAGTTTTTACCGAAACGGACATAACTCACCCGTTTTTAATCCGTTTTGCGTCACGTTTCTTCCTACGTGATCGTAATTCGATTCTCCATCACATGGAGTTAAAATTTGACATCCAGATTAACAAATACTGAGACTCTTAAGCCTTCGGCTTAATATAAAATTTCAACTTTTGACCCGTTCATGAATTTATCAAACTAAAACTAGTTTGTTGCACACAAAGTATCATGGTCCTTATTTTATAACAGTAACCTGTTATTCAAGGTCCAACCATGGGTTTCTTACTTATTCTTAACCCGTTTTGCTTAAATACTTATTTTGACCCGTCAAGGGTATTTAAGTACTTTTTAAAACACAAATCACTTTCAATCGCTTCTAGCATTATATTACCACATTTATTATCATGTAATCTTCCACCACAACTATATTTGTGGTGGATTTAATGTGGTGATCTATATATTCCGAGTTTTTACCCCTCGGATTATCATTTTACGGCAAAGACTCTTATAGAGTCGTTTGACCAAAGATTTACATCTTTCGCTTTTTATACTTATTCTAAGTATTTACTTAATCCTAAAACTCGTTTCCAAACTACCTTTAAAGGTCGTTTGTTCAATTTAGCTTACAAGGGAGTTTTGGTCCATTTTAGCCTTTCATCTACGATGAAGGACTTTTGAAAGCATGTTTGACCAAAATCCCTCTTTTTAACTATGATTTTGTTTGAAAAGTCATTATGCTTTCCAAACGAAATATCCATTATTTGAAACATTCAGTTTACCTATTAAAGTAACCAAATGTCTATTTTGACTTCATTTATCACTCATTGAACCTTACGTTCTAAATGAGTCTTACGCTATTACACATACCTGGCTCGGATCAACATATTGACCCGTTTTTACTACCTTGCTTTTATAACCGCAAATTCATAGCGATGCTAATATCCATTTGATATTTACTCCTGAAATAATATAACTCGACAATGGTCATTAGTTGATATTGTCAAAAGGTGATATCTTCACCTTTTTGACCCGTTTGGTCTAGGTGACCGATTTTATGGGTGAGATGATGTTTATTACTATCTCATCTACATGACTCGCTCCGGTTTACACTGTACGGACATTTTAGTTATATTCAATTTCTTAACGCTCCTTAGCCTATTATGGCTTTCGTCATAAAGTGTCTTTCAAAACTAACGGTCATCGTCATCGAGTGATTGAATTACCGTTTTTACCCTTATTACTTATGTTGGTTTACCATATAAGGTAACCAATTAAAACTCATTATATATCAGTCATTGCATGACCAATTAATCGTAGTAGTTCCTTTTTAACCATTTAATATGGTTTGTTATTATTGTCTGATATTCCGACCCGTACGTGTCGCGTCGGAATATCATAATTCAAACATGACGTTCTTTTATTCACAACCTATAAAACAAATAGGTATTAAATAAAGGATGTAAGCTTTACTTAACTTGCATTCAGATTATGCTTTGCTTTTACACTTGATTCGTTCGACCCGCTTCCTTCCGAAGCTTTCACCTAGCTTGTCAGGCGTAAACTATCATCATAATTTGTAAGATGGTTAGATTAGTCATAATCATTCATGACTATTCCATCCTATAATTTTTATGTCGAAATTACCATTCGATTGTAATATAGGTCAGTTTGACTTTCTAAAGTCAACTGGCTATTAATTTACATCGATGTAGTTCAACTACTCGTTAATTACTTGGTCAATTATCCGGTAAGCATCACTCCTATGTTACCGTTTTAATCCCGTATTAACCAAGTTGTTGTAATCATAACTTACCGAATTAATTCACAATGATATTAAACATCATTGAACATGAACATATCATCATTTTTATTTTATCATACAAAACCATTTCATAGCAAGTATGATCATGTACTCAAACACACAATTTGTTCAAGTATTTCTTGATTACTATCATGTATGATGATTCTAACCATAGTTATATCATCAATTTCATCTTATGATTAAAACCCACTTATCCTACTGTGGTGAATCATTTAAACATTCAATCCATGTATCATATGTATAATTTTCACTTAGGGTTTTATTCCTAAGCAAGTATACATCACTAATTCAATCCTAGCTTCAATAATTCATCCATAATTAGTGATTATGATGATTATTCAATTTTTACAACTTCACGAATCATCAAGATTTTACATACCTTATGATCCTCTTGTTCGGGTGATTGTTAATTCACGTTCGGTTGTGAATTCGGGCTTCGTTTAGCCCTTCAATCTGATGGATTTGTTGGAAGCTAGGGTTTTGGCTCCTGGGGAGCCTTCCCCTGATCTATCACGCACACACACACATGTGTGTGTTGTGTTTTGTTTATTTTTATTTATAAGATAACCTTTTAAGTTATCCAAATGTGGCCCCTCATGTTTGGTTAGTTTATTAAGTAGGCTACAACCCACTAAATTTCAATATCATTCCCACTAATTAACTAGGTTAAATATTCGTAGTTAACTTAGTAGGTTCGGGGAAATTTATGACTTAGTTTATTTTATGTCTCGTTAAAGCGGGCTTCTATAAACTTTATTTTCCTCAAAATCATTCTTTTCCATTTTTATTAAATATCAGGTTAATTATATAAATCCTAATATTTTCCGGGTGAATTTTACCGCTAATGGTACTTTACCCGTCTTTTAGTATTAACGTGGTTTGATTACAAAACCCGTTTCCGGGGTGTTACATCTATCCATTTGGTAAAGTAGTCGATAGCGACTATGATGAACTTTACTGCTCCTAGGGCTTCTGGGAAAGGACTGACCATGTCTACTCTCCACTGTTGAAACGGCCATGCCGTTGTGATAGGGGCCAGCTCGTTCTTAGGGCGCATGGTTTTTGGTGCATGCCTTTGACATCCGCTACACTTTCTCAATACTTTGACTGCATCTAAATGCATTCCTAGCAAGTAATAGCCTGCATTCATCACTTTTGCCACTACCATCCTTGGACCAGCGTGAATGCCACAGATTCCTTCGTGCACCTCGCGAATTAAGTAATTGGCATCTTCGGGGTCTACGCAACGTAGTAGTGGTCCGAGGTATGATTTTCTGTATATGATGCCATTGGACATTTGATAGTGCTCTGCCTTGTATTGTACCTTTCTTGCCTCTGCCTGGTTCTCAGGTAAGATTCCAGATTGTATGTACATAATGATTGGAGTTATCCAGGATGTTGATCCCAGTTGGATAACGTTAACCTGCCTCAATGGAACTGACGGGTTGCTCAATACTTCAATACACACATCTTTGGCCAAGTGTTGAAAACTGGTCGATGCAAGTTTGCTCAGTGCGTCCGCGGGCTTGTTTTCACTTATATTGATATGATGTACCTTGAAAGAATCGAAGCTTTGAAGCAGGGTTTTTGCTTGCTCTAAGTATAGTGCCATGGCGTCTCTTTTTGCGTCATATTGACCGTTGATTTGCCCTGCCACGAGCATCGAGTCAACAAGCGCTTCTATGTATTTGACCCCCATTTTGATTGCCAGTCGTAGTCCAGCAAGAAAAGCTTTATATTCTGCTTCATTGTTTGTACTTTTGAAGTCCACACGAATAGCGTATGTGAATTCATGCTTTTCTGGGCATACTAACCTTAAGCCTGCCCCTGCTCCATCCTTATTGGATGCGCCATCTGTATACAACAGCCACGGCTCTTCAGAACATCGGTTTTCTGCTTTCTCCATCGCTTTGCATTCTCGATCCTTGTCGTCAGGCACTTCTGTAAGGAAGTCAGCTAGTACCTGACCTTTAATTGTTGGTCTTGATCTAATAACCACATTATGGCCTCCTAATTCGATGGCCCACTTTGCCAACCTACCTGATATTTTTGGTCTTGTTAGAATATTGCCAATATTGTAATTTGTCAGGACGTGGATAACATGATTGGCGAAATACCCACGTAACCTTCTAGATTCATGGATCAGTGCTAGGACTAACTTTTCCATGATAGAATACCTTGTTTCTGGATCATTCAAAGTGCGACTGACGTAGTACACTGGTGTCTGCGCGCCTTGTCGATCAACCAAGAGAACTGCACCCACTGCCTTCTCCGATGCTAACAGGTACATGACCAATGGCTCGTCTTTCATTGGGGCTGTTAATGTTAGTAGGCGTATCAAACAGTCCTTCATTTCTATGAATGCAAGCTCTGCTTTCGGAGTCCATAGGAATTGGTTTTTCTTCACACAATTATGAAGGGTTTTGATAAACGTCAATGACTTTGCTGCGTGGTTAGCGAGGAAGCGGTTTAGCGCTGCTAAACGTCCTGCTAGTTTTTGCATTTTTTTTATCGTAGATGGGGAAGGCATTCGCTCTATTGCTTGCAGTTTTTCGGGATTGACCTTGAACCCATCTTTGGTAACGATGAAGCCCGGGAATTTTCTTTCTTCCATTCCAAAGGAGCACTTTGCTAGGTTCAACTTGATGTTTACCCCTCGTAATGTGTCAAAAGTCTTCTGGATGTTTTCCAACATCAGATCTTCTTCTTTTCTCATGATGACTAAATCATCTATGTAGACTTCAATGTACTTTCCGATAGCATCGCTAAATGTTTCATTCATTAGCGTTTGATATGTCGCTCCTGCATTCTTTAGCCCAAAGGGAATTTTCGTGTAACAATACAACCTTGTTGGCGTACGAAATGCCATCTTGTCTTTGTTTTGGATTGCCATCTGCACTTGATGGTATCCTTTGTAACAATCGAGAAAGCATTTCCATCGGAAAGATGCCAATGAATCGATCTTTTCATCAATCTCAGGTAAAGCGTAACAATCTGATGGGCAAGCTTTGTACAGATCCTTATAGTCTACACACATTCTCCAACCGCCATTTCCTTTTGGCACCATTACTGGGCTAGCAACCCAGGTTTGGTATCGCACTTCTCTGATGATGCCGACATTAAGCAACTCTGTGATTTGTTCTTGCATGGTTTCGTGCTTTACGTCTCCTAAATGGCGTTTGGTGTGTACGACAGGCTTGGCATTTTCAGCTACGTTCAATCTGTGTTCCGTTATGTGCCGTGGAACACTGAGCATATCGGCTGGTGTCCAGGCTAAGACATCCATGTTTTTGAACAATAATTTATTGAGCGATGCGCGTGTTACTTCTGACATCGCTGGACCTAAAGTGATTGTTTGCTCTGGATGCTTCCTGTTTAGAATCCACTTTTCAGGTTCCATGTGCGGAGTCGGCTTGCTTGACTTTGAAGGTCGCACCTCATCAGTTACGAGCACTTCTTTGCTTGCATAGATTATGGTTACTCCTGTCTCTGTCGGAAATCTGATTGTTGAGTGTGGCCCTAAACAGATCATGCTGAAGTCTCCTTGGGACTCTCTTCTTAAAATAATATCATGCTATGAATTCCCTGGTAAGACCATGAACATAACTTCTTCAATCCTTGAATTCTTCCCATCAGAAAGTAGCACCGGAAAAGATATCTGGCCAAGAGGAAAGACGGCTTCGTTGCAGAAACCAGTGAGTAGGTAATCCACTGGTTCTAAGCGCGCCTTATCCTCTTGGTCCCGTTGGTTAAAACATTACTCGTATATGATGTCCGCGGTGCTTCCTGGGTCGATAAAAATGTAATCTGTCTGGTAGTGGTCAAACACACCAGAAATGACAATGGGTCTTCTCTCCCTTGGGCAACCTCGTACTACCGGGAAGACAACTTGCCTCTCGCGCCAGGAGTCATCCTGGGCGCGCCTGTTGTAATTTTTTTGGCTCTTCTCTGACCCCCTTGAATCATATGTGTTTCCAACTTTCGAAGTTTCTTGTTATCTTGACCCTCTTCTCTTCTCTGAATTTGACGGTTGTCTTTTTTCCCCCTTTGATCAAATGGGTGAACTTACCACCCTTCAGAGCTCGTTCTATATCCTGTCTTAAACTAATACAGTCATCTGTTAGATGGCCTGTATCTTTGTGGAATTAACAAAAGAGGTTCGGGTCTTGCCCTCTTTTGTTTCGCATCCGCAACGGAGCTTTAAATTGACGGTTTTCAGTTGAAAAGACTTCAGAAGGGGTTTTTGTCAGAGGTGTCCATTGTTTTCTCTATTTTCTTTCTTGACTTCTTTGCGATAGCTGATTTGGTTGATGGTCGTGTGTGCATCCTCAGCTGGTGGGCTTCTTTCTTTATAGCCAGATGCCTTCCAGGGTTGACCATTTCCCTTCTTGTTGCGTCTATCGTTGGCGTGCTGGCTATAGTTATATGGATGGCTATCGTCGTCGGTCTGCTGTTTCTTGCAATGGTTTTTGTTGCTTCGATAAAAGTATACCAATCTTTGGGATTCCCATCTCTGCCCTTGACTCTTTTGATTAAATCGTCACATTTGACAACTCTCATGAAATGCGCGCGCATCATTTTCTCCCCAACATCTCCTATTTCCAAACATTCTTTGTTGTATCTGGTGATAAAGTCTTCAATGCTTTCATGATCTTTTCTCCAGATGTTTAAACAATCTGCCAGGTCTCTGGTGTGCCTGCGCTGTTGGGAAAAGTGTGCCAGAAACTTGTTTTGAAAGTCCATCCAGGACTTGATCCTTCCTTCTTGTAAACTATCAAACCATGTGCGTGCTGCGCCAATGAAGGTTTGCACAAACAGATGACACCAAATAGGCAATGACCAACCACCTACTACCCCTGCGCCAGTGAAGACTTGAAGGTGATTATCAGGATCTATAAGGCCATTGTACTTTCCCACATTGTGTGGTAATTTTGTCTTATCTATTGGAGCCATTGCAATTTCTCTGATGAACTTTGATTTTTCATCTATGCCTTCAGGACGATAGCTTAAGGTGTAGTCATACTCGGCATTCGGATTATATCCCGCGCGTGCGCGGGGTCTGTACGCCTCATGGCTTGGTGGTAGTCTGCTGAAGACGGTGCTTTCTCCTTGTTTATAAGTTGAGTCATCTTCTTCATTGTAACTCTACCATTCATTGTTAATGTTGCGTGGGCCTAAACGACTGTGCAATGGAGGTTTCTTTTGTTGGTAAGTGTACTGCTCATATTTGCTTTTTGTTTCATCATAGTTGTCGCGCGTGTCGTGCGCGCTTTGTCTCCTAATGGTGGATGATTTCTCATGTTGTTGGTTACGCGCGTGCCCATGCGCGTGTGTCTGTTGCGGAATTTGGGTGCTTGGTGGCCTTTGAGGTGGAGTAACAAAGGTGGATGGAGCAGCTTGTGCCTGGAGCAGTGCTTGTTGTGCGCTTAACTGTGCATAGACCATGTTTAAAGATGTTGTCTGCTTGGTGTACCAGGAGGCCAGCGTTTCTCCTTCAGGTAGCCCTAAGATAGCTGAGAAGTTTAGCTGGGCCTGAGCCGATGGTGCTGAAGGACCAGCACCATGGTTTGGCGTTTGGACTCCTGGGGTTGTTTGGTTGATGACTCCAGGGGGTGTTTGGTTGTTAGCTCTAGGTGTGGCTTGGTTGATAACTTTGGAAGAACTGCCAAAGAGATCAGGTATTTCGTTGTTCACATGTTCTTCTCTGATGGTCCCGTTCCTTTGGTGCCCTTGGACGTGAACGGTGTCCGTATGCAACTCAAAGGAAGAGCTTTCTCCGTCTACATGAAGAGAAGGGTTTTGTTCAGCCATTCAGAGAGTGTTTTTGAAGAGAAAAGAGAAGAAAATGGTTAACACTTAGGCTAACCAGCTGGGTCGTCTCGTGATTAAGGGTTCAATCTCTTCCTCCACCCGCCGACTGCTGGATTCCTGCAAACAGGACACCAGTGACTCGCCACAAGGAGGGGAATACGGGGGTTCTCCTTGTGACCACCCTCCGGCGTGAGAATAAGTATTGTTCTGAGGAGAATAGTGTGTATTGTAGGTGAAATAGAGAGAGAGCCCAATGTTAAACCTATAGGTGAAGTCTCCTATTTATAGCCGAAGAATGAAGGAGGGAAAGAGGGCCTTTCCAGCTGCTGCTGAATGCCAGCTGTCCAACCAAGAGGAATATCCTCTTGGTCTCCTCTGTCGTGTCCAGAGTAGTGGATGACGTGGCGCATCTTTATTCGTCCAGATAGGAGAATTTTAGTAGTGGTTGTCGGCTTGTCCTAGGAATATCTTGCAAGTCCAGCTGGCGTCCATCTACTGGTGACACGTGTTGTCCTTTTTGTTTGGTGGAGCATCTTTGGTGTCACATGCGATTTCTTCCAAAACCTTCTTGAAGCTTCTGGATATGCTCTGCTGATGTAGGCGCCATGCTGGATAAAAGTGGTGTGGTCCTTGCCATGTGTGCATAGACTTGGGACCATACCTCTTCACATATAAAAAAATAAACATGCGATTTTCTTAAAGTATTATTATGATCTCTGGTCTCAAAAGCCCACAAAACTTGTTTATTTGTTTTATCTATACTATATATATAAGCATATCCAAAGGGCAACTTAATGTTATTTGCCACTTTATTTAAAATTCCTTTAATGCATAATATACAAGCTCATTATGCAAAGGTTTTGGGTGGCCAAATATTTCATTCAAAATTTAAATCCCGCTCATCCCATACACCTCAAACACGCAGGCATCAAATTAAACCAACATTTCAAAATTCAAGGACGCCTCTTCTCTTTCTTCTCTCTCTCAAATCCCATGTGAATCAGATCTGGATCTGCTCTCTCTCTGTCGATTCATCCGTAAATCATCGAAGAAAAACATCAATTCGCTTGCTGATGCCTATTCACAGGTATGATTTTCTAGGGGGTTTGATATTCACCATCTTACGGTTTTGTTCTTATTCATGTTGGCTTAGATCTAGGGTTTCTTTATTCGGAAAATGGTTCTTACATTTTTCTTTGAAAACCTTTTTCAATTTTAGTAAATTTAACATTTCTGGATCTTAAATTTTCATCCTTCTCAGTATAGGCACTGCATGTTTGCATGCATTTTCTGCATTGTGCTTCATTTTTATTTTCAGATTTTCACCAATTTCATCATTATTGCCCATTGATTTAACCTTGTTTGACAACTCAGTAGATTTAGCTTGAGTTTTTACCTCTGTTTGATCTGCCAACGTTGTTTTGTCGGTTGTATTCTTTAAAAATTTCATCATGTGACATCTGTGCTTGTGTAATCATTGTACAAACTCCGAACCATTCAATATCAACAAAACAATGTGTTTTGATCCTAATCTTTGTTTATTTATGTTTGACATTTTGAACGTTTTGATTTTTGATCGATTTTAAACTCTATATCACTTTCTTGAAAGTTATACGCAAACTGATGCGTAAACGTAATCAGTTTAACGCGACAAACACTCCGGAACAGCAACATAAGCTTAACATACCTTAAAAAACCTTTACATAACTTAGAAATAAGTTTTGAAGGGTTTGGTATGGCAAAAACAAGTTTATTCGCTCACAGGGACTATTTGCATCAAACTGCAAAAGTCTGCCGTTTCGTATGGCAACGTACAATACGGAACATGATCATAAGCTAAACATACCATAAATAACCTAAACATAGCTTAGAAATAAGCTTTGAGTGGTTCGGTGTGCGAAAATATGCTTATTGGATCATACAGGGACTAAAAGCGTCAAAAACGGGGTAAGTTTGCATTTACGCGTATATCTTGCGTTCTGACCACATCCGGACTTCCAAAAATTTTTGTAGACACTAAAATATTTTATTTTAGTGATTGGAATGCAAAAATACCATTTGTCTCTTAATTTGGATCGTTTTCGCTTCCGTTCGAGTTTCGTCGTAATTAACCGAACAACGTGACCGTACGACCAAACGAACCGACATCCTTGATATTTCTGAGCATCTTTTGTGTCCCCTATACTTTGACCACCTTATAGGGCCTTGAAAATGGCTTAACGGGGGTTAAAAGTGCCAAAAATCAGTTTAAACATGTGCAGGGACCAAACCTGTAACTTTTGAAACTTTGCTGAAACGACCAGAGGTCGCGGGCCCCGTAAGCTGATCCCCATTCCTTACGCGGGGCGCGAGAACATGCCCAGTAACAGAAAGTTCATTTTCAGCAACTGTTTGCAAATCCAGGGGCTGTTCTTGCAATTCCTTTGTGTGATGACCAAGTTAAGCCTTCTCCAAGCAATAATAACTGTCACTAAACACATGCATGGCTGAGATTCATTGCTTGGTGGCCAAACAAACACTTGGAATGATCTTGTAAGCTCCCCACAAGTATAAATAGCTTGTTTATTCACTTGATTCATTGCTCATTCTCATATTTGAACTCTAAGTGGAGGAATCCCTGCAAAGGAGCCACCTACCTGAGTTCTAATATCTTCCTTCTAGCCTTTGAACATCAAGTATGTGTTCTTTCATGGCTTAGTAGTGATTTTCAGCTTTTTAGAGCTGAAAGTCAAACTGTTTGACCAACAGTTTGACTTTCGGTTTTGACCATCTATTGGTCAAGTCAAAGTTCAATTGAACTTTGCAACATGATTGTAATCACGCTGGTTATAAATCCTCAGCGATTATACCTACTGATTACCATGTTGACTAGGTGTACTGACAAGTCAAAGTTTCGGTCAAAATGCGTATTTACGCGCATTTTGCAACGGAACTATTTTCGGGTATCAAAACCCATTGTTTTGATACCAAATCAGTTTTCTAAGTTAGTTTAACATGTTTAACTTGTCACTACTAGTTTAGTGCTTTTTAGGGTCGTAAGTTAAGCGGTCTAGACAACCGCTTAGACTTTCGAACCCGACCCGTTTGGTCGATCATTAGGATCCGACCAAGCATGTTTAGTGATCATAGTTGCATAATGAATAACCTATTGAGGTTATACCTTATGATCACATAAGTTGGTTAGTTATTTGTTAAGTAGATTAAATGCCCATAGGAAATGACCAAAATGCCCTTTTGAAGCATAAATCCATATTTTGCATATGTGATCAACTTTTTGACATATAATCTGATTTAGTAACATGTTTAGGCATAATTGGGCATGTAAGACTTGACATAGCACATAGTTAACCATCCGACCTTAGTTTTATGTAACCGACACGTTATAGTAGCTTATACTACCATAACGGGTCAAAACAGGTCAAAAGCACATATGTAGACTTCCAAATCAGAATGTTAGCTCTATTAAATCATGCCATATGAGTTCAAATACTCATTTGATTTATAGAACCTCATTCTATCCTATCTCCCGATTTAGGATCCGTTTATTAACATAGTTACCTATACTAGGTGCCTTGTTGATTTCGTGATCCTTGAAGCTTTATTTGGTTTTATTCTCAAGACTAATAAGCAATTCCAAGTGAGTACATAGTTTCCCGCTTTTACCGCTTTCAAATACTTTGTGGTGATACACATGTGCATATTTGTTACTTTCATGCTTTTCATTGCTTTTTATGACATAACATGCTAGTTTCACCTAGTACACATATAGTACATGATTTCAAATATGTTTTGCTATGTATGTTGACTAAGCATGCTAGCACATTGATTTCATAGATACCTTTGTTTCATATGTTTACTCAACATATGGACACATTGTTTTACATCACATTTCGGCTTTGTATGTTTACTGAGCATATACTAGCACAATTGATTTCATGAACATTTCTACTAGGTATGTTTACTTAGCGTACTTAGTACAAGGTTTTCATTTAGCATGCTTACATTGGTATGACATTTGGTATGTTTAACGGGACAATAATACATTCATTAACATTGATCACGCCGCTCAGTAGTATGTAATGGTACCATAGGACTTGACAAATCCCGTTTCCGACTTCCTAGGTTTATTTGAAAGTTGGGAATGACAGAATCCGATATACATAACATAGATAAACCTTTAATTTGTTTAAGGGTTTGTCGCCACAGTCGCAAGGCTTGAATGTATGCGTTTTAACATTACTACATAAATGTTCGTATCCATAAATCATTGTTTTCTGCAAAACATAACATTTGTTTTAAACTTAGGTTTATTAAAAAATTTTGTTTTGTACATTTTTCCTATGGGGTTAAGTAATTACTAGTTATTCACCATCATGACATTCGTTTTCACATTGACATTATCATATAGTTTGAGTAGATACTTTCTACTTGCTATACATTACATTACATTTTGGTATACATGACACAGTTTACACATGACATTGAACATTGTTTACACATGAACATTTTTAACATTGGTTTAAACAAGACATTTTTGGTTGGTTATTGATAAGTGACTTATATTACAAGGCTATGTGTAATGTAATAAAAGCATGGTGGATACGCCGCTGGTACTTCCTATATATAAGTGCTTTTATGATATTACATATTGTAGCGTTATCTAAATCACTTTGACAAAGACATGAAACATTTTATACAGATAGCATACTTTACATGACATTGTTTTACAAACAACATGTTATACACAAATTCATTTTACTTGGTTATTTATTTAACCATGCATTATTCTTCTATATCATATGATTTTCATATCGATTTTCACATGATTTTATAAAAGAAAACAATTTACAAGGTTCATGACTACTTTTGTTAAACATTTCTTTTTAAACTATAAGTCATGAATCCTTCATAAACAAAACCTATGTATCTCACAGACATTTTTATGCTGACGTACCTACTTTCACATGTGTTTCAGGTGCTAATGCATGATGATGTTTGTGCTACACTTAGGCGGACTCGTGCCTTAGTGATTTAAAAGACAGTTAATTATGTTTTGTTTTGTTAAATTCTAAGACAATGTAAACATTAATCCTAATAATATAACACTTTAAATACCATGGTTGTTGAAACAATAATTCTGTCGCATCACTCCCCGACGTTTCCGCCGCGGTTTGCTGTTTTAACGCGGCCGGGGTGTGACAGAAGAGTTGGTATCAGAGCCAATGGTGTGACAACCGTCAAAATTTCAGGTACTGTACAAATCAATTAATCTTAATTACGTGCTTAATGACTGTGCTTGATTACAACTGATAATTTAAACTGCTCTATGATTCTATATCATATATACATGCATCATATTTTATACAGTCACTCCATTCATTACACACCTACATTAGTGACATACTTGATGCACTCAGCACAATTGACACACTGAACGGTTGATTCAGAAATAATGCTGACAATACCAGCAAATAGACAAACAATGTTTTATGGCCAGTATGAGCCAGGGATAGAACACTACACTGGTTTGGAGTGTAGGGAAGTGAGGACCATAAGACTGCGTCATTAGGTGATAGATATAATGCCGGGAAGTGCCTAAAACACGCATTAATTACAGAATTCTGCTTTCTTTTATTAAATTCAGCATTTTATTGTATCAATAGAATACACAAATATAGCAGAGTGGTCCTGTATACTTTCCTAAGTGCCAGGAATGATTTCGTTACAAAAAGTTGCATAAAAGACGCTATGCGGTACAATTTAACACTTTAACGGAACGATACGTAACCGAACAACCGGACAGTACCCGGGACACCGAAATTTTGACAGAAACATTACTGTATTATTCTTAAATAATCATGGTCACAAAAATCACCACACACTATAGAAACATGGCATACACCCACTATTATAGAAAATACCCTAAACCTTCTAAATAATTACCTACTAATAATCAAATTTTACAATCTACCCCCCCCCCCCCCTAACCGAATTTCAGCCCTCATGGACCCCACCCAAGATTTTTAATCATGCCTCCTTGATCATGCTTTAATTTCATTGGGAAGATTTCTTGTTGAGATATCCAAGGTGTAAGAGCATCTCTAATTTGTATGGCCACTCAAGATCCTTAACGATTACAATCTTACACCCTTCTCTCTCTTATTTTCAGCCCTCATAACCGAACCCACCCCCTCATCTCTCTCATACCTTCATCTTCTTCACTACAAGTCCCCTTTCCAAGCTTGAAGATCATTCAAGGAAGTTGCAAGTTGAGAAGCATTCAAGGAAGCTTTATTCTAATCTTGTCATCATCTTTTCTCGCTATCATTTGCACAAGATTTCTACCCTAGCCTTGTGCTAGTAGTAAGTCCCTTCACACCCTTGTTCCATCTTGTTCTTTGTTATGATATGTATAATGTTCATGGCACACAAAAGCTAAAACACTAAAAATAAACATGCTGATTGAACTTTCCAGCCAATTTCAACAGGCTGTAACTTGGTCATTTTAAATCTAAAAACTGAATTTCTGGAGTCTAAATTGTGTAATTTTGAATAACCGAACAAATGGCACTGGAATCATAATTTTTCGAGGTCGTTTACTATTTTTAAAGAATTATTTTAAGACAGCAGCTCAAGCTGAAATTTTCCTGCTGAAAAAGTGTGTCGTATTCGGAGTCGAAACCTGAAACCTGAGCAGAATCAGCTCATGGGATTTTTACTGTAGATGATCACTGTTGTTTACGTGACCTTCCAACTGGAATTTCGTCGATCGGACTTACGATTGATTTTTAGTGAATTTTTCCGTAAAACTGCAATCAGAAAGTATCAAATCTGATTACAGTCGGGTAAAAGAATTTTTATATAAAATTGATAATGAACTGGTCCCCGAAATTTTTGCACAATAAATTTTGGATTATATATAACATTCTGTAAAAATTTGAGAATTTTTGGAAAAGGTTAACTATTTTATAAAAATCCTCGAAAACAGTCCAGTTTTGGGTAATGAAGCTGAAATAAAGTAAGTAATGCTTTGTAGGTCTAAATGTCGGTTTGATTATTGAGAATGATCTACGGGATATATGTAAAAGAAAATGATATGCTATTAAGCATGGACCCCTCCATTTACAAAGGAGACTATGGCGAAATTTTCCGAAAATCCGAACACTTAGTAAATATTTTCTGGACAAGTGTTTACTAGTATATGATAGACTATGTTTTTCAAGCATAAAACTCGCCATAATTTTTATAACGAAATACAGAGTATCGGACGTTGGTTTCATGCAGGAATATGGTTAAATATGTATTCTCCAAAATGGGACTTAAAAATATAATTCCAATACGAATAGACATATGTAAAATATCCCATCCTTGGGAAGGAAATACGAATACACAAGTATGAGAAGTATTATTACTAAAATATTGAAGACACTTTAAAACGTAACTCAAAGGCACTAATCAATACTAAGACAAGGCACGACCCGTTCGTCTAATAGACGTTAGACCGTTGTAGGTAGTCGTGTTTGCTGAGGAGATTTGGGTTACGAGTACCCAAGACGCAATACTGTGAGTTCATGTCCCCCTTTTCTCTTAACTATTTTCAGTTTTACACCTCGGGGGTGAAGTACATGTTACAGACATTTACAGACATTTACAGACATTTATTTACATGGTATGGTTAGCTTAAGGAGGGTTTTTATTACGCGAACATGTGAGTGGTGGGCACAACACTTAAGGCCATCAATCCTCGTTGTAGGACCGAGACACATTAGTGATAGATCTATTTGGGTGTAGCGAGCCCCACTCCTGAGTCCGCCGAGTGGACCATGAAGTGACTAAGTGCCCGACGCACAAATCCGCTAGGTTTGAGTCTTCCTGCATCACTTCACACTTATCATTGGCTTTGCAACCCAATTGTGGTCTCTTTTTCCTTAATTGCTACATACCAGGGATTTTTATACATACAGACATTTTTACAAAGGTTTATACCTACTCACTTACACATGAACTCGCTCAACGTTATGTTGACTTTTCAAATTACATGTATTTCAGGAAACTAACGGATCTGGCACGGTATGCACGTATTTTCAAGCTGCATTTGAATAAAGAAGTCATCTAGGGTTTAGAAGGTCTAATCTCTTCCTGGACGGGTTATATACACCTAAACCTGGCTTTGTTTAAAGTCTTTTGCTAAGTCTTTATGAACTCAAATAAATCAAGTTAAGGTTTGTAAATTATATTGTGATTGTTGAAAATGAAATGTTTCTAAACTTTATTAATGAATGAATATCTCATGTTTTTATCATATAGCATTGTTATGATTGTTGCTATGGTATTAAGAAGTCACACCAAATAAACCACGCTTCCGCAAAAGTTAGGGTGTGACAAATGGTTATAGGGAATTAGGTTATTAGTAATGCTTTGACCTAGACTATAACTTTCTAGGACCCCAACACAAGTTATCTTGTGTTTAGATCTTAAAACAATACACGTCACCTATCCTTAGGTGATTACCAAAACGTGAACACAAATTTCCAAAATGATTTTGAAATCAATCATCCAACCTTGGACGATTTCTTTTTGGCTTAATGCCTTCCGAATTTTCAAAATCTCGTCAAAGTTTGGGTCTAAATAATGTGAACACGTGCAATCTGGAAGAGTGGATGCATATACCCTGAGTTTTCTGTCTAAGGCTAGAGTGTTCGTACAAATCCGCAGTATCGGACCAATCACTCTTACCTGGGAACTCTTGGGGTGAGTGTCCACTTATAGGCGAGCTTGTCTTCAGCGATACATTATTATGACTCATTTACTTTGATTTGTCACTGTGTGTCGTCTGTTTGTTATGAGGTAATGAACAAATGACCACTACTTCTTGTCGATATTTATGACATCTCATTTTTCATCACACCATCTCACTCGTTTTCTCTCATGTTTCCTCTTTTAGAATGCCTCCTCGACGTAACGTTCAACAACCCGATGCCGAACTGGCAGCTATTATCGCACAGCGGATGGCTGCTATGCTACCAAATCTCATCGCTCAAATAAACCAAGCCAACAATCACAATAATGCACCTACTCCGTGCAATTGCAAAAGTTTTAACTCGGCTAAACCACTCAAGTTTAGTGGTTTCGAAGGAGCAACTGGGCTCCTACAGTGGTTTGAGAGTCTTGAGAGCACTTTTTGCCACGTTCAGTGTCCGAACAATCAAAAGGTTGAGTTTGCTTCTAGCGTATTCCAAAAGAGGGCTCTCACATGGTGGAATGGGGTTATGAGAGATCGAGGTGCTGATGTTGCTTTGGGTCAAACATGGGAGGAACTTAGAGCTCTTATGATGAGAGAGTTCTGCCCTCGTCACGAGCAGAGGACACTTGAAAATGAGTTCCATGACCTGAAACAAGACAGTGGTGAACACCTGGCTTACACTGACAGATACGAGGAGTTAAGTTTGCTCTGTCCGACGATGGTCACGCCTTTGGATAAGGCTATTGAGAAGTACATAGGCGGTTTGTAGGATCGAGAAATGACCTAAAGAGTCGATCAGAAGAGTTCTAATCTGAATCAAAGGCGGAATTCAATGATTCAGACTCCGTTTTAGCTTGTATCACGCAGAGAATCACTCTAATTGTCTTGTTTATTGATATGAAAGCTTTACAGATCACTAGACACTTCAGCAGCACCTTTGCTCTGGAATTCCAAAAGTTCTAAATGAAACACATGAGCTCCCTATTTATAGAGTTTGCCAGTCCCCATGAAAGTGTCATGACCATTTCGTGGGAAGTGGCCACTTCCTATGAACTAGCACTGTCAGTTCGTGGGAACTGGACTGTTTTCACTAAAACTCTATTTTCTAGCCTAACGAGCTCTTGACTATTCAATCTAATTACACGACTCGATACAAGATGAAGTCAACAGACATATGCACCAACAGACTCCCCCTTGGATGTTGACGAGTCTTCGGTACAAATCTTCAGTATGACAAGTCTTCAGTCTTGATCAGTCTTCTTATGTTCTTTTCCAAAGTATCTGACACTGTAAGCTTCCATCCATCTTTATCTTCTTCTCTTTCTTCCATCAGCTTCTGTCTTTAACAAAATTTCAGGATTAGAAACTGGTCTTAACATCTTCAGACTCTCCTTTGCTAACAGACTCCCCCTTAAATTGTTCCGGGATCGTAGTCTGACATAGATCTTTTACAATTCAGGACGTCTCCTTGCTTTTTGTAGCAACAGGATCATGAACCTGGCTTTAACCTGCATAATCCTCTACCCAACAATAAGATTCACAATTTTTAAGATTTAACAAATTTAGAATCTCTTGAAAATATCATTCAACATCAACAAAAGTTATATCAAGTTCAAATTAATGACCTTGAGTAACTCTCAGTGAAAACAACTTCAAAACAACACTTGTAACATTTCTAAAATTATTTTCAAACTTTAGCTTTCATTTCAAAACACACTCTCCCAACCCCTTTTTGTTCATCATGCTTAGCACTCGAAATTTTGAAAATCAGCTGTTCAGCATCTGTTGTCGAAAATCTTTTTTGAATTTTCAAAATTTTATGCTAAAACAACTTAAATGGAAAGCAGTAAAGAAATATTTACAGACAATATTTTTGTGAGTTTGTGTAAGAGGATCATATCAGTTTATGACAAATCACTAGCACCGTTGAACTTTAAACACTTTAAGTTTTAAACGATTCACTTAGATTGTCAGTATACTGATCCACTTAAATTTTCACACAAAGTTCAACTGAGATACGAGATTAATGTTTTAAAGATTTGAACTTATTCGCGTGTCCCATCTCAGAATATACTCCCGTATCCAGATCCCAATATTCAGTCTTACAGGTGAATATACCTAAATGATATCTGTAAGGGGTGAATTGCGAAACCTTGAGAGCTCAATATTTTGCAGAGTTGAAGGTTCGACTTTTGGTGTGTCCCCCTTGGGGATCTTCTTTTCAACAACACCTGATTTTATCTTTTCGATATTTTATCAATTTTTGTGCTGAGGGTGTGCTTTTTTTTCAAGCAAGTGCAAAGTATTATACGGGGACTAGGCCATTGCTTCCGCAAAATCAGAAGTCCCAGGATAATACCCCAGATATCACTGAGTATAAAGACCTAGTATCTCAGAAAAAGGGATCTTTCAAACAAGATTTCGGGGGTTACCCATATATCCAAGAGATGTTCCCCACGAGATAAGTAAGTAGATATTTAGGTTTATATCTTGAGAACAATCTACTAAATGTATAAAAACCTACTGGCACATCATCAGTGAGACCGTTTATTACATATTAACTTTCCATATCTTTAGCATGCTGTGATTGTCTACTGATATACTATCATTTCCTCTTTTTCACAACAAAACTCATTTTTGTTTTTCCAATGTTTTTGGTTTTTAGATTTTATTATGTTTTTGGATTTTTCAAATTTTCAAAATTTATAATTTTTTACTCCCCCTAAAATCAAAATATGTTTCAATTTTGATTTTCTGAGAAAATTTGAAAGCAATAAACTGTACAAAGTAAAGTGACAAACTGATGTGAATTGCTTCAATTCGCCATCCTCTTGGCATAAACAATCAGAACTCCCCCTGACAACAAACTATTTTCCCATTATGATTTCAAAACATTTAAGTTTGTTTTAATCAAATGGTTTTCCGGAAAATTAGTTTTGCCAATTTTAAACATCATGGGGTTTTCATCATATTGTTCTCTCAACCACTTGAAATTTTACTTGACAATTTTTCACAAAAACATTTTTCTAGAATGATGCCGATTCATGCTCCACTATTACCAACTTGGGAGCTCCGGCAAGTCAGATTTTTCAAGAAAATGCTGTCACCCAAGCCTGACCAGCCTTGGGTGTAACCTGTTCACTTTCAACAGGTTTTGGCACATATCTTTTGGATTCATAGAAATCCTTTACCCCTTTAACCTTCCCATCATTCATTATACCAAACATATGTAACACTTTTCCATTAAAAGCCTTTTCAGCATCAAATTCCTTTTTGTTAAAAAAGAATTGATCTGAAATTTCACTCTTACCATCTTTTGGTTTCAACTTTCCACCTGACAATGGTGGAAAATTTACATCATCCAATGTCGGAACGGAATTCTCATTCTTTTTCTCAATAAATGGCTCCTTTGATTCTCATTCTTTTTCTCAAGAACTTTCATCTAAACTTTTAACAACCCATTTTTGTTTGTTTAAAAATGCTCTTCGTTTGTAAAACTGTTTCGAACTTTCTCCAATCTCGAAAGTCGAATTTTCAAACCTTTTAATCTTTTCAAATGGTTGTTTCTTTTCATCAACAGATTTTTCTTTCAATTTTGAGTTAGAGGAAACTCCCAGTTTTATGTTGGTGGACTGTGTGCAATTCCAAGAAATATGTCCAACCTTCCTGCATTTGTAACAGGTTCTTCTTTCTACTCTTCGATCAGTTTCCTTCATCACAGTCTTTTGTTTCTCAGCTAAAAACTCTTTGTTTGACTGTTTTCGGAACTGCTTCTCCTTCTCTTCCTCTAAGCTTGTACCTGAAACAAATTTTGTTTTTGGTTTATATGTTTTCTCATTTTTATTATTTTTAGGTGGAATAAAACCTAGTCCTTTCTTTTTGAAGTTACTGTTATGGTTTGGTTTCTTTCGATAACCTGAACCAGAACTGTAACCTTTTTTCTTGTTTAAACGTTGTTGAACTCTTGAAGTGTAAGGTTTAGGTTTTTCAGAAAGATTTTCATCTTTTATTTCAGAAATATTAATTTCTGTTAGTTTGAAAACCTTTTTTATCATTTCTGGTTTAACACCTCTTATTGGAAATTCCTTATCAGAAAATAATTTGTCGGAATCATTCAAAGTATATGCTACTATAAACGTTTCGTCATTCAAATTATTTTTTGATAGAAGAAAATCTTTATTGTAAACTCTTTTAACTGATGTTTTTGAACTGTTGACTGTTGAACTCGAAGTCTCAGATTCAGTTTTTGACTCCCCATCGGTATCCAACACTTCATCTACTACTTTCTTAATCAATTCTGATTCATGATCTGTATCAGATGATGTAAAAGTGACATCAATGTTGTCTGGTAACTCATCCTTTGTTTCTGATTTTAACTTTATATTAACTGCCTTTCTGACTTCATCTGAAACAGGCCTTCTGGGAGAATAAGCTTCCCAGATTGGAGGCGGACACCTTTTATAATCGACACTTTGTTTATTACCAGTATCCGTTTCTTCAGACTTCTTATCTTGATATGCTTCAAAACCTGCAACAGTTGGATAAATTCTATCAATTAAGTAATCAGAACATGTATAACTTCGCAACTGTCTTCTGATTCTTTCATTTTCAACCTTCTCTGTATCCAAATCTAGCTTCATCTTTGCACATTCTTCAATATAAAAATTGATAGCTTTCTTCTTAGACATCACCGTTGATTCCAGCATTGTCAAAGCATTTTCTCTTTCTGAGTTCGTCTTTTCCAACTGATTGACTGTTTTGTTCAAGATATCATACGACTCTTTCACGTTGTTGACATCAAACAACAATTTATCTTTCATCTTGTCAAGCTCACTATATCTCTTGTCTTTTTCTTCACACTGTTTGCATGTCTCCAAACATTTAAGACAAGGTTTTGTGAGTTCGACAATCTTTTCAACTTCAACTATTTTTTCAACAATTTTCTCCACCACCTTCTCAACCTCAACCGGTTCCTCATCAAAAACTACCTTTACTTCATTTTCTTCAACCTCGACCTTCTGTGTTGGTTTTTCTTCAGCTTTAGCCTTTTCTTCAGCAATTCTTCTTGCTTCCAATTCTTCTTCAATCATCCTTCTTGTTTCCATTTCTTTCTTTAATTTTGCAGCTTTCTTCTTTTTCAAAATCTCGATCTTATCTGCAAAAAACAAATTAAAACTATAAGGATCCAATTGTAATCTAGCTCTATTGATATAATCTTCCTCATCATCAGTGTCTTCATCACTTTATGAAGATTTAAAGATCGGTTGTCTCTTCGGTTTAGATTTAATTGATTCTTCTCCCAGGGACGAGTCTTCAAACATTTGAGCAACAAATGCATTAGACTTTGAATTACTTTCAGCTGGAATGTATTTGTCCCAGCTAAAACCTTCTGGAAGTTTTTCATCATCTTGGTCTATTATACCATAACACGCTCTTCCCTTTGATGCTTCAGTGTTGTGTGGTTGTTGAGCAATCTGATGATAAATTGATTTTCTTTGATAATCGTTTCCAAACGGATCTTGTCTCCCAGTTGCTTCACGGTTTGTACACTCTCGTTTAAAATGCCTTTTTTCTCGGCATCGGAAACAAGTAACATTCGATTTATCAAAACCAAGCTGAGATGTAGCAGCTTCTTGAAGATCATCTCTACCAGTGATTTGTTTGAACTTTTCTGCTCTTCTCAAAACACTTGCTAAACACCACTTGATGTCCATCAACTCAAGTTCTTCTGCATCTATTTAATCATAATCCTCTTTAGTGAGCATCGGATTTCCAATCCTGCCTGCAACTAAACTTTCATATGACTCTAACACAGTGACAAGAGATGCCATGTGTTGCTTTGCAATCTCTGGAGAAATATTTTGATCATTCTGAATATGGAATGAAACATTGCATTGCAGAACTGGACCACCAAAATTCTTTGAGCTTTGTTGTTGAGGACTTGGTGTTGAAAAATTTGGATCAAAACTTGAATACGATGAAGAAAATCCACCACTCTGATATGTATTGCTAGTATTTGTTTCGGAATTACCATCAGCACTGAACGCAGTTTGAATCTTCGGACTCGAAGTGGTTTCAACTGTGCTTCCTCGATAATATCGACTAACATCTTGTTTAGCATTTGGATTCGTCATGATGGTCGTTTTCTGAATATCTAATTCATGCTCTTCAAGCTTCTGAATGAATTTACACAAATTCATTTCTTCAGATTTCCGATTATGCTTTAAAATAAGCAAATATGTTCCCCATTTGTTCTGTGGTAGCGCATCGGATAGTTTATCAACCCATTCTTCATCATCTTTTGTGATTTCCAACCTTTTCATTTCCTGGACAAGATGACAATATCTCTTGATAGTCTTCCTAGTCGTCTCACCTTCAAGAGCTGTAAACATATCAAAAGATTTCTTTAGTAAAGCACGTTTATTCTTTATCAAATCAGCACTCCCTTTAAACTTTTGAATCAATGCTAGCCAAATTGATCTAGCAGTCCCATTATGTTGAAGCAAAACAAAAATATCTTCTTTTATCGCTTGTTGGAGAATGCTAATCATTAATTTTTCATTTGTGTATCTTAATTTCTCATTCGCTGAAAGTTCACTTAATGGTTTTTCGTTATCAAGAGTGTCTCTCAGTCTAACGTATTCTTTCTCTATCGAAACCCACGCATCAAACTTATTTCCTTGCACCCAGTTTTCAAATCGATTCTGCCATCCCTTAAAATCCTCAATGTACATAAGCTTTGGAGGTTTTTGAAAGGTTCCCGTTTCATTTTCGATCTCAACAGTTTCAGCAACTGAAACTGGAGCAGCTGGGGCAGTAGTAAAGGCGTTGTAAAATTCGGAATCCATGATTCGGTGAAAAGTTTCACAACTTCACAAAGTTCAAACAATCTGGAGTTTCATGCAGACTGAGTTTAAACGACCTGGTGACACTTTCAAACAAACTGATCACCTTTAAACAACCTGAACTATTTTGGTGCGAACTGGTTCAAATTTGTTCAATCAACTTAGTCAACTTTTGTACGAAATGGACTTTAGTGAGAATTGAACTTTGGTACGACCTGAGTTATTTCATGCGACCTGAGTCATGACTTCGTGCGAAATGGTTCAAATAACTTAAGTTCAAACGACCTGATGAGTTCAATTCATGTGGATTGGTGTCTCCTGATGCGAAGTGAAGTCCTTTAGATCAGTCTGCGTGAAGTGACATATGAATTGGTGCGAACTGATGATAATTTGTGCGAGGTGAAGGTCTAATACTCAATCCGCGCGAAATGAACATCTCCCTCGTGCGAACTGATAATCAACACAACTCAATACGTGCTAACAGTTAATCCAAACAGCGCAGCCTAATATCACTTCGTGCGAAGTGGGATCTTTGAGATCAGTCGGTGCGAAGTGAGGACTGATTTGGTGCGAAGTTACAGAATCTGGTGCGAAGTGGGTGTTCTCGTGCAGACTGATGTTGACCTGGTGCAAACAGGACTCAAAGCAACTCTCTTCGTGCGAACTGGAAGAATAAGATGTGAACAAGTAGTCACTTCGTACGACCAGAGAGTGTCATTTCGTGCGAAGTGAGGATTTTCTTATACGAACTGAAGTCATTTCGGTTGGTTTTTTTCAAAATTGATCACGTTTTAGCTCGATTTTAGGTCTAATACTTTCAAGGATTGTTTAAAACACTGTTGCGCACGTTTTATATGAAAATCAGAACATTTTGAATGTTAAATCTCGTTTAATTTTGAAAAACGTGAAGAAGAATGAGTAGAAGTTAGAAATTTCGATGAAAATCAGTGAAAACAAGCTTAAATCGGTAAGAACTCCTCCTCTTGACCTCTGATACCACTTGTAGGATCGAGAAACGACCTAAAGATTCGATCAGAAGAGTTCTAATTTGAATCAAAGGCGGAATTCAATGATTCAGACTTCGTTTTAGCTTGTATCATGCAGAGAATCACTCTAATTGTCTTGTTTATTGATATGAAAGCTTTACAGATCACTAGACACTTCAGCAACACCTTTGCTCTGGCATTCCAAAAGTTCTAAATGAAACACATGAGCTCCCTATTTATTGAGTTTGCCAGTCCCAATGAAAGTGTCATGACCATTTCGTGGGAAGTGGCCACTTCCTATGAACTGGCACTGTCAGTTCATTGGAACTGGACTGTTTTCACTAAAACTCTATTTTCTAGCCTAACGAGCTCTTGACTATTCAATCTAATTACACGACTCGATACAAGACGAAGTCAACAGACATATGCACCAACACGGTTTGCCAGATCCTGTTTAAGATATTGTCACTGGCAGCAACCCTACTACCGTCCGACAGGCCATCGAGCTCGTTGCTACCCTTACTGAGTCGCAAGTCAAAAAGGGTAAACTCCACAGAAAGGGGGATAAGAAACAGAAACAGACTGATAACACCAATGAGAAAAAGGGTAAAAAGACTGCTGAGTCTTCAAAAAAGTCAAGGAAGCGAAAGGCTTCCAAGAACTTCGCTGTGGTGGCACAACAGGCAGCTCCCAATCAGCCTATACAACCTGCTGCCAAGAGGCAGTATGCGGGCAATGCACCTTTGTGCAATAGATGTAACAGCCATCACCAACCACAGGTGCAATGCCACATCTGCACAAACTGTGGCAAGTCTGGTCATCTTGGAAATACCTGCCGCTTTGCTCCTAACCAAAATCAGGCAGTACAAAACCCTGCACAAAACCCTGCTGCTGCACGACCTCACTATCCGCCTGGTTCATGTTTCAACTGTGGGGATCTGACCCACTATAGGAACAACTACCTGAGGTTGGCCAACACAAATCAGGCACAGGCTCGTGGTAGAGATTTTAACTTGAATGCAAATGAGGCACGCGCAGATAACGAAGTGGTGAACGGTATGTTCTTTGTTAACAACCAACCTGCTTCTGTTCTATTTGATTCGGGTGCCGATAAGAGTTTTGTGTCCTTAGCTTTTGAGCCTTTGCTTTCGATGACTAGAACAAAACTAGGAAAGCCCTTGACAGTAGAAGTAGCTAGTGGTGAACTCGTGGTACTGGATTCCGTTCTTCGAAATTGCCAGTTGAACCTTAATAACCATCTTTTCCCTATTGACCTCACGCCAATGCAACTCGGGAGCTTTGATGTTATAGTGGGAATGGATTGGTTAGCCAAATACCATACGGAGGTGGTTTGTTTTGAGAAGATTGTCTACATACCATTATCGACTGGTGAGATCTTAGAAGTTCGTGGGGAGAAACCCGTTAGTGGTCTTAAACTCATGTCTTGTACCCAAGCCCAAAAATACCTACGAAAGAACTATGTCGCCTTCTTGGCACATATCGTAGAGGATAAAGGCAAAGGTAAGACAATTCAAGATATCCCTATTGTTCAGGACTATCCTAAGGTATTTCATGAAGAATTACCTGGTTTACCCCGTGTACGCCAAGTAGAGTTCCTTATTGATCTTGTATCTGGTGCAAATCCTATTGCTAAATCACCTTATCGTCTTGCACCGTCTGAGATGCAAGAGTTATCTAAACAGCTTCAAGAGCTTTCTGACAAAGGATTCATTTGTCCAAGCTTTTCATCTTGGGGCGCTCCTGTCCTATTTGTGAAAAAGAAAGATGGATCTTTCAGGATGTGTATCGATTACCGTGAGCTTAACAAGCTTACCATCAAGAATCGATATCCCCTACCTCGCATGTAAGCCCCTAGTTCGTATTTGACAAAAAGTCGCAGCGGAAGTTCATGCCATAAAATATCTTTCCTTATAAATACCTTGACTTACTTAAATCTTCATTTTAACACAACTTTTTTCACATGAAGTCATCAATCGAATCATTTACAATTAAAAACATAATATGTGTTTTCTAAATTTCATACACCAACGTTCCCGTACAATCTAAATTTCATACACCAACATAATATGTCTTGTGACTCGATCCTCGATCTCTAATCCTTGATGATCCTCATGACTCGTACTACCTGCGCTCACCACATAAAATTCATAACATTAGTACGCATTATAAACATACAAGATTTATTCACGTTTACTTTTCGTTACGTTAACTCTTTACATCCCAGCTTTCTATCTAATCATACAATCCGTGGTGAGACTTCTTTGCTATTCCTGCGTTACACTTCATTCACCAGGCACACTAATATTATCGTTAGTACTCAATTTCATTGGATACATGCGTACCTACTTTCATACATACTTATACATATTCATACGTTCACAAATAACCAATTACATACATACGTACATACCCACATGTAAACACATCTACATCATTACATACGTATCTACATACAAACATACCTACATCATTACGTACACTCATAACATTATACATATATACATACATACATCCCTACTTGCAACATACCTAACTCATACATGCCTACTCACATAGATACCTTCATATATCAGCGTATACTTGCTCACATACTTATAAACATACATACGTAGGTGCATACATGCTTACAGATATTTCTAAATACGTGTATAGAGACATACAAACATACATACATATCCGGGCACTCTTGGCTATCACCTATGATCAAAACCAACTTAAAAGTTAGCTTAGATAGTTAAATAACCAGTTTAAACAAGTTATATGGGTCAAACAAGCAAAATGAAACAATTTTCGGAATCAGGGGGCTAGACGCTACACCTAGGGGCTAGACACTACACCTAGCCCCTTTTTTGACAGCAAGTTGCTTAATTACTGCTGCAAAATTCCCAGCCAACCCAAGTTTCACGAAAACGGACATAATTCATTCGTTATTGATTCGATTTACATGATTCTTTTTCCTACGCGGTCGTAATTTAATTCTCCATCACATGGAGTGAAAATCCAATATTCGGGCTACCGAAATTAAGGACCTTCAAGCCTTCGGCTTATTACCCTTTTACCAAAATTTTGACCCGTTCATGCATTTATCAACATAACTCGTTTGTTTGACCATAACTTTTTATTAACCTAATAATATCAATGTCGTCTATCATAAAAGACTAAATTCTTGGAAGTCTTGCATCCTCTTAACCCATTTTCGCTCAAAAGCTTATTTTGACCCGTTAAAGCTTTATTCCGCATTTTAAGGTCCTTGGCTTAGGAAAATCGTATTTCTCGCTCTCCTACTTTTTCAAAACATTTACTTAGTCAAATAGCTTGTTTCTAATCAACTTTTAAGACCGTTTTTCTTATTTACCCATCAAGGGCGTTTTTGTCAACTTTGTTCCATCCTTTACTACAAAGGACTTCCTTTAACATTTGACTAATCGCACGACTTAACTATAACTCAAATCGTAGCTACCTGGCTCGGATCAAAGCTATGACCCGTTTTAATATTTCGTGCACTAAATGGCTAGTTAATAGCAACATAATTTCCTTTCGCTATTCAACCTGTGAATGCATAATACTTTACAAAATAATTCATTAGTCAATATCGCCAAATGGTGAGATCTTCACCATTTGACCCGTTAAGTCTAAATGTCCATTTTATCCTTGTGGGACTTTAGTTAGTCATTATCCCATTCATGTAACTTATTCCTTCGTTAACTCGAAACCAAAATCACCATAATACCATTTTTACCCTTTTCGACCATCAACTTAGTTTCTTAACATAATCACATGTTCCGACCCATACCAAAACTTGTCGGAACATCATAATTCACATATTTAGTTACCATGTTCGTAATCTATACAATGAATAGATATTCTACCAAAAAGGGGTGTAAGCTTTACTTACTTAACACCCGAATATGCTTCCCGTGCGCATTAGTCCCGTTTGACCCGCTTCCTTCCCAAGCTTCCATGTCGCTTGTTAAGCATCAACTACCATATATCATTCTCAAGATAGTTAGCTTATTCATCATTCATCAAATCCTTTTTATCACACGGATCTTATATTAAGTTTATCATTTAACCTTAAAACATGCTAATCCATCATTTCTTATCCAATTTCTTTAAACATACTTACACATATATGATTTTCAACATTATTAACATATGCATATCATTACTTCTATCATATCATCAAAAAAACCAACTTCATAACTACTTTGTTAATCACTTACAAGTGATCTAATATTAAGTTCTTCATAATTTCATCATACCTTTGATGTGTGTACTACCTCCTAAGCATAGTGTACAACTAATTCATGCAAATCCTTCTAATCTCATTCATAATTCAACAAATTCCTCCTTCTAATCAACATGAATCATTCATGCGTAAACATCAAACATACTAGTATCACATTTCTTTCAATTCCTCTAACAAGAATCCATCATACAAATCAAAATACATCAATATTAAGCAAGAATTGGACATGGGTGACCATTCATGTCGTTATCATCACCATAATCAACGGGTTTCATCTCTAAACATCAAATTAGCCCAAACCGTACATACCCCATGTTCTATATGACAATTCTAACACATAATCATTCTCAATTTCATACAAATTCGCAACCTACATCATAATCCACTTCGTGAAAGATCACCAATCTAATCTTTAAGACATACCTTATGATCCCCATGAGAAGGTGATCACTAATCCATGCTCGGTTATGAATTTAAGCTTCATCTTGCCTTTTGATTTGATGAAATGGATGGAAACTAGGGTTTTATGGAGCTCCTGATCGATTTCTAGAACACACGAATGTGTGTTTGTGTGTGTTAACTTTCATAAATAAAACCCATCTTTCCATCCTAACCTTTTTGGTCCCTCAAGTTTCGTTTTGATTGCATACGAGACTAAAAACTCATCATCTTATTACTTATATACATAACACCACTAGGCTAATTTATTACTAGTTATTTTGTTTATGGGTTCACTTTTACTACTAACGGTACTTTACCCATTCCTTTATCTTAACCGGGTTCTAAATTACCAAACCCGTTTTTGGGGTGTTACAAGTCTACCCCCCTTAAATAAGGTTTCGTCCCCGAAACCTTTCTCATTTCCATTTACACATACACATCTATGTTTGACTTCATAGTCACATCATAATTATAGTAATCATCCTATCTCATTTCATAATTATTCATACAATTGACTTCTTCTTAACAAGTCTATACTTTCCATGGCATACTTTCACATAACATTCTCATTTCCTCGACCCGTTAGTAACAGGTCATTATACATATTTATTAAAACTTATAATAATGCTTACCTTCATATGATCAGTTTATAACAGATTTAATACTTTCATCTCACCCTTTAAGATCTCATTCTATACATATATTTCATAACATTTAATTACTTTTTCGTTATCGCAACGAAGTTACTAGTTCATAGTCATGCCTTCGTACTTAACCCCAAAGTTAACATCATTCTTTATTTTCTATAGTTATTTGTACCATACATACCCTTACGTTACCTTCAACTCACCTTATTCATTCTACGTTACTATTCCTCTCATTTCGTGCATTACTTAATTTGCATAAGTATACGTATCATGCAAATTCATCATACGAGAGTTTAACCCATACTCGTATCTTTCACTCAAAACCTTTAAGATTCACTTCTTAATGACATAGTTTTCATTCTTATGTCAACTATTAGAAATCAAACATTCCATACTATACCATACCCATTCCATCATTCATCTCGTAGGTCGTTTTCAATTTACTAATTCATATCTATCCGGCATGAGTTAAAACAATTTACTTACTTTGATATCATTTCGTGCTTTTGCGATCCGTAAACCAGATCGATCCGCTCCTTCGCGTGTACTGACCGTACCAGGCCAGCTTTCATTCATCCTTGTACTGAGCTTTCACTCATGCACATTCGTTCACCAATTCGATTGGTTTCATCACATTGAGAGTTCTACCATTAATATCTACAAAATCAGCGGTTAGCACTTTTCATTCAAACATTCATTATACTAGGTGGTTACTCACCTATAATTCTTTTACAATTTCCTACGTACGTGCTATAAGACATTCATTACATCATTTCGGTATTCTTAACCAAACTCACCCTTCTCATTTATACTTAAATTATTGTCCAGGTCGTAGTCTGTCATTTATTATGACTCCTAAGAGTCGATAACTAACACATTTAACACATAACTTGTTCGAAACTTCTTCTTCCTTTCGTTTTAAAATTTAGGTTTGCGTGCCAATTACGATCATTCTTTCATTCAGTTACTTTACGTTTACTCATATGACTCGTTTGACGCGACCAAGGTCAAACTATCGGCATATTCTGATATGGGCTAATTTCATCCTTTTTATATTTTTAAATCCGTCCAGCAGTTCCAAACGTACCATTCATACCTTTTCTTCCTTCTATGATTTGAATCCATCTAACGGATTTCAAACATATCATTCACATCTTTCATTCCTTACATGTGTTGAATCCGTCTCGCGGATTCAGACATATCATTTCTACATTTCATTTCCTTGAATCCGTTTTACGGATTCAAACATTCCATTCATGCCTTTCATTTCTTGAATCCGTCTCGCGGATTCAAACAGGTCATTCATACTTCATTACTTCCATGCATCAAATCCGTCTCGCGGATTCTAACATATCATTCATACTTTCATTCATGAAAGTCTTACGTTTCTCTTTACCCTCACATCCACCTACTACCTAATTCTAACGGACATACCTGTAACAATTATCACTGTCTCACGAACGTCATATGTTTCTTGTGTACTGGCCAGGTACACAATCCACATACTAGTTTCGTGTCTTCGTGTAATCGCCACCTTATGTCCGAAGAATTAAGTTTCGGCACATGTATCATTTTCAAAACTTCATTGCCATATCACTATTATATTTCATTTAAAATTTTCTTTCACTCGCTTAATTATACCACTTCATACGCCCACATGTTAAAGTTACGTACCTGGGGTCCATTTGTCTTATCACTTGCCTTGATGCCGGTTCTAGACCGCATTCACGGATCATCCTTTCCAAGCAGTTATGATTACCTTTAGATCTTGATCGAGTCGTGGATTGTACGGGTTCCTTATCACAAGCGCACACAGGTTTGAGTTCAAGTACCTATCCTCTAGTACTTGATTCTCTCAAACCAGGGCTCTGATACCAACTTGTAAGCCCCTAGTTCGTATTTAACAAAAAGTCGTAGCGGAAGTTCATGCCATAAAATTTCTTTCCTTATAAATACCTTGACTTACTTAAATCTTCATTTTAACACAACTTTTTTCACATGAAGTCATCAATCGAATCATTTACAATTAAAAACATAATATGGGTTTTCTAAATTTCATACACCAACGTTCCCATACAATCTGTCTTGTGACTCGATCCTCGATCTCTAATCCTTGATGATCCTCATGACTCATACTACCTGCGCTCACCACATAAAATTCATAACATTAGTACGCATTATAAACATACAAGATTTATTCACGTTTACTTTTCGTTCCGTTAACTCTTTACATCCCAGCTTTCCATCTAATCAAACAATCCGTGGTGAGACTTCTTTGCTATTCCTGCGTTACACTTCATTCACAAGGCACACTAATATTATCGTTAGTACTCAATTTCATTGGATACATGCGTACCTACTTTCATACATACTTATACATATTCATACGTTCACACATAACCAATTACATACATACGTACATACCCACATTTAAACACATCTACATCATTACATACGTATCTACATACACACATACCTACATCATTAGGTACACTCATAACATTATACATATATACATACATACATCCCTACTTGCAACATACCTAACTCATACATGCCTACTCACATAGATACCTTCATATATCCGCGTATACTTGCTCACATACTTATAAACATACATACGTAGGTGCATACATGCTTACATACATTTCTAAATACGTGTATAGAGACATACAAACATACATACATATCCGGGCACTCTTGGCTATCACCTATGATCAAAACTAAAAGTTAGCTTAGATAGTTAAATAACAAGTTTAAACAAGTTATATGGGTCAAACAAGCAAAATTAAACAATTTTCGGAATCAGGGGGGCTAGAAGCTACACCTAGCCCCTTTTTTGATAGCAAGTTGCTTAATTACTGCTGCAAAATTCCCAGCCAACCCAAGTTTCACGAAAACGGACATAACTCATTCGTTATTGATCCGATTTACATGATTCTTTTTCCTACGCGGTCGTAATTTAATTCTCCATCACATGGAGTGAAAATCCAATATTCTGGCTACTGAAATTTAGGACCTTCAAGCCTTCGGCTTATTACCCTTTTACCAAAATTTTGACCCGTTCATGCATTTATCAACATAACTCGTTTGTTTGACCATAACTTCTTATGAACCTAATAATATCAATGACGTCTATCATAAAAGACTAAATTCTTGGATGTCTTGCATCCTCTTAACCCATTTTCGCTCAAAAGCTTATTTTGACCTGTTAAAGCTTTATTCCGCATTTTAAGGTCTTTGGCTTACGAAAATCATATTTCTCGCTTTCCTACTTTTTCAAAACATTCACTTAATCAAATAGCTTGTTTCTAATCAACTTTTAAGACCGTTTGCCCGATTTACCCATCAAGGGCGTTTTTGTCAACTTTGTTCCATCCTTTACTACAAAGGACTTCCTTTAACATTTGACTAATCGCACGACTTAACTATAACTCAAATCGTACCTACCTGGCTCAGATCAAAGCTATGACCCGTTTTAATATTTCGTGCACTAAATGGCTAGTTAATAGCAACATAATTTCCTTTCGCTATTCATCCTGTGAATGCATAATACTTGACAAAACAATTCATTAGTCAATATCCTCAAATGGTGAGATCTTCACCATTTGACCCGTTAAGTCTAAATGTCCATTTTATCCTTGTGGGACTTTAGTTAGTCATTATCCCTTTCGACCATGAATGGTTACGGGATCTACGATGATTTTGTCGTATATTGTGATGCATCAAACCTAGGCCTTGGCTGTGTTCTCATGCAAAGAAACAAAGTCATAGCTTATGCATCAAGACAACTGAAGGTACATGAGAAAAACTACACGACTCATGATCTTGAGTTAGGTGCAGTAGTTTTTGCTCTCAAAATCTGGAGACACTACCTGTACGGTACAAAGTGTGTAGTATTTACTGACCACAAAAGTCTCCAGCATATTTTTAATCGGAAAGAACTTAACATGAGGCAACGACGTTGGGTTGAACTCGTAAACGACTATGATTGCGAAATTCGTTACCATCCTGGCAAAGCGAATGTCGTGGCTGACGCATTGAGTCATAAGGAACGTGTCAAGCTTCACTGTGTTCAGGTTCGATCTGATATTCAAACCCGCATTTCTCAGGCTCAACATACTTGCGTTACACAAGGCTTGATGGGTAAGGAATTACCATATCATCTTAAGCCTGAGCTTGAACTAAAAGACTTTGGGATATTTTATTTCATGGGCCGTTTGTGGGTCCCAAGTCAAGACAATCTTCGCACCTTGCTAATGGATGAAGCTCACAAGTCTCGTTATTCCAACCATCCTGGTGCAGACAAAATGTATAAGGATCTTCGAACCCAGTATTGGTGGCCGGGTATGAAGAAAGACATTGCCTTATATTGGAGCAACCAGAGATACCAGTTTGGAAATGGGAAAACATTGCTATGGATCTCATCACCAACCTGCCACGTACTAAAAGAGGTCATGACGCCATTTGGGTAGTTGTTGATTGTCTTACAAATTCAGCACATTTCTTACCGATCCATGAGGATCTATCTGCTGACAAACTTGCCAAGATATACGTAGATGAGATTGTATCTCGACATGGCATTCCTTTGAACATCATATCTGATAGAGATGCTCGATTCTCGTCTCACTTTTGGAGAACCATGTAATCTGCAATGGGAACCCAACTTAATTTGAGCACAGCTTATCATCCGCAAACGGATGGTCAATCTGAAAGAACAATCCAGACACTGGTAGATATGCTTAGAGCATGTGTGATTGATTTTGGTGGTAGTTGGGATTCGCATCTACCATTGATCGAATTCTCCTACAACAATAATTATCACACGAGCATCAATATGGCTCCTTTCGAAGCTTTATACGGTCGAAAATGTAGTTCACCGGTCAGCTGGAGTGAGATAGGTGAAGCTTAGCAGCTTACAGGACCTGAACTCATTCTAGAGACTACAGATAAAGTCAAGAAGATTCGCGATAACCTACAGACAGCTAGAAGCCGTCAAAAGAGTTACGCGAATCGATGACGCAAGCCCTTAGAATTTCAAGTCGGTGATCGCATCCTACTCAAGGTATCCCCTTGGAAAGGTGTGATCCGATTTGGAAAGAAAGGAAAACTTGCGCCACGATATGTTGGACCATTCAAGATCGTTGAAAGAATCGGAAAAGTAGCCTACAGACTAGAGCTACCTCCTGAACTTGGAAATGTTCATCCAACTTTCCACGTGTCCAATCTCAAAAAGTGTTTAGCTGATGAGAACCTCCACATACCACTTGATGAAATTCGTGTTGATAACACGATGCACTTCATTGAGAAACCTGTGGAAATCATGGACCGTGAAGTCAAAAGGCTCAAACACAAGCGCATACCAATAGTCAAAGTTCGCTGGGAATCTAAACGTGGCCCAGAATTTACTTGGGAATGTGAAGATCAAATGAAAGCAAAATATCCACATCTATTCTCACAAGTTTTCTCTAAATATATTTCGGGACGAAATTTCCTAAAGTAGGGGAGACTGTGACATCTGTGCTTGTGTAATCATTGTACAAACTCCGAACAATTCAATATCAATAAAACAATGTGTTTTGATCCTAATATTTGTTTATTTATGTTTGACATTTTGCACGTTTTGATTTTTGATCGATTTTAAACTCTATATCACTTTCTTGAAAGTTATACGCAAACTGATGCGTAAACATAATCAGTTTAACGCGAAAAACACTCTGTAATAGCAACATAAGCTTAACATACCTTAAACAACCTTTACATAACTTAGAAATAAGTTTTGAAGGGTTTGGTATGGCAAAAACAAGTTTATTCGCTCACTAGGACTATTTGCGTCAAACTGCAAAAGTCTGCCGTTTCGTATGGCAACGTATAGTTCGGAACATGATCATAAGCTAAACATACCATAAATAACCTAAACATAGCTTAGAAATAATCTTTGATTGGTTCGGTGTGCGAAAATATGCTTATTGGACCATACAGGGACTAAAAGCGTAAAAAACGGCGTAAGTTTGCATATACGCGCATATCTTGTGTTCTGACCACATCTGGACATCCAAAAATTTTTGTAGACACTAAAATATTTTATTTTAGTGATCGGAATGCAAAAATACCATTCGTCGCTTAATTTGGATCGTTTTCGCGTCCGTTCAAGTTTCGTTGTAATTAACCGAACAACGTGACCGTACGACCAAACGAACCGACATCCGTGATATTTTCGAGCATATTTTGTGTCCCCTATACTTTGACCACCTTATAGAGCCTTGAAAATGGCTTAACGGGGGATTAAAAGTGCCAAAAAAATCAGCTTAAACATGTGCAGGGACCAAACCTGTAACTTTTGAAACTTTGCTGAACGACCAGAGGTCGCGGGCAGCGTAAGTTGACCCCCATTCCTTACGCGGGGTGCAAGAACATGCCCAGTAACAGAAAGTTAATTTTCAGCAACTGTTTGCAAATCCAGGGGCTGTTCTTGCAATTCCTTTGTGTGATGACCAAGTTAAGCCTTCTCCAAGCAATAATAGCTGTCACTAAACACATGTATGGCTGAGATTCATTGCTTGGTGGCCAAACAAACACTTAGAATGATCTTGTAAGCTCCCCACAAGTATAAATAGCTTGTTTATTCACTTGATTCATTGCTCATTCTCATATTTGAACTCTAAGTGGAGGAATCCCTGCAAAGGAGCCACCTACCTGAGTTCTAATATCTTCCTTCTAGCCTTTGAACATCAAGTATGTGTTCTTTCATGGCTTAGTAGTGATTTTCAGCTTTTTAGAGCTGAAAGTCAAACTGTTTGACCAATAGTTTGACTTTCGGTTTTGACCATCTATTGGTCAAGTCAAAGTTCAATTGAACTTTGCAACGTGATTGTAATCATGATGGTTATTGTAGGATCGTGATCTGACCCAAATGAGTCGTTCAGAGGTGTTCAACTTCGTTTCAGGTGCAGAATAACAAGAAACAAAGGTAGAAACAGCTTGATCTTCACTAAATATGCTGATTATATTGATTTGACAATGTTTACATCTCAAACTTCACACGGGCAGCACTTCGGCATGGAATACAAGGCAATGCTATGTGATTTTTCTCATGAGACCCTATATATAGGGATCTGATTTCGCTCCAAGGGACATGACACATGAGCGAAACCCCCTACAATACCAAATAAGCGAAACCCTAACCTGTCCAAATAAGCGAAACCTCCTTTCTAAGACCATATGAGCGAAATCAACTCTCTAAACTCTAACAACTTCCTACTTTCTCGTAAAACGCGACCTAATCTATATAATTCAATGTAAGACTCGATACAAGACGAAGTCGACAGATGTAGTGCACCAACAGACTCCCCCTCAGATGTTGACGAGTCGACTATCGAGTCACGACAATGCTGTGTCTTCACTTCTTCAGTCTTGATCAGTCTCTGGGCTTTTCTCTTTCTCTATCTTCATCAACAGACTCCTTTTTAACCATGTCTGCTTGAAAATCTTCAGACTCCCCCTCTCGATCTGCTGGCATTCCTTTGTTCTTCAGCAACATCTGCTTCAGGATCATTGTCTAGCTTTAACTTTCATACTCCTCAGGTATCGTAACCTGGCACTCTATCTTCGGATTCAGAATTGAAACTTGGCTATTCCTGCACATTCTTAACCCAGAAATAAGTTTTATGAATTTAACAAATTAAGTGCACCAACACTAATTCTCTTTCATAAACATGTGCACCAACAACGACTCTCCCTCTAACTACTTTCCTTATGATGAACCACTTGTTGATTGTCAGAACACATTTGATTATTAAGACACACTTCCCCTCACAACAATGTCATCATGTTTAGCACTCGGAACTTTGACAATCAGCTTTCCAACATCAGTAGTCGAAAATCTTTTTGAATTTTCAAAAAATTTATGCTAAAACACACCGAAAATATTTTTGGATTTTTAATTGTAAAGAAATGCAATGCAATAAAGAAATATTTACAGACAATATTTTTGTGAGTTCGTGCAAGAGGATCATATCAGTTTTTGACAAGTCACAAGTACCGTTGAGCTTAGTTACACAATAAAAATTAAACAATTCACTTAAATTGCCGATATACTGATCCACTTAAATTCTCACATAAATTTCAACTGATTCAGGATATGAATTAGATGTTTTAAGGACTTAAACTCATTCATGTGTCCCACCTCTTGAATATACTCCCGTATCCAGATCACAATATTCAGTCTTACAGGTGAGTATACCACAGATGATATCTGTAAGGGGTTAAATTGCGAGGGCCGTGAGAGCTCAGGTCGATACTCCCGTATACGCAGAGAGATGACGGCTTCGACTTTTGGTGGGTCCCCTTTAGAGGATCTTTTGTTACAACAGCAATGACTATCAATTTTATTGTTTCATCAATTTGCTGAGGGCGATGCTATATTTCAAGCATTTGCGGAAAGCATTATCCGGTGACTAGGTCAGAACTTCCATTCAGCAGAAGTCCCGGGATAATACCCTTGATATCACTGAGCATAAAGACCTAGTATCTCAGAAAGAGGGACTCAGGGGTTACCTATATATCCAAGTTGTGTTCCCCACGAAATAAGCAAGTTTGAATTTAAGTTTATATCCCGAAAAAGCTTACTAAATGTGTAAAAACCTATCGGCATATCATCAGTGAGACTGTTTAATGCTATTTAAACATTACATTTCTTTAGCATACTGTGACTGTCTACTGATGTACTATCATTTCCTCTTTTTTGACACAAAAACTCATTTTTGATTTTATCATGTTTTTTGTCTTTTTCAAATTTTCAAATGTTTTTGGATTTTCTGAAATTTTCTACTCCCCCTAAAATGCAAACACATTTTAGGATATTTGAAAATAAACTGGACTCTTGACCCTCTTGAAACATAAAATGAACTGTACAAAAACTTGACAACTGACATCAAATTGCATCAAATCGCCATTCACTAGGCATAAACAATCAGAACTCCCCCTTTCAACAAACCATTTTCTCATTTAGATTTCATAACACTTAAGTTTGTTTTAATCAAAATGATTTTTCTGGAAAATGAGTTTGTTTTTACCACTTGTAAAGTTAGGGGTTTGGTTCATCATATTATCCATTCAATCACTTATATATGGATTACATCAAGTTCAAACTAATGACCTTGAGTAATCACTTTGTCAGAATCAACCTCTTACCACTTGTAAGTATATCCAAAACATTTAATCACAAGTAGGAATAAATCATCTACACAAACCATTTTACTAATCAAGATGCCGAATCTTGCTTCGCACTTACCAACCTGGAAGCTCCGGCGTAGTCATTCAACCTGTAAAATTTTAACAATTTTAACGACTTTCATACAAACACTTTAAAATATGAATGATGCCGATTCCTGATCCACGATATAAACTTGGGATCTCCGGCATAGTCCTAAGACTTTACGGGAAACAAACTTCCATCCAAGTCTTCTCAGACTTGATGGCTTTCAGTTCTTGTGCAGTAGGGTTGTACGTTGCCCTTTTAGTTGCATAAAAATCTTTAACCCCCTTAGCTTTTCCATTCAACATTTTCCCAAAAATTTTCTTAACACTTCCATTGAATGTTTTCTCGACATCAAATTTAGTATTCTCGTTGTAAAACTGATTCGAGATATCAACCTTGCCAACTATCTGTTTAACTTCTTCAAATTTCAGTGATGGAAACTCATCATCATTCACTGAAATTTTCGTCTCAACCTGTAGGATCGCGATCTGACCCGAACCAGTCTATCAGAGGAGTTTTACTTCGTTTTAGGTGCGGAATAACAAGAAACGAAGGTAGAAACAGCTTATTCTTCACTTAATCTACTGATTGTATTGATATGACAACGATTATAGCTCAATCTTCACACCGGCAGCACTTCGGTATGGAATACAAGGCAACGTTATGTGATTTTGCTCATGAGACCCTATATATAGGGATCTGATTTCGCTCCAAGGGACATGACACATGAGCGAAACCCCCTACAATACCAAATAAGCGAAACCCTAACCTGTCCAAATAAGTGAAACCTCCTTTCTAAGACCATATGAGCGAAATCAGCTCTCTAAACTCTAACAACTTCCTACTTTCTCATAAAACGCGACCTAATCTATATAATTCAATGTAAGACTCGATACAAGACGAAGTCGACAGATGTAGTGCACCAACAGACTCCCCCTCAGATGTTGACGAGTCGACTATCGAGTCACGACAATGCTGTGTCTTCACTTCTTCAGTCTTGATCAGTCTCTGGGCTTTTCTCTTTCTCTATCTTCATCAACAGACTCCTTTTTAACCATGTCTGCTTGAAAATCTTCAGACTCCCCCTCTCGATCTACTGGCATTCCTTTGTTCTTCAGCAACATCTGCTTCAGGATCATTGTCAGGCTTTAACTTTCAAACTCCTCAGGTATCGTAACCTGGCACTCTATCTTCGGATTCAGAATTGAAACTTGGCTATTCCTGCACATTCTTAACCCAGAAATAAGTTTTATGAATTTAACAAATTAAGTGCACCAACACTAATTCTCTTTCATAAACATGTGCACCAACAACGACTCTCCCTCTAACTACTTTCTTTATGATGAACCACTTGTTGATTGTCAGAACACATTTGATTATTAAGACACACTTCCCCTCACAACAATGTCATCATGTTTAGCACTCGGAACTTTGACAATCAGCTTTCCAACATCAGTTGTCGAAAATCTTTTTGAATTTTAAAAAAATTTATGCTAAAACACACCGAAAATCTTTTTGGATTTTTAATTGTAAAGAAATGCAATGCAATAAAGAAATATTTACAGACAATATTTTTGTGAGTTCGTGCAAGAGGATCATATCAGTTTTTGACAAGTCACAAGTACCGTTGAGCTTAGTTACACATTAAGAATTAAACAATTCACTTAAATTGCCGATATACTGATCCACTTAAATTCTCACACAAATTTCAACTGATTCAGGATATGAATTAGATGTTTTAAGGACTTAAACTCATTCATGTGTCCCACCTCTTGAATATACTCCCGTATCCAGATCACAATATTCAGTCTTACAGGTGAGTATACCACAGATGATATCTGTAAGGGGTTAAATTGCGAGGGCCGTGAGAGCTCAGGTCGATACTCCCGTATACGCAGAGAGATGACGGCTTCAACTTTTGGTGGGTCTCCTTTATAGGATCTTTTGTTACAACAGCAGAGACTATCAATTTTATTGTTTCATCAATTTGCTGAGGGCGATGCTATGTTTCAAGCATTTACGGAAAGCATTATCCGGGGACTAGGTCAGAACTTCCATTCAGCAGAAGTCCCGGGATAATACCCCAGATATCACTGAGCATAAAGACCTAGTATCTCAGAAAGACGGACCTTTCAAACGAGATTTCAGGGGTTACCTATATATCCAAGTAGTGTTCCCCACGAAATAAGCAAGTTTGAATTTAAGTTTATATCCCGAAAAAGCTTACTAAATGTGTAAAAACCTATCGGCATATCATCAGTGAGACTGTTTAATGCTATTTAAACATTACATTTCTTTAGCATACTGTGACTGTCTACTGATGTACTATCATTTCCTCTTTTTTTGTCACAAAAACTCATTTTTGATTTTATCATGTTTTTGTCTTTTTCAAATTTTCAAATGTTTTTGGATTTTCTGAAATTTTCTACTCCCCCTAAAATGCAAACACATTTTAGGAAATTTGAAAATAAACTAGACTCTTGACCCTCTTGAAACATAAAATGAACTGTACAAAAACTTGACAACTGACATCAAATTGCATCAAATCGCCATTCACTAGGCATAAACGATCAGAACTCCCCCTTTCAACAAACCATTTTCACATTTAGATTTCAAAACACTTAAGTTTGTTTTAATCAAAATGATTTTTCTGGAAAATGAGTTTGTTTTTACCACTTGTATAGTTAGGGGTTTGGTTCATCATATTATCCATTCAATCACTTATATGTGGATTACATCAAGTTCAAACTAATGACCTTGAGTAATCACTTTGTCGTAATCAACCTCTTACCACTTGTAAGTATATCCAAAACATTTAATCACAAGTAGGAATAAATCATCTACGCAAACCATTTTACTAATCAAGATGCCGAATCCTGCTTCGCACTTACCAACCTGGAAGCTCCGGCGTAGTCATTCAACCTGTAAAATTTTAACAATTTTAACGACTTTCATACAAACACTTTAAAATATGAATGATGCCGATTCCTGATCCACGATATAAACTTGGGATCTCCGGCATAGTCCTAAGACTTTACGGGAAACAAACTTCCATCCAAGTCTTCTCAGACTTGATGGCTTTCAGTTCTTGTGCAGTAGGGTTGTACGTTGCCCTTTTAGTTGCATAAAAATCTTTAACCCCCTTAGCTTTTCCATTCAACATTTTCCCAAAAATTTTCTTAACACTTCCATTGAATGTTTTCTCGACATCAAATTTAGTATTCTCGTTGTAAAACTGATTCGAGATATCAACCTTGCCAACTATCTGTTTAACTTCTTCAAATTTCAGTGATGGAAACTCATCATCATTCACTGAAATTTTCATCTCAACCTGTGGCTCTTCTGGCTTTATGGAACCAGATTCATCGCCGACTTTCTCATCAACTTTCTTAACAACCCACACTTGTTTGTCTTTCTCTTTCTTTTTATAAAAATTCTTTTTAGAACACTCACCAACCTCATAAGTTGAGTTTTCAAAAATTTTAAATTTTTCGGTTGGTGGTTCAACATCAACAACTTTTCCTTTCAACTTGTTAGAAACTCCCTGTTTTGACTTGGCATTTTTCGGGCAGTTCCATGCAATGTGACCATCTTCATTGCATTTGTAACAGGTTCTAGTTTCTTTTGAGTGACAAACTTCAGTTCCATTCTTCTTCTTTTCAGCAAGAAACTCTTGATTTGACTGTCTCCAGAATGGTTTCTTCTATTCCTCTTCTGCACTTCCACCTGACACAAATTCTGTTTTTGTTTTAGAATTTTTCAAATTTTTATGATTTTCTGGTGGAATAAATCCAAGACCTTTCTTTTTGTAGCTACGATTTTGGTTTGGTTTCTTTTGAAAACCAGAACCAGAATTGTAACCCTTTTTCTTGTTTAGACATTGTTGAACTCTTGAAGTGTACTTTTTAGATTTTTCAGTAAGATTTAAATCTTTTACTTCAGAAATATTAATTTCTGTCATTTTGAAAACCTTTTTGATCATGTCAAAACGAACACTTCTTATTGGAAACTCTTTGTCATAATATAATTTGTCCGAATCATTTAAAGTGTATGCACCTTCAAATGTTTCATCATCCAAATTTGCTTTCGATAACAAAAATTCTTTACTATAAGATCGTTTAACCGACGACTTTGGACTGTTGACTGACGAATTTGACCCTCCAGACTCAGACTCCTCCTCAGTATCCAACACCTAATCGACCACCTTTTTTATTAACTCAGACTCATGATCAGTATCGGACGAGGTAAACGTGACATCAATGTTATCTGGTAAAACATCAGTTGTGTCGGTTTTTAGCTTTATATTGACTGCTTTTTCAAGTTGCTCCTCGTTTGGTTTTCTAGGAGAGTACCCTTCCCAAATTGGCGGCGGACACTTGTTATAGCTAACATTCGGTTTCTTACCACTATCTTTCTTTTTCTTCGGCTTCTCGTCTTGAAAAGCTTCCATACCTGCAACAGTTGGGTAAATACGATCAATGAGATAATCAGAACTAGAATAACTTTGCAATAAACGTCTAATTCTCTCATTCTCGATCTTTTGTCTCCAACTCTTGCTTCCATTTAGCACTCTCTTCGATGTAAAAGTTGATGGCTTTCTGTTTTGTCATCATCACAGCATTCATCATCGTAAGTGCTTGTTCTCTTTCTGAATTTGTCTTTTGGAGATCAGTTACTGTTTTGTTCAAGACATCATAAGATTCTTTCACATAGTTGAGGTTGAACAGTAACTGCTCTTTCTTCTTTTCATACTCAGCAATTATCTCGTCTTTTGCTGCACAACCCTTGCATGCTTCCAAACACTTCTCGCAAGGCTTTACAACTTCAACAATCTTCTCAATCTCGATTGTCTTTACCACTTCAACCACTTTTTCTTCTTCAATCACCTTCTCTTCTACTTTCACTCGCTCAGTTTCAACCATCTCCTCAGCAACACCTTCAACATTCTCTTTCTGAACAACATCTTCAGATTTCTTTAGTTGTTGTTCTTTAGCAGCTTGTTTCTCCTTCAGTTTCTCCATACGATCTGCAAAATAGAAATGAAAACTTTCAGGAGAAAGATGAGATTTAGCAATATCGATATGTTTTTCTTCCTTATCATCACTATTGCTATCATCAATTGGTGACTGATCAAACTGTACAGATTTTTCAGAATTTTTATTCGAAGAACCAGAATCAGATGGTGTTTGATCAAAGACAATCTCTTTTTCTGAGCTTTCATCACTTTGTATGCTTTCATCTGCACTCTCTGAACTTTCTTCAGATGCAACAGACTCTTCCTCCACATTCTTCACAGTTTCACCAATAGACTTCATCCATGTAGTAAACATATCTGGTTCTTTTACGATCTTGGTAATGAAAGCTTTGAAATTTCCATTCTCATCCGCAAACAAATCCCAGCTGAAGCCTTCAGGAAGCCTCTCATAATCTTGATCGACTATGCATGCTTTGCTTTCAGGTGATATGTAGTTGCTCCAGTTGAAATCTACAAAACACGCTCTCTTAGAATCCTCAATCTTTCTACCATGAGCCGTCTGTGAGTCTTGTGATTGACCAACTTGCTGATAAATGGCATTCCGGTAGTAGTCGTCTTTTCCAAACGGATTCTGAGCTCCACTAGCTTCCCTGTTCTTGCATTCCCGTTTGAAATGGCCTTTATCCCTGCATCGAAAACAAGTAACTTTAGATTTATCAAAACCTAAAGTAGAAACGTGAGCATCAAGAAAGTCATTTCTCACGGTAATTGTGTTGAACTTTTCAGCACGTCTAAGAACACTCGCTAGACACCATTTGATATCCATCAGTTCCATCTCTTCGGCGTCTATTTGATCGTAATCCTCTTTGGTGAGCAAAGGATTTCCGATTCGACCAGCCACTAAACCCTCATAAGATAACAACACAGAACCAAGTAGAGCCATGTGGTCTTTAGCAGTGTCTTCTGAAAAAATTTGACCTTCTGGAAGATTTAGAGCGATATTGCACTGAATCACATAGCCATTTCCTGTCTTTGTGCTTTGAGACTGAAAACTCGTGTTTGACTCTTTAGGATTTACACTTGGAAATGATGAAAATCCACTGCTGCTTTTGTTTGATCCCTGATCAGCTTTTTCTGATGAATCCCCAGCACTGAATGCAGTTTGGATTTTTGGACTTCTCTCAGATTCTGGAATTTGAATACTACCTTTATAATACATCTTTACGTCCTGTTGACCACTCGGACTGTTCATCCTCGCGATCTTTTGCTGTTCTAAATCCTGACTCTCGATCTTTTCTATGAACTGAGAGATAGTCAACCCATCATAAACACCCGTATTTTTCAGAATCATCAAATACGTTCCCCATTCTTTCTGCGGTAATGCATCGGCTAACTTATCTACCCACTCTTCATGATCTTTTGTGATACTTATCATTGACATTGATCGCACTAAGTGGCAATATATCTCAATCAGTTTCTTCGTATCTTCACCTGGTAGACTGCTGATCAAATCGAACTCTTTCTTAAGCAGCGCCTTTGTGCTCTTTATCATGTTCTCACTACCCTCAAATTTGAGTTTAAGAGCATCCCAGATTGATTTAGCAGTTTTGTCATGCTGTAGCAATATGAATATGTCCTCTTTTATGGCTTGCTGAAGCAGACTGGTCATCATTTTCTCAGCTTTGTACATAACCCGTTCCTGATCTGTGAACTCTGATAAGTCTTTGAGAACCTGCAAATCTGTTCGGGGTAACACGCATTTCTTCAATATACATTCCCATGATCTAAGATGGTTTGCCTGAACCCAGTTCTCGAATCTGTCTTTCCACCCGTAGTATTCTTCGATATTCATCAATTTAGGGGGCTTTTGGGTGGTTCCCGTCTCGTTTTCTATACTCATGGCTTGAACAATAGCAGATGGACCAGACGGTGTTGCAAACGCATTATAGAACTCGGTATCCATGATGACTTAGTACGTTTTTCAAATTCAGTGACAAATAAGCGAAATCAGATGTTTGGTGGCCTTATAAGCGAAATATGGTAATTGGTGACACAAAAGTGAAACCCCTTATGTCCTTAAAAGCGAAATCAGACTTTGTGCACTAAAAGCGAAATCATCAATGTACACAAAAGCGAAATCAGGGTTTTGGGTGTCCCTTTGAGCGAAATCAGGTGTTTAGGGTGGTCCTATGAGCGAAATCCCTCAATTTTGGTGACACAAGAGCGAAATCTCATATACTCAAAAGCGAGACCTGATGTCTTATGAGCGAAACCTGATGTCTTTGTGTACACAAGAGCGAAACCCTAATGTTCACAAGAGCGAAATCATAGAATGTCCGTAAAAGCGAAACCTATTCGGAGGTTAATTTGATCCATTTTTCCTTTGAATTTAGGACCGAAACTTTCCAGGGTTTGTTAATGTCCAATTATCTATGATCTGTGAATTTTTGAGCGAATTTCTGTTGGTGCACTACATCTGTCGACTTCGTCTTGTATCGAGTCTTACATTGAATTATATAGATTAGGGCGCGTTTTACGAGAAAGTAGGAAGTTGTTAGAGTTTAGAGAGCTGATTTCGCTCATATGGTCTTAGAAAGGAGGTTTCGCTTATTTGGACAGGTTAGGGTTTCGCTTATTTGGTATTGTAGGGGGTTTCGCTCATGTGTCATGTCCCTTGGAGCGAAATCAGATCCCTATATATAGGGTCTCATGAGCAAAATCACATAACGTTGCCTTGTATTCCATATCGAAGTGCTGCCGGTGTGAAGTTTGAGCTGTAATCGTTGTCATATCAATACAATCAGTAGATTAAGTGAAGAATAAGCTGTTTCTACCTTCGTTTCTTGTTATTCCGCACCTGAAATGAAGTAAAACTCCTCTGATAGACTTGTTCGGGTCAGATCGCGATCCTATAAGTGGTATCAGAGCTCAGGAGGAAGAGTTCTTACCGTTTAGTTCGTTTTCGCTCAAAAATTCTGATTTCTACACCTTCTTTTTTCATCAGATCAAGTTTTACCGGTCGGAATTCGCTTAAAATTTCTCAGATTGTAGACAATTGGACATAGACAAACTCTTGAAAGTTTGAGACTGAAATTCGGAGTAAAAATGGACCAAATTGATATGCGAAGTGATTTCGCTTTTACGGACATTCTATGATTTCGCTCTTGTGAACATTAGGGTTTCGCTCTTGTGTACACAAAGACATCTGGTTTCGCTCAAAAGACATTAGGTTTCGCTTTTAAGAACATCCTGGTTTCGCTCATATGGTAGATTTCGCTTTTAAGGACTTGCTGGGATTTCGCTCTTTGTGCATTAACACCTAATTTCGCTCATAAGGCCACCAAAAATCCTTGATTTCGCTTTTGTGAACCTAAACCCTAATTTCGCTCCAAGGGTTCATAGAGTCTGATTTTGCTTTTAGGGTATCTGGGATTTCGCTCTTAAGTCACTTAAGTTGTCTAATTTCGCTTGACATGTTGTTTTGAGAGAAACGTGTCGGGATTGTTTGAAATATGGCAGAAATGTTTGATGAAGAGGAGAATGAGTTTATTGAAAGGTTAAATAGATATGGTTGGTATCAAATGAGCATATATGAACAAGATGATAAGAAGATTTGGATTCTTAGACTTGAAAAGTTTGCATGTCAAAAGGATGAGACCGTGAAAGAGATGGATAGGAGATTTGATTACTTGATGGACAAGTTAAAATTGTTTGGAATAAAATTGACAGATACTGAAAAGATATCAATGTTTGCAGATGCTTTACCTGCCGAATGGGATGATGTTTTAAAGAAAATAAAACAAGAGCCTAAATTTTCAAAATTACATCCATCTGATTTCATCAATAAACTTCAAAAGCATAGTTATGAAAATTCTGATAAGAAGAAAATATTGATGAATAAAATCAAAGAGAATCTAGATAAATTGAATTTGGGAAATCTAGATAAAATCAATTTGGATGTAATTACTGAAATTAATAGGAGAATATGTATATGTTTCGCTGCAAAACAGAACATGAAATATGACTTTAAAAGGGGGTGTTATATTAATACAAATTTAAATCGTCTTGATTTTGTTAAAATTGTTTGTGCAGGAACGTACAAGACAGAGACAAAGGAAATGTCAAAGAATGAAGAATCTCTGAAGAATGAACTTTCAAGTTCTGCTTCAGTGTGTTTTACATGTGACAGCTTTAAGACAGAAAATGACAAACTCATGAAAGATGCGGAAAGTTTGACTTTGGAAGTCAAAAAGCTGAATGTTAAGAAGCAAGCTGATGATAAACAGATTCTGGAGTTGCAGGAAAATTGTGTAAAGCTGAAATCTGAAAATGACAAACTGTTAAGTAACTTGAACAGTTTGACATTTGAAAACCAGAAGTTGAAAGAAAATGAAAAAAAATTTGAAGATAAACTGAAAGTTTTTGAAATAGAGAAATCAAAAATTGAGAAAGATTTTCAAAGTCAAATAAAAATTTTAGAAGATGAGAGAGATTTGTTTGGTAAAAACAATCTTGAAAAACAAATTGCAATCAATTCTCATCTTGAAAAGATTATTCGACTTGAAAAGGAAGCAGAGTGTGCTCAAAAGAAAATCAAGGAATGGGAAGAAAAGTTGAAGGTGTTTGTGAATACTTCAACTATTCCTTGTCCAAAACCTATTAATTCAGTTCCAATAAGTGACAATGTCACAAACTTTGACAATATCAAAGTTGAAGATTGTGATGAGAAAACTGATGATGATGAGAAAAAGAAAACATTTTTGAAATTAAAAGAAATGTTTCGAGAAACTGTTCTACATTCTACTGAAAAAGGTGAATGCTCAACGCAAAAACCTGTAAAGAAGAATATGGAACAAAAACAAAAAGATAAAAAACCGAAAAATGTTCAAAAACAAAATAAAAGCTCATCAGTTCAATCATCTAATCAAGATCAAAAATCACAAAAATCTTGTAGGATCGCGATCTGACCCGAACGAGTCTATCAGAGGAGTTTTACTTCGTTTCAGGTGCGGAATAACAAGAAACGAAGGTAGAAACAGCTTATTCTTCACTTAATCTACTGATTGTATTGATATGACAACGATTACAGCTCAATCTTCACACCGGCAGCACTTCGGTATGGAATACAAGGCAACGTTATGTGATTTTGCTCATGAGACCCTATATATAGGGATCTGATTTCGCTCTAAGGGACATGACACATGAGCGAAACCCCCTACAATACCAAATAAGCGAAACCCTAACCTGTCCAAATAAGCGAAACCTCCTTTCTAAGACCATATGAGCGAAATCAGCTCTCTAAACTCTAACAACTTCCTACTTTCTCGTAAAACACGCCCTAATCTATATAATTCAATGTAAGACTCGATACAAGACGAAGTCGACAGATGTAGTGCACCAACAGACTCCCCCTCAGATGTTGACGAGTCGACTATCGAGTCACGACAATGCTGTGTCTTCACTTCTTCAGTCTTGATCAGTCTCTAGGCTTTTCTCTTTCTCTATCTTCATCGACAGACTCCCTTTTAACCATGTCTGCTTGAAAATCTTCAGACTCCCCCTCTCGATCTGCTGGCATTCCTTTGTTCTTCAGCAACATTTGCTTCAGGATCATTGTCTGGCTTTAACTTTCAAACTCCTCAGGTATCGTAACCTGGCACTCTATCTTCGGATTCAGAATTGAGACTTGGCTATTCCTACACATTCTTAACCCAGAAATAAGTTTTATGAATTTAACAAATTAAGTGCACCAACACTAATTCTCTTTCATAAACATGTGCACCAACAACGACTCTCCCTCTAACTACTTTCTTTATGATGAACCACTTGTTGATTGTCAGAACACATTTGATTATTAAGACACACTTCCCCTCACAACAATGTCATCATGATTAGCACTCGGAACTTTGACAATCAGCTTTCCATCATCAGTTGTCGAAAATATTTTTGAATTTTCAAAAAATTTAGGCTAAAACACACCGAAAATCTTTTTGGATTTTTAATTGTAAAGAAATGCAATGCAATAAAGAAATATTTACAGACAATATTTTTGTGAGTTCGTGCAAGAGGATCATATCAGTTTTTGACAAGTCACAAGTACCGTTGAGCTTAGTTACACATTAAGAATTAAACAATTCACTTAAATTGCCGATATACTGATCCACTTAAATTCTCACACAAATTTCAACTGATTCAGGATATGAATTAGATGTTTTAAGGACTTAAACTCATTCATGTGTCCCACCTCTTGAATATACTCCCGTATCCAGATCCCAATATTCAGTCTTACAGGTGAGTATACCACAGATGATATCTGTAAGGGGTTAAATTGCGAGGGCCGTGAGAGCTCAGGTCGATACTCCCGTATACGCAGAGAGATGACGGCTTCGACTTTTGGTGGGTCCCCTTTAGAGGATCTTTTGTTACAACAACAATGACTATCAATTTTATTGTTTCATCAATTTGCTGAGGGCGATGCTATGTTTCAAGCGTTTGCGGAAAACATTATCCGGGGACTAGGTCAGAACTTCAATTCAGCAGAAGTCTCGGGATAATACCCCAGATTTCACTGAGCATAAAGACCTAGTATCTCAGAAAGAGGGACCTTTCAAACGAGATTTCAGGGGTTACCTATATATCCAAGTAGTGTTCCCCACGAAATAAGCAAGTTTGAATTTAAGTTTATATCCCGAAAAAGCTTACTAAATGTGTAAAAACCTATCGGCATATCATCAGTGAGACTGTTTAACGCTATTTAAACATTACATTTCTTTAGCATACTGTGACTGTCTACTGATGTACTATCATTTCCTCTTTTTTGACACAAAAACTCATTTTTGATTTTATCATCTTTTTCTCTTTTTCAAATTTTCAAATGTTTTTGGATTTTCTGAAATTTTCTACTCCCCCTAAAATGCAAACACATTTTAGGAAATTTGAAAATAAACTGGACTCTTGACCCTCTTGAAACATAAAATGAACTGTACAAAAACTTGGCAACTGACATCAAATTGCATCAAATCGCCATTCACTAGGCATAAACAATCAGAACTCCCCCTTTCAACAAACCATTTTCTCATTTAGATTTCAAAACACTTAAGTTTGTTTTAATCAAAATGATTTTTCCGGAAAATGAGTTTGTTTTTACCACTTGTAATGTTAGGGGTTTGGTTCATCATATTATCCATTCAATCACTTATATGTGGATTACATCAAGTTCAAACTAATGACCTTGAGTAATCACTTTGTCAGAATCAACCACTTACCACTTGTAAGTATATCCAAAACATTTAATCACAAGTAGGAATAAATCATCTACACAAACCATTTTACTAATCAAGATGCCGAATCCTGCTTCGCACTTACCAACCTGGAAGCTCCGGCGTAGTCCTTTAATCTGTAAAAATTTCAACACATATTCAATCTAGGTTGACTGACTACATCACAAACACACTTTGACAAGAATGATGCCGATTCCTGATCCACGATATGAACTTGGGATCTCCGGCATAGTCCTAAGACTTTACGGGAAACAAACTTCCATCCAAGTCTTCTCAGACTTGATGGCTTTCAGTTCTTGTGCAGTAGGGTTGTAAGTTGCCTTTTTAGTTGCATAAACATCTTTAACCCCCTTAGCTTTCCCATTCAACATTTTCCCAAAAAATTTCTTAACACTTCCATTGAATGTTTTCTCGACATCAAATTTAGTATTCTCGTTGTAAAATTGATTCGAGATATCAACCTTGCCAACTATCTGTTTAACTTCTTCAAATTTCAGTGATGGAAACTCATCATCATTCACTGAAATTTTCATCTCAACCTGTGGCTCTTCTGGCTTTGTGGAACCAGATTCATCGCCGACTTTCTCATCAACTTTCTTAACAACCCACACTTGGTTGTCTTTCTCTTTCTTTTTATAAAAATTCTTTTTAGAACACTCACCAACCTCATAAGTTGAGTTTTCAAAAAAATTTAAATTTTTCGGTTGGTGGTTCAACATCAACAACTTTTCCTTTCAACTTGTTAGAAACTCCCTGTTTTGACTTGGCATTTTTCGGACAGTTCCATGCAATGTGACCATCTTCATTGCATTTGTAACAGGTTCTAGTTTCTTTTGAGTGATAAACTCCAGTTCCATTCTTCTTCTTTTCAGTAAGAAACTCTTGATTTGACTGTCTCCAGAATGGTTTCTTCTGTTCCTCTTCTGCACTTCCACCTGACACAAATTCTGTTTTTGTTTTAGAATTTTTCAAATTTTTATGATTTTCTGGTGGAATAAATCCAAGACCTTTCTTTTTGTAGCTACGATTTTGGTTTGGTTTCTTTTGAAAACCAGAACCAGAATTGTAACCCTTTTTCTTGTTTAGACGTTGTTGAACTCTTGAAGTGTACTTTTTAGATTTTTCAGTAAGATTTAAATCTTTTATTTCAGAAATATTAATTTCTGTCATTTTGAAAACCTTTTTGATCATGTCAAAACGAACACTTCTTATTGGAAACTCTTTTTCATAATATAATTTGTCCGCATCATTTAAAGTGTATGCAACTTCAAATGTTTCATCATCCAAATTTGCTTTCGATAACAAAAATTCTTTACTATAAGACCGTTTAACCGACGACTTTGGACTGTTGACTGACGAATTTGACCCTCCAGACTCAGACTTTGACTCAGACTCCTCCTCAGTATCCAACACCTGATCGACCACCTTTTTGATTAACTCAGACTCATGATCAGTATCGGACGAGGTAAACGTGACATCAATGTTATCTGGTAAAACATCAGTTGTGTCGGTTTTTAGCTTTATATTGACTGCTTTTTCAAGTTGCTCCTCGTTTGGTTTTCTAGGAGAGTACCCTTCCCAAATTGGCGGCGGACACTTGTTATAGCTAACATTCGGTTTCTTACCACTATCTTTCTTTTTCTTCAGCTTCTCGTCTTGAAAAGCTTCCATACCTGCAACAGTTGGGTAAATACGATCAATGAGATAATCAGAACTAGAATAACTTTGCAATAAACGTCTAATTCTCTCATTCTCGATCTTTTCTGTCTCCAACTCTTGCTTCCATTTAGCACTCTCTTCGATGTAAAAGTTGATGGCTTTCTGTTTTGTCATCATCACAACATTCATCATCGTAAGTGCTTGTTCTCTTTCTGAATTTGTCTTTTGGAGATCAGTTACTGTTTTGTTCAAGACATCATAAGATTCTTTCACATAGTTGAGGTTGAACAGTAACTGCTCTTTCTTCTTTTCATACTCAGCAATTATCTCGTCTTTTGCTGCACAACCCTTGCATGCTTCCAAACACTTCTCGCAAGGCTTTACAACTTCAACAATCTTCTCAATCTCGATTGTCTTTACCACTTCAACCACTTTTTCTTCTTCAATCACCTTCTCTTCTACTTTCACTCGCTCAGTTTCAACCATCTCCTCAGCAACATCTTCAACATTCTCTTTCTGAACAACATCTTCAGATTTCTTTAGTTGTTGTTCTTTAGCAGCTTGTTTCTCCTTTAGTTTCTCCATACGATCTGCAAAATAGAAATGAAAACTTTCAGGAGAAAGATGAGATTTAGCAATATCGATATGTTTTTCTTCCTTATCATCACTATTGCTATCATCAATTGGTGACTGATCAAACTGTACAGATTTTTCAGAATTTTTATCCGAAGAACCAGAATCAGATGGTGTTTGATCAAAGACAATCTCTTTTTCTGAGCTTTCATCACTTTGTATGCTTTCATCTACACTCTCTGAACTTTCTTCAGATGCAACAGACTCTTCCTCCACATTCTTCACAGTTTCACCAATAGACTTCATCCATGTAGTAAACATATCTGGTTCTTTTACGATCTTGGCAATGAAAGCTTTGAAATTTCCATTCTCATCCGCAAACATATCCCAGCTGAAGCCTTCAGGAAGCCTCTCATCATCTTGATCGACTATGCATGCTTTGCTTTCAGGTGATATGTATTTGCTCCAGTTGAAATCTACCAAACACGCTCTCTTAGAATCCTCAATCTTTCTACCATGAGCCGTCTGTGAGTCTTGTGATTGACCAACTTGCTGATAAATGGCTTTCCGGTAGTAGTTTTCTTTTCCGAACGGATTCTGAGCTCCACTAGCTTCCCTGTTCTTGCATTCCCGTTTGAAATGGCCTTTATCCCTGCATCGAAAACAAGTAACTTTAGATTTATCAAAACCTAAAGTAGAAACGTGAGCATCAAGAAAGTCATTTCTCCCGGTAATTGTCTTGAACTTTTCAGCATGTCTAAGAACACTCGCTAGACACCATTTGATATCCATCAGTTCCATCTCTTCGGCGTCTATTGATCGTAATCCTCTTTGGTGAGCATAGGATTTCCGATTCAACCAGCCACTAAACCCTCATAAGATAACAACACACAACCAAGTAGAGCCATGTAGTCTTTAGCAGTGTCTTCTGAAAAACTTTGACCTTCTGGAAGATTTTGAGCGATATTGCACTGAATCACATAGCCATTTCCTGTCTTTGTGCTTTGAGACTGAAAACTCGTGTTTGACTCTTTAGGATTTACACTTGGAAATGATGAAAATCCACTGCTGCTTTTTTAGGATTGAGATTCCTTGCATGCTTCCAAACACTTCGTGCAAGGCTTTACAACTTCAACAATCTTCTCAATCTCGATTGTCTTTACCACTTCAACCACTTTTTCTTCTTCAATCACCTTCTCTTCTTCCTTCACTCGCTCAGTTTCAACCATCTCCTCAGCAACACCTTCAACATTCTCTTTCTGAACAGCATCTTCAGATTTCTTTAGTTGTTGTTCTTTAGCAGCTCGTTTCTCTTTCAGTTTCTCCATGCGATCTGTAAAATAGAAATGAAAACTTTCAGGAGAAAGATGAGATTTTGCAATATCGATATGTTTTTCTTCCTCATCATCACTATTGCTATCATCAACTGGTGACTGATCAAACTGTACAGATTTTTTAGAATCAGCATCTGATAAACAAGAATCTGACGGTGTTTGATCAAATACAACTTCTTTTTCTGAAGTAACATCCTTCTGTACACTCTCATCTGCACTCTGTGAACTTTCATAAGCACTTTCTGAACTTTCAACAGAGACAACAGACTCGTTATCCACACTCTTTACAATCTCACCGATAGACTTCATCCATGTGGTAAAGATATCTGGTTCTTTCAAAATCTTCGCAATGAACGCTTTAAAATTCCCATTCTCATCTTCAAACATATCCCAGCTGAAGCCTTCAGGTAGCCTCTCATCATCTTGATCAACTAAGCAAACTTTGCTTTCAGGAGATATGTAGTTACTCCAGTTGAAGTCTACCAAACATGCTCTCTTGGAATCCTCAATTTTTCTACCATGAGCCGTCTGTGAGTCTTGTGATTGACCAACTTGCTGATAAATGGCTTTCCGGTAGTAATCATCTTTTCCAAACGAATTCTGAGCACCACTAGCTTCCCTGTTCTTGCACTCCCGCTTGAAATGGCCTTTCTCCCTGCATCGAAAACAAGTAACTTTAGATTTATCAAAACCTAAAGTAGACACATGAGCATCAAGAAAGTCATTTCTTCAGGTAATCGTTTTGAACTTTTCAGCACGTCTAAGAACACTAGCAAGACACCTTTTGATATCCATTAATTCCATCTCTTCGGCGTCTATTTGATCGTAATCCTCCTTTGTGAGCATAGGATTTCCGATTCGACCAGCCACTAGACTTCATAAGATAACAACACAGAACCAAGTAGAGCCATGTGGTCTTTAGCACTGTCTTCTGAAAAACTTTGACCTTCTGGAAGATTTAGAGCGATATTGCACTGAATCACATAGCCATTTCCTGTCTTTGTGCTTTGAGACTGAAAACTCGTGTTTGACTCTTTAGGATTGACACTTGGAAATGATGAGAATCCACTGCTGATTTTGTTTGAACCCTGATCAGCTTTTTCTGATGAATCCCCAGCACTGAATGCAGTTTGGATTTTCGGACTTCACTCAGATTCTGGAATTGGAATACAACCTTTATAATACATCTTTACGTCCTGTTGACCACTTGGACTATTCATCCTTGCAATCTTTTGCTGTTCCAAATCCTGACTCTCGATCTTTTCAATAAACTGAGAAATTGTTAACCCATCATAAACACCCGTATTTTTCAGAATCATCAAATAGGTTCCCCATTCTTTCTGCGGTAATGCATCGGCTAACTTATCTACCCACTCTTCACGATCTTTCGTGATACTTAACATTGACATTGATCGCACTAGGTGGCAGTATCTCTCAATCAGTTTCTTCGTATCTTCACCCGGTAGACTGCTGAACAAATCGAACTCTTTCTTTAGCAGTGCCTTCTTGCTTTTAATCATATTCTCGCTACCCTCAAATTTGACATTAAGAGCATCCCAGATTGATTTAGTAGTTTTGTCATGCTGTAGCAATATGAATATGTCTTCTTTTATAGCTTGCTGAAGTAGACTGATCATCATTTTCTCAGCTTTGTACATAACCCGTTCTTGATCCGTAAACTCAGATAACTCTTTTAAAACCTGCAAATCTGTTCGACGCAACACGTATTTCTTCAGTGTACATTCCCAAGACCTAAGATGGTTTGCCTGAACCCAGTTCTCGAATCTGTCTTTCCACCCGTAGTATTCTTCGATACTCATCAGTTTCGGGGGCTTTTAGGTGGTTCCAGTCTCATTTTCTAAACTCATAGCTTGAGCAATAACACCTGGACCAGACGGTGTTGCAATCGCATTATAGAACTCGGTATCCATAATGACTTAGCGCGTTTTTCAAATTCAGTGACAAATGAGCGAAATCTCAGAAGTTCTGGATGACCTTATAAGCGAAATATGGTGATTGGTGACACAAAAACGAAACCCCTGATGTCCTTAAAAGCGAAATTACTGATGTTCACAAGAGCAAAACTACTAATGTTCAAATGAGCGACACTACTGATGTTCAAATGAGCGAAACTACTAATGTTCAAATGAGCGAAACTACTGATGTTCAAATGAGCGAAACCCTGATGTTCGAATGAGCGAAACTACTGATGTTCGTATAAGCGAAACCTAGTCCGAAGGTAATTTAGTCCATTTTTAGTCCGAATTTCAGTATGAAACTTTCCAGGGTTTGTCTATGTCCAATTTTCTATGATCTGTGACATTTTGAGCGAATTTTGACCGGTAAAACTTTCTGAAATGATAAAAGAAGGTGTAGAAGTAAGAAATCTTGACGAATTTCAGCTATTCTCTGCAGAACTCCTCCTCCTGAGCTCTGATACCACTTGTAGGATCGTGATCTGACCCGAATGAGTCGTTCAGAGGTGTTCAACTTCGTTTCAGGTGCGGAATAACAAGAAACAAAGGTAGAAATAGCTTGATCTTCACTAAATATGTTGATTATATTGATTTGACAATGTTTACATCTCAAACTTCACACCGGCAGCACTTCGGCATGGAATACAAGGCAATGCTATGTGATTTTGCTCATGAGACCCTATATATAGGGATCTGATTTCGCTCCAAGGGACATGCCACATGAGCGAAACCCCCTACAATACCAAATAAGGGAAACCCTAACCTGTCCAAATAAGCGAAACCTCCTTTCTAAGACCATATGAGCGAAATCAGCTCTCTAAACTCTAACAACTTCCTACTTTCTCGTAAAACGCGCCCTAATCTATATAATTCAATGTAAGACTCGATACATGACGAAGTCGACAGATTTAGTGCACCAACAGTTATAATCCTCAGCGATTATACCTACTGATTACCATGTTGACTAGGTGTAGTGACGAGTCAAAGTTTCGGTCAAAATGCGTATTTACGCGCATTTTGCAACGGAACTATTTTCGGGTATCAAAACCCATTGTTTTGATACCAAATCAGTTTTCTAAGTTAGTTAAACATGTTTTAACATGTTTAACTCGTCACTACTAGTTTAGTGCTTGTTTAGGGTCGTAAGTTAAGCGGTCTAGACAACCGCTTAGACTTTCGAACCCGAGCCGTTTGGTCGATCATTAGGATCCGACCAAGCATGTTTAGTGATCATAGTTGCATAGGGAATAACCTACTAAGGTTATACCTTATGATCACATAGGTTGGTTAGTTATTTGTTAAGTAGATTATATGCCCATAGGAAATGACCAAAATGCCCTTTTGAAGCATAAATCCATATTTTGGATATGTGATCAACTTTTTGACATATAATCTGATTTAGTAACATGTTTAGGCAAAATTGGGCATGTAAGACTTGACATAGCACATAGTTAACCATCCGACCTTAGTTTTATGTAACCGACACTTTATAGTAGCTTATACTACCATAACGGGTCGAAACGGGTCAAAAGCACATAGGTAGACTTCCAAATCAGAATGTTAGCTCTATTAAATCATGCCATATGAGTTCAAATACTCATTTGATTTATAGAACCTCATTCTATCCTATCTCCGGATTTAGGATCCATTTATTAACATAGTTACCTATACTAGGTGCCTTGTTGATTCCGTGATCCTTGAAGCTTTATTTGGTCTTATTCTCAAGACTAATAAGCAATCCCAAGTGAGTACATAGTTCCCCTCTTTTACCGCTTTCAAATACTTTGGGGTGATACACATGTGCATATTTGTTACTTTCATGCTTTTCATTGCTTTTTATGACATAACATGCTAGTTTCACCTAGTACACATATAGTACATGATTTCAAATATGTTTTGCTATGTATGTTGACTAAGCATGCTAGAACATTGATTTCATAGATACCTTTGTTGCATATGTTTACTCAACATATGGACACATTGTTTTACATCACATTTCGGCTATGTATGTTTACTGAGCATACTAGCACAGTTGATTTCATGAACATTTCTACTAGGTATGTTTACTTAGCATACTTAGTACATGGTTTTCATTTAGCATGCTTACATTGGTATGACATTTGGTATGTTTAATGGGACAATAATACATTCATTAACATTGATCACGCTGCTCGGTAGTATGTAATGGTACCATTGGACTTGACAAATCCCGTTTCTGACTTCCTAGGTTTGTTTGGAAGTTGGGAATGACATAATCCGATATACATAACTTAGATAAACCTTTAATTTGTTTAAGGGTTTGTCGCCACAGTCGCAAGGCTTGAATGTATGCGTTTTAACATTACTGCATAAATGTTCGTATCGATAAAGCATTGTTTTCTTCAAAACATAACATTTGTTTTAAACTTAGGTTTATTCAAAAACTTTGTTTTGTACATTTTTCCTATGGGGTTGAGTAATTACTAGTTATTCACCAAATATGACATTCGTTTTCACATTGACATTATCATATAGTTTGGGTAGATACTTTCTACTTGCTATACATTACATTTTGGTATACATGACACAGTTTACACATGACATTGAACATTGTTTACACATGAACATTTTTAACATTAGTTTAAACAAGACATTTTGGTTGGTTATTGATAAGTGACTTATATAACGAGGCTATGTGTAATGTGATAAAAGCATGGTGGATACGCCGCTGGTACTTCCTATATATAAGTGCTTTTATGATATTACATATTGTAGCGTTATCTAAATCACTTCGACAAAGACATGAAACATTTTATACAGATAGCATACTTTACAAGACATTGTTTTACAAACAACATGTTTTACACAAATTCATTTTACTTGGTTATTTATTTAACCATGCATTATTCTTTTATATCATATGATTTTCATATTGATTTTCACATGATTTTATAAAAGAAAACAGTTTACAAGGTTCATGACTACTTTTGTTAAACATTTCTTTTTAAACTACAAGTCATGAATCCTTCATAAACAAAACCTATGTATCTCACAGGCATTTTTATGCTGACGTGCCTACTTTCACATGTGTTTCAGGTGCTAATGCATGATGATGTTTGTGCTACACTTAGGCGGACTCGGGCCTTAGTGACTTAAAAGACAGTTAATTATGTTTTGTTTTGTTAAATTCTAAGACAATGTAAACATTTATCCTAATAATACAACACTTGAATTACCATGGTTGTTGAGCCAATAATTATGTCGCATCACTCCCTGACGTTTCCACCGCGGTTTGTTGTTTTAATACAGTCGGGGTGTGACACATCCATCATCTTTTGACTCTCATCAAAGATCTCATCCACACTCTTCTCCAAAGTCTCAATTGACTTTTCTACACTCGCATTAATCACCCTTTTTATACGCTTATCCACTTCTTCCTCATAATTTTTATATTCCTTTATCTTTGAATAAAATTCTCGTGCAGTCAGAATAGCTGCAACCAGTGCTTCAAAATCTACCATCTTTGGATACACTTCAGGATTTCCTTAGGGATCTAAATAACATTTCCTCTCATCATCCCATCTCTTGGAATTTTTTGCTTCTTTGAAAACACCATACACTTCATCCAACTTCCTACGCGTAAAGCGTTCTTCTCGAATCCATCTAACCTCAACAGCCAACGCATTTTTCTCCTTTGGAACGTATTTATTCCAATTGAAGCCCTCATCTTCCTGCGTAACCACCAGAGCTTGCTTTCTTTCTTTAGAAGATCTTTCAATGATCTTTGATCGATTGGTCTTTGGTGGTTGTTCATTGTTGCGATGGTAAATCGCTTTCTGATAGTAATCGTCATGAAACAAATTGACATTTTCATTCTCCTCCCGGTTTGAGCTTTCTCTCTTGAAATGGTCCTTTCTGATTACATTTAAAGCACGTAACCTTGGATTTATCAAATCCCAGTTTTGTTGAAGGACCTTCAAGACATGATCTTCCAGTAATCTCCATAAATCTTTGAGCTCTTTTTATTACACTCGCCATTCACCATCTGATATCTATAAGCTCCATCTCTTCTGGATCTATCTGATTGTAGTCTTCCTTGGTCATGCTTGGGTTTCCAATTTTACCTGTGATGTGTGTAAAATGCAGCATATAAATTACATCAAATGAGGCATAAAACTAACCCTTTTTTAGTACTAATGTTGAAAAAAGTGTGCTTTTGTCTTCCTTTTGTATTTTCAGGACCAAACGAGCTTAAATGAACAAAAGGAACAAATATGCAGCAAAAACTAACATAAATACAAAGAAAAGGAATAAACGTGGCATGCCCGACCCCTTGACAGCATCTCCCCAAGCAAAAACAAGAAACAGAAGGCTGACCACGGCCCGTGCCCAGCGGACACGGGGGCGTGGTCAGGTGTCTACAGAAATGGACAAAGCTGTGGAAGCTTCTATTCCCAACACGGGGGCGTGCCCAGCTCAGCACGGGGCGTGGTCAATGCTAAGATTCGCAGAATCTTGCAAATCTTGATAGTACAGATATGCTTCGGCACACGGGGCCGTGCCCAGCGAACATGGGGCCGTGTGGAACCTAATGCAGACAATTGTAATTAATGAAGGAAGAGAAAAAGGATGGCCACGGGGGCGTGTCTAGCGGACACGGGGCTGTGGCCGGGCTTCTGTTCAGGCTATAAATAGGGGTGTTTGGCTCACTTCAAAGGCATCCCTTGGCAAACCACCTCTCTCCCACTTTGCCACCACTCCACCACCACCACTACAACACCCACATCCACCACCATCATCCAACATCCACCATCCACCTTAGAGTGTGTATAGATCCTACAATGACCTACAATGACCTGGGTCAAGCTTACTAGGACCTCCTTCAATACCCACTGGTATTAGATATAGAGATATGTTGGCTACCTGGTCGGGGGTTTAGGGAATGCTTTGGTAAGGTTCTTGCCTTGTTCAGTGTATAGATCCTACAATGACCTGGGTCAAGCTTACTAGGACCTCCTTCAATACCCACTGGTATTAGATGGCGGGGGTGCGAATGGCTTGATCCCCTCATATGTAAACTACTATTAATACGTCAAACCGGCTATTTGGGATTGTATCCCTGCTGACTCAAACCACTTAGCCGAGAGTAACGTCACCTTCAAAAGAGGGGCTTACCACTTTACGCAATAATAACTTAATTAATTATCTTCCAATATTCTGACCCTTTGGGATTGTATGCTTGCTGACTCTAACCACTGGGTTGAGGGTAACGTCACCTTCAAAAGAGGGGCCTACTACTATAACTAAGATAATCTCTTAAAAAGTGCAAAAGTGCGAAAATCATCAAAGGAAACATTAAAGGCGATTCGGATCCAAGTGATTCATCCTGTCTATCTGTTTTATTTTTATTTTTATTTTCAGCATTTTTGTTTTTATTTTTCATGTATAAAAACCTTTTCTAAAAATTTTAGTTTGATTAGACGTTGAGGATAAATCGGTACTAAAAGCTCTTGTGTCCTTGGATGACCTCGGTATCTTACCAACGCTAAACTACGCTCACGATGGGTGCACTTGCCCATGTGTGTGTTTAGTGTTAGTAGAATATCATGTTTTATAAATTTAAAACTTGACTAATGTGTAAAATGGGCTTAAATTATCAATAAAAACATAACGCACTCAACACACATCAAGTTTTTGGCGCCGTTCCTGGGGACACAAGGATTTTAAGAAAGTTAGGAATCAATGGCCTAATCATTTTTCTTGTTTTTCTATTTTTTAGGATTTTTTCTAGATTTTCCAGCTTTTACAGAGCTCGGCACGGGGCCGTACCTGCTGAGCACGCCCCCGTGCCCAATCTTTGGTACTGGCAATCCTGTTTTAATTCAGACAGTAGCTGAACCCGGGGCCGCGCCCACTAAACACGCCCCCGTGCCTAAGCTTCAGATACTGAAAACAGAACCGTAAGATCCCGACGGTTGGTAATTTCTAACATAAACATGAGTGATACTGATCATTTTTACTTTCGCTCCTCTTATGGTGTGTAGTGTCAAATATGTGGCAGATCTCATGAAGATTTAAAATGTCATTTTTTAAATTACACTCCCCACTATATAGACCCATCGTTTTCCTTTAACCTTAAGATGGGCGAAAGTAAAAACAATCCCTATCTCTCCCTCGAATGCTCTCAATCATCTCTTCTAGATGATATGATTCTCGAAAAATTATTTCAAATGGAAGAAGTAATTCTCCAATTGATAAAAGAGCTTGAGATGGAAATAAGTAATTCATATCAAGATGACGATCAAGGAGAATTATTGAGATCGCATTCGGAATCTAACATCATCGTAGGTCCCGAAAGCACCTCCAACTCTTGTGAGGATTTGAGCAATAGTCGTCCCTGTGTTGATTGTGCCATGAAGGACTCTCCATCGGTCTCCACCGATGCGTTTATAGACCTGAGCAATTTGACATATACCTTCTTTAATGAGAGCCTGGATAAGGGGAATAAAGGTTGGTTTCGCCCACCGGTATTTAGTTTAGGTTTTACCCTTTCCGATAACCTCTTGCGCTCTTGTCTAAATCAAGGGCAGTTAAGGTACCTTAGGCACTTCGGTGTTGTTCCATCCAGTAAGGAACCGCCCGATTTGGATAAAATCCTTAAAAAGAGACAAAACTTCATAAAATCCTCTAGTCAAAGGGCCGTGTCTAGGTCAACACGCCCTCGTGCCCACCTAAAGATTTGTGTCTGACTTTAGTGTCAGAATACGGACAAAATGTGTCAGATTCTTGTCTGACCACGGGGCCGTGTCCAGCCGACATGGGGCTGTGGTCAGCGTGCTGTCGTTTTCTATAAATGTAGCAAGATTCCTTCACACTTGGACTCATTCCAAAGACAACGATCTGGGGGGGTCTTCACATATACCCTATAAGGTATATTCTAAAGAAGGTTCTCAACAACCATCTTGTCTTTACTACTTTTGTCTATTGCCTTCTTCTTCACTAACTCCTCAAAACCTCCATTAAAGCTTGAAATCTCCATGTTTTCAAGATTTATTAAGATATTTGTTAGGTTTTTAATCAAGGAATCTTATCAAAAATAAGTTTTACAACCTTATTTTTAAGTTATTTCTGCTCAGAAATGTTTCAAAAGCCAGGATTCCTTGTTTCAAAAATCTGCAGATTGGTGGCCACGGGGCCGTGCTCAGCGAGCACGGGGCCGTGGCCGGAGTTACTCTTTCATTAAATTGAACTTTTCGACCTGTTCTCTTAGAATGACGAGCAGGAATAACGGAATATCCTCAGCTCACTCAAGGAACGACCGACGAGGAAGAAGATCATCAGTGGAAGACTCCCTGGTCAACCACGTGTATGCCTTAAGCGAAGCCATCGATGAAATGATAGGAGTAGAGGAAGCCTTGATTGACGGCATTAATCACTTGACAGTGGGATTAGAAGGATGCCTTCGAGAAGTCAACCTTTTGCACCAAAGGTTGAATATTTTTGCTTCTCCTCCTATGGTGCCAATCATCGCATGAAGGGAGTGGAATGTTGTGCCAGAAATCATTATTCCAGCCGAGTGGTATGTCATGCCACCGGAACCTCCTCTAGACATATTACACGGGGTACCGGTGGCCGTCGCACCTCCTCCACAAGACATCGTGGAGAATGAGCCCGCCTTCTTCCTCCCTAGGGAGATAGAGGAATGGCTCAATGACATTTAAAAGACGTCCCTCGGTTCTGAGTTCTATAACCCTTAAGTACCGGGAAGTTATTTCCGAGTTTTTTACATTCCTAGAATAAGGGTAGAACTCCTTAAAATGATTTCCTGCATTACTTGACCTATCTATCCTAGGAACATTTTAGTTTTTCATTTTTTATTTTAGGATCCTTTGTAATTGTTGTTTTAATGATTCATGGTTTTTAAGAATTAAATGGTGTTTGGATGATGTTGTTGTAACACCCCAATCGCGTAATACAACAACACGCGGCGGAAATATTGGGGAGTCACGTTACAAATTGCTCACAACTACTGGTACTAAGTTGTTTCAATATTGTTAACATTGTTTTACAAACAAAGAATACATGTAATTGTCTTTCGATTAAAGAAGTCTAGGGCCCGGATGCAGTCCTATGCGTTGCATGCTTGTATAGTTGAAAACCTGAAACATATGTGAAAAATAGTCAGCATAAAAATTCCGACGAGTACATAGGTTTTGTTAGCCAAATAATGGCAAAACGTTTGGTATTGCAATACTTTGGCAACTACGAGAGTTTTCGATTTGAAATAAATCTTGAAGCCAGAGAATGGCAAAAGTTTAGTATTGCAATACATAATCTTGATTATGAAAACTTGTGGGAAACATTTTGTATATGGCAATATGATTATTACTAAGTAATTTTTATGCCATTTGAAATCGTAAATTGTAACCTCATTGAAAATCATCGTAAAACTCGTTAATGTGTTATTAGAGATCCAGTCAAGGATTAATAATAATTGTTTTGAAATCAATCAAAACTTGTATGAGCATTATATAAATCAAGTCAATGATTTATAATAATACTTTAGACATCCTTCTCAGAATCTAACACATAAAGATATGGAAGATTCTACAAGGATTTGGATAATCGAACATTGAATCAATCGTACATAAAATCCAAAAGTGATTCAGATAACGTTACAAGAGTAATAAAATAAGAACACTTATACATAGGAACTACCAGTGGCGTATCCACCATGTTCTTATTTTATTACACCCGTTTCGTTATCAAAATCACAACTACCACATATGTCACACCCCCAAAATCCACAAGCGGAGTATCACCGCATGGAGGCGTGACTGACCAGGATCAAACCACCAATCATATTGAACATCGTACATAAGTAAATAAAACCAACCACAATATAATTGGTGTCCAAAAGAAAGTAACCAACTTTAAGTCAACAACGGAAGCATAAAATGTAAAACCCAAACATAAGTGAAAGTTCATAAAGTTCATAAAATGTCCCACAATGACCACTCCTCCCTGTGCAAGCTCCATAAGCACCTAGCGACCTGCAAGGCATGTAACAACGAGTCAACAACAAAGTTGAGCGAGTTCACAGTTGGTTGCTTAGTTTTAAAAGTTTGTTTCAAAAACCATAAGTTGTTGCCTAAACCACGAGTTAACCAGTATCTTAGTTTCCCAATCCATATCCATAACCAGTGGGGGCTTCCCCATGTGAACCACTAGACCGTTACCATATCGACAACTGACGAAAGTAAGTTGTGCCCTAAGTCAATGTCTATCATCATTGACTGAGTGCCCAGATCCATCAGTACATGCCCGTCCGACCGGCACGGTGTGAGGCTTGTCAACCCTAATAGCGTTATTAACTAATGACCCGCTCGCCATTGGCCCGGCGATTAAGTCGATATAAAAATGAGGGACTTCATGATAGAGTTTTGTCTAGTAAGTTTAAGGTTGTTGTCCTACCCAATGAGGACGAACGTACGTATTCTACCCAAGGAGAATACACAGGATTAATATTGGCATCCTACCCATGGAGGATGGCGGTACATATCCTACCCAAGGAGGATATGTAGGTTCCGTTTTATTTCTTTAACCCCATTCCCAACCACCGGGAATCCCATGCCTTAGAAAGTGTGTGAACTAACCTCGGTTCTATAAGTAAGGGTCGATTGAGCTGCTAGTGGTCAACCACGTCCTAACATGATTACCATACAAGTCAGGTCTAGGTTCAAGTGGTACACAAAGGTTACACAATAAACTAACAGGTTTTGAACATGTAATGATCATGGCAAACACTTAAGATCACATTCATCACGTCAAAAGACAAGTACACAACATATTCAAACTTATGCGACTCAAATGATTGGGCTCGCACAAGTTCAATAGCCAAACAGTCTTGTGCGATTCAATAGATGAAGCCCAAAAAGGTAACCGGCCCAATCTGTTGTGCGTCCAGCACAATCTTGTACGACTCACAATGGGTTGTGCGATCCCATGCAAACCCGGCCCAACATGCAACCCAAACCTATACGGCCCAAACAGTTAAACAGATAATTAACTTGTGCGATCCACTTAATCTTGTGCGACAGAGTTTTGGGCATTAAGGCCCAACAACATAATAAAGTCCAAACAGTGTGTGTGTGTGGCCCAAGACTTGTGCGATCGACACTGCCTTGTGCGATCCACACGTCTTGTGCGATCTTGTAGATCTAAGTTGTGCCGTGAGCTTTAAACAGTTGCACCAAGCTTGTGCGACTGCCTTGTGCGACCAATTAATTGTGCGATCCGATTAGGTCTTGTGCGATCAAAGGTGGCCTTGTGCGATTAGTTGTCTAATCCCCTAATTTCATGCAATCGGTTTCAATCATTCAACAGTTTCCTATCTTGCATTGAATCAAGATAACAGTTTCCAATCATACAATTAATCGATCAAACAAGGGTTTTAACATCAAATCCCTACGAACCCTAATCATATTCAAAACATAATCAACAACCATAATCATTTACACACATTAACACGGCTCATGTTATTGATTTCTAGCATGCATCCTACCAAGTTTAACATAACCGATCATCCGAATATGAACACATCCCAGCCGATAAACATACATTCGGTTCTCCATCATCTTTAACATCATACGATTATCAATCCTACAATGATCTAAATATACTACACCCGTGAACCGATTTTTAATGAACATCAAACCTCATCGATTTACATTACAATCAAACACACATCATCCCTAAATCACCATGTTTAACATATAGATCACAACACTATCTAACAAAACAATAATCACGAAACCCTAACCGGTTAGGAGGTAAATCAAGGATGATCCGAACAAGAAAGCTTCGAGAGAAGGGGATGTTTGCCGTCGAGTTTGAGAGGGACATGAGAGATTTAGGGTTTGCTAAACTTTGTGTGTGTTGGTGAAGTGTAGGATTTATACTAACACCCTAGGTGTTATGCGAGTTATGGGAGTGGGCCGAACCCTTCATGGGTTGCCCTTGGGTTTCGAGTACAAATAGTGTGGCCCGAAAGGGCTTGTGTGATTACATTACATACATACGTTACACAAAAAATCTCATAACACGTAGCACTTATTCATTAAAACTAACATATCAACTTGCCACATAGAGTTCATACACGTTACATTAAACACAAAGATTGGTCCAGAAATACGAGTTGTCACATCATCCCCAAGTTGAAAGAAATTTCGTCCTGAAATTTAGCACGTACTCACTGAGGAAGCTAGTTAAGTTGCATGGTTTTCCTGGGGTGTCACATCCTTCCCCCGTTGGTTTGGAATTTCATCCCGAAATTCCGCAGTAGCTTCAGCCTCAGTAGTGGTTTCACTGTTTTCGAACAACTGGGGATACTTGTGCTTCATCTGGTCTTCTCGTTCCCAGGTAAACTCTGGGCCACGACGGGAGTTCCAACGAACTCGAACAAGGGGTATTCTGGTACGCTTGAGAACCTTAACGTCTTGGTCAGTAATCTCTACTGGTTCCTCGATGAATCGCAACTGATCGTCGATAGTGAGTTCCTTGAGAGGAACTATGAGGGTCTCATCTGACAGACACTTCTTCAGATTTGACACATGGAAAATGTTGTGAACTCCACTGAGTTCTTCAGGCAGATTAAGTTTGTAGGCTACTTTGCCTATTTTCTCTATGATTTCAAAAGGTCCGACGTATCGCGGGTTGAGTGTGCCTCGTTTGCCAAAACGAACAACACCTTTCCAAGGTGAGACTTTGAGTAGCACTCGATCCCCAACCTGGAACTCGAGTGGTTTCCTGCGCTTATCAGCGTAGCTTTTCTGACGGTCATGAGCTGCCGTCATTCATTGTCATATCTGAGCAATCTTCTCAGTTGTGTCTACCACAAGTTCTGGGCCTGTGATTTGGCTGTCACCAACTTCTGCCCACAAAGAGGTGATCGGCACTTACGCCCGTATAATGCCTCAAATGGAGCAGCCTGGATACTGGTGTGGTAACTGTTGTTGTATGAAAACTCCACCAAAGGGAGATGTCTTTCCTAGTCATTACCAAAGTCGATCACACATGCTCGAAGCATGTCTTCAAGGGTTTGGATGGTGCGTTCAGACTGCCCATCCGTTTGCGGGTGATATGCTGTGCTCATGTCTAATCTAAAGCCAAAAGATTTGTGCATCGCTTGCCACAATTCAGAGGTAAAACGGGCGTCACGATCAGATATGATGGAGGTTGACACCCCGTGCCTGGAAACTACGCTAAAGTAGAAAACTTGTCTGTTTCTTTGATAGCCAAAAAGTGTGCAGGCTTAGTCAGTCGATCCACGATCACCCAAATGGTATCATTTCCGTGTTGAGATCTAGGCAGGCCAGTAATGAAATCCATGGAAATTTTCTCCCATTTCCATGTCGGTATCTCTGGTTGTTGAAGTAGACCTGATGGTTTCTAGTACTCGATCTTGACTCTCGCACAAGTCAAACATTTACTAACGTAGGTTGCTATGTTGGCTTTCATACTAGGCCACCAATACGTAGTCTTGAGATCGTGGTACATCTTATCAGAACCAGGATGTACCGAGTAACGAGACTAGTGTGCTTCACCCATCACAAGCTCACGTAGATTACCATAGAGTGGAACCCAGATGCGCCCTGTTACGTAATAAGCACCGTCTTCCTTTTATTCTAATCGTTTCTTCGATCCTCGCAGGACTCAGCCCTGATATTTTCTTCTTTCAATGCTTCAACTTGAGCATCTCGTATCTGAGTAGGAAGACTAGATTGGATGGTAAGTTGTAATGCACGAACTCGCTTAGGTGTAGTATCCTTTCGACTGAGGGCGTCGGCCACAACATTGGGTTTGCCCGGATGGTACTTGATCGCGCATTCGTAATCATTCAAGAGCTCGACCCATCGACGTTATCGCATGTTTAACTCCTTTTGCTTGAAGATATGCTCGAGACTCCTGTGATCGGTGTAAATGGTGCACTTGGTACCGTACAGGTAATGTCTCCATATCTTAAGTGCAAAAACAACTGCTCCCAGCTCCAGATCGTGAGTAGTGTAGTTCTTTTCGTGAACCTTAAGCTGACGTGATGTGTAAGCAATGACTTTCTCACTTTGCATCAACACACAACCCAGTCCTTGGATCGACACGTCGCAATAGACCACGGAATCGTCTGTGCCTTCAGGAAAAGAGAGAATAGGTGCGCTACAAAGTCTATTCTTTAAGTGCTGAAATGCGGACTCCTGGGTATCACTCCAACGATAGGTGACACCCTTCTGAGTTAGTGAAGTTAGAGGTTGCGTAATCTTGGAGAAATCCTTGATAAACCTTCTGTAGTTGCCCGCCAAACCCAAGAACTGGCGGATTTCTGTTGGTGTACGAGGTGCAGGCCAATTCTTGATCGAGTCTACCTTGGACGGATCAACCTGAATCCCGTCCTTGTTTACCACGTAGCCTAGAAAATGGACTTCGCGAAGCCAGAAGTCACACTTCAAAAGTTTAGCATACAACTGCTATGTTTGAAGGAGTTCTAGAATAAGTCGCAGGTGATGTTCGTGTTCCTCCTGACTCTTAGAGTAGATCAGGATGTCATCGATGAATACAATAACAAACATATCCAGGTACGGCTTGCACACCCTGTTCATAAGATCCATGAAGACCGCAGGTGCATTCGTCAATCCAAAAGGCATAACCAGAAACGCGTAATGCCTATACTGAGTCCTGAATGTTGTCTTAGAGATATCCTCGTCTCGGACTCTCAGTTGATGGTAGCCTGACCTCAGGTCAATCTTTGAGTAGAAACTCGACCCTTGTAACTGGTCGAATAAGTCATCAATGCGTGGGAGAGGATAACGATTCTTCACGGTCACCTTATTGAGTTCGCGGTAGTCAATATACATTCTGAAGGTACCGCCTTTCTTCTTTACAAATAACACTGGAGCTCCCCAGGGGGAAGAGCTAGGACGTATGAAACCCTTTTCCAAGAGTTCTTGTAACTGTGCGGATAGTTCCTCTAGTTCAGATGGAGCTAGACGATAAGGTGCTCGAGCTATGGGCGCTGCTCCAGGAGCTAGCTCGATTTGAAACTCGAATTGTCAATGAGGCAGAAGACCAGGTAATTCATCAGAAAATACCTCAGGAAAGTCGTGCACAATAGGAATATCTTCTATCTTCTTCTCTTTCTTCGAGGTGTCAGCGACGAGGGCTAAAATAGCAGTGTGACCCTTTCGCAAACACTTCTGGGTCTTAAGGAAAGAAATGATGCCCACCACAGCACCACTCTTGTCGCCATGAATTACTAAAGGTTCTTCACCAGAACGAGGAATGCGGACGATCTTCTCCTTGCAAACGATCTCTGCTCGATGTTGAGATAACCAATCCATCCCAATAACGATGTCGAAACTACCAAGAACGATGGGGATGAGATCGATAGAGAAAGTCTGACCAGCTAGGATGAGGTTACAACCCTTAACTATGTGTGTGGCTTCAAGACTTTTACCGTTTGCTAGCTCTACCGTGTGTTTGGTGTTCAAAAGTGTTGGAGTACGTTTAAGCATTTGACTAACTTTTAGGGACACATAACTAGTATCGGCACCCGAATCAAATAAAATAGTAACAAAGAAATCATCCAGAAGAAACTTACCCATCACAACGTTGGGATCGTTCCTTGCGTCACCCTGACCCAGCACGAAAGAACGTCCCCTAGCACCATTGCCATCATTGTTACCCCCGTTATTATTCCCGTTCCCCTGATTATTGTTGTTGTTCTGATTCTGGTTCAACTGGGGGCAGTTTCTCTTGAAGTGACCCTCAGCACCACACTGATAGCATCCCCTGTTACCCTGCTGTTGCTGCTGCTGATTCTGTGGAGCTGGTGGCTGTTGTTGACGACTCTGATTCGCCGGTCGTGCGCCCCTGCAATCCTTAGCTTCATGATCAAGCTTGTTACACCTCTGACAACGACCCTTATTGCACGGCCCCACTATGATGCATGTTGCATCGGTTGCACTTGGGGTGATTTCCTCTGTATCCACCCTGCCCCTGACTACCAGAAGATTGCTGACCAGGGCTCTTGTAGTCATCAGTCTTTCGCTGCTGAGACTGAGACTGAGCTGATGTTGAACCCTTGCTTGAGAATCCATCCCATTTGCGCTTGTTGTCGATGGGGGCATCAGAAGTAGTAGTAGTAGCACCAATACGCTTGGGCAGCCTGTTCTGCTCGACTGCCTGATCAGTGAGACGATGAGCCAAACGAATAACTTGCTGGATAGTGGCGAGGTTCGCTGCAGTTACATGACTCTGGATCTCTGGCACTAAACCTTTGAGGCACAGCTCGATACGCTTGATAGGAGGATCTACCATAGTAGGACACAAGATAGCCAGCTCGCTCGATCTTTTTGTGTACGCTTCAATTTCCGACCCCGTCATCTTTAAGTTGTAGAACTCTACTTCCAACTTGTGGATGTCATCACGATTGCAGTACTCTTCCTTGATCAAGTATTTGAAGTCGTTCCATTGGGTGGCATTAGCAGCAACCAACCCTAGCATTTGGACCTGAGCGTTCCACCACGTGAGCGCTATACCTTCAAGAGTACCGGTAGCATATTTCACCCTACGAGCCTCGGGGCATTCACACATCTCGAAGACAGAGTCGAGCTTCTCAAACCAGTGGAGGAGGCCTACAGCTCCTTCAGTGCCGTTGAAAGTAGTAGGTCGGTAGTCCATAAAAGTTTTGAAAGTACACGCAGGAGGCTGAGCATGTTCATTGATTAAAGCCATCAGCTGGGCTTGAGTTAGGTTGATACATCCACTCATGATCTTCATAATAAGAGAGCATGAGTGAGATAAGTGTCGCGAAAATGCGATGACAGAAGAGAGTAAGCACACATGTGTCTCAAACAATAGTTGCTACATTTATCTAAGCATACTATGAACAATGTACTATGTAACTAACATGTAGGTAATATAAACATAAACCATATCACCTAGAATGTTGAGTCTTGCACGTGGAGCGAAGCGTCATTGTGGATCGTTGAGCACTGTACAGGTTATAGTCTGGTTTTGTCAAAAAGCTTTTCCCTTTTTAAAACTATGTTCACTATAACCAATGGCTCTGATACCAATCTGTCACACCCCCAAAATCCACAAGCGGAGTATCACCGCATGGAGGCGTGACTGACCAGGATCAAACCACCAATCATATTAAACAACGTAAATAAGTAAATAAAACCAACCACAATATAATTGGTGTCTAAAAGAAAGTAACCAACTTTAAGTCAACAGCGGAAGCATAAAATGTAAAACCCAAACATAAGTGATAAGTTCAAAAAGTTTAAATGCTTAACATGGAACTCAACAGTCCATGTCCCACAACGACCACTCCTCCCTGTGCAAGCTCCATAAGCACCTAGCGACCTGCAAGGCATGTAACAACGAGTCAACAACAAAGTTGAGCGAGTTCACAGTTGGTTGCTTAGTTTTAAAAGTTTGTTTCGAAAATCATAAGTTGTTGCGTAAACCACGAGTTAACCAGTATCTTAGTTTCCCAATCCATATCCATAACCAGTGGGGGTTTCCCATGTGAACCACTAGACCGTTACCATATCGACAACTGACGAAAGTAAGTTGTGCCCTAAGTCAATGTCTATCATCATTGACTGAGTGCCCAGATCCATTAGTACACGCCCGTCCGACCGGCACGGTGTGAGGCTTGTCAACCCTAATAGCGCTATTAACTAATGACCCGCTCGCCATTGGCCCGGTGATTAAGTCGATATAAAAATGAGGGACTTCATGATAGAGTTTTGTCTAGTAAGTTTAAGGTTGTTGTCCTACCCAAGGAGGACGAACGTACGTATTCTACCCAAGGAGAATACGCAGGATTAATATTGGCATCCTACCCATGGAGGATGGCGGTACATATCCTACCCAAGGAGGATATGTAGGTTCCGTTTTAGTTCTTTAAACCCATTCCCAACCACTGGGAATCCCATGCCTTAGAAAGTGTGTGAACTCATCTCGGTTCGCTCGGCAGATAAGTAAGGGTCGATTGAGCTGCTAGTGGTCAACCACGTCCTAACATGATTACCATACAAGTCAGGTCTAGGTTCAAGTACTGCACAAAGGTTACACAATAAACTAACAGGTTTTGAACACGTAATGATCATGGCACACACTTAAGATCACATTCATCACGTCAATAGACAAGTACACAACATATTCAAAATTATGCGACTCAAATGATTGGGCTCGCACAAGTTCAATTGCCCAACAGTCTTGTGCGATTCAATAGATGAAGCCCAAAAAAGTAACCGGCCCAACCTGTTGTGCGTCCAGCACAATCTTGTGCGACTCACAACGGGTTGTGCGATCCAACATGCAACCCAAACCTATACGGCCCAAACAATTAAACAGATAATCAACTTGTGCGATCCACTTAATCTTGTGCGACAGAGTTTTAGGCTTTAAGGCCCAACAACATAATAAAGTCCAAACAGTGTGTGTGTGTTGCCCAAGACTTGTGCGATCGACACTGCCTTGTGCGATCCACACGTCTTGTGCGATCTTGCAGTTCTAAGTTGTACTGTGAGCTTTAAACAGTTGCACCAAGCTTGTGCGACTGCCTTGTGCGACCAATCCCTTGTGCGATCCGATTAGGTCTTGTGCGATCAAGGGTGGCCTTGTGCGATTAGTTGTCTAATCCCCTAATTTCATGCAATCGGTTTCAATCATTCAACAGTTTCCTATCTTGCATTGAATCAAGATAACAGTTTCCAATCATACAATTAATCGATCAAAAAAGGGTTTTAACATCAAATCCCTACGAACCCTAATCATATTCAAAACATAATCAACAACCATAATCATTTACACACATTAACACGGCTCATGTTATTGATTTCTAGCATGCATCCTAACATGTTTAACATAACCGATCATCCGAATATGAAGACATCCCAGCCGATAAACATACATTTGGTTCTCCATCATCTTTAACATCATACGATTATCAATCCTACAATGATCTAAATATACTACACTCGTGAACCGATTTTTTATGAACATCAAACCTCGTCGATTTACATTACAATCAAACACACATCATCCCTAAATCACCATGTATAACATATAGATCACAACACTATCTAACAAAACAATAATCACGAAACACTAACCGCTTAGGAGGTAAAGCAAGGATGATCCGAACAAGAAAGCTTCGAGAGAAGGGGATGTTTGCCGTCGAGTTTGAGAGGGAGAGGGAGAGGAGATATTTAGGGTTTGCTAAACTTTGTGTGTGTTGGTGAAGTGTAGGATTTATACTAACACCCTAGGTGTTATGCGAGTTAAGGGAGTGGGCCGAACCCTTCATAGGTTACCCTTGGGTTTCGAGTACAAATAGTGTGGCCCGAAAGGGCTTGTGCGATTACATTACATACATACGTTACACAAAAAATCACATAACACGTAGCACTTATTCATTAAAACTAACATAACAACTTGCCACATAGAGTTCATACACGTTACATTAAACACAAAGATAGGTCCAGAAATACAAGTTGTCACAACATAAACACATAAATCATCAACTTTTCACCAACTTGTAAATACGCATTAAAGTACACAATGAATCCATACAAGGACTCCAATATTAGTACATTAACATCCTATAAGAATCATTCTATGAAGATAGATAGATGCTATACGGATTTGGTTTCTGTCATTTCGTCTAGTCAAAGACGCATTAAAGTACACAATAAATCCAAACAAGGACTCCAATATTAGCACTTTAAACATCCTACAAGTATCAATCTATGAAGATAAATTGATGCTAAAAGGATTTGGTTTCTGTCACATTGAATCATTGCATCACAACATCCTAAATCCTAATTGTTATTCGAGATAACGCCACGAAGGGTAATACAATAAACACACTTATATATAGGAAGTACCAGCGGCGTATCCACCATGTGCTTATTGTATTACTCTAGTTTCGTTATCTAAATCACCAACAATCTACACATGAACCATAACCATCATCTTGTAAAGTACTTCTTAAAAATCTCACTATGAAGATAGAAAGATCTAAGTCTATACTTCAAATATCCTATAAGAATCAATCTATGAAGATAGATAGATCCTATAAGGATTTGGATAATCATCGTGTTTGCATAATCGGAATATACACATAAAAGCACTTAGTAAACACATATATGCCATACATTCGGAAAACAAATCGGTTACACATATGAATCACCCCAAAACATTTGAAAAAGTGTAAAAGAGGGGACTATGTACTCACTTGAGATTGCGTATAGGTCTTGTTCAAATGATATAACAAAGCTCAAAGGACCAAGAGTTCAAGTGTTGAAGTGGTTCCTAGTGCATCAGATACTATGTTAGTGTAACGGGACATAAATCGAGGAATCGGATAGAATGAGGTATTGTAAACCAAATGAGTGTTGGAACTCATATGATATGGTTTAACAAAGCCTACATTCTGAATTTAAACCTATCCTAAGTGTTTACGACCCGTTATGACCCGTTAAGGTAGTCTACTATGACATCTGTTCCTCCACGGCCGTCAAACAAATACCAAATCAACGAAATATTGTATTTCATACTTGGGATTTGTATACATATGTGTATTATTTGCACATATCAATTCTCGTTCGATTTCGAGCTCTAAATCGCTTTCTGGAAAGTTATACGCGAACTGGTGCGTAAACGTAATCAGTTTAACGCGACAAACACTCCGGAATAGTGACATAGGCTTAACATACCTTAAATAACCATTACATAACTTAGAAATAAGTTTCGGAAGGTTTGGTGTGTCGAAATCAAGTTTATTCGCTTATAGGGACTAATTTCGACAAACTGTGAAAGTATGCCGATTTGTACTGTAACGAACATTCTGGAACATGACCATAAGTTAAACATACCCTAAATATCCTTTACATATCTTAGAAATATGCTTTGAGGGGTTCGGTGTGCTAAAATAAACTTTTTGGTCATTCAGCGACTAAAAGTATCAAAAGTGCATAAGTTTGCATTTTCGCGCATATCTTACGTTCTGAATACATCCGGGCATCCAAAACATTATGTAATCATTAAAATATTTTATTTTAGTGATTGGTATGATAAAATTCCATTTGTCGCGTAATTTGGATCGTTTTTGCGTTCGTTACGACTTCCGTCGTAATTAACCGAACAACGCAACCGTACGACCAAACGAACCGACATCCGAGATATTTTTGAGCATGTTTTGAGTTCCCGATACTTTAACTTCATTTTAGAGCCTTGAAATGAGGTTAACAGGGCTTAAACGTGTCAAAAATGAGCCGAAATGCAAGATTCTGAAGTTCAGGGACCAAAATTGTCATTCTGCCATAGTTATCTTAGGAATGGACCAAAATGAAGAATCTAAATTCCAGCTTGTTCCAGCTGTGCCCTCATTTGCACATGGTTTTAATGAAACTATGGGCTCCCATGGTTTCACAAAACCATGGGCACATGTGTACGGATGAGATCGAAGCTCGTTTTACGATGAACGATCCTAACGGTTCTAGTTTTCCTATATATACCCATCTCCTTTCACTTGCAAAACCCACAATGATCTGATTTTGGGGGACCTTTTGTAAGTATTCTTTCGTTCTTTTATCGCTTTTCGAGTCTGAAAGTCAAACTGCGTTTGACTTTCTGCCTTGACTAGTTTATGGTCAATGCGAAGTTCGTTTGAACTTCATAACGTGAGCGTAATCACGATGGTTATAGTCCCTAGTGACTATACCTACTGATTACCACGTTATCTAGGTGTAGTGACGAGTCGTAGTTTCGGCCAAAATGCGTATTCTTGCGTATTTTGTAACCAAACTACTTTTGGGTATCAAAACCGTTTGTTTTGATACCAAACCTATTTTCTAACTTAACTAAACATGTTTTAGCGTGTTTAGCTCGTCACTTTTAGTTTAGTGCTTGTGTAGAGTCGTAAGTCAAAGCGGACTAAACACCCGCTTAGACTTTCAAACTAGACCCGTTTGGTCGATCATTAGGATCCGACCAAGCATGTTTAGTGACCATAGTTGCATAGATAATAACCTTCTGAGGTTATACCTTATGGTCACTTAGGTTTAATTAGTTGTATGATAGGTAGTTTATATGCCTTAGGTAAATGACCAAAATACCCTTTTCATGCATAATTGGTAATTAAGCATATGTAACATAAACTTTTGTCACTTAATCGATTATGCAACATGTTTAGGCATATAATATTTGTCATAGGACTAGTTAGACGTCTCGAACGCGCTTTGCGCGCACGACGCGTTAAAGTAGCGTAAGCTACCTTAATGGGTCGTAAAGGGTCGAAAGCACTTAGGTTAGGTTTTGATTTAGAATGTAGGCTTTGTTAAACCATGCCATATGAGTTCCAATACTCATTTGGTTTACAAAACCTCATCCTATCCGATTTTCCGACTTAGGTCCGGTTTATTTACATAGTTATTAGGTTGCCGATTGATTCCGTGCTCCCTCTAGCTTTGCTTGGTTGTTGTTCAAGACCTCTAAGCATTCTCAGGTGAGTACATAGTTCCCCTATTTAACTGTTTTCAATTGTTTTGGGGTGATTCATATGTGCTAAATGTTTTTTGAGGTTTTAACGATGGTTTTCAAAACGATTTTCGATATTATAACAATGGTTTCAAAAACGATTAAAATGGTTTATATTAAATTAATAACGATTTCGATAAAGTAAACAAACTTGTTGGTTGTATTTACATAACAAATAATATCCATTAGTTTTGGCCGAACCGACCAGTATTAGGTTATGGTACCATAGGATCTGACAAATCCCGTTATCAGACTGCACCCATGGTTATGTGTGGGTTAGGTGGGTAACGACTGAATCTGTGAATGTTAATTTACCCTTTGGTGGTTTATTAATGCGAGAAGCGATAGGCGAGTTGCGAAGGTTTGGATGTTATTAGCGAGATAATCAAAAGTAGTTTTCACGATTTAAAACGAGAATGATTTAAACGGCTAGAGCGATTTTTAACGAATTAAACGATTTGGGTAAACGATTGGTTTTTGGTTAGTGTTTAGATAACGGGACGGGTGTAATGTGATGAAAGCATGGTGGATACGCCGCTGGTACTTCCTATATATATATATGTTTTCATCGTATTACATACCGTGGCGTTATTTAGTTCACTTGGGTAAACGATTTGAAACGATGTCACACAAACTAGGTTTTTGAAATGATATAAACCATACGAGTTTTATTAACGAGATTTATTAACGAGTTTTATTAACGATATTTATTAACAAGTTTTATTAATAAGATTTATTAACGAGTTTTATTAACGTGAATTATTAACAAGAATTTTATTAAATAAATGTTTTGGGTTAAGAATCATGGCTACGAGATTTTATAAATTATAACCAACTTGATTTGAGTTGGTTAATTATGTCGCAATACAATACTTTTCAAAACAAGGTTTTTAATTAAGTATTGCAACATGTAAACTAGCCATGAATCAAACAATCTCAAAAACCTATGTACTCGCCAGCATTTCTTTGCTGACTTTGTTTTCACATATGTTTCAGGTGTTGTTGAATGATGTTGATTGCTAGGATGCATGCTCACATAGGACTGGACGAGGCCTTAGTGACTTAATAACAATGATAGACTATGTTTAAATCGTTTATTTAGATTTCCAGACGATGTAAATATTTAATGTTTAATAAAACGAAACTTCAAATTTCCGTGTGTTTTGAAACAATGATTCTGTTACAACACTCCCCGACGATTCCGCCGCGATTTGTTGTTTTACGCGGTCGGGGTGTGACAGAAAAGTTGGTATCAGAGCTCATGGTTATAGGGAATTAGGTTATTAGTAATGCTTTGAGCTAGTCTGTAACCTTCCTAGGACCCTAACGCGAGTTTACTTGCGTTTAGCCATAAAACAATACCGTCACCTATCCTTAGGCGACAACCACAACAAGAGCACAAATTTCGAATCTGCTTTGAAAACTAATCATCTGTTCTAGGATGATTTATTGTAAGGTTTTGAACCCTTTAAGTTTTCAAAGTCTCATCAAAGTTTGGGTCTTATAATGTGAACACGTGCAAACTGGAAGGGTGAATGCCTGTACCCTGAGTTTTCTGTCTAAGGCTAGAGTGTTCGTACAAATCCGTAGTATCGGACCAGTCACTCTTACCTGGGAACTCTTGGGGTGAGTGTTCACTTATAGGCGAGCATGTCTTCAGTGATACATTAATATGACCCGTTTACTTTGATTAATCACCGTCTCATTTGTTTGCCTTAGGTAACAAACAAATGATCGCAATTTCTATGCGTTGTTGTTCTGTTTAAATTATCCGATAACATTTCATTTGTGTTCTCCTATGTCTTTCATTTCCTCTAGAATGTCTCTTCATCGCAGCGACACTCAAATGTCCGAGCAAACTGCGAAATTTGCCCAGCGAATAGGCGAAGTAATCCTGAAGACTGTGGATTTAGGTATCGCCATGTCTCATCTCAATAATGAAGCCACCCACGAAGCATCGAAAGAAGCAGAAGTCGATCCATCGAAAAAGTCAAAGAAGCGTAAAGCTCCAAAGGATCTCGTAGCCGTTACACCAAATCAAGCAAAACCTAACCAGGTGGCAGCACCACCAGCCAAGAAGCCGTAGTTAGGAAACACTCCTTTGTGCAATCAGTGTAACCTCCACCACTATGCCAGTGTCAAATGTCGGAAATGTTTCAACTGTGGACTCATTGGTCACTTGGCACGAGACTGTCGTTCAGTCACTGTGCTAAACCAAGCTTTTCAGAACCCCGTTCAATTTCAAGCAGATCCAGCACAGGCTCATTTTCCTCCTTGTATTTGCTACACCTATGATGGGACGGGTTATGTAAGGGACAGATACCCAAGGATTTTCAATGCAAATCCGACCCACGGATGAGCATTTGGCCGATTAGAAGAAGCTGCTTTGAATAATCTGAATCTTATGTTTATGTTTCTAGTGTTTTCCTTTGAACTCGGAAACAATCGATTTTGTTTATAAATAAATCTTTATTTGCAATTCTGATGTACAAATATAGTTGCATGTGTGTATGGCATACCCTATGATACCTACACCAAAAGAACCGTATTTGTAGTTCTCTCATTCATATGATCGCTCATGATTTCCTCGAAGATGCTAAGTGCTCGTTTCATTCTAAGAAACGAAACGGCAATTTGAGTAATCATCTTTTTCCTTTTGACCTCACACCGATGCAACTTGGAAGTTTCGACATTGTCACAGGATGGATTGGTTAACCAAATATCATGCTGAGGTGATTTGTTTCGATGAGATTGTTCGCATTCCTCTTTCGTCTGGCGATGTTCTGGAAGTTCGTGGCAAGAAACCTTCTGGTGGATTGAAGCTCATGTCGTGTACGAAGGCCCAAAGTTATTTACGAAAAGGATATGTTGCTTTTCTGGCACATGTCACCGAGGAGAAAGGCAAGAGCAAGAGTATTCAGGATATTCCGATTGTTCGGGATTATCCAGAGGTGTTTCCTGATGAACTGCCTGGTTTGCCTCTAGTTCGTCAAGTCGATTTTCATTTTGACCTTGTACCCAATGCCAACCCAATTGCGAAAGCACCTTATCATCTTGCACCATCTGAGATGCAAGAATTATCGAAACAGCTTCAAGAGTTATCTGATAAAGGATTCCTCCGACCAAATTATTCACCCTAGGGGAGCTCCTGTTCTCTTTGTGAAGAAGAAAGATGGATCTTTTCGAATGTGTATCGATTATCGTAAGCTTGATAAGCTTACCACCAAGGATCGATATCCCCTACCTCGAATCGATGATCTCTTTGATCAGCTGCAAGGTGCTACATGTTTCTTTTTCAAGATCAATCTGCGTTCTGGGTATCATCAACTTCGTGTTCTCGAAGAAGATATTCCCAAAACTGCTTTCCACACGAGATATGGGCATTACGAGTTTACAGTCATGCGTTTTGGTTTGATAAATGCCCCAGCTATCTTTATGGACTTAATGAATAGGGTCTTTAAACCTTATTTAGACAAGTTCATTATTGTGTTCATCGACGATATTCTCATTTATTCGAAGTTTCGAGCCGAGCACGAGCAACACCTTCGCTTAACATTGGAACTCCTGAAGAAGGAACAACTTTTTGCTAAATTCTCCAAGTGTGAATTTTGTCTTGAAGAAGTTCAATTCTTGGGTCATATAGTCAATGAGCAGGGTATTCGCGTGGATCCATCCAAGGTTGCTGCTATTAAGGATTGGAATACACCAACGACACCTACAGAAATTCGTTCTTTTCTTGGTCTCACTGGTTATTATCGTCGTTTTATTTCAAATTTCTCGAACATTGCGGTTCCACTCACTGCTTTGACTGAGAAGAATAAGCCTTTTGAGTGGGGACCTAGGCAAGAAGAAACATTCCAAACACTGAAATGGAAGCTATGTGATACTCCTATTTTGTCCTTGCCCAATGTAAACGATGATTACGTTGTCTTTTATGACGCGTCGAATCTAGGCCTTGGTTATGTTCTTATGCAATGAGGTAAAGTCATAACATATACGTCAAGACAGTTGAAAGTTCACGAAAAGAACTACACAACTCATGATCTTGAGTTAGGTGTTATGGCATTTGCTATCAAAATCTGGAGACACTACCTCTATGGAACGAAGTGTGTGGTTGTCACAAGACCACAAAAGTCTCCAGCTCATTCTTAATCATAAGGAGCTGAACATGAGGCAACGACAATGGGTTGAACTCTTGAACGATCACGATTGCGTGATTCGCTACCTTCCTGGTAAGGCGAATATCGTAGCCGATGCGCTTAGTCGAAAGGAGCGAGTCAAGCTTCATTCTCTTCAAACCCTAACTGATATTCAATCTCGTGTCCTTCAAGCACAACGATCTTTTTTAAATGAAGGCTTATTAAAATATGAGCTACCACTTCAGCTCGAGCTTAAACTCGAAACGAAAAGTGATGGGTTGCTCTATTTTAAGAATCCTTGTGAATGATTATCGGCCAAATTAGAGCCCTGATTGGATTCCTTGTACACCTTAATATGTACATTACAACTCAATAAGGACAAACCGAATTATGCAAGCATGATGTTATTTAAAGTTACTAGAAGTTCAGAACTCTAACCAGTGTTGTTTTATCTTTTCGACTTCACGTTTCAAGCTCTCACAAGTTTCCTCTAAATAAATTTCGGGAAGAAATTTCCTGAAGTAGGGGAGACTGTGACATCTGTGCCTCCACGGCCATCAAACAAATACCAAATCAACGAAATATTGTATTTCATACTTGGGATTTGTATAAATATGTGTATCATTTGCACATATCAATTCTCGTTCGATTTCGAGCTCTAAACCGCTTTCTAGAAAGTTATACGCGAACTGGTGCGTAAACGTAATCAGTTTAACGTGACAAACACTATGGAATAGTGACATAGGCTTAACATACCTTAAATAACCTTTACATAACTTAGAAATAAGTTTTGGAAGGTTTGGTGTGTCGAAATCAAGTTTATTCGCTTACAGGGACTAATTTCGACAAACTGTGAAAGTATGCCGATTTGTACTGTAACGAACATTCCAGAACATGAACATAAGTTAAACATACCCTAAATATCCTTTACATAGCTTAGAAATAGGCTTTGAGGGGTTCGGTGTGCTAAAATAAACTTTTTGGTCATTCAGGGACTAAAAGCGTCAAAAGTGCATAAGTTTGCATTTTCGCTCATATCTTACGTTCTGAATACATCCGGACATCCAAAACTTTATGTAATCATTAAAATATTTTATTTTAGTGATTGGCATGATAAAATTCCATTCGTCGCGTAATTTGGATCATTTTTGCGTTCGTTACGACTTCCGTCGTAATTAACCGAACAACGCAATCGTACGACCAAACGAACCGACATCCGAGATCTTGATCTGATTTTGGCTCTCTAAGTTGAATTTTATGCTTCATACCTGAGAGTGAATCGGATCATAGCTTGCGGGGACCTTTTGTAAGTATTATTTCGTTCTTTTATCGCTTTTCGAGTCTGAAAGTCAAACTGCGTTTGACTTTCTGCCTTGACCAGTTTATGGTCAATGCGAAGTTTGTTTGAACTTCATAACGTGAGCGTAATCACGATGGTTATAGTCCCTAGTGACTATACCTACTGATTACCACGTTATCTAGGTGTAGTGACGAGTCGTAGTTTCGGCAAAATGCGTATTCTTGCGTATTTTGTAACCAAACTACTTTTGGGTATCAAAACCGTTTGTTTTGATACCAAACCTGTTTTCTAACTTAACTAAACATGTTTTAGCATGTTTAGCACGTCACTTTTAGTTTAGTGCTTGTGTAGAGTCGTAAGTCAAAGCGGACTAAACACCCGCTTAGACTTTCGAACTAGACCAGTTTGGTCGATCATTAGGATCCGCCAAGTATGTTTAGTGACCAAAGTTGCATAGGGAATAACCTTCCGAGGTTATACCTTATGGTCACTTAGGTTTAATTAGTTGTATGATAGGTAGTTTATATGCCTTAGGTAAATGACCAAAATGCTCTTTTCATGCATAATTGGTAATTAAGCATATGTAACATAAACTTTTGTCACTTAATCGATTATGCAAAATGTTTAGGCATATAATACTTGTCATAGGACTAGTTAGACATCTCGAACGCGCTTTGCGCACGACGCGTTAAAGTAGCGTAAGCTACCTTAATGGGTCGCAATGGGTCGAAAGCACTTAGGTTAGGTTTCGATTTAGAATGTAGGCTTTGTTAAACCATGCCATATGAGTTCCAATACTCATTTGGTTTACAAAACCTCATCCTATCCGATCTTCCGACTTAGGTCCGGTTTATTTACATAGTTATTAGGTTGCCGATTGATTCCGTGCTCCCTCTAGCTTTGCTTGGTTGTTGTTCAAGACCTCTAAGCATTCTCAGGTGAGTACATAGTTCCCCTATTTTACTGTTTTCAATTGTTTTGGGGTGATTCATATGTGCTAAATGTTTTTCAAGGTTTTAACGATGGTTTTCAAAACGATTTTCGATATTATAACAATGGTTCCAAAAACGATTAAAATGGTTTATATTAAATTAATAACGATTTCGATATAGTAAACAAACTTGTTGGTTGTATTTACATATCGATCTTTGTGCAATCAGTGTAACCTCCACCACTATGCTAGTGTCAAATGTCGGAAATGTTTCAACTGTGGACTCATTGGTCATTTGGCACGAGACTGTCGTTCAGTCACTGTACTAAACCAAGCTTTTCAGAACCCCGTTCAATTTCAAGCAGATCCAGCACAGGCTCATTTTCCTCCTGGTATTTGCTACACCTATGACGAGATGGGTTATGTCAGGGACAGATACCCAAAGATTTTCAATGCAAATCCGACCCACGGATGAGCATTTGGCCGATTAGAAGATGCTGCTGCTTTGAATAATCTGAATCTTATGTTTATGTTTCTAGTGTTTTCCTTTGAACTAGGAAACAATCGATTTTGTTTAAAAATAAATCTTTATTTGCAATTCTGATGTACAAATATAGTTGCATGTGTGTATGGCATACCCTATGATACCTACACCAAAAGAACCGTATTTGTAGTTCTCTCGTTCATATAATCGCTCATGATTCCCTCGAAGATGCTAAGTGCTCGTTTCATTCTAAGAAATGAAATGGCAATTTGAGTAATCATCTTTTTCCTTTTGACCTCACACCGATGCAACTTGGAAGTTTCGACATTGTCATAGGATGGATTGGTTAACCAAATATCATGCTGAGGTGATTTGTTTAAATGAGATTGATCGCATTCCTCTTTCGTCTGGCGATGTTCTGGAAGTTCATGGCCAGAAACCTTCTGGTGGATTGAAGCTCATGTCGTGCACGAAGGCCCAAAGTTATTTACGAAAAGGATATGTTGCTTTTCTGGCACATGTCACCGAGGAGAAAGGCAAGAGCAAGAGTATTCAGGATATTCAGGATATTCCGATTGTTCGAGATTATCCAGAGGTGTTTCCTGATGAACTGCCTGGTTTGCCTCCAGTTCGTCAAGTCGAGTTTCATTTTGACCTTGTACCCAATGCCAACCCAATTGCGAAAGGACCTTATCGTCTTGCACCATCTGAGATGCAAGAATTATCGAAACAGCTTCAAGAGTTATCTGATAAAGGATTCATCCGATCAAATTATTCACCCTAGGGGAGCTCCTGTCCTCTTTGTGAAGAAGAAAGATGGATCTTTTCGAATGTGTATCGATTATCGTAAGCTTGATAAGCTTACCATCAAAGATCGATATCCCCTACCTCGAATCGATGATCTCTTTGATCAGCTGCAAGGTGCTACCTGTTTTTTTTTCAAGATCGATCTACGTTCTGGGTATCATCAACTTCGTGTTCTCGAAGAAGATATTCCCAAAATTGCTTTCCACACGAGATATGGGCATTACGAGTTTACAGTCATGCCTTTTGGTTTGACAAATTCCCCAGCTATCTTTATGGACTTAATGAATAGGGTCTGCAAAACTTATTTAGACAAGTTCATTATTATGTTCATCGAGGATATTCTCATTTATTCGAAGTCTCGAGCCGAGCACGAGCAACACCTTCGCTTAACATTGGAACTCCTGAAGAAGGAACAACTTTTTGCTAAATTCTCCAAGTGTGAATTTTGGCTTGAAGAAGTTCAATTCTTGGGTCATATAGTCAATGAGCAGGGTATTCGAGTGGATCCATCCAAGGTTGCTGCTATTAAGGATTGGAATACACCAACGACACCTACAGAAATTCGTTCTTTTCTTGTTCTCGCTGGTTATTATCGTCGTTTTATTTCAAATTTCTCGAAGATTGCGGTTCCACTCACTGCTTTGACTGAGAAGAATAAGCCTTTTGAGTGGGGACCTAGGCAAGAAGAAACATTCCAAACGCTGAAACGGAAGCTATGTGATGCTCCTGTTTTATCCTTGCCCAATGGAAACGATGATTACGTTGTCTTTTATGACGCGTCGAATCTAGGCCTTGGTTATGTTCTTATGCAATGAGGTAAAGTCATAACATATACGTCAATACAGTTGAAAGTTCACGAAAAGAACTACACAACTCATGATCTTGAGTTAGGTGTTGTGGCATTTGCTCTCAAAATCTGGAGACACTACCTCTATGGAACGAAGTGTGTGGTTTTCACAAGACCACAAAAGTCTCCAGCTCAATCTTAATCAAAAGGAGCTGGACATGAGGCAACGACAATGGGTTGAACTCTTGAACGATTACGATTGCGTGATTCGCTACCTTCCTGGTAAGGCGAATATCGTAGCCGATGCGCTTAGTCGAAAGGAGCGAGTCAAGCTTCATTCTGTTCAAACCCTATCTGATATTCAATCTTGTGTCCTCCAAATGAAATCCACGGATTTGATTCCTGTTATGCTTTAAATACCCGTGTCCAAAGATAACAAATTAAAGGTCAAATGAAACAATTTTGCAATTATGTGATTATGTGTATATGTGTTCTCCTTTATGTTTTTGTGTGATCCAATTTTCGTTATCCAAATCCTCATAGAATCTTCCATATCTTCATATGAGGGATTCATAGTAGTAATTCAAAAGGTACTACCCTAAATACTTAATGGGCTTCTACATGGTAGTTAAGACCCTTGGAATATATAGTACCATTCCATGATTCGAAGGAGACCCCTTGAGTGGTCTAGTTAAAAGATTGATTCAGAATCTGGTTAAGAAAGGCATGTGATGATATAGCTGAAAGGACCCTATGGTGGTCCAGTCACACTCATCACAGGTTCGTTCATTTGGTTTTCCCCTACACATTATCAAATGCATTGTGTGGACTATGCAAGGAATTACGTAATTATGGACGCGTACGTAATTATGAAATTCACTGCACAGGAACCCCAGTAAGGTTTATCATGTGTAAGAACCGATAGTGACAACAATAACGAAAAGTGAACAATGTAATGGAGGTACGGTGGACGCGCCAATGGCGCTTCATATACTTGTATGTAGGTGTCCCTCTTACATTGCAAGCATGATGTTATTTAAAGTTACTAGAAGTTCAGAACTCTAACCAGTGTTGTTTTATCTTTTCGACTTCACGTTTCAAGCTCTCACAAGTTTACACTAAATAAATTTCGGGACGAAATTTCCTGAAGTAGGGGAGACTGTGACATCTGTGCCTCCACGGTCGTCAAACAAATACCAAATCAACGAAATATTTTATTTCATACTTGGGATTTGTATAAATATGTGTATCATTTGCACATATCAATTCTCGTTCGATTTCGAGCTCTAAATCGCTTTCTGGAAAGTTATACGCGAACTGGTGCGTAAACGTAATTAGTTTAACGCAAAAAACACTCCGGAATAGTGACATAGGCTTAAGATACCTTAAATAACCTTTACATAACTTAGAAATAAGTTTTGGAAGGTTTAGTGTGTCGAAATCAAGTTTATTCGCTTACAGGGACTAATTTTGACAAACTGTGAAAGTATGCCGATTTGTACTGTAACGAACATTCCAGAACATGACCATAAGTTAAACATACCCTAAATATCCTTACATATCTTATAAATAGGCTTTGAGGGGTTCGGTGTGCTAAAATAAACTTTTTGGTCATTCAGGGACTAAAAGCGTCAAAAGTTCATAAGTTTGCATTTTCGCGCATATCTTACGTTCTGAATACATCCGGAGATCCAAAACTTTATGTAATCATTAAAATATTTTATTTTAGTGATTGGCATGATAAAATTCCATTCGTCGCGTAATTTGGATCGTTTTTGCGTTCGTTACGACTTCCGTCGTAATTAACCGAACAACGCAATCGTACGACCAAATGAACCGACATCCGAGATATTTTTGAGCATGTTTTGAGTACCCTATACTTTAACTTCATTTTAGAGCCTTGAAATGAGGTTACCGGGGCTTAAACGTGTTAAAAATGAGCCGAAGTGCAAGATTCTGAAGTTCAGGGACCAAAATTGTCATTCTGCCATAGTTATCTTAGGAAGGGACCAAAATGAAAAATCTAAATTCCAGCTTGTTCCAGCTGTTCCCCTCATTTGCACATGGTTTTAATGAAACTATGGGCTCCCATGGTTTCACAAAACCATGGGCACATGTGTACGGATGAGATCGAAGCTCGTTTTACGATGAACGATCCTAACAGTTCTAGTATTCCTATATATACTCATCTCCTTTCACTTGAAAAACCCACAATGATCTGATTTTGGCTCTCTAAGTTGAAGTTTATGCTTCATACCTGAGAGTAAATCGGATCATAGCTTGCGGGGACCTTTTGTAAGTATTCTTTCGTTCCTTTATCGCTTTTCGAGTCTGAAAGTCAAACTGTGTTTGACTTTCTGTCTTGACCAGTTTATGGTCAATGCGAAGTTCGTTTGAACTTCATAACATGAGCGTAATCACGATGGTTATAGTCCCTAGTGACTATACCTACTGATTACCACGTTATCTAGGTGTAGTGACGAGTCGTAATTTCGGCCAAAATGCGTATTCTTGCGTATTTTGTAACCAAACTACTTTTGGGTATCAAAACCGTTTGTTTTGATACCAAACCTGTTTTCTAACTTAACTAAACATGTTTTAGAATGTTTAGCTCGTCACTTTTAGTTTAGTGCTTGTGTAGAGTCGTAAGTCAAAGCGGACTAAACACCCGCTTAGACTTTCGAACTAGACCCGTTTGGTCGATCATTAGGATCCGACCAAGCAAGTTTAGTGACCATAGTTGCATAGGGAATAACCTTCCGAAGTTATACCTTATGGTCACTTAGGTTTAATTAGTTGTATGATAGGTAGTTTATATGCCTTAGGTAAATGACCAAAATGCCCTTTTCATGCATAATTGGTAATTAAGCATATGTAACATAAACTTTTGTCACTTAATCGATTATGCAACATGTTTAAGCATATAATACTTGTCATAGGACTAGTTAGACGTCTCGAACGCGCTTTGCGCGCACGACGCGTTAAAGTAGCCTAAGCTACCTAAATGGGTCGCAATGGGTCGAAAGCACTTAGGTTAGGTTTCGATTTAGAATGTAGGCATTGTTAAACCATGCCATATGAGTTCCAATACTCATTTGGTTTACAAGACCTCATCCTATCCGATCTTCCGACTTAGGTCCGGTTTATTTACATAGTTATTAGGTTGCCGATTGATTCCGTGCTCCATCTAGCTTTGCTTGGTTGTTGTTCAAGACCTCTAAGCATTCTCAGGTGAGTACATAGTTCCCCTATTTTACTGTTTTCAATTGTTTTGGGGTGATTCGTATGTGCTAAATGTTTTTCGAGGTTTTAACGATGGTTTTCAAAACCATTTTCGATATTATAACAATGGTTTCAAAAACGATTAAAATGGTTTATATTAAATTAATAACAATTTCGATATAGTAAACAAACTTGTTGGTTGTATTTACATAACGAATAATATCCATTAGTTTTGGTCGAATCGACCAGTATTAGGTTATGGTACCATAGGATCTGACAAATCCCGTTATCAGACTGCACCCATGGTTATATGTGGGTTAGGTGGGTAACGACTGAATCTGTGAATGTTAATTTACCCTTTGGTGGTTTATTAATGCGAGAAGCGATAGGCGAGTTGCGAAGGTTTGGATGTTATTAGCGAGACGATCAAAAGTAGTTTTCACGATTTAAAACGAGAATGATTTAAACGGTTAAAGCGATTTTTAACGAATTAAACGATTTGGGTAAACGATTGGTTTTTGGTTAGTGTTTAGATAACGGGACGGGTGTAATGTGATGAAAGCATGGTGGATACGCCGCTGGTACTTCCTATATATATATGTTTTCATCGTATTACATACCGTGGCGTTATTTATTTCACTTGGGTAAACGATTTGAAACGATGTCACACAAATGAGGTTTTCGAAATGATATAAACCATACGAGTTTTATTAACGAGATTTATTAACGAGTTTTATTAACGAGTTTTATTAACGAGATTTATTAACGAGTTTTATTAACAAGATTTATTAACGAGTTTTATTAACGAGAATTATTAACGAGAATTTTATTAAATAAACGTTTTGGGTTAAGAATCATTGATACGAGATTTTATAAATTATAACCAACTTGATTTGAGTTGGTTAATTATGTCGCAATACAATACTTTTCAAAACAAGGTTTTTAATTAAGTATTGCAACATGTAAACAAGCCATGAATCCGACACTCTCAAAAACCTATGTACTCGACAGCATTTCTTTGCTGACTTTGTTTTCACATATGTTTCAGGTGTTGTTGAATGATGTTGATTGCTAGGATGCATGCTCACATAGGACTGGACGAGGCCTTAGTGACTTAATAACAATGATAGACTATGTTTAAATCGTTTATTTAGATTTCCAGACGATGTAAATATTTAATGTTTAATAAAACGAAACTTCAAATTTCCGTGTGTTTTGAAACAATGATTCTGTTACAACACTCCCCGACAATTCCGCCGCGATTTGTTGTTTTACGCGGTCGGGGTGTGACATCTACGCTACTTTAACGCGTCATTCACGCGAATGCGCGTTCGAGACGCCAAACTAGTCCTATGACAAGTATTATATGCCCTATCATGTTTAACTATGTTGCATAATCAATTTAGGTGTCAAAACATGTGTTACATATGCTTAAAATGAAATTATGCGCTAAAGGGCATTTTGGTCATTTTCCTAAGGCATATAAACTCCCTATCATACAACTAACTAAACGAAGTGACCATAAGGTATAACCTCGGAAGGTTATTCCCTATACAACTATGGTCACAAAATATGTTTGGTCGAATCCTAACGGTTGACCAAACGGGTCGGGTTCGAAAGTCTAAGTGGTTGTCTATACCGCTTGACTTACGACCCTAAACAAGCACTATACTAAAAATGACGAGTTAAACATGTTAAAACATATTTAACTAAGTTAGAAAAATGATTTGATATCAAAACAAAGTGTTTTGATACCCGGAAAATAGTTTCCTCGCAAAATGCACATAATCGTGCATTTTGACCGAAACTTTGACTCGTCACTTCGACTAATCAACGTGGTAATCAGTAGGTATAGTCACAAAGGACTATAACCATCGTGATTACGTTCACGTTGCAAAGTTCAAACGAACTTTGTCTTGACCAATTCATGGTCAAAGCAGAAAGGCAAACACTGCTTGACTTTCTTGCTTGAATACAAAACCAAGCATGAAAGATCACTTACTAAGGGTCCAAGCTTAGAAAGAGATCAAAGAAAACTGAAGTATGAAGCCTTCAACCAAGTGGGATAGCTTCAAATCAGAGATTGAGTTAAAGAAACTTGAATGAGCAAAGAATAGAGCAAATGAGGTGGGTATTTATAGATTTTCATCAACCTTTAAGATCATTACATGTGTTTTTGAGTGGATCAAAGCTTAATCATAACCATACACATGTTGCACACTGATTAGGGGGCTTGATGATCACACAAACCAGCCCATAGGTTGCTAAAACAAGCGTTTAAAACCATGGCAGCAAGCTGTTTTAAAGAAAACAATGTTTCTGCCAGATGCAGCTATCGCGCCCCGCAAAGACAGAGGCACAGGCTTACGCGCCCCGCGACCTCCTGCTGTACAGAAGTTTCAGAATTGTCAAAAACAGTCCCTGCATGCAATAAACTTGGTTTTTGATGCATTCAACCCCCGTTAACCCTATTTCAAAGCTCTACAATGATGTTAAAGCATAGGGAACTTAAAATATTCTTGAAAACATCTTGGATGTCGGTTCGTTTGGTCATACGGTCACGTTATTCGGTTAATTACGACGAAACTCGAACGAACGCGAAAAACGATCCAAATTACGCGACGAATGGTATTTTTGCATTCCAATCACTAAAATAAAATATTTTAATGATTGCAAAAATTTTTGGATGTCCGGATATGTTCAGAACGTAAGATATGCGCGTAAATGCAAACTTATGCACTTTTTGACGCTTTTAGTCCCTATTGATCAAATAAGCTTATTTTCGCATACCGAACCCCTCAAACCTTATTTATAAGCTATGTAAAGGATATTTAGGGCATGTTTAGCTTATTACCATGTTCTAGAATGTTCATTGCTACACGAATCGGTAGACTTTCGCAGTTTGTCGCGAATAGTCCCTGTGATCGAATAAACTTGTTTTTGACATACCAAACCCTTCAAAACTTATTTCTAAGTTATGTAGAGGTTATTTAAGGTATGTTAAGCTTATGTCACTGTTCTGGAGTGTTTTTCATGTTAAACTGATTACGTTTACGTAATAGTTTGCGTATAACTTTCCAGAAAGCGATTAAAAGTTTAAAATCGAACTAGAATCAAAACGTGAAATTGTCAAACACAAATAAGCAAAAATTGAGACCAAAACACTTTGTTTCTTTGATAAATGATATTTTTCTACATCGTACAGTGTTTACAGAGCATAAGTGTCACAGCTGTAATGGTTGAACACACTCGAAATGGTGGAGGTTACTAAGGGAACCTTGAACCCACACCCCATGCACAAAAACAGAGCCTCCCGACAATTTTCCTTCATTACAGCAAGTTCAGCACGGGGTCGTGCTCAGCCCAACATGCCCCGTGTCACACCCCAATATACCACATGCGGAATCACCGCGGGGCGTATGACGTACCAGGATCCAAGCCACCAATCATGTTGAACTCATAACAATTATTCCAAATAAAACTTTCATTTATTACTGATAGAAGTGTTACAAAACATTTTTTTTTACGTTCAACGGAAGCATAATACATTAATTAAGAAATTCATAAACCAAGTTTGTGAAAGCCATTTGATTCATCTCGTGTTTCCATGTATCTCGACCCATGACCACTCCAGCATCCCAGACAGCAAGTTCCAACAATATGCACCTAAAGGCCTGCAAGGCATGTAACAACGAATCAACAACAAAGTTGAGTGAATTCACAGTTGGGTGTTCGTTTTAAGTTGTTTCAAAAACATAGTTTTTCTTTAGCTGGCTTACTTGCCGTGGGGGTTACCCCATAGTTGAAAATATGATTAACCAATTCCTTCTTTCCCAAACCATAACCAGTATCTTTATTTCCCAAACCATATCCATAATCAGTGGGGGCTTCCCCATGTGAACCACTAGACCCGTTACCATATCGACCACTGACTAAAGTAAGTTGGTGCCCTAAAGTCAATGTCTATCATCATTGACGTGCCCAGATCCATTAGTTCACGCCCGTCCTCTGCGGCACGGTGTGAGGCTTGTCAAACCTAAATAGCGCTATCTAACTAATGACCCGCTCGCCATTGGCCCGGCGATTAAGTCGATATAAAAGTGAGGGACTTCATGATAGAGTTTTTGGTCTAGTATCCGTGTTGTCACCCTTCAATAAAGAGGGTGTGTACAAAATCCCCAAACCAGGAGACTACGCAGGTTCCGATTAAGTTCTTAGTACGTGTTCCAAACCAGGAGATCACGCAGTTGCAGTTCAAATCCTTTACCCATTCCCAACCCCTGGGAATCCCATGCCTTGTAGAAAGTGTGTGAACTCACCTCGGTTTGCTCAGCAGATAGTCGACTTGCATTAGGTTGGTCAACCACACCATATTATGGTTACCAATATTTGTTAGGTTTTGCTTTATGCAAATAGTTCACGTATTTGTACACATAACTAACAAATAGCACGTAAGCATCATGTACTACATATTGAAGCATACGGATTCGTTCTTACGTTCGACAACTAACAGCAACATGTACAGTCCAAGTGCATCGATAATGTGCGGCCCAACAAGCTAAGTGGCCCAATAAAACCTAAGGCCAAACTAATGACGACCTGTGTACTTACAACTAGGCCCAATACTATATGAAATTATATCACAGCCCAAGTGTGTGTGCACACATACCCGTTTGCCAAACTGTGCGGCCCAAGTAGATTTGTAACCCCATTAACATGTCATTTATTAATTTCCCAGGCCCAACAGTTTACACCCTTAACAACATGGTCCAATTCCCCCCCCCCCCCATTCAAACACGTGAGGCCCACCAGTAATACCCTCACAATAAAAACCCACTAGAAAATATCAACCCAATTACCAATCGATCAGTTATTATCTTGTTAAGTTTTTAATACAAGCATTCCATATATATGTTCAATTTCTAAAGCCTTAGTCCATACTACCAACGATCGACCGAGCATGATATCCATATCATTTAACAGATTTATCAGCGGCACTTATAATCACAAAACAAACCATCGGCGTCAACACTCAAAACAGTTATTATATTACCTCATAAACAACAGTTTATTTTTCATCTTTTATGGCATCTAACAGTGATCCTTATTATCTTTCAAACTTCACATGTTATAAATGACCAGGTGTACATCATGCATAATTAGTTGTACTCTTTCACAACCTTTCAATCCTAGATCATTCAAATAACAGACGAACAATCTTCAATCATCGGTTATGCAAATAACATCATCATCTTTATCATTTATAGCATTTATATCACCCAATCATTTAACAAACATAATCACCTTCATGATGTCAAGCATACAAGCACTTATACAGATCATCGAACAAGCATATATATATATATATACTTTCATATATTTTCATGTAATCACCCAATCATAGGCATCAAACAAAGCTAAGGTTGGACCGAAACCGAATCAACACGTTCGAAAACGAAGTAACGAAACTTGTGGGACTTACCGGCGATCGGTGATGGAGGAGTGGGGATGTTCTCCGGTTGCCGAGAGAGGAAGAAAGGCGAGAGGTGATGTGCGAGACGGTGGAGGAGTAACTGCCGATTGCCATAGGGTTCGGGTGACTTGCGTGAGGGTTTTCATTACGTACGAACATGTATATACATATATATTTTTAGGCTGAAGATTGGCGGTGGAATTGATTATGTGGGCTGAGGTTAAGGTGGGCTGTTTGAGATTTCAATTTAGGCCATAATTAATATGGATCGAACATATGGGTGCACATGTCAACAGTTTCATGTGTGTGTTCACATGTCCCTAATTTCCCCTCATTTTGTTTTGTTTATATATTTTATACCTAGGCTTAACAACAAGAATAAATCAATATAGTTAATGCATTAGGTGTTTCGGACTTCATGTGTTTCGAGTTACGCGAGCGGGTCGACTCGACAAGCGAGTTCATGCTTTGGTTTAAAGGTACAATGATTCGGGTCGATTCAATACTATAAATTTGATAAGTGTGTAGCATTTGGTTTCGAAGAAAAGTAAAGCGTAATATAAAATGATTTAAAAGATAAGTGAAATGAACGGTGATTAGCTCGGAAACACGGGTTGTCACATCATCCCCAAGTTGAAAGAAATTTCGTCCCGAAATTTAGCACGTAATTACTGAGGAAGCTAGATAGGTTGCGTGGTTTTCCTGAGGTGTCACATCATCCCCCCGTTGGTTTGGAATTTCTTCCCGAAATTCCGCAGTAGCTTCAGCCTCAGTAGCGGTTGCACTTTTCCCAAACAACTGGGGATACTTGTGTTTCATCTGATCTTCTCGTTCAGAGGTATACTCTGGGCCACGACGGGAGTTCCAGCAAACTCGAACAAGAGGTATTCTGGTACGCTTGAGAATCTTAACATCTCGGTCTGTAATATCTACAGGTTCCTCGATAAATCGCAACTGATCGTCGATAGTGAGTTCCTTGAGAGGAACTATGAGGGTCTCATCTGACAGACACCTCTTCAGATTTGACACGTGGAATACGTTGTGAACTCCGCTGAGTTCTGCAGGTAGATTCAGCTTGTAGGCCACCTTGCCAATTTTCTCAATGATTTCAAATGGTCCAACGTATCGCGGGTTGAGTTTGCCTCATTTGCCAAAATGAACTATGCCCTTCCAAGGTGAGACTTTAAGTAGCACTCGATCCCTAACCTGGAACTCGAGTGGTTTCCTTCGCTTATCAGCATAGCTTTTCTGACGGTCATGAGCATTCATTGTCGTATCTGAGAAATCTTCTCAGTTGTGTCTACCACAAGCTCTGGGTCAGTGATTTGGCTGTCACCAACTTCGGCCCAACAAAGAGGGGATCGGCATTTACGTCCGTACAACGCCTCAAACAGAGCAGCTGGAATGCTGGTGTGGTAACTGTTGTTACACGAAAGTTATACTAAAGTGAGGTGTCTTCTCCGACCGTTGCCAAAGTCGATTTCACGGGCTCGAAGCATGTCTTCAAGGGTTTAGATGGTGCGCTCAGTCTGCCCATCTGTCTATGGATGATATACTGTGCTCATGTCTGAACGTGAGCCTAAGGGTTTGTGCACCGCTTGCCACGAATCAGATACAAATCGTGGGTTGCGATTAGAGGTAATGAAGGTTGGCACCCCGTGCCTAGCAACCGCTTCTTTCAGGTAGATAACTGCAAGTGTAGAAAACTTATCCGATTCTTTGATGGCTAGAAAGTGTGCTGGCAGTTACGTATATCACACTAAGGTCAATTATCATCAGCCTCGATTGATTCGTAAGAGTTGACTCCCATGGGTCGCTGACAAGGGTTAAGGATTCGATTGAAGCCAATTCGCTGGTGCTTATTGCCGGTAATCAGGGTTGTCAAAGTACTGAGGTCGGTAAAGTGTTACGCTTATCCTCCTATCCATCGATGTTGCAAGTGGTTTGAGTAATACTCAGTATGTTGCGGGAGTGTTGCGGGAGTGTTGCAGAAGTGATCGCACTTCAGAATCTGAGGCGTCAATACGTTAGGTTCCAGCAAGCGAAGAAAAGTGAGATAGATATCGATCAATCATTCGACGCTGCGACATCCAACACATGGACGTTCGTATAAGCAACTAACATTCTACACGGTTCGCTAGGTGTTCAGATGGGTGCTCAAGTAATACTCGATAGCATCGAGATTCGAAGGGATCTAGAGATGAATGAAAAGTTCACGTTCGAGTAGGGGACAATCACTGCTATGACCCCTAGGTTTGTTATGTTTCACTTTGATTAAATAACGGAGCAGAACCCCTTTTCCACTTGTTAAGGCTCACTGGGACTCTCATGCACCCCACATTATTATTATGTGTGCACCCACAATAATAATGCGATTTGCACGCTTATCTCAGTTCCTCCTAACTTATGTCAAATGGTTCCTCAAACTCAGATGTCAAACGAAGGTTGTCAAAGTATTAAGATCACAAAAATCCAAGGGCTATGGCATACTATCAACACATCATAAGGTAAGCAAGCAATCCATGCCATCATGCTATAGTGACGAGTGTGTGTTCGTATGTTTCGTCATAAACAAATGTGTACTAGTCACGTAATGTATGCAACAAGTAAGAAGGACGAACCTTGCAATCTGGAGCTGAGTGTCATGGTCGTATCCACGTTTTCAGAACTGTTCGGTTATAGTCTGGTTTTACAAAAATGTTTTTCCCCTTTTTAAAACCAAGTTCACTATAACCAATGGCTCTGATACCAATCTGTCACACCCCCAATATACCACATGCGGAATCGCCGCGGGGAGTATGACGTACCAGGATCCAAGCCACCAATCATGTTGAACTCATAACAATTATTCCAAATAAAACTTTCATTTATTACTGATAGAAGTGTTACAAAACATTTTTTTTACGTTCAGCGGAAGCATAATACATTAATTAAGAAATTCATAAACCAAGTTTGTGAAAGCCATTTGATTCATCTCGTGTTTCCATGTATCTCGACCCATGACCACTCCAGCATCCCAGACAGCAAGTTCCAACAATATGCACCTAAAGGCCTGAAAGGCATGTAACAACGAATCAACAACAAAGTTGAGCGAGTTCACAGTTGGGTGTTCGTTTTAAGTTGTTTCAAAAACATAGTTTTTCTTTAGCTGGCTTACTTGCCGTGGGGGTTACCCCATAGTTGAAAATATGATTAACCAATTCCTTCTTTCCCAAACCATAACCAGTATCTTTATTTCCCAAACCATATCCATAATCGGTGGGGGCTTCCCCATGTGAACCACTAGACCCGTTACCATATCGACCACTGACTAAAGTAGGTTGGTGCCCTAAAGTCAATGTCTATCATCATTGACGTGCCCAGATCCATTAGTTCACGCCCGTCCTCTGCGGCACGGTGTGAGGCTTGTCAAACCTAAATAGCGCTATCTAACTAATGACCCGCTCGCCATTGGCCCGGCGATTAAGTCGATATAAAAGTGAGGGACTTCATGATAGAGTTTTTGGTCTAGTATCCGTGTTGTCACCCTTCAATAAAGAGGGTGTGTACAAAATCCCCAAACCAGGAGACTACGCAGGTTCCGATTAAGTTCTTAGTACGTGTTCCAAACCAGGAGATCACGCAGTTGCAGTTCAAATCCTTTACCCATTCCCAACCCCTGGGAATCCCATGCCTTGTAGAAAGTGTGTGAACTCACCTCGGTTTGCTCAGCAGATAGTCGACTTGCATTAGGTTGGTCAACCACACCATATTATGGTTACCAATATTTGTTAGGTTTTGCTTTATGCAAATAGTTCACGTATTTGTACACATAACTAACAAATAGCACGTAAGCATCATGTACTACATATTGAAGCATACGGATTCGTTCTTACGTTCGACAACTAACAGCAACATGTACAGTCCAAGTGCATCGATAATGTGCGGCCCAACAAGCTAAGTGGCCCAATAAAACCTAAGGCCAAACTAATGACGACCTGTGTACTTACAACTAGGCCCAATACTATATGAAATTATATCACAGCCCAAGTGTGTGTGCACACATACCCGTTTGCCAAACTGTGCGGCCCAAGTAGATTTGTAACCCCATTAACATGTCATTTATTAATTTCCCAGGCCCAACAGTTTACACCCTTAACAACATGGTCCAATTCCCCCCCCCCCCCCCCCCCCCCATTCAAACACGTGAGGCCCACCAGTAATACCCTCACAATAAAAACCCACTAGAAAATATCAACCCAATTACCAATCGATCAGTTATTATCTTGTTAAGTTTTTAATACAAGCATTCCATATATATGTTCAATTTCTAAAGCCTTAGTCCATACTACCAACGATCGACCGAGCATGATATCCATATCATTTAACAGATTTATCAGCGGCACTTATAATCACAAAACAAACCATCGGCGTCAACACTCAAAACAGTTATTATATTACCTCATAAACAACAGTTTATTTTTCATCTTTTATGGCATCTAACAGTGATCCTTATTATCTTTCAAACTTCACATGTTATAAATGACCAGGTGTACATCATGCATAATTAGTTGTACTCTTTCACAACCTTTCAATCCTAGATCATTCAAATAACAGACGAACAATCTTCAATCATCGGTTATGCAAATAACATCATCATCTTTATCATTTATAGCATTTATATCACCCAATCATTTAACAAACATAATCACCTTCATGATGTCAAGCATACAAGCACTTATACAGATCATCGAACAAGCATATATATATATATATACTTTCATATATTTTCATGTAATCACCCAATCATAGGCATCAAACAAAGCTAAGGTTGGACCGAAACCGAATCAACACGTTCGAAAACGAAGTAACGAAACTTGTGGGACTTACCGGCGATCGGTGATGGAGGAGTGGGGATGTTCTCCGGTTGCCGAGAGAGGAAGAAAGGCGAGAGGTGATGTGCGAGACGGTGGAGGAGCAACTGCCGATTGCCGTAGGGTTCGGGTGACTTGCGTGAGGGTTTTCATTACGTACGAACATGTATATACATATATATTTTTAGGCTGAAGATTGGCGGTGGAATTGATTGTGTGGGCCGAGGTTAAGGTGGGCTGTTTGAGATTTCAATTTAGGCCATAATTAATATGGATCGAACATATGGGTGCACATGTCAACAGTTTCATGTGTGTGTTCACATGTCCTTAATTTCCCCTCATTTTGTTTTGTTTATATATTTTATACCTAGGCTTAACAACAAGAATAAATCAATATAGTTAATGCATTAGGTGTTTCGGACTTCATGTGTTTCGAGTTACGCGAGGGGGTCGACTCGACAAGCGAGTTCATGCTTTGGTTTAAATGTACAATGATTCGGGTCGATTCAATACTATAAATTTGATAAGTGTGTAGCATTTGGTTTCAAAGAAAAGTAAAGCGTAATATAAAATGATTTAAAAGATAAGTGAAATGAACGGTGATTAGCTCGGAAACACGGGTTGTCACACCCCGTGCCCAAGTTTCTGTAGAAAACGCCTAGTTCAGGTAACTGGACACGGGACCGTGTTCACTGAACTCGCCCCCGTGCCCAGCCTTTTGTTTAATATGATACTGGCGATCTGAGCACGGGGCCGTGCCCGGACCAACACGGGCTCGTGTCCAAACGCCCAGTAAAATAAAACTTTGTTTTTATACGCCTTTTTACACATTCAATCAACATAAAAACATATTTTTGGGACACATTAAGGACAATGTGTAATTTAAGTTTGGGGGGGGGGGGGATGCTAAAACCTTGAATTTTGCAAGTCCTAATAACAAGCCTTACACAAAACTCTATTGGAACCGCTAATCACCCCAATTTTTTTCAAAAACTTTTCATTTTTTTACTTTCCTTGGTTTAATTTGGGAAAAACAAGTTCTAAAAAGGTTATGTTTTTACAAATTTACAACCGATAGCGTTGTGATAAAAAGAACCAACATAAGAAAATTATGAAATGGCATGACAAATCTAGTTAAAATTTGATTATATATACTTGATCACATTATAAACCCATTCCCATAATAAGTGAGTTTTGAGCCTTTATTGAGCATACAAGTATACATCTTTAAATTAAATGCTCATTTTTCGTTTCTTGTGTGAATAGCCGCTTGATTCTTACGACTCTAGAACTTGCCAGAACGATACATTCCCGGTCCTTGCCAACTTAAACCCAAGTAAGTAAATGATAGAGGCATTAGGACTAACCCATTTTTCCTTCAACACCATTATTTTTCATTTTCTTTATCACCTACCCAAAATCCCCCTAGTTAACCCCTTTGAGCCTAAACCTTTTCATTTCTAAACCGACAAAACAAACATCCTTTACCCACCAAAACCTTTTTCTTTTCAACCTTCTATTTTATTAAAAAGCTCGGTTTTCTCGTGACGTCTCTTTATAAAAAAAATGAAGTCTAGCAATAAACAAACAAAGTCCTCAAAGAAACTTTGTTTGAAATGCTTAGTTTGAATAAAAGTCACAAAAACAAAAAGTTTTACGACAACCTATGCTTTTTACGCGTTTAGCCCTTTTTACTAACCACTAATCCAAAACCACCTACCATTAACCCAAGCCTAACCCTTCTCCCAAGTCCTCTTGATATTTATAAAGGTTTATAGTTAAAAAGGAGGAGGATTGATTGCTTGGCAAGCATATGGTAGAAGTAAGTTCCATTCCGGTCTCGAGTGTTTCACAAAAATACATCTTCGACCGAGTATTGAGTTATCTCCGGTGAGGTATGTGAACTTGTATATAAATGGAATTTTAAAGAGGCATGTTATGCCCAAATAAGTAATTTCTCTTATGAAACGTTCTAAATAAATCATATCGAATAGGATTGTAAATAGTATAAAAATAAAACCCAATAAAGATCTTGGATTCCCGACACTCAAGACAAGCCCAAAACTTCTCTTCTACCCATTCCATTTGGGTGTGTAAGCCACATAATAAAGAGTTTTGCTTGAGGACAAGCAAAGATTCAAGTGCAGGGGGTATTTGATGTGTGTAAAATGCAACATATAAATTACATCAAATGAGGCATAAAACTAACCCTTTTTTAGTACTAATGTTGGAAAAAGTGTGCTTTTGTCTTCTTTTTTGTATTTTCAGGACCAAACGAGCTTAAATGAACAAAAGGAACAAATATGCAGCAAAAACTAACATAAATACAAAGAAAAGGAATAAACATGGCATGCCTGACCCCTCGACAGCATCTCCCCAAGCAAAAACAAGAAACAGAAGGCTGACCACGGCCCGTGCCCAGCGGACATGGGGGCGTGGTCAGGTGTCTGCAGAAATGGACAAAGCTGTGGAAGCTTCTATTCCCACCACGGGGGCGTGCCCAGCTCAGCACGGGGCGTGGTCAACGCTAACATTCGCAGAATCTTGCAAATCATGATAGTACAGATAAGCTTCTGCACACGGGGCCGTGCCCAGTGAACACGGGGCCGTTTGGAACCTAATGCAGACAATTGAAATTAATGAAGGAAGAGAAAGAGGATGGCCACGGGAGCGTGTCCAGCGAACACGGGGCCGTGGCCGGGCTTCTGTTCGGGCTATAAAAGTGGCAAACCACCTCTCTCCCACTTTGCCACCACTCCACCACCACAACAACACCCACATCCACCACCATCATCCATCATCCACCTTAGAGTGTGTGTAGTAGTCTCGGGATCCAAGATTGATCGTAAGAGTTCTTGTCAATCAAAGGCCATGTTTGGCTAAGTCTCTTACAGCACTTGGTGAAGATAAACATTTAATGTATTACTTTTGATTTTTAATATTTTCGCACTTTTTATTTGGTTTTATATTAATGACTTTAATAACTAGTTTCTTATGTTGAAGGTGAAACTTCATTCTCATTTGTCTGTGGTGTCTTGGCATTACTTTACTGTCTATATAAAGTAAAAGATTTTCACCATTCATATCTCTACGGTCTATATAGAGATATGTTGGCTACCTGGTCGGGGGTTAAGGGAATGGTTTGGTAAGGTAAGGTTCTTGCCTTGTTCAGTGTATAGATCCTGCAAGGACCTGGGTCAAGCTTACTAGGACCTCCTTCAATACCCACTGGTATTGGATGGCGGGGGGTGCGAATGGCTTGATCCCCTCATATGTAAACTACTATTAATACATTAAACCGGCTATTTGGGATTGTATCCCTGCTGACTCAAACCACTTAGCTGAGGGTAACGTCACCTTCAAAAGAGGGGCCTACCACTTTACGCATTAATAACTTAATTAATTATCTTCCAATATTCCGACCCTTTGGGATTGTATCCTTGCTGACTCAAACCACTGGGTTGAAGGTAACGTCACCTTCAAAAGAGGGGCCTACTACTATAGCTAAGATAATCTCTTAAAAAGAGCAAAAGTGTGGAAATCATCAAAGGATACATTAAAGGCGAATCGGATCCAAGTGATTCATCTTGTCTATCTGTTTTCTTTTTATTTTTATTTTCAGCATTTTACTTTTTATTTTTCATGTTTAAAAACCTTTTCTAAAAATTTTAGTTTGATTAGACGTTGAGGATAAACCGGTACTAAAAGCTCTTGTGTCCTTGGACGACCTCGGTATCTTACCAACGCTATACTACGCTCACGATGGGTGCACTTGCCCATGTGTGTGTTTAGTGTAAGTAGAATATCGTGTTTTATAAATTTAAAACTTGACTAAGGTGTAAAATGGGCTTAAATTATCAATAAAAACATAACGCACTCAACACACATCAACCTGCAACCAAACTTTAATAATATTCCAGAATTGATGCTAAAAAGATCATTTGTTGCTTAGCTGACTCAGCACTCAAACTCTAAGAATAATTCAGATTTAATGCAATGTTACACTGAACAACATTTGAGTTAGAATTGTTTGGTGTTGAAGATGATTGATTTTTGGCATTTGAACCTGAATATCCAAAACCACAACTTGAAGAACTGTTTTTTGATGTATCTTTTGAACTTTCTGCACTGTATGCGGTGCAAATCTTTGACAATTGATTGTTCGATGATAAGCTTCTGTGGTTATATAGATTCACGTTCTGTTGATAGTTTGAGCTGTTTGTTTTGTTTTGCTTTTGTAGTTCCAGCTCATGACCTTCCAGCTTTTCAATCAACCAATCAAGACTCATCTTTTCAGTTTCCACACCATTTTTAAGAATCATGACATATGTTTGCCAATCATCTTCTTTGGGTAACGCCTCAATCAGTTTGTCGATGATTTCCTCATTGTCCTTTTTGATTTTGAATCTTTCCAATTCAAGTTTCAAATGATAAAAATGCTCTATCATTTGTCTGACATTCTCTCCCTTCATACAACTGAACAGATTAAACTCTTTCTTAAGTAATGATCTTTTGTTTTTTTATCTCTTTTCCACCTTCAGCCTTAACTTTCAGTGCCTCCCACATGGATTTTGACGTTTCATCATGTTGAAGCAAAGAGAGAATATCTTCTCTAACTGATTGTTGTAACAATGTAATCATTCTTTGTTCATTAGAGAACTCCTTTTTATCAGCATCTTTATATTCGTTAATTGGTATTAATTCTTCCTTATCATTTGTTGGTTTTTAATATCCAAATTTTAACATAACCCAACAGTCATAAGCATACGCTTTAACCCAAATCTCAAATCTATCTTTCCACCAGTTATAATCTTCTATGTTCATTAGTTTAGGTGGTTTTTGATGATTTCCGTACACATTATCAAAGTTTAAACTTTCAGAAATAGCATTTGAGATGCTCTTTGATGTGGGTTTTGTAATGGATGTGAAATCATCGTAAAATTCTTTGTAAAACTCCTCCATGATTTTGAGATACTCGAGAATCACCTGCAAGAATCAACAAAGAATTAAACAAACTTTGAAAAATCAAACAACTTGAAATCTTTGATCCTGATCCGCGCGAATGGACTCTTGTCAATCCGTGCGAACTGATATGAACAAGTCTAATCAAAGTTGATCCATGCGGATTGACTAGACGTAGATCCGTGCGAACTAAATCCACTACATCCATGCGTATGTACTTTGCGAACACATGTTATCAACTTTTGATGATTTTTAAAAAAAAAATCAATGTTTTAGCTCGAATTTAGATCTAAAACTATCAAGGGTTGTTTAGAAAGTAATTTCGCACAACATATTTGAAAATCAGTCAATTTTAATCGTGAATTTGACGTGAATTTGTGTATTAAACTTGAAAAAGAAGTGTAGAAGAAGAATGAGTAGAAAATGATGAAATTCAGCTCTGATTTGCTTGAATCTTCTTGTTTCTTGTATCTTCAGTTCTTGCAATCAATCTCCTGCTCTGATACCACTTATGAGAACGTGTGAGGACCGAATCCGATGTTCTTGAATGTACGGTTGATTGCTAAGATATCGTATCTTGTGCGGAATCCAAGTACGAGAGTGGAATGAACAAGAACAAGTAATTATAATATAATTTCTATTGATTGTGAAGCAATACAAAACCACGAAATCACTTGGACAGAGTTTCAGATCTCTAGTCCACCAAGAAGTACAAATGAACAAGACTCAAGACCTATATATAGTGCATGTCCATCCGCATGAAACAATCACGGACGCACACTTCTTTGCGCGGATGAACTTATACACTTATCAACAACAAACCCTAGTTACACGCATAAGTTCGTGCAAACCTGGAATCCCCATCCGTGCGGATCTGCTAGGTGTGCAGATCTGTGGGAACCTACCTTGTTGAAGTATGTTATACACTTTAAACCTTGTATTGTCCTATCTTGTTAGCTATGAATCGATACATTTGACGTTCAAGCACGAGATTAACAGAAGTGATAGACATAGTGCATTCACAAGAGAAAAAATTACAGAGAAAAAGAAGTGCAAAGTGAAGATGAAAGAAAAGAAGAGAGAAAACCATGGAAGATAAAGGAAAGGGACAAGGCGGTAACCATCTTGTCAAATTTGAATGCAAGATCTTGGATGGCCTCCACGTGTAAAGTGGAAACCTCCCTATTCTTCTGATCGTGCATTATTAGGGGAGAGGTTAATGTGAAGGTAATCCACCTTGCGGTCCCACGAAATCTCAAAGGAATTGGACTAAGTCCAGGCCCACACATAAATATATGGACCCGAACTAAGGATGACTTGACGACATGGGTCACTCATTGGGCTCCCTAATCTGGGCTTATTGCCTTTAATTAGGCTATGGGCCTAAGCCCACAACAACATCCTTGTTGGCCTTATGGGGAGAAGACCTGGTCAATGAGTCTCAGTTTTCTCGCCCATGCCCAAAGCATCAGGTTACTCTTCCGGCAGAGCATGTGCGATGTAACTAGTCTCCTACATTAAATGCTCTAAAGGTCGTCAGTTATGTTTATGGCCTGACGCTACAAGTGATGGTTGGTTTCCTTAGAGGCGAAGGATACATTAAATGCGAAGATCTCATGAGATCCTATAGAGGAAACAACCCCTTGACTACTACCCGGACATTACTATTTTTCAGAGATATGTCCGGTGACCTTTGGCACAAAGGGACCCACCTTGAAGGAAGAGTTCCATTGATATAAGCAAGAGAGATGATCATCAAAGGTAAGTTATCACAATCCACATACCAAGAGACTGAGAAAAGCTCTCTAAGGCATTGAATACCTACATTCAATCCTGTGATCCTACTCACAACATTCCGACCAATTTATTATCCTCATTTAATTCAACTCTCATCCAAGCCACGAGACTTATTCTCACGTTGGAGCTTGCTAACGGATTTCCCACTTGGGCTCTATGTGGCTAGTCTAACTGTAACGCCCTGCTTTTCCTCACTTTCCCTAATTAGAAAACTTGTCGTATATTTCTACTTTCGGAAATCCGTCTCCTTTGTAATCGTAATTCATTTCAAGCCATTATAAATCTGAGACTTCGGTTGTAGTAAAAAAAATTGATCTTTTATATGAAATTCATGTTGTTTGTACTTAATGCATACTTACGAAGATTAACTCGCAAACAACTACCATGTGTTCGTGATTCTTAAACAAACATTTGGTCATATTTTGCAAGACGCAAATTCATGTTCTTTACGCTTATTTGATACCTCAAGTCACATGTCATACATACTTGTTATATTGGTTTGTTACACATACTTATGTATAACATATTTTTTTACTCTTACTTTAATTCATGTTTAATATACCTTTAGGCCTTGATATATGTTCAATACACACTAGACATTGTAGGAGATGTTAACCATATAAAAAATACATCTTATTTATACATTTTACATCATTTAAACAACAAAAAAATATATAAAAGCTGCCAAACAGCCCTTGCAGTTCAGCCATATATTGCTGAATTATTTCTCTTTTTTTATTGCTTTAACTCTCACCTACTTGTATTAAATGCCAACCCAACTTAACCCTAATCCTTCCCCCAATAAATACCACTTATAACCAGCCTCCCTACCACTTTTGCAATACTAAAACACTCTCAAACTCTCTCCAAATCGCAGTTGATTCCATAAGTTTGAGTAGAAATACCAACATTCACAAAAGTGAGCATAACTCACTCATTTATTATCCGATTCACTCGATTCTTTTTCCTACTTCTTTGTATTGACCTTAGCTACGTTTCCATTGGTTTTCCCTGGAAAACTAGGCCCTGGAATGTCGCCAAAAGGGCTCCAAAGTGGGCTGTTTATTTCTGTTTTCATTTAATCTTTGTTAAACTTGTGTAAACTTGAGGAAACTCATCTCAAACCTATGTCCTTATGCTTATAACCACATATATGGTTAGTTAGGCTTAAAACAAGGTTGACACATTCAAAATCTGAGGTATAAACCACGCAAACTTTCTGTTTTGTTCAAGGGTTTAACCCACAAGTAACGAACAAGCTTCAAGCTTGATGGTTGTGAGATTATAGGACAAGCTTGGGCTATCCTACTAAAAATCCACACATTACTTGATTTCTTAGATTAGTTGTAATTATTTCCTTTCTTTTTGTATGTTCATGACCCTCCTTGAATGTTTATAACATCAAGTATAGTGGTGAACACCTAGAGGTACCTAAATGGAATACTTGTTCTTCCTACCTCCTACATGACTTCTATGATACAAAGAGGTTCCCAAATGGTGAATTTATCCTCCTACCTCCTACATGACCTATAGGATATGATGGACACTATGTAATATATATATATATATATATATTATCCAAATAATCGAGCCTTTGATGATGGATTAGTGCTCATTTGTCAAAGTATTAGATTACATCATCTAAGACGTAATAACTTGTTATGATTCTAATGGTTATTTGAACCCATGAAAACATTCTAACCCTTGGGGTTTATAGTGTCAAACAAGTATTATGTGACTAGGTGATCACTTTTCATATGTTTATTTTCATGTCCTCGAACTCCAAATCCTTAAACCTTACGTAAACATCTCTTAAACTCCAAATCGAACACATTCAACTTCCTAATCTCTTACACTCGTCAACACTTGGATAATCGGAAGACTTAGCAATTTTGTGAGTATACTTGACCCATTTTACCGTTTCACACTTTTGGGTGTAACATGTTTTTATATACAAAACACACTTGGTATACATATTCTTATGCAAATACATAGACAAACAATCCAATACATGCTTACTATTTGTTATGCTTGATTCATGCTTTCTGGGTGATTCTTATGTGATGAACTTGTCATTAGCTTCGTACAAGCCTTAACTTAACATGTATAGCGCTATAGGAGTAACGCACCACCCGTGAACGAGAGGTCATGTTAGGTTTATTCATTCATAGTTGCGTAAACAGAGGGTTGACTTGTAAATCGCATGCCGGTTTAATACGTTAATCTTGATAACTAGGTTTGCCATGTGGATTGTTCCTTATCATTTTTATACTTATATACTACGCACCAAACTTGTATGCTCGCCAATACTTTTGTATTGAACTACGCTTTTAAAACATGTTACAGGTTTAGCGATGACGTTGGTGATGCATGGAACCTAGTAGGATGCTTAGATACACACTTTAAATTTGTATTCTTATTGTATTGTATTTCATTATTCATGATGTAATTGTTTCCAATCCTTGTAATTGACTCTTAGAAATGAAATGAAAATTTATTATTTAAATACTTGTCACAAATAGCGTTATGAAGTCTCTTGCAATCTATTTCATCTCACTCCGATGTTTCCGCCATCGGTTGGGGTGTGACAGATTGGTATCAGAGCCATAACTATAGGGAACTTGGAAAATTGCCATGGTTTTGACCTAGTTTATACTTAAGCACCAAATTCGACCATACTTGCTTCACATGCTATTTTTTTGAAACATCTTTATGTGATATTCTTGAAATGTCTCTTACGTGTTATTTTCTTGAAATGTTTTATGTGCTTATACTTGTTATTATTTATTTCGAACCAACGTCTTTTTACACATTTATACTAAAATCGAAACCACTCGTAATACACAAACGAGGCGACTTCACCAAAATAGGCGTGAAACCCACAATTTGGTGAACAACTCTCAATCCATCTACTTTTTATTTTTACATGAAATTCACCATCAAGTTAGGAGTGAAATCCTCACCTTGATGGAGAAAATCAAATTTCAAATTCTAGTGGACCCTCGTCAAAGCGTTGAAATTAAATTTCGACCCGACGAGTACCAACCACACTTAGGATAAGAAGTCGTCAAGTTAGGGTGAAACCCGCACCTTGTCGACTAGTTCCACTCCTTGATTTTTATAATTCCCGCCAAGTCTCGAAATTTCGATTGATATTGGACATGTAGTAACCGGAAGGGTAAATACCGTTAACCGACTTGTCGGCAAGAGTATTCCACCTATTAGGCCAAACCATGCTCCTCAAATTCGAAAGACTTTTCGACCACTTTGGTTAGTCAAAGTTCCATTTCGGAACCATCCAAGTTTTAATCAAACCTATGTTTTACTATTATCAATCTTATGCGATGCAATTCTCTCTTTTCAAATTCGAATTTATTCTTAGATTATTTCCTTACACACATATCATACTAAATCTTTTCATACACTTATACGTATTTCACATGGATGATTTCGAAAACATCACCAATTAGATTTACATTTCTTACAACCACCAAATGGAGACATATCATCGAGATAGGAGTGATTTCCTTACCTTGACGGTTAACTCCACTCCTCCTTTTCTTAAAACGACCTCACCAATGGGTTAGGGGTGATTCCCATACCTAGTTGATCGTTACCAAAACTTTCCCTCAAAATATTTTATTATGCAAACCCGATCATGTTTTATACCTAGATCATTTATCATTTATCAAAATACCTACTTATATCAATTTCAAAAATACATTGTTTTATCAAACATACCTCTTATCCTACAATCTATTTTCACTCAACTCATATACACGAGATTCTTAATCAAGACTTAAAACGTTTTATTACCCGAATTTCAAAACCTTACGAAATGCTACCTAACAACCGGTTCGATGAATCTCTTGCCCATGAACTTCATATTCGACTTAATCACTAAAACACATTCACTTTATATCATCATACTAAAGACTTCCACTCTCAATCAAGATCAAACCAACCTTTCTCATATACTTATAAAATCTTATGGATGTTATACGATCGTTTTACCAAAGACTCTTTTCAACATCAATAAATAAATTGTTAAAACTATTTTTTAACGATCGCTAAGACCTTTTGCTAAATTCTTTTCTAAGGATCAACGTTTTCACAAGAACCTCCAAAATTCAAAATTTCTTTTTTAATTCAAACTAAGAGACCTTATTATTTTCGAAAACCTTGTTCCTACACCGCTCAATTCATCATTCAAATTTCAAAACACGTGGGCAAGAAGACTTCATGGGGACCGACAATCTTCAACTTACGTAAATTTATTTTAAAACAAGAGTAGCATTTTCGTTCTTTTACAAAGTACATCTCACATAATCAATAGATGCTTTACATACTTTGGTTATCCACAAACTAGATTTTACATTACAAGTCAAACTCAATCTATTTTGATTTGATAAACTCAACGTTTTGCTCAAACAACTATACGTGCATATCATCGTACATAGTCAATACCTCACGACAATTTCACTTAAACCGTTCGTTTTTACATACTCAACCTTTTGATCATTTTTATATGCTTAAATTCGTTATGTTTCAAATAATACTATATACGCAATCATTATTATTCGTACTTGCACTCATACTCATGCTCATAACAATACATTTTATGCTTATACTTATACTCATATTCATATTCATACCCATACGTTTTATGCTCATATTTGTACTCATATTCATATTCATACCTATACGTTATATGTTCATACTTTTACTCACATGCGTATTCATATTTTAAACTTATACTTATGCTCATACTTTTATTCATACTCATAATTCATACATTCGTACCAATGCGCGAGCGAAACCCGAGGGATTCGCTTACGTTGGTCTCATACATACTAAAACGTAAATATACATTCTTATACATACTCATTTTTATTTTCAAATTATGTATACCCTGATTCATACACAACTAGTACAAGCTATGCGGATCATGCGACAATCAATATAATCACGGGTGCACACGGGATTATAGTGATAGGCGTATGAGGACCATAGAGTGTACTACTGTGTATGGTAAGACACGGAACGTAACATGACGCGAATAACGAAACGGACGTAACGTGGTCAAAACATGGTGGATACGCTGCTGGTACTTCCTATATATAAGTGTTTTCACCATGTTACCAAACTTTCGTAAAACGTCCCATGAGAAATTCGGCGTTTTGCAGACCTTTTAGACCTAATACAAACTTTAACAACTCACAAACGCATTATACCCAATTATCCATGACGAGACCTTATTCTCAACACTCATAATCACATTGTATCCAACCTTCAAACCATTCTTGTACTCGCATTCACCTACTAGATCGTTCGTTCACTCTCATACCTTCGTTGTTCCCAGTTATTCTTTGGTTTTTATACAAACCTCGTTTACATGAAATTGGTTTAAACGCACGAAACCTAAAATACTTTTGCTTTTAAAGCTTTCTTACAACCTACGAAGCGATCACACTTTTCACCAAAATGCATACCATTTTATACGAAAGTTTTCTTTCATAGATAGCATATTTTAAATACCTCTCCATTTGGATTATTTAAACTTGTTTAAGCCCACTTTGCCTATGCACACATACACGTTTTACTTATGATTAATGTCTCAAAACTTATTTTGAACAAACTCTTTTCACAACCCTATCCCTTCGTTCCTCAAAGATTTTATACATCCATCCCAACACGTCTCAAACTTCAAAATCTCAAGTTTAGTCAATCATTCTTTTTAACCAAAATGCCTTTTTCAAAGTCTTCCTCTTGAATAAATTTCGGGACGAAATTTCCAAAAGGAGGGGAGACTGTAACGCCTTGCTTTTCCTCACTTTCCCCAATTAGAAAACTTGTCGTATATTTCTACTTTCAGAAATCCGTCTCCTTTGTAATCGTAATTCATTTCAAGCCATTATAAATCTGAGACTTCGGTTGTAGTAAAAAAAATTGATCTTTTATATGAAATTCATGTTGTTTATACTTAATGCATACTTACGAAGATTAACTCGCAAACAACTACCATGTGTTCATGATTCTTAAACAAACATTTGGTCACATTTTGCAAGACGCAAATTCATGTTCTTTACGCCTATTTGATTCCTCAAGTCACATGTCGTACATACTTGTTATATTGGTTTGTTACACATACTTATGCATAACATATTTTTTTTACTCTTACTTTAATTCATGTTTAATATACCTTTAGGCCTTGATACAGACATTGTAGGACATGTTAACCATATATAAAATACATCTTATTTATACATTTTACATCATTTAAACAACAAAAAAAAATATAAAAGCTTCCAAACAGCCCTTGCAATTCAGCCATATATTGCTGAATTATTTCACATTTTTATTGCTTAAACTTTCACCTTCTTGTATTAAATGCCAACCCAACTTAACCCTAATCCTTCCCCCTATAAATACCACTTATAACCAGCCTCCCTACCACTTTTGCAACACTAAAACACTCTCAAATTATCTCCAAATCGCAGCTGATTCCATAAGTTCGAGTAGAAATACCAACATTCACAAAAGTGAGCATAACTCACTCATTTCTTATCCGATTCACTCGATTCTTTTTCCTAATTCTTTGTATTGACCTTAGCTACGTTTCTGTTTGTTTTCCCTGGAAAACCAGGCCCTGGAATGTCGCCAAAAGGGCTCCAAAGTGGGCTGTTTATTTCTATTTTCATTTAATCTTTGTTAAACTTGTGTAAACTTGAGGAAACTCATCTCAAACCTATGTGTTTATGCTTATAACCACATCTATGGTTAGTTAGGCTTAAAAAAAAGGTTGATACATTCAAAATCAGAGGTATAAACCTCACAAACTTTCTGTTTTGTTCAAGGGTTTAACCCACAAGTAATGAACAAGCTTCAAGCTTGATGGTTGTGAGATTATAGGACAAGCTTGGGCTATCCTACTAAAAAACCCCACATTACTTGATGATTTCTTAGATTAGTTGTAATTATTTCCTTTCTTATTGTATGTTCATGACCATTCTTGAATGTTCATAACAACAAGTGTAGTGGTGAACACCTAGAGGTACCTAAATGGAAGACTTGTTCTTCCAACCTCCTACAAGACTTCTATGATACAAAGAGGTTCCTAAATGGTGGATTTATCCTCCTATCTCCTACATGACCTATAGGATATGATGGACACTATGTAATACATATATATATATATTATCCAAATAATCGAATATTTGATGATGGATTAGTGCTCATTTGTCAAAGTAATAGATTACATCATCTAAGACGTAATAACTTGTTATGATTCTAATGGGTATTTGAACCCATGAAAACATTCTAACCCTTGGGGTTTCATAGTGTCAAACAAGTATTATGTGACTAGGTGATCACTTTTCATATGTTTATTTTCATGTCCTCGAACTCCAAATCCTTAAACCTTATGTAAACATCTCTTAAACTCCAAATCGAACACATTCAACTTTCTAATCTCTTACACTCGTCAACACTTGGATAAATCGGAAGACTTGGCAATTTTGTGAATATACTTGACCCATTTTACAGTTTTCACACTTTTGGGTGTAACATGTTTTTATATACAAAACACACTTAGTATACATATTCTTATGCAAATACATAAACAAACAATCCAATACATGCTTACTATTTGTTATGCTTGATTCGAGTTTTCTGGGTGATTCTTATGTGATGAACTTGTCATTAGCTTCGTACAAGCCTCCACTTAACATGTAAAGCGCTATAGGAGTAACGCACCACCCGTGAAGGAGAGGTCATGTTAGGTTTATTCATTCATACTTGCGTAAACAGAGGGTTGACTTGTAAATCGCATGCCAGTTTAATACGTTAATCTTGATAACTAGGTTTGCCATGTGGATTATTCCTTATCATTTTTATACTTATATACTACGCACCAAACTTGTATGCTCACCAATACTTTTGTATTTAACAACGCTTTTAAAACATGTTACAGGTTTAGCGATGATACTGGTGGTGCATGGAACCTAGTAGGATGCTTAGATACACACTTTAAATTTGTATTCTTATTGTATTGTATTTCATTATTCATAATGTAATTGTTTCCAATCCTTGTAATTGACTCTTAGAAATGAAATGAAAGTTTATTATTTAAATACCTGTCACAAATTGCGTTATGAAGTCTCTTGCAATCTATTTCGTCTCACTCTGATGTTTCCGTCATCGGTTGGGGTGTGACACTAACGGTGTTCTCTTTTGTAGGTTGATCCCGGTAAAGGGCGAACGTCCATTGATCTCCGATAATGGACACGTTATCCGTTCACGTTCACCTGGGATTTTACACGAATTAAAAAAATCAAAAATATACATATTTGACCGCAGATGTATACAAATTAAAATAGTACATATACTACAAATAATTTTCACTAATAAACATACCAAAACGGTTGTTGTCATCCATACGAATAATTACGAAGCATATTTTTTGTCGATAAATGAATCTATAAGCTTATTATTATAAAAAGATTTATCAAAAGTTTTTTTTTTTGATGGTAATTAGACACCTTCCTTTTTTGTTGGATACGTCCTATTCAACTATAGAGCTATATACTTCAGATATAGAGCTATATGTGACGTATATAATACGAGATCACTATTTTCCACGTATAGAGCTAGTGGCAGTAGTTTTTGTTGGGTATTTGAATCAGAAGGTGAAAACGATGAAGACACAACCGAATCTAGTAGGAAGGGAGGATCATCAATAGGCTTGATTGGTGGGATTTTCCCACTCTGATGTAGCGCGTGATACGATAACGAAGAGCAAACACGTTGATTCTGCGAATACCCGTGTTGATCTTCCCTAAACCCCCAAAATTCCACCTATAGGGCACATAATTTGAAGTGAAAAAATGAGTAATTTCAAAATTGATGTTTTATCTTTCAAATTACTAGAGAAACATATAAATAGAAACAGAAATTCGATATGAGCCTCAAAAAGATAATGGGCCAAACACAAGCACAAAAACAAAATGCCCAAAAACACTTCAAAAAGCATAAAAACGTAATTAACTAATAGAAATAAGCGTTTTTTGGCCCGGACGTTGACCCAAACTACTGTAGACAATTGCAGCAAGATGGAGCTCGTTCTCACGTTCGTTTCGCCTGGTCGCACGCCCAAAACGAACCCCCGTAGCCCAAGTTAGAGTCATTTTAGTGAAGCCCTTTTTGTTACACGATCTTAGGCTTTCAAATACAAGATGACCCACTCCTCCACACTTTGACCCGCATCACACTCAAATTAGATGGATGGATGAGAAAACCGGCTGAATTGAAAGTGTGTGTGTGTGGGGGTGGGGTAGAGAGAATACTTTAGAGTGATGGGTTTAGATTTGCTAGAAGAACGTTGGTGAAGATAGCTAATAGAGTTGTGCTCCAACATCACCATCCCACTACCCATCTCCATCTTCATCTTCATCTTCGATACAAGTAAGAATGCATGTTCGATTTAGGGATTCATAGATCTAAAGTTTGTGGGAGAAACATAGAGAGCTAATTTTATTACGGTCTCGCTTTCGTCGATGGTGTTGGGGTAGCAGTGGCGGAGGTGCCGAAAGTGAAGTTGTGGTAGTAGGAAGTCAAGGTTGTGCCGAAAGGGAATGTTGGGTTTCGAATGGAATAACATGGCAGTCAAAGATGCAGCTCCAGGGCTCAAGCGATGGTAGACTTTCACATGCTCCTAGCAGTAGTACTCGGAGGTGGTGCAGTTTCACCGCTAACGATTGATTTCTGCCGGCGGTTGTGTGGTGTTGCAGTTTCACCGCTGGGTTATGTCTAGAGGTGGTGAGGGTTATTTGTTTGCTTAAGAGCATTTCCATCCCATTTTTTATTTTATGCTATATAATTTAACTAAAATCCACCATTCTATAATTTAGCTCAAAATTTTGTTCATTTTTCAAAAACCCACACAACCATTCTCTATATACATCTCTTTCTTACTCACTAATATTTATTTTACGATAAAGCGAAACGACGGGTCAGCATCCATGGATCTCAGATCGGAGCTCAATGAAGGAGGTTGACGAAGTCTTACTAGTCCATGCAAACACCCACGCACGTTCACATGTTGACCAACTTAATTTAGTTTCTAGTATTTTATTTCTTTTTCATGCATTTTATTTCCATCAGTTAAAATTTCCCCCTGAAAAATTTTAGTTGGTAGCTTTAATTTAGGAACGTGGGCCATCGGTTTATTTCCTTCTCTATATGTAATTCGTAAGGAACAAGAACGAAGGTAGTAATTTATATTTGAGAAATGAATTTGGTTAATATATCTCTAGAGTTTGAGAGTTAAATTAATTTGTCTTTTCTAGCTCAATTTCGCACATTGGGTGGTGTTCTTAGACACGATTTCTGAACCAAAGTGGTGAATCTGTATCTTCGGTTACCACATTGCAGCCCTGTTGCCCAGAATGATCTTTGATCTCTAGATCGCAAATGATAAACGTAACTTTATTGAATACTGAATTTGAATACAATGTGATGAATGAATGAAATTATCTATCCCTATTTATAGTTTCTAATGGGTACGAGTGAATGGACGCGTCCCTTCGTGAACGGGTGTGTCTCTAGATTGTGTCGATGAGAATGAATCTTGAAGAGGTGTGTCCAGAAGCCAAAAGTCGAGTCTCCTCCTTTGTGTATGGCTGCGGAAATCTGGAGTTGTGTCTCCAAGGGATCGCACCCCCTGAGGGTGGCGGTTTCCATCTTCTATTTAGTCACAAATAGCCCCTCAACTTTATAACTGCCAATCTTTATACTAATTACCATATAACTCATGTACTTTAAGGATGGGAATAATTAGTGGTTTCATTCACCCTCCAAATCATGAACATCCTTGAGTCGTTGCAGATCTTGAACTCCGAGCAGTTCTCGCATTGTAGCAAACTTGATCCTTGCTAGTGCCTTTGTTAGTATGTCTGCCCGTTGTAGTTCTCCACTGATGTGTTCCACATTGATGTATTCGTTCTCCACGCATTCTCTTATGAAATGATAGCGTGTATCAATGTGCTTGCTTCTTCCATGAAAGACTTGATTTCTCATGAGTGCTATTGCTGAAACATTATCTACTCTGAGTGTTATCTTCCCTTCCTTCCAGCCTGTAATTTTACTTAACAATCTTTTAAGCCATAGTGCTTAGCATGCTGCTGCGGTGGCTGCCATGAATTCTGATTCACATGATGATAATGCCACTGTCTGTTGCTTCTGTGTGCACCAGGTTATAGGTGATTCTCCAAAGTAGAAAACCAGACCAATTGTTCCTTTTCCTTGTATTAACACCATAACTACTATCACTATAACCTGTGATCTTACATCCTCCTTGCTTCTTGTAGATGATTCCATGCTCTTTAGTTCCTTTGATATAACGTAGTACTTGTTTCACTGTTTTCAAGTGATGCTCCTTTGGTTCTTGCATGAATCTACTAAGCAGACTGACTGAGTAACACAGATCTGGTCTCGTATACAATAAGTACTTGAGAGAACCTATCAGGCTTCTGTAATGTGTTGCATCTACTAGATCTCCTTAAACTATGCTTTTGTGGCAACTATAGTCCCTAAAAGTCCTTAAAACCCTAAAACAACAAACTTTGGGGGCCAAATTGTAATAAATAAAACTTGAACCCAGATCAGACAAGTCTAGGCGGCCCGCGTAGCGCCCCCTGTCCCCTTACGCGGCCCGCGTATAAGCTGAATCCGCAGAATCTCAATTCCAGCTACGGGATTGGGCATTATGGTGTGTTAGTTGGATTGTTATTTCTGTTTCTTGCATTTATAACTCTCAACCACTAACCCCAACCCTTCCCCTATAAATACCACACCATTCCAAGCTTCTTACACTTTTAAAACACCTCTAAATCACTCTCAAACACCCTCAAACAGCTGTAGATTCAGAGTTTTGGACAGATTCGACACAAGTTCTTCAAACAAGCATAACTTCTTCATTTCTTGTCCGTTTTCATCGATTCTTCTTCCTACTTGTTTGGATTGACCTAAGGAACATTTCCACAGGTTTTCTATGGAAAACCAAGGTCTGGAATGTTCCCAAATAGGCTCCAAAGTGGGTTGAAGTTTCTTTTTTTACTTAAACTTTGTAAATCTTTGTATAACTTGAGTTTATCTCACTCAAACCCACGTCCTTATGCGCATAACCACTTGTATGGTTAGTTGGGCTTAAAAATGGGGCTGAGACATGTGAAATCAGAGGTGTAAACCTCACATATTTTCTGTTTTATTCAAGGGTTTAACCCACAAGTGATGAACAAGCTTAAAGCTTGAAGTTGTGTGATTATTTGGATAGCTTGGGCTATCCTACCTTCAATCCACACATCACTTGATGTTTTCCCTAGTTAGATAGAATGTATTTCTATTCCTTAATGTATGTATTCATGACCATCCATGTTGTCTATGACAACGCGTGCATTGGTGAAACACAAGAGGTACCTAAATAGAATATTTATCTTCCTACCTCCTACATGATTTCTATGACGTTAGAGGTACCTAAATGAAGATGTTAATCTTCTACCTCATGCTTGAACTATTAATCTATTTGGACTTATTAATATATCTATATAACCTATTTAATACATAAACATATTACCCGAATAATCGAACCTTTGATGATGAACTAGTGTTCATATGTCAAGGTACTAGATTATATCACCCTAGACTTTGATAGCTTGTCACGATTCTAATGGAACCTTGTTCCATGAAAACATTTAAACTCCTTTAGAGTTTCCTAGTGTCAAGAACAAGTATCATATGTACTAGGTGATTACTTTCATGTATTTATATTCTTATGTTTTAAATTCCGAGTCTCGACCCTTCGACAACATCTTCTCAAGCAAAACAAGAAAACAGAAGGCTGAACACGCCCCGTGCTCAGTGAGCACGGGGGCGTGCCCAAGTGTCTGCAGAAAAGACAAAGTTGTAGAAGCTTCTATCACCCACCACGGGGGCCTGCCCAGCGGACACGGGGTCGTGGTCAACTCTAAGATTCGCAGAATCTGAGGAAATCTTGATAGTACAGCTACGCTTCGGCACACGGGGTCGTGCCCAGCAGACACGGGGGCGTGGTCAACTAATGAAGACAAACTGCAATTAATGAAGAAAGAGAATGAGGATGGGCACGGGGTCGTGCCCAATGGACACGGGGTCGTGCCCGAGCTGTTGTTCAGGCTATAAATAGGGGTGCTTAGCTCATTTGTAAACCATCCCTTGGCACACCACCTCTCTCACACTTCACCCACCACCATCACAACACCATCATCCATCGTCCATCGTAGAGTATGTGAGTCGTCTCGGGATCCAAGATTGATCGTAAGAGTTCTTGACAATCAAAGGCCATGTTTGCCTAAGTCTCTTACATCACTTGGTGAAGACAAGTGTCTAGTGTAATTCTTTTTATTTTTAATCTTTTCACACTTTTTATTTGGTTATGTATTAATGACTTTAATAACTAGTTTCTTATGTTGAAGGTGATTCTTCCTTATCGTTTGTCCGTGGTGTCTTGGCATTATTTTACTGTCTGTATAAAATAAAAGACTTTCAGCATTCATATATCCACGGTCTATATGGAGATATGTTGGCTACCTAGTCGGGGGTTAAGGGAACGGTTTGGTAAGAGTATTGCCTTATTCAGTGTATATATCCTGCAAGGACCTGGGTCAAATTTAGTAGGACCTCCTTTAATACCCACTGGTATTGGATGGCGGGGGTCCAAACTCTTTGATCCCCTCATATGTAAACTACTATTAATACTTTAACCCGGCTACAAAGGACTGTATCCCTGCTGACTCAGACTACTTAGCCGAGGGTAACGTCACCTTCAAAAGAGGGGCCTACCACAATATGCATTAATAACTTAATTAATTATCTTTCAATAATCCGACCCTTTAGGATTGTATCCTTGCTGACTCTAACTACTTGGTTGAGGGTAACGTCACCTTCAAAAGAGGGGCCTACTACAATAACTAAGATAATCTCTTAAAAAGTGCAAAAGTGCGGAAATAATCAAAGGTTACACTACATACGAGTCGGATCCAAGTGATTCATCTTGTCTATCTGTTTTTATTTTATTTTATTTTTCAGCATTTTAGTTAGTTTTATTTTTCTAGTTTAAAAACCTTTTTTCTAAACTTTTGATTTGATTAGACGTTGAGGATAAACCGGTACTAAAAGCTCTTGTGTACTTGGATGACCTCGGTATCTTACCAACACTATACTACGCTCACGATGGGTGCACTTGCCCATATGTGTGTTTAGTGTTAGTAAATATCGTGTTTTATAAATTTAAAACTTGACTAAAAAGTGTAAAAGGGCTTAAAAGATACATTAAAAACCTACGACACTTCACACGCATCAAGTTTTCGGCACCGTTCCCGGGGGCACAAGGATTTTAAAAAAGTTAGGAATCAACGGCCTAATCGTTTTTTTTTTCTTATTTTTATGTTTTTTTTAGGATTTTCTTAATTTTTCAGCTTCTACAGAACTCAGCACGGGGCGTGCCCGCTGAACACGCCACCGTGCCCAATCTTTGGTACTGACAATCCTGTTTTAAGTCAGACAGTAAGCTAAACATGGGGCCGTGCCCACCCAACACGCCCCCGTGCCCAAGTTTCAGTTACTGAAAACAGAACCATAAGATCCCGATGGTTGGTAATTTCTGACACAAACATGAGTGATACTGATATTTTTTACTTTCGGCACTCTTATGGTACGTGATGTCAAATATGTGGTGGCTCCCATAAAGATTTAGAATGTTATTTTCTAAATTATAAGCCCCATTATATAGACCTATTATTTTCCTATAGCCTTAAGAGGGGTGAAAGTAAAAATAATCCCTATCTCTCCCTCGAATGCTCTCAACCGGATCTTCTAGGAGAAATGCTTCTTGATGAACTATTTCAATTGGAAGATCTAATTCTTAATTGGTTAAAAGAACTTAAGATGGATTTCAATAATTCATCTCAAGACGATACCCAAGAAGAATTGTTGGGATCACATTCGAATAAAAACATCTTCGTTGTTCCCGATATTACCTCTAACTCTAGCGAAGACGTGGGCGATAGTCGTCCCTGTGTCGATTACGCCGTGAAGGACTCTCCATCGACTTCGTTCGGTGCATACATAGACCTGAGCGATTTGGCATACACCTTATTTAACAAGAGCCCGGGAAAGGGTAGGACTTGTCCACCTATATTTAGCATAGGAATCACCCTCACTGACAACCTCTTGCGTTCTCGTCTTAATCTAGAGCAACTAAGGTATCTTAAGCACTTTGGGGTTGTTCCGTCCAGTAAGGAACCACCCGATCCAGATGAATTCCTTAGAAATAGACGAAACTTCATAAACAGCCTATCGACACGGGGCCGTGCCCAGGTCAACACGCCCCCGTGTCCACCGAAAGATTCCTTTCTGACTTCCCGTCAGAATACGGACAAAATGTGTCAGAACTTCGTCTGCACACGGGGCTGTGCCCACTCGGCACGGGGCCGTGTGCAGCGTGCTGTCGTTTTCTACAAATGCAGCCAAGAATCCTGGACATTTGGACCATTCCAGGGACAGAGATTTGGGGGAATCTTCTCACATACCATCCTAGGTATGTTCTAAAAGAAGTTTCTTAACAACCTTCTTGTCCTTTCTTCTTATAACCATTACCTTCTTCTCCATCTCTTTCACCTCAACACCTCCATTAGAGCTTGAGATCAACATGATTCCAAGCTTTATTGTGATGTTTGTTAGGTTTTTGTTCAAGGAATCTTGTTAAAAATAAGTTTTGCAACATTGTTTTAAGTTATTTCTGCTAAAAAAATGCTTTAAAAGTTGAAAAATAATTTAAAACTCCAAGATTCCTTGTTCTAAAAATCTGCAGAAAGGTGAACACGGGGCCGTGCTCACTGAGCACGGGGCCGTGTCCGAGGTTACTGTTTCATTAAAATAAACTCTTTTTCGTTTATTTTCGTAGAATGTCGAGCCAAAACAGTGGAACTTCTTCTGCGCACTCCAGAAACAGTCGAAGGGAAAGAGGGCCTTCAATTGAAGCAACTCTCGTACGGTACGTAATGGCATTACGTGAGGCGCTTGATGAGATGACGTCAGTAGAGGAGGTCCTCATAGACCGTATAAATTATCTTATGGTAGGGTTGGAAAACAGTTTTCAAGAAATCAACCACTTGCACCAGAGGTTGAACATTCTTGTGACACCTCCCATGGAACCAATCCTCCCTCAAGAAGATTGGAACCTAGCACTTGGAGTCCACAATCCCACCGGATGGGATGACATTCCAGCGGAGCCCCCTCTTGAAGATCTACAAGAAGTCCCGGTGGAGGTTACACCCCCTGAAACCAATGCCAATGAGCCCGCTTTTCTTCTCCCAAGGGAGATAGAGGAATGGCTCGCCGACGTATGAGGGATACATGTCTGGAGGAAGAAGTTCTTCAAGCGGCACCCAACCGAGAGAATTATCTTTTCGAAAATTTTGCTAAAAGAATAAACTTAGGCTAGAACTTCTTGGTTTAGACTTCTTGTGCTTCTTTTGACCTATTTATCTAGAATTTTAACTTAATTGGACTATTATCTCTATTTAATGGAATGATGATTTTAGTTAAATTGGTGTTTGGATGATGTTGTAATGGGTAAAACACACTTTGGATGGTGAAGGATACTAAGAGAAACTTGAACCAGCACCCCATGCACAAAAATAGGGCTATCCGACAAATTTTTCTTCATTACAGCAAGTTTAGCACGGGGCCGTGCTCACCCAACACGCCTCGTGCTCAGCCGTCTGCAGAAAATGCCCAGTTCAGGTAACTGGACACGGGGCGTGCTCACCCAACACGCCCCCGTGGCCAGGCTTCTGTTTCTTTTACTTAATTTTGTTACTGACGATCTGAACACGGGGCCGTGTCCAGACGCCCAGTAACATAAATTTTTGCTTTTTCACACATTTTTACACATTCAATCAACCTAACAACTTATTTTTGGGACACATTGAGGACAATGTGTAATTTAAGTGTGTGTGTGTGGGGGGGGGGGGGTTGCTAAAACCTTGAATCTTGCAAGTCCTAATTACAAGCCTTACACAAAACTCTATTGGAACCGCTAATCACCCCAAATTTTTTTCAAAAATTTTTCAATTTTTTTACTTGTCTAGGTTTAACTTGGGAATTTCAAATTCTGAAAAGGTTATATTTTTACAAATTTACAACCAATAGCGTCGTGATAAAAAGAACCAACATAAGAAAATTGTGAAACGGCATGACAAGTTTAGTTAAAATTTGATTATATATACTTGATCACATAAAAACCCATTCCCACAAAAAGTGAGTTTTGAGTCTTTATTGAGCATACAATACATATCTTTAAACTAAATGCTCATTTTTCGTTTCTTGTGTGAATAGCCGCTTGGTTCTTACGATTCTAGAACTTGCCACGACGATACATTCCCGGTCCTTACCAACTTAAACCGGAGTAAGTAAATGACAGAGGCATTAGGACTAACCCTTTTTTTATTTCTACACCATTATTTTTTTTTTATCACATACCCAAAATCCCACTAGTTAACCCCTTTAAGCCTAAACCTTTTCATTTCTTAACCCAAAAACAAACACCCTTTTACCCACCAAAACCCTTTTTATTTTTGGAAATTGGCCTGTAATAATCTCACCTAGACCTTATTGGCCATTAATAATCCCACCTCAGAATATTCCCCCCACCAGTCTCACCTTTCACCTATTTTTCCTACAATGGTCCCCCGTTAAAAAAACTTAACGGAGTTAAGCTTTTTTCCAAGTTACAAGCAGATTTTTTAGGATTTTTTATTAGAACGACGATACGAGTCCATTGATATAAAACTTGCCTCGAAACGGTGCTCCAAACGATGAAAACGGCGCTTCAATCCGGGTGTGTAAATTTCCAATTAACCAAAATTAAGTCACTTTGAGCACCATTTCGAAGTAAGTTTTACATCAATGGACTCGTATCATCATTCTGATCAAAAACCCTAAAAAATATGTTTGTAATTTGGAAAAAAGCTTAACTCCGTTAAGGTTTTTTACCGGGGGACCATTGTAGGAAAAATAGGTGAAAGGTGGGACTGGTTGGGGGAATATTCTGAGGTGGGATTATTAATGGCCAATAAGGTCTAGGTGGGATTATTACAGGCCAATTCCCCTTTTATTTTTAACCCTTTGTTTTAGTAACAAGCTCGGTTTTTCTCATGACTTTGAAAAAAGAAAAAAAAATCTTTGAATGATGAGGATGAAGCAAAAAGAAATAAACAAACAAGTTTATCAAAAATAACTTTGTTTGAATAACGAGCTTCATCAAAATAAAAAAATTACAAAAATAGCAAGTCTTACGAAAACCGATGCTTTTACGCCTTTCGCCCTTTTCTACTAACCATTAACCCAACCACCTACCTTTAACCCAAGCCTAACCCTTCACCCCAAAAGTCCTCTCGATATTTACAAAGGTGTATAGTTAAAAAGTAGGAGGATTGATTGCTTGGCAAGCTTATGGTAGGAGTAAGTTCCATGCCGCTCTCGAGCGATTCACTAAAATACATCTTCGGCCGAGTGTTCAGTACGTGAAATTTTAAAAATCAGACAAGTCCAGGCGGCCCGCGTAGCGCCCCCCTGTCCCCTTACGCGGCCCGCGTAGAAGCTGAATCCGCAGAATCTCACTTCCAGCTATGGGATTGGGCATTATGGTGTGTTAGTTGGATTGTTATTTGTGTTTCTTGCATTTATAACTCTCAACCACTAACCCCAACCATTCCCCTATAAATACCACACCATTCCAAGCTTCTTACACTTTTCAAACACCTCTAAATCACTCTCAAACACCCTCAAACAGCTATAGATTCGGAGTTTTGGACAGATTCGACACAAGTTCTTCAAACAAGCATAACTTCTTCATTTCTTGTCTGTTTTCATCGATTCTTCTTCCTACTTGTCTGGATTGACCTAAGGAACATTTCCACAGGTTTTCTATGAAAAACCAAGGTCTGGAATGTTCCCAAATAGGCTCCAAAGTGGGCTGAAGTTTCTGTTTTTATTTAAACTTTGTAAATCTTTGTGTAACTTGAGTTTATCTCACTCAAACCCACGTCCTTATACGCATAACCACTTGTATGGTTAGTTAGGCTTAAAAACAGGGCTGAGACATGTGAAATCAGAGGTGTAAACTTCACATATTTTCTATTTTATTCAAGGGTTTAACCCACAAGTGATGAACAAGCTTAAAGCTTGAAGTTGTGTGATTATTTGGATAGCTTGGGCTATCCTACCTTCAATCCACACATCACGTGATGTTTTCCCTAGTTAGATAGTATGTATTTCTATTCCTTAATGCATGTATTCATGACCATCCTTGTTGTCTATGACAACTCGTGCATTGGTGAAACACGAGAGGTACCTAAATGGAAGATTTATCTTCCTACCTCCTACATGATTTCTATGACGTTAGAGGTACCTAAATGAAAATGTTAATCTTCTACCTCATGCTTGAACTATTAATCTATTTGGACTTATTAATATATCTATATAACCTATATAATACATAAACATATTACCCGAATAATCGAACCTTTGATGATGAACTAGTGTTCATATGTCAAGGTACTAGATTATATCACCCTAGAATTTGATACCTTGTCATGATTCTAATGGAACCTTGTTCCATGAAAACATTTAAACTCCTTTAGAGTTTCCTAGTGTCAAGAACAAGTATCATATGTACTAGGTGATTACTTTCATGTATTTATATTCTTATGTTTTAAATTCCGAGTCTCGACTCTAAACCTGCCTTGAACTTTAACCCTTATACATTCGGACTCCAAATCTCTACTCGTCAACAACTGGATAATCGGAAAGCATATGCAAACTTTGTGAGTATACTTGAACCCCTCTTTACGCTTACCACTTTTTGGGGTGTAACATGTTTTCTTATGAAACTTACACTTTAATCATAATACACAAACATTCCTATTTCACGCATGCTTATTTGATTAGTTGATACTTTAAACTTTGGTTGAGGACATCTTGTGTTAGACTTATCATTAACTTCGTACGAGCCTATCCGTGACATATATAGCGCTATAGGATTAACGCACCGCCCGTAAACTTGTGGTTATGTCATGAGCATATTGCGTTTCATCATTGGTTTGATAGGTTAGACACATGCCGAATTTATTGTTTATCTTGTATCAAGAACTTGCCACATGGAATTGCTTTTAAACTCATCTTTTTATGCTACATATGAAAAACTTGTATACTCGCCTTTGCTTTTGCATTGAACTTTATTTTAAAACATGTTACATGTTGAGGATGAGGACGCTTTGAACTTGAAGTAGTGATGATGCTTAGATACACACTTAGACGTCTTAAGTTAATGTACTTGTTTGTTGTATTCTCATATTGAACATGTTGTATATCAAGTTGTTGTATTTGATTTTAATCTTTGTAATCAACTTTTAGAAATTAAATGAAATCCATTATTTAATTATTGTCACAAATAGTGTTATGAAGTCTCTTGCGATCTCGTTTTCGTCTCACTCCGATGTTTCCACCATCGGTTAGGGTGTGACACTATCTCACCCCCTGCTTGAATAACTTCTATTCCTAGATAGTACGCTAGCAATCCTAGATCGCTCATTTCAAACTTGTTTTCCATCTGAGACTTGAAAACATCTATCTCCTTCCTTGGTGTTCCAGTGACTATCAAATCATCACCATAGACTCCGACTATCAGTTTAGAAGTCTTACTTGTCCTTGTATAGATTGCTTGCTCTAAAGTGCACTTCTTAAAGTTAAGTGACTTTAGGGTTTGATCTAACTTTGTATTCCAAGCACGTGGTGCTTGTCTCAATCCATACAGAGCCTTTGATAGTTTGTAAACCTTTCCTTCATCTTCTGGCTTTACAAATCCTTCTTGTTATGAGACATAGACCTCCTCCTTGAGATCTCCGTGTAAGAATGCAGACTTCACGTCTAAGTGATGTACCTCCCAACCTTGATATGTTGCTAAAGCCAACACTAGTCGAACTGTCTCTATGCGCGCTACCAGTGCAAAGACTTCATCAAAGTCAATTCCATGTTGCTGAACGCATCCTTTTGCTACCAGCCTAGCTTTGTGTTTGACCACGTTTCTGTTTGCATCTTTCTTTGTCTTGAATACCTACTTTAAACCTATTTCCTTGTGATCCCTTGGTAACTCTGTCAATCTTTAAGTGTTATTCTTGTTTATCGAGTCTAACTCAGCCTTCATTGCTTCAATCAATTTTCTGTCAGTAGATGCTTCCTTGTAATTCCTTGGTTCTTCTTCAACAAGTAGTAATTCTTGCGGATCTAATTGTATTTCCTCCGTCTTCTCGTATAGTTCTTCGAGACTTCTTAGTTTTACTGGAGTGTCACTAATACTCTCCGTTGTACTTTCAAATGTAGATGGACCTCTACATGATAATCTGTTTGAACTTCCTGATGAGTTCTGATTGTACAAATGTGTTGGCGGGGATACATAGGAGTCTGGTTCTTCTGTCTGATCTACTCCTGAATCTTCATGATGTGGCCCGCTACTACCAGGACTACGTGGTTCATTTTCTTCTAACTCTGGTGGGTTGTCATCTTCTTGAATGACAAAGTTTGTCCACTCAGGATTCCCTGAATCTATTCCAGTTCCATGGTTGACCTTCCATGAACTTGACATCTCTACTGACACATATCTTGTTTTTCTCCAGATCATATAATCTGTATGCCTTAGATCCTTCTTCTATTCCAAGGTAAACCATAGGTACACTTCTATCATCTAACTTCTTTTGTTGAAGTGGTAGTACCTTAGCGTATGCTGTGCAGCCAAAAACCTTTAAGTGTTCCAGATTCGGCTTTCTTCTTTTTAATGCTTCATACGGGGTCTCGTTCACCAAAGCCTTCATTGGAATCCGGTTTAATACATATAACGTATGTCTTATTGCTTCACCCCAAAAATTATATGGCATATTTGTAAGGACCTACAAAAAAAATGTCCCAAAATGACCCGTAAGTGAAAACCCGGACCCCTAAAACCCAAATGTGCATGAAAAACCAAGAAAACAAGAATTTTGAGTTTCAGGCGGGCCGTGTAAAATGTAAGCTTAGGCTTACGCGGGCCGGTCAACTTAAAGTTGACCAGATAAGCATTCCGGGCCACGTGTTGCACGCGTGGCAACCCTACTCGTGACACACCAGCCCTACACGTAGGATAGGGGTCCTCGCGGGCCGCGTAAAAGCCAAGTTAAGGCCTACGCGGGCCGCGTAAAACTCAAAATGTTGCTATAAGTAGCCTGTGCATGGGACTTGTTTCTGCATTCGAAATCTCACTCTCAAAACATCCCTATTCTGCTGAAAACGAGTATTACAATAGCAAAACGCTGCTACGACTACAGGGTATTAACTCGATCACTGCTACGATATAATGTTTGATCGATTGAAACCGATCCGATGGATGTTTAAGTGCTGCCCGTAATTGGGCTATACTTTGTCATTCATCGTGAGGGTTTTGATTTCGTGAGTTATCGTAAATGTTGTATTAAGTTACTGACCTAATTCCGTATGCATTGCTGTTTAAATTAGGTTACAAGGCTAAATTAGTAGGCTAAACTCTGCCCGTCTAAACTTGCAATGTGAGTCATTCTCTTTTTATCAACAATGTTTTACAATACTCAAATTATTTTCAAAGTTATAATTACAGGGATTAAGTCGTGGTTATCTTGAATAACTGGCAAGTGGGGTATTGTGCACATTACTAATTTCTCACGGTTAGGTTCATCAACCTAACAGTGATAATCATCACTACTTGGGTGAAAGGACCCAATAGTGGTATGACCATCGTCACCAGGGTGTGACACGGTGCCAGATAAAAATAAGATAGTAGCCATTGTAATCGCTCTTATGCTGTGATTTATAACTATGTGTCATTTTATTGAAATCGAGTGACTCGCCAGTATTTCCCACCTGATAAAATATTTTTAAACATGTTTCAGGTGACCTACTCTAAATCAAGAAAAAGTGCTACGGAGAACTAATAAAGCTTGAAGTGGTGGCTCAGTTAAATAAATAAACATGTTTTGTAAAACAGGGAATTTCCTCGTGAAATTCCTCTATTGTAAATTACGGGGTTTTATCCCAACTTATGAAATAAAATAATTGGGCATTTTCAAGTTTTAAACGATCCTGTTACACTTCCGTTGTCAACTCAAATAATAAATACCACAGGTTTTCTGTCCCGCGGCTCCTGGACCGGGTCACACCGGGACGGGGGCCGTAACAGAAAAAGGTGGTATCAGAGCCACTGATTTAAGCCAATTAAGTATTTAGAAATACTTAATTTCTCAAATTGCCACCCTGTGATTCCGTGAAAATTTAACTTGCAATTTTGTATTTTCTCTATATCTGCTAAACAGCATGAATGAGTTGTCTGAAGCTCTTCAGAATCTCAATATCCGTTCTGCTGGGATGGAAGTTTCCAGGGACTTTTCCGATTATCTGGACGACAATGAAGAACCTATGGAGTTTCAGGCTCAAGCCCAGGAGAAACCCAAGACGAAGAAAAGAAGGAGGATCGTAGGCTGGAGACGCAGCCGGAGGAAGAAGCCAGCTGCCCAGAGGATTAAAAAGACTTAGTAACCAAAAGACAAAGGCAAGGGAAAGGAGATCGGGAAAAGTTCAGGGCAAGCCCAGGAAATGCCACCCTGGGAGGAGCTTGATCGCAAACTGGCAAATTGTGACCTCATTGGTCCTGCCAATGAAAACCTCTTCAATTACCCAATTGAATCACAACTTCCAGTTAATTTGGAATCTGCTATCCCAGATCCCATTGTCAGCTACCAACTTCTACCCGGAGAGCTGGAGGAATGGTGGACAAGTGATTGGCAATTTCAGAATCTCTTAAATAACCCTAATACCGTTTTCCCCCAGTTTGACCCTGAGCCTGCACCAAACGCACCGATGAGCACCGAGAACTTGGCTGAACTCCGCCACTATGGCGAGGTGTAACAACTATCGCCAAAATTATTATTTCTTATTTTATTTTGTCCAATAGGAGACCCTAATTGAGACCCCCAAGTAATATTGCATGACCCTAAAATTTTCAGAACAGTTGGAACTAGGATCAGGGCACCTAAAACTCAGGGGGGGTATCCCCTACTTGGCGATTATCCTCATAACTCGTTGTAGAAAACGAATTTTATCGAACTGTTGACTCACCCAAGCTAAGAGGACACGAGGGTACCCTACCCTAAAAAGGGTGCCGTCGCGCCACGCGACAGGGATCGTTTTTTAGTATAAATAGCAGGGGTTTGGAACTTGAATGGCACTGTTGTTTCGACGTTCAAATTCATTTTGTACGCTAAGTTATTCACTTTTTTGTTCAAAAACACAAACTAGCACGAAGCTCTGCTGCGACAACAGGGTAATAACTCGATCACTGCTAGGATATAATGTCCGGTCGATCGAAACCGATCCGATGGATGTTTAAGTGCTGCCCGAACTCGGGGTATACTTTGTCATTCATTGTGAGGGTTTTGATCTCGTGAGCTTATCGTGAATATTGTATTAAGTTACTGACCTAGTTTCGTGTGCATTGTTATTTACATTAGGTTATCAGGCTTATCAGTAGGCTAAACTCTGCCCGTCTAAACTTGCAATGTGAGTCATTCTATTTTTATCAAAGTTGTTTTACAATACCTCAAATTATTTTCAAAGTTATAATTACAGGGATTAAGTCGTGGTTATCTTGAATCACTGGCAAGTGGGGTATTGTGCACATTACTAATTTCTCACAGTTAGGTTCATCAACCTAACAGTGATAATCATCACTACTTGGGTGAAAGGACCCAATAGTGGTATGACCATCGTCACCAGGGTGTGACACGGCGCCAGATAAAAATAAGATAGTAGCCATTGTAATCGCTCTTATGTTGTAATTCATAACAATGTGTCGTTTTATATAACCTGAGTGACTCGCCAGTATTTCCCCGCTGATAAAATATTTTTAAAACATGTTTCAGGTGACCTACTGTGAATCAAGGAAAAGTGCTACGGAGCACTAATAAAGCTTGAAGTGGTGGCTCAGTTAAATAAATAAACATGTTCTGTGAAACAGGGAATTTCCTCGTGAAATTCCTCTATTGTAAATTACGGGTTTATCCCAAATTATGAAATAAAATAATTGGGCAGTTTTAAGTCTTAAAAGATCCTGTTAATCTTCCGTTGTCAACTCAAATAATAAATACCACGGGTTTCTGTCCCGCGGCTCCTGGACCGGGTAACACCAGGACGGTGGCCGTGACAGGAAAATGTGGTATCAGAGCCACTGATTTAAGCCAATTAAGTATTTAGAAATACTTAATTTCTTAAATTGCCACTCTGTGATTCTGTGAAATTTAATTTGCAATATATAACTTCCTAATTAGGATTTTGTGTTTTCTTTATATCTGCTAAACAGCATGAATGAGTTGTCTGAAGCTCTTTAGAATCTCAATGTCCATTCTACTAGGATGGAAGTTTTCATATACTTTCCCGATTATCTGGCCGACACTGAAGAACCTATGGAGTTCCAGGCTCAAGCCCAGAAGAAACCCAAGACGAAGAAAAGAAGGAGAATCGTAGGCTGGAGACGCGCACGGAGGAAGAAGCCAGCCGCCCAAAGGGTTAAAAAGACTGTGGACCCGAATGACAAAGGCAAAGGAAAAGAGATCGGGGAAAGTTCAGGGCAAGCCCAGGAAATGCCACCCTGGGGGAGCTTGACCGCAAACTGGCAAATTGTGACCTCATTGGACCTGCCAATGAAAACCTTTTCAATTACCCAATTGAATCACAACTTCCAGTGAATTTGGAACCTGCTATTCCAGATCCCATTGTCAGCCACCAACTTCTACCCGGAGAGCTGGAGGAATGGTGGACAAGTGATTGGCAATTTCAGAACCTCTTAAATAACTCTAATACCTTTCTCCCCTAGTTTGACCCAGAGCCTGCACCAAACCCACCGATGAGCACCGAGAACTTGGCTGAACTCCGCCACTATGGCGAGGAGCTGGTGGATGCAGGAAACAGAATTCGGGAAGTGGGGGAGAGGATATCCTGGAAATACGACGAGAGGGAACGTCGTTTCTGAAATGCCAACTGACGGGGATCGTATGTGGTTGTGTGTTTAATAATAATAAATATTAATAAAAATATAATCATGTAAATTTACTTATAATAAAACTTTTGTAAAATAACTGGTGTGTATGGATGCATACTAATATATAAAATATAAACGTCGCAAGGTCGACAATTTTGGCTATACGTGCTTATGTGTAATTGCTTTATTATATTTGGTTATTATTTATTTTGTGCCAATAATTTATACATTTATATATTGAATATTATCAGATGGAACACGCTGATAATGAACCAGTTAACGAAGTTAACCAATCTGAGCAAAACAATGGAGATCAATTTCTGAATAGGCAAGATATAGAAAATATCGTTGCTCTGGGAATAGCTAATGGTATTCCGGCAATCCTTGCTGCTGCCCAAAATACAGTTGAACCTCAACCAATTATTCCCTGCAAACGTACTCCGGCGATAATTTCAGTAATAGTGTAAATGGAGGCAGCAACAATAACAATAACGATGATGGGATGCAAGCCGCATTCCTTAAGAAAATAAAAGCTACAACACCTGGTTGCACTTACAAGGAATTTCTTGCTTGTAAACTAGTTGAATTTGTGGGCAATGAAGGGGCAACTACTGCACTGCATTGGTTAGAGAAAACCGAAGCAGTAATTAAAATAAGTAAATGTGCCGAGGAAGACAAGGTCATGTACGCGTCACATCTTTTCAATGAAGGGGCACTCGAATGGTGGAACACCGTACTACAAGCTAAGGGAAGTGATGTGGCATATGCCATGAATTGGGTAGAATTTAAGAGTCTAGTAGAAAGAAAATTATGTCCCGAATATGAAAAGGAACAAATGACAAATAAGTTCCTGAACCACCGAATGGTGGATGTAGACTGTCGAGGGTATACTTCAACATTCTTCGAGAATGCTAGAGTTGTACCAACCCTGGCTTCGCCAGAACCGGTACTTATTTCTCGCTATATTTGGGGTTTGATCGGCGAGATTCATGACATCGTTAAAGCTGCGAGACCTCACACAATTGACGATGCAGTGGAATTAGCCAACACTTTGACAGATGGACTGGTGCGTACGCGAAAAGAAAATAGAAAGAAGGAAGTGGCCCAAAAGATTACCCAAGGATTCCGTGTGGGTAATAGTAGTAACTTCAAGAAAAAGGGAACCGGGCAATCTTCCATTACTCCATTTTGCAGTACCTGTAAAAGAAAGCATTTTGGAAGATACAAAGGGTATTGCAATTTCTGCAAAATTCCAGGGCATCAAGAAGAAGACTGCAGAAGGAAGAAATCCACAATTTGCTTCAACTGTGGAGAAGCTGGACATTTTAGACCATACTGCCCTAAACTGGTCAAACCAGCTGACAACAAAGTCAAACCTGCAGAAGGAACTACCAAGAAAAATGCAAGAGCCTTCCAGTTGACTACCCATGAAGCAGAACTAATCCCAGATGTAATAGCTGGTACGTTCCTAGTTCAAGACGTTTATACAAAAGTATTATTTGACTCTGGTGCAAACCAAAGTTTTATAAATACTTCATTCTGCCAAGCTATTAACCTACCCTTAACCAATCTTAGACAAATTTTTATGGTTGAAATCACGGATGGTAATTCTGTTCACATAGATAAGGTTTTGCAAAAAGGAAAGATAGAACTCGTAGGCCATAAATTTTCTGCAAACCTGTTACCTATGAATTTAGCCGGATTCGATGTTGTATTAGGAATGGATTGGTTAGTAACCAACCATGCTCGAATCGTCTGTGATAAGAATTCCATAGAAATTCATACACCTACAGGAGAAATAGTGGTGATTACAGGAGACAAGCCACGTAAGCCACTAAAATTCATTTCCGTAATAAAAATGGCCAGTTATTCAAGAAAACAAGGAATAGTGTATATGATTTCGGTAATCATTAACACTAAGGGTAAGGAACTTAAGGAAATTCCAGTAGTATCAGAATACCCGGAGGTATTCCCAGAAGAACTACCTGGATTACCACCCGATAGGGAAGTAGAATTCAGAATTCATCTAATTCCTGGAACTACACCGGGAGCCAAGCCACCCTATCGGTTAGCACCCACTGAAATGTTAGAATTGAAAAAGCAATTAGATGAATTATTAAGCAAAGGATTTATACAACCTAGTTCATCCCCTTGGGGAGCTCCAGTGTTGTTTGTGAAAAAGAAGGATGGCTCAATGTGAATGTGTATCGATTATAACTAAATAAGGTTACAATTAAGAATCGATACCCATTACCTAGGATTGGTGATCTCTTTGATCAACTCTAGGGAGCTAGATATTTTTCCAAGATAGATTTACGCTCAGGATATCATCAGTTGAAGGTACAAGAAAAAGACATACCTAAAACTGCTTTCAGAACTAGGTATGGTCATTACGAGTTTACAGTCATGCCCTTTGGATTAACAAATGCTCCTGCAGCATTTATGGACATGATGAATAGGATCTGTAAACCGTACTTGGATAAATTTGTAATTGTCTTTATTGACGATATACTTATTTATTCCAAAAGCCAGGAGGAAGATTGTGAGCACCTGCATGTACTCTTAACTTTGTTAAGAAAAGAGAAGCTTTACGCCAAATTCTCAAAGTGTGAATTTTGGCTACAGGAAGTGCAATTTTTAGGACATATGGTGAATCACGAAGGCATTCACGTAGATCCCTCCAAAATAGAAGAAATCACCAAGTGGAAGGTCCCGCAATCAGCTATGGAAGTTAGAAGTTTTCTAGGGTTAGCCGGATACTATAGACGATTTATTAAGGATTTTTCTGAAATAGTCGTGCCATTAACTAAGCTAACCTGTAAAGCGGTAAAGTTTGAATGGGGATCTAGACAAGAAGAAGCTTTTAAGATTTTAAAGCAAAGGTTAACAAACGCCCCAATACTTGCCCTACCAGAAGGGACAGAAGATTTTGAAGTTTATTGTGATGCTTCTAAACTAGGATTAGGATGTGTGCTGATGCAACGCAAGAAGGTAATTGTGTATGCCTCAAGGCAATTGAAAAAGCACAAGGAAAATTATACGACTCATGATTTAGAGTTAGGAGCCATAATTTTTGCCCTTAAGATTTGGAGACATTATCTGTACGGAAGTAAGTTTACTGTCTATACAGATCAAAAGAGTTTAAGATATATATTTGGGCAAAAAGAATTGAACATGAGGCAAAGGAGATGGATGGAAATCCTAAGTGACTACGACTGTGATATTCAATATCACGAAGGAAAAGCAAATGTAGTTGCAGATGCCTTAAGTCTTGTTAGTCCCGAAAAACCCGTGATATCACTCAACGGTTCGATCGAATGCGGAAAGTAAGATCAAACCGACAAGAACAAAAAGAAATATTTTATTTAAAAACTTAGTGCCGCTGCTTAGATCGCACACAGTCTCAAGGGCTGTCTGGTACGATCTTCGAGAACCTTGCACACAATCTCTAGGATTGTCGGGTACAAGGTTCTCCTTTGGGAGGTTACATGATTACAATGGAGAGCTCTACTACAATAACCTAATCAAGACTATATATAGGAGCATCTACCCTATTGGCCCACATGGCCTAGCCCAAGCCCAAAACTAATCTAAACCAAATAAACACAAATAAAAGTAATAAAGATAAGCGTAAAACTCTTGGCCTAACAATCTCCCCCTAGTTTTATGCTATCTTTATTGCGGTTTAGATGTTCTTCAGTTTTGGGTCTTCTCCTTTAGTGGCCCAGCAGTGAACGAGCCACTCAACGTATTTCGGATGCCGATCTCGAATGAAAGATAAACTTGATCTTCGATGAAATTTCAAATCTGATTTACTAACAAGAACACACGGATTCAAGTGATCCGTCTGGTATTCAAGTCGTGCAAAAACACCATGTTGGTCCAAAAAAAAAAAATTCTATTCCGATGAAAATTCTTTAATTTCTGTTGTTGTAGATTGTGGACCAAATTTCAACTAACTAGCAATCAGACTAAAGTGCTGAATTTCCGCTTCCTTAAGTCCACCCATGTGCTTCAAGCCCACACATTAAAACAAATTCAAGCAGCCCAAACAACTTGCAATCCAGGTTACACTACCCACAACATCTTAGAGATCATACCTGGTTTAATAATTTTCGATCCATATTATACTACACTGGGCTTTGACTATTAAAATCATCATGGGCCTGTTCAGCATTTTTAATCCCAAACGAATTCTTGTTCACCACAGCATCACCACTGGTCCCCACAGAATTTTGCACTGAAAACAATATACCCTTCATTTCCTGACCATAGATCAAGCACCCCATCTAACGGCCGACAATGTTAGGTTTTTTAACATTTTTGAAATCCATGATGAGACACCTATGACAGCCGCCATCTGATTTCCTCAACATTTAGACCTGCTGATGTCATCATCATCATCCGAAATCATATGATATCTCATCCGAAATCATATGATATCACATGAATTAAAAAATATCAACATTATCCAAACATCAACATGAATCATCAACAGCAGCCGACAACCAACATTACTCATCATCATCTTATCATTACCTTTCTTTTGTCTTCATATGAAACATTGTAATAACTTTTCTTCTTCAGACATCATTGTTTAACCATCCGTGATCTATCCGAGATCATTGTTTCATCCGATACAGCATCTACAACACAAAACTTCATCTGAAACTCACCATTCTCGTAACACATCTTCATAACACAGCAGCTCTCATCATCCGATATTGATCCGACTTTGATCCGAGATACACATTGATTATCATCATTCAAACCTTCGCCGGAAATCATAAACCCACAGTTGTTTATCTGCATCTCCGACCACCGTTACACTTTATCAGCTCTTCATTTCCGTTCACCAGCAATCTTCTGCACCTTGTCATCGTCAACCGTCATAACCACTCTGGTAACCCTCAACTTCTCCAGCGACGACCACCCTTGGCCACCTCCATCTTCTTCAGTTTGGCGGCGGAAACATCTACAACACACACTCAGCTGTATGTAGATGGATGAACAATAATAACACCAGATCTGTGGATGAATACCGGAACTTATGAAACGGAGATCTTTCCTTCGACAAACATACAACCGCGACACTTATCAAAACTTCTTCTTATGTTCTTCGAGTGACATCAAAAACCGAGCCTTTGAAAGACTTCAATGGCTCTGATACCACTTGTTAGTCCCGAAAAACCCGTGATATCACTCTACGGTTCGATCAAACGCGGAAAGTAAGATCCAACCGGCAAGAACAAATAGAAATATTTTATTAAATAACGTAGTGTCGCTGCTTAGATCGCACACAGTCTCGAAGACTGTCTGGTACGATCTCCGAGAACCTTGCACACAATCCCTAGGATTGTCTGGTACAAGGTTCTCTATTGGGGCTACATCATTACAAAATGGAGAGCTCTACTACAAATAAACTAATCATGACTATTTATAGGAGCCTTTACCCATTGGCCCACATGGCCTAGCCCAAGCCCAAGTGCTAATCCAAACCAAATAAACAAAATTAAATACAATAAAGATAAGCGTAAAACTCTGGACCTAACAATCTCCCCCTAGTTTTATGCTCTCTTTATTACGGTTTAGATGATATCGGACGAGACACAAGTATCTTGGATGTCGGACGATGTCGGATGAAAATGGTGTAGCTCGTATCAGGTCTCGGATAAGTTGAAGTGTGTCTCGGATGATGGCTGATCGTCTCGGATGATATTAATCTCCGATAACGTCTCGGATAAATCTCATGTTGTCAGATGCTGAAGAATGATCTCGAATGATATTCTGATCCATATCATTCAGCATTGAGTTCCCATCATTTTGAAGCCCAAGTTCAATTGGTCCAGATGTAGTTGCCGTAGACCAAATTTCTGTTCGGCCTACTCCCACTATAATTGAACTTTCATTACCAGATCCACTATTATACTAACCTATAGAACCTTGTAATAATGTAATAATGGACTTTCATAATAATGTAATAATGTAACCTGGGCTCATGTCTATTGGGCCAATATTGTTGGGTCCAGTAGCCGAGATGCTTAGCTCTACTTTTGGTCCCACAGAATATTGCACTGAAAACAATTCAATTTTATCACCTTTTGACCGATGATCTTTCCCTCATCTGACGGTTCAGAATCCATAGGGTTTTTTGTGCAGCCGCCATCAATCATTGCCCCCAACATTCACATTCTTGCTGATGTCATTCCATCATCATCCTCCGATTCATATGATATTTCGTCGGACAACATCAATATTTTCGAGATCATCAAAAGCAAACCATCTGACATTTCTAATCATCCATCTTCAACGTACATCTTCAATATTTGAACCTCATCCGAGATCAACATTTCTTTTATCCGAGATCATATCATTCGAGACACAACATTCATCAACAGCCGTTTTCATCAATCATCATCTCCACAGTCCATCTCCGTATTTCACTATTCAATCATCTCCGGTCACCATTGATAACATCTCCGGACACTGCGTAAACTTCTTCTTGATCTACAAACCACCATCATCTTCATAAACTCGTCGATGATAACCGTTGGAGTGAGCTTGTACAACCTCCGGTATTTATCGCCGGAACCATCATCTTCACTGTTAACCTCTGTGACTCCGTCTCCTATCCGACAATCATAAACGTCACCGGTAAACATCGCTTAAAGAACAAATACGATGGTTTAACCATTAAAAGTCGCCAGATCTAGAAACAACATCAACACACAGATCTAAGTTCCTTTTGCGTATCTGGCAAGCTTCCGGTGAAAATCCGACCGAAACGAAAACTCAAACGAGCCACCATGGACTGTGCAACGCGACTTCTTGTTCTTCGAGTGATATCAAAACCGAGCCTTTGAAAGACTTCAATGGCTCTGATACCACTTGTTAGTCCGAAAAACCCGTGATATCACTCAACGGTTCGATCGAATGCGGAAAGTAAGATCAAACCGACAAGAACAAAAAGAAATATTTTATTTAAAAACTTAGTGCCGCTGCTTTCAGTATAGTGGGCCCATGAGTGAGTTTGGACTTTCAGTATCAAAGGTAGCTGGATTATTTTTTTTGGGTCAATCTACATATGAGGTATGGAATTTAATTGGCAAATGGGTTATGATAAGGCCTATTTTGCGATATGGGTATGGTTGTTTTGGCTCCAAACTTGAGACACATACTGGCCCCATGAATTAAATCTGCAAGATTGTAGGACTAATTTTTAGTCCACCTTAGTGCTTGGGCAGAAGTTGTGTTGGTTCATTTCATCCGTTTGCACGACTTGAATACCAGACGGATTACTTTGAATCCGTGTGTTCTTGTTAGTGAATCAGTAATTTCATATCGGATTTGAAATATTTTTCGAGATCATGCATTTTCGGTCGAGATCACTTTCTTTTATCCGTGATACATTGAAGTTCATCCGAGACGATCAGACATCATCCGAGACACACTTCGACTTATCCGAGACCTGATCCGAGCTACACCATTTTTCATCTGACATCGTCCGACATCCAAGATACTTGTGGCTCATCTGAGATCGTCTAAACCGTAATAAAGAGAGCATAAAACTAGGGGGAGATTGTTAGGTCCAGAGTTTTACGTTTATCTTTATTACGAGTCTTTTATGTTTATTTGTTTTAAATTATGTCTTTGGCTTGGGCTAGGCCATGTGGGCCAATGGGGTAGAGGCTCCTATATATAGTTATGTCTAGAATATTATAGTAGAGCTCTCCCACATTTTTGTAATCATGTAGCCCCAATAGAGAACCTTGTACCCGACAATCCTAGGGGTTGTGTGCAAGGTTCTCGAAGATCGTACCAGACGATTCGTTGAAACCGTGTGCGATCTAAGCAGCGACACTAAGTTATTCAGTGAAATATTTCTTTTTGTTCTTGTCGGTTTGATCTTATATTCCGCATTCGATCGAACCGTAGAGTGATATCACGGGTTTTTCGGGACTAACAAGTCTCAAGTATCATGAAAAGCAAAAGCGAGTTCGCGCTCTTAGATTAAGTTTACGATTAGATCTAATGGAACAACTGAAGAATGTTAAGAAACAGCAATCAAGGGTGATGCTGAAGGAATGAAAGGACGAATAAAAGAATTAGAGCAAGGAAGTGATGGAATTTGGAGATTCCATAAGAAAAGGACTTGGGTACCTAAGCAAGGAAACTTAAGAGATAAGATTTTAGAAGAAACCCATAAATCTAGATATACCATACATCCTGGTAATAATAAGATGTACCAAGATTTAAGAAATAACTTCTGGTAGATATGAATGAAAAAGGACATAGCTAGATACGCTTCTAAGTGCCTAACTTGTTCTCAAGTTAAGGCAGAACACCAGAAACCCTCAGGTCTACTACAACAATTAGAAATGCCCCTATGGAAATGGGAACTAATAACCATGGATTTTTTTACTAAGTTACCCAAGACCAGAAAAGGTAATGATGCGATTTGGGTAATTGTGGATCGATTAACCAAATTAGCTCATTTTCTACCCATGAAAGAAACCTTTAGCATGGAAATGTTAGCAAAGTTATATGTAGACGAAGTAGTATCATTACATGGAGTCCCACTCTCCATTGTATCAGATAGAGATAGTCGCTTCACTTCACATTTCTGGACAAGTTTCCAAGAAGCCAAGGGGACACGATTAAATTTAAGTACGACCTATCATCCCCAAACAGACGGACAGAGTGAAAGGACGATCCAAACCTTGGAAGACATGCTGAGGGCATGTGTCATAGATTTTGGGGGAAATTGGGACGACCATTTACCCTTAATCGAGTTCTCCTATAACAATAGTTATCATGCAAGCATCGAGGCTGCCCCATTTGAAGCACTGTATGGACGAAAGTGTAGAACTCCAGTTTGTTGGATAGAAATAGGAGAAAGCCAATTATCGGGTCCTGAGATTGTGCAAGAAACCACCGACAAGATCACCCAAATCAAGGAAAGACTGAAAACGGCTCGAGATCGCCAGAAAAGTTATGCAGACAATCGACGAAAGCCGTTAGAATTTCAAGTTGGAGACAAGGTACTCTTGAAAGTTTCTCCTTGGAAAGGAGTAGTCCGGTTCGGTAAGAAAGGAAAGCTAAGTCCAAGATACGTAGGACCATTCCTGGTAGTACCTCTCCAAGACATAGAGGTAAATGAAAAGCTAAAATTTGTTGAGAAACCACTCCAAATTGAAGACAGAAAGGTCAAGTTTCTCCAGCACAAAAGACTAGTACTGGTCAAGGTCAAATGGGATTCAAAACGAGGACCTGAGTATACTTGGGAACTGGAATCAGAGATGAAGCGAAAATATCCCAACTTGTTCCAGTAAATCTCGAGGACGAGATTTTAATAAGGTGGGGAGGATGTAACAACTCTCGCCAAAATTATTATTACTTATTTTATTTTGTCCAATAGGAGACCCTAATTGAGACCCCCAAGTAATATTGCATAACCCCTAAAATTTTCAGAACAGTTGGAACTAGGACCAGGGCCCCTAAAACTCAGGGGGGTATCCCCTACTTGACGATTATCCTCATAACTCGTTGTAGAAAATGAATTTTATCGAACTGTTGACTCACCCAAGCTAAAAGGACACGAGGCTACCCTACCCTAAAAAGGGTGTCGTCGCACCACGCGACAGGGATCGTTTTTCAGTATAAATAGCAGGGGTTTGACACTTGAATGGCACTGTTGTTTCGACGTTCAAATTCATTTTGTACGCTGAGTTATTCACTTTTTCGTTCAAAAACACACACTAGCACGAAGCTCTGCTGCGACAACAGGGTAATAACTCGATCACTGCTACGATATAATGTCCGATCGATCGAAACCGATCCGATGGATGCTTAAGTGCTGCCCGAACTAGGGCTATACTTTGTCATTCGTAGTGAGGGTTTTGATCTCGTGAGCTTATCGTAAATGTTGTATTAAGTTACTGACCTAGTTTTGTGTGCATTGTTATTTACATTAGGTTATCAGGCTTATCAGTAGGCTAAACTCTGCCCGTCTAAACTTGCAATGTGAGTCATTCTCTTTTTATCAAAGTTGTTTTACAATACCTCAAATTATTTTCAAAGTTATAATTACAGGGATTAAGTCGTGGTTATCTTGAATCACTGGCAAGTGGGGTATTGTGCACATTACTAATTTCTCACGGTTAGGTTCATCAACCTAACAGTGATAATCATCACTACTTGGGTGAAAGGACCCAATAGTGGTATGACCATCGTCACCAGGGTGTGACACGGTGCCAGATAAAAATAAGATAGTAGCCATTGTAATCGCGCTTATGCTGTAATTCATAACAATGTGTCGTTTTATATAACCTGAGTGACTCGCCAGTATTTCCCCGCTGAAAAAATATTTTTAAAACATGTTTTAGGTGACCTACTGTGAATCAAGGAAAAGTGCTATGGAGCACTAATAAAGCTTGAAGTGGTGGCTCTGTTAAATAAATAAACATGTTTTGTGAAACAGGGAATTTCCTCATGAAATTCCTCTATTGTAAATTACGGGTTTATCCCAAATTATGAAATAAAATAATTGGGCAGTTTTAAGTCTTAAAAGATCCTGTTAATCTTCCGTTGTCAACTCAAATAATAAATACCACGGGTTTCTGTCCCGCGACTCATGGACCAGGTAACACCAGGACGGGGGCCGTGACACGAGGAGCTGGTCGATGCAGGAAATAGAATTCGGGAAGTGGGGGAGAGGATATCCTGGAAAAATGACGAGAGGGAACGTCATTTCTGAAGTGCCAGCTGACAGGGATCGTATGTTGTTTTGTGTTTAATAATAATAAAATAATAATAAATATTAATAAAAATATAATCATGTAAAATAACTTAAAATAAAACTTTTGTAAAATAACAGGTGTGTATGGATGCATACTAATATATAAAAATATCAACGTCGCAAAGTCGACAATTTTGGCTATACGTGCTTATGTGTAATTGCTTTATTATGTTTGGTTATTATTTATTTTGTGCCAATAATTTATACATTTATATATATTGGAAATTATCAGATGGAACACGCCATCAATGAGCCAGTTAATGAAGTTAATCAATCCGAACAAAACCATGAAGATCAATTTCTTAATAGACAAGATATAGAAAACATTGTTGCTCAAGGAATAGCCAATGCTATTCCAGCAATCCTTGCTGTTGCCCGAAATCCAGTTTAACCTCAACCAATTATTCCCAGCAAACGTACTCGTGACGACAATTTCAGTAATAGTGTAAATGGAGGCGGCAACAACAATAATAATGATAATGATGGGATGCCAGCCCCATTCCTTAAGAAAATGAAAGCTGCAACGCCTGGTTGCACTTAGAAGGAATTTCTTGCCTGTAAACCAGTTGAATTTGCAGGCAATAAAGGGGCAACTGCTGCACTGGATTGGTTAGAGAAAACCGAAGCAGTAATTAAAATAAGTAAATGTGCCGAGGAGGACAAGGCCATGTACGTGTCGCATCTTTTTAAAGAAGGGGCACTCGAATGGTGGAACACCGTACTACAAGCTAAGGGAAGTGAAGTGGCGTATGCCATGAATTGGGCAGAATTTAAGATTCTAGTAGAAAGAAAATTCTGTCCCGAATATGAAAAGGAACAAATGACAAATAAGTTCCTGAACCACCGGATGGTGGACGTTGACTGTCGAGGGTATACTTTGACATTCTTCGAGTATGCTAGAGTTGTGCCAACCCTGGCTTCGCCAGAACCGGTACTTATTTCTCGCTATATGTGGGGTTTGATTGGCGAAATCCGTGATATCGTTAAAGCTGCGAGACCGTTCACAATTGACGATGCAGTGGAATTAGCCAACACTTTGACAGATGGACTGGTGCGTACGCAAGGAGAAAATAGAAAGAAGGAAGTGGCCCAAAAGATTACCCATGGATTCCGTGTGGGTAATAGTAGTAACTTCAAGAAAAAGGGAACCGGACAATCTCCCACTACTCCATTTTGCAGTACCTGTAAAAGAAAGCATTTTGGAAGATGCAAAGGGTATTGCAATTTCTGCAAAATTCCAGGGCATCAAGAAGAAGACTGCAGAAGAAAGAAATCCACAATTTGCTTCAATTGTGGAAAAGCCGGACATTTTAGACCAGACTGCCCTAAATTGTTCAAACCAGCTGACAACAAAGCCAAACCTGCAGAAGGAACTACCAAGAAAAACGCAAGAGCCTTCCAGTTGACTACCTAGGAAGCAAAACTAATCCCAGATGTAATAGTTGGTATGTTCCGAGTTCATGACGTTTATGCAAAAGTATTATTTGACTCTGGTGCAAACCAAAGTTTTATAAATACTTCATTCTGCCAAGCTTTTAACCTACCCTTAACCAATCTTAGACAAATTTTTACGGTAGAAACCGCAGATGGTAATTCTGTCAACATAGATAATGTTTTGCAAGAAGGAAAGATAGAACTGTTAGGCCATAAATTTTCTGCAAACCTGTTACCTATGAATTTAGCCGGCTTCGATGTTGTGTTAGGAATGGATTGGTTAGTAGCCAACCATGCTCGAATCTTCTGTGATAAGAATTCCATAGAAATTCATACACCTACAGGAGAAATAGTGGTGATTACAGGAGATAAGCTACGTAAGCCAATGAAATTCATTTCAGTAATGAAAGTGGCCAGTTATTCAAGAAAACAAGGACTAGTGTATATAATTTCGGTAATCATTAACACTAAGGGTAAGGAACTTAAGGAAATTCCTGTAGTATCAGAATACTCAGATGTATTCGCAGAAGAACTCCGTGGATTACCACCTGATAGGGAAGTAGAATTTAGAATTCATCTAATTTCTGGAACTACACTGATAGCCAAGGCACCTTATCGGTTAGCACCCTCCGAAATGCTAGAATTGAAAAAGCAATTAGATGAATTATTAAGCAAAGGATTTATACAACCTAGTTCATCCCCTTGGGGAGCTCCAGTGTTGTTTGTGAAGAAGAAAGATGGTTCGATGCGAATGTGTATTGATTATAGGGAATTGAATAAGGTTACCATTAAGAATCGATACCCATTACCTAGGATTGATGATCTTTTCGACCAACTTCAGGGAGCTAGATATTTTTCTAAGATAGATTTATGCTCCAGATACCATCAGTTGAAAGTACAAGAAGAAGACATACCTAAAACTGCTTTTAGAACTAGGTATGGTCATTACGAGTTTACAGTCATGCCCTTTGGATTAACAAATGCTCATGCAGCATTTATGGACATGATGAATAGGATCGGTAAACCATATTTGGATAAATTTGTAATTGTCTACATCGACGATATACTTATTTATTCCAAAAGTCAGGATGAGCATTGTGAGCACCTACGTGCACTCTTAACTTTGTTAAGAAAAGAGAAGCTTTTTGCCAAATTCTCGAAGTGTGAATTTTGGCTACAAGAGGTACAATTTTTAGGACACATGGTGAATCACGAAGGTATTCACGTAGATCCCTCCAAAATAGAAGCAATCACCAAGTGGAAGGTCTCGCAATCAGCCATGGAAATTAGAAGTTTTCTAGGGTTAGCCGGATACTATAGACGGTTCATTAAGGATTTTTCTAAAATAGCCGTGCCATTAACTAAGCTAACCTGTAAAGTGGCGAAGTTTGAATGGGGATATAGACAAGAAGAGGCTTTTAAAATTTTAAAGCAAAGATTAACAAACGCCCCAATTCTTGCCTTACCAGAAGGGACAGAAGATTTTGAAGTTTATTGTGATGCTTCTAAACTAGGATTAGGATGTGTGTTAATGCAACGCAAGAAGGTAATTGCGTACGCCTCAAGGCAATTGAAAAAGCACGAGGAAAATTATACGAATCATGATTTAGAATTAGGAGCCATAATTTTTGCCCTTAAGATTTGGAGACATTATCTGTACGGAAGTAAGTTTACTGTCTATACAGATCATAAGAGTTTAAGATACATATTTGGGCAAAAGGAATTAAACATGAGGCAAAGAAGATGGATGGAAATTCTAAATGACTACGACTGTGATATTCAATATCACGAAGGAAAAGCAAACGTAGTTGCAGATGCCTGATGTCGTAAGTATCATAAGAAACAACGACGAGTTCGTGCTCTTAGATTAAGTTTACAATTAGATCTAATGGAACAACTGAAGAAAGTCCAGGAAACAGCAATCAAGGATGATGCTGAAGGAATGAAAGGACGAATAAAGGAATTAGAGTAAGGAAGTGATGGAATTTGGAGATTCTACAAGAAAATGATTTGGGTACCTAAGCAAGGAGATTTAAGAAATAAAATTTTAGAGGAGACCCATAAATCTAGATACACCATGCATCCTGGTAATAATAAGATGTACCAAGATTTAAGGAATAACTTCTGGTGGATAGGAATGAAAAAAGACATAGCTAGATATGTTTCTAAGTGCCTAACTTGTTCACAAGTTAAGGCAGAACACCAGAAACCCTCAGGTCTACTACAACAATTAGAAATGCCCGTATGGAAATGGGAACTAATAACCATGGATTTTGTTACTAAGTTACCCAAAACCAGAAAAGGTAATGATGCAATTTGGATAATTGTGGATCGATTAACCAAATCAGCTCATTTCTTACCCATGAAAGAAACCTTTAGCATGGAAAGGTTGGCAAAGTTGTACGTAGACGAAGTAGTATCACTACATGGAGTCCCACTCTCCATTGTATCAGATAGAGATAGTCGCTTCACTTCACATTTCTAAACAAGTTTCCAAGAAGCCATGGGGACACGATTAAATTTAAGTATGGCTTATCATCCCCAAACAGACGGACAAAGTGAAAGGACAATCCAAACCCTGGAAGACATGCTCAGGGCATGTGTGATAGATTTTGGAGGAAACTGAGACAACCATTTACCTCTAATTGAATTATCCTATAACAATAGTTATCATTCAAGCATCGAAGCTGCCCCGTTCGAAGCACTATACGGACGTAAGTGTAGAACTCCAGTTTGTTGGGCAGAAATAGGAGAAAGCCAATTATCGGGTCCCGAGAATGTGCAGGAAACCACCGACAAGATCACCCAAATCAAAGAAAGACTGAAAACGACTCGAGATCGCCAGAAGAGTTATGCAGATAATCGACGCAAGCCACTAGAATTCCATGTTGGAGACAAAGTACTATTGAAAGTTTCTCCTTGGAAAGGAGTAGTTCGGTTCGGTAAGAAAGGAAAACTGAGTCCAAGATACGTAGGACCATTCCCAGTAATCCAGCGAATAGGACCAGTTGCTTATCGCCTACAACTACCAGTAGAACTGGCTGGAGTACATGACGTGTTTCATGTATCTAACCTCAAGAAGTGTTTATCTAACGAATCCCTGGTAGTCCCTCTTCAAGACATACAGGTGAATGAAAAATTGAAGTTCGTGGAGAAACCACTTCAAATAGAAGACAGAAAGATTAAGTTTCTCAAACACAAAAGATTGGTACTTGTCAAAGTCAAGTGGGATTCGAAAAGAGGACCCGAGTATACCTGGGAGTTGGAATCAGAGATGAAGCGAAAATATCCTCACTTATTTCAGTAAATCTCGAGGACGAGATTTTAATTAAGGTGGGGAGGATGTAAGGACCTGCAAAAAAAATGTCCCAAAATGACCCGTAAGTGAAAACCCGGACCCCTAAAACCCCAATGTGCATGAAAAACTAAGAAAACAAGAATTTTGAGTTTCAGGCGGGCCGCGTAAAACATAAGCTTAGGCTTACGCGGGCCGCGTCAACTTAAAGTTGACCAGATAAGCATTCCGGGCCACGTGTTGCACGCGTGGCAACCCTACTCATAAATGTTGTATTAAGTTACTGACCTAGTTTCGTATGCATTGCTGTTTAAATTAGGTTACAAGGCTAAATCAGTAGGCTAAACTATGTCCGTCTAAACTTGCAATGTGAGTCATTCTCTTTTTATCAACAATGTTTTACAATACTCAAATTATTTTCAAAGTTATAATTACAGGGATTAAGTCGTGGTTATCTTGAATCACTGGCAAGTGGGGTATTGTGCACATTACTAATTTCTCACGGTTAGGTTCATCAACCTAAATGTGATAATCATCACTACTTCGGTGAAAGGACCCAATAGTGGTATGACCATCCTCACCAGTGTGTGACACGGCGCCAGATAAAAATAAGATAGTAGCCATTGTAATCGCTCTTATGCTGTGATTTATAACTATGTGTCATTTTATTGAAATCGAGTGACTCCCCAGTATTTCCCCGCTGATAAAATATTTTTAAACATGTTTCAGGTGACCTACTGTAAATCAAGGAAAAGTGCTACGGAGCACTAATAAAGCTTGAAGTGGTGGCTCAGTTAAATAAATAAACATATTTTGTAAATCAGGTTCCTCTATTGTAAATTACGAGGTTTTATCCCAAATTATGAAATAAAATAATCGGGCATTTTCAAGTTTTAAACGATCCTGTTACACTTCCGCTGTCAACTCAAATAATAAATACCATGGGTTTTCTGTCCCGCGGCTCCTGGACCGGGTCACACCGGGACGGGGGCCGTGACAATATTCATTGCCTTGAGCATACTTTGAGTAGTTGACAACATCGTCCTGTTCCATCTTTCCACTACTCCATTTTGTTGTGGGGAATACGGCGCTGTAAGCTGTCTCGCTATGTCGTTGTCTTTGCAATACTTGTTGAATTCAGCCAACGTGAATTCTCCTCCTCTGTCCGTCCTTATCATTTTAAACTTGGTTCGTGTTTCTGTCTCCACCTTTTCTTTGAACTGCTTGAAAGCTTCGAATGCTTGATCCTTGGAAGTTAGTAGATATGCCCACATGTAGCGAGTACAATCGTCTACAAGTAGAAATATATGCTTCCTCCCAGCATCTGTTGGTGGTGATATAAGACCACACAAATCTCCATAGACGCGTTAAATCTTGTTGTTCCAAACTAACTGGAACAGAATTCCCGTTAGACGCGTTTTTGTCGTACTCACATATCGCTCTACCTTCGTCTTCAATGATCATGTTATGAAGGATGATACAAGCGTACATAATGTGTCGTAACCTCTTTGGTGTAGCACAACGTGCTGGATGTTCAAGGATATGTCATTTTTTGTAGAACCCCAAAACACAGTTCAATATCTTTTCTCGCACCCTCTTGATACTTCACAAATTTCTTTCTTTTAGCGGCTGTCGGGTGCGGAATAGTTTTAACGATTGTCGAGTACATTGGGTATATTCCATCTGCAAGGTTGTAACCCCGCCTGTATTCCACCCCCGAAATCGTAAAACTTGTGTCTGGACCTGTTCCCGCCACTACATCGTTAAATATCTGTGACTGGTATATGATGTTAAGGTCATTAAGCGAACCAGGTAGACCAAAAAAAGCATGCCAGATCCATAGATCATGTGAAGCTACAGCCTCTAGAATAATAGTAGGATGACCATGATCTCCCCGAGTATACTGACCTTGCCAAGCAGTAGGACTGTTCTGCCACAGCCAGTGCATGCAATCAATGCTCCTGAGCATTCCTGGAAAACCATGTCTTTGTTCGTGTGCTTGATATAATTTTTGAACGTCGTTTGCGTTCGATTTCCGCAGGTATCTCTTGCTATATAATTTAACGACCCGTTCGCAAAACCTGTGCAAACATTCACGTGCGGTTCTTTCGAACATTCTTAAATACTCATCCAATGCATCGGGTGCGTACCCATATGCCAGTTGGCGAATGGCCGACATACATTTTTGTAAAGTAGTGAATCCCCTTTGCCCCCTAGCGTCGTATCGCAGTGTGAAAAACGAATCAGACTAGGCCAAGTCGTCTGCTATACGTAAAAAAAGTCGACGACTCATTCAAAACCGACGTGGAAACATCTCGTCCGTGTACACAGGTTCGTCGGCAAAATAATCGGCCACTAGTTTATCGTGGGCGGCTATATATTTAAAACGAAAAATAAATTAAATTCATTATAAAATTTAAATAAACAAACTCTAAAAAAAATTAAATTACCTTCTTTGCTCGGTTTAATTTTGCTCTCCTAGTTTGCCGTTGGGACGACGCTTCACAGTTTTCATCCTCCTCCATTAACATCTGAGCCGCGTACATAATCATGTTTACGAAAAATGCTTCATTCTCACCCGAAGATGACGAATAACACGTTGGCGAAGAATATGAAGACATATTTTTTATAAAAAATATGAAAGTTGAGAGAGAGATGGCATGCTAGTGTGTAAAAAATGGGATAAAAATGTTGAGTTTATATAATAATTTGAAGGTTTGGTATGGGTTTTGAATTTGTAGCCGTTTTTTAAAAATAAAAGAAATTAATTTTTTTTAATTTCAAAAGGTCAAAAAGCATTGAAAAGGGGGGTATTTTTGTCTTCATGCGGATCATCTCCAACGTCTCCTAGTCGACGGAGACGACGAAGCCAGGGGGATGGTGTTTAGAACGGCGCCGGATGGGAACGGGTGGGGACGGTCCCTATACCGTGTAGTCTTATAAAATTAACAAATACTACTCCTATTTATATAATAATATTGCACATGCAGAACTAGAAGAATTCAATGTAATTCCATTTATTTAGCAACCACCTCAATGTCCATTCTCAATCACGTGTAGGAGACAACTGCGGCTAATTCAGTTGACCAAGATTGAGGAAACCAACTCATTGATTATTTAACAACCCATTTATCTTTTTTTTTTAACGGCAAATTTGGATCACTGACGGACCACAAGAGTATTATCGTGCCACTAGTGGAACCACCCGATCATATCCTTCTCCACTAGGCAATAATGTTTCCCATTTATCTACTGATATATTTGCTCTTTTGACTTGTAACCGGCTGACCGGAGAACGCACCTCGTATGACCGGTAAACAAACCGAATAACCCAACAATGTTTACTTATGGATACCTTATTTTCGAACCTCGATACCGATCCAATCTTTGCGACATCACCAAAGACTTCAATGCGTTAATTGTTCACATCAAGACTAGGTTGTACCCTTTTTTTCTTTCTGAGTTCGAAAGGTGCGGTTAAGAATAGAAAACGATCTAGATAGAAGATAAAGGGCTTAAAACGCTATGGCAACACAAGTGGACGTCGGTGGTGGTGGTGCGGTGGCTGTTGAGGGCATTAAGGTGGTTTTCGGTTATGAGGGATTTATGGTTTCAAGAGTACTATATTATAATCATAACCCCATTGAGAGGAATTTAGAAATAGCATGTTGTTCGGTATTTTAAGATCATTCATATTTCAAAGAGTAAATTGCCATTTTAGTCCCTGAGTTTTGTCCAAATTTGCCACTTTGATCCAAATAGTTTTTTTTGTGCCTCTGGGTCCCTGACTTTTACATTTTGTTGCCATTTTGATCATTTTGTCTAACTCCATCCAAAAACCCAGTTTGTACTTAATCACTAATGTTTTCAGTTGCCATTTTGATCCAATTCCAAAAAATCAAAAAAATTCCAAAAAATTCAAAAAAATCTAAAAATAAAAAAAAATTCTAAAAAATCATAAAAATTCTAAAAAATTCAAAAAAAATCTAAAAATAAAAAAAATTCTAAAAAATCATAAAAATTCTAAAAAAACAAAAAATCATTAAATGTTTCGGCACGAACCATTTCGACCCGTACCGTTTCGAACCGAACCGTTTCGACCCGTACCGTATCGAACCGAACCGTTTCGACGCGAACCGTTTCGAACCCGTACCGTATCGAACCGTACCGTTTCGACCCGTACCGTTTCGAACCCGAAGCGTTTCGAGCCGAACCCTTTCGATACGGTACGGTTCGAAACGGTTCGCGTCGAAACGGTTCGGCTCGAAACGGTTCGCGTCGAAACGGTTCGGTTCGATACGGTACGGTTCGAAACGGTTCGCGTCAAAACGGTTCGCGTCGAAACGGTACGGGTCGAAACGGTACAGGTCGAAACGCTTCGCGTCGAAACGGTTCGGGGTCGAAACGGTAGGGTCGAAACGGTACGGCTCGAAACGGTACGGCTCGAAACGGTTCGCGTCGAAACGGTACGGCTCAAAACGGTTCGTGTCGAAACGGTTCGGCTCGAAACGGTTCGTGTCGAAACGGTTCGGCTCGAAACGGTTCGGCTCTAAACGGTTCGTGTCGAAACGATACGGGTCGAAACGGTTCGTGCCGAAACATTTAATGATTTTTAGATTTTTTTTTATGATTTTTTAGAATTTTTTTTATTTTTAGATTTTTTTGGAATTTTTTTTTATTTTTTTGAATTTTTTTGATTTTTTGGAATTGGATCAAAATGGCAACTGAAAACATTTTTTAAGGAAATCCCCAAAATACCCCTGTTACAAACTGGGTTTTTGGATGGAGTTAGACAAAATGATCAAAATGGCAACAAAATTTAAAAGTCAGGGACCCAGAGGCACAAAAAAAACTATTTGGATCAAAGTGGCAAATTTGGACAAAACTCAAGGACTAAAATGGCAATTTACTCTATTTCAAATAATGGAAAGCAACATATTAACATCCAAAAATTAAGCAAGGAAAATATAAATCTTCATTCTAGTTTGAACTGGTCAACGCTCACCATCAATTTCATACTAGCGATCGATAACGTTTTGTCAGATTATATTTCTGTATTTCATAATTTTCCCTTTCAGGGGTAACTTTATACAAATGTAATCAAGTTTGCCAAGTGTTCCAATTAAGTCACTAAAACTTTTTTTTGTCACTTAAAAATCACTAAACTTTAGTACGATGTTCTAATAATGTGTAATTACCAGGTCATCAGGTTACTATTGTTTTATCTTATTTTTTATTTTCTTTTAATGCTTATATGGGTGGATATTATTTATATTTTGTGAATTTTATAATATCAAAAACATATTTTTTAAACCCAATCATCGATCTAGATTTTTCCATTTTGACTATTGGCTAAAAGTCCTATCTTTAGGCTAACAGAATTTCAAGATTCAATGATACTCCGTTCTAACTTCATTGCTTGCGATCCAAAAGCATGACTTTTTCACAAAAGATCATATATCTGAATCAGAGTTAAAAAGAACGTGATGTAGAATGAGACAGATCGAGATGGATGAGAGAACTTATTGATGAAATATAAATTTTGATTGAATGTCGTTCGTCGTGGATGATTGAAGGTTTTAAAGGTTTTTATTGATGATCGATGATAGAGTTTAAAATATGTTTTTGATTCTATAAAATCCACAAAACATCCACCACATAAGCATTAAAAGAAAATAAAAAAATACGAGAAACATGATAACCTGGTGACCTGGTAATTACATATTATTAGAACATGAAACTAAAGTTTAGTTACTTTATATACACAAAAAAAGTTTGAGTGACTTATTTGAAACAGTTCACAAACTTGGTTACATTTCTGTGGCATTTTCCCTTTTTCATATAAATTACATCATTTGTATTAACTTAAGACGGTATTGTACATTTCATATAGAACCGTTAAGATCCAATGTAATCTAAAAAAAGCAAATAATTCTAGATAAATGTTAGTATTATTTTAATAAGAGAAATTTCTGAAGGATCTTTGACTTAAAGAGTCATTTAATTACTTAGTAAGCATTAATTACGGGTCATGCTATTTACACACGGAGAAAATTATTTTCACACCTCAAAGCGCCGCGCTATGGCCAAAGCGGGGCGCTTTGGTGTAAAGTCAACCGACAAGGACTGACGCGGTCAGACCTTGTCTGTTGCTTTACATCAAAGCGCCCCGCTATGGCCAAAGCGGGGCGCTTTGAGGTTTTTTTTTTTTTTTTTTTTTTTTTAATTTTCGGGTAAAGAAATGGACCTTTATTGTTGTGAGAAGGGTAAAGAAATGGAAATTACAAAAGAAATGGACCTTTATTGACTTCTGACAACTTTTGAAAACTTTTGAAAATGGTCAAAAGTTTTGAGCTACCCACCAATCAATTTGAGTTACCCACATGTTGTTGTCAGACAACTTTTGAAAATGTCACTTTTGAATGTATTTCGTTTTTTTTTTTTACATAAAAAAATATAATATAAGGTAAGTAATTATTATTATTATCCTATTTATATGTTAGATCTTTTTAATACGTGACTAGCTTTGATTTATAGAAAGCTATACATAGGTCTATAGGTAATTATTATTTTTTTACATAGAGTTGCGGCTTGTCACCTCACTCTGTTTCTATGGCCTTGGAAAAGTAAGTGTCACCGAAAAAGAAAACACTAAAGAAACTAAATAAATTATTATTCAATAGTAATAAAAGGGAATAGCTTAAATCCGGTCGAACCGGTCGGACCGGTCCGACCTTTGACCCCATAAGGCGACCGGGTCGACCTCCGGTCCGGTTCTGAAAACATTGGTCAATATCTTCAATGCTTATTGGGTCGTGTCGGTGACATTCGGGTCGTACAAGTGCGTATTGAATCTGATTGGGTCGTGTCGGTGACATTCGGTTTTTAACGTGATGTCACGCATATATTGAACAAACACAAACGTACTCTTGGATTGTAAAAGAATTAACGTGATTATTATTAAACACATTTAACATACATCTTGAACATATGAGGTTACATTAAGGTCAGGGGGACGATACGTAAGCATTTCGTACGCGTTGATCTGATCCCTGTATAACATATGAGGTTACACAAACGTACTCTTGATTTTTTTTTTTTTTTTTGTATTAAATGGTAACTTGTTGAAAGTATATGCATTGAAAACCAAACCCTACGCTACAATAATCAAATCAAATGCTTTATCTGCCTTTCACTGTTTGACATGACCACACAAGAAATAGATTTATTATCACATACATTTTGTTGTTTTGTTCAGCACAAGTGTATAGAGTGAATTTAACTTAGGGTCATGTTATTTACACACGGAGAAAATTAGTTTCACACCCCAAAGTGCGGCGTTATGGTCAAAGCGGGGCGCTTTGGTGTAAAGTCAACCGACAAGAACTGAGCCTGTCAGGCTTTGTCTGTTGACTTTACATCAAAAAACCCCTAAATATCCAAGGATGATAAACAGTTTGCACTTTGAAAAGATTAAAAAAAAGCCCTAAGCGAAATGTAAAAAAAAATAAAAATAAAAAATCAAAGCGCCGAGCTTAGGCCAAAGCGGGGCGCTTTGATGTAAAAAAAAAAAAAAAAAACCAAAGCGCCCCGCTATGGCCAAAGCGGGGCGCTTTGAAGTAAAGCAACAGACAAGGTCTGACCGGTTCAGACCTTGTCTGTTGACTTTACACCAAAGCGCCCCGCTATGGCCATAGCGCGGCGCTTTGAGTGTGCAAATAGACCAAGGGCGTGTGTGAATAGACTAGGCCTTAATTACTTGTCTAATATGACTTACACTAGCCAGTTGCCACCTACCACCATATTATCTTATTTCAATTACAAAGAAGGAAGATCGATGGACTACAAATAAAATAAAAGGTTGAGAGGTATTTTCTTAGTCTACTTAACTATTCTCTTGTCTTCATAAATATTAGTTAAATAATTTTATGTTTGTTGAAGATATAAGATCAATGGCTGGATTTCTTTGCAAACAGTTCAAATACATAGTTGCAAACCACACAGACTTACAAAAACTCAAATCTGCTCTTGATCAATATAGTGATAAAAGCACACAGTTTGCTTTGCAAAAATCCATATCTTTTAAAGTAACTTCATTGTGGTTAAGAATCACACTAATTACTACGCAAACACTCCATAAAAAGTTTTCTAATACAGATCAATATCGCAAGTAAAACACTCAATGTAGTTTAAGAAATTGTTTTTTATCATCCATTAGGGCAGGCGGGGTGGTGCGTGATACCACCCCATCACTCGTTAATCTATCACTCAACACCGCCGCCGCCCCTTTCATCACTCGTGCAAAACATAACGCGTTGAGTGTATAACGCGTTGGAAATCAAAAAATGAAACTTGTATCTTGTACATTGTGCATTAATATTTGTACATTGGAATCCCTATCACTAGTGATACCACCCCCACTACATTTCTATCACTAGTGATAGAATATTGGGTGCTAACATGGCATGATTTGATTGGGTGCTCCCATCACTAGAAACTATCACTAGTGAACCACCTACAAGTTCACAAGCTCCTCTAAAGAGTCTGGTTGAGGGTATGTGTGTTCAAGCATCTATACAAGGGTTCGAATTAGGACTGACAATAGGTAACCTTTATAAGACACGATTAGACCTGTTTACTGATTTGATTTTTTACTTTTTTAAAAATAACTAAAATTATAAGGTTAGGATCTATCATCTCTGCTTCTTGATACATAAAACATACAACTGTGTTATAGACATAAAATATAATTAAGGTTGTTAAACGAATCGTATTCAGGTTTAGAATTTGTGTTGTTCGCGTCGTCAGAGACCTGTTAAACCCGCTAAGACACAATTAGCTAGCCCTAGTTTGAATGGTGAACCTACCTAGCATATTAGAGCAACGTAACTAAGTGTTCAAAGAGTTAAATTCGAGAGACCTAGAAAGTTAGCTCACATGTGAATTGGAATGAGCAAGTGGTAGTTCATATGTGAGCAAAATAATAAACTATCTAGAGAAAATACAGAAAGTGGTGTAATTATTATGTATTGTTAAAAAAAATTAAAAGAATATGTTTCTTTTTTTGTTGTAAATAATTGGCAACATGCATAAATAAATTGCAATTATCTTAAAATCTAGTTTTAGTTGTGTTGGTACACTTTATGTGGATACGTGACTCGACTCGGTTCGATTCGACTCGGTTAGGTCCGGCTCAAATCCGACGTCGCGACATTCCTCTGTCGTGCGCCCCAGAGATAGACACGCGAAGCACGGAGAGCCGCGACCTTTCCCGCCGACACATCACCATGACATCACCTTAGTGATGTCATGATGATGTCAATGAAATTCTCAAAGCCATGCATGACGAAATCTCTTTGTGATTTCGTAAATATTGATATGGTCAAATCCCCTGTTTTCGTCATTATGTGTGTGTGGCGAAATCCCTGATTTCGTCACACATGGTTTTCGTCCAAAGGGTTTTCGCCGTTGGTCAGTATAAATAGCTCAGTTGTTTATCAGTTTAGTTATGAGACCACTGTGAAACTCTATGAGTGAGCACATCAGAGAGACTTAGTGAGAGTCTGTAAACATTGTTTGTATATGTTTGTGGTTGTACTCATCCATAATCAATAGATATTGAATCTTTGGTTACGCGTGTGTTTTACATTGTGTTTGGTTTGCATCGTCATGGGGATTCCGCACCCGCGATTGTGTTTGTGATAAACAAGGATAGGTTACGTATCGGATCCTCGAGAAAAACGGACCTACAAGTTGTAGTCACTATTATTATATTAAAAGTAATCGTTTGTAAAGTTTAATTTGATATCTTGATAAACCTCCTGTATATGCTCTCCTATCCTTACAAATTTCTCTTTCATAGATTATTGGAGGAATAATCAAATGTATACCACAAATGAAGACCGTGGATGTAATAGTTCAAGAAACCTTCCAAGCTCTTCTTGATTGTGTGGGAGAAAAAAAGAAGTTAACCAACAAATTTTCGCCATCTATATACATGGCTCCTATTACCCTCAGAAAACTCAGTGAAGGTTCTTTCACGCCACGGGTGGTCTCTATTGGGCCACTGCACAGAAAAGATGAAAACTTGCAACTGTTTGAAGTGCGGAAAGCTGCTTTTGTGCATGAGCTATTGTCTCGTTCAGGACCCCCATTAACCCAAACCTTAAATGCATGCGTGCAGAAGGTGGCTTCTATAATAGAGAGTATCAGGTCATGATATGCTGACCTAAAGGATTATGATGACATCGAACTTGCAAAAATGATGGTTATGGATGCTTGTTTCATACTTGAATTCATTCACGATATCAAAGGGAAGAAATATTCAGGTACAAACTTAAGGTTGCAGGACCAATATATACCTTATGACTTGGTGTTGCTAGAGAATCAAATCCCATTTTTTTTTCTTGAAGACATATATGAGTGCATTATTTATATAAATTTGAAGAAGCTCTACCTCTTGCTGAATTTATCCAGCCACTTCTGAAATATGCCAACCTCTTCAAAAGAAAATTAAAAGTAGGCGTTAGTAGCTCATATATCTGTCATGATCATATTCTTGGGTTTTTGCATCATTGTTACCAGCTTGAATGCTATATTTCATCAGGTTTTCCAAGTTCAACAATCCACTCGGTTGTCGAACTCGATAGGGCAGGAGTAAACTTTAAGCCTAACCACGATGCGGAATGGCCAATGTGTTGGAAATCAGGCCCCACAAAACACATGACTTTTGGATATGTAGGTCCACCCGGAGGATCGAGTCAACCTCTATTCCTGTTTTCCGACAAACCCGAGAGTGCGGAATCCAAACGGGTAAGTTAAACCAAGTTACGAACACGTAAAACACAAGATTCACCGATTAACACTCCAATGTATTAATCTAGAAAACGGTTACAAAGCAATGTTTACAAGATGCTCTCATAGACTCTCAGTGTGTGTGTGTTTACAGTGTGTTCGCTCCGAAATCTATTCAGACTTCGTACTCTGTTCTGTCTGTTGTGAGTGTATTTATACTAACATGCTCGACGAAATCCAGTTGTCGACGAACACCCACGAACATACATCATTATGACGAAATCACCCTGATTTCGTCACCTATGGGGGTTTTCATCACAAGGGGATTTCACCATAAGGGATTTCACCATCCAGTGTGTTTTCACCACTTGTGATTGGGCTTGGGCCTTGACTTTGTGAACTGGGCTTCTACATGATGGGTTACAAATACAAACAGATAACACCTAAACATATAATCATAATCTAATATGCAAACTGCACACACACAGTTGCATTTACATCGTTCGATACAAAGTAATTAGCATACCGAGTGTTAGGATCGGAGGCTCTCATGATTGTGCTTGTTTGTGTAGATTGAATAATCAATGAATATGAAAACATGTAAAGTGCAGCGGAAATGAATAACAAACTTTGTAAACACAATCAAGGAGAAAATAGTTTGATAACATTTGCTTCTCATAGAGTCAAAAGATTACAAATCAAAGCAAAAGATTACAGACATGCTTACAAACTAAGCTCTCCCCCAGCCTGATGCTTCAGGGTTGGTTGCACAAGATGAAAGGATTGGATTGAGGAGAGGAACTCACTCAAAACGAATCAAATATAACAGTACAGAGTACTGTCATATTTATAGGCAAACCAAACCACTGATGTACCCCAGCTGACGTCACCATGATAGTGACATCTAACAGCCTAACAACCTGTAAACACTGGTCTATACAAAACTACTGATGTCTAACAACTGATTGATAATACAATACAAAACAAGTCTCATACTGTTCACGTTCCACTGTTGTAGCCTAAGCACTGATTGTTTGAACATCAGTGCTTTCTTCAAAAGGTGATCAGTCTTTGAATAAGCAGTGCTTGGGTCTTCAACAGTACTTAAGAGACAGCAGTAGATAGAGCTCAGTGTTTGCCTTTTAGCAGTCTTTAGTTGTTTCATCAGTGTTTGGTTCATCAGTTGTTCTTCTGAGCAGTACTTAGAGTGTATCAGCAGATAGGTAACCACTGTCAAGGGGAGAGCTTAGAGTAAACGTCTGCTTATTGTGAATCTACTGTTGTGACCTGGTTTTGGCTTTACATTATCTGTTCCTCTGGTTGGGTTCAATCCCAACAATCTCCCCCTGGAACAGATAATGCCAAAACCATTCATTATTCTGGATCTTTATTCCTCATCAGAAGTTCTCTTGCTTTTCTTTTAAATTCTTCTTCAAATTCCTTGGAACTTGTGTCATCTTCATCCCTGCACAGTGTAAGCTCAAGGAGATCTAGTTGATCTTCAACACCCAGGCCTAGTGCTTGATTCCTTGATATATGCCTCACTTCTCCATTGGTTCTGACCATAGTCAATACATGGGTCTTTTGATCAGAGAGCCACTTTAGTATTTTTAAACCAAATGGGTTTCTTGGGAGAGATTTATTTGCTGATGAGCTTGAGGTTTTTGGCCTTGAGAAAAACTGTAAAGCAGTATCTTGAACTTCAGACATTCTTTTAAAAGCTTCTTCAATGACTTTATTTGCTGCAGCTATATCTTCTGTAACTTCTTTGTCAAGCAGCTCTTGTTTCTGTTGTTGATCAAGCTCACTGTCTGTGATATCTGCTGATGATGGTTGGCTTACTACTTTGACCTTTTTGGCAAGGTCTTGTAGTTTTGCTAATTTTTCTTTATCTGAAGCCAATTTCTTGGTAGCTTCTTCAATCAGATCATCTTCTTTATGCTTTTCTTCTCCAACAGTCAGCATTTCCTTCCTTTCTTTTCTCAACTTTGTAACAAAGGCTTCTGCTGTACTGATTTGTGTTTCAAAAGTCTTGACCTGTTCCTTTAGCTTTTTGTAGTCAGACTTTTTAGGAGTGTCCCTCCTTTTCTTAAGCCTTTCATAAGCTTCATCTGTTTGCTGCTTAGTCCATTTTGCTATGGCATTTGCAGAATCTACCCTTGCATTCACCAGCTCCTGCTTCTTTCTCTTATATTCAGAAGTAAGATCAGCTATGAGCTTCCTGTATTTGTTCCAATTTGGAGCTGTCTTCTTCTTTCTTGGATCAATTTTAACCTTTTCATTTCTTTTTGCCTCATGCTTTAGTGCAACTATTGGCCAATCTTTGAATTATGTTTCTTCAGCAGGATAGAACTTTTCTCTCATTATGTATGCAAGGTATTCTTTTCTCAATTCATTTCGTTGATCTGCTTCAGGAGATAGGCTTGACATTTCTTTGTTCAGATCACTTGCATATTCTTTTATTTGCTTAACTTTGTTGAGCAAGAATTCCCTTCTTTCCAAAATAGCTTCATCACCTTGATTCTTGCATTCAACTTTGGCTCTTATCCTTGCTTGTCTTACTTTCATTTCGAGATATTCATCCATGTCTTCTGGAATTATGAAGCCTATGAGAGAAGGAAATTTCCTTTTTGAAGGATCATCCTCAGTGTAAAATTGTTTCATCTCATTTTTCACAGCTTCTAATTCCAGTGGATATTTAGCAGCAATAGGATCATACTTTTCATCAGTATCCTGAGTTGTTTCTCTCTTTCTTTTGTGAAGCTTTGGAGGTTGTGATGTAGGAATGATGAGAGCAGTGGTGGATGGCTGACTAACAGTGGTTGAAACAACTGGTGTTTTAACAGCTGTTGTCATTACAACTGCTGATATGTCAGCAGATGTCTTCTGCTTTTGAGCAGGGGATGGTGAGGTAGTTTTTGATGATGGTGATGGTGGAGGTGAATCATCAGATATGACAATCCTTCTCCTTTTTATTGTAGGAGAGGCTGATGATGTCTTGGGTGGATCAGTGGTGGTGGTATGAATGGTAGTGGTTTGTGATTGTGATTGACAGACAGTGGTTGAAACAACTGGTGTTTCAACTACTGTTGTCATTACATCAGATGTTGTAACATCTGTTGTCTTCTGTTTTATAACAGGAGGTAATGGTGGTAGAGCAGTGGTTTTGGTGGTGTGTGGTGAAGTTGTGTGTGTTGATGAGATAACAGCTGTTTGGCTACTGACAGCAGTTTTTGTAACTACTGTTGTATCAGCTGTTTGGATGGAAGTATCAGATTTTGTGGTTTGAGGTGGTTTGGATGACTGTTTTGCTTGTTCTGGTTCAACATACAGACCATCTTCAATTCCCTTTTTCTTCATCTTCTTGACATTCTCCCCCTTTTTGGCATTATCTGCCAGGGGGTTATCCATAAAAAGGATATTTGAGGGAACTTTTCCAGGAGTGCTTTGGAGATGAGCCTTGATAGCTTTGATGTCTGCTTGAGTGTCTTTAAATCTCGACTCCACCATGTTTGTCAGCATTTTCACACGTATTTCATGCTGCTGATCAGCCATCTATTTTTGGTGTTCAAGTAAGGGTTGAAAGATATTCCAGAGCTCATTTGCAGCAAATGCTTGTGGTTGAGCAGGTGCTTGAGGTGGAACAGAGGTGGCTTGTGCTTTTTGTGCTTTCAAAATCTCTTGCACCATATCTTTTATTTCAGCAACTGAGGTTTCCAGTTTATCAAATCTGTCCGTCAATTCCTGATATTTTGAATCATCACCTACTTTAGTAGGATCATCTGAATCCCCACCAGCAGTGGTTGTATCAATGTGTGACTTAGGAACTGAGTCCCAAAAATCTCCCATTGATGCCCCTTGTTCTTGGTACTGGGGACTTCTTTCTTCAGCACTTGATAATCCTTTTATGGTACCAGTGGTTAAAACAATTGCACTGGTGGTTATCGAAGGTGCTATAGAAGAAATTGCCTTCAAGGGAGTCTTATTAATGAAACAACTGTCCAACTGAAGATCTGTTGATCCATTAGTTGTAGTTGCTGCTCCACTTGAACTACCGCCGAGAGTTACTTGTAACTCAGGGGGTGTAACCTCCTCAATTGTTGCTGGGATAGCAGGAGTAGTAGCATCTGACCCAGTCACTTGTGGAGGTATACTCTCAATGATAGGTGATAGAGAGGAACTGGTTTGTGTCTGAGCTATAGCAGCTGCATGCAACAAGGGTAGCATGGATTGTGGTAGTATGATTGGTGAGGGTATAGGAGTTGAAAGAGACATGTCCTTGGGATCAGGACTGTGGAAGATGAATCCGAGTGGATCCAGAGCTTCATAATTTGGTGTCCCTGTGATTACAACCTGATCCTTTTGTGAGGATGAAGGAGGAGTTTTAGGTAATGGTTGAGATCTTTCTTCCAACTGCTGTGAGGAAGTAGCAGCAGTGGTTTGTGGTGACATTTGTGTTGTCTCAGGCAGTTGCTCTGGGATCTCATCTTCCAGAGTTGCCTTTTTCTTGGGTTTGGTGGGCTTTTTTTATGATTTTCTTTTGGTCTTTTTGGTAATTTCAGGTGTGGGTTTCAAAGTAGTGGTTGTGCTGCTATGATCACCTGGAGCAGTGGGCTCAGCAGCTGATACCTGAGGAGCAGTTGTAACCGCTAAAATCTGCTCAGGTACCCCTGCTTTTGTTTTTATTGGTGCCATCATTCTTGAAAATGTTTCTTTTGTTAAACCTTTTATTTGAAAATGGACACCTTGTTTGGGCAAATTTTCATCCTCTTTTTCAAATTTTTGTTTAAAGTAGTAGCTTAGAAATCTTGGAAAAAGAAGAAATGATTTGCTATCAACATTCTTTACCAAGTCATTGAAGATCTCCTGGAGTAGTTGTAATCTTTATTGTTTAAAATAGCATACCCCAGGCATTGAATTTTCAATGGTATTTCATTAAACGCTGTTGTTTTATTTGAAACACAACTCAAAAGCGTATGAAATAAAAACCTTGGTGCAGAAGGGAAATAACCTTTTTGTAAGGTATCTACCTTCGATTGTTCTGCATATCCCCTTTTTACGAAATCAGTTTTCATCTCGGCTTTATCAAAAGAAATTTTACCTTTCTGATCATCGAGTTTAAAGACTTCGGAGATTGATTGTGGAGTGATTTGAATCACTTTACCCTGTATCGACGAGTTAATGGCTATGACTTTATCGTCTTGTTTTTCAAGCGTCGCCTTTTCCAAAACTCGTTCTGGGTTTGTAGATAAATGGGAGCATCTGCCGTTAACAAAGTTTTGTACTTTGATGCAGATAATGTATCAATGATGGAGTCGAAGGTGTGGTTATCAGTAGGTTTTGTGAGCAAACCCAGATAATTATGAGGAGATTTGTATGGTATCTCGTTGGATTCTTCTGCCGTTTGAGCGAACTCTTTAGAAGATGATGGTGATTTTGGTTTAGATTTTGATTTTGACTTCGTCATTTTGATGAAGAAGAATCGGAGAGTGATTTTGGAAGAAAAGTTGGAAACTGCTTTGTGAAGAGAACTTTGGAATTCAATTCGACAGTGTAAAACCCTGTTTGGGGTTTTGATCAGGGTTTTATTTTTGGGAAAAAGTGATCGCTGATGGGGCAGCGGTTATTATGATCTGAAGGCTAAAAACTGACCACGTGTCAAACACTAATGAAATGGATGAAAGGTGGAGAACAGTTGTTTTAAGCGCCACTGATGTATCAAGCATCAGTGGTTACAACGGTAATAATGTGAACAGTGGATGATTTTTACTATCATTGGATAGCATATCAGTGGATAAGACACTGATTTTGACCATTAGTGCTTGCTAAGATAATGAAGGATCAGTGGCTAACTTTCAGCAGTGGACAGTATTTAGAGATCAGATGTTGTAACAAAACAATGGTTAGGGTAAATGGTACAGATTTGAAAGACAAGTATTTCAGCAACAGTTTTTGAGAATTTTCATTCAAGGTTTTTGCCACATGTCAATTTTGAAGGACAGTGGTTTAGTACCCCAGATGATGAGAACTTTTTGCTGAGGCAACTCATTTTCGTTTAATATCCAATTAAAACATGAGTGCCCCAGTAATTTAAGCACAGTTTAGCAGTCAACCTTATATAAATGTTTTGGAACACACATGAGTATGACATGATCTTGACATATGTACCAGTTCCTTTTGACCCATTCATGAGGACAATAATACCAACAAAAATAAGGTACTATATCCTGACAGGAACTGAAACTATTGCCAACAAAAACAAGCAAAAGTTCCAAATATATTATTACTTAAAAAAATGAACAATATATCCTGGTTATTCGAGAAAATCCTTTGGAGGAAAAAAAATGATTAAAGGATTTTCTGAGAACAGCATCAAAAGGAATCTGGAATATTTTCAACAAAAATACACACTCATATCATACTTAAGTTTATAAAAATGGTTAGTGATATGACAGCAGTGATAGGAAATTTAAAGACATATTGACCACTGTTTGGCAGCATTTTCTTGTCAGTTGATTACAAACATGAGGACACATAGATTAGTCCTTTTGTAAGCTCAATCACTGAGAATACTACTGTCACCTGAACTTTCCTAATCCGATGAGTACAGACAGTTGCTTAATAACCATTTTAACCCAAGTTTGACTCTTAAGTGTTTTACATTTATACTCTTTTCTTTTGACTTCAAAAGTTTTGAGATAAACACACTTTCGAGTTTTTGTGAATTTTAGTCCAAAATCGTTTTGCAGTAATGTTTTGAGAGACTTGGTCATGTTTGCACAAGTATTTCAGCCAATCTCACACTACATATGATATGGACTATCATGACCTCTGTTTTTCTTAATGTATTTAGACAAGGTTGATTTGTTCCTTTTGAGGATCTCAACTTGTTTTCAACACATAAGATCAAATGGCTAAAGTTTTAATTTCCCTCTTTTTGTGTTTAGCAAAACATCAATGTTTTTATGAGCATAGGTTTTGTTAATCTGAGGTTCATACTTTAGTATTTAATGAAAACATCACAGATTACACATCAACAATTGAAATCAATTTAGAAAATAAGAAATAATCTCATAGTTTAACAGATATTGTTTTCAGATCTAGAAACCATGAGTGTCTTGTGCATGAATTCACTTGTTGTGTGAAATTTGTGTGTCATATGACATCTTGGTTGATTTTCAGAGTTTTTGAATAATCATTTTGAACATGATTTACTCGATACTCTGTTTTTCAACTAAATACAACCAACCTTAGTATCAATGAATTTTGAGCCGAACTGTTATGTCAAATTGATTGTTAGATCGAATTTGACTCTCCAGGCTCTGATACCAATTGTTAGGATCGGAGGCTCTCATGATTGTGCTTGTTTGTGTAGATTGAATAATCAATGAATATGAAAACATGTAAAGTGCAGCGGAAATGAATAACAAACTTTGTAAACACAATCAAGGAGAAAATAGTTTGATAACATTTGCTTCTCATAGAGTCAAAAGATTACAAATCAAAGCAAAAGATTACAGACATGCTTACAAACTAAGCTCTCCCTCAGCCTGATGCTTCAGGGTTGGTTGCACAAGATGAAAGGATTGGATTGAGGAGAGGAACTCACTCAAAACGAATCAAATATAACAGTACAGAGTACTGTCATATTTATAGGCAAACCAAACCACTGATGTACCTCAGCTGACGTCACCATGATAGTGACATCTAACAGCCTAACAACCTATAAACACTGGTCTATACAAAACTACTGATGTCTAACAACTGATTGATAATACAATACAAAACAAGTCTCATACTGTTCACGTTCCACTGTTGTAGCCTAAGCACTGATTGTTTGAACATCAGTGCTTTCTTCAAAAATTGATTAGTCTTTGAATAAGCAGTGCTTGGGTCTTCAACAGTACTTAAGAGACAGCAGTAGATAGAGCTCAGTGTTTGCCTTTTAGCAGTCTTTAGTTGTTTCATCAGTGTTTGGTTCATCAGTTGTTCTTCTGAGCAGTACTTAGAGTGTATTAGCAGATAGGTAACCACTGTCAAGGGGAGAGCTTAGAGTAAACGTCTGCTTATTGTGAATCCACTATTGTGACCTGGTTTTGGCTTTACATTATCTGTTCCTCTGGTAGGGTTCAATCCCAACACCGAGTCAAGACAGGAGGATGTCTTGACTACGGCCTTCACTTCGTAGCCGAGTCGAACCGAGTCGAGCCGTATCCACAGAATATGTATCAACAAACTCCCCCTTGGATGCTGCTCGCGAGGTTCCTAATCTCGTTCTCCATCTCTTGATGGTTCTTTTTCTCGGAAAGGATCTTCAAAGTCTTCACGTGACACAATCAGGGAGTGTATCAACAAACTCCCCCTTGAACGATACTCGTGAATCTTTTGAACTTCAAAAATTTAGATCCTTGTGGTGTTGAAAAGTGGTCAGTTGCAATTTGATCATCTTGATCTTCAAATTGCATCACTGTCGTGTCTTCACTTTACGGCTTGTCATCTGACACGTTCTCTTCGCCTTTAGCTGATTCTGATGTCGCATCTGCACATACAAGAAAGCTAAAAATGTAATGAGAACAACCGCTTGGAATTTAGACAAATTAAACAAATGACACATATGAGATCAAATCTCATTTAAACACCGACTGACAACAGTTTGAAAGTTTAAAAATTGTTCAATTTTAATCTTTTAACTTTCAAAACTTGTTAACTTCGACAATTTATGAAGATGCAATTGTTTTCCGGCTTACGATCAGGATTTTGGGTAGGATAGACTCGAGTTCCAACATCGGTCAATCAAAAATAAACTAGAAGCAAAATCTTTTTGGCTTTTATAAAATTTAGATTAAAACACACCTAAAATCTTTTTGGAATTTTTCATTTTTCAAATGTAAAGACGGAAAGCAATAAATAAATATATACAAAGACGCAGAAATGAAAGCAGTAAACAAATATTTATAGACATTCTTTTTGCGAGTTTCGAGGGTAAGAGAATCATATCAGTGTACGGTCACGTCAAAACGCTCTTTTTGTTCAATTAATTAACATTTAAATAAGCATCCTATAACAATTATCGGTATTGTTGTCCACTTAAGCTCAACTTATCAGATGTAATCATGGCGAGGGGATACGTTAAGGTATGATTTATACTTACCGACCGGTGTTCATCCACACACGATACATTCCCGTATCAAGGTATGCACGAGAGTTCATCTTACCGGTGAGTATACCGCTTATCATCCGTTTGACCGTATAAAAGAATGTGAGAAACTCACTTATTTTGATTTGAAAACAAGCCCTATATGATAGAATCACTTATTGATGAGGAACTTGATTTTCATATGCATGAGGGCACAGGAGCAAGTCCGTGAACAGGTCAGTACAACGTACAACAAAGAGACGAACTTAACTCCCGCAAGAAAGCTGTGATATATTATAACTTATTTTGTTTGGACATGTGATTATTGATCACTTATTGAGGTCGTATGCAGTATGTACACGTATATATAGTATCATGGAAGATCTAGACTTCGTCTCCGTTATATTTCGGTAAAAGATACAGCCATGATACCCAGATGATAAGACATCATAAAGACCGAATATCTCAGAACCTTGGCAATCTCTCAAACGAAATTTCGGTACTAAGACCATATGCCAATGTGTGGTTCCCACCTGGTCTTCAGTTGATTAAGGTTTATATCACCCTGCACACTTTAAAATGATTGTGAGCCTACCGATACATCTTATATAGAGCTACTTAACATTTTTCATTTTAAGTTCATTTCAAGGAGGTTTCGACAGACCACTGATTTACTATCATTTTCTCTTTTTCTCGCCAGGAAATTTATTTTTGTTTTTCTATTATTTTTTAGTTTTGAAATTTTTCGATGTTTTTGAATTTTCAAATTTGGATTTACTCCCCCTAAAATCAACAAACTATGATAAATTTTTAAAAACACAAAGGTATTTACAAAAACGATTTTCCGATGTCAGTTAACTCATGTTTTACCTCAATGTAGTTTACCAAAATTAATTTTGAATCAGAAATGATTTATCGAATTTTGGAAAAAATGAGTTGGCACTTCGGAAAGCGGTGTGGACCATGACAACATTGACGAGTTTCATAGTGAAACAATCACGTGTGAGGTGATATTCGAGTTCAACTTGTCAGACCAAAGAGTGTTGTTCGAGATAATAATTATTCATAAAGCAGCTTAAATATAGACAAGTATAGGAGAGATTTGAAATTTAAAACCGTATCCTGGAACTGCTTCGTTCATTGCAAGGAATCTGAGCGCTCTCTTAAACTGGATATCCACCCGGTGTGGATTTCAAAGTCGATTTTGTAGCTACTGAGAAATCTCTTCACAGCAACAAGATCATAAACCTCTGGGTCCGGCTGGTCTTCCACATTGCACCAGCGAAGGCCTTTGTCTTTCTCTTTCAGAAGTAGTGTGCGGTTGTTCAATCCATGCCAAGGCATCCGCACACCCTGTTGGTTTGTTCAACAAACACATTTTCTTCAATCACACTACGAAGAAATGTACACTGCACGTTCATCTTGTTGATTTTGAACATCAGACGTGCTGTATGTGCGTACATTTTGATTGAATCTATCCTGGGACCCTATCAAAGTTTTGAACAATCAAACTTTGGTATGATTTTCATTTTGTCGAAGGTTTTCAATTTCTTTCGACAGACACTTCTGTCTTCTTTTCTTTTTCTCTCCATCAAAGGCAACAATTTCTTTGTCACTGATCTTGTGCATGGACACTCCACTATCAACAATCCGATGACTATCGATAGTTCCTCCTGGAACATCCTGCACACTCACTCAGAGATTAGTTGGAGAGGGGGACCCAAGCCTTCATAGACTTGGGTTGCCCCTGAGAATCAAGAAATGTAATTTCAATTTCTTGAAGGTCCTTAAATTGCATGCCTCCCCCTAAATCCTCACCTGTTTTCGATATCCAAGCCTGTTTCCTTTTACCAGTTTGTGTATTATTTACACTTTCTGGTTTTAATGGTTGTGACAAACTAGGTTTCCTATTAACAGATTTTACTTCCGTTTTTACAGCCTTTTCAATCACTTTCACATTTTTACGTCGTTGTTTTGTTTCCTGTTCTTTAACAGTGCGTTTGTCAGTTTTTGGTGACACAGGACGACGTTGTTGGTGACCTTGTTCAGAAGGGGCTCTTTCTACAAAATTTGGTTTTGGAGAGTTTGTGCAATTTATGATAATGTGGCCAAACTCCCCGCATTTAAAGCATGATCTCCTTTCAACAAAATTGGGAGATTCTGTTCGAGGACCTGACGTTGAATTTGTAGACCCCGAGGTACTAGCTTCACACCCGTTTGTGTGTTGGGTGTAATTGTTATCACTATTACGTTTCAAAATTTTGACCTTTTGAACAAACTCAGTATTGGATTTATTTTCAAAAGTCTCAACTTTATCAGTACCCATGGAGGCCACAAATTTAATGTCTTTGTTTTTCTTCTTGTAACGAGCTCCTTTTGTTTCAGCCTTTGGGCGTAAAGCCTTAGGCTTTTGAGCTCGTTGTTGTTTACCCTTAAAGGCGACAGGTTGTTGCTTAGTCGGTAATTTCTGATTTCCAAATTTTCTTCTAACTTCAGCTTTTGGAATCGGATCACACTGAGTTACTGAAACTCTCAGGATCGCTTTTCCCAAAAACTTAGTTGTATTATCTTTAAACACTTTATCAATCAAGGATTGATTGACGTTTTTGATTGGAAAATCTTCGTCTGAATAAATTTTACTATCACCGACCAAAGTATACAACACGTTATCACTCTTAATGGTAGACTCTGTCTCAGTGATAGGATCTATCTCTTGTTTAGCAGTTGAATGCACAGCAGGAGTAGGAGGATCACACAGAATGTGATTCTCAAAAGGCACTTCTACTCCTTTTCTATCGTCAAGAGATTGATCCTCATCACTCACATCTGATTCATCATCCGAAGAATCATAGTCATCAATGGTTGGAGGACTTTGATTTGAAGCACATGATGACTTTTCCTTGCTATCAGATGAGCCCTCCGATGAATTGTCCATTTTGAACCCTAAGCCAGTTGTAACTTCCTCATAATCAAGAGGTACAGTTGTCTTAAAACGCGGCATTTCCTCCTCATCGGGCATCTTGGTATAGTTGTGTCTCAAAGGAGGCGGACACGACTTATACCCAACGCCTTTAACATTACCCTTTAGTTGTTGAACGTCAATGATGTGATCAAGCACATATCGGGAGTTTGAGTAACTCTCCAATTTGAGCTTGATCGCTTCATGCTCACATTTCACCTCGGCTAGCTCTTTCTTAGTTGCCTCAATGATATTAATGTAATTATTAATACCAGTTTGCTTATTAAAAACCGTTTTTGATAACTCAGAAACACTTTTCTTGAGTGTTTCAATTACCGATTTAAAATCTTTTTCGTTGCGAGCTAAGGCCATGTTTGCCTCTTTGCACTTTGACAGTTCAATAACCAAACTCTGATTGTGACTGTGAATCTTTTCAGATTCTTGTTTCATATCAGCACATTCATGTTTCGTATCTGCACAATCACTACATATGCTAGGAGTTTCAGATTTTACCTAACTTGTAGAAGCTGAGACATTAGCCATAAAGGCAGTCTGAGAAGAGAAAGATCCATCTTCAGTGAGAATCTTCTCCATTTCTTCTGATGTAGCATCAGCTTTCTTGATCAAGACATACTTCTGACACTTGACCTCCTCAGCATCATTCAACAAACTATCACCTTCAGAATCCAATCCTTCATTCACATCTGATTCTGAATCAGAACTGCCACTCTATCCCGAACTATCATCATCTTCAGAGAATACTTCTTTGTGCACATGCTTGATGTGACTGATGATCTTCGCATAACATGCAGTTCCTCCTCCCAACTGTATGGACCAATCACATCCTTCATCAGCTTGAACTATCAATGCTCGGTTGGGGTTTGAAGGTCCTGACTGGTTGGTTTGGTTGTTAGCAGCTACTATCCCTCTTTCGTTGTTAGCTTGATTTGGAGTACTTGTTTGATTTTGGAAGGGATTTTGGTTGCCTTGTTGGTTGCTAGGGCATTTGCACTCACGCTTGAAATGACCCTTTTCACCGCAATTAAAGCATGTGACAGCACCCTTGTCAAACCCGTACTTGGTATCCCTTTTGCTTTCCAAGCTGGTTCTCCCCGTTCTGCTCATATAATCCTTTGCCCTTCTCACACCGCTAGCAAATGCCCACTTAATGTCCATCTCATCTCTGTCTATCTGCTGATAATCTTCTTTGGTCAAATTATTGTTTCCAATTTGACTTGCGACTAATCCACTGTAGGCATTAACCATAGTGGTAAGAATTTCAATGTGATTCCGTGCAGCTTCTACACTCACTTTGGAAAGATTTGAAGTATCAGGTTTGTTACCATAGAAGGCTTGTTGTGGTTGGGCTTGTGGTGGTTTAGAAAAATAGGCAGTTGGATCAAATTGGGGTTGACGTGTGGCAACTTGAGGTTTCGGAAGATAGGCATTTATATCAAATTAGGGTTGAGGTGTGGCAACTTGAGGTTTCAGAAGATAGGCATTTATATCAAATTGGGGTTGAGGTGTGGCAACTTGAGGTTTCGGAAGATAGGCATTTATATCAAATTGGGGTTGTGCAACTACTTCTCCAAAATAGGATCTTGGGTCGAAAGCATTTGACACATAAGCTGTTTGTATCTTTGGTTGCTGGCTTGTACTAGCAGCAGGAGCAATCCCTCCAAAGTACATCTCTGGATTTTGAGGGACAAGAATTAGTTTAGCTTTTCTGATTTCTTCTGCATCCTTGTTCTCCAGCTTTTGAACAAACTCATAGATACTGACAGTATCCAATACACCTGTATGCTTTAACAACTCAATGAATGGGCTCCACTTTGGTGGTAGAGCATCAGCAAACCGTACGACTATTTCCTCCGAAGATACAACAACATTGTAATAAATCATTTCACTAATTAAATGATAAAAACGAGTTGTCATCTCATTCAGTGTTTCAGTCTGTACAAACATAAACCCTTCAAACTCCTTCTTTAGTAAATCATGACGCGTCTTCCGTGTGGCCGCATTTCCTTCTCCTCTGTTAACTAGGATGCCCCACAAGGCTTTGGTGCTGGTACAATGGGCGAATTGATGATAGATATCTTTGTGCGATGCTTGCGTAAGAATAGCAAATGCTTTCTTTTCAAGATCGTACGCCTTCTTGTCATTTTCAGCCATGGTCGCCAAAGTTGTAGCATTTGATCCGGCTTCCTCAAGAGCGTCGTTATATGCTGTGGTGAAACACGTCCATAACTCAGTGTTTTGACCTAAAACATAATTCTGAAAACGACCTTTCCACGATGGATAGTTGTTGGACCGGTTTGCGACCCTAAACAGTCAGTAGAGAACGTTCATCTTTATGTATAAAGGCGGAATCAATGTACACAAAGTAACAACAACTTTTCCTCTTTAATTCCTTCTCTATTGATGCTTTCTGAATTGATTTTAACAGAGTTTCATCACCACAAGCATGATCTGATTTCGCTCCAAGTTACAAATGACGATCACACATGAGGTATTTACAGTACATCTGATTTCGCTCATATGGCTGGCCATATAAGCGAAATCCCATGTGATCATAAAAGCGAAACCACCTGGTAACCCTATGAGCGAAACCTTCTAATGTACCTATAAGCGAAATCACCTATCTATTATGTACACATGAGCGAAATAGTCATGTTAAACCCTAATTTTGACTTTCAAGCTCCAATCTAACCTATCTTGACCTAAGACTTAATGCAAACGTAGTCAACAGACATTCCGTGCACCAACAGACTCCCCCTTGGATGTTGACGAAGTCTTCAGCTCCGAGTCTTCAGTCTTGGTCTTTTCTCCAACTCTGTCTTCACATCTTAAGCATTCTATCTTCACAAGTTCACAATCTTGTCCTGTCTTCATCTTCAGACTTCCCTTTAACTGTTGATCCAGACTCCCCCTTTCACAGTCTCCCCCTCTCAATATGCTAGAATCTGAGGTCTTGATCTGGTTCAAGCTTTGACATTTAGCTTCCGTGGGAATAATGAAGTCCAAAACCTGTGTCTCAAACATCAAACATTACAAACTATCTTTTCAACAATAAATCACAAACTCAAACAGTTTTAGAAATCCACTCAAGTATTCAGGTCCAAGTTAATAACCCTGATCACTCAATTAATCTACCAAGTTCAACTTAATGACCTCGGTTGATCATTTGACGAATCAAACTGATTTTGAAAAACTTTTTCAAATATTTTCTGAAAAATGTAACAAGCATCAAATTAATGAACTTGTTTTTTACTTTTAATAATTCAAACTCCATCAAACTAAGCTCTCCTCATTCTTCAGCTCAGAACCTCCTGCATCTGCTTCAACATCTGAGAATCCAACAATCAACTCTCCACTTTGGTTTGTCAGAAAATAAAGCAGAAATAAAATCTTTTTGGATTTTATAAAGTGTTCTAGACTAAGAAATGAAATACAGAAAACTTAAATTGCAGAAAGTAAACAAAGTAAACTATTTACAAACATAATTTTTGGTGAGCGTGTCAGGGAATCATATCAGCTATCAGACAAAATTACAAGTACCGTTAAGCTTCATTTCATACTCAGACTTAAACAATTCACCTCGATTGTCGATATACTGATCCATCTTAAATTCTCACACACATTTCAAATTACTCAGGATACGATTTAGATGTTTTATGAACTTAGCTCATTCATGTGTCCCACCTCTTGAATATACTCCCGTATCCAGAATCCGAATATTCAGTCTTACAGGTGAGTATACTACAATGATATCTGTACATAAATTAGGTAATGCGAGGGCCGAGGGATCTCAGGTCGATATTTCCGTATGCGCAGAGAGATATCAGCTTCGACTTTACGGTATGTCCCCTTTAGAGGATCTTTTTTACAGCAGCATTGCTAAGCAATTTTATTGTCTTATCATTTGTGCTGAGGGTGATGCTATGTTTCAAGCATTGTGGAAAGTATTATTCGAGGACTAGGTCAGAACTTCCATTCAGCAGAAGTCCCGGAATAATACCCCAGACATCATTGAGTATAAAAACCTAGTATATCAGAATACGAGACCTTTCAAACGAGATTTCAGGGGTTACCTATATATCCAAGTAGTGTTCCCCATGAATTTCACAAGTTTGAAATTTTAGGTTTATATCCCGAATAAATCTACTAAATGTGCAAAAACCTATCGACACATCATTAGTGAGACTGTTTAACTCATTTAAACTTTACAAATCTTTAGCATACTGTAATTGTCTAGCCGATGTACTATCATTTTCCCTATATACACAAGCTCTTTTTCAGATTTTATATTGTTTTTTCGTATTTTAAAATTTTATCATGTTTTTGTATTTTCTGAAAATGTATCTATATACATCTATCTACTCCCCCTAAATACCAAAACAAGTAAAAAATCGACAAACCATTGCAGATTGTTTCTCATCTTCATCCGCAACAGTACACTCATCAACGCCAATTATGCCATCCGACACCGAAAGAATCTTCATACCGTTCAGTTTTAACAAATATTTAAACCGATTTTTATCAAAAGCTTTGGTATGTAAATCAGCTTTCTGTTCGTCAGTGTGGATTTTCTCAATTCGTATCAACTTTTTCTCGAAACAATCACGAATAAAGTGATGACGAATATCTATGTGTTTAGTTTTAGCGTGATGTACTGGATTCTTTGTTATATTTATAGCTGCCTCATTATCAACAAAAAGAGGTGTGTTAAGAAACTGCAAACCGTAGTCGAGCATCTGTTGCTGTATCCACAGGATCTGAGAGCAGCAACTGCTAGCAGATACGTACTCCGCTTCACATGTAGATAACGCCACAGACGTTTGTTTCTTACACTGCCAGGTAACCAATCTAGGTACAAAGAACTGGCATCCTGCAGTTGTTGATTTTGAATTGACTTTGCAACATCCGAAATCCGAATCGGAATACCCTTCGAGCGTAAAGTCGCCTTTCCTAGGATACCACAACCCCAATGAAGGAGTTCCTTTCAGGTAGCGCAATATCCTCTTCACAATGATCATATGCAAAGCTCTCGGGTTAGATTGATATCTTGCTGCGAGGCATGTTGGGTACATGATATCAGGACGTGAAGTAGTTAAGTACATCAAAGAACCTATCATGGAACGGTAGAAAGTTTCATCAGCCCTGTCTCCGGTGAGATCTGGGTGAATCCCATGATTTGTTGCAAATGGGGTAGCAGCTGGAGTAGAACTTGACATCCCAAATTTCTCTAGAATATCACGAACGTACTTCGTCTGGTGAATGAAAATTCCGTCAGGAAGTTGTTCAACTTGTAGACCCAAAAAGAATTTCATCTCCCCCATTGATGACATTTCGAACTTTTGCTTCATCACTGAACTATCAGAAGATGGCCTTCGACCTCTTTAGTGAAGAGAGTGGCATCCACTTTTCCATGAATGAACTTGTTGGCTAGTAGGTGTTGAGACAAAGTCTCGTACCAAGCTCTCGGAGCCTGGTGTAACCATACATCGCTTTGTCCAATAAGTAGACCTTGTTTTTGTGGATTGGGTCGGTGATGCCCGGCGGCTGTCCGACATAAACCTTCTCTTTGACCTTCCCATAAAGAAACGCCGATTTTACATCTAGCTGATATACTTTGAAGTTTTTCCAAGATGCAAATGCTAGGAAGATTCTGATCGCTTCTAGTCGAGCAACTGGAGCATACACTTCAGTGAAATCTATACCCTCCTACTGACAGAAACCTTGAACAACAAGTCGAGCTTTGTTCCTTACAACAACTCCTCTGTCGTCTCTCTTACACTTAAATACCCATTTTGTATTGATTTTTCTATGACCATCCAGCAAATCAACTAACTTCCACACTCCCAACTTTTCAAATTGGCTAAGTTCCTCCTGCATTGCATTGACCCAAGAATCTTCAGTAAGCGCCTCTTTGTAAGTTCTTGGCTCAACCTGCGATATAAAACAACTCAATGAGAATTCAGTTTGCAAAGGAGCAACTTTTGTATAAAAACATGTAAGTCCTTTATCAATCTGTCTTCGAGTGCGAACGCCTGTCTGCAACTCTCCAATGATCAATTCCTCTGGATGATATGAAAGAGTTCACGGCATCACTTCGCTTGGAACATCTACATTGCCCTCCAGATTAGTAACATCCTGATCTGCATCTTGTTCACCAACTTGATTTGTTTGACTTGAAATCTGAATTTGCTCCCCCTCAGAATCTGAATCACCATGATCAAAGACTGGCATGTTTTCAGCTTCTTGATTATCATTCTGATCCGACTGATTATCCTGAGCAACTTCATTCTGTTGGACATCATAATGTTCACCAGCATTACTCGGACTTGCTTCATCGTCATTTGAAGTTTCCCGTGGTCACCTCGAATACTCAGTTGGGAACCTTTGCTATGACTCATATTCGCGCAAAATATCCAACTCATCAAAGAAATCTTCATCATCCTCTGATTCTTCTCTCATGTCAAACGAATCCCACAGTTTGTCATAATGATAACGCCATGAATCTCCAGGATTCTGCGGTGGCATAGTATAACATTGACATTCAACATTTCCAGCTTCAATAACCGCTTCTCACTTGGAACGAAGACACGTCGCATCGGATTTGCATAACCAACAAATATTCCCTCAATGCACTTCGGACCAAACTTTCCATAAGGCTCTATAACAGTACAGGGTGACCCGAACGGTTCTAGATACTTCAAATTCGGTTTGCGGTTATTGATTAGCTCAAAGCATGTTTTGTTGAACTTCTTGACAGTGAGAACCCTGTTGAGCGTATAGCATGCGGCGGAAACAGCTTCAGCCCAAAAATTTATCGGTAACTTTGAATCTGCGAGCATAGTTCTAGCCGTCTCAATTAGTGTCCGATTTTTGCGTTCTGCAACTCCATTCTGCTGCGGAGTGTACGGAGCACTAAATTTATGCAATATACCTCTTTCATCACAAAATTCTTCCATCTTACTATTCTTGAATTCAGTACCATTGTCACTACGAATTCTTTTGATACGCCTTTGGTACAGATTCTCAATTTTCTTGAACAACGCCATCAAACTGTCAAATGTTTCGTCTTTCGTCTTCAAGAAAGAAACCCACGAAAATATGGAATAATCATCAGTAACGACCAAACAGTAGTAATATCCTGTAATACTTTTGACATTCACAGGACCAAATAAATCCATGTGAAGTCTTTCCAGTGGTCTCGAAACTGAATTGACTTGCTTTGTAGGGTGTGACTTTTTCTTCTGCTTGCCTTTGACACAGCTAATACACTCCCCTTCCAGATAAAAACCTTTGACATGAACTCCAAGAACTAAATCATTGTGCACCAAGTGATTCATCTTCCTTAGGTGAATATGCCCCATCTTGCGGTGCCACAATCTCGATTCTTTCTCAGTTGCTCTGGACACAAAACAATGAGCCTGACCCGTGGTTGTAGTCGCTACACTCATGTCCAACACATATAAATCATTCACTCTTGGTGCCCGCATGATAATCCATTCTTCAGGTATAACAAATCCCGGTTTCAAGATCAAACATTCTTTATCAGTGAAGTGAGTAGTATACATCCTGTCACAGATCTGGGAGATACTCAGCAGATTGTTCTCCAGCTCAGCAATGTAATTAACTCTTTCAAACGTCACAATCCCGTTGGATAACGTTCCTTCACCTATAATCCTTCCTCCTTGATTACCCGCAAAACCTACGTAACCACCATTGATATTTCTCACATCATACATCAACGCAGTCTTCCCTGTCATATGTCTTGAAGCTCCACTATCCATGATCAATCTGGATACAAGTTTTGGAAGTTCCTGCACATAACAAACTTTGACTTAAACTTTAATAAAGATGCCGATTCATGATTCGCGATCAAGGAAGCTCCGGCAATTCAAACTGTTTAGTCGAACATGGAGTCCACCCAGGCCTCATCAGCCTTAGGTGTAACCTTGACTCTCGCAATTTGAATTTTGAAGTTTTCAGCCTTCAAAGGTGGAAAATTTGCATCATAATCAATTGGAATTGAATCCTCAGAAGGTGAAATCTTTTTCTCACTTTTTGGTTTCCAAACTTGTTGAGATAATGCAACCCGCTTGTAAAATTTGTCATTTTTAGTTACCACTTTCTTTACGGGTTCATTTTTCACTTTGGTGTTGTCATTTTTCACACTCTTTTTCTCAACAACCATTGGTGCTTTACCCTTTTCGTCAACTTTCTTCTTTTGAATCTTCACAGTGTCAGTCTTAGGCTTCACATTGGTACACTTTCGTGCAGTGTGACCAACTTGATTACATCTGAAACATGTTCGAGTATCAACAACTCGACTTGTGCCTTCAGACTGAGACTGTGAAGCTCTTTTCTCAAAGAACTCTTCATTCGATTTTGAAAAAATCTCTTTCTCTTCATCAGCAAGTGAACTTGAACTGTTCACAAACTTTTTCTTTTCAGCAAACCTCTTGTTTGGAACATTTCTTTTCTGATAATTCCTACCACCCTGATAACCACCCGACCAGTTATTTTGTTTGTTATTATAAAAACGTGATGGATTAACATATTTCTTGTAGTATGATATATCTTTCTCAAAACTCATTTTTCTCTTTGTTTGACTCAGATTGTTCACTTCTGACAACTCAACTTTGACCAACTTGAAAACATTTGTCAATTTGTTCATATTAACATTCTCAATCGGAAACTCAGAATCCGAAAACAACTTATCTGAACCCAGCATCTTGTACATGACAAGATTTGATTCTTCATTTAAGTTGTTCTTGGACTTTTGTTTCGGAATGTAGTTGTCCAAGAAACACCTATCTTCCTCAGTAGTGTTACTATCCGTTTTAGCACATTTTCAACAACACCTTTTACAATATCATTTTGAACACTATCGTCATTGGAAGATGTAAACGTGACATCAATTGAATCCGGAAGATTCATTTCACTTTCTTCTTCAATTTCAACCAACCCTGATTGCTTTTTCGTGTAGTTATCAAGAACAGGTGGTGGAACTTGATGAAAACCCACCCCAGTTCCATCAGAGTACACATCTTTGCCTGCTTTGTCTTTCCCGATGGGTTTGGGAATAATGTGTTGCAACACAAAGCTTGCGGAGTTGTAACTCTTAAGCGTCAACTGGATTCGCTCATTTTCAATTTCAGCTTCTTGAACTTTAAGTTTCAATTTAGCGATTTCATCCAGTTGTTGGTTGATTGATTCTTCTTTTACTCTAAGCACTGCTTTTAGTTGAACGTTTTCTTTATAAGTTTTACCATTTCGATCATTATTATCTTTCATTGTGCTTTTAAGTTTTTCAAACTTCTCAGAAATCTGACAGTTTTCAAGAATTAACTTTTCATTTTCCTTTTTAACTCTTTCATGATCAATTTTATCATTTTCAATTTGGTTAGTTAATTCTTTTATCCGTTCAGTTGAAGCTGTATCTCTTTTGTCACGATTAAGAATTTGATTCTCAACACTTCTGACTTTTGCTGTCAGATCTTCAACTTTCTTACCATTGAGATATGTGACTGTATTACAAAATTTGCACTCTTTGATGCAATTTTTGCAATCAACATTTCCATCAATTTTCTTACCTGACACATTTGTTGACAAGTTTGAACTGACCTGGCTTTTTGACTCAGACACGGAGTTAGAATCTACCTCAAGTGCCTTAGCAGCCAGCACTTTGTCAGCCATTTTTCCGAGGTTTTCAGCAGTTAACTCCTGCTTTGTGTCAATAACCCCAGTATCAATTTTCTTTGACTTCTCGTTCTCTTCTTTCTCCTTCTTCTCTTTCTCTTCTTTCTCTTCTTTCTCTCTTTTCTCTTTCTCTTCTTTCTCTTTCTCGTCTCCAGTTCCCCACCATTTATTCTGCCAATAATCATCCTCATCTTTGAACTCCTTGATTATGGCTTCCAGATCAAGAGTTTTGTCATCAACTGCAATATTTCCATATGGATCAAGATAACACTCCCTGTCCGGATCCCATCTTCTCGCTCTCTTCGCTTCCAAATAGATACCAGATATTCTAATTATTCTGTTTTCAGCCAGCATTTTTCTGTATCTATACTTCTGCTCTTCAGTCCTGTTGTCTTTCCACGGAATAGGTTCATTTTTCGCCATGAATGCGTAACCAACCGCATCTTCCTCCGGTAGAACCTCTTCACTCCAGTCGTAACCCTCATCATCATAAATCACCGCAAGAGCTCTAGATTTCTCTTTGTTGTCTTCAACCTGCTTCAATCTAGGCGGCTCGGATTTATTCTGATGATATATTGCCTTCTTGAAGTAATCCTCTCTGAAAGGGTTCTCCGACTCATCAGCATACGTATTACGGCATTCACGCTTGAAGTGACCTTTCTGCTTACACTTGAAGCACGTCACCTTGGACTTATCAAATCCTAGCTTGGTAGATGGACCACCAATTGTCTTTCTTCCCGTGATTTCCATAAAATGTTGTGCTCGACGAACAGCACTGGCCATACACCAACGAATGTCGACCAGTTCCATTTCCTCCGGATCTATCTGATCATAATCTTCCTTCGTCAGGTTGGTGTTGCCTATCTTCCCTGCTACTAACCCTTCATACGATTCCAACACAGATGCTAGAAAAATCATCTGCTGTTTAGCCGACTCCTCATCAAAATTCTGAGCATTCTTTAAGTCTATTGCGATGTTGCATTGAAAACGATTCTTTGCATCAGAATGACTTGTAGATGATGAAGATCCACTGTGATAACCACTGTGATTTCCACTGCTTTGATTACTTTGACTTTCTTTGCTTGCTGTGGACACATTCTCAGCAGAAAAAATAGTCTTGGGAGAAGTTGCTTTTGGCATCATGCTCTTTGGATAATACAAATCCAAATTCTGTTGATAAGATGAGTGATTGACTTTGAATGTCTTCTTTAGTTCCAGCTCGTGACTCTCGAGTTTCTCAATCAACAAATCTAAAGTCAATTTTTCTGGATCCTTGATGGTATTCTTCAGCATCAACGCATAATAAATCCAATCCATCTCGTCTGGCAACGAATCGAACAATTTGTCGATAAGCTCATCCTCAGGATATCTGATATCATGTCTTGCTAATTCCAGCTTCAGATGACCAAACCTTTCTATCATTTTACAAACTGACTCGTTCTTTAAACATCCAAAAAGATCAAACTCTTTCCTAAGAAGTTTCTTTTTACTTTTCACAATTTCAGTACTTCCTAGACATTTAGTTTCTAGCTTTTTCCAGAGATCTTTTGCATTTGAATAATCAATCAATGAGATTATGTCCTCCCGGACGAACTGAAATAACAATGCCACACATTTTTGCTCAGCCACAAATGATTCAATCTCCTCAGCTGATGTTAAAGTTTCACCAGTTTTGTTTCCATGATCATAACCGTTTTTCAGACTCTTCCAGCTAGGAAATGCAAATGCCATCAACCAATCTTCAAACTTTCTTGACCACCGACTATATTCCTCGATAGCCATTAGCTTTGGAGGTTTATTGAAGGTTCCAAAGGCACTTTCAGATTCCCAAGCTTCCGTTAACTTTTTCTTCGCATTCGGTGGATTCTTATTCTCTTTGCTTGATGAAGTATCATCGTTTCCGGAATTTCCCGTGAATGCATACATGTCGCTGAACGGGTTCAAGAATATGTCATCCATCTTGAGTGTACCTGCAAAATCAGCAAACACTTAGAAAAATTTTCGAAATTTTTGAAAACTGTGACAAATGAGCGAAATATCAATTTTGTGACAAATAAGCGAAATCACATATGTCACAAAAGCAAAACCAGTTATTTGACAGATAAGCGAGACCAGATATGTTCCTAAAAGCGAAACCAGGTATTTTCCGTATGAGCGAAACTAATTATGTTCCAATGAGCGAAACGTCCGTAAGAGCGAAACTACTCAATGTCTGTATGAGCGAAATATGATAGTTCGTATAAGCGAAATATGATTATTTCGAGCGAAACCTTCGATGTCCGAAAAAGCGAAACCCTATTTTTACCTGATTTTTACCATTTTTAAGCCGTGTTTTAACCTGAATCTTTCTAGGGTTTGTTAATTGTATGTTTCACACGTTATACTCAAAAATCAGGCCTTTTCAACCGTAGGAACTAGTTCAAATCAGAAAAGTATAAGAAGAAGTGAGTAGAAATAAGAGAATTCGGTAGAATCAAGCTGTAGTAGTATGAACTCCTCGTCCTGAGCTCTGATACCACTTGTTGGACCGGTTTGCGACCCCGAAAAGTCAGTAGAGAATGTTCATCTTCGCGTATAAAGGCAGAATCAATGTACACGAAGTTACAACAGCTTTTCCTTTTCAATTCCTTCTCTATTTATGCTTTCTGAATACAATTTGACAGAGTTTCGTTACACAGCATATGACTAGATTTCGCTCCAAGTTCCTGACTTCAATGATCTGGTTTCGCTCATACTGACTATATATAGTCCCTGTGGTTTCGCTCCAATGACATTGCCAAATGAGCGAAACCTCTTGCTTAACCAAATGAGCGAAACCTCTAATGACTAATAAGCGAAACCTTACACTAATTGTTCACATAAGCGAAACCTCAACATAAAACCCTAATTCTAACTATCAAGCTCCTATGTTGACCTATCTTGACCTAAGACTTGATATACACGTAGTCAACAGACATCTCATGCACCAACAGACTCCCCCTTGGATGTTGACGAAGTCTTCGGCTCCGAGTCTTCAGTCTTGGTCTTTTCTCCAACTTTGTCTTCTCATCGTAAAAACTCTATCTTCACACGTTCAGAATCACTTCCTGGGTCCATCTTCAGACTCCCCTTTAACTTGTTGATCCAGACTCCCCCTTTCACAGATTCCCCCTCTCAATATGCTAGAATCTGAGGTCTTGATCTGGTTCAAGCTTTGACAATTAGCTCCCGTGGGAATGATGAAGTTTACAACCTGGATAACCTGCACTTCCTCTACCTCAACATAAGTTTCACAAATTTATAACAGTTGAATTTAATAAACTTACTGGTAGACATCATTTATTCAACAATCATACTAGTTACATCAAGTTCAAATGAATGACCTTGATTAACTAACCACACAATCTTACAAAACATTTGTATATAATATTCAAAGTTTTCAACAAATTTTCCCAACCCAATATAGTTCATCATGTTTTGCACTTGGAATTTTGAAAATCCGCTTTCCAACATCAGTTGTCGAAAATCTTTTTGTATTTTTCAAAATTTTATGCTAAAACACACTAAAATCTTTTTGGATTTTGAGTTTAAAGAAATGCAGTAAAGAAATATATACAAACAATATTTTTGTGAGTTTGTGTAAGAGGATCATATCAGTTCATGCGACAAATCACTAGCACTGTTAAGCTTTAATCATTTTAAGTTCTAAATGATTCACTTAGATTACCAGTATACTGGTCCACTTAAATTTTCACACAAAGTTCAACTGCTTCGAGATATGAATTTAATGTCTTAGATACTTAAACTTAATCGCGTATCCCACCTCAGAATATACTCCCGTATCCAGATCCCAATATTCAGTCTTACAGGTAATTATAACACAAATGATATCTGTAAGGGGTAATAAATTATGAAGAATCATGAGAGCTCAGGTCAGAACCATCGTTCAGCAGAGAGATCATGACTCAACTTGTGGGTGTGTCCCCTTTAGAGGATCTTTTTTTTTTTTACAATAGCATTGCTAAGCAATTTTATTGTCTTATCATATATGCTGAGGGTGATGCTATATTTCAAGCATTGCGGAAAGTATTATTCGAGGACTAGGTCAGAACTTCCATTCAGCAGAAGTCCTGGAATAATACCCCAGATATCACTGAGTATAAAGACCTAGTATATCAGAAAAAAGAATCTTTCAAACGAGATTTCGGGGGTTACCCATATATCCGAGAGATGTTACCCACGATATAAGCAAGTTTGAATTTAGGTTTATATCTCGTCACAATCTACTAAATGTGCAAAAACTACTGGCATATCATCAGTGAGACCGTTTATCACTTTTTAACTTTCCATATCTTTAGCATGCTGTGATCGTCTACTGATGTACTATCATTTCCTCTTATTTTCAACAAAACTCATTTTTGCTTTTTCAATGTTTTTGAAATTTTCAAATTTTCAATTTTTTTTTTAATTTTTCTCCCCCTAAAATCAAAATATGTTTCAATTTTGATTTTCTGGGAAAATTTGAAAACCAACTTTACAAGAAACATGACAAACTGATATCAAATCTCTTCAATTCGCCATTCACTCGGCTTAACAATCAGAACTCCCCTTGACAACAAACTATTTTCCCATTTAGATTTCAAAACACTTAAGTTTGTTTTAATCAAAATGGTTTTTCCGGAAAAATAGTTTTGTTTGTCTTTTTACAAACTCGGGGTTTCATCACCTTGTTCTTTTTCAACCATTTTGAAGAATTTAACATTTAAGACCCTTGTCAACAACAAACACTAGTAGAAAATCAAGTACAATTTAATGTCCCTGATTTACCACTTGTAAGTCGAAATATCACCAAAGTGAATTTCTCAAGAAAGATGCCGATTCCTACTCCACACTTACCAACCTGGGAGTTCCGGCAAGTCAGGTTTTTCATTTAAAAAGATCTACCCAAGCCTGACCATTCTTGGGTTTAACAGTTTTTACCTCAACAGATGGCTCTTCTGGTTTTGACGAACCAGAATCATTGCCTGATCGTGGCTCCTCTAACTTTGACAAGTCAGAATCATTGCCAGAATGTGACTCTTTTGACTTTGACAAGTCAAATTCATCGCCAACATGTTGCTCCTTTGTTTCTGAAGAAACAAATTCATGTCTAACAACTTTCTTTTTCTTCTCTTTTGTCCTCAGATTTGCATCTGATGAATTCGTTTTGCTTCCCTTTTCAGTTGAGGAAAGCAATTCATCAGAACTTTTTCTCGGATTACCAGTTGTATCCGAGGACAAAATTCTTTCGAGATACTCTCTCGCCTTCTTCCTTTTCTTCCTCAGTCTGTCTTTCTGCCCTTGTGAAAGCTTCACTTTTGGTTCGTGAAATTTCTGTTCTTGAACTTTAAGTTCTTTGGGCTTGACACTGACTGATTTCTTTCCCATTTTCTGAGATTCAGCCCTCGATCTTCCTTTTGATCTCATTGGGCAATCTCTGGCAATATGTCCTCTGATGTGGCATTCATAGCACCTTCTTGTTTCAAATTTCTGACTTTGGCAGTTAACAGCAATGTGTCCTTGATAGCCACAAGTGTAACACACTATGTTATCATACCTCTCACTACTTTCATACCACATACTGTCTTCATACCACACACTTAGATCAAAGCATTGATTTTCCTTGTGGTAATCACCATTTCTTTGTTTTCTATCATTGTAATGATTTGTCCTTGAAGAATCTTCATCCCATCTTCTCCTATAAGCTGGATTTGGCTTTTGAGAACTGTGGTTAAACCTGCACCACTGATTACCAACTATTTTTGAGTTTTGATTTTTAAATTTTTGTAATTTTTCATAATGATTGGATGACTGAACTGATGAGCTTTTATTTTCATTTTGAAAATTTTTCAAATTTTTAACTTTTTGTTTCTGTTCTACAATCTTCTTAACAGGTTTTTGCTTAGAACATTCACCTATTTCAGTAGACTGCAAAACAGTATTTTGAAAATTTTCTTGTAATTCTAAAAATATTTTTCTTTTCTTTTCTTTTTCTATTTCATCATCAGCTTTGTCATCGCAATCTTCAATTTTGACTTTGTCAAAATTTGTGACATTGTCACTTATTGGAACAGAATTGATCGGTTTTGGACAAACATGTGATGTAGAATTCACAAAACCTTTCAATTTACTCTCAAGAGCATCAATTTTATTTCTTGCAATTTCAGCTTCATTTTCAAGCCGAATGATTTTCTGAAGATGAGAATTTATTTAAATCTGTTTTTCAAGATTAGTTTTAAAAATAACAGATTTTTCATCTTCTAAAACCTTCATTTGACTTTGAAAATATTTTTCAATCTTTAATTTTTCATTTTCAAAATCCTTTTCTTTTTCTTTAAAATTTTTGTTTTCTAATGACAAACTCTCAACATTCTTCAAAAGTTTGTCATTTTCAGATCTCAGTTTTCCACAATTCAAGCGCAATTCCAGAATCTATTCATTATCAGCTTTCTTCTCGTCTTTCAAAGCTTTGTTTTCCAATGTCAAATTCTCCACATCTTTCGACCACTTGTTAACTATGTTTGCATTAAGTCCTACTGCATTGCTCTTTGTAATTTGTAAGTTCTGTTGAAATTTGAAAGTATGTAATTTGTAAGTTCTGTTGGTGCACGGAATGTCTGTTGACTACGTTTGCATTAAGTCTTAGGTCAAGATAGGTTAGATTGGAGCTTGAAAGTCAAAATTTGGGTTTAAAATTGATATTTCGCTCATTTGTCACAGTTTTCAAAAATTTCGAAAATTTTTCTAAGTGTTTGCTGATTTTGCAGGTACACTCAAGATGGATGACATATTCTTGAACCCGTTTAGCGACATGTACGCATTCGCTGGAAATTCTGGAAATGATGATACTTCATCAAGCAATACGAATGAGAATCCGCCGAATCCGAAGAAAAAGGAAGCTTGGGAATCTGAAAGTGCCTTTGGAACTTTCAATAAACCTCCAAAGCTAATGGCTATCGAGGAATATAGTCGGTGGTAAAGAAAGTTTGAAGATTGGTTGATGGCATTTGCATTTCCTAGCTGGAAGAGTCTGAAAAACGATTATGATCATGGAAACAAAACTGGTGAAACTTTAACATCAGCTGAGGAGATTGAATCATTTGTGGCTGAGCAAAAATGTGTGGCATTGTTATTTCAGTCCGTCCGGGAGGACATAATCTCATTGATTGATTATTCAAATGCAAAAGATCTCTGGAAAAAGCTAGAAACTAAATGTCTAGGAAGTGCTGAAATTGTAAAAAGTAAAAAGAAACTTCTTAGGAAAGAATTTGATCTGTTTGGATGTTTAAAGAACGAGTCAGTTTGTAAAATGATAGAAATGTTTGGTTATCTGAAGCTGGAATTAGCAAGACATGATATCAGATATCCTGAGGATGAGCTTATCGACAAATTGTTCGATTCGTTGCCAGACGAGATGGATTAGAGATATTATGCGTTGATGCTGAAGAATACCATCAAGGATCCAGAAAAATTGACTTTAGATTTGTTGATTGAGAAACTCGAGAGTCACGAGCTGGAACTAAAGAAGACATTCAAAGTCAATCACTCATCTTATCAATAGAATTTGGATTTGTATTATCCAAAGAGCATGATGCCAAAAGCAACTTCTCCCAAGACTGCTTTTTCTGCTGAGAATGTGTCCACAGCAAGCAAAGAAAGTCAAAGTAATCAAAGCAGTGGAAATCACAGTGGTTATCACAGTGGATCTTCATCATCTACAAGTGATTCTGATGCAAAGAATCATTTTCAATGCAACATCGCAATAAACTTTAAGAATGCTCAGAATTTTGATGAGGAGTCGGCTAAACAGCAGATGATTTTTCTAGCATCGGTGTTGGAATCGTATGAAGGGTTAGTAGCAGGGAAGATAGGCAACACCAACCTGACGAAAGAAGATTATGATCAGATTGATCCGGAGGAAATGGAGCTGATCGACATTCGTTGGTGTATCGCCAGTGCTGTTCGTCGAGCACAGCGTTTCATGGAAATTACCGGCAGAAAAACAATCGGTGGTCCGTCTACCAAGCTGGGGTTCGATAAGTCCAAGGTGACATGCTTTAAGTGTAAGCAGAAAGGTCACTTCAAGCGAGAATGCAGAAATGCATATGCTGATGAGTCGGAGAACCCATTCAGAGAGGATTACTACAAGAAGGCAATTTATCACCAGAATAAATCTGAGCCGCCTAGATTGAAGCAGGTTGAAGACAACAAAGAGAAATCTAGAGCTCTTGCAGTGATTTATGATGATGAGGGTTATGATTGGAGTCAAGAGGTTCTACCGGAGGAAGATGTGGTTGGTTACGCATTCATGGCGAAAAACGAACCTATTCCTTGGAAAGACAACAGGACTGAAGAGCAGAAGTATAAATACAGAAAAATGCTGGCTGAAAACAGGATAATTAGAATATCCGGTATCTATTTGGAAGCAAGGAGAGCAAATAGATGGGATCCGGACAGAGAGTGTTATCTTGATGAATATGGAAATATTGCAGTCGATGACAAAACTCTTGATCTGGAAGCGATAATCAAGGAGTTCAAAGATGAGGATGATTATTGGCAGAATAAATGGTGGGGAACTGGAGACGAGAAAGAGAAAGAAGAGAAAGAGAAAAGAGAGAAAGAAGAGAAAGAGAAGAAGGAGAAAGAAGAGAAAGAGAGGTCAAAGAAAATTGATACTGGGGTTATTGACACAACGCAGGAGTTAACTGCTGAAAACCTCGGAAAAATGGCTGACAAAGTGCTGGCTGCTAAGGCACTTGAGGTAGACTCTAACTCCGTGTCTGAGTCAAAAAGCCAGGTCAGTTCAAACTTGTCAACAAATGTGTCAGGTAAGAAAATTGATGGAAATGTTGATTGCAAAAATTGCATCAAAGAGTGCAAATTTTGTAATACAGTCACGTATCTCAACGGTAAGAAAGTTGAAGATCTGACAGCAAAAGTCAGAAGTGTTGAGAATCAAATTCTTGATCGTGACAAAAGAGTTAAAGCTTCAACTGAACGGATAAAAGAATTAACTAACCAAATTGAAAATGATAAAATTGATCATGAAAGAGTTAAAAAGGAAAATGAAAAGTTAATTCTTGAAAACCGTCAGATTTCTGAGAAGTTTGAAAAACTCAAAAGCACAATGAAAGATAATGATGATCGAAATGGTAAAACTTATAAAGAAAACGTTCAACTAAAAGCAGTGCTTAGAGTAAAAGAAGAATCAATCAACCAACAACTGGATGAAATCGCTAAATTGAAACTTAAAGTTCAAGAAGCTGAAATTGAAAATGAGCGAATCCAGTTGAAGCTTAAGAGTTACAACTCCGTAAGCTTTGTGTTGCAACACATTATTCCCAAACCCATCGGGAAAGACAAAGCTGGCGAAGATGTGTACTCTGATGGAACTGGGGTGGGTTTTCATCAAGTTCCACCACCTGTTCTTGATAACTACACGAAAAAGCAATCAGGGTTGGTTGAAATTGAAGAAGAAAGTGAAATGAATCTTCCGGATTCAATTGATGTCACGTTCACATCTTCCAATGACGATAGTGTTCAAAATGATATTGTAAAAGGTGTTGTTGAAAATGTGCTAAAAACGGATAGTAACACTACTGAGGAAGATGGGTGTTTCTTGGACAACTACATTCCGAAACAAAAGTCCAAGAACAACTTAAATGAAGAATCAAATCTTGTCATGTACAAGATGCTGGGTTCAGATAAGTTGTTTTCGGATTCTGAGTTTCCGATTGAGAATGTTAATATGAACAAATTGACAAATGTTTTCAAGTTGGTCGAAGTTGAGTTGTCAGAAGTGAACAATCTGAGTCAAACAAAGAGAAAAATGAGTTTTGAGAAAGATAAATCATACTACAAGAAATCTATTAATCCATCACGTTTTTATAATAACAAACGAAATAACTGGTCGGGTGGTTATCAGGGTGGTAGGAATTATCAGAAAAGAAATGTTCCAAACAAGAGGTTTGCTGAAAAGAAAAAGTTTGTGAACAGTTCAAGTTCACTTGCTGATGAAGAGAAAGAGATTTTTTCAAAATCGAATGAAGAGTTCTTTGAGAAAAGAGCTTCACAGTCTCAGTCTGAAGGTACAAGTCGAGTTGTTGATACTCGAACATGTTTCAGATGTAATCAAGTTGGTCACATTGCACGAAAGTGTACCAATGTGAAGCCTAAGACTGACACTGTGAAGATTCAAAAGAAGAAAGTTGACGAAAAGGGTAAAGCACCAATGATTGTTGAGAAAAAGAGTGTGAAAAATGACAACACCAAAGTGAAAAATGAACCCGTAAAGAAAGTGGTAACTAAAAATGACAAATTTTACAAGCGGGTTGCATTATCTCAACAAGTTTGGAAACCAAAAAGTGAGAAAAAGATTTCACCTTCTGAGGATTCAATTCCAATTGATTATGATGCAAATTTTCCACCTTTGAAGGCTGAAAACTTCAAAATTCAAATTGCGAGAGTCAAGGTTACTCCTAAGGCTGATGAGGCTTGGGTGGACTCCATGTTCGACTAAACAGTTTGAATTGCTGGAGCTTCCTTGATCGCGAAGCACGAATCGGCATCTTTATTAAAGTTTAAGTCAAAGTTTATTACGTGCAGGAACTTCCAAAACTTGTATCCAGATGGATCATGGATAGTGGAGCTTCAAGACATATGACAGGGAAGACTGCGTTGCTGTATGATGTGAGAAATATCAATGCTGGTTACGTAGGTTTTGCGGGTAATCAATGAGGAAGGATTATAGGTGAAGGAACGTTATCCAACGGGATTGTGACGTTTGAAATAGATAATTACATTGCTGAGCTGGAGAACAATCTGCTGAGTATCTCCTAGATCTGTGACAGGATCTAAGGAAGATGGGGCATATTCATCTAAGGAAGATGAATCACTTGGTGCACAATGATTTGGTTCTTGGAGTTCATGTCATAGGTTTTCATCTGGAAGGGGAGTGCATTAGCTGTGTCAAAGGAAAGCAGAAGAAAAAGTCACACCCTACAAAGCAAGTCAATTCAGTTTCAAGACCTTTGGAAAGACTTCACATGGATTTGTTTGGTCCTGTGAATGTCAAAAGTATTACAGGAGATTACTACTGTTTGGTCGTTACTGATGATTATTCCAGATTTTCGTGGGTTTCTTTCTTGAAGACGAAAGACGAAACGTTTGACAGTTTGATGGCGTTGTTCAAGAAGATTGAGAATCTATACCAAAGGCGTATTAAAAGAATTCGTAGTGACAATGGTACTGAATTCAAGAACAGTAAGATGGAAGAATTTTGTGATGAAAGAGGTATATTGCATGAGTTTAGTGCTCCGTACACTCCACAGTAGAATGGAGTCGCAGAACGCAAAAACCGGACACTAATTGAGACGGCTAGAGCTATGCTCGCAGATTCAAAGTTACCGATAAATTTTTGGGCTGAAGCTGTTTCCGCCGCATGCTATACGCTCAACAGGGTTCTCACTGTTAAGAAGTTCAACAAAACATGCTTTGAGCTAATCAATAACCGCAAACCGAATTTGAAGTATCTAGAACCGTTCGGGTCACCCTGTACTGTTATAGAGCCTTATGGAAAGTTTGGTCCGAAATGCATTGAGGGAATATTTGTTTGTTATGCAAATCCGATGCGATGTGTCTTCGTTCCAAGTGAGAAGCGGATTATTGAAGCTGGAAATGTTGAATGTCAAGGTTATACTATGCCGCCGCAGAATCCTGGAGATTCATGGCGTTATCATTATGACAAACTGTGGGATTCGTTTGACATGAGAGAAGAATCAGAGGATGATGAAGATTTCTTTGATGAGCTGGATATTTTGCGCGAATACGAGTCACATCAAAGGTTCCCAGCTGAGTATTCAAGACGACCACGGGAAACTTCAAATGATGATGAAGCCTAGCAATGCTGGTGAACATGATGATGTCCAACAAAATGAGGTTGCTCACGATAATCAGTCAGCACAGAATGATAATCAAGAATCTGAGAACATGCCAGTATTTGATCGTGGTGATTCAGATTCTGAGGGGGAGCAAATTCAGATTTCAGGTCAAACAAACCCAATCAGTGAACAAGGTGCAAATCAGAATGTTACTAATCTGGAAGGTGAAGTAGATGTTTCAGGTGAAGTAATGCCGCGAACTCTTTCATATCATCCGGAGGAATTGATCATTGGAGAGTTGCAGACAGGCGTTCGCACTCGAAGACAGATTGATAAAGGGCTTACATGTTTTTATACAAAAGTTGCTCCTTTGCAAACTGAATTCTCATTGAGTTGTTTTAACTCGCAGGTTGAGCCAAGAACTTACAAAGAGGCGCTTACTGAAGATTCTTGGGTCAATGCAATGCAGGAGGAACTTAGCCAATTCGAAAAGTTGGGAGTGTGGAAGTTAGTTGATTTGCCAGATGGTCATAGGAAAATCAATACAAAATGGGTATTTAAGTGTAAGAGAGACGACAGAGGAGTTGTTGTAAGGAACAAAGCTCGACTCGTTGTTCAGGGCTTTAGTCAACAGGAGGGGATTGATTTTACAGAAGTCTATGCTCCTGTAGCACGACTAGAGGCAATCAGAATTTTCCTTGCATTTGCGTCCTGGAAGAACTTCAAAGTATATCAGCTAGATGTAAAATCGGCGTTTCTTTATGGGAAGGTCAAAGAGGAGGTTTATGTCGGACAGCCGCCGGGCTTCACCGACCCAATCCACAAAAACAAGGTCTACTTATTGGACAAAGCGCTGTATGGTTTACACCAGGCCCCGAGAGCTTGGTACGAGACTTTGTCTCAACACCTACTAGCCAACAAGTTCATTCGTGGAAAAGATTATGCCACTCTCTTCACTAAAGAGGTCGACGGTCATCTTCTGATAGTTCAGATTTATGTGGACGATATAATTTTTGGGTCAACAAATGAGAGTTTGTGTAAAGACTTTGAATCAGTGATGAAGCAAAAGTTCGAAATGTCATCAATGGGGGAGATGAAATTCTTTTTGGGTCTACAAGTTGAACAACTTCCTGACGGAATTTTCATTCACCAGACGAAGTACGTTCGTGATATTCTAGAGAAATTTGGGATGTCAAGTTCTACTCCAGCTGCTACCCCACTTGCAACAAATCATGGGATTCACCCAGATCTCACCGGAGACAGGGCTGATGAAACTTTCTACCGTTCCATGATAGGTTCTTTGATGTACTTAACTGCTTCACGTCCTGATATCATGTACCCAACGTGCCTCGCAGCAAGATATCAATCTAACCCGAGAGCTTTGCATATGATCATTGTTAAGAGGATATTTCGCTACCTGAAAGGAACTCCTTCATTGGGGTGGTGGTATCCTAGGAAAGGCGACTTTACACTCGAAGGGTATTCCGATTCGGATTTCGGATGCTGCAAAGTCAATTCAAAATCAACAACTGCAGGATGCCAGTTCTTTGGACCTAGATTGGTTACCTGGCAGTGTAAGAAACAAACGTCTGTGGCGCTATCTACAAGTGAAGCGGAGTACGTTTCTGCTAGCAGTTGCTGCTCTCAGATCCTGTGGATGCAGCAACAGATGCGCGACTACGGTTTGCAGTTTCTTAACACACCTCTTTTTGTTGATAATGAGGCAGCTATAAATATAACAAAGAATCCAGTACATCACGCTAAAACTAAACAGATAGAAATTTGTCATCCCTTTATTCGCGATTGTTTCGAGAAAAAGTTGATTCGAATTGATAAAATCCACACTGACGAACAGAAAGCTGATTTACATACCAAAGCTTTTGATAAAAATCGGTTTAAATATTTGTTAAAACTGAACGGTATGAAGATTCTTTCGGTGTCGGATGGCATAATTGGCGTTGATGAGTGTACTGTTGCGGATGAAGATGAGAAACAATCTGCAATGGTTTGTCGATTTTTTACTTGTTTTGGTATTTAGGGGGAGTAGATAGATGTATATAGATACATTTTCAGAAAATACAAAAACATGATAAAATTTTAAAATACAAAAACAATATAAAATCTGAAAAAGAGCTTGTGTATATAGGGAAAATGATAGTACATCGGCTAGACAATTACAGTATGCTAAAGATTTGTAAAGTTTAAATGAGTTAAACAGTCTCACTAATGATGTGTCGATAGGTTTTTGCACATTTAGTAGATTTATTCGGGATATAAACCTAAAATTTAAACTTGTGAAATTCGTGGGGAACACTACTTGGATATATAGGTAACCCCTGAAATCTCGTTTGAAAGGTCTCGTATTCTGATATACTAGGTTTTTATACTCAATGATGTCTGGGGTATTATTCCGGGACTTCTGCTGAATGGAAGTTCTGACCTAGTCCTCGAATAATACTTTCCACAAATGCTTGAAACATAGCATAAACCCTCAGCATGCTGATGAAACAATAAAATTGATAGTCGCTGCTGTTGTAGCTAAAAGATCCTCTAAAGGGGACATACCGTAAAGTCGAAGCTGATATCTCTCTGCGCATACGGAAGTATCGACCTGAGATCCCTCGGCCCTCGCATTACCTAATTTATGTACAGATATCATTGTAGTATACTCACCTGTAAGACTGAATATTGGGATTCTGGATACGGGAGTATATTCAAGAGGTGGGACACATGAATGAGCTAAGTTCATAAAACATCTAAATCGTATCCTGAGTAATTTGAAATGTGTGTGAGAATTTAAGATGGATCAGTATATCGACAATCGAGGTGAATTGTTTAAGTCTGAGTATGAAATGAAGCTTAACGGTACTTGTAATTTTGTCTGATAGCTGATATGATTCTCTGACACGCTCGAAAAAAATATGTTTGTAAATAGTTTACTTTGTTTACTTTCTGCAATTTAAGTTTCTGTATTTCATTTCTTAGTTTAGAACACTTTATAAAATCCAAAAAGATTTTATTTCTGCTTTATTTTTTGACAAACCAAAGTGGAGAGTTAATCGTTGGATTCTTGAAGATTGAAGCAGATGCAGGAAAAGTTCTGAGCTGAAGAATGAGGAGAGCTTACTTTGATAGAAATTGGTTTGCTGAACAAGTTAAAACAAGTTCATTAATTTGATGCTTGTTACATTTTTCAGAAAATATTTGAAAATGTTTTTCAAAATCAGTTTGATTCATCAAATGATCAACCGAGGTCATTAAGTTGAACTTGGTAGATTAATTGAGTAATCAGGGTCATTAACTTGGACCTGAATACTTGAGTGGATTTCTAAAACTGATTGAGTTTGTGATTTATTGTTGAAAAGATAGTTTGTAATGTTTGATGTTTGAGACACAGGTTTTGGATGTTGGTGCATTCATCTGTCGTCTTCGTCATATATCGAGTCTCGGGTTTGTTGCGAAGTTGTTCAAGCATGATGTCATGATGACATCATCAAAGTGACATCATCAATGACATCATCACAAGAGAGAAATCAGATTGTCATAATTTGTCGGTTTCGCTTGAATGATAATTGTTTTAGAGGTTTCGCTTGAAGACAAGAATAGAAGGCTTTCGCTTGAACTTGTAAACATGTGGGTTTCGCTTTTGATGTTGTTAGGTAGTTTCAAGCGAATCCATGTTCCTATAAATAGGTGAGTTGGTCTTTCATTTCAAGCAAACAGACCAGAGGTCTTAGAGAGTGTACCGAAGTGCTGTCGGTATAACTTTTGATAGTAATCACTGTTAAATCAATATATAAGTTGTTTAAAGTGATATTCAAGCTGTTTCTACATTTGTTTCTTAGTTTCCGCCTCTGAAACGGATTAAATCTCTTCTGAACGACTCGTTTGGGTCACAAAACGATCCTACAAGTGGTATCAGAGCTCAGGAGGAAGAGATTTCGCAAAAACAGCTCGTTTTCATCACTAATTCTGTTTCTACACCATTCTTTTTCGAAATTTAAAATTTTTACGGTTAAAAACGGCTCAAACTTTCACACATTGTGCGCATACATGTATTAACAAATCCTGGAAAGTTTCAGAACTTAAATCGACTTAAAACCGGTTAAAATCAGTGTTTCGCTTGTAATGTTGTTCGAATTTGCTGACATCGTCTGGCTTTCGCTTGAAATTGACATGTTTCACTTGAGTTACCTTTCGCTTGAAAAACGCTTGAAGGTGTCTGTCAACAGTAATCTGCTTCATTAATTGTCTCAGGACTTCATGTTACGTGAAGATAGACTGTTTGAGTGTGTACATTGATTTGTGTGTAACATTCTGATCTAGGTTGTCAATTAGTTGGGACAAGATATCACGAGTTCTTGTGTCAGTTTGCACGAGATGTTCAGAATCATTTGTTATTTCATGTGATATTGGTTTGTAGGGCAAGTATTATTACGTGAATCATGTGTTGAGTGTCAGTTTGCATGGGAAGATATGTATTGATTCATGTGATATTATCATTTCAGATCTTGAAAATTGAAGTTCTGGTTGCATCGGTTTGTTCATAGTTATTAAATGTTTGCATGTGATAGTGGATTTGTGTCAGCCCATGTGAAAGCCTTCGGCCCATGTGAAAGCCATCGGGTCATGTGTTCTTTTATTGAAATTGTCAGCAAAAGTTTTTGGTATTGAAATTGTCGGTCAATCTTTATTGAATATTAGACCAAAGTAAATCAGTACAGCTCTTGTATGTTTGTGAGTTAGTGGATTTTTAGGTCCAATCAGAAGTAAATGGTCATTATTGTTTACACATGATGTCTTCGGTTTAATTTGACTAGTACAAGTGTATCAGTTCACATATTCGACCCAATCATTTGTTTCAAGTACATTTGATCTGATCAAAATTCTCGGCCCAAGTTGCACCATCATTCTCGACCCAATCAACATTTTCTTGTAGTGGGTCAGATTGTTGAATTTTAATTGTTGAAGTATTAAAGTGCGGCCCAAGAGAAGTGAATTGTTTGTCTAAATTTCACTCGTCCAAGTCTTCGACACGAGTTCTAGATCGATTTAAACGTCACACACATTCACATATTCAATTTGTTTAAACTGATTGTTTGTTTGTTTGTTTCAGGTATATTTTTAAAAGGTGATCTATCTGGGACTTAATATTTCGCTTAACGGGATTGTCTTGATAAACGTGTTTACGAATCATGGATATCAATTTCTTTAATATGACAAGTGAAACTTTTAATAGAATAAATGTACTAAAGAAAGAGTTTGATTTGTTTTCAGGTTGTCCAGGAGAAAGTACAAAGAGTCTCATTGAGAGATATTGTCATCTTGTGCGTACCATGTCTCAGTTGAAAATTACTAAAACTCCAGCAGAATGGGTTAAAAAGCTTGCTGATGCTTTACCACAAAAAGAATGGGGTACATATCTCATGATTCTGAAGAATTCTGGACAGTTTAGTAGATTGTCAATTGCTCAATTCATTGAAAAACTTGAAGAACAAATTGATAACAGTGATGATGATGAGAAAAGTCAAGATGAAGAGTCTGTTTCTCAAGAAGAAAAGAATGAACAAAGTGAAGAAGTCAAGGTTGTTGAGAAGATGGTGGAGATAGAAAAGATAGTTGAAGTTGAAAAGATAGTTGAAGTCGAGAAGATCGTTGAAGTCACAAAACCCTGTCTTACATGTTTAGAGTCTTGTAAACAATGTATAGAGAAAGATGAGAGGTTTAGTGAGTTAGAAAAGTTGAAAGAAAAGTTGTTGTTTGATGTAAATAATTTGAAACAGACATATGATGTATTGAACAGAACTGTGAATAGTCTGGAAAAGACTAACTCTGAAAGAGAGAAAGCTTTGAAGATGTTGAATGCTACCATGATGACAAAGCAGAAAGAGATCAACTTGTACATAGAAGAATGTGCAAAGTGGAAGAAAGAGTTGGATAGTGAAGCAACTGAGAATGAAAGAATCAGAAGATTGTTGCAAAGTTACAAAGGTTGTGACTACATAATTGATAGAATTTATCCAACAGTTGAAGGATTTGAAGCGTTTCAAGGTGAAGAAACAAAGCCAAAGAAGAAAAAGGATACTGGTAAGAAACAGGGTGTATGTTATAATAAGTGTTCGCCTCCGATTTGGGAAGGGTACTCGTCTAGAAAACCTAACGAGGAAGAACTAAAACAGGCAGTCAATATTAAGTTAGAATCCGAGATAACCGATGTTTTACCGGACAATATTGACGTCACGTTCACAGCGTCCGACACAGATCATGAGTCAGAACTGATAAAACGAGTGGTCGATCAGGTGTTGGATAAGGATGAAGAGTCAGAGTCAAAGTCCGAGTTCAAAAGTTCGTGTCAGTCAGTTGGGAGTTCGAGTTCGTCCAAAAGGAGTTCAAAATCGTCGGGAAAACGGGTTTATAGTAAAGAGTTTTTATTGTCAAAATCTAATTTGGATGATGAAACATTTGAAATTGCATATACTTTGAATGGTTCTGACAAATTATATTTTGATAAAGAATTTCCAATAAGAGGTGTTAAACCTGAAATGATCAAAAAGGTTTTCAAACTAACAGAAATTAATATTTCTGAAATAAAAGATGAAAATCTTAATGTAAAACCTAAACCTTACACTTCAAGAGTACAACAACGTTTGAACAAGAAAAAGGGTTACAATTCTGGTTCTGGTTTTCAAAAGAAACCAAACCACAATTGTAGCTACAAAAAGAAAGGACTTGGTTTTATTCCACCTGAAAACTATAAAAATGAAAAATATGTTCGAGATTTTAAATCAAAAATGACATATGTTGCAGGAACTAGCCATGAAGAGGAAGCAAAAAGCTCATCCTAGAAACAATCTAACCAAGAATTTCTTGCTGAAAAAAGAAAGAATGAAGCTTATGTGAAGAAAGAGACAAGAATCTGTTTCCGATGCAATGAAGCTGGTCACATTGCATGGAACTGTCCAAAAGCGACAAACACAAAACAGGGAGTTTCTGGAAAACTGAAAGAAGTTATTGTTGATAATACGGAACCACCAACTGAATGATTTAAAGTGTTTAAAAATTCTACATATGAAGTTGGTGAGTGTTCCAAAAGATTTTACAAGAAACGGGGAAATCTTGACAACCAAACTTGGGTTGTTAAGAAATCAGAGGTAAAATCTGGCGATGAATCTGATTCCACAAAGTCAGAGGAGCCACAATTTGATGAGAGTGTTTAAAAATCAGTTTTTTCAATGGATGATGAGAACTTTCCACCATTGAGGGCTGAGAATTTTAAATCAAAAGTTGGAAAAGTTGAAATCTCAAATCAGTTTTATTCTGAGAAGGATAATTTTGATGTTGAGAAAGCGTTTAATGGGAAAGTGAAGAAAATTTTCGGAAAAATGGTTGAAGGGAAAGTGAAAGGGGTAAAGGAGTTTTATGCTAAAAAGAAAGCAACTTACGCCCCAACTGCTTCTGAATTGAAAACACCCAAGGCTGGTCAGGCTTGGGTGGATATTTTCTTTCATTGAAAAACCTGACTTGCCGGAGATCCCAAGTTTGTAATTGCGGATCAGGAATCGGCATCTTTCTTAGTAATTGATTGTGTGATTGAATCTTAAAGTTTGTTAAAATTTACAGATTGAGGAATTGCCGGAACTCCCAGGTTGGTAAGCGAGGAGTAGGAATCGGCACTTTGAGAATTCAACCAACAAGATGATGATTGGTTGAAAATGTTTGATTGGATTGATTTTACAAGTGGTAAATCAGGGACATTAAATTGTATCTGATTTCCTACAAGTGGTTGAAAAACAATATGATGAACCAAATCCCTAACCTACTAATGGTTTATAAAATCAACAAAACTAATTTTCCGGAAAAACCATTTTGATTAAAACAAACTTAAGTGTTTTGAGATCACAATGGGAAAATAGTTTGTTGTGAGGGGGAGTTCTGATTGTTTATGCCAAGTGGATGGCGAATTGAAGTGATTCGATATCAGTTGTCATCTTACTTGTACAGTTTGTTTTCAAATTTCCTAAAATGTGTTTGCATTTTAGGGGGAGTAAGAAATTTTCAGAAAATCCAAAAACATTAGAAAATTTGAAAAAGCCAAAAACATGATAAAATGAAAAATGAGTTTTGTTGTATAAAAGAGGAGATGATAGTACATCAGTGGACTGTCACAGCATGCTAAAGAAATGGAAAGTCAAAATGTGATAAATCAATCAATCAATCATACCTAGTAAAATCCCACAAATAGCAGAGCTATTGGTAGGGTTTGGGGAGGGTGGCATGTAAGCACACCTTACCCCTATCCCTAGGGATAGAGAGGCTGCTTCCAGTGAGACCCTCGGCTCCAAAACACATACTTAAATGAAAAAGCCTAGTAGATTTGCGATAACGATACAAACTTAAATGAAAAAGCCTAGTTCTAGTGGAAAACATGTTCAAAAGCATAGTACTTAGTTTTGTCCTTCTTAACTGTGTGCCTACTCAGTAATCGCTGATTGTCGAAAGACATAAAACTGGTTAAGTTTGTGAACTTTCACAACTTTGCTGAAAAGTCGTTGTGATTGTGCATTTTATTTTGCAAAGATTTAAACTTGTTTTATTTCTTTATTTTGTTTAAGCATCGGACATCCTCTGCGTATACGTGAGTATCGACCTGGATGTTGTTGCCTAAACGTTCTGCTTTATTTTCTTTGGTGTTTCGTTTAAGCTTTGGACCTCCTCTGCGTATACGGAAGTATCGATCTGGTGGTTAAAGCCTAAACAACTTCAACTTGTTTTATTTTTCTTATTTTGTTTAAACATTGGACTTTCTCTGCGTATACGGAAGTATCGACCTGATTGTTAATGTTTAAACATTCTGCTTTGTTTTTGCACAAATCACAGTTGATAAAGTTTAAAGGCATTACTTGAGTCAGTGTATTGCATGATGAGGGGATATGCTAAGATCGTGGGGTCCATAAGAACTTAGTGCTAAATTAATATACCTTAAACGTATCGGTAAGCATGTCGAAAGTTTTTAGATTGAGCTTAAGTGGATAACAATATCGTCAATCTATGTGAATCGTTTAGAGCTTAAAATGAAATCAAGCTTAATGGTGCTAGTGATTTGTCTCAAAAACTGATATGATCCTCTTACGCGAACTCACAAAAATATTGTCTGTAAATATTTCTTTATTGCATTTCTGTTTCATTCAAAAATCCAAAAAGATTTTAGTGTGTTTTAGCATAAATTTTGAAAAATACAAAAAGATTTTCGAAAACTGATGTTGATGAGCTGATTTTAAAAATTCCAAGTGCTAAACAAGATGAACTGGTTTGGGAGTGTGCGTTTAAAAGAATAAACTGTTTTTGAGAAAGAAAGTTAGATTAGTTAATCAAGGTCATTAATTTGAACTTGATGTAACTATTTCCAGTAAGTTTTTCTTATTGATTTAAGTAAAAACTTATGTTTTGTTGAGAAGTGTGCAGGAGATGAGCTTGAACAAGAATTAAAGCCAGGGATTGATCTCAAGGTGATAGCTAATTCCAGACGGCGATCCCATCATGATGAGAGAGGGAGTCTGACGAGTTTAGAACCAAAGAGAAGATCCTGGTATATGCTAAGAAAGAAAAAAAGGCTGATAAAGACTGAAGGTTGAGAATACTCGAGACTTAAGACTCGTCAACATCTGATGGGGAGTCTGTTGGTGCATTCATCTGTCGTCTTCGTCTTATATCGAGTCTCGGGTTTGTTGCGAAGTTGTTCAAGCATGATGTCATGATGACATCATCAAAGTGACATCATCAATGACATCATCACAAGAGAGAAATCAGATTGTCATAATTTGTCGGTTTCGCTTGAATGATAATTGTTTTAGAGGTTTCGCTTGAAGAGAAGAATAGAAGGCTTTCGCTTGAACTTGTAAACATGTGGGTTTCGCTTTTGATGTTGTTAGGTAGTTTCAAGCGAATCCATGTTCCTATAAATAGGTGAGTTGGTCTTTCATTTCAAGCAAACAGACCAGAGGTCTTAGAGAGTGTACCGAAGTGCTGCCGGTATAACTTTTGATTGTAATCACTGTTAAATCAATATACAAGTTGTTTAAAGTGATATTCAAGCTTTTTCTACATTCGTTTCTTAGTTTCCGCCTCTGAAACGGATTAAATCTCTTCTGAACGACTCGTTTGGGTCACAAAATGATCCTACATTGGACTTCATTATTCCCACGGAAGCCAATTGTCAAAGCTTGAACCAGATCAAGACCTCAGATTCTAGCATATTGAGAGGGGGAGTCTATGAAAGGGGGAGTCTGGATCAAAGATCAAAGGGAAGTCTGAAGATGAAGCCAGGACAAGATTGTGAACTTGTGAAGATAGAATGCTTAAGATGAAAAGACAGAGTTGGAGAAAAGACCAAGACTGAAGACTCGGAGCTGAAGACTTCGTCAACATCCAATGGGGAGTCTGTTGGTGCATGAGATGTCTGTTGACTACGTGTATATCAAGTCTTAGGTCAAGATAGGTCAACATAGGAGCTTGATAGTTAGAATTAGGGTTTTATGTTGATGTTTCGCTTATGTGAACAATTAGTGTAAGGTTTCGCTTATTAGTCATTAGAGGTTTCGCTCATTTGGTTAAGCAAGAGGTTTCGCTCATTTGGCAATGTCATTGGAGCGAAACCACAGGGACTATATATAGTCAGTATGAGCGAAACCAGATCATTGAAGTCAGGAACTTGGAGCGAAATCTAGTCATATGCTGTGTAACGAAACTCTGTCAAATTGTATTCAGAAAGCATCAATAGAGAAGGAATTGAAAAGGAAAAGCTGTTGTAACTTCGTGTACATTGATTCCGCCTTTATACGCGAAGATGAACGTTCTCTACTGACTTTTCGGGGTCGAAAACCGGTCCAACAAGTGGTATCAGGTAACCAATCTAGGTCCAAAGAACTGGCATCCTGCAGTTGTTGATTTTGAATTGACTTTGCAGCATCCGAAATCCAAATCGGAATACCCTTCGAGCGTAAAGTCGCCTTTCCTAGGATACCACAACCCCAATGAAGGAGAACCCTTTCAGAGTAGATAGATGTATATAGATACATTTTTAGAAAATACAAAAACATGATAAAATTTTAAAATACAAAAACAATATAAAATCTGAAAAAGAGCTTGTGTATATAGGGAAAATTATAGTACATCGGCTAGACAATTACAGTATGCTAAAGATTTGTAAAGTTTAAATGAGTTAAACAGTCTCACTAATGATGTGTCGATAGGTTTTTGCACATTTAGTAGATTTATTCGGGATATAAACCTAAAATTTCAAACTTGTGAAATTCGTGGGGAACACTAGTTGGATATATAGGTAACCCCTGAAATCTCGTTTGAAAGGTCTCGTATTCTGATATACTAGGTTTTTATACTCAATGATGTCTGGGGTATTATTTCGGGACTTCTGCTGAATGGAAGTTCTGACCTAGTCCTCGAATAATACTTTCCACAATGCTTGAAACATAGCATCACCCTCAGCATAAATGATAAGACAATAAAATTGCTTAGCAATGCAGTTGTAAAAAAGATCCTCTAAAGGGGACATACCGTAAAGTCGAAGCTGATATCTCTCTGCGCATACGGAAGTATCGACCTGAGATCCCTCGGCCCTCGCATTACCTAATTTATGTACAGATATCATTGTAGTATACTCACCTGTAAGACTGAATATTGGGATTCTAGATACGGGAGTATATTCAAGAGGTGGGACACATGAATGAGCTAAGTTCATAAAACATCTAAATCGTATCCTGATTAAATTGAAATTTGTGTGAGAATTTAAGATGGATCAGTATATCGACAATCGAGGTGAATTGTTTAAGTCTGAGTATGAAATGAAGCTTAAAAGTACTTGTAATTTGTCTGATGTTGGGATTGAACCCTATCAGAGGAACAGATAATTAAAGCCAAAACTGGATCAGAGCAGTGGATCCAGAATAAGCAGACGATTACAGTTAGTTCATGCAAATCTCTCCCCTTGAAAGTGGTTTTGTATCTGCTGACCTCCTATCTGCTGATCTTACTAAGTGCTGACCTACAACTGCTGCTGTGCATCTACTGACCAATGTCAAAGACTGATGGAAGACCAAAGCTCTGCTGACTCAATCTACTGCCTTGAGTCAAGTACTGCTGATCCGGACAGGCACTGCTGGGTTCACAGCAGTGGAAGGATGCAGCAGCTGTTTAAGTGTCTTTTATGTAAAGAAATGTAATAGCAGTAGTTAGTACATCAGAGTTTGTATAGATCAGAGGTTAGAGTTTGTTAGGAGGTTAGATGTCACTTTCATGGTGACGTCAGCTAAGATGCTCAGTGGTTTGCAAGTGCCTATAAATAGTTCAGTACTTTGTACTGTTCTATTAGCTCTTTCACAACATTGTCTTCTTTGCATGAACAAACTACTGAGCTCTGGCTGAGGGGGAGTTTGCATTCATTCATCAATCATTGTAATCGTTGTTGAAACAAATTCAATCTTTCGATTCATTGTGTAAAGATGTTTGATTAAAGTATTACTCTCGTTTGATTGTATGCAAAGTTTGTTTTCATCTTAATTCCGCTGCACAACTCTTTCATTTTCATCTTAATTTCAAACGAAAATACAATCAAAAAGAAACTCAGATCCAACAATTGGTATCAGAGCTTGGACAGTCAAATTTGATTTAACAATCATTTTGACGTAAATAGTTCAGCTCATAACAGTTGATACTGATCGTTTGTTCGTCCGTTGAAAAACAGAGCAAGGATTAATCACCATTAAAGTTGATTTCTCAGTGTCTGTAAAACAACAAGAATGACGTCACAATCTCAAGATGATAAAAACAACATCGGCTTGCTTTTTAAACCACCTATGCTAAAAAGAAATGAGTACAACATCTGGCAGAGGAGGATGGGTCACATCCTCGCTCAACAAAGCACATGTTGTTGGAAGTCTGTCATTTATGGTCCCCATGTTCCTTCAGTGCCAAGTGCTGAAGATGCTAAAAAGTTCGTTCCAAAACCAGTTGAAAATTATACCGAAGCCGACTTTCAAAAGATCGAACTAGATGCTAAATCGTTTAGCATCGTAGCATCAGCGCTGCCCAATGAGATATATGCTGGACTGTTACACTGTAACAGTGCCAAAGAATTATGGGACGCACTTAAGGAACAGTTTGGGGGAACTGAGGAAGTCATAGAAAACAATAGGGAAATCCTGAACCAACAATATGAAACATTTTGCTACGTTAAAGGCGAATCACTAACGCAACAATTTGAGCGTTTCAGTTGTCTCATCAGTGAACTGAGGCTTGTTAACACCACTTTTACAAACTCAACTCAAAATAGCAGGTTCCTCAGGTCACTGCCAGAAAAATGGGACACTATAGCTTTTGTCACCCGAAACTCACGTGAATTCAAGGATCTGACCTTGACCCAACTCCACGGTCGACTCCTGACCTACGAAAGGGAGTTGAACCAGAAAAGGAGGTTACAAGAGTCAGGAAAAGTTACCGATGATTACACTTTCGGTAATACTGCTCTTCTGGGTCAAGAAGAATCTGGGAGCAGTGGTAAGGATCAGGGTTATGATCACTTCATTGACATAATTGCTGGTGAAAATTTTAACAACCCTGATTCTCACTCTGCTAGTTATGCATTCACTGCAAACGAAAACCAGATGTCAGACAATTTAAGTTTTGAACTAAATGATTTGCAACATTTTGATCCCACTGATTTAGAGGAAATGGACATCCTGCACCAACTGGCTTTGCTAAGTGTTAGAACTAGAAAGTTCTACAAAAGAACAGGGCGAAAATTCCCAGGTTTGCATGGGAATCTAAGGGTTGGGTTGGATAAATCGAAAATCAAGTGCTACAAGTGTAATAGGTTGGGACATTTTGCTAGGGAATGTAGGAGTCAAACTACTGGTCCCATAATTACTCATCCTAGCTCAAATCCTAGACCTCAAAACCAAAACACTGTGCACTATGCCCAATATGCCCCAGCAGCTCAAGTGAACACTGCTCACTATGCTGCTGCCCCTGTGCCAGTACATTATGTCCAAACTACTGTTCCACAAATCCAATATGTTCAAACCCCTGCTCCACAGGTACAAGTGCAACCTGTTGCACCTCAAACCACTGCTCCAGCAGCAGCACAACCAGATCAACAAAGTTTTTTCACTCAAGGGTTTGTTGACTGGAGCAGTATGCCTGATGATCTTAGTGATGAAAATTTTGCACTCTATGCTTCTAATGATTCTTCACATGATGAGTTTTGTTTGATGGCATTAGAGTCAATACAGGAGGGGGTTGAAACTGAGGAGGAACAGCAGTGCTTTGAAACAGTGGAAGAGGTGACTGAAGCAGTGGTTACTGTTGTGGCTGGTGACCTACTGTTGGGAGAAAGTTCAGGTACCCTGATTGAACCAATGACAGATCCATGGTCCGTAGAGGACAAAGAAGAAGAGAAAGAAGAAAAGGCTGGTGAAAAGAAGGTGAAAGCTGATGATGAAGAAGATCATCAATGTGATTGTGCAATGATGGCAGCTGCCAAGGTATCTCCTCAAGTTCTTGAAAAACTGTGTTCTGACAATTGCATAATTGCTTTTGCTAACATTAAAGAGGTGAATGAAAACCTTCGGGATAAAATCTTGTCTGATGAGGTCAAATTTGAAAGGTCTTTAAAAGAACTTAAAAACAAATTGACTGAAAAAGAAAAAGAGAACAGCTGTCTAAAAGAAGAGCAAAGTATAACCAAAACCCAACTTCAAACTATGGTAGAAAAATTCCAAGTTTGCAAAAAGGAGTTGGAGTCCGCCCAGATTACTTGTGAAAGATGGGTGGAATCCTGCAAAGGATATGAGGTTATGCTTGAAAAACAGAGAAAAAGCAATGTGAAATTTGGGGTTGGCTATAGAAAACATGATGATGAAAACACTGCTTTTGAAAAATCTGTTCAAACCACTGATGTAACCACTGAGTTCATCCCCACAAACAAGAATGGCCAAGAAGTGAAAATCACTGACAAACTTGGTAACAAAATCACACTTGACAGACCAATGGAATCCTCTACTTTTGAGGAGCTTGAAGAATACCAGTTTAAACCAAAATGGTCTGATGAGTGTGACATTCTTGAAAATTTCAAGCCAATGGACTTTACATCAACTGATGGTGTCAAGGCTCCAAAAGCTAAAGTCATACCTCTCAAGGACATCCCAGCAGTGGTTAAAACCTCCGCTGCAAAGGAGTCTGAAAAGAGAAAGAAGAAAGAAAAAATTGATAACTTGTTTTGTGAATTCTGTGAGAAAATGAATCATCTAACAAAAGATTGTTTCCACTTAAAAGCTTATGATTTAAACAGAACAAGTGTCATTGTTTCAGCTGAAGGTTGCATTGTCTGTGGTAAAACAAACCACAAAACTCAAGCATGTGTGTATCTCAAAAACTTTGATGTGAAAAAGAATGAGTACATTGCTAAAACATCCTTGAGTCCATCATCATCATCAACATCTGTCAAATTCACCAAGAAACAACCACTGTTTGTGCCAGTTCAGGTTACTGATGCACCCCCTGCCAATCAGTTCAGAAAAGGCAGAGAAAAACAGTCTTACCAAAGGATTCCTCACGTTTATGAGGCCTACAAAAGGCCCTCTAAACCCAAAGTGAACAAGCATCCTTTTGGTTATCAGCAGATGATTGGTCAGGACCCACAACAGTGGTTAGAGAAACACTGTCCTAAAACAGTTCAAACTCCTGACCTAACCACTGTCCATCATTCTGCATCCATCCCAGACACTGTTGAGACCCCATCCAAAGCCTTGTTGGCTTTGGAGACCTTAATGAACTAATCCTTTTACTTCATGTGCAGGGAGCTTCTGCATGCTTTGATAGTCTTTGGTATGTAGATAGTGGAGGCTCCAGGCACATGACAGGATGTAAAGCCCTCCTCAAAGACTTTAAAATCCATGGAGGGGGTGATATATCCTTTGGGAATAATAGTAAAGGAAAAGTTCTGGGGTCTGGAACAGTGCAATCTGGAAATGTAAAATTTGAAAATGTCAATCTAATAGACAATCTAAAATTCAACCTTCTGAGTGTGTCCCAAATGAGTGACAAGGGATTTGGGTCATTCTTCACAAAAGACTGTTGTAGGATTGTTGGACCAGAAATGGTCAAAAAGATTGAAGCAATAATCAACTCTGGTCAAACTAAACTTGTTGCTCAAAGAAGTGGTAATGTTTATGTTGTTGACATGTCAAAAAAGTGTCCCAGAGCTGATGCCTGTCTGTTCTCAGCTGCCTCTAACAAAGAGACAGAACTTTGGCACAGAAGGCTGGGACACACAAATCTTAAGACAATCACAGAAATTTCAAAAAATGGTTTGGTGAGAGGCCTACCACAAAAATTGTTTTCATGTACTGAACATTGCATTTCCTGTTTAAAAGGAAAACAGCATAAAAGTTCTTACAAGTCCATTGAAGAGTCCAAAACAACCCAGTGTTTGCAAATGCTACACATGGATTTGTTTGGCCCAGTTCAAGTCATGAGCCTCAAAAAGAAAAGATATTGTTTGGTTATTGTTGATGACTTTTCTAGGTTCACATGGACTTTCTTTTTGCACTCAAAAGATGAAACTGCGGGCATTTTGCAAGACTTTGTAATACAGGTTGAAAAGCAATTTGACCTTCCAGTGAAAAGCTTCAGGAGTGACAATGGCACAGAATTCAAAAATAGGGAGTTGGATGCCTTCTGTGTGAAGAAAGGGATTGTAAGGCAGTACAACATCCCTAGAACACCAGAGCAGAATGGGGTAGTGGAAAGGAAGAACAGAACTCTGATTGAGGCTGCCAGAACCATGCTTGCAGATTCAGGTTTGCCATTAACTTTCTGGGCAGAGGCAGTAAACACTGCTTGCTATGTTCAGAACAGAGTTTTAATAAACCCCAGGCACAAAAAGACTGCCTATGAAATTCTGTATAAAATTAAACCACTGATCTCATATTTCAAAGTGTTTGGCTGCCCATGCTTTATTTTGAACTTAAAAGATTCCATTTCAAAATTTGCAGCCAAAATTGATTGTGGTTATCATCTAGGATACTCAACCACTGCCAAGGCCTACAAAGTGTTCAATACACGGACCAAGGCAGTGGAGGAGACTTTGAATGTTAAGTTCAATGAACTCTCATCAATGAAAATCCCAGCAAATCCTGCAGATCTGTTTGATCTTGAAAAATTTACTTTTGAAAATACTGCTGTCAAGACTAACAGTGCAGGTCCATCAGAGGATACAACACCAGACTATGGGTATGAAATCATCATCCCTCAAAGGTCTGCCACAAAGGGAAAAGCACCAGCTATTCAAAACAGTTGTCAGCTGTTCAAAACAGTTGTCAAAGCTCAACCACTGCTACCTCAACAGTTGTTGACCAAAGTAGCCCATCAACCACTGCTTCCACATCCTCAAACACTGCTGATAAAAGTCCTCAACCAGTGGGTAAAAGTCAGCAGTTGTCCACTTCACATTACCTCATATTCCACCACCTTTTGAAGCCACTGCTGGATCATCAAAGTCCCCAGCAGTGGTTAGCTCAGATGATACACATTTGCAGCCTTCACCAACCAATGCCATCATACCATACCAAAGAGATTTAATTTTCTTGAGATCTCATCCACCTGATCAAATCATTGGCAACATAAATGAAGGGGTGCTCACAAGAAGTCAAACCCAAAACATTTGTCTTTTTGCTGGTTTTCTATCACTCCATCAGCCAGTCAAGTACCAAGAGGCACTGAAAGACAACAGCTGGGTAGAAGCCATGCAAGAGGAGCTCCAACAGTTTAAAAGACAACAAGTATGGGAGCTTGTACCACTATCAGAAGAGGTTAGTCCCATTGGCACAAAGTGGGTCTTCAAGAACAAAACTGATGAAAGGGGTATTGTTGTCAAGAATAAAGCCAGGCTTGTGGTTCAAGGTTACAGACAGGAAGAGGGGATTGATTATGATGAAACATTGGCCCTGTTGCAAGATTGGAAGCCATTAGACTGTTCCTGGCCTTTGCTGTCAACCACAATATGAAGGTGTTTCAAATGGATATCAAAAGTGCTTTCCTCTATGGTACAATTCAAGAAGAGGTGTATGTTTGTCAACCTCCAGGTTTTGAGGATCCATTTTATCCAGATCATGTCTACAGGCTAAACAAAGCCTTGTATGGCTTGAAACAAGCACCAAGGGCCTGGTATGAAACTCTTTCCAACTTCCTACTCTCAAATGGTTTCAAAAGAGGTACCATTGATAAAACACTGTTTTTAAAATGGAGAGGGAAGGATTTAATGATTGTCCAGATTTATGTGGATGACATTATTTTTGGAAGCACATGTAACTCAATGTGTGAAGAGTTTAGAGAACTCATGACAGCTGAGTTTGAAATGAGTGCTATGGGTGAGCTGCAATGCTTTCTTGGTCTCCAAGTACAGCAATTGCAAAATGGAACTTTCATTCATCAAAGCAAATATGCTAAAGAACTTTTAACCAAATTTGATATGAATGATTGTAAACCATGCAGCACACCCATGCCAACAAATAAGTTGGTCATGTCTGATGAAAAGGATGAGCTGATTGACCAAACACTTTATAGAAGCATGATTGGGTCTTTATTGTACCTAACTGCATCTAGACCAGACATCATGTTTGCAACATGTATCTGTGCAAGAAGTCAATCAGCTCCCAGAAAATCAAATCTCATTGCTGTAAAAAGGATCTTCAGATACATAAAAGGTGCTCCCACACTTGGTATCTGGTATCCAGCTAATGGGAACATCAAGCTTTCAGGTTTCTCAGACAGTGACTTTGCTGGATGTCACACCACAAGGAAGTCCACATCAGGAGGGTGCCAGTTTCTAGGTGATTGCTTAGTCTCATGGCAAAGCAAAAAGCAAGCAGCTGTTTCAACATCTACTGCTGAAGCTGAATACATTGCTGCTGCTAGCTGTACAGCCCAACTCCTGTGGCTTCAAAATCAGTTACTGGATTTTGGTATCACTGCCTTGAAGACACCACTCATGTTGGACAGTCAGGCAGCAGAAAATATCATCAAAAATCCAGTTTCCCATTCAACCACCAAACACATCGACATCAGACATCACTTTGTGAGGGATTGCTATGAAAAAGGTTTGATTTCTCTGCATCATGTCCCAACTAAAGACCAGCTGGCTGATGTGCTCACAAAAGCACTTGATACAGCCACTTTTGAAAGCTTGGTCTCTAGAATTGGGATGCTGAACATGGAATAACAAGCAACATCTTGTTTTTCTATGAATAAAAGCAACAAAATGTTTTCAGAAAATCAAAACTCCATCCTTAAAAATAGCTAAAAATGAAATTTTTTCATTAAAATCCTTAAAAGTCTGCCATTAACCACTGATTGTTCAAAAGTCTGCTTTCCTTCAAAAGTCTGTCCACTGCTGAAAGTCAACCCCTGCTCTCTCATTATTTTGATAAACTCTGTTGTTCAAAAGCAGTGTCTTATCCACTGATATGCTATCCACTGATAGTGAAAATCATCCACTGCTTTCATACCACTGCCTTCATCAGTCCCTATCACACAAGTACTGTCCTTCACTTTCACCAGGGGTTGTCACGTGGGCAGTACATATTGGTCAGACCTTTTGTAACGGCTGCCACCTCAGCATTCACTTTCTTCCCTATAAAATCCCCCACTCACCACCAAAACATGGTTTTACTGTCGAATTGAATTCTTAAAAATTCTCTTCTCAAAGCAGTTTTTCTTCTCATCTCTCACAAATTTCTTCGATCATTCATCTTCAAAATGACAAAATCGAAGTCATCTTCAAAACCCTTATCCAAATCATCTTCGAAAACAGCCTCTCAAAAGGAAATCTCCACTGAAATTCCACATAAACCTTCTCACAATCTCCTGGGTCTTCTCACAAAACCAGGAACCACCAAAGTTTTCGATTCCATCATTGATCTCATGGCAAAATCAAAGTACAAAACTTTGTTCACTGCCGATGCACCAATCTATTTGGCGACCCAAAGGGAGTTCTGGAAAAATGCAACCCTTGAAAAACAAGGAGACACTGCAACCACCATAAACTCTTCGATAAAGGGTAAAGTTGTCCAAATCACACCACAATCCATTTCAGAGGTCTTTCAACTCGGTGATCAGGAAGGTAAAATTTTTTTCACTAAAAACGAGTTACAAACTGACTTCATTGAGAGAGGGTATGAAGCCACAATGATGAAGAAAATTACCTTAGAAAAAGGTTATTTTCCATCTGCAACCAGATTTTTATTTCATACCCTCCTACTATGTGTTTCAAACAAAACCACTTCTTTCAATGAAATCCCTTTAAAGATTCAAAATCTGGGATATGCAATTCTTCAAGGAGAAAATTTTAACTATTCTCGGGAAATTTTTAAAGATTTGGTTAATAATGTTGAAACAAAATCATTCTTACTGTTTCCAAGGTTTTTAAGTTACTATTTTGCAAAGAAATTCAGTAAGGATGATTTAGCTGTAATAAACCAAGGTGATTCTACTCAAATAAACAGTTTAACAACTGAAACTTTTTCAAGAATGTTAGCACCTTGCAAAACACAAGCAGAGGTGCCTGAGCAGATTTTAGAAGTTACAACTGCTCCTTAGGTATCTGCTGCTGAGCCCACTGCTCAAGGTGATCAAAGCAGCAGCACAACTGTTTTGAAACCCACACCTAAAATCACCAAAAAGCCAACAAACAGAAAAACACAAAAACCCCCCAAAACCATCAAAAAGGCATCTCTGGAGGATGAGATACCAGAGCTCCTGCCAGTGACAACACAAAAGTCACAAGAAACCACTGCTGCTACTTCCTCACAGCAGTTGGTACAAATATCTCAACCCATAACCGAAACTCCTCCTGTTTCTTCACAAAAAGAACAGGTTGTACAAATAGGGTCTCCACATCATGATGCTCTGGAAACACTCGTTTCTATCATCCACAGTCCAATGCCCGGGACACATCCTATTTCTACACCAATCATCACATCCACAATTCCCTCACCAATAAAACCACTGTTGGATGCAATTGATTTGAACCAGGCATTAACCAGTCCTTCTCAATCACCTGATAATGAGAATATACCTCAACAACTGACTGGGTCTGATGTATCAATCTTTGCTAACCCACCAACACAACCTGAGGAGGTTACACCCCATGAGTTACAAGTAACTCTTGGTGGTAATCCAAGTGAAGCAGCCACTACAATTGTTGAACCTACAGGTCTACAGTTGGACAGTGGTTACATTAATAAGACTTCCTTGGAGGCAATTCCTTTTATAGCACCTCTGTCAACCACCAGTGGATTTATTTATCCTACTGGCAACATCAAAAGGTTGTCAAGTGTTGAAGGAAGAAGACCCCAGTACCAAGAAAAAGGGGCATCGGTGGTTAATGTTTGGAGTATACTCCCTACATCTACCACTGATAAAACCACTGCTAGTGGGAAATCAGATGATCCCATTGACTTGGGTGATGGTTTAAAGTACCAGAAATTGACGGATCGTATTGCAAAGCTTGATAACTCTGTTGCAGAACTCAAAGATATGCTACAACAGGTGTTACAAGTTCAGAAGGTACAATCAACTGCTGTTCCACCTCAAGCACCTGCTCCACAAAGGGCACCTGCTACAAATGAGCTCTGGAATCTATTTCAATCTTTTCTCCAACAACAAGCACAATTAGCAGATCAGCAACATGAAAAACATGTACAACAGCTGAGAAATGCAATGGAGTCAAGGTTCAACAACACTCAGGCTGATTTAAAGGCTCTCAAAACTCAGATCTTGCACACCACTGGCACTGCTCCTCCAAAACTACGCTACATTTATCAAATCCCAGAAGATAATGCCAAAAAGGGGGAGAAAATTAAGGAGTGGAAAAAGAAGGGTATAGAGGATGGTCTCTATCTTGAACCAGAAAATTCAAACATGACCAAAAAGATCCCTTTGCCAGATGGCAGCAAGAAAATTGATGTGACAACAAATGCACTAGCAGAAGCAGTTGCAAGTGTAAAACATGATAGAGAGGCCAAAAGGAAAGCCAGGGTGGACAGAATGGATCATCCAGATCAGGGTACTTCTGGGTCAAAGGATCATGAAAATCCTGTTGAGGAAAAGAAGAAGCCTACTAGAAAAGTAAGGCAACCCAAATCCATTCCAACCAGACATTCAAAGTCTGCTAAAAAACCACCATACAAAACAGCTGATGCAACAGGAGTTACAAAAACTACTGCTTGCCAAACAGTTGTTCCATCAACACACACCACTTCAACACACACAACATCCACTGTTTTACCATCATCACCACCAAAAACAACACCTGCTGACATACAGCAGAAGACAGCAGATGTTATAACATCTGTTGTAATGACAACAGTGGTTGAAACACCAGTTGTTTCAACAGCTGTTAGTCAATCACAATCCACTGCCACTACATCTACCACCACTGTTCCATCCAAAACATCATCAGTCCCTCCTACAAAAAGGAGAAGACTAATTCTCAAAGATGATGACAATTCACCACCACAAACATCTTCAAAATCTTTAGCACTTGTCACAATTCCAAAACCTGTTCCTCTCTCTTCAGTTAAAATGTACAAGCCCTTACCTCCTGCAGGTGTTCAATTTCCTCTTGAATTAGCAGCTGTTAGAGAAGAAATAAAATCTTTTTACTTTGAGGATGACCCTGCCAAAAGGAGTTTGCCATCAATAAAAGGATATCCCTGGCCTAAAAATGTTGATGAATATTTGCAAATCAAGGCCAAGCAAGCAGAGGATATCTCAAAGAAAAACACACAAGGGAAATCTGATAAAGAAATTGCACAGAGAAGTCAATATTTGCTCACACAAGTCAGATCCCTAGAGCAATTTGCAAAAAATGTTAGTCAACAAATTTCTGAAAGAGCATCTGAAACTCTGAAGAAAGACTACATTGAAAGCATCATGGCTCACAAGAAGTACAAAGGAGAGAGATACATGTACAAAGAGTGGACTATTCATGAACTTGAAAATGAAGCAGCAAGAATTCAAGACATGATAAAAAGGAAAGTCACTCACACTCCTCCTAACTGGGCAAAGTTTAGAAAGAATGTACCTGACAAACAGGAAGAGCTAAGGAGAATGAAAGAGGAACTGGTAGCAGCTGATTATGGAAACAAAAGACAAGTTGCTAGATGGAAAGAAGATGTGGTCAGGGCTACTTACAAAAAGCTGGAACAATTAAGAAAGAAAGATCCCACAGTTCCTCAAAAGCCTGACTATCCTGAAGCAGCGGTTTCAAAAAGACCATCAAAGCTGCAAATCAGGAGATCCACAGCTCCAGTTGGTGCTGCCATCTACAAAAGAATGCCACAGAAACAGCTGATTGCTGAAACAATCAAAGAGTTAATGGAAGGTGAAGACCTTGGAAAAGAGGGTATAAAGAAGATGATCATGGAAACTCTTGGTTTGGATCAAACTGCAAGTACTGCTCAGCCAGTCATGAATAGGCCAGCCTCTCCAAATACTTCTGCAAATAAACATCTCCCAAGAAACCCACCAGGCTCAAAAATACAAAAGTGGGAAACTGACAAACAGACCTGTGTATTGACTTTGCTCAGGTCTGGTGGAGAAGTGGAGAAAATATCAAGGGAACAAGCTCTTGGCCTGAGTCTTGAAGATTTGCAGGATCTCCTTGATCTTCCACTTAGCAGGGATGATGAAGATACAGATGCCCTAGACTTTGAATTACAATTTAAAGGTCAGATAAGGGAGTTGTTGATGAGGCAATAAAGAATCCACAAATAATGAAGAGTTTTGGCATTATCTGTTCCAGGGGGAGATTGTTGGGATTGAACCCTATCAGAGGAACAGATAATTAAAGCCAAAACTGGATCAGAGCAGTGGATCCAGAATAAGCAGACGATTACAGTTAGTTCATGCAAATCTCTCCCCTTGAAAGTGGTTTTGTATCTGCTGACCTCCTATCTGCTGATCTTACTAAGTGCTGACCTACAACTGCTGCTGTGCATCTACTGACCAATGTCAAAGACTGATGGAAGACCAAAGCTCTGCTGACTCAATCTACTGCCTTGAGTCAAGTACTGCTGATCCGGACAGGCACTGCTGGGTTCACAGCAGTGGAAGGATGCAGCAGCTGTTTAAGTGTCTTTTATGTAAAGAAATGTAATAGTAGTAGTTAGTACATCAGAGTTTGTATAGATCAGAGGTTAGAGTTTGTTAGGAGGTTAGATGTCACTTTCATGGTGACGTCAGCTAAGATGCTCAGTGGTTTGCAAGTGCCTATAAATAGTTCAGTACTTTGTACTGTTCTATTAGCTCTTTCACAACATTGTCTTCTTTGCACGAACAAACTACTGAGCTCTGGCTGAGGGGGAGTTTGCATTCATTCATCAATCATTGTAATCGTTGTTGAAACAAATTCAATCTTTCGATTCATTGTGTAAAGATGTTTGATTAAAGTATTACTCTCGTTTGATTGTATGCAAAGTTTGTTTTCATCTTAATTCCGCTGCACAACTCTTTCATTTTCATCTTAATTTCAAACGAAAATACAATCAAAAAGAAACTCAGATCCAACATCTGAAAAGCTGATATGATTCCCTGACACGCTCACCAAAAATTATGTTTGTAAATAGTTTACTTTGTTTACTTTCTGCAATTTAAGTTTTCTGTATTTCATTTCTTAGTCTAGAACAATTTATAAAATCCAAAAAGATTTTATTTCTGCTTTATTTTCTGACAAACCAAAGTGGAGAGTTGATTGTTGGATTCTCAGATGTTGAAGCAGATGCAGGAGGTTCTGAGCTGAAGAATGAGGAGAGCTTACTTTGATGGAGTTTGAATTATTAAAAGTCAAAAACAAGTTCATTAATTTGATGCTTGTTACATTTTTCAGAAAATATTTGAAAAAGTTTTTCAAAATCAGTTTGATTCGTCAAATGATCAACCGAGGTCATTAAGTTGAACTTGGTAGATTAATTGAGTGATCAGGGTCATTAACTTGGACCTGAATACTTGAGTGGATTTCTAAAACTATCTGAGTTTGTGATTTATTGTTGAAAAGATAGTTTGTAATGTTTGATGTTTGAGACACAGGTTTTGGACTTCATTATTTCCACGGAAGCTAAATGTCAAAGCTTGAACCAGATCAAGACCTCAGATTCTAGCATATTGAGAGGGGGAGACTGTGAAAGGGGGAGTCTGGATCAACAGTTAAAGGGAAGTCTGAAGATGAAGACAGGACAAGATTGTGAACTTGTGAAGATAGAATGCTTAAGATGTGAAGACAGAGTTGGAGAAAAGACCAATACTGAAGACTCGGAGCTGAAGACTTTGTCAACATCCAAGGGGGAGTCTGTTGGTGCACGGAATGTCTGTTGACTATGTTTGCATTAAGTCTTAGGTCAAGATAGGTTAGATTGGAGCTTGAAAGTCAAAATTAGGGTTTAACTTGACTATTTCGCTCATGTGTACATAATAGATAGGTGATTTCGCTTATAGGTACATTAGAAGGTTTCGCTCATAGGGTTACCAGGTGGTTTCGCTTTTATGATCACATGGGATTTCGCTTACATGGACAGCCATATGAGCGAAATCAGATGTACTATAAATACCTCATGTGTGATCTTCATTTGTAACTTGGAGCGAAATCAGGTCATGCTTGTGGTGACGAAATTCTGTCAAAATCAATTCAGAAAGCATCAATAGAGAAGGAATTAAAGAGGAAAAGCTATTGTTACTTTGTGTACATTGATTCCGCCTTTATACATAAAGATGAATGTTCTCTACTGACTGTTTAGGGTCGCAAACCGGTCCAACAAGTGGTATCAGATCTCCGGACGAGGAGTTCATACTACTACAGCTTGATTCTACCGAATTCTCTTATTTCTACTCACTTCTGCTTATACTTTTCTGATTTGAACGAGTTCCTACGGTTAAAATGGCCTGATTTTTTAGTATAACGTGTGAAACATACAATTAACAAACCCTAGAAAGATTCAGGTTAAAACACGGCTTAAAAATGGTAAAAATCAGTTAAAAATAGGGTTTCGCTTTTTCGGACATCGAAGGTTTCGCTCGAAATAATCATATTTCGCTTATACGAACAATCATATTTCGCTCATACAGACATTGATTAGTTTCGCTCATACGGACAATACCTGGTTTCGTTTTTAGGAACATATCTGGTTTCGCTTATCTGTCAAATAACTGGTTTCGCTTTTGTGACATATGTGATTTCGCTTATTTGTCACAAAATTGATATTTCGCTCATTTGTCACAGTTTTCAAAAATTTCGAAAATTTTTCTCCTTTTGTGACATATGTGATTTCGCTTATTTGTCACAAAATTGATATTTCGCTCATTTGTCACAGTTTTCAAAAATTTCGAAAATTTTTCTAAGTGTTTGCTGATTTTTGCAGGTACATTCAAGATGGATGACATATTCTTGAACCCGTTTAGCGACATGTACGCATTTGCTGGAAATTCGGGAGACGATTCATCTTCAAGCAACAACAATGAGAATCCGCCGAATACGAAGAAAAAGTTAACGGAAGCTTGGGAATCTGAAAGTGCCTTTGGAACTTTCAATAAACCTCCAAAGCTAATGGCTATCGAGGAATATAGTCGGTGGTAAAGAAAGTTTGAAGATTGGTTGATGGTATTTGCATTTCCTAGTTGGAAGAGTCTGAAAAACGGTTATGATCATGGAAACAAAACTGGTGAAACTTTAACATCAGCTGAGGAGATTGAATCATTTGTGGCTGAGCAAAAATGTGTGGCATTGTTATTTCAGTCCGTCCGGGAGGACATAATCTCATTGATTGATTATTTAAATGCAAAAGATCTCTGGAAAAAGCTAGAAACTAAATGTCTAGGAAGTACTGAAATTGTGAAAAGTAAAAAGAAACTTCTTAGGAAAGAGTTTGATCTGTTTGGATGTTTAAAGAACGAGTCAGTTTGTAAAATAATAGAAAGGTTTGGTTATCTGAAGCTGGAATTAGCAAGACATGATATCAGATATCCTGAGGATGAGCTTATCGACAAATTGTTTGATTCGTTGCCAGACGAGATGGATTGGATATATTATGCGTTGATGCTGAAGAATACCATCAAGGCACCAGAAAAGTTGACTTTAGATTTGTTGATTGAGAAACTCGAGAGTCACGAGCTGGAACTGAAAAAGACATTCAAAGTAAATCACTCATCTTATCAACAGAATTTGGATTTGTATTATCCAAAGAGCATGATGCCAAAAGCAACTTCTCCCAAGACTGCTTTTTCTGCTGAGAATGTGTCCACAGCAAGCAAAGAAAGTCAAAGTAATCAAAGCAGTGGAAATCACAGTGGTTATCACAGTGGATCTTCATCATCTACAAGTGATTCTGATGCAAAGAATCGTTTTCAATGCAACATCGCAATAGACTTAAAGAATGCTCAGAATTTTGATGAGGAGTCGGCTAAACAGCAGATGATTTTTTTAGCATCTGTGTTGGAATCGTATGAAGGGTTAGTAGCAAGGAAGATAGGCAACACCAACCTGACGAAAGAAGATTATGATCAGATTGATCCGGAGGAAATGGAGCTGATCGACATTCGTTGGTGTATGGCCAGTGCTGTTCGTCGAGCACAGCGTTTCATGGAAATTACCGGCAGAAAAACAATCGGTGGTCCATCTACCAAGCTGGGGTTCGATAGGTCCAAGGTGACATGCTTCAAGTGTAAGCAGAAAGGTCACTTCAAGTGAGAATGCAGAAATGCATATGCTGATGAGTCGGAGAACCCATTCAGAGAGGATTACTACAAGAAGGCAATTTATCACCAGAATAAATCTGAGCCGCCTAGATTGAAGCAGGTTGAAGACAACAAAGAGAAATCTAGAGCTCTTGCAGTGATTTATGATGATGAGGGTTATGATTGGAGTCAAGAGGTTCTACCGGAGGAAGATGCGGTTGGTTACGCATTCATGGAGAAAAACGAACCTATTCCGTGGAAAGACAACAGGACTGAAGAGCAGAAGTATAAATACAGAAAAATGCTGGCTGAAAACAGGATAATTAGAATATCCGGTATCTATTTGGAATCAAGGAGAGCAAATAGATGGGATCCGGACAGAGAGTGTTATCTTGATCCATATGGAAATATTGCAGTTGATGACAAAACTCTTGATCTGGAAGCCATAATCAAGGAGTTCAAAGATGAGGATGATTATTGGCAGAATAAATGGTGGGGAACTGGAGACGAGAAAGAGAAAGAAGAGAAAGAGAAAAGAGAGAAAGAAGAGAAAGAGAAGTCAAAGAAAATTGATACTGGGGTTATTGACACAACGCAGGAGTTAACTGCTAAAAACCTCGGAAAAATGGCTGACAAAGTGCTGGCTGCTAAGGCACTTGAGGTAGACTCTAACTCCGTGTCTGAGTCAAAAAGCCAGGTCAGTTCAAACTTGTCAACAAATGTGTCAGGTAAGAAAATTGATGGAAATGTTGATTGCAAAAATTGCATCAAAGAGTGCAAATTTTGTAATACAGTCACGTATCTCAACGGTAAGAAAGTTGAAGATCTGACAGCAAAAGTCAGAAGTGTTGAGAATCAAATTCTTGATCGTGACAAAAGAGTTAAAGCTTCAACTGAACGGATAAAAGAATTAACTAACCAAATTGAAAATGATAAAATTGATCATGAAAGAGTTAAAAAGGAAAATGAAAAGTTAATTCTTGAAAACCGTCAGATTTCTGAGAAGTTTGAAAAACTTAAAAGCACAATGAAAGATAATGATGATCGAAATGGTAAAACTTATAAAGAAAACGTTCAACTAAAAGCAATGCTTAGAGTAAAAGAAGAATCAATCAACCAACAACTGGATGAAATCGCTAAATTGAAACTTAAAGTTCAAGAAGCTGAAATTGAAAATGAGCGAATCCAGTTGAAGCTTAAGAGTTACAACTCTGCAAGCTTTGTGTTGCAACACATTATTCCCAAACCCATCGGGAAAGACAAAGCAGGCAAAGATGTGTACTCTGATGGAACTGGGGTGGGTTTTCATCAAGTTCCATCACCTGTTCTTGATAACTACACGAAAAAGCAATCAGGGTTGGTTGAAATTGAAGAAGAAAGTGAAATGAATCTTCCGGATTCAATTGATGTCACGTTCACATCTTCCAATGACGATAGTGTTCAAAATGATATTGTAAAAGGTGTTATTGAAAATGTGCTAAAAACGGGTAGCAACACTACTGAGGAAGATAGGTGTTTCTAGGAAAACTACATTCCGAAACAAAAGTCCAAGAACAACTTAAATGAAGAATCAAATCTTGTCATGTAAAAGATGCTGGGTTCAGATAAGTTGTTTTCGGATTCTGAGTTTCCGATTGAGAATGTTAATATGAACAAATTGACAAATGTTTTCAAGTTGGTCGAAGTTGAGTTGTCAGAAGTGAACAATCTGAGTCAAACAAAGATAAAAATGAGTTTTGAGAAAGATAAATCATACTAAAAGAAATCTGTTAATCCATCACGTTTTTATAATAACAAACGAAATAACTGGTCGGGTAGTTATCAGGGTGGTAGGAATTATCAGAAAAGAAATGTTCCAAACAAGAGGTTTGTTGAAAAGAAAAAGTTTGTGAACAGTTCAAGTTCACTTGCTGATGAAGAAAAAGAGATTTTTTCAAAATAGAAGGAAGAGTTCTTTGAGAAAAGAGCTTCACAGTCTCAGTCTGAAGGCACAAGTCGAGTTGTTGATACTCGAACATGTTTCAGATGTAATCAAGTTGGTCACATTGCACGAAAGTGTACCAATGTGAAGCCTAAGACTGACACTGTGAAGATTCAAAAGAAGAAAGTTGACGAAAAGGGTAAAGCACCAATGGTTGTTGAGAAAAAGAGTGTGAAAAATGACAACACGAAAGTGAAAAATGAACCCGTAAAGAAAGTGGTAACTAAAAATGACAAATTTTACAAGCGGGTTGCATTATCTCAACAAGTTTGGAAACCAAAAAGTGAGAAAAAGATTTCACCTGCTGAGGATTCAATTCCAATTGATTATGATGCAAATTTTCCACCTTTGAAGGCTGAAAACTTCAAAATTCAAATTGCGAGAGTCAAGGTTACACCCAAGGCTGATGAGGCCTGGGTGGACTCCATGTTCGACTAAACAGTTTGAATTGCCGGAGCTTCCTTGATCGCGAAGCATGAATCGGCATCTTTATTAAAGTTTAAGTCAAAGTTTATTATGTGCAGGAACTTCCAAAACTTGTATCCAGATGGATCATGGATAGTGGAGCTTCAAGACATATGACAGGGAAGACTGCGTTGCTGTATAATGTGAGAAATATCAATGGTGGTTACGTAGGTTTTGCGGGTAATCAAGGAGGAAGGATTATAGGTGAAGGAACGTTATCCAACGGGATTGTGACGTTTGAAAGTGTTAATTACATTGCTTAGCTGGAGAACAATCTGCTGAGTATCTCCCAGATCTGTGACAGGATGTATACTACTCACTTCACTGATAAAGAATGTTTGATCTTGAAACCGGGATTTGTAATACCTGAGGAATGGATTATCATGAGGGCACCGAGAGTTAATGATCTGTACGTGTTGGACATGAGCGTAGCTACTACAACCACGGGTCAGGTTCATTGTTTTGTGTCCAGAGCAACTGAGAAAGAATCGAGATTGTGGCACCGCAAGATGGGGCATATTCACCTAAGGAAGATGAATCACTTGGTGCACAATGATTTAGTTCTGGAAGGGGAGTGTATTAGCTGTGTTAAAGGCAAGCAGAAGAAAAAGTCACACCCTACAAAGCAAGTCAATTCAGTTTCGAGACCTCTGGAAAGACTTCACATGGATTTATTTGGTCCTGTGAATGTCAAAAGTATTACAGGAGATTACTACTGTTTGGTCGTTACTGATGATTATTCCAGATTTTCGTGGGTTTCTTTCTTGAAGACGAAACATTTGACAGTTTGATGACGTTGTTCAAGAAGATTGAGAATCAATACCAAAGGCGTATCAAAAGAATTCGTAGTGACAATGGTACTGAATTCAAGAAAAGTAAGATGGAAGAATTTTGTGATGAAAGAGGTATATTGCATGAGTTTAGTGCTCCGTACACTCCGCAGCAGAATGGAGTCGCAGAACGCAAAAACCGGACACTAATCGAGACGGCTAGAACTATGCTCGCAGATTCAAAGTTACCGATAAATTTTAGGGCTGAAGCTGTTTCCGCCGCATGCTATACGCTCAACAGGGTTCTCACTGTCAAGAAGTTCAACAAAACATGCTTTGAGCTAATCAATAACCGTAAACCGAATTTGAAGTATCTAGAACCGTTCGGGTCACCCTGTACTGTTATAAAGCCTTATGGAAAGTTTGGTCCGAAATGCATTGAGGGAATATTTGTTGGTTATGCAAATCCGATGCGACGTGTCTTATTTCCAAGTGAGAAGCGGATTATTGAAGCTGGAAATGTTGAATGTCAAGGTTATACTATGCCGCCGCAGAATCCTGGAGATTCATGGCATTATCATTATGACAAACTGTGGGATTCGTTTGACATGAGAGAAGAATCAGAGGATGATGAAGATTTCTTTGATGAGTTGGATATTTTGCGCGAATATGAGTCACAGCAAAGGTTCCAAGCTGAGTATTCGAGGCGACCACGGGAAACTTCAAATGACGATGAAGCAAGTCCGAGTAATGCTGGTGAACATGATGATGTCCAACAGAATGAAGTTGCTCAGGATAATCAGTCGGATCTGAATGATAATCAAGAAGCTGAAAACATGCCAGTCTTTGATCATGGTGATTTAGATTCTGAGGGGGAGCAAATTCAGATTTCAAGTCAAACAAATCAAGTTGGTGAACAAGATGCAGATCAGAATGTTACTAATCTGGAGGGCAATGTAGATGTTCCAAGCGAAGTGATGCCGCGAACTCTTTCATATCATCCGGAGGAATTGATCATTGGAGAGTTGCAGACAGGCGTTCGCACTCGAAGACAGATTGATAAAGGGCTTACATGTTTTTATACAAAAGTTGCTCCTTTGTAAATTGAATTCTCATTGAGTTGTTTTATCTCGCAGGTTGAGCCAAGAACTTACAAAGAGGCGCTTACAGAAGATTCTTGGGTCAATGCAACGCAGGAGGAACTTAGCCAATTCAAAAAGTTGGGAGTGTGGAAGTTAGTTGATTTTCCAGATGGTCATAGAAAAATCAATACAAAATGGGTATTTAAGTGTAAGAGAGACGACAGAGGAGTTGTTGTAAGGAACAAAGCTCGACTTGTTGTTCAGGGTTTCTGTCAGCAGGAGGGTATAGATTTCACTGAAGTGTATGCTCCAGTTGCTCGACTAGAAGCGATCAGAATCTTCCTAGCATTTGCATCTCGGAAAAACTTCAAAGTATATCAGCTAGATGTAAAATCGGCGTTTCTTTATGGGAAGGTCAAAGAGGAGGTTTATGTCGGACAGCCGCCGGGCTTCACCGACCCAATCCACAAAAACAAGGTCTACTTATTGGACAAAGCGCTGTATGGTTTACACCAGGCCCCGAGAGCTCGGTACGAGACTTTGTCTCAACACCTACTAGCCAACAAGTTCATTCGTGGAAAAGTGGATGCTACTCTCTTCACTAAAGAGGTCGACTGTCATCTTCTGATAGTTCAGATTTATGTGGACGATATAATTTTTGGGTCAACAAATGAGAGTTTGTGTAAAGACTTTGAATCAGTGATGAAGCAAAAGTTTGAAATGTCATCAATGGGGGAGATGAAATTCTTTTTGGGTCTACAAGTTGAACAACTTCCTGACGGAATTTTCATTCACCAGACGAAGTACGTTCGTGATATTCTAGATAAATTTGGGATGTCAAGTTCTACTCCAGCTGCTACCCCACTTGCAACAAATCATGGGATTCACCCAGATCTCACCGGAGACAGGGCTGATGAAACTTTCTACCGTTCCATGATAGGTTCTTTGATGTACTTAACTGCTTCACGTCCTGATATCATGTACCCAACGTGCCTCGCAGCAAGATATCAATCTAACCCGAGAGCTTTGCATATGATCATTGTGAAGAGGATATTGCGCTATCTGAAAGGAACTCCTTCATTGGGGTTGTGGTATCCTAGGAAAGGCGACTTTACGCTCGAAGGGTATTCCGATTCGGATTTCGGATGCTGCAAAGTCAATTCAAAATCAACAACTGCAGGATGCCAGTTCTTTGGACCTAGATTGGTTACCTGGCAGTATAAGAAACAAACGTCTGTGGCGTTATCTACATGTGAAGTGGAGTACGTATCTGCTAGCTGTTGCTGCTCTCAGATTCTGTGGATACAGCAACAGATGCGCGACTACGGTTTGCAGTTTCTTAACACACCTCTTTTTGTTGATAATGAGGCAGCTATAAATATAACAAAGAATCCAGTACATCACGCTAAAACTAAACACATAGAAATTCGTCATCACTTTATTCGTGATTGTTTCGAGAAAAAGTTGATACGAATTGAGAAAATCCACACTGACGAACAGAAAGCTGATTTACATACCAAAGCTTTTGATAAAAATCGGTTTAAATATTTGTTAAAACTGAACGGTATGAAGCTTCTTTCGGTGTCGGGTGGCATAATTGGCGTTGATGAGTGTACTGTTGCGGATGAAGATGAGAAACAATCTGCAATGGTTTGTCGATTTTTTACTTGTTTTGGTATTTAGGGGGAGTAGATAGATGTATATTGATACATTTTCAGAAAATACAAAAACAGTAAAAAATGCAAAAATACAAAAACAATATAAAATCTGAAAAAGAGCTTGTGTATATAGGGAAAATGATAGTACATCGGCTAGACAATTATAGTATGCTAAAGATTTGTAAAGTTTAAATGAGTTAAACAGTCTCACTAATGATGTGTCGATAGGTTTTTGCACATTTAGTAGATTTATTCGGGATATAAACCTAAAATTTCAAACTTGTGAAATTCGTGGGGAACACTACTTGGATATATAGGTAACCCTTGAAATCTCGTTTGAAAGGTCTCGTATTCTGATATACTAGGTTTTTATACTCAATGATGTCTGGGGTATTATTCCGGGACTTCTGCTGAATGGAATTTCTGACCTAGTCCTTGGATAATACTTTCCACAAATGCTTGAAACATAGCATAAACCCTCAGCATGCTGATGAAACAATAAAATTGATAGTCGCTGCTGTTGTAGCTAAAAGATCCTCTAAAGGGGACATACCGTAAAGTCGAAGCTGATATCTCTCTGCGCATACGGAAGTATCTACCTGAGATCCCTCGGCCCTCGCATTACCTAATTTATGTACAGATATCATTGTAGTATACTCACCTGTAAGACTGAATATTGGGATTCTGGATACGGGAGTATATTCAAGAGGTGGGACACATGAATGAGCTAAGTCCATAAAACATCTAAATCGTATCCTGAGTAATTTGAAATGTGTGTGAGAATTTAAGATGGATCAGTATATCGACAATCGAGGTGAATTGTTTAAGTCTGAGTATGAAATGAAGCTTAACGGTACTTGTAATTTGGTCTGATAGCTGATATGATTCTCTGACACGCTCGAAAAAAATATGTTTGTAAATAGTTTACTTTGTTTACTTTCTGCAATTTAAGTTTTCTGTATTTCATTTCTTAGTCTAGAACACTTTATAAAATCCAAAAAGATTTTATTTCTGCTTCATTTTCTGACAAACCAAAGTGGAGAGTTGATTGTTGGATTCTCAGATGTTGAAGCAGATGCAGGAGGTTCTGAGCTGAAGAATGAGGAGAGCTTACTTTGATGGAGTTTGAATTATTAAAAGTAAAAAACAAGTTCATTAATTTGATTCTTGTTACATTTTTCAGAAAATATTTGAAAAAGTTTTTCAAAATCAGTTTGATTCGTCAAATGATCAACCGAGGTCATTAAGTTGAACTTGGTAGATTAATTGAGTGATCAGGGTCATTAACTTGGACCTGAATACTTGAGTGGATTTCTAAAACTGTTTGAGTTTGTGATTTATTGTTGAAAAGATAGTTTGTAATGTTTGAGGTTTGAGACATAGGTTTTGGACTTCATTATTCCCACGGAAGCTAAATGTCAAAGCTTGAACCAGATCAAGACCTCAGATTCTAGCATATTGAGAGGGGGAGACTGTGAAAGGGGGAGTCTGGATCAACAGTTAAAGGGAAGTCTGAAGATGAAGACAGGACAAGATTGTGAACTTGTGAAGATAGAATGCTTAAGATGTGAAGACAGAGTTGGAGAAAAGACCAAGACTGAAGACTCGGAGCTGAAGACTTCGTCAACATCCAAGGGGGAGTCTGTTGGTGCACGGAATATCTGTTGACTACGTTTGCATTAAGTCTTAGGTCAAGATAGGTTAGATTGGAGCTTGAAAGTCAAAATTAGGGTTTAACTTGACTATTTCGCTCATGTGTGCATAATAGATAGGTGATTTCGCTTATAGGTACATTAGAAGGTTTCCCTCATAGGGTTACCAGGTGGTTTCGCTTTTATGATCACATGGGATTTCGCTTATATGGACAGCCATATGAGCGAAATCAGATGTACTATAAATACCTCATGTGTGATCTTCATTTGTAACTTGGAGCGAAATCAGGTCATGCTTGTGGTGACGAAACTCTGTTAAAATCAATTCAGAAAGCATCAATAGAGAAGGAATTAAAGAGGAAAAGCTGTTGTTACTTTGTGTACATTGATTCCGCCTTTATACATAAAGATGAACGTTCTCTACTGACTGTTTAGGGTCGCAAACCGGTCCAACAAGTGGTATCAGGTAACCAATCTAGGTCCAAAGAACTGGCATCCTGCAGTTGTTGATGTTGTCATTTTAACTTCACGATAATAGTATGCAAACCGGTCCAACAGAACTTTGAACGTTCGTGTGGTTGAATTTTGGCGGATGGTTATTGCTACCCGTTTCATTTTCGCTTATGAGCAGCTTTTGGATACTTTGATTTTGATTTGCCACGCACGCCCATTGACTAGCCGAAATTCTTTCTTGTGGCATCAAAGACTTAACCCATGACATATCAGGGATCGTGCTAATGCTCCAATCTAATGGATTAGAACTCATATTTGATATTAGAACAATTGTACCTGCTTAAAAACTTGAAATCAAATGGTTAAGTATGATTTAAAAAGCTTCTGTTAATAATAATATCACAAATATGCGACGAAAATTATAAGGTGTTCGTCCAAAACAATAAGTGACGAAATTGGTGATTTCGTCGCTGAAATGCCTTTGACGAAATTGGATGTGATTTCGTCGCTGAAATGGTTTTGTTGACAAGTGTGATTTCGTCCAGAATGATAACCAGTGATTTCGTCGCTGATGATAACAATGTGATTTCGTCGCTGATGATAACAATGTGATTTCATCATTGATGTTTGACAATGTGATTTCGTCGCTGATGATAACAATGTGATTTCGTCGCTGATATTTGACAATGTGATTTCGTCGCGGAAGAGTGTAGAGGGATTTCGTCGCTGATGATAACAATGTGATTTCGTCGCTGATGTTTGACAATGTGATTTCGTCGCTGATGAGTGTAGAGGGATTTCGTCCATCTAGACTTTGTGTTTTCGTCCAGCTGGTGATTTCGTCCAGTGGTGATTTCATCCAACTGTGATGTCAAGACAAGTGAATTCGTTGACAATTTTGACCAAACAACCTGCAAGATATTTTTATTAAAACAAAATCTTATCCTTCTAACACTATGGTCACTTTTGTCAAACACCTTACCTTGTGAACCTGTTATTCAACATTTCATCATTCCAATTGTACACAAAATTCAAACAATGAATATTATAATCAACAACATCACAATAATTCAACAATAAGGATCAAACACAGAAAACTTATGAAGAACACTTGAAGATATGAAGAACAATATGAGTTTTCTGGCTGAGATAATCACCGGAAAAATTTCCGAACACAATTTTGCAAGAAAGTTTCAATAACAACCTTAAACTAATATGTATGCGTAGGATACTAACAAGGTTTTTATAGAAACAAATAGCAAAACTACAAGTTTTTCACAGATTTTAGAACCTTTTTCCAGAAAATATGATTTTCAAAACTCAAAAGCTCAAGTATATTTCCAGAAAAATGCAAGAAAATCTTTCAAAACACAAGATAAACAAACTTGGTTTTAACAAGGAATCGAGCCAATGCTCTGATACCAATTGTAGGTCCACTCGGAGAATCGAGTCAACCTCTATTCCTGTTTTCCGACAAACCCGAGAGTGCGGAATCCAAACAGGTTAGTTAAACCAAGTTACGAACACGTAAAACACAAGATTCACCGATTAACACTCCAATGTATTAATCTAGAAAACGGTTACAAAGCAATGTTTACAAGATGCTCTCATAAACTCTCAATGTGTGTGTGTTTACAGTGTGTTCGCTCCGAAATCTATTCAGACTTCGTACTCTGTTCTGTCTGTTGTGAGTGTATTTATACTAACATGCTCGACGAAATCCAGTTGTTGACGAACACCCACGAACATACATCATTATGACGAAATCACCCTGATTTCGTCACATATGGGGTTTTCATCACAAGGGGATTTCACCATAAGGGATTTCACCATCCAGGGTGTTTTCGTCACTTGTGATTGGGCTTGGGCCTTGACTTTGTCAACTGGGCTTCTACATGATGGGTTACAAATACAAACAAATAACACCTAAACATATAATCATAATCTAATATGCAAACTGCACGCACGCAGTTGCATTTACATCGTTCGATACAAAGTAATTAGCATACCGAGTCAAGACAGGAGGATGTCTTGACTACGGCCTTCACTTCGTAGCCGAGTCGAACCGAGCTGAGCCGTATCCACAGAATATGTATCAACAGGATAAAACTCCAATTTTTTTATTTAATTGGTTACCTGCTTCTTTCTTTCTGCGATTACAAAATCATATAACCCTTTCTGCTACTTTCTTTCACTCTCTCGGTCTCGTTGCCGCCAGTCTTTTGTGGCTCGTCGGTCTTTCCGGTCTAACGCCGGAACTCGCTTTCTGACCACGGTTCTCCAATGCACGCGGTCTCTTACTTCGGTCTTCTTTTGCGATTCACATGGAATGCCACTTACTTTCTTCCTCATTCTTTCTTAGGGTTAATCAAAATTCTATCTTCTTCGTTCTTTCCGGCAACTACAGCCCAAGGCTGCTGCCTTGCTTTCTCGAGCTTCTTTAAACGACTCTCAAAACGACTTTCTTCTTAACCTTGCTCTGATACCAAATGTTCGTTCAGGTACCAAACACACACTCAACACACTCACTGTATATGAAATATGTATGAAGATAAGGAATGAAAACTTGCTGTATTCGATATATCACAGAAAAGGGTTACAATTTATTTAATATTATATTATTTTTGCATGTTCCCACGTTTGTATTGTGTATGGCTATATAAAGCCATTTGCTTTATTAAATAAAGTGTAACCCATTTCTGTGATATATCGAATACAGCAAGTTTTCATTCCTTATCTTCATACATATTTCACATACAGTGAGTGTGTTGAGTGTGTGTTTGGGACCTGAACCAACACACTGGCCATGGAAGTAAAAATGACTAGGTATTGTTCAAGCTTTTTATGGTTTTGGAACAAGCCTACACTCACAATGCCGACATTGTGTATTGATGATTTCACTGAGTTGGTTTTAAGGAACCTAATTGCATATGGGCAGTCATATGTGGTTGATCCATATGTCACGTCATATGCCAGGGCCATGGATATGCTAATTGATACTCATGAGGACATTGCCAAGTTGGTGACGTCAAAAGTTATCGTCAATCATATAGGTTCAAATGAAGAGGCTGCAAATATGATAAACAGGATATGCAAGGAACTTGCCCCTGAACATTTCTATTACACTGAACAATGGGAACAACTAGATAGCCATTTCAAAGGTTACTGGCCCAGAAAGATTGTGAAGTTAAAGCGTACTTATTTCAATAGTCCATGGAGTATCATTGCGCTATTTGCTGGAATCGTTCTTTTTGTTCTTGCTATGCTTCAAACCATCTTTATCATCATGTCTTCCTGAAGCAAATAACCAAAATCTGAATGTAAACCAGAGCAGAGTTAAATTGGTTCAATCATGGAGGAAGTGGTTTCATTGTATTGTAATCTCAACAACTAGTTGGTTCAATTTAGAAATTCATGGAGGAAGTGGTTCATCAATTTCTTCCACTATCTAATTTTACCTTATTTGTTTGTATGAATTAGCAAGACTTTCATTTTAATTGTAACTTTTGCTTTCATTGTATTGTAATCTCAGCAACGGGTTCGTTCAATTTAGAAATTCATGTACATAACATCCTCGCGATACGTTTCTGCAGATAGGTTCTGTTGGATTATTCGGGTTTGTCTACGGGTCACGGGTCGGTGCGTTATCTGGTCGGGTCAAGCTAATAATCAAGAATGTGGGAGCTGGAATAAAGGGATTAGTCACATTCTTTATTAGCTGCACATTAATGAAAAGATTTGGTCAGGAGTTTGACCGAGTTTCATGCATGTTTACGTTGGAGATCATGGATGTGAATGTTTCCAATTTGTTGCTGATTTCATGGAGATTTTATTGAGATGTGGACGAAGTTATTGTTTTATTATAAATAGTGATAGTTTATTTAGTAATGTACACCCCAATTTTCATTCGAATACAGAACCTTTCTTTTGATATATAGAACATCAAGCTTCTTTCATATTACATTTTCACATACAGTGAGTTTGTGTTGTGAGAGTTTGGGGCCTGTAACCAACAGGTTCCTCCTGAGGAGATACTGCCGATAACATTTTCTGCGGACAGGTCATATGAAGAAGCTGCAAGTATGATAAACCGAATATATGCAAGGAAGTTACCCCGGAACATTTATTTTACACTTAACAGTGGGAACTGGATAGCCATTTCAATGGTTACTGGCCCAAAAAAAAATATTGATTTTGAAGCGTACTTATTTCATTTGTCCATGGAGTTTTACTGCTCTGCATGCTAAAATCATCCATATTTTTTCTTTCTGTGGTTCGAACCATCTTCACCGTTAAGTCTACATGAAGCAAAGAACAAAGACTAATCATTCTTTATGTTCTACGAGATGACTTGTAATTAATTGTCATCTTTAAGCCTTAACATGTGTCTGAAGGTTTTATACAAATTTAGAATTTTTGTTTCAAATCATTGTTTCTTTTAATTTGGCATTGTGTTTTTATTCGTCATGTCTCTTTTGCTATTTATTGTGTCTTTTCCCCCGAGATTGTGTCATGTTGCTAGACATTGTGTTATATTTTCCTCGGCGTTATGTACATTTTATGATCCATTATGTCTTTGTAACAATCCATTATGTCGTTGCATTATTGTTAGTTGTAACTTTGGCATATTTGGTTGCATCTCACTTGGTTTTTTTTATCTTAATTTATTTTTATTTTTACCCACATTACTTTTACATCTTTAACAATTTAACACAACACTTTTTCATTTTCAACTTTGATCCTATAGTTTTCATTTTATACAAATTTTTCGTTTTACGTTCTATAACTATATATAAATTTAGAGCTTTGTGTTACATTGTTAGTTGTAACTTTGGTGTACTTGGTTCTACACCACTTGGCCTTTTTAATCTTTAATTGTTTTTTTAAAACCAATACTTTTACATCTTTACAATTTAACCCAACACATTTTAACTTTCGACATTGGTCCCTATACTTTTCATCTTTTACAAATTTTTCATTTTACGTTTTTGGTCTAGATATTGCGAGTTAACACGCCGTAACGTGCGTGTGTGGTTAAACATTTTAATGCCTATTTATTCCCATTTAACAACCCCATCGCAACGTGTGGGTCCTACATCGACTTAGTTATTGTTTTCTACGTTTTACATGTCACATATGTGGTTGAACGTTTTTATGACTATTTTTCTTTTTGCTCATTATTATTTTTTAGTTTCTTATTGCATTTTTAGACGAGTTTTTCCGGTATTAGTAGTCGTTGGCCGTGGTGTGGCATTGGTTCTATTTGGCATGGTTTTTACACCCCTGCCGCCATATTTATCTATTATTTTAATTAATTGTACCGTGGTAAACTTATTACTATTATCATTTACTGCAATACAATTTAGATTTAACTAGTATATTTGCAAGAGCGTTGCGGTGGGAAATTTCGGCAATGCACAAGAATTTTTCGGAATTTTTCGTACACATAGGATCAAAAATCCCTTTTTTTCCGGTAAATGTAGAAGGTGAACCCTTGAGTGATTTAAAAAATAAAACATGTTGCCAAAATGTAATCTGCTGTTTCTTCTATAGTTCTAGAATTAGGGAAGGGATTTCTAATCACCATAATACCTCGCTTTGCCAATGTTGGTATTTTCCCCATCATAGCACGCCATAAAAACATGTTAAACTTTGGGATGGCACAATTATTCCAAAGGAAGACCGGGGGCTGCTAAGGTACCACATGTTAAACTTTAATTTGTCTTACCATAAATTCTTCAACAAAACCAATGAGGTCCGTATAAGTAATTGTCTGGTTGTTAAGTTTTCAAGGATATTACGTCGTGTTTTTAAGTACCATGTAATTGGATCACTTCATATTCATAAGCTGGTTAAGACCCCGGAACTTCTGAAAAGAAGTAAAAGTAATGTAGCCACCACCTTAAATTTTGATCAAATTGATCAGACGTGTCAAGAAGATTTACCTATTTTAGAGAGTTCTGCAAATAACTTTTCAACTGCCAAAAAAACTTTTTTGAAGGCGCCTTCCTTGCGTTCCTTCACCACTACCTAGAGATGACAGAAAGACGAGAAATAAGCAAACCGGAAATGAATAACTAATGACCAACGGTTCAGTTTTGATTTTTTGAAAACTCGAAAATTACAGTTTGTTTTTGGTATAGACCCAAACCAAACTCCAATAATTGAGTTAAATTATGACTGTCGTCGTCGTTTATATTAAATAACATAATTTAACTTCTTTTAATAATTAATTAGATGTTTTTTGTTAAACAAAGGAAACAGATTTAATTACCTTACTTTCGGCACTTGAAGCCTCATAGATTTCAAGAACTTTAGCTTGGAGATCAGTCTTCTTCTCCTCAAAGCTCTTTGCTATAATCCTCCTGTGTGTTAGTTAACGTTTCATGTACTTTAGTTCTCAAACACTAAAATATGACGTAGTGGGAGGTTGGTTTTTAGCCTGCAGCTAAGTATATGAGACTTCGAACATACCCAAATCACAAAACAGTGTTCCACCAACCCAACTTACCTTCAAATCATCACCATAACCAAAAGTCTACAAAAGATCAATCGATGCATCAGGTGCCCACCTTGATCGATCACTCAAACTCTACCCAAACTTGTTATCATAAACACTCAAAAACTCCTTCCACCCTCCATTACTACCTTCCATCCCTCTTTTTTGTGCCAATTTCACAATGTAAACCAGAACCTAACACTTGAAAGTCAAAGTCAACAAACCCATATTTGGATGTATACAATTAAGCATATTGGAAGATGAGGGTGATTGCTTTTCTTGAGTATGTATTTTAAAATTTTTAGAGGATTTTTATATAATGACAGGACCTAACTTCTTATAATTGACAAAAACCTTCTTCCTAAATCAAAATTCACCGAATTATGCACCACCTCTAAGCAGAATAAGAGGAATAAATAATTGGTGTCATTCTAAGTTTTATTAGTCCTCAATTATAAAGAAGAGATCATGAACGAAAAAAAAAATGAGTCCTCACTTTTAGGGGTGTTTGTTTTTCTTGAAAAACTTTTCTTCTCCTTTTATCTATGCGCCATGCAGATCACGCGCATACGTTTGAGTCTGCAGAGTGTTTGTTTTCTCGAAGACATATCATTTAAAAAGGTCTGTCTGACCTCTTTTTGGCGCAGATATGGACTACCCTCTTCTAACCTCTTCTTCATCTTTTCCTAATATCACAAAACACATGTCTTCAAGAAAACCCTAACCCCTCCTCCACACCTCTCCTCCACCACCCTCCTTCTTCCCTGCCACCGCTACCTCCTCTCCTCCCACACCACCGTTGCCACCACCTCTCCTCCCTCACCCCCGTCGCGCTGCCGCCACCACCTCTCCTCCCCCAGACCGCCACAGCCACCACCTCTCCTCCCACACCCCCGTCGAGCCGCCACCGTTCATCTCCTCCCCCAAACCGCCGCTTCCGCCGTTCATCTCCTTTCCCCTTTCACAAGTCTGTTTTTTTTTTAATTGTTAGGGTTGAGTATCCAAAATTGAAGATCTAACTTATGTCACTCTAATCTTTTGTTATAGATTTGGTGATTAAATATAGTCACCGATAGGACAAACTAAGATTTGTTTATGAATCTGAATTGTTCGATGCTTGTTTGTGTAAGTAGAAAATTTGAATTGTTCTATGGTTGTTTGTGTAAGCAAGAAACCTGTTACTTGTTAGAGATACTTTTGTTTGTGTAAGCAAGAAACGAAGGTTCATTTGTGGCCGGTTCATCTGTTATGGGTTTCTGATTTTTAAGATTATATATCATATGTGAATTGTTGGTGCTTTTGTTTAGGTCAAGATTATGTATTATATGTTCATATATTGATGGTGCTTAATTTCAGTTTATTTGTGCAGTCTACTGAAGATAAAAAACAAACAGTATTCTTCTTGCAGACTGCATAGGTTTGGTCCACCTCTTCTGCTACAGATGTTTGCAGATGTGGTCCGCAGACTGCAGACATTTTACCTCTGAAAAAACAAACAGCACCTTAGTCTTATTAGTCCTTAATTTTAGTAAAAGTAACTAAGTGTGGATGTTAACTAAATAACTAAGGGGCTGTTTGTAAACATCTGAATGGTTAAGTGCTGAACCAGTAAGAGGTTTGAACCAGTAAGAGGTCTGAACCATTAAGAGCCTGTATAATGCTTAAAAGTTAAGAGGCAAATTTCTGACCAATTCAAATTAGAGGTCTTAACCATTCAGACTCTGTATAATACGTAACCATTTAGAGGTAAATGTCTAAACCATCCAGACATTTGCTCATGAAACAAACAGTCTGAACCATTAAGTATTGAACTAGTAAGAGGAGGTCTGAACCATTAAAAGTCTTAGCCCCTAGATCTGGTTCAATAATAACACACCAAATTATCAACAACAATATTATACATTATAGCAGTGGTATATATTAATACCAAAAAATTAACTCAGAAATAGATAATTCGTAGTAAACTAATGTTCACAAAATCCCAAAATTCACCAACTAATTAACCTTGATTTGAGTCATCTGACTATCCGAAACATATAACCAAAACATAAACAAAATTAAACAGCTAGATAGGTGTAAAACATTACTGTCACACCCCAACCGATGGCGGAAAGATCGGAGTGAGACTAAAACGAGATTGCAAGAGACTTCATAACACTATTGGTGACAATAATTAAATAATGGATTTCATTTCATTTATAAAAGTCAATTACAAAGGTTGGAATCAAATACAACAACTTGAAATACAAGAATGACAATACAATAAGAATACAAAATTTTAGATGTGTATCTAAGCATCCTACTATGTTCCATGCATCATCAACATTGTCTCAAAACCTGCAACATGTTTTAAAAGCATAGTTCAATACAAATATGTATTGGCGAGTATACAGGTTTTCATACATAGCAAAAAAAAGATAAGTTTTAAACAACTCCACATGGGAAACTATTGATACGAGATAAACAATAAAATCGGCATGTGTTCAACTAATCAAACCAATGATGAAATGAAATAAGCTCATGACATAACCCAAAGTTTACAGGCGGTGCATTGATCCTATAGCGCTATATATGTCAAGGATAGGCTGGTACGAAGTTAATGATAAGTCTAACACAAAACATATAACCCCAAGTTTAATGTATCAAGTAATCAAGTATGCAAGCATGTATAAGGAGTGTTTGTGCATTTACGAATAAAGTTTAAGTGTAATTTTCATAGATAAACATGTTACACCTTAAAAAGTGCTAAACGAAAAAAGGGTTCAAGTATACTCACAAAATTGATAAGTCTTCTTTGGTAATCCCATGAAGAGTTGAAGAGTTGGAGGATGGAACACCAAGGTCACCCTATATGGGCAAACGAAGGTGTATGAGTAATCGGAATTATGACGGAGGATTTGAATTGCGAATTTAGAGTATCTCAAGTTGATATAAATGTGTGTATATATATATATATATAGGTTACATAGTTTATATAATAATTCTAAATTAAATCCATCAAGAGTATTATTGAAGTGTTATCCAAATAAATATACATTTATATTTTTTTTGTTATAAAAATTACTTGATTCCGATAGGTTCGTTCTATAATTAAACACGTTTCGTTTTGCGGATTTTTTTATGAAAAACGGGCAGAGTTGCCTCTGTTTTTGGACGATCCCGACAATACTAGTTGTCGATATAATGTCAAAACTCAACAATCAACGAAACAATATATTAATATATATATTTCTATGTAATTTTTATAAACAAATTATATAGAGTTTTGTTTTGTGATAACAAAATTAAATACAACACAACATAATTGAAATATTCGCGTCATTGTAATGTTTTACCCAGTCTCTTGTTTAACCCGTTGACCCGACAGTTGACCGGGTTTGACCGGTTGACTGACTTTGACCACATTTGACTGAACCGAAGCCCAAACATCAAACCATAACCCAAGCTACAATTTGTCCCGCCACGCATCTTGAACCGAACCTGACCCGTCAACTGCCCTGACCGAACCCGAGTCGAGACCCAAAACTGAACCCGAACCAAAACTTGAACCACATCAGAATAAACATACGAACCGAACAAAACAAAACCCGAATCGGGAATCAGACCGAACATGAGTTGAAAATAACCACCACCTCCGCCGTCGACACCGGCCATAAGTCGCCGGCAGTGGTGTCGCACCACCAGCATCATCTTCACATCGTGATCATCGTGTTCATCATCTTCAACACCATCCCCAATGCAAACCGGAGAGGGGGGGAACTGAGCAAAAGGAAGAAGGAAGAGGTTAGGGACTTACCGGTGAAGGAGACTCTAAGTCGAGGCTGTCGGCACTTGTACTGCCATCTTTGTGCTTCAAATCAGAAAATTGTCACCGGATTCATGATCAGGGACCTTGGTTTAGGGGGTACGTGCGACCACGTGCCGGAATACAGCCGCCAGAGCACCGTCGTTGCTGTGCCGCCGTCGTGCTGCCGCCGCGGCTCCGCCGTTGGCCGGCCGGTCTTCGGTCGCCGGCGATATAGTGAAGAGAGAGAGAGAGAGAACAGTGAATATGTGTGTGTGCGGCGTGTGTGTGTTGAGTGTGAGTGTTAGCTTTATATAGGTAGGGTTTTGTGTGTTGGGCCCCAGGGCCCGTTTACTCGTTTCTAGCATTTTTGAGCGGCCTGATTACGTTTTCAAGATCCGTTTTCATACCCGAACTTCCCAGAATGTCGTATAACATTAGTTTAGGGTTGAAAGTAGGAAAATTAGTGTCGGTGGTTGATATTGGCGTGCTTTTTCGTCATTTCGTTAAAATTGCGTAACACACATCGTTTGTCATTTTTAATCCGTTTTTCGATTCGATTTCCACTGGGATTCTAAACATAGAAGGCGAATACGAATTTTCTAAAAATATAAATACGGAAAGAGCGTTACAGTTACCTTAGGAATTAGTAATATGAGCGTTCTTACGGATTTCAGCGGCGATGGTGGAACGAAGCTGAGAAGGACTAAGGACGTCGTATAGGTTGTATATGAGGCTGTTGTTAGCTTATTTTGGAATAACTTTTAACTTATTGACTTATAAAAGTTAATAAGTTGTTTTTATATTGTTTGGATTAGCTTATTTAAGTTGTTTTTGTGTGTTGAGAAGTTGAAAATGATAAGTTAATAATTGTAACTTATAACTTATGACTTATATAAGTTAATAAGTTGTTTTTGAGAAGGAATCCATGATCGATGGAATAGATCTGCAAACTGCACAAAAGATATGGATGCAAGAATAAATAAATCTATATAGTAGTAGGAGCCAGCACGATGCAGTTAGATGACGCTTTGCATAACAATACCCGTTTCTTATAGTTATTTATCTGTATAATATTTATTATAGCATTATTGTGCATGATTCGGTCAGTTCGGTTATTATCCTCAACCAAAGCCGAATCTAAAGTTATCAGTTAGTCTATTTTATTGACTAATCGGTTATCGGTTAATCAATTTGGTTTATTTGGTTAGATTGATAGTTTTTGGTTTACTTCATTTAATTTATGTTAATAGCCAATCAACCTTGGGCAAAAATTCTGCTTAGAAGTACATGAAATTGAGGTATAAGTATGATGTATAAATGCATGAAATTGAAGTATAAATACATAAGATACAACAACAACAATCGTACCAAGTGAATCCCACAAATACAATGCTATTGGTAGGGTCTAGGGGTTGGGATGTAGGCAAACCTTACCCCTATCCCTAAGTATAAAAAGGGTACTTCTAAAGAGACACCCAGCTCCACGACAAAGACAACATAAATATATAAATAAACATCTGACAAATAATAAAAGTAGTGAAAGCGTTACACAGAAGAATGAAGATAAATATAACATCAAGGACCAACATATATACATAAATGCAAGAAGACAAACACAAATATTTTCCCCCTAAAAAAGGTCTACACACCTACTAACAAAGCTAAGACACAAAAGTACTCTATCTTAAAAATTTTAACATTAATCCTACGTCTCCACGAAACCCTGTCATGGATCATGTCCTCAGAGAGCTGCATCCCTAGTAAATCCTGCCTAATCTGACCATTCCAAGTCAATTTGGGTCTGCCTCTACCCCTCCTCCCTTCCAAAGTTAATATTTCCACTTATCTAACCGACGTTGTCATTTATCTCCTTTCTAAACATGTCCAAGCCATCTCAATCTCCCCTCATTTATCTTATTTGACATACTAGTCACTTGTAACCTTTTTCTAAAAACCTCATTTCTTACTCAGTCTAATCTTGTGTGCCCACACATCCACCTTAACATCCTCATCTCTGCTACGTCCATCTTTCATGTTTGTGTCTTCTTGATAGCCCAACAATCTGTTCCATACAACATAACAGGTCTGACTGCAACTCTATTAAATTCTCCCTTTAATTTAGTTGGGCAACTCTTGTCACACCATCCAGCCTGTATGAAGCGTGCTATGTCACTATCTATCCCCATCTCTTTTTGAAGATATCATTGTCAGACAGAACTTATAGTAACAGTTAAGGGGGAGTCTGTAAGTGTAGTTCCTGTCGCATAACTGTTCTTTATCAGTTCTTGTCAACCAAAGTAGAAGTCCAAGTCAAAGTCAAAGATAATGAAGATTAACAGGAGTTTCGGATTATTAGGAGTTTTGGATTATTAGGAGTTCCAGATTAGCAAATGTCCCGGATTATCAGGCGTTCCGGACTACTTCTATTGTTTCGGGTTATTTGGTATTCCGGGTTAATATTCCAGATTACTTAGTGTATGTTATTGTTCCAGAAATATGTGGTTCTGGATTATTGTATTGTTTTGTATCCTAGACAATGTGTTTTGTCCTGGTTTAGCCCCTAGTATGTATGTATATATATATATATGTGTGTGTGTGTGTGTAGGGTAGGGTAGATTATGGCAACTCTTGAGGAATCTTTCTAGAAAGCCTCCTTGGTGAGCTCTGTGCATTTTCTAGAGAGAGACTATGTGTTAGAGAGAGAAAGCTGGGGTTTAGATCCTTGTGATCTAAACTAGCTTGTAGAAGATAATTTATACTCGTTCGGTATGTAATCTGTGTTGATTGTAATGAAATGAATAAGTTTCTCCTACATCTACATCTTTTACTCCATCTTCTATGTTTATGTTGTTTCACGTCTTGTTCAAGTGCAATGTTGATGTTCGTCATCTGCTTTCACAAAGGTATCAGAGTGTTGCTACCGATTCGGAATGGTCTAACCACCTTCCAAATCACCATTGCTTTTCATTTGGTGTTTGTTTCCACAGAAAACTTTAAGAAATTTGGGTGATTTTGGTTTAGATATGAAGAAATTCTAGCTGTTTTTGGAGAAGAAATGTTGGGTTTTTGTTCGATCAGGGTTTTTGATCCATTTTTACTCTATCCGGATTTCTATAAGTTGTTAAATGTTCCAAAGTTGTTGTATTCCGAGTTTAGCTTCCGAGTTTGAGTTTATCTGTGACCTTTATGTGAAGTCACGTCTTGGTATATAACCCGGAAGACCATCCACAAATCCGGACTAGACTCTTTGTCCGAGTTTATTTCGTGTCCAAATTGGAGAGATATAGTTGTTTTTTCTGTTAGAATTTGAAGTTTAGCTTAGTCCGAATTTACTAATGCACTATTCATTCCGAATTTGTTTGGAGTTCCTTGTTCGAATTTGTGAATTTACCATTGGGTGTCCGAGTTTAGTTTGATTAAACCATTCCGACTTTAGTATTCAAGGTAATTATTCCGAATACATTTGTTAAATTCGGAAAATATAAGGTAAATTCGGAAAATATATGTTAAATTTCGAATTTTTAGCTTAAGTTCGGAATAAGTTTGCCAAATTCGGACTTGGGGGGTAAAAAAAATAAAAAATTTGTCCGAATTTCTTGAATAAATCCATAATTTATTTGTTAAATTCGGAATTTATTTGTTAAATTCAAAATCTATTTAAATTCGAAGTAAAAAAAAAAAACTTCTGAATTTGTTAAGTATAGGGAATTTCGAATTTATGGGTTATATTTGGAATATTTGATTTCAATTTGGTTACTAGATTCTCGGTGTTCGGATTTGGTCCGTAGTAGAATTATGGGACAATTAGGGACTTTTAACAGGAATTCGAGGAGTAAAAATTTAAAATATGCTATTTTCAATGTAAACCTCTAAAGGCTCATGGTGCGACAGTGAAACAAGTTTGTGTTTACAATCTTGATATTAAATGAGGTTTAATCTCGCCTGTGAAGAAAATTTTAAAACATGATACAGTTTAGAGCTAGTGTGTGACTGAGTTTCGTCAAGTTTGTTCGAGGTCTGATCAAGTGTTAACGTAATGAAGCTAATTGTTTGTTTGGCACCTAGTCGAAGGTTGAGCCTTTATCATATGTCGGTTAGAGTAGAGAAGATTAGTCTTGTTGGTCTCTTTTCCAAGTTGGTGACTAGTTAGATTCTCGAAATATTTAGGAGGTTCTTACATTGAGGGGGACATCGGAGACGAAAGTCATCAGGTAATTGGTGGATTTGTGAAGATACGAGATTGGATCTTGAATATTCAAGATGAAATGATTTCAGACACTCGGTTGAAGACTTTGATCAAGATGGTGGATTTACATTTTCGGAGTTTGCTTTGTTATTAACTTATCAAACCAAACTTCATGTCTTTGCGAAATTTGAAGTGTTCGATGTTGGGCGTTGGAAATCCGATGTTTCGTTCTTCTACTAGTTAAGTTTGAAGATTAATGTATCGAGTGATGTTCTTACATGAGGATTGTAGAATGGTTCGCTTTAACTTGATTCGGGAGTAGTTTGAGGGGAAGGATCGACAGTCCTTAACGCTGGATTCTTTGAGTTTTTCAAAGCGGCCATTTAAGTAATCGTCAATAAGTTTTTTATTAGAAGGGTTGAAGATCGTTGTGCTCTGCCAGAAAGATCAAGTCTTAGCCAAATTTGAAAGCAGGCATGATATCATCAGTTAAGGGGGAGTCTGTAAGTGCAGTATCCGGTGACTGAAGATATCAATGTCAGACAGAACTGATAGCAACAGTTAAGGGGGAGTCTGTAAGGGCAGTGTGACACCTGTGTCACTTCAACCATCATACAAATACCAAACCGATGAAATATTGTGTTTCATACTTGGGAATTGTATAAATATGTGTATCGTTTGCACATATCAATTCTTGTTTGATTTCGAGCTTTAAATCGCTTTCTAGAAGGTTATACGCGATCTAATGCGTAAATATAACCAGTTTAATGCAACAAACACTCCAGAATAGTGAAATAGGCTTAAAATACCTTAAATAACCTTTACATAACTTAGAAATAAGTTTTGGAAGGTTTGGTGTGGCGAAATCAAGTTTATTTAATCACAGGGACTATTTGTGTCAAACTGCAAAAGTCTGCCGTTTCGTAAGGCAACGTACAGTCCGGAACTTGATCATAAGCTAAAAATACCATAAATAACCTAAGCATAGCTTAGAAATAATCTTTGAGTGGTTCAGTGTGCGAAAATATGCTTATTGGATCATACAGGGACTAAAAGTGTCAAAAACGGCATAAGTTTGCATTTACGCGCATATCTTACGTTCTGACCACATCTGGACATCCAAAATTTTTGTACACACTAAAATATTTTTATTTTAGTGATCGGCATGCAAAAATACCATTCTTCGCTTAATTTGGATCGTTTTCACATCCGTTTTGAGTTTCGTCGTAATTTGACGAATAACGTGACCGTACGACCAAACGAGCCGACATCCGAGAGTTTTATGGGCATATTTTGAGTCATCTATACTTTGACCACCTTTTAGATCCTTGAAAATGGTTTAACGGGTGTTAAAAGTGCTAGAAATGAGCCTATACATGTGTAGGGACCAAATCTGTAAAAAGTGAAACTGTTGCTGAACTGTGAGGACCAGGCGGGCCGCGTAAGGTCTGCCCCTCACCTTACGCGGGCCGTGTAAAAGTGCCCAGCATCAGAATTTCATTTTCAGCAATCTGTTGTTAGTTCAGGGGCTGTTTATGCCATTTTCTTGGTGTGTTAACCAAGTTAACACCTCTCCAAGGCTTCTAATTAGCTTATAACACTTGTATGGCTATGATTATTGCTTGGAAGTTACACAAACAAGTGGCATGATCTTGTTAACTTGCAACAACTATAAATAGCCATGCCATTCATTTTTTTCAAGCTCCCTTGATCTGATAATTGCTCTAAGTTGGAGTCTAAGGACTTCATACCTGAGTAATTTGATCAAGTTCTCCCTAGCAAGGACCCTTTGAAAGCTTCCTTCGTTCTTTTATCGCTTTCCTAGCGAGAAAGTCAAACAGTGTTTGACTTTCAGCTTTGACCAGTCAATGGTCAACACGAAGTTCGTTGAACTTCGCAACGTGAGCATAATCACGATGGTTATAGTCCCTACTGACTATACCTACTGATTACCACGTTGACTAGGCGTAGTGACGAGTCGTAGTTTCGGTCAAAATACGCATTTACGCGTATTTTGCAACCAAACTACTCTTGGTATCAAAACACTTTGTTTTGATATCAAAACCTGTTTTCTAACTTAGTTAAGCATGTTTTAAAATGCTTAGCTCGTCACTTTTAGTTTAGTGCTTGTTTAGAGTCGTAAGTCAAGTGGTCTAAACCACCGCTTAGACTTTCGAACTCGACCCGTTTGGTCGATCATTAGGATCTGACCAAACATATTTAGTGACCATAGTTGTATAGGGAATAACCTTCCGAGGTTATACCTTATGGTCACTTCGTTTAAGTAGTTATATGATAGGTAGTTTATATGCCTTAGGTAAATGACCAAAATGCCCTTTTTATGCATAATTGATATTTAAGCATATGTAACCCAAACTTTTATCACTTAACTGATTATGCAACATAATTAAACATGTTTAGGCATATAATACTTGTCATAGGACTAGTTAGGCGTTCCGAACGCGTTTTACGTGAACGACGCGTTAAAGTAGCGTAAGCTACCTAAACGGGCCGTAATGGGTCGTAAGCATTTAGGTTAGGTTTCGTTTTAGTATGTAGGCTTTGTTAAACCATATCATATGAGTTCCCACACTCATTTGGTTTACGAAACCTCATCCTATCCGATCTTCCGATTTAGGTCCGGTTTATTTACTTAGTTATCTACATTAGGTGCCGTTTGATTTCCGTGATCCCTCTTGCTTGCTTGGTAGTTGTTCAAGACTTCTAAGCACTCTCAAGTGAGTACATAGTCCCCTCTTTTACTGTTTTCAATGTTTTGGGGTGAAGCATGTGTACCTGTTTGTTATGTTCATGATTTCAAAGTATAATTGATTATACATACTAGTACTTATCTTTTGACAAACTGAATGATTATTTATGATTTAAACACTGATTTTTCAAAGATTATAAAATTAATTGTTGGAATTGTACTTATTTTATGTTCACCAGACAGACCGATTGGTAGTATGATATAGCGCTATAGGATTAGACACCCCATTCCTGTTGTCATGGAATGTCAGAAACCAATATTTTTTTCCAAATATAGATTGCCTTTGTGGTATTTCTATAGTCTCAATTGGTGTAGTTTGATGCACTAAGGTCTTATTGAATTCTTAAATCACATTATTATTGTATATTTTATTATACTCCCAAAAGTATAGTTTGATATGCTCTCATGTGTGATATTATACAAAACCAACATATATTTTATTAATTATTAAAACATAGTTTGATATGTTATTTATAAAACCAAAACATAGTTTAATATGTTATTTACAAAACCAAAACATAGTCTAATATGTTATTTATAAAACCAAAGTATACTTTTGATATACTACCAAAAATTATTATTTTGATGACTAAAGAATATTTAATATACTATCTGTTCAATTATTTTGGAACTGAAATATATTTTAATATATTACTTATTCGACTTTCTTAAAACCAAAGTATATTTTATATATATATATACTATAAACCCTTTTATCAAAACATTGTTTTACAAACAATATATTTTATTCAAACTCATCTTACTTAATTATTTATTTATGCATTATTCTGTTATATTATCTGATTTCTTATAAATTTTAAAATGATTTATAAAAGAAAATATTTTTAAGGTTCATGACTATTTTTGATTAAACATATTTTCCTTAAACTTACAACTCATGAATCCTATTAAAATAAAACCTATGTAACTCACATGCATTTTTATGCTGACGTACCTATTTTTACACATGTTTCGGGTGCTGTTACGTGATGATTGACGATGTATGCTACACATAGAATGGACTCGTACCTTAGCGACTTTAAAACTTGAAAGATAATATTTGTATTTATCTGATTTGTAATAAAACATTGAGTTCAATAATTCAATATAACGAAATTATTTAATCCATGGTTGTGAAACAATGATTCTGTTACAACACTCCCCGACGTTTCTGCCACGTTTCGTTGTTTTACGTGGTCGGGGTGTGACAGGCAGTTCCTGCCGGGTAACTATGCTTTATCAGTTCTGGTCAACCAAAGCAGAAGTCCAAGTCCAAGTCAAAGATAATGAAGATTAACAGGAGTTCCGGATTAGTAGAAGTCCCGGATTATCAGGCGTTCCGGTCTACTTCTTTTGTTCTGGGTTATTTGGTATTCCGGGTTAATGTTTCGGATTACTTAGTGTATGTTATTGTTCCAGAAATACGTGGTTCCTGATTATTGTATTATTTTGTATTCCGGACAATGTGTTTTGTCCGGGTTTAGGCCCTAGTCTCTCTATATATATGTGTGTGTTTATAGGGTAGATTAGTGCGACTCTTGAGGAATCTTTTTGGAGAGCCTCCTTGGTAAACTCTGTGCATTTTCTAGAGAGAGAGAGACTATGTGTTAGAGAGACAAAGCTAGAGTTTAGATCTTCAGCTTGTAGAAGATAATGTATACTCGTTCGCTATGTAATCTGTGTTGATTGAAATGAAATGAATGAGTTTCTCCCACATCTTCTTCTCCATCTTCTATGTTTATTTTGTTTCACGTCTTGTTCAAGTGCAACGTTGATGTTCGTCATCGATCATGTGCTTTCACACCTAGGTACTAGAAATCCTACCCCGTTCTTTGCCCCATCAGATCCCGAATACAATAACTTGTACCCATTACATTCATCCCGTTATGCCCCTTCCAGCTAGTCTCTTGGAGGCACGCTATCCCTACCCTATGTCTTTTGAGTGCATCTACCACCTCTAGCAATTTACTACTAAGAGTTCCTACATTCAAAGAGGCAATCCACAAACTATATCCTCTTACCCTTCCCTTGCCTACACCTCCAGTTCTTGGACACAATCTCAAGGAAACATCATGACTCCTATCGTCTATGCTTGCCACAAATCACCCAATAAAACCAACTATAACAGCTATAGCGATAAGCCTACAACCACACTATGCAAAAGCACACTATAATAAATAGTGTAACAATGGATGTACTATGTGTGACAACTCGAAATTTAGAACCTTTCGTTGTATGCTTAAACGCGTGACTAGTTAAACTTATGTGATTAATGACAAATGAATACATGTGAACTTATATGATTATGTGTTATGTTGTGTGTATGCTTGTGTGTATGTATTCGAGTATGTATATGAACCGAGACAACACGAACCCGACTCGAGACCATGTGGTCTCGAGTGAACAATAACTTATGGGCCGGTTGGGCCATACATACACTCTTAGCCTATTTCGAAACCCATTAGGGTGCACAATGTGGAACAACTATATAACCCCTAGTGATGCTAATCTTGACATTTTTGGACAACACTCCTACTCTCCTCTACACACACACTCTCCACTCTCTCACTAAAACCCTAGACACCAAGCATCATACTTCTTCTCCTTTCTTCTCGGATCAAACCAACCGACCACAAAAGGGTCTCTCGGATTTGCTTGTTCACACCAAACAAAGCTTCATCTTCACCACCTCACAACCGGTTAGTGTTTATGATGTTTGTTAGTGTTTATGATGCTTGTTAGTGTTTATGATGTTTGTTAGTGTTTATGATGTTTGTTGGTTAGTGTTTATGATGTTTGATGTTATGGATGACATGATTGAACTAGAACCGTTTGTACAATGATGATGTGCTTGTGAATCGTATGTATGATGTTGATAATCGGAACATGCTTTGATTTCGGATATGTGGCATAATGAACTCATGATGTTTTGTGTTTAAATGTAGTCTAAAACACTAGTTGTTGATGTTCATATAAATCGGATTGTGTACTCTTGTGTTAAGAACCGAAAGCTTGCTATTAGGGTGATTTGTTGATAAGTTGTTCATGATTCTTGTTAGACCTAGGTTCATATGAATGAAGATGAACTACTTGAATATTGAAGAACATGATGAACACATGAAGAACTTGTTGAATATCATATGAACATGTTGAATATTTGAAATCTGATATGTTTGATCCATTTTTAGTAATTTGCTAGACAAGAAACATGTTTAAGGATTTTGGTTGGATAGTACAAACTGTTACATGAAATCAGAATGTTAGTGGGTAGTACACTGTACCGAATCAGCTCCTGTCCAACCGAAACCATCAGTTGCGACTCGAAACCACTGCTTGATGAGTCGAAATCCCCGGTTGCGACATCAGTTGCGAGTCGCAAACACCTGGTTGCGACTCGAAACCACACATGATCAGCACACCAACTTTGTGACTCGAAACCATTGTTGCGAGTCCGGTTGCGACTCGTAACCAAGACAGCATGAACCGAAACCATGGTTGCGACTCCGGTTGCGAGTCGCAAACACCTAGTTGCGACTCGAGACTATACACGGATACTCGCTGTTTGGGCTTGCACCTCATTTCGGACTTAATTGTTTGGGCCGGACCTTTGGGCCTACTACACGGACCTCATACGTACTGTTGTTTATGAACGATTATTTGGGCTGCTATAGATGAACTTGCATGCAACGTGCTAGCATACGTGCAATACATGGTTGGAACCTGACTTGTATGATACAACTATGATAGGACGTGAGTAGCCACAACATTGCTTGTTTGACTTTTCTGTGTTTCTACCGAGCAAACCAAGGTGAGTTCACACCCTCTACAAAGCATGGGATTCCCTGGGTTGGGAATGGGGTTAAGGAACTGGGTTCCTCGTCCTCCTTGGGTAGGACAGCAAAGGTTCAGGAATGTAATTCCTCGTCCTCACGGACAGATAACTCGTACTAGACCAAAACTCTATCACGAAGTCCCTCCTTTTTATATCGACTTAATCGCCGGGCCAATGGCGAGCGGGTCATTAGTTAGATAGCGCTATTTAGGTTTGACAAACCTCACACCATGCCGCAGAGGACGGGCGTGAACTAATGGATCTGGGGCACGTCAATGCTGATAGACATTGACAGTTTCAGGGCACATAAACATGACTACAGTCAGCAGTCGATATGGTAACGAGTCTAGTGTATACATGGGGTAGCCCCCACGGCCGAAATGCCAGATAACTAACATGGGGTAGCCCCCACGGCTGGATTGCCAGAGTAACCGGGAATATACAAGTCACGTTTTTAACTATGGGGTAACCCCCACGGCAGGATGTCAGCTAAAGGAAACTGTTTTCGAAACAACTTAAAACGAACACCCAACCGTGAACTCACTCAACTTGTTGTTGACTCGTTACTACATGCTTTGCAGGTCCTTAGGTTTCTTAGCTGGAGCTTGCATGGAGGAGGATCGTTGTGGGACATGGACGACTGCGTGCCATGTTAAACTATGAAACAATTAAACTTATGTTTTGACTTAACACTTATGCTTCCGCTTGCAACTTAACTATGTTTTGTTTGAACACCAATTGTATTGGTTGGATTTTTATAACTACTTACATGCTTGTTCAATATGATTGGTGGCTGGATCCTGGTCAGTCACGCCTCTAAGCGGTAGTACTCCGCAGGTGGATTTTGGGGGTGTGACAGATTGGTATCAGAGCCATTGGTTATAGAGAACTTGGTTTTAATAAAGGGAAAAAAAACGTTTTTGTTAAAACCAGACTATAACCTGTACAGTGCTCAACGGTCCACAACGATGCTTCACTCCACATGCAAGGCTCGACATTCTAGGTGATATGATTTGTGTATATATTGCCTACTTGTTAGTTACATAGTACATCGCTTATGGTATGCTTGGTTAGTATAACTACTGTTGCTTGAACACGTGCGTGCTTGCTCTATTTTATCGTCGTACCTTCGCAAACCCCTCTCACTCACGTTCTTCTTGGTATGAAGATCATGTCTGGACGCGTTAACCTGACACAAGACCAGTTGACGGCTCTGATCAACGAACGAGTTGCCGCAGCACTTGCAGCTGCACACGCAGGAGGTATATCCTGCAGTCCGAACTCATTCTAGGATCTTTAGGATCCTACTCTCGTGAACCAACCTTTGTGTTAAACTCTGTCTTTTCTTTCACCTACGATAGGTCAGCACGTTCAGCCACCCGTGTGCACTTTTAAGACTTTCATGGACTGCCGACCAACTACTTTTAGCGGCACTGAAGGAGCAGTAGGTCTCCTACACTGGTTTGAGAAACTAGAATCGGTCTTCGAAATGTGCGAATGCCCTGAGGCGCGCAGGGTGAAGTATGCTACTGGTACTCTCGAGGTTTTAGCCCTCACATGGTGGAACGCTCAGGTTCAAATGCTAGGGTTGGTTGCCGCCAACGCCACCCCTTGGGAAACTTTTAAGGAAATGATCAGAGAGGAATACTGCAGTCGTGATGAGATTCACAAACTCGAGGTGGAATTCTTCAACCTCAAGATGACGGGGTCCGAAATTGAAGCTTATGTGAAAAGGTCGAACGAACTGGCAATTTTGTGCCCTACTATGGTGGATCCTCCCATCAAACGCATCGAACTATTTCTTCGGGGCTTAGTGCCAGAAATCCAAAGTCATGTGACTTCAGCGAACCTCGCCACCTACCAGCAAACCGTTCAGTTGGCTCACCGTCTTACGGATCAGGCGGTGGAGCAGAACAAGTTACCAAAACGCATAGGTGCTGCAACTACTTCTGGTACCTCTAGTGACAACAAACGGAAATGGGATGGAACTTCGAGTAAGGGTTCGACTTCTGTTCAGTCTCAGTCTCAGCAGAGGAAGACTGATGACTACAAGAGCCCTAATCAGCAATCGTCTGGTGGTCAAAGTCATGGTGGGTACAGAGGAAATCACCCCAAATGCAATCGCTGCAGCCTGCACCACAGCAGGCCATGCACCAAGGGCAACTGTCATCGGTGCAACAAGCCTGGTCACGCTGCAAAGGATTGCAGGAGCTTATACCCCGCCAATCAGAATCGTCAGCAAGCTCAACAGAACCAGCGCCAGCAGCAGCAACAGCAAGGTGATAACAAAGGGTGCTTTCAGTGTGGAGCTGAGGGCCACTTCAAGAGAGATTGTCCCCAACTGAACAGGAACCAGAACAACAACAACAACAATAACAACAATCAGGGGAATGGTAACAATGGGAACAACAACAACAATGGCGCCAGGGGGCGGATGTTTGTGATCGGCCAAGGTGAAGCAAGGAATGACCCCAATGTTGTGGCGGGTAAGTTCCTTCTCGACGACTTTTATGTTTCAGTTTTATTTGATTCGGGTGCCGATACTAGCTACGTGTCACTAGAAGTTAGTCGAATGCTTAAGCGTATTCCAACACCTTTGAACAACAAGCACACCGTAGAGCTAGCAAATGGTAAGAGTTTAGAAGCCACACACGTAGTCAAGGGTTGTAAACTTATTCTCGCCGACCAGATCTTCTCTATCGACCTCATTCCTATTGTCCTGGGTAGTTTCGACGTTGTCATTGGGATGGATTGGTTATCCCAGCACAGAGCAGAGATTCTTTGCAACGAGAAGGTTGTCCGTATTCCAGGTCCCGGTGGCGAACCTCTCATGATTCATGGCGACAAGAGGAGTGCTGTTGAGAACGTCATTTCTCTCCTTAAGGCCCAAAAGTGCTTGCGAAAGGGCCACACTGCTATTTTGGCTCTCGTTACTGACACCTCAGAAAAAGAGAAGAAGATAGAAGATTTTCCAGTTGTACGCGATTATCCAGAGGTATTTCCTGAGGAATTACCTGGTCTTCCGCCTCATCGCCAAGTCGAGTTTCAGATTGAACTAGCTCCTGGAGCTGCGCCCATAGCTCGTGCACCTTATCGTTTAGCTCCATCAGAGTTGAAAGAACTCTCCACGCAACTACAAGAACTCTTGGATAAGGGTTTTATCCGTCCTAGCTCATCGCCTTGGGGAGCTCCAGTATTATTTGTGAAGAAGAAAGACGGTACCTTCAGAATGTGCATCGACTACCGAGAACTCAACAAGGTGACGGTGAAGAATCGTTATCCTCTACCGCGGATCGACGACTTGTTCGACCAGCTGCAAGGGTCGAGCTACTATTCGAAGATTGATTTGAGATCGGGTTATCACCAGCTGAGAGTCCGGGAAGAGGACGTCTCCAAGACAGCTTTTAGAACACGTTACGGACACTATGAGTTTTTGGTCATGCCTTTTGGGATGACAAACGCACCTGCGGTTTTCATGGACTTGATGAACCGAGTGTGCAAGCCTTACCTGGACAAGTTCGTTATAGTCTTCATCGACGACATCCTGATCTATTCTAAGAGTCGGGAGGAACACGAGCAGCATCTGCGACTTATTCTGGAACTCCTTCGAACAGAACAGCTTTATGCAAAGTTCTCGAAATGCGACTTCTGGCTTCGAGAAGTCCATTTCCTAGGCCACGTGGTGAACAAGAATGGGATTCACGTTGATCCATCCAAGGTAGACTCGATTAAGAACTGGCCTGCACCTCGTACACCAAAGGAAATTCGCCAATTCTTGGGTTTGGCGGGATACTACCGGAGATTCATAAAGGATTTTTCTAAGATTGCACAACCTCTCACCTCACTAACGCAGAAGGGCGTTGTTTATCGCTGGGGGAACGCACAGGAGTTGGCATTTCAGCATCTAAAGGATAGACTTTGTAGCGCACCTATCCTTTCCTTGCCAGAGGGCACAGACGATTTTGTGGTTTATTGTGACGCATCAATTCAAGGTCTTGGTTGCGTGTTGATGCAACGAGATAAAGTTATAGCCTACGCTTCACGCCAACTCAAGGTCCACGAAAAGAACTACGCTACGCACGACTTAGAGCTGGGAGCTGTTGTTTTTGCACTTAAGTTATGGCGGCATTACCTATATGGTACCAAGTGCGCCATCTACACCGACCACAGGAGCCTCGAGCATATCTTCAAGCAGAAAGAACTGAATATGCGACAACGACGATGGGTTGAACTACTGAATGACTACGAGTGCTCGATCAGGTATCACCCGGGCAAAGCCAATGTGGTGGCTGACGCCCTTAGTCGAAAGGACACTGCGCCTAAGCGCGTACGAGCTTTACAACTCACGATCCACTCTAGCCTCCCTTCCCAGATACGAGCAGCTCAGATAGAAGCGCTGAAACCAGAAAACGTTAGGGCTGAAGCCCTACGCGGATCGAGGCAACGCTTAGAGCAGAAGGAAGACGGTGCGTACTACGTAACGGGACGCATTTGGGTCCCACACTATGACAACCTACGAGAACTTGTGATGGATGAAGCACACAAGTCTCGCTACTCGGTACATCCTGGATCGGATAAAATGTACCACGATATCAAAACTACGTATTGGTGGCCTAGCATGAAAGCCCACATAGCGACCTACGTCAACAAGTGTTTGACTTGTGCGAGAGTCAAGTCGGAATACCAGAAACCATCAGGCCTACTCCAACAACCAGAGATACCTCAATGGAAATGGGAGCAAATTTCCATGGACTTTGTTACTGGCCTGCCTAGATCCCAGCGCGGGAACGATACTATTTGGGTGATCGTGGATCGACTCACAAAATCTGCACACTTCCTGGCTATCAAGGAGACGGATAAGTTCTCCACTCTTGCAGAAATATACCTCAAGGAAGTTGTTTCGAGGCACGGGGTGCCCACCTCTATCATCTCAGATCGAGATGCACGTTTTACTTCAGAGTTGTGGCAAGCAATGCACAAATCCTTCGGCTCACGATTAGACATGAGCACAGCGTATCACCCTCAGACGGACGGGCAGTCCGAACGCACTATTCAAACCCTAGAAGACATGCTTCGTGCATGTGTAATCGACTTTGGCAACCGCTGGGAAAAGCATCTGCCACTTGTGGAATTTTCGTACAATAACAGCTACCACACCAGCATTGGAGCTGCTCCGTTTGAGGCATTGTACGGACGTAAATGCCGGTCTCCTCTTTGCTGGGCAGAGGTGGGAGATAGTCAGATCACTGGTCCAGAATATGTGGTAGATACAACCGAGCAAATCGCTCAGATACGAAAACGCATGACGGCCGCTCGTGAACGTCAGAAAGTTTACGCCAACATGGGCAGGAAACCACTTGAGCTCCAGGTTGGGGAGCGGGTACTACTCAAAGTTTCACCCTGGAAGGGTGTGGTTCGTTTTGGTAAACGCGGTAAACTTAACCCACGATACGTTGGACCTTTCGAGGTCATTGAGAAAATAGGCAGGGTGGCCTACAGACTAAACTTACCAGCGGAACTCGGTGCAGTTCACAACGTTTTTCACGTGTCGAATCTGAAGAAGTGTCCATCAGATGAGACCCACGTAGTTCCTTTGAAGGAACTCACTATCGACGAGCAGTTACGATTCGTCGAGGAACCAGTCGAGATCACGGACCGGGATGTTAAGGTCCTCAAGAGCACTAGGATACCTCTCGTTCGAGTTCGTTGGAACTCACGTCGCGGCCCAGAGTTCACCTGGGAGCGCGAAGATCAGATGAAACAAAAGTATCCCCAACTGTTCGCAAACAGTACACCCACTACTGAGGCTGAAGCTACGGAATTTCGGGACGAAATTCCAGATCAACGGGGGGTGGATGTGACACCCCAGGAAAACCGGGAAAACCATACAACTTAACTAGCTTCCTCAGTGAGTGCTTACCAAATTTCGGGACGAAATTTCTTTCAACTTGGGGATGATGTGACAACTCGAAATTTAGAACCTTTCGTTGTATGCTTAAACGCGTGACTAGTTAAACTTATGTGATTAATGACAAATGAATACATGTGAACTTATATGATTATGTGTTATGTTGTGTGTATGCTTGTGTGTATGTATTCGAGTATGTATATGAACCGAGACAACACGAACCCGACTCGAGACCATGTGGTCTCGAGTGAACAATAACTTATGGGCCGGTTGGGCCATACATACACTCTTAGCCTATTTCGAAACCCATTAGGGTGCACAATGTGGAACAACTAAATAACCCCTAGTGATGCTAATCTTGACATTTTTGGACAACACTCCTACTCTCCTCTACACACACACTCTCCACTCTCTCACTAAAACCCTAGACACCAAGCATCATACTTCTTCTCCTTTCTTCTCGGATCAAACCAACCGACCACAAAAGGGTCTCTCGGATTTGCTTGTTCACACCAAACAAAGCTTCATCTTCACCACCTCACAACCGGTTAGTGTTTATGATGTTTGTTAGTGTTTATGATGCTTGTTAGTGTTTATGATGTTTGTTAGTGTTTATGATGTTTGTTGGTTAGTGTTTATGATGTTTGATGTTATGGATGACATGATTGAACTAGAACCGTTTGTACAATGATGATGTGCTTGTGAATCGTATGTATGATGTTGATAATCGGAACATGCTTTGATTTCGGATATGTGGCATAATGAACTCATGATGTTTTGTGTTTAAATGTAGTCTAAAACACTAGTTGTTGATGTTCATATAAATCGGATTGTGTACTCTTGTGTTAAGAACCGAAAGCTTGCTATTAGGGTGATTTGTTGATAAGTTGTTCATGATTCTTGTTAGACCTAGGTTCATATGAATGAAGATGAACTACTTGAATATTGAAGAACAAGATGAACATGATGAACACATGAAGAACTTGTTGAATATCATATGAACATGTTGAATATTTGAAATCTGATATGTTTGATCCATTTTTAGTAATTTGCTAGACAAGAAACATGTTTAAGGATTTTGGTTGGATAGTACAAACTGTTACATGAAATCAGAATGTTAGTGGGTAGTACACTGTACCGAATCAGCTCCTGTCCAACCGAAACCATCAGTTGCGACTCGAAACCACTGCTTGATGAGTCGAAATCCCCGGTTGCGACATCAGTTGCGAGTCGCAAACACCTGGTTGCGACTCGAAACCACACATGATCAGCACACCAACTTTGTGACTCGAAACCATTGTTGCGAGTCCGGTTGCGACTCGTAACCAAGACAGCATGAACCGAAACCATGGTTGCGACTCCGGTTGCGAGTCGCAAACACCTAGTTGCGACTCGAGACTATACACGGATACTCGCTGTTTGGGCTTGCACCTCATTTCGGACTTAATTGTTTGGGCCGGACCTTTGGGCCTACTACACGGACCTCATACGTACTGTTGTTTATGAACGATTATTTGGGCTGCTATAGATGAACTTGCATGCAACGTGCTAGCATACGTGCAATACATGGTTGGAACCTGACTTGTATGATACAACTATGATAGGACGTGAGTAGCCACAACATTGCTTGTTTGACTTTTCTGTGTTTCTACCGAGCAAACCAAGGTGAGTTCACACCCTCTACAAAGCATGGGATTCCCTGGGTTGGGAATGGGGTTAAGGAACTGGGTTCCTCGTCCTCCTTGGGTAGGACAGCAAAGGTTCAGGAATGTAATTCCTCGTCCTCACGGACAGATAACTCGTACTAGACCAAAACTCTATCACGAAGTCCCTCCTTTTTATATCGACTTAATCGCCGGGCCAATGGCGAGCGGGTCATTAGTTAGATATCGCTATTTAGGTTTGACAAACCTCACACCATGCCGCAGAGGACGGGCGTGAACTAATGGATCTGGGGCACGTCAATGCTGATAGACATTGACAGTTTCAGGGCACATAAACATGACTACAGTCAGCAGTCGATATGGTAACGAGTCTAGTGTATACATGGGGTAGCCCCCACGGCCGAAATGCCAGATAACTAACATGGGGTAGCCCCCACGGCTGGATTGCCAGAGTAACCGGGAATATACAAGTCACGTTTTTAACTATGGGGTAACCCCCACGGCAGGATGTCAGCTAAAGGAAACTGTTTTCGAAACAACTTAAAACGAACACCCAACCGTGAACTCACTCAACTTGTTGTTGACTCGTTACTACATGCTTTGCAGGTCCTTAGGTTTCTTAGCTGGAGCTTGCATGGAGGAGGATCGTTGTGGGACATGGACGACTGCGTGCCATGTTAAACTATGAAACAATTAAACTTATGTTTTGACTTAAGACTTATGCTTCCGCTTGCAACTTAACTATGTTTTGTTTGAACACCAATTGTATTGGTTGGATTTTTATAACTACTTACATGCTTGTTCAATATGATTGGTGGCTGGATCCTGGTCAGTCACGCCTCTAAGCGGTAGTACTCCGCAGGTGGATTTTGGGGGTGTGACACTATGTTTATCAAAATATGTATGGATATTATTTTTAAAATACAAACATATGATGATTTTTTTACTAAAAAAATTACTAGAATGGATATAAAAATATGTATATCTTGCCTGAATCTGTTCACAAGTCGGGGAATCATCACCGGAAAATGCCTAACTCACATTAATCTCTTCACAAGCCACCAACTAGTACGTGGTTAAAAACCAGGTACTTATTTGTGTTTAAGTTGCAATTCTATGCGAATTTGGATTCCGAATGGTCTACTTTGATATGGTTTGCGTTTTGCAGGTCTAGCAAAGTGTATGGAACATTACGGGAGCCTTACGAGATCTCAGGTTGAAGGTAGGAAGCATCAGGTGCAAAAAAAATAGAGCAACGAAGTATGTTGAAGGTGTATGGCGTCGGCTACGGGCTACCCCGCGTTTTCGACAACTTTTTCTCAGCGTCAGAAGGACATAGACAGAAGGATATGTCGTCGATTGTTGAGTTGCTTGCCGACACTATAAGTCAGCATCCATCACGCTATAGTCCGGAAAAACGGGATTGTGGCTTAGTTTTGAAGGGGGCACGTGAAGAAAAAGGGGGTTACAAAATATAGAATCTATCTATCTCCCTCCATACAACCTAACATCGATCCATCATCCATCATTATCATTTTTCTTAATTTTCAATCATACAATCCATCAAAAACATTATCACCAATCATCCATAACACCAATCATCAACAATCATCCCACCATTAATTCTCCAATCATTTAGATAATCATCATCTCATCATTAATAAAACCCTAATCCAACCATCATCACTAATATCAAGATTCAAGATTCAATGGCCCGTTCTTCGTATACAACATCTTGTGACCAAGCTTCGCATACCGTGAGTGGCTAGTCTCCTAGGGTTTAACCATGGGGTAAATTTTGTAAGATTCTAGGGTTTTAACAATTGTTTTGAGATTTGATTTATGACTAGTTGTGATTAAATATTTGAAGCTTATATCAATTGTCTTGCATTTGTATTGAATACATAAATTGTCGAGTGAGTTATCAATTCAACTTTGTGAAATGAATATGTGCACTTATGCTTTGCTATATGTTAGGATCTACATATTCTTGGTAACGAAGTGCATATTTGTCTATTCTTCATGACGTTGATAGCTATCGGCACCTAAGCCACGTAACACTAAATGCATTAATAATCTAGTGCAACTAAATTAAGTCTAAACGTGTACCCTAGGTCTTGCATCGTCAAACCGGGTGTGAACCACTTTTCAAATTATTATTTCAATCAAGTAATCAAGTTTTCGTTTTCAGAAACAAATCATCGTTTTCATAGCGAGTAGTAATTTGTCGGTTTAATCCAATACTCTTTCAAAACCCAACAAACAAATAAAGAAATCAAAATAGCAAGCTTCATAGAGTTGTTCCATTTTAATAATCATACGAATCCTGACATACACCATAGACTCTTCGTGGTTTGACACTTTTGTTGCCACTAGCTATTAGTTTGAGTTAATTAGGATATTATAAATATTATCTTTGACCGTGACACAGCACTCAAATCAAATTTTGGCACCATTCTCGGGGAGTTCGTGCGCTTTGTGTCTAGATTGGTATATTATTTGCGTGATTATCTGTTTAAAGTGCTTTGATTATCTTTGCTTTACCCTCCTCCTTGTTACGCGGGTGTGTTATTTGTGCAGATTATAGGTAGTGCATGCGTACGAGGACATCTAGAAGAACCTCCCCATTAGCGTTCGAACCGGAGATTGAGCAGTTAGTAAGGAGAAACCTAGCCAACCGGTTAGAGGCAACACTTACCCCTAACCCATCCACCCAACCTTCACAACACACCCTCCTTTGGAACCGCCCAAATAAACCTCAAAACCAAAACCAACGCCAAGAATACCCACTTGAAAACTAAAACCGGAACCAAACCCAAACCCAAAACAAAAACCAAAACCAAAATCAAAACCGGAACATCTAGTCGGGTGGTAGCAACAACCAACGAGCACCAACCCCGCCACATCCAAACCGTTCTCAAAACCAACTTCAAAACCAACGCCAAAATCAATGCCAAGAGTACCAGCTTGAAAACCAACAAATCTCACCAAATTCCAATAATTGTAATGTTAACCTAAACCATGGAACCGCTCCAAATGGTGGTAATCTCATGAATGAGCCACAAATTCTCAACATCGATGAGTTGAGGAATAATATTGACGATGATGAACCATATAGTATTTCGGGTTATAAATCACCGGAGCGGGTTAGTATGCATAACGATCGTTCGGTTGAAGATGAGAACTATGACAATTGGGACAACAACGGGCTTAAAGACAATGAATATGGTGGTTATGAGTAAAACGTGAACTTCTACAACGGTGGAGGTTTTGAAGAAGATAATGGCTACCAAAATGCCAACTTTGAGTATGGGGATGAAGAGTGGGGATACGGGTATGCCCATAATGACAATTATGGTAACAATCGCCAACCACAACAAAATGTTCAAAGGAACCAGAACAATGTTAACAATGACACTTTTAACCGAAACCAGATTCCTCAATTCGGGGGGGGGGGGTAACCAAAGAGTGAATCATGGGCCACTGGTACATCAAGAAGTCAACGGAACACAAAGAAACCGACCTCAACAACAACACCAATTTTACCAACGTTGAGGCCTAAATAGTCAGTTTAGACCATTGATATTCGAAAATGATTCACCCGTTGTTCCACCACCCATAGGAAGGCGTTCGTTTAATTGTAGGTGATGTGATGAATATGATCTATAAAAACTAACCTAATCTATACACTCTAGTTTTAAATTTATAAACTAAGACTCTTTAGTTGCTAGACCACTGACAGGAAAGTGTATCTATCGTACGTAGTAAAGCCTAATGAAATCCAAGGATTGAACCCACAAGACACAAGCGACACAAACCAGACCCCGACTCTCCTAAATACTTAACTGGTTTAATTTGTGTTTTATGATAAATAAACTCTAAACTCGAACAAACAGAGAACTAAGGATCACAAACTCAGATATCAAGATAGGAAAGGCAACTACCTAGGCATCGAATCCTACTTATGAAGCGGAAGTGAAAGGAGTAACTTACTAACTCTCACTATGACACAGATAAGGAGGGATCTAAGACATACTAGGCAAGGATCTTCCCCCGGTCTCACCTTTACCTGACACCTAAGATCTAGACAAATCTAACTACATATCACCTCTCGGTCTCAACAATAGGAAGAATACTAACCACCTCTAAACTCTCAATCAATTCTCATCTGGATTCATCGACAAAACCATAAAACAAGTTACAAGCACAAAGCAAATAACTCTAGTAAGCATCCAAACATGAAAGACATTTATTAAGAATCTTATGGAACATTAAAAGATCGAAAATTAGTGGTAAGCATGCATACACATCACAACAATAATCCCCAAGTCTTTACTTTAATGTTAAACCGAAAAAAATATCCAAAAACCGAAATAATTCTCAATTCAATCAATCATCATCTTAAACATAGGCAGGTACTAGTTTTTTAGTTAAACATAGTGCAAGAAATCAGACAAAACATAGTCTTAAAGCAATAACAAATCATGGTGATAATGTTCAAACACGAAGTAAAAGAATTATACAACTAATACTCGCAATGTGTCCCAAAATTCAATGTGCCCCCCTACACTTAAATTACACATTGTCCTCAATGTGTCCCAAAAATAAGTTTTTCGGTTGATTAAAATGTGTAAAAGTGGGTTAAAAACAAGATTTTATGTTACTGGGTAGCAGAACACGGGGTGGGGTTGGCTGAGCATGGCCCCGTGGTCAGACTGCCAGTATCAAATTTAAACAGAAGGCTGGGCACGGGGGCGTGTTCAGTGAGCACGGCCCGGTGTCCAGTTACCTGAACTAGGCATTTTCTGCAGAACCTCGGGCACGGTGCGTGTTGGGGTGGGCACGACCCCGTGCTGAACTTGCTGTAATGAAGAAAAATTGTCAGGATGCTCTGTTTTTGTGCATAGGGTGTTGGTTCAAGCTTCCCTTAGCATCCTTCACCATCCCGAGTGTGTTTTATTCCTGAAAATTAAAAACTAAACTAGAAAACATAAAAGTTAAACTAATCTAAAACTAAGGATAGTTTCGCGGAATTCCTCCGTGGTGCACCACGTTTATTAGGGTCCTTGGCTAGACCCACCTTATCGGGTGGTTCTGGCTCATCTTCAATTAGGGGGTCGTCATTGCCGATTGGATATTTCATTGATCGTTCAAGATCGACACATCTTTTGAATGCCCCTAATTGAATGGGTAGATTGTTATACTTCCGGTTTTTTAAAGCTTCGTGGGTTTTTACAAAAGGTCGTCTCAACACTAGAGGAGCGTCATCAAGGATGACAAAGTCGGTCGGGATTACCATTTGATTTGTTTGGACCAAGACATCCTCAACTATACCGATTAATTTTATTACTTTCCGATTGGATAGAAAAATGGGTATTTGAAGTGGAGAAAAATCACCAATACTTAATTTTTCGAAAATGTAGTTTGGCATTATGTTAACACAAAGATCTTTATCAATTGTGACATTACTAATAAAGTAGTTTTGAAAAAAACATGGAACCGGTTTAATGTTGATTTCAAATGGGTCTTCTTTTATTGGTGAAGTTTGATCATTTGTTAACTTAATGCTTACCGTTTCATCAATTTTTGTGTTAGTGTTTAACTCTTTTAAAAACTAAGCATGAGTGGATACTAAACAATGGTTTTCGAAAGAAGGTGACAAGAGATTAATTTCTTCAAAATTAGACTCTTCTAGAATTTTAACGTTGTCGGACTCACCTTTTTCGTTGTTTAACTCATGTGTCGGTTTTTCACTTATTTGTTCTTCCATTTTTACACTTTCAACTATCTCTTTTTTATTTAATTCTTCTCTTGCGCGGGACTCCTCTTCCCTTGCGTGAGATTCTTTTATATTGCGCTCGATAGTTTTAAGGTGTTCTAGTATCCTATCGGTTACGTAGGTGATAGAATAAGGATCGGGATTTTCAAAGCTTGAATCTGGATGTTCGATCCTTTGTTCCTCATAGCACTCATATGAAGTAGATGGTTCATACCATTGTTCTTCATTGTAAGTATATGATGGATAAGGGTCGTAATTTTGTTCTTCATAATATTCATATGAGGTGGGTTGTTCACGCCATGGTTCCTCATAGTAAGCATATGAAGGTAGAGGCTCATAACTTGGGTCCTCAAAGTATGAGTATGAAGGCTCATACCTTGGTTCATCAAAATATGTGTATGAGGGAGAAGGTTTATACCTTTGGTCTTCATAGGGTGTGTATGAAGTCGATGGCTCGTACCTGGGCTCCTCATAGTAGGTGTATGAAGTGGATGGTTGAAATAAGTCACAATATTGAACCGAGTGTGGATTACCACAATTAGTGCAATAGTCTTCCCTATAATCATTCTCCTCATAGGTGTAGTTGTAGCCCCCTGAGTATTGATCCATAAGAATCACTCAGCAGACCACAACAGAGTCTCGAGACCAGAAAACAAAAATAAAAACAGAAACAGAGGCTGAACACGGCCCCGTGTTCAGTGGACACGGCCACGTGTACATAATCTGTATCTGGGCGTTTGAATTAAAGTTACTGATTTCGTTGAGCACGGGGCGTATTCAGTGAGCACGGCCCCGTGTTCAGGCTACTGTAAATGCAAAATCTAACTAAAATGCAGACAAATGCGCGGGTTTTAAAAAGGTTTTAAAAAACTACTTAGGCCGTCGATTTAAAGCTTTCTTAAAATCCTTGTGTCCTCGGCAACGGCGCCAAAAACTTGATGCGTGTGAAGTGTCGTAGGTTTTTAATGTATCTTTTAAGCCCTTTTACACTTTTTAGTTAAGTTTTAAATTTATAAAACACGATATTTACTAACACTAAACACACATATGGGCAAGTGCACCCATCGTGAGCGTAGTATAGTGTCGGTAAGATACCGAGGTCGTCCAATGACACAAGAGCTTTTAGTACCGGTTTATCCTCAACGTCTAATCAAATCAAAAGTTAGAAAAAAGGTTTTTAAACTAGAAAAATAAAACTAACTAAAATGCTGAAAAATAAAATAAAATAAAAACAGATAGACAAGATGAATCACTTGGATCCGACTCGTATGTAGTGTAACCTTTGATTATTTCCGCATTTTTGCACTTTTTAAGAGATTATCTTAGTTATTGTAGTAGGCCCCTCTTTTGAAGGTGACTTACCCTCAACCCAGTAGTTTGAGTCAGCAAGGATACAATCCTAAAAGGTCAGATTATTGAAAGATAATTAATTAAGTTATTAATGCATAATGTGGTAGGCCCCTCTTTTGAAGGTGACGTTACCCTCGGCTAAGTAGTCTGAGTCAGCAGGGATACAGTCCGAAGTAGCCGGGTTAAAGTATTAATAGTAGCTTACATATGAGGGGATCAAAGAGTTTGGACCCCCGCCATCCAATACCGTTGGGTATTGAAGGAGGTCCTACTAAATTTGACCCAGGTCCGTTGCATGACCTCTAAACGCTGAACAACGGCAAGACTTTTACCAAACCGTTCCCTTAACCCCCGACCAGGTAGCCAACATATCTCCATATAGACCGTGGAGATATGAATGGTGAAAATCTTTTATTTTATATAGACAGTAAAATAATGCCAAGACACCACGGACAAACGATAAGGAAGAATCACCTTCAACATAAGAAACTAGTTATTAAAGTCATTAATACATAACCAAATAAAAAGTGCGAAAAGATTAAAAATAAAAAGCATTACACTAGACACTTGTCTTCACCAAGTGATGTAAGAGACTTAGGCAAACATGGCCTTTGATTGCCAAGAACTCTTACGATCAATCTTGGATCCCGAGACGACCCACACACTCTATGATGGACGATGGATGATGGTGGTGGATGATGGTGTTGTGATGGTGGTGGGTGGTGGGTGAAGTGTGAGAGAGGTGGTGTGCCAAGGGATGGTTTGCAAATGAGCCAAGCACCCCTATTTATAGCCTAAACAGACGCTCGGGCACGGCCCCGTGTCCACCTTCCTTCTCTTTCTTCATTAATTGTATCTTGTCTGCATTAGTTGACCATGCCCCCGCGTCCGCTGGGCACGACCCCGTGTGCAGAAGCGTATCTGTACTATCAAGATTTCCCCAGATTCTGCGAATCTTAGAGTTGACAACGGCCCCGTGTCCGGTGGGCACGCCCCCGTGGTGGGTGATAGAAGCTTCTACAGCTTTGTCTTTTCTGCAGACACTTGGGCACGCCCCCGTGTTCACTGAGCACGGGGCGTGTTCAGCCTTCTGTTCTCTTGTTTTTGCTTGGGAAGATGCTGTCGGGGGGTCGGGCATGCCACGTTTGATCCTTTTCTTGTATTTGTGTTAGATTTAGCTGCCTTTTTTATTCTTTTGTTCATTTGAGCTCATTTACTCCTGAAAATACAAAAGGAAGACAAAAACACACTTTTTCCAACATTAGTACTAAAAAAGGGTTAGTTTTATGCCACATTTGATGTGATTTATATGTTGCATTTTGCACACATCAAACACCACAGGCTAGAAGTATATAATTAGCTCAATCAATGGAAGTATATAATTTTTTAGGCACCACTAGATCCGAATTTAGTTTCCTAAAAAGGAAAAAGTGTTCCAGTTTGATTTAAAATGTTAAAGGTTTAAAATTATAACGACCCTTTTATACTATTATTAGCGGTTCCTGCTTTGCTATTTCTCCTAGGAGAGAACCCACATGAATCATGATAACTAAGGTGTATTAAATCAATCCTATGGAACCTTTCTATTGGGTGGGTCTACCCACATATCCTAAATCAGATGTGCATTCAATCTATCAATTATCTCATATATATATATATATATATATATATATAATATTGAAAACCAAAAACCCAATTTTACCTATCATTTTCCATTTAATTGCAAACTTCTCATTCAGGAAACTTTTCATATTTTTTATATTTTTAACTAATTTTTTTCGGCTTAAATTTACTTAAAAAGACGTAGCTTCCAATCCCCACACTTAAATTACATATTGTCCTCAATATGAATGGAAACCCCACTAAAAATGAGAAATAAAATTGTCCTAAAAACCATACAAAAAGGAACAAACTCGCCTGGTAGCAAATATCTTCAAATGCCAATCCAAGCGAGCATAGCTGTATAGCATTCCATTCGTAGTTGTTTAAAAATGGTACACTTGGGTTGCCTCTACATCATGATAACAGCTCCAAATTCCCTGTCCGAATGGAGATCGAGTATGGGTGGGTCAAACAAACCTGCATAAGTCATAACAAACAAACCCAGGCATAATATCGACTCAAAAAAATTACGAATAGTAATAAACCGACTCATGATACAAACTCTACAACTCGGGTGATGACCCGAGTTGCCTCCTCACACTTGAACTCAATCATGAGGCTTCGCCTTTATTCAACCCCTATCCAACCCGTTTAACTTTAATTGATCATCATTGCTTATTAAAAACAAATGATGAAACTACAAAATATCTGAAGACATGTAAACGGGTCGGACCACCAAAATTTAAATTTACCTGTACCAAACCTGATACGTGATATATAGTGAGGATGGTGGTTGTTTGTGCACTTCAATGTTCCATTATGCTTCCTTTTGTACCATCTTTGAACCCTCAGACTATGTTGATCCAAGCTTCTATGTGCCTTCTCCCGTGTTAGTAACTGTGGTAGTGATCCATCTTCTAACCTCTCCGCGGGCCAGCCATCAAATTCCTTAGCCACTTCATTTTCTTCTTCATTTGGTGCTTTCTTGATCTCTATTGTTGGTTTCTACACAAGTAAAGTCTCTAAATTAACAATATCACCAACAAGGTCAAATTATTCTTCTTCTTCTTCTTCTTCTTCAAAAGATGGAAAACCTAATAACTCATCACCAAACTCATCTTCCCAAGATGGTCCATGCCCTTCATTCTCATCCTCAATTTTTTTTTCAAATGGTTCTTCTTCAACTTCTTCACTCTGGGTTGTGGTGTAGTCGGGCACCTCCAACTCTGCTTCTTCTACTACCCCCTCATCATCATCCCTCAAAAAGTCAGCATCGATATTACATGGCATGGGACCTCAATGGCTGGAATTAACAACTTGTTGAACAAGATGTAGGACTGTTTCATCCATTAACGTCTTTGGTTCTACACATGACAACTCTACATCACTGGGAAGCTCTTCTTCAAACTCTACTTCCTCAACTTCTTCTTCTTCTTCTTCAGACATCCACTGATTCAGATCCCTATAATCCTCATAATATATAGTCGGACTTCAACGACCATTATGGTCTTCGGTTCATGAGTGTGATCCTCATCTTCCTCACACAAGGGCTCAGAGTGTGATTCCTGCACGACATCCTCCTCACAAGACCAGGGTAAATCCGATTCATGAAATTTATAATAATTAAAAGTAGAATGTAATATTTACCTGGCAGTGGAATCTCAATGCATGTTTCTCCCCTCGGATCTGATATTGTATAATTCATCTCATCATCAGCCGTTTGAAATCCTAAATAATTTCCTTCCCCGTCATACATGTAACGGCCTTGGCTTTTCAAGCTCTCCTATTTTGAACTATCAAGTACAACTTGAATCTCCCGATCTCGTTCCTCCTTTAGCAGCTTTAACCCAGTCAAATGATTCCACTGTTGTTCGTTCCAGTTGCCAATTCCAAGACTGATTTAACTGTGGCACTTAAGGATTAGCATAGAAATCCATGCAACACCCCGATCTATTTTAACAAAATTTGGTGCAATAGGGCCCTCGACATATCAAGCACATGATAAAAATATATAAAATAAAACTAACTAGTAAAAATATTAAAAAAACGACTTGACACACTACTACTAGACACAAACCCTAAGACTCAAACTACAAATAAGACCAATTAAACAAATAAGATCAGTCAAAGCTAATAACGCAATTGCCTAAGTGTCCCGAGCAACGGCGTAAAAAACTTGATGTGTTGAATATGGCTATAAAAACTAACCTAATATAGACACCCTAGTTTTAAATTTTAAACCTATCGCACGTATTAAAGCCTAATGAAGTCCAAGTATTGAACCCAATGAACTAGACCCTGACTCTCCTAAATACTTAACTGGTTTAATTTGTGTTTTATAGTAAATAAACTCAGAACTCTAACAAACAGGCAACTAAGGATCACAAAGTTGGATATCAGGATAGGTAAGGCAACTACCTAGGCATCGAATCCTACTGATGAAGCGGAAACTGTCTTGGTTATGGGAACTATGTCAGAACCAGGATATAATGATTGTCTACCCTTAACTAACCTTATATATCCCCAAGTTATCGGCCAGACCTTCAAGGAACCCTAAAGGTGTAAAAACTCACTAGATGATCCGACTAACTCTCGTCTCTAACTTGACTAAAGTACTCGCTAGATTGAATTAGATTTCTCACTTCCCAATCTCAATTCACAAAGTGCAAGCAGTAACTTGCTAACTCTCACTATGACACATTTCTCACTTCCTCCCGGTCTCACCTATACCTTACACCTAAGATCTTGACAAATCTGACTACCTATCACCTTTGGGTCTCAAGAATAGGAAGAACACTAACCACCTCTAAACTCCCAATCAATACTCTTATGGACTCGTCGACAAAACTAGAAAACAAGTTACAAGCATAAAGCAAATAACCCTAATAAGCATCCAACCATGAAAGACATTCACTGAAACTTTTATGGAACACTAAAAGATCGCAAATTAGTGGTAAGCATGCATACATATCATAGCAATAATCATCAAGTCTCTACTTTAATGTTAAACCGAAAAAAAAATCCAAAAACCGAAAAAATTCTAAAATTCAATCAATCATCTTAAACCAAGGTAGCTACTAGTGTTTTAGCTAAACGTAGTATAAGAAATTAGCAAAAACATCGTCTAAAAGCAATAACGAATCATGGTGATAATGTTCAGAAACACTAAGAAGTAAAAGAATTATGCAACCAATACTTGCAATCCTTGATCCGTAGCTTCAATCTTTGATCCCTGGTTTTCTTCTCCTTTAAAACCGAGCCTAAAATCGCTCCTTAGCTGCTGGAAATCGTCCATAATGAGTCTCCCCTCGAACTATGGCTGAAATTGGTTTAAAACCTAATTTTTTATGATCTAGGGCTCGAACTATGGGTGAAATTGGTTTCAAACCTATTTTTTTATGATCTAGGCACCCCTTATGGACCGTATGGCTTCTGCCTTGCGGTTCGTAAGGGCTTCCTCTTCTTTTTTTAACCACCACAGCCTTATGGACTGTAAGGCTTTGGCCTGTGGTCCGTTAGGGGTCTAGAAAACTATATATATTGATGCTCGTCGTCGAGTTACCCCAAATTCATATATTATATGTCCGGTAACTCATTTTTTAACTGAAAATATGACTGTTTTAAATTTAGAGTCTTTTCTGCCACTCTGTTTCTCTCAGTTTTTACTTGTGTGCTCATTTTTTCGTGTTTGTGACTCGATTTCCGCTCCTTCTACACAAGAACACCTACAAAAATCCCGCTCCTTCTACACAAAAACTATTGAAAACATAGACGAAATACAAGGGAAAATTGGCATGTTTTGCAACACATCAGCAAGCCTAACTACATCAACATTCTACCTCACTTTCAGGGGCTCTCTAAGGATGACCCATACACACAATTAGGGGCACAATTTTTCCCAAGATGAGGTCTGATCGAGGTTCATTCAGTTTTCAATGAAAGACAAGGCTAAGCAATGGTTTCTCACATTGCCAACTAATAGTATTCGTACATGGGAATAAATGCAACAAGTTTTCCTTGAAGAATACTATTCAATGGCCAAGAATGATGATGCGAGAGATGAGATTCGGGCATTCTGACAACTACCGGGTGAGCCAGTGCATGAGGCTTTCACCCACATCAAAGAATCGATAAGGAAGTGTTCGCATCATCAAATAGAGCTGTGGGAGTTGGTAATGTGCTTTATGAAAGGTTTGGAGATAGAAGAGTGGAAGTATCTCCAATCCACAAGCAATATGCAACAAGTGCTCCTTGAAGAATACTATTCAATGGCTAAGAATGATGATGCAAGAGATGAGATTCGGGCATTCCAACAACTATCGGGTGAGCCAATGCATGAGGCTTTCACTGGCTTCAAAGAATTGATAAGGAAGTGTTCACACCATCAAATAGAGCGGTGGGAGTTAGTGAAGTGCTTTATGAAAGGTTTGGAGATAGAAGATTGAAGTATCTCCAAACCACAAGCAATGGAACATTGTTGAAGAACGATGAAGAGGAAGATTGGGCTTTCTTAGAAAGGATGAGCAAGAATTTCAAAGCCGTCGAGTCAGACGATCATGCTAAAAAGTACCTAATCTCGAGATCTCTACCCAATCTCTATTCTAGTGCTAAGGATCGGATCGTCACTTTGGAACGGAATTGGCCTATAAGAATAAGAAGAAGGATGTGGGAGCGGTTCAGTTCTTAGTTTGTGAAAATTGTGGTGACATATGTCACCCAGCTAAAAATTGTCAGGTAAAATGGCCCAAACCACCTAGGAGGTGAGTCAAGTGTATGGAAAGCAGAAGGAATATTGTGACACCCCGTGGAAACATTCTCATACAACAATAGCTTGTCAGTGGCTGCGCTTTAACTTTCGGGATGAAAGTTCTAAAAACTTGGGGATAATGTGACACTTCGGGTTTTCCCGAGCAACCTTATTATGTAATAGCGTTATGTGTATATATATGATATTAAATGTGAACTTGTTACTTATTTTGGTGCATTATTTGAATCTTTGTGTGTTATACGTGTATGGTATAAATTAACATTTGATGTATATTATCGAATCGAAACCACAAGGTTCCGACTCGAGACCACCCGGTCTCGACTGACCTGAAAAAGTTGGGCCGCACACACATTAAGCCCACTCGGAATCCCTTAAGGTGCACGGCTTTTGAAAGGGTATAAAACCCATGTTGATGGCCGACATTGCCATTTTTGGCAGCTGATGTGTGCAAAATGCAACATATAAATTACATCAATTGTGGCATAAAACTAACCCTTTTTTAGTACTAATGTTGGAAAAAGTGTGCTTTTGTCTTCCTTTTGTATTTTCAGGATTAAATGAGCTCAAATTAACAAAAGAAGCAAAAAGATAGCAAAATCCAACATAAATACAAGAAAAGGAACAAACGTGGCATGCCCGACCCCACGACAGCATCTTTCCAAGCAAAACAAGAAGACAGAAGACTGAACATGCCCCGTGCTCAGCCAGCACGGGGGCATGCCCAAGTGTCAGCAGAAAAGACAAAGTGGTAGAAGCTTCTATTGCCCACCACGGGGCCGTGCTCAGCGGACATGGGGCCGTGGTCAACTATAAGATTCGCACAATCCAGGCAAATCTTCATAGTACAAAGATTCTTCTGCACACGGGGTCGTGCTCAGCAGACACGGGGGCGTGGTCAACTAATAAAGACAAGCTGCATTAAATTAAGAAAGAGAGGATGTGGACACAGGGCTGTGCCCACTGGACACGGGGCTGTGCCCACTGGACACGGGGCCGTGCCCACTGGACACGGGGCCGTGCCCGAGCTTATGTTCAGCCTATAAATAGGAGTGCTTGGCTCAAGCTTAAACCATCCCTTGGCACAACACCTCTCTACCACTTCACCCACCACCCACCACCACCATCACACCATCATCCACCACCATCATCCATTGTCCATCATAGAGTGTGTGAGTCGTCTCGGGATCCAAGATTGATCGTAAGAGTTCTTGACAATCAAGGCCATGTTTGCTTAAGTCTCTTACATCACTTGGTGAAGACAAAGTGTCTAGTGTAATACTTTTTATTTTTAATCTTTTCGCACTTTTTACTTGGTTTTGTATTAATGACTTTAATAACTAGTTTCTTATGTTGAAGGTGATTCTTCCTTATCGTGTGTCCGTGGTGTCTTGGCATTATTTTACTGTCTATATAAAATAAAAGATTTTCACCATTCATATCTCCACGGTCTATATGGAGGTACGTTGGCTACCTGGTCGGGGGTTAAGGGAACGGTTTGGTAAGAGTCTTGCCGTTGTTCAGCGTTTAGAGGTCCTGCAACGGACCTGGGTCAAATTTAGTAGGACCTCCTTCAATACTTAACGGTATTGGATGGCGGGGGTCCAAACTCTTTGATCCCCTCATAAGTTAACTACTATTAATACTATAACCCGGCTATTTAGGACTGTATCCCTGCTGACTCAGACTACTTAGTCGAGGGTAACGTCACCTCCAAAAGAGGGGCCTACCATAATTTGCATTAATAACTTAATTAATTATCTTTCAATAATCCGACCCTTTAGGATTGTATCCTTGCTGACTCAAACTACTGGGTTGAGGGTAACGTCACCTCCAAAAGAGGGGCCTACTACAATAACTAAGATAATCTCTTAAACAAGTGCAAAAGTGCGGAAATAATCAAAGGTTACATTATACACGAGTCAGAACCAAATGATTCATCTTGTCTATCTGTTTTTCTTTTATTTTTATTTTTCAGCATTTTAGTTAGTTTTTATTTTTCTTAGTTTAAAGCCATTTTTCTAAACTTTTCGATTTGATTAGACGTTGAGGATAAACCGGTACTAAAAGCTCTTGTGTCCTTGGACGACCTCGGTATCTTACCAACACTATACTACGCTCACGATGGGTGCACTTGCCCATATGTGTGTTTAGTGTTAGTAAATATCGTGTTTTATAAATTTAAAACTTGGCTAAAGAAAGTGTAAAAGGGCTTAAAATATACTTAAACCTACATATACACCTAACGCACATCAAGTTTTTGGCGCCGTTGCCGGGGACACAAGGATTTTAAGAAAGCTTAAAATCGACGGCCTAATCAGTTTTTCAAAACCTTTTTAAAAAACGCGAGCATTTTTTTCTGCATTTTAGTTTAGTTTTGCATTTACAGTAACCTGTACACGGGGCCGTGCTCGCTGAACACGGGGCCGTGCTGCACATTTTCATAAAACACCCAGTAACAGTAGCTTGAACACGGGCCGTGCTCACTGAACACGCCCCGTGCTCAACTAGATCAGTAAGTTTAATTAAAACGCCCAGATACAGATTCTGTACACGGGGCCGTGTCCACTGAACACGGGGCCGTGTCCAGCCTCTGTTTCCGTTTTTATTTTTGTTTTCTGATCTCGAGACTTGGTTGTGGTCTGCTGAGTGATTCTTATGGATCAATACTCAGGAGGTTACAACTACACCTATGAGGAGGATGATTATAGGAGTAACTATTGCACTAATTGTAGTAACCCACACTCGGTTCAATATTGTCACTCATATCAACCATCCAATTCATACACCTACTATGAGGAACCCAGGTACGAGCCATCAACTTCATACACATCCTATGAAGACCAAAGGTATGAACCTCCTCCCTCAAACTCATATTTTGATGAACCAAGGTATGAGCCTTCTTACTCATACTTTGAGGAACCAAGATATGAGCCACCACCTTCGTATACTTATTATGAGGAACCATGGCGTGAACAACCCACCTCATATGAGTATTATGAAGAACAAAATTACGACCCTTATCCATCATATGCTTACAATGAGGAACAATGGTGTGAACCATCTACTTCATATGGGTATTATGAGGAACAAAGGATCGAACAACCGGATTCAAGCTTTGAAAATCCCGATTCTTTTTCTATAACCGAAGTGACCGATAGGATATTAGAACACCTTAGAGTTATCGATCGCTATATAAAAGAATCTCGCTCAAGGGAAGAGGAGTCCCGCGCAAGAGAAGAATTAAAAAAGGAAGAGATAAGTGAAAGTGTAAAAATGGAAGAACAAATAAGTGAAAAACCGACACATGAGTTAAACAACGAAAAAGGTGAGTCCGACAACGTTAAAATTCAAGAAGAGTCTAATTTTGAAGAAATTAATCTCTTGTCACCTTCTTTTGAAAATCATTGTTTAGTTCCAACTCATGCTAAGTTTTTAAAAGAGTTAAACACTAACACTAAAATTGACGAAACGGTAAGCGTTAAGTTAACTAATGATCAAACCTCACTAATAAAAGAAGACCCATTTGAAATCAACATTACACCGGTTCCATGTTTTTTTCAAAATTCATTTATTAGTAATGTCACAATCGATAAAGATCTTTGTGTTAACATAATGCCCAACTACATTTTCGAAAAATTAAGTATTAGTGATTTTTCTCCACTTCAAATACCCATTTTTCTATCTAATCGGAAAATAATAAAATCAATCGGTGTAGTTAAGGATGTCTTGGTTCAAACAAATCAAATGGTAATCCCAACCGACTTTGTCATCCTCGATGACGCTCCTCTAGTGTTGGGATGACCCTTTGTAAAAACTCACGAAGCTTTGAAAAACCGGAAGTTCAACAATCTACCTATTCAATTAGGGGCATTTAAAAAAAGTGTCGACCTTGAGCGATCAATGAAATATCCATTCGGCAATGACGATCCCCTAATTGAAGATGAGCCAGAACCACCCGATAAGGTGGGTCTAGCCAAGGACCCTTATAAACGTGGCGCACCACGGAGGCATTCCGCGGAACTATCCTTAGTTTTAGATTAGTTTAACTTTTATATTTTCTAGTTTAGTTTTAATTTTCAGGAATAAAACACACTCGGGATGGTGAAGGATACTAAGGGAAGCTTGAACCAACAACCCATGCACAAAAACAGATCCTCCCGACAATTTTTCTTCATTACAGCAAGTTCAGCACGGGGCCGTGCTCACCCCAACACGCCCCGTGCCCGAGGTTCTGTAGAAAATGCCCAGTTCAGGTACCTGGACACAGGGCCGTGCTCACTGAACACGCCCCCGTGCCCAGCTTTCTGTTTACTTTTGGTACTAGCAGTCTGGACACTGGGCCGTGCTCAGCCAACACCACCCCCTGTTCAGCTACCCAGTACTATAAAATCTTGTTTTTAACCCACTTTTACACATTCAATCAACCTAAAAACTTATTTTTGGGACACATTGAGGACAATGTGTAATTTAAGTGTGGGGGATGCTAAAACCTTGAATCTTGCAAGTCCTAATTACAAGCCTTACACAAAACTCTATTGGAACCGCTAATCACCCCAAATTTTTTTCAAAAATTTTCATTTTTTTTACTTGTCTGGGTTTAACTTGGGAATTTCATTTCAAAGTTCTAAAAAGGTTATATTTTTACAAATTTACAACCGATAGCGTCGTGATAAAAAGAACCAACATAAGAAAATTATGAAAAGGCATGGCAAACTTAGTTAAAATTTGATTATATATATTTGATCACATAAAAACTCATTCCCACAAAAGTGAGTTTTGAGCCTTTATTGAGCATACAAATACATATCATTAAACTAAATGCTCATTTTTCGTTTCTTGTGTGAATAGCCGCTTGGTTCTTACGACTCTAGAACTTGCCATGACAATACATTCCCGGTCCTTACCAACTTAAACCCGAGTAAGTAAATGATAGAGGCATTAGGACTAACCCTTTTTATTTCTACACCATTATTTTTCTTTTTTTTTACCACCTACCCAAAATCCCCTTAGTTAACCCCTTTGAGCCTAAACCTTTTCGTTTCAAAATCCACAAAACAAACACCCTTTACCCACCAAAACCTTTTTCTTTTCAAACCCTTTTTGTTTTAGTAAAAAGCTCGGATATCTTGTGGCAAAAAAAAAGAGAGGATTTAGCAATAACCAAACAAGTTACTCAAAAATGTTGTTTGAATATGCTTAGTTTGAATAAATGTCAAAAAAAATAGAGAAAAAGGTCCACGATAACCGGCACTTTTTTACGCTTTTAGCCCTTTTTTACTAACCACTAACCAAAACCACCTACCTTTAGCCCAAGCCTAACCCTTCCCCAAGTCCTCTTGATATTTACAAAGGTGTATAGTTAAAAAGGAGGAGGATTGATTGCTTGGCAAGCATATGGTAGAAGTAAGTTCCATGCCGGTCTCGAGTGTCTCACAAAAATACATCTTCGGCCGAGTGTTGAGTGATTCCCCGCGAGGTATGTGAACTTATATATAAATAAAATTTTAAAGAGGCATGTTATGCCCAAATAAGTAATTTCTCTTATGAAAAGTTTTAAATAAATCATGACGAATAGGATTGTAAATAAATCATGACGAATAGGATTGTAAATAAATAAAAATAAAACTAAATAAAGAATCTTGGAAATCCCGACACTCTATGACAAGCCCAAAAACCTTCTTCTCTACCCATTCCATTTGGGAGTGTAAAGCCACATTATAAAGAGTTTTGCTTGAGAACAAGCAAAGATTCAAGTGTGGGGGTATTTGATGTGTACAAAATGCAACATATAAATTACATCAATTGTGGCATAAAACTAACCCTTTTTTAGTACTAATGTTGGAAAAAGTGTGCTTTTGTCTTCCTTTTGTATTTTCAGTATTAAATGAGCTCAAATTAACAAAAGAAGCAAAAAGACAGCAAAATCCAACATAAATACAAGAAAAGGAACAAACGTGGCATGCCCGACCCCACGACAGCATCTTCCCAAGCAAAACAAGAAGACAGATGACTGAACACGCCCCGAGCTCAGCCAGCACGGGGGCATGCCCAAGTGTCAGCAGAAAAGACAAAGTGGTAGAAGCTTCTATTGCCCACCACGGGGCCGTGCTCAGCGGACATGGGGCCGTGGTCAACTATAAGATTCGCACAATCCAGGCAAATCTTTAGAGTACAAAGATTCTTCTGCACACGGGGTCGTGCTCAGCAGACATGGGGGCGTGGTCAACTAATAAAGACAAGCTGCATTAAATGAAGAAAAAGAGGATGTGGACACGGGGCCGTGCCCGAGCTTCTGTTCAGCCTATAAATAGGAGTGCTTGGCTCAAGCTTAAACCATCCCTTGGCACACCACCTCTCTCACACTTCACCCACCACCCACCACAACCATCACACCATCATCCACCACCATCATCCATTGTCCATCATAGAGTGTGTGAGTTGTCTCGGGATCCAAGATTGATCGTAAGAGTTCTTGACAATCAAGGCCATGTTTGCCTAAGTCTCTTACATCACTTGGTGAAGACAAAGTGTCTAGTGTAATACTTTTTATTTTTAATCTTTTCGCACTTTTTACTTGGTTTTGTATTAATGACTTTAATAACTAGTTTCTTATGTTGAAGGTGATTCTTCCTTATCGTTTGTCCGTGGTGTCTTGGCATTATTTTACTGTCTATATAAAATAAAAGATTTTCACCATTCATATCTTCACGGTCTATATGGAGGTATGTTGGCTACCTGGTCGGGGGTTAAGGGAACGGTTTGGTAAGAGTCTTGCCGTTGTTCAGCGTTTAGAGGTCCTGCAACGGACCTGGGTCAAATTTAGTAGGACCTCCTTCAATACTTAACGGTATTGGATGGCGGGGGTCCAAACTCTTTGATCCCCTCATAAGTTAACTACTATTAATACTATAACCCGGCTATTTAGGACTGTATCCCTGCTGACTCAGACTACTTAGTCGAGGGTAACGTCACCTCCAAAAGAGGGGCCTACCATAATTTGCATTAATAACTTAATTAATTATCTTTCAATAATCCGACCCTTTAGGATTGTATCCTTGCTGACTCAAACTACTGGGTTGAGGGTAACGTCACCTCCAAAAGAGGGGCCTACTACAATAACTAAGATAATCTCTTAAACAAGTGCAAAAGTGCGGAAATAATCAAAGGTAACACTATACACGAGTCGGAACCAAGTGATTCATCTTGTCTATCTGTTTTTTTTTATTTTTATTTTTCAGCATTTTAGTTAGTTTTTATTTTTCTTAGTTTAAAGCCATTTTTCTAAACTTTTTGATTTGATTAGACGTTGAGGATAAACCGGTACTAAAAGCTCTTGTGTCCTTGGACGACCTCGGTATCTTACCAACACTATACTACGCTCACTATGGGTGCACTTGCCCATATGTGTGTTTAGTGTTAGTAAATATCGTGTTTTATAAATTTAAAACTTGGCTAAAGAAAGTGTAAAAGGGCTTAAAATATACTTAAACCTACATATACACCTAGCGCACATCAGCAACCATCAATTACATCAAATCCCAAACATTCCCTCATTCTCCCTCTCTCACTCTCTCTAGCTCTCTCTCTCTCTCTCTCTAGAAAACCCTAAACCCTAACAACAACATCACCTCCTCTCCTCCTCTCGGGTTGAAACCGGCAGCCATCGGAAGCCACAGATCAGCTCGTAAACACCATTTGGGAGCCTCATTCTTCATTACTCTACATCTTTTTGCCCACACTTGAATCGGTTAGTTACTCATTTCATTATAGTTGACAATGTATGACAAAGGTGTGTGTTTGATGAATGATATACATGTTTCTATGTGGCTAAGTGGGTTAAGATGATTAGATAATTATTATGCTAGCTTGATGTTTAGATTGTGTGTTAGGTAATATAGAAATGGATGAGTGATGATAATAGGATGATATGCAAAACATGTTTCTGTATGATTCCATATGATAATGTTGTTTGATGATAGGATGATATGCAAGATTGTTATGACATATAAGAATGTGTATATGTGCTTCTGAACCGAGGAATGTATGCTAGTTGTTAGGAGCTGATGATGATTCATAAATAGTGCACTGATTAGGTATAATATGCTAGTATGGATTTGTTTTGAATAAACATGTTTGATTGTGATGAAAACCCTAAATGATGAACTGATTGAATATGTGATGAACATTTGAAAAGATGCTGATTTGATCCATTTTAGTGATTGTACGGAGGATGGAAACATGTTAAGGAAAAATGATTGGTTCGTACTGAATGGATAAGGTTATAGAAAGATTCCACCAGCTGTCACGAGTCAAGACAGCAGTGGCTTCGACACATGGTTACGACTCGAGACAAGGCGAACACACATCAGGGGACTCGAGAAGAGGCAGGTTGGGACTCGAGATCTCCTGATCTCGACTAAAATATTCACAATTCGAGACCCCCATCAGTGGCCTCCACAGGGGTTTCGAATCAAGATCAGTGGTTTCGACTCGAGACCAGTGGTTTCGACTCGAGACCACCCATCAACGACATAATCAGTGGTTGTGACTTGAAACCACCACCAGTGGCTACAACAATCGTTTCGACTCGAGACCACCTATCAGTGGTTTCGACTCGAGACTGCTCAACAGTGGTTCCAATGATAGTTCACCAGTGGTTTCGACTCATGACCAGCGGTTCCAATTGGACTATGCTATTATTGGGCTATATGGGCCATACTGATTTAATGGACTGCATATTCATGTGTGGGCTATGTGGTAAATGTTACTGTTTAACTGGTTGTGTGCTAGGATAGGCCCAGTATTGTGAATGCTAGTATAACCTACATGATATTTGTTAGATACATGTAGGTATATGTGAATTATCTGTATCCAAACCTGACCCGTACTGGTAACCATGTTGATGGCCGACATTTCCATTTTTGGCAACCATCAATTACATCAAATCCCAAACATTCCCTCATACTCCCTCTCTCACTCTCTCTAGCTCTCTCTCTAGAAAACCCTAAACCCTAACAACAACAACATCACCTCCTCTCCTCCTCTCGGGTTCAAACCGGCAGCCATCGGAAACCTCGGATCAGCTCATAAGCACCGTTTTGGAGCCTCATTCTTCATTACTCTACACCTTTTTGCCCACACTTGAATCGGTTAGTTGCTCCTTTCATTATAGTTGACAATGTATGATAAAGGTGTGTGTTTGATGAATGATATACATGTTTCTATGTGGCTAAGTGGGTTAAGATGATTAGATAATTATTATGCTAGCTTGATGTTTAGATTGTGTGTTAGGTAATATAGAAATGGATGAGTGTTGATAATAGGATGATAAGCAAAACATGTTTCTGTATGATTCTATATGATAATGTTTTTTGATGATATGATGATATGCAAGATTGTTATAACATATAAGAATGTGTATATGTGCTTCTGAACCGAGGTATGTATGCTAATTGTTAGGAGCTGATGATGATTCATAAATAGTGCACTGATTAGGTATAATATGCTAGAATGGATTTGTTTTGAATAAACATGTTTGCTTATGATGAAAACCCTAAATGATGAACTGATTCAATATGTGATGAACATTTGAAAAGATGCTGATTTGATCCATTTTAGTGATTGTACGGAGGATAGAAACATGTTAAGGAAAAATGATTGGTTCGTACTGAATGGATAAAGTTCTAGAAAGATTCCACCAGCTGTCACGAGTCGAGACAACAGTGGCTTCGAATCATGGTTACGACTCGAGACAAGGCGAACACAAATCTGGGGACTAGAGACCCCCATCAGTGGCCTCCATAGTGGTTTCGACTCGAGACCAGTGGTTTCGACTCGAGACTAGTGGTTTCGACTCGAGACCAGTGGTTTCGACTCGAGACCACCCATCAACGGCATAATCAGTGGTTGTAACTCGAAACCACCACTAGTGGCTACAACAGTGGTTTCAACTCGAGACCACCTATCAGTGGTTTCGACTCAAGACTGTTCAACAGTGGTTCCAATGATAGTTCACCAGTGGTTTCGACTCATGACCAGCGGTTCCGATTGGACTATGTTATTATTGGGCTATATGGGCCATACTGATTTAATGGACTGCATATTCATGTATGGGCTATGTGATAACTGTTACTGTTTAACTGGTTGTGTGCTAGGATAGGCCCAGTATTGTGAATGCTAGTATAACCTACATGCTACGTGTTAGATACGTGTAGGTATACGTATAGGTAACCATATTAGGATGTGGTTGACCAGCATACTTGACCAAGTAAACTGTATGTCGAGCAAACCAAGGTGAGTTCACAACTTTTCTAAAAATCATGCGTTCCTGGTGGTTGGGAAACGAAACAAACAACGCTATCTCCTTGTGTGGGATAAAGTCAACGCTACCTCCTTGCGTGGGGTACAAACATACTTTTTCTCCCCTTGTGTGGGACGCTCAGTTAATTACTATTTATATTAGATGCAACTAGCATACTAAACGAAACTCTATCATGAAGTCCCTGCTTTCTATACCGATTAGTCGCCGGAGCCTGGCGAACGGGTTATTAGTTGATAGCGCTTTTAGGTCTCACCAACCTCACACCGTGCCTGGATAGGATCGGGCGTGAACTAATAGACTCTAGCAAACCGTCAATGATGATAGAACATTGACAAACGGGTTAAAACTCACGTAATGTGCGGTCGCAAAGTATTCGGTATTACGCAGTTTAGTAGCTTACATATGGGGTAGCTCCCCATCGCATGACATAAATGAGTAACTGAAACATGTTTTTGGAAATTAAAACTGGACAAACTCGTGAACTCGCCGACTTTATGTTGACACCCTACTGCATGCTTTGCAGATACTCAGTGACTCAGGAGCTTGCAGCTTGGGGATGTGAAGTGGACGTCTAAACCCGTGTGTTTGGTTTCTTAAATAATTTAGAAACTTGAACTTTTGTTTGAACTATTATACTATGCTTTCGCTACCTACTTAAACTTTTGTTTTGAACTTGAAAACTTTTGGATTTTTTTTAAACTATGGTATTCACTAATCTTTATGCTTGGTGAACTTTACTATTATTACCTTAATTGTTCAGTATAATTGGTGGCTGGATCCTGGTCAGTCACACACCTCGCGGTGAAACACCGCATGTGGATTTTGAGGGTGTGACAAATATGACATGAACTACAACACTTACCACCCCGGGTTGAGGAACCATCCTAACTTTAGGTATGGTAATGGCTCAAACCAAACGAACCCGAACTTTCAATCAGGAAATCAAGGTGGGCAATCTTACCAAAACCGTCAAGGGGGTAACCAAGGGGGTAACCAAGGGGGTTACCAAAGGAATAACTATAGCCAAGGAGGTAACCAAGGTTACAACAACCATGATAATAACTATCAACATGGTTACAATCATGGCGGGAATGGAACCAACTCTTCAAATAATCAAAATGGTGGTGACGACTTGGGTGCTAAGATGGATGCACTATTCAGTATGGTGAATGACTCAAATAGTGACATCAAGGAGATGAAGAGGGTAAAATAGTGAGAGATAAGTCTCATGAAGTGTTGACAAGGCAAGTGGGTCAACTTGCGGAGGAGATGGCTCAGATGAGGGGAAGTGGTGGAAGACTTCCTAGTGACCCTACCGTCAACCTGAAGTATCAAGGATCGGCTCCGAAAGTCACACGTGAGGTACTAATTAATAAAATTACTTTACGTAGTAGTAACACTATTGATAATAGTGTTGAGTCGCCACCATTCTAGTTTGTTGAAGATGTGACTATGTGAGTGATGATAGTGAAATTGAGAGTGGTCAAACGGGCCAATCTAAAAAAATTTCTGAAAATGTTAAAGGTAAACTGTGGTGACCACCCAGGTTCCAAAAGCTAAGAAGAAAGGGTTGGAGGGTAATATCACCCCTTATCCGAAAGCTCTTTTGGAACCATCTAAGAAAGTGGTGAAAAGAGAGGCCCACAACAAGTGGGAAGTGTTTAAACAAGTAAAAAATAATTTACGACTTTTAGACACGATAAAAACAAGTGCCTTCCTATGCTAAATACTTGAAAGGCTTGTGCACCCAATAGAGGACTCACATGTTTCCTAAGAAACTTCACTTAACTCAAAATGTGAGTTCTATCCTTTCAGATGCACTTCCACCCAACCTCCAAGATCCGGGGGCGCCTATTATTTCGATCCAACTGGGTGAATTTAAAATGACTAGGGCACTTTTAGACCTTGGAGCCAGCGTGAGCATTTTTCTGGGAAGCTTGTATAACCAATACGAATTTGATCCACTTAAAGAAGCGAACACCACCATGGTGCTAGCCGACTTAACCCCCAAACTACCCCGTGGGATTGTCACGAATGTGATAGTGAAAGTTGAGGATTTTTACTATCCGATGGACTTACTTGTCTTAGATTATGTCACTTTGGACCAGACCAAACAACTTACGGTTACTAGAGGTCGACCATTTTTGGCAACTTTGAATGCCAAAATATATTGGAAAATGGGTAAGGTTGACATGACCTTTGGTAACCGCCGGTTGAGACTTAATGTTTTTCTCAGGATTGACGAATCCTCTTGTCAACGATAAATGCTATTTAGCAGACATTATTAATGCATGTATACCTCTATGCGACACAATTGTTGATGAGGAGAACACAATAGTGGAGTGCTTTATGTTTAATAGGTCACAAGTTGAGACGAGTAGGAGCATGGATAAGGAGGTGAAGAAGCTAGAGGTGCTAGCGATAAAGGAGGGAAGACCTTTGTGGACTCACCAAGTGGAGAGTCTACCAGAAAATATTAACACCAATTTGAAGTTGTCCTTGGTGGAACCTCCTACGGTAGAGTTGAAGGTGTTTCCAAAGCATCTCAAGTATGCTTATGTTGGTGAGGGCAACACACTTCTGATCATCATTGCGTCTAACTTGACCGGGGAACAAGAAGAGAAGTTGATGGAAGTATTAGTTACCAATAGGGCGGCTATTGGGTGGACCATTGCTGATTTGAAGGGCATAAGTCCTTCGGTGGTGATGCACAAGATCATCACAGATAAGAAGATGACCCCCGCACACGATGCACATAGACGGTTAAATCCGAACATGCTAGAGGTGGTGAAGAAAGAAGTGTTGAAATGGCTAGATGCGGGTATTATTTACCCCATCGCGGATAGCCAATGGTGAGCCCAACATAAACCGTCAACAAGAAGGCATGTATTCAAGTCGTTAAAAACGACTCAGGTGAGGAGGTAGCCACTGGTAACCGGGTGGTGGATTTGTATTGATTATAGGAAGTTGAATTCTACAAATTCTAAAGATCATTTTCCTTTACCCTTCATTGACCAAATTGTAGAAAAATTAGCGGGTCAAAAATTTTATTGTTTCTTGGATGGTTATTCCGGTTACAATCTAATTTCTATTCATCTGGAAGATCAACAAAACACTACTTTTACTTGTCCCTATGGCACATTCACATTTAGGCGAATGCCATTTGGATTATGTAATACCCCTACCACCTTTTAAAGGTGTATGATGAGTATCTTTTCAGATATGGTAGGAGTGTCTTTGTAGATTTTCATGGATTATTTCTCTAGTTAGACCAATTAGAAAAAAAGTTTTAAAAAGATATGTGGAAACCAATTTGGTCTTGAGCTGGGAAAAAACTCGTTTTATGGTTTAAGAGGGAATTGTTTTGGGACATGTTATTTCTAGTCGTGGGATAGAGGTAGATCATGCCAATGTATAAGTTATTTCTACTCTACCTTATCCCCACAAGTATTAAGGGTATTCGGTCATTTTTGGAACACGCTGGTTTTTATAGGAGGTTTATAAAATGGTTTAGTGACATTACAAAACCATTGTGCAACCTTTTATTAAAACATGCACTGTTTGTTTTTTATGAGAATTGTGTAAAAGCCTTTAACATTTTGAAAGAAAAACTAATTGAGGCCCTAATCTTGCAATCACTGAATTGGTCTTTACCATTTGAAATTATGTGTGATGCAAATGACTATGCGGTTGTGGTCGTGTTGGGTTAAAAGGTTTAGAAAAAGTTGGTGGAAATTTATTACGCGATTAAAACTCTTTTGGATGCTCAATTGAATTACACAACCACCGAAAAATAATTACTTGCGGTGGTTTACGCATTAGATAAATTCAGATCTTATATATGGGGTAACAAAGTTATTATATATTCTGATCACAATGCAGTTAGGTACCTCATGGACAAGAAGGATTCAAAGCCCCGGTTGATCAGGTGGACACTCTTGTTGCAAAAGTTTGATTTGGAGATACGAGACAAGAAAGGAAACATTAATGTGGTGGCTGACCACTTGTCCCGGATGATAGTGGAAGAGGGTTCTACATCTGTAAAGATCAACGAGACTTTTCGGAATGAGCACATTTTACTTGTATCTACTTTACCATGGTTTGCTAATATTGTGAACTATTTGGTGGCACGTGAATTACCGGCTCGGTGGGATATGATGAGGCAACCGGACCTGTTCAAAGTTTGTCCGGATCAGTTCTTGTGGAGATGCATACCGGACGAGGAGATTCCAAGTGTGTTAATGCATGTGGATTCATTTGCATGTGGGGTCCTTTTAGTGGTCAAAAGACAGGGCACAAAGTGTTAAACAGAGATCTTTGATTGTCCAACTAATTTTAGAGATGCTTTTGAGTTTTCTAAGAACTAGATTAAGTGTCAAAACTTAAGGAGAATTGCTAAGCGGGATGAGATACCCATACAACCGATCCTCACCATAGATGTTTTTGATGTGTGGGGATCTATTGCATGTGCCCATTCTCGAATTCTCATGACAATTTGTATATTTTGGTAGAGGCCGATTATGTTTCCAAATGAGTCGAAACGATTGCCACCAAAACAAACAACCATACCATTGTTTGGAGTTTTGTCCAAACTCAAATTATTTCAAGGCATGGGATTCCTTTCGGGTCATCATTAATTAGTATTTCAAAAACTTTAAGTTTTGCAAACTATTAAAATGGTATGGTGTTGACCATCGAATTGCCACTCCCTATCACCCACAGACGAGCGGTCAAGCAGAGGTGTCAAAGAGGTAAATCAAAAATATTTTGAAAAAGACCGGTAGGCCAGACTGTAAGGATTGGTCAACGAAGTTGAACGCTTATGATCCTACCGAATGGCTCACAAAATCCCTATTGGCACTACACCTTACCATTTACCATTTGGTTTACGGTAAAAAGTATCACTTACCTATGGAACTTATACATCGTGCTTTATGGGCAATAAAAGAAGTTAATATTAAGTATGATGATGCAGGTAGAGAACAGAAGCTCAAATTCTCCGAGTTAGAGGAGCTTTGAGATGAGGCTTATGAGTGTGCTTGGCAGTATAAAGACAAGATGAGGCAAGCACATGACGCGAAGCTAAGGAAGAAAGAATTCGTTGTGGGCCAAAAGGTGTGGCTTTATAATTCGCAATTGAAGTTCTTTCCCAGGAAGTTGCGGAGTAAATGGATGGCCTCGTATGTGATTACGCGTGTCGTGCAATTAGGAGATGTTACCATCGAGGACCCAAATGATGTGTCAAAACAAATGGTAAACGGTCATCGGTTAAAAGCATTTCTAGATGGTAAAGAGAGGATGGAGGAGAACAAGGAGTCGGTAAGCTTTTTGACAAGCGATCCGACTTATGAGGTCGATTAAAGGACCGGTAACGTTGTACAATTTGTGTATTTGTTTCGTTTTCTTTTCTTTTATTTCTTGTTTAATTATTTTCTCGTTATTACGGTTCGTACTAACTCTTGATTTTGTGAAGTAACGGAAATCATGTCGGGGTTATTAAGATTTCACGTATGTTTTAGGCTGGGTGTGTATTCGGGACAATACACGTTTATTCGGAGGAGGGGGTGGTAGGATTCGTTTAAATGAATTTTGTATTTTGATAAAGCTTATAAACAGTTTACAAAATATTTTTAATAATTTTTAGGAATCTTTCTAGCCTAGGCCCCTTTTGTAAAATTTGTGTATTTTTGTCCATATTTTCAAAAGAAAAATGCTTTATAGTGTTGCCAATGCCCGTATATCCCGTCGCTGACGTCGCAACACCCGTAGACGCGGGATGCTGCTGTCCACAGGGTCCAGACGCAAAACATAAGGCATCTCGGCGAAAGGATCCCCATAGCCGACACTATAAGTCCAAGTTCAGCAAAACGAATCAGGTTTCACCCAGTTACCTGTTAAACCTGATCCAAGCCATTATAAGTATAACCTATAACCTGATTTTGCCCTTATTAACAAAACAACATTTTCAGATCTTGTAAAACATCACAACATCATCATCTTCTTCATTACTCTCTTTTGAACCCTGATTCTTCACCATCTCACATCTCACTCAAATCTCAACCAAACTTCATACTTTTTAGCTCTATTTTGCTTAATTTTTCACAAGGATGAAAACCCCTAACTTATTTCACGAACTCTCAACGGTTTGGGAGTTATTCAGGAATTAAAATTCGGGTTTTGTGGTGAACTTCAAGATTTTCTTGGATTTTTGCTACAACTTGGGTTCTAAGTCTTAGACATCTCGAAAGGTATGCTCTTTACTTGTTTCAACTTCCCATTGCAATGATTGTAAGTTTTCTTCTATAAATTGAACTTGTATGTTTTAACATAGTTGAAATATGAACAATTGATGGTGTTATTAGTTGAAGTTGAGTATGGAAGTTGGTTTAATGAGTTTGAACATCAAACAAGTGTGGGGATGTGTTCTCTAACACAAGTTGCGATGATGAGCTATGCTAGTTATCATGAATTTGGTGAGTTTAACTAATAAAGTGTGTGTTTTTAGCATGAAATTGGTACCTGAAAAAGTTTAAATCTTTTTTCTAACTTATAAATAGACAATACACATTCAACAATTTAGTATATGCTCAAGTTGTGAAGGATTGGTTATGGAATATGAGGGTTAAATGCATTTGTTTTATGATTTGTAGATAATGGGAGGAACAAAGCGGAGCAAGTCTTGTCAAGGAAGGAGAATCATCTTCAAGAAGAAGGCGTGGAAAAAGCATAATGTAGAATTTAAGTTCCTGTAAAAATTACATTTTTCATTTCATAAGAAGTGTGAGAAGACATAGGAATTAACATGTAGGGATCATGTTTTGGACTTAGCCATGATGTTTTGGGGTTTTGGCAAGAAAAACACCAAACATAACAATTTAAGACACAATGCAATGAATTCTAGGATTAAAATTTAAAACACCATGCCAAGAACGTTAAGTAGGGCGTTTCAAGTGTTAAGCAGTGTTTTAGTTGTTATTTAAATTTCATACCTATAATACATTGCATTGTGTTTTAATTTGTTATGTTTGATGTTTTTCTTGCCGAAACAAACAAAAACATTATGCCTAAGTCCAAAACATGATGCTTACATGTCAATTTATATTACCTTCTCATACTTATGAAAACTTGCTTTTTATAGGAACCTCACCACAAGCACGCGCGCACACACACACACGTATATATATACTACAGGGTTCAACAAGTCGTTCTAATGTTGTTGTAATGAGTAAAATCGGAGTTGGTTTCTCTCAGTTTCCCATTTTTTAGTGTTCGCCATTATTGAACCTCCCACTATATATGTGTTTGAGAGAGAGAGAGAGATTGATTGATTGATTGATTGATTGAATAAATGAGCAAAATGTAAACAAACTAGTGTTATGCATCGCCCGCGTTGCGGGGCGCTAAACCGAATATTTATTAGTTTGATAACAAGTACATATGTATTTCGGTTACTTGTACAAGCTACTTATAACACGATCTCAAGAAATAAAATGCACCGAGTCAACCAACTAAACTAAAACGCTACCATAGTTTGACTATAAACAAACTAAAACAATGGCAAACATGTAATTTAGAGATGGGGGAAAACAGTAATTTGTCAGGACCAATGAGCGAGTGCTAGGCAGCTATTTGACACGAATAAAAACTACATTTAGTCAATAGTTTTGCCTAAAAAACCATGGCAAGATTGCAATGATGAACCAGTGGCAAAATCACATTTTGAACTAAGGGCAAAATTGTAACTTTTAGCTAGGGACAAAACCATTATTTTATTTTGAACCTGGGGCAAAAACGTAATTTCGTAATTTTTAACTGAGAGCAAAACAAAAATTTTATTTTAACTGGGTGAAATCGTAATTTTAAACTAAGGATAAAATCGTAATTTGGCTGGACCAATGGGAAGTGACAAACCAGTTGCCTGACACTATTCCCCAACCTTTCTTTTGTAGTATTTTGAACTAAGGGTAAAATCGTAACTTTTAGCTGGGCCAAAACCATAATTTTATTTTGAACTGAGAAGAAAAATCGTAATTTTGAAATAGGGGCAAAACAAAAATTTTATTTTGAACTAGGATAAAAACGTAATTTTAAGTTAAGGATAAATTCGTAATTTGGCTAGACCAATAGGTGGTGGTATTCTCTAACTTATCTTTTGTAGTTAAAGGTTGTTGGAAATCAGGCCCTTGATCGAACACACAAACACCGGATGAACGAACTGGTTCGACTCTTTGTATTATTTATCAATAAAAGCACACTAATACAATAACCCTAACCCTCTATTTATACTAAACTACCTTGATGCCCAAGAAACATAACTAGACTAAAATTAGGAAACCTAATTAATAATAAAATAAAACTACCATAAATAATTAATCATCCACCAAAAATAAACTAAACCACTTAGAACCCTCCAACTTTTGAATTATGACAAGATTAGTCCCAACAATCACCCCCTAATCTTGTCAATCACTTTCTTCATATTAGAGCGGTCCATCATCCTCATATCGGGAGTTCACCTCTTCCTTTTTCTCCCACATTAGACACTCCGATATGTAATGCCCGAACTCATTGCATTTGTAACACCTAACGTGGCTCTTGTCCCGTTGTACTCAACCATCTCCTCGATCTCTACCATCTCTGACTTCTATCGGACTCCCGACCTCAACCTCGGTCACATCCAAAGCCTCCCAATAACTCAACCTATCCTAGACACCCCAGTCTTCACCTTGACCACGTCCAAAGTCGTATTTGATCGTGATTTTACTATTCTATCAAACTCTTCCTTGATAAGCACCCCTTGTGTATCAACCCCCAACTAGACACCAGCCACCTGCTGCACCGTCTACGAGTCACTAAACGAATATCTCAGCCACCCCGCTGTTTCGTTTCTACCACGCTACACCCGTTGGTTTTTCTGCCATAAGAATTCGATGCCTCCTTGCGATTCTTCTCCTAGGCAAGAAAGAGTATCCGGCAAATAAAAACACGATCCATTCTCATTCTTCGATCAACAACTGGGTTAACAAGCCCGCTAATTTGGCCTGAATCACGACTTGTCTCTGCTACCCTTTTGACCCGCTAGAACATAAACCCTCCAAACCGCCGACCTGCGATCCACGAACAAACCTGAATAAAGCCAACAATCACCCCCTTAATCGGTGTTTGTTCGCACCACTCGCTCATGACACCCAAATCACCATTCGCCTCTGTTTTCTTTTGAGAACAAAATAAAAGAGTAACATTGATCGGATTTTTAAACGAAAAATTCCCTAAAAAAATCACTCGTTGACTTCCATTCATGGCTAAGAAGCTTTCGAAACCCAACCTCGATTAAACCCTTTTGCTACTCCTTTTGGTCGATCAACACAACCTCCAAATATCTTTGGTTAAAAAAATATCAATAACACAAAGGGTATCTTTGTTCTGCTCCAAAGAAATAGTCGTCAAAAAAAGTTTGTTCCCCATTAACACCTTATTTCTTGCGTCATCCAAAGAAATAAAAATTCACCTTTTTTTTCAAACCAATTATCACAGCATCCACTATGTGAATCCAATATTCACCATCCACAATTAACAAAGTAGAATTCGTTTGCACAGCCTTGCATCGAACAATCACGTAACGAAAAGCGATTGTAATTTCACCTCAACCTTTTCGTCTTCAGCAACAGTGGTTTTACCGTAGTAACGCCGTTGCACCCCCGCGAGGGGTGCTCCCCCTTCTCGAAAACGACTCTCAAAACCGTCAAGCTCTGATACCAATTGTTGGAAATCAGGCCCTTGATCGAACACACAAACACCGGATGAACGAACTGGTTCGACTCTTTGTATTATTTATCAATAAAAGCACACTAATACAATAACCCTAACCCTCTATTTATACTAAACTACCTTGATGCCCAAAAAACATAACTAGACTAAAATTAGGAAACCTAAATAATAATAAAGTAAAACTACCATAAATAATTAATCATCCACCAAAAATAAACTAAACCTGATGACGGGGGTAGCTCAAGACTAAATAAAATGATTAAATATGTAAACGCTCAAAAGGTTAAACGGTTCAACGATTGAAAAGCTGTGAGTTGGGAAAAGCAATGCGGAAACAGTGGCCGGTCACATCTGGAGATCGCTTCACCAACCCGCAGCCGCAAAAGCAAAGCAGGTCTGCACAATGCACACTATTATCCGGGGGACAAAAGCCTTCAACCCCCGAAAGGGGAAACCCTCCACTGCAAGCAAGGTTACTAGTCTAACACATTCCACTTCGGGAGATGTCTTCCCTTATAAATTGACACTTCATTTACCTCAGAAGACATCTCCTGACCAGCGCTGATTCCCTAATCCCTGGTCATTCACATCGAGTGCTTGTTTCACACAAGTCACTCCCTTTCACATCCAACATACACATTCCCTTTGCTTCCACTTCCGAATCTGAGCACAATTCAGAGGAGGATCCATAGCAAAGAACATCAATAAACTAGTAAACCTCCTTCCACGTCTCGCAAACGTGGGGGGACCCCACGACCTGCGTTAGGCAAGGTTGAACCCTTCAACCATTCTGTCTGGCCAGTCCAGCTACCACCGTTGGTCTTGTATTTGTTGTATCAACAAGTTGGCGCCCACCGTGGGGCCACGCCGCTATTTCTTCTAAAAAAAAGACCTAGTAGTGTAGCTCTATTCACTTAAAATCACCATGTCTGAAAGTGGATCCCCGGAAGAAGTAAATCAGATTCCAAACGCTTCCACTCCGGGTAGTAGTCAAGCTCACGTGGCTATACCAACTTCTTTCTCAACTCCGGGGAGCACACCCGAGTTCCTCAACTTCAACACACCAACTCCGTCCAGATCCGGAGTTCCATCTCCCAATATCGGTGTCTCTGATGCCCCATCATGTGTTGAACTCACCCCTGAAGGGGTTGCCAACAATTTCCTTGTGCTAAGGTCCCTTCTCAACCAACATGTGAGTAGAGAAAGAGAAAAGGGAGTGAGGATTCGTTTAGACTATGATGAACCTGAACCAACATTGTCCCCTGGGCCACATCCCCCTCTTTTTGCAACAATCTGAGGCTTGATCTGAAAAAAGGAGCAGTCCGAATTTTATGTAAGTGTTAGAAGTTTTTCTGTCTGTATTTGTTACTTCTGAACTTATTGATGACCTAGTGTGAAGTCACACTTGGGAAATAAATTTAGAGGCTGGTCTGTACTTGTGGGTTTTGTCCGAATTTGTTCAAGATTCTTTGTCAGGGTTTGTGACTTGGAGTTGTGAGGATTTACATATCCTTGTCCGAATTTAGGTGTAAGTACTTACACATCTTTGTCCGAATTTAAGTGTCAGTACTTATACTCCTTTGTCCGAACTTATGAGTTTGTAAGGTGTAAGTGAAGTTCTCATCGGATAACTGTGCTTTATCAGTTCTAGTCAAAGTGTAAAGTCAAGAGAAGTTAAGAATCAACAAGTTTGGACAGTTTATGTTGAAAGCCTAACAAATTTGGACAAGTTATGTACTGTGGGGTCCGAATTTGTGTATTAGGGTTTGTCAAAACTTATGTTTCCTTATGTGTTGTCCGAATTTGTGGATATGATATTGTCAGGACTTATGGGTTTGTCCTAGCCTATATATATGGGTGTATAGGTTAGAATGTGGGCATTCATCTCAGTTAGAATCCATCTGTGTGATAAGCTTTATCCAAACTCTCACGAACCCTAGAAATTCCTCAACAGCGTGCGCACATTCTAGAGATAAGTGACTATGTGTTAGTGAGAGAAAGCTCGGTTTAGATTTTAGTTATCTAAACCAGCTTGTAGATGATGTATCCTCTTTCGGTTTATGTAATATGTGATGACTGATTCAATAATAAAGGGTTCATCTTCTACATCTTTCTATCTTTTATGTTTTTGATATTTTCTATGTCTTGAATCAAGTGCAATGTTGATGTTGTCATCGATACACTGCTCTTAAAGTGGTATTAGAGCATGGTTACCGATTCGGAACGGTCTAACCGCCTTCCAAATCACCATTACTCTTTATTTGATGTTTGTTTCCGCCAAACATCATGGAGACGTGAAGATTATGCAGAAAAGTTGAAGAAATTGAAGTTGTTCGTTGACAGAGATGTTTTCTTGTTTTCCGGCCAAGATTGTTTCAGATATGTGGTTTGATCTGAAAAAGTGTTGTCCAAATTTAATTGAGTGTTAGAAGTGTTTGGTCCGTATTTGTTACTTTTATTGTCCAAACTTGTTCCTGTCCGTGTTTGTTTACTTGTGTGTAGTCACACATGGGAAACAATCAGGAAGCATCATGTCCGCACATTATGTTGATTGGTGTGTCTGCACATAACGATTGATTGGAGTGTCCGCACATAAGGAAACATAAGTTGATAATTGTATATAACTAGGGTACTAGGGTTATATAACTGAAATAAGATAAGATGGTAATGCCATAATGGTACACTACAAATAATTCAATGTGAACTAAATTCATTGAATGGTATAGGACATATAATTCAATGTGAAGTAATTCTAATTCAGCGACTTGTTTGAGGTGCTTGAGATGATTGGTGTAATTTATAATTATGTAATTGGTTGTGTGTTGGTGCCGCCTCACTTTGAGTTTTGGCGTGTTTGTTAATGAAAGTTACTTTAAAAATAAGTGACTTGTTTAGTCCAAGGACAATTCAGTGACTTTTTTATTTTATGTTTTAATTTTTATTAAATGTTAATTTGTAAATATAGTAATTATGCACGGAATCCCAAAACTAAAATTCACCAATCAAAATTTGTTACTGTAACACAAAATTGATAATTGTATATAACTAGTTTTTCCCCGCCCGTGTTGCGGGGCAATAAGTCGGATATTTCTCTCTCATAACATGTATGTCTGTACAGAGGGCAAAATCGTAATTATATTTTGAACTGGAGGCGAAATTATAATTTTAAACTGAGAGCAAAATCATAATTTTGATCTAGGGGGGAAAACATAATTTTATTTTGAACTGTGGGTAAAAACGTAATTTTGAGCTGAGGGCAGAATCGTAATTTTTAGCTAGAGGAAAAAACAACATTTTATTTTGAACTGGGGGTAAAAACGTAATTTTAAACGGAGGGCGAATCCGTAATTTTAAACTGGGAAAAAATTATAAATGAGTTTTTGAACCGAGGGCAAAAGTGCAATTTTGAGCTAGGGGCAAAATTAAAATTGTATTTTAAGCTGGGGGCAAAAACGAAATTTTAAACGAAGGACGAAAACGTAATTTTAAACTGGGAATAAAATTAAATACAAAATGGGTTGGTCCAATAGGGAAGTGCCAGGCAAGCTGCCTGACACTATTCCCTCAACTTGAAAATATTTGAACTGTGAGCAAAAACGTAATTTTGAGTTGAGCGCTAAATCGTAATTTTGAGCTAGAGGGAAAAACAACATTTTATTTTGAACTGTGGGCAAAAACGTAATTTTAAACGGAGGGCGAAACCGTAATTTTAAACTGGGAACAAAATAAAAAATGAGTTTTTGATCCAAGGGCAAAAGCGTAATTTTGAGCTAGGGAAAAAATTATAATTTTAATTTGAGCTGGGGGCAAAAACGTAATTTTAAACGAAGGATTAAAACGTAATTTTAAACTGAGAATAAAATTAAATTAAAAATAGGTTGGACCAATAGGGAAGTGCCATGCAAGCTGCCTGGCACTATTCCCTCAACTTATAAATGTATATGTAGAGAATAGTGGATGCCCCGCCCGTGTTGCGGGTTGATGGCCGAATAATGAGCGAGTGTTAGGTAGCTCATTGACACAAAAAACAATCAAATCGAGTCAGCCAATTAAAACAAAACATTTTTATAGTTAAAAAAAAAAACTAAAACAATGGCAATATTGTAATTTTTAACTGAGTGAAAGTTGTATTTGTTGACTGGGGTAAAATCGTAATTTGCCAAAAGTTAAAGTGATGGCGATACTGTAAATTTGAACCAGTGGCAAAATTGTAAATTTTCACAGGGGGAAATTCATAAATTTGAACTTAGGGAAACAGCGTAATATAAATTTGAACTAAGGGCACAATCGTAATTTTAAGCTGGAGGCAAAACCACAATTTTATTTTGAACCGAGGGGAAAAGCGTAATTTTGAGTTGGGGGCAAAAGCATAATTTTATTTTGAACCGGGGAAAAAACGTAATTTTAAACAGATGGCGAAATCATAATTTTTTAAACGGGGACAGAGGGAAAAATCGTAATTTTTAGCGGGGGGCAAAAACAGAATTTATTTTGAACCGGGGGGCGAAAAGGTAATTCTGAGCTGAGGGCAAAACTGCAATTTTATTTTAAATCGAGGGAAAAATCATAATTTTGAGCTGGGGACCAAAGCGTAATTTTATTTTGAGCTGGGGGCAAAAACGTAATTTTAGAACGGATATAAAATAATAAACTGGTTGGTCCAATGAGGGAGTGCCAGACAAAATCGTAATTTTGAATTAAGGGCAAAATCGTAGTTTTTAGATGGGGACAAAAGCGTAATTTTATTTTGAGCTGAGGGCAAAACGGTAATTTTAAACAGAAGAAAAAACATAATTTTAAAATGGATATAAAATTATAAAATGGTTGGTCCAATGGGGGAGTGGCAGGCAGCTGCCTGACACTATTCCCCCAACTTGTAAATGTATATGTAGTATAATAATAAAATAAAATAATAATAATAGTAATAATTATACATATTATACATTATACATCTTAATTTGAATTGCAGACGAATAGTGTTTTGAGTTTTTTAAATATTCTTTTTATGTTTTTTAATAAAAAATTATTTATTATTTAGTTTATTTTTCAATAACTTGTTCATGTTAGTTTTTTTAATCTAACTCTGTAACTATACTTTTTAAACATTGTGATATAAATTTTCATGAAATGAATATAGTGCCGCTATCATACCAAATAGAATCGGATCCGACGATGTATAGTATTTACATTTTTTTGTATTAAAAACAACGTTTTTTAATTGTAAACTATACGAGTCTCGATATGTGACGAATCTAATCTATTTTGACCAAATAATAGTGATACCGATATCAGCAATATCAGAAACATGTATTTGTTTTTAAGTTTTTTGATTGATGTAAAAGATTTGTCGATATCATTTTGAGCATATCGCCACTGTATTTCTTTAGTTATCATTTTTAGTTACTGTAGCGAATGCCGATATTAAAACCGAACACAACCGAACTAATACTAACTGAGTTACCGCCGCATAGGCGCGGGGGAAACCCACTAGTTATTATTAAAATAGAGTTATGCGCCGCCCGCGTTGCAGGGCGCTAAACCGAATATTTCTTAGTTTAATAACATGTACGTCTTTATGTCTGTTAGTTATACATGCTACTTATAACACGATATCAAAAAAAGATACATCAAGTTAACCAATTAAAAAAAAACAGTACCATAGTTATGATAAAAAAAGTAACTAAAACGATGGCAAGCGTGTAATTTAGAGTTGGGGCAAAAGAATAATTTGTCAGGACCAATTAGCGAGTGCTAGGCAGCTGTTTGGCATGAATAAAAACAAACTTGGTTCAATTAAGTAAAATAAAACACTACCATGGTTTTGCCAAAAAAAAAAAACGATGGCAAGATTGCAACTTTTAGCTGAGGTAAAATCGTAATTTTATAATGGAGGTAAAATAATATTTTTAACTGAGGGCAAAACATTTTTTATTTTGAATTGGTGGCAAAATCGTAATTGTTTTTACTGCGGGCAAAATCGTAATTTTTAGCTTGGGGGCAAAACCAAAGTTTTATTTTGAACTGCGGCCAAATCGTAATTTTAAACTAGGAACCAAATCGTAATTTGGCAGGACTCTAGCTGGGGAAAAACCAAAATTTTATTTTGAACCGGGGACAAAATCATAATTTTAAACTTAGGATAAAATTGTAATTTAGCAGGACCTATAAATAACTATTATATGAAAAAAAAACCAAAGTGGCCGCCACTTTTGGCCAACCACGTAACACAACTATTCCTGCCAGCCACTTGAATTTGTATATATTGTAAATGTAAATGTAAATATATAATATAATATAATATAATATAATATAATATAATATAATATAATATAATATAATATAATATAATATAATATAATATAATATAATATAATTTAATGCAATGCAATGCAATATAATATAATATAATATAATATAATATACAGTATAATATAATATATAATAAAATATATAATATATAATTGTATTATATATATTATATAAAATTATAAAAAGAATAATTAAATAATATATATCATGTTATGTAATAAAATTATAATCATAAATACATATCACAATAGAATAATTAATAAATCTCAAAAGGTTAACTCGGACTTGAAAAACTAGCTCGGCCTCAACCTATGACGCTCTAAAAGAGGCGAGCCAGATTTTTAAAAACTACAAACAAAACGAAGTTCAAGCTTTAGAAATGAAGCTCTAAAAACCCAAGTCCGAGCTAAGGCGTTATCAGATCATTGACATCATTAAAATAGTCCCTCTCTTTCTATATGTAAATATAAACTTCAAATGCTTTTACTTGTGCTGCATTGGGCATGTGCGGGAGGTGACATGCCGTACAGGACCCATTATCTTGGAGGGCCAAAAGTTAATATATATATATAGGGTAGGGCTATATAGAAAACCCTATCTATATAAAAAACCCTAGAAAACCTAACCTCCCGACATTTTTTTTTTTTGAAAAAAATAACACGTGTAATTTACATGTTTTTAAGAGTTTTGGGCTAAAAAAATCAAAAAAGCGCCGAATGGATAATTTAAAAAAAAAAAATTTCAGCAATTTCTGTCTTTTGTGCCTAACACATGTTAGGCAACCGGACATTGCTGAAATTTGTTTATTTTTTAAAAAAAATCCCTTCGGCGCTCTTTTTTTTTTTTGGCCTAAAACACTCTAAAACATGTATATTACATGTGTTATTTTTTTCAAAAAAAAAAAAATGTCGGGAGGTTAGGTAAAAATGGGGGGAGATTTGGGTTTCCAGAGTTTTCTAAGAAAATGAGGGTTTTCTGTCTAGCATTGCCCTATATATATATATAACCAGAAGTTGGCTATAAAGTCCAAATTTTCTATAAAGTGTACATGTCAATCATAAAACACACACAAAACCCACAAATAACAAAATGATGATTACTAAAACATCATATATGTGGGTTGTGTTTTGTATTTTGGATAATAAGGCTCTGATTATCGAATAATAAACATTATTATGTTTTATGTTGATTAGCATGTTGTGTTTTATATTTATAGTTCTACGATTGTGTGTTTAAAGTTTTTCTTAACTATTATGGTTTGAATATGGTGTTTTAATAATTTTCACTTGTTATTTGTGGGTTTTAGATGTGTTTTATGAGTAAAATTATAATGTTTTATGACTTCCTACACTTTTTGGGAAATTTGAACTTTTTAGCTGAATCCCACCAATATATATAGGAGAAGAATCCGTTAGAAACCACCCTTTATTGCGAGAACCAATGTGAACACAACCAAAAATACCTAAAAATCTAAAAAACATACAAATTTTATTTTACTATTTTTTTTAATAAAAATCGCTAATTTTCGTCTAAAAAAACTACATTTTTTATTGACGAAAGTAGTGATTTTTATTAAAAAATACTAAAAAAAATATAGATTTTTTTAGGTTTTTGAGGGTTTTAGGTTTATGGTTTAGCTTTTAGCATTTAGCTTGGGTGGTCGGGGTTGGGGGGGGGGATTAGTTTTTTTTAGGTTTTTTGTGGGGTTTAGCTTTATGGATTAGTTTTTACCATTTAGCTTGGGTTGGGGGGGGGGGGGGGTAGCTTTTTGTTTAGGTTTTTTAGGATTTGGGTAGTGTAGTAGGTTTATTTTGTTGTGTTCACATTGGTTCTCGCGATTCTCGCAATTGTGTGTGAAAGATAACTCGAAAACCCACTTGAGTTGAGAAAATCCAAAAAAACCCTATGCAACATTTTTATTTTTTTCTAAAAAACAGGGAAAGTAACATAAATGTACTTAAACCTTTTTATGAAAAAAATGCCTACTTGTTTTTTTTTTTTTTTTAAATGTTCAAAATTTGTATGTTATATTTTTTTGGAAAATTGGTTTTTAATAAACCAACCTTTGCCCCATTGGTAAATAATAATGCTACCTACAGATTTGGTAGTTAATAATCCTACGTTTCAATATGTTGGTACTCAATGGACCTCCGTTAGTTTTTTTTAACTGAAGTTAGTTTTTAAGTTTTATTTATTACACAAACAGTCCCTGTAGTTATAATTTACTAGTTTTAAGTTTTATTTATTACACAAACAGTCCCTGTAGTTATAAAAAAATTCATAAAAATAAAAAAAAATCTAAAAAATCAAAAAAATTCAAAAAAATCATAAAAATTCTAAAAAAAATCAAAAAAATTCTAAAAAAATAAAAAAAATCATAAAAATTCTAAAAAAATCAAAAAAATTCTAAAAAAATCAAAAAAATCATAAAAAACCGTTTCGACCCGTACCGTTTCGACGCGAACCGTTTTCGACCCGGACCGTTTCGACCAACCACCACCACCACAGCACCACCACCACCACCACCACCACCACAGCACCGCCACCACCACCACCACCACCACTGCACCGCCACCGCCACAGCACCACCACCGCACCGCCACCACCACAACACCGCCACCACCACCACCACCGCACCGCCACCACCACCACCGCACCGCCACCACCACCACCACCACCACAGCACCGCCACCACCACCACCACCGCACCGCCACCACCACCACCACAGCACCGCCACCACCACCACCACCACCACCACCACCGTTTTCGAAACGGTCCGGGTCGAAAACGGTCTGGGTCGAAACGGTCCGGGTCGAAAACGGTTCGGGTCGAAACGGTACGCGTCGAAACGGTCCGGGTTGAAAACGGTTCGGGGTCGAAACGGTACGGGTCGAAACGGTACGGGTCGAAACGGTACGGGTCGAAAACGGTTCGGGTCGAAACGGTACGCGTCGAAACGGTACGGGTCGAAAACGGTCCGGGTCGAAACGGTACGGTTCAAAACGGTTCGCGTCGAAACGGTACGGTTCGAAACGGTTTTTTATGATTTTTTTAGAATTTTTTTTGATTTTTTTTTAGAATTTTTTATGATTTTTTTATGATTTTTTTGATTTTTTTTAGAATTTTTTTTTTATTTTTTTAGAATTTTTTATGATATTTTTTTGATTTTTTTTTATTTTTATGAATTTTTTTATAACTACAGGGACTGTTTGTGTAATAAATAAAACTTAAAACTAGTAAATTATAACTACAGGGACTGTTTGTGTAATAAATAAAACTTAAAAACTAACTTCAGTTAAAAAAAACTAACGGAGGTCCATTGAGTACCAACATATTGAAACGTAGGATTATTAACTACCAAATCTGTAGGTAGCATTATTATTTACCAATGGGGCAAAGGTTGGTTTATTAAAAACCAATTTTCCTATATTTTTTGGACCTATATATTATGTAAAATGAAATTTTTAACATTTAAAAAAAAATAAACTACTCGGTGTTTTTTGGTTTTCTTTTACAAAATGTTCAAATATATGTATGTTACATTTCCTATTTTTTTAGAAAAACATAAAAATGTTATATAGGTTTTTTACAGAGGTTTCTTGAGTTTACACAACTCAAGTGGGTTTTCGTTTTAGCCTTCCCCTGTATATATATATTAAGAGAGAGAACTTCTTAATTCAAAAATCAAAGCTTTATCCTGTGCACTTCCCAATTCTTTCGTAAACTGTTGTCTTAAGTATTGTTACATATATTATTTGTAAGAATACTCAAGACAACAGTTTACAAAAGAATTGGGTGGTGCACTGGATAAAGCTTTGATTTTTGAAATAACAGTTTACCAATGATGGAATAAAGCTCGATGACGTTGCGGAACTTGATTGGAAGTTATGAGTGAATGATGACCACCCCTACCCCTAATAGATAGATCATGTGGAAGGATTAAGATCATGCATAAAAGATTTTAAGATAGTTTTACAAAGAGACCAGATTAATTATTAAGTTTAAACCTTCTAAGTTTTTTTTTTCTAGTAAAACTAATTGCTTTCTCAAAATATTACTGCAATCATGAAATCATATGTCTTATATTTTATGTAACAAGAAAATACTAATAGATTAAATAAGAGGATAACTACAATGAAGTTGATTTAAATACGAAAACATAATAAAAGCGGTAACGAAATCGAAAAAACGTCAAATTTTTCCAAAATTTACACTAAAAACGTCAAAATTTTCCCCGCCAAGCGGTAGTGGGCGCTCCCCCTTGTGTCCACATAGGTCCGCCCCTGTTGATGGATTTATTCTATGGTTTGTGTTGCGGTTAGTTTTAACGTATTTTGCCAATAAAGGTATCGTTATATATGGCCCTATTTTTACTAGTCGCACAGGGCCATGAATTCTTAGAGATTCTCGGAGACGCCCTGCTTGAGATGTGTGTGATTTGCAAACGTAATCAAGAACGGATCTGAATGTGTGATTCTCAACCATACTCAAACTAGTGCTTTTCAACAGATCTAAATATTTGCGAAGCAAACGGTATGTCGCAACCGTATTCAAGGACAGATCTCACTGCGTGCAAGAATTTGTATGCTTTATGAACATGATTTAAGTATGGATTTACTTAATTAAAAAAACAGAGACAACATACTTCGTTTAAACCCAGCCATTGACCTTAGCATCAGACACACTTTGTTTAAGCTAACATAGATGAATCGTGAAGTGTTTACTGGTTCTGCTTGAACCATGGAGTGCATTCATGCAACGAAATAGAAACAATAACAAGCTAAAAAAGTAAGATAAAAAATTTACCTCTCAGAGACAGGGATCGCTTTTACTTGCAATCGATCGATCTTCCGTCTTATTTGTATACCTCTCAGAGTTCGCTTTTACTTGCAGTCGATCGATCTTCCTTCTTATTTGTATGACTGAATTTAATTTGACTCTCAGCGTCTACAATTGAAATAAGACAAGTGTTGGGTGACCAAATGTATATAAATCTTCCTATACTAATAAACAAAAATCTTTTTGTACACGTGTCACTCTGGTGCCTCCCCACTTTTAATAATAATATTACATATTAATTTTTTATACACAAATCATTATAATATTAATTAATATAGTTAGAGATAAACGTATAAATTCAAATTTAATTAATAATTATCTATCACTAATATAAAGGAATTAAACGAATATGGGGAAATTAAGATAATGTATGTAAGTAAATTTAGATTAGGATATTTATTTGTGTGATTTATTTTATTATTAATTTATAGATTTTAATTTTTTTATATTTAAAGATTCCAAGATCACATTTATTTATTTATTTTTCCTTTTATAACTTTAGAACAACTTCTATAAAATTCTGAATATAGTGTTGCAACATATTTATTTTAGTATATGTTTGATATAAGTTTTATTAAAAATTTTATTGTTAATTACACAGGGTTATAAACTTGTGTATTACACAGGTTTGAGGATTAAATTTATATATATAGAGTTAAATGCCATTTTAGTCCCTATGGTTTGGGCAATTTTGCCAGTTTAGTCCAAAGGTTTCATTTTTAACCTGTGGGTCCAAAAAGGTTTCACAGTTGCCATTTTAGTCCACTGGGTTAACTTCATCCGTTTTTTCTGTTAACGAGAAGGCCAATTCGGTCATTTTATATGGCTGAATTGCCCTTTTAGTTAACAGAATTACATACAAAATGACCAAATCGGCCTTCTCGTTAACAGAAAAAATGGATGAAGTTAACCCAGTGGGACTAAAATGGCAACTGTGAAACCTTTTTGGACCCACAGGTTAAAAATGAAACCTTTGGACTAAACTGGCAAAATTGCCCAAACCACAGGGACTAAAATGGCATTTAACTCATATATATAATACACATAATTCAATGCGGTTTAGAAAAAAAAAAAAACAAAACAAAACTGTATATCGTCAACCGCAGTTACTTTGGATCTAAAAGTTTCTGGTTTAAAAATATGAATCAATCAATACAATTGATTTGATTATAAATAAATATGATGGCTACCGGCTTTTCTTCTTTTGTGCCAGTGTTAATTTATACAATTACTAGGTTATGGCCTCGTGTGTTACACGGATTGATTAATTAAAACGATATAAATTATTATTTGTAAAAACTTATTATTTTTAATCTACTCTTGATTGTTTTGATTGAACATACGTGATAAATTCATAAGTTGTCATTAATAACATTGAATTTCATGGGATAAACCTCTAATAACATCGAATTTCATGGGATAACCCTCCTAAAATTATAAAATAAAAAACAAAGTCATCAAAATTCACACCAACAAAACTTGGGAAATGTTGAATTAAAAAAAAATATTGGATTTTAATAATCTAACTATTCGTCGTTGGCCGCTAACAGTTACAATTTCAAAAATAACCACTGGTTGTCCCAATTGTTAACATATTGGCTTCCAATGGACGCTGACTAACAAAACCCTCTCTTACCACTTAAAAAATACAAAATAATGTGAAAAATGAGCATGTTCGACGTTAAGACCCTCTGTAGTGGGGCGTGGTGTGTGACTTTTTTTATGGATAGCGCCCCATAGCGCGCCGAATACCACGACGGGTGGCGCTATGGGGGTCAAATTGATGGGTGGCACCATGCTCATAGCGGCGTGATGTTTGGTTAGATTTTTTTTTTCTTGTTTTTCCCCTCACTCACACACATATATAATATACATACATATGTATAATTGAAGGCGGTATTGGCCGGAAAATCGGAGAAGAAGACAGAAAGCGGTTTTTTATTTTGAAAGTTTTGGGTTAGACACATTTGGTCCCTGCACTTTCTCAAATATCTAAATTGGTTTTTAAAACTTGATTTTTAAAGCACATTTGGTCCCTGAAAGTTTTGGAGAATAAAACTTGGTTTATAATTTAAAAAAAAGTTAGAAATTAATTAAAAAATTGAAAATTAATTAATTGAGTAATGATGAGGTAGGGGCTTTATGACTACGGGCTCTAGTGACATAACGACCCATAAAACTCCTGTGTGACGTTGCATGACCGGTGTCGTATAACGCCCTCAAAGGGGCTTTATGACTACCACGGAATGGGGACAAAGTTTTGAGTGAATCCAATCCAAACAAATAATAACTCAACATGCTGTCTTTCAATGATAATGCTTGCATATATGTGGAGTTCGATTGTGTTTATTACTTTATTTTATTTTATTTTAAAATAACTAAGATATCGTATTTTATCTAAATTAAATTTTAAAAAGCTTTAAGATATCGTTCATATGCAATTGTAATTTTAATAATTTAAATTAAATAATAATTATCTACAATAAGGATGGTCTAGAATAATGACAAGTGTCCCTTTATTGGTTTCTTTTATTATATAGTATAGATTTGATTATAAATAAATATGTTGGTTACTAGTTTTTTTTTTCTTATGTGCCAGTGTTATATAACAAATAAAAATTATATGAAGCTTACTAAATACAAATGATTTTTAACATAAAAAATATTCTTAACATGAGAAATGAACAAGGATTTTTTTCTCTTTGAATTTTTTTTTTACCATCTACTTAAGTATAAGGTTTAATTGCAAAAAGTAAAAAAAAAAATATCATGATTTTACATTGGTAGAGTAATTATGCAATTTTTATAGAATAATTATAATTACTCTAGTAGTGTGAAATTACGATTTTTTTTTTAAGATTTTGTGACTAAAATAATGATTAATAAGATGGCAAAAAAATTCAAAAAATAATCTGCTTATTCACTGCTCACGTTAAATCAATCTGTATGTTAAGACCCATATGTACAATAAATTAACTTATTAGAAATAATAGCTAAAGACCTTTTGTTTATTAATCAAGTGAAACATATCTTCAATTATCAAAAAATAAATAAAACGGTGAAAGAAAATTTAGACTTTATAACTAACAATTTTAGTGATTACATGGATTGAATAATAAAAACAATGTTATTCATATACATAATTCTTGTAAATGAGCTTACATATTACATATAATAAGAAAAAACGAGACTACAATTACAATTACAATTCACATATATCTCAATATAGATGTATAAAATTTATTTTTCAATACTAATGCTAAACTCTAAACCTTAAAGCTAAAACTAAATCCTTCCTCTCAAACATAGATGTATAAAACTAATGCAAACCACAAGGACTATCCGGGCATTTAACTCTATATGTATAGTTAAAAGATTGACAATATATACATCTGTATATATATCCCCCAATGAAAAAAAAAAAAAAACTGACACAAAAAGCTCCGATTAGCCTAGAGAAAATGTATGGTTCAGAATATGCTGGTTTAAGCAAAAGTGGACCAGAAATCGAAGCACATATATAGAAAACCTTGTCCACAAGGTTGTAACTTCCAATAGTCCCACGCTAATCGCCATGGTGGCCGCCACTCGGTCACGTCGCTATCATGCGGATTAGACTCGACAAAATGCCATGGTGGTCGCCACCCGTATATCCCAGTTGTAAGTTCTTTTGGTGCTTCGTTGTACACTTGTGAGTTCCGGTTGATGCATTGGAATAATGAAGCCATGAAGACAGAAGCCGGGAAGGTGATTGGATTGGTCTGCATGTTATAACTACAGTGTTGGAATTGCAAAAGATATGGTTGTTCGTGTGGTTTTTAGGGTTGATGCTGGTGTGGTTGTGGTAGCAAACAACATTAGTGAAGTTTCTTGTTTCGGCGTGATCGTTGGAGTGGTTTGTGCAGGTGCTGGTTTCGGTGCTAACAGGCTGTTGGAAAGGGCTTGTTTTGGTGGTGTGGAAGCAGAAGTGGTTGACTCCGGTAGTTGAAACAGGTGGTGGAGATGTAGGAGATTGGAGGACTTCCACTGCGGTTTAAATCAATCGGATTACAGTGAAGATTGTTTGAAGCTGGGACTCGTGTCTTGACATGGTTTCGCACACTTTTTGGCGCCACCCATCTTCGGATAGTTTCTAAGCGACCATGGTTCATGGTGGAACACAGCTACTCTGATACCAATTGTTATGTACCATTCAGATTTAGATAAATGATAACCCGTTAGTGGGTCAAACTCTAAGGAAATTAGATAGAAGAACAAGACTTTGAGATAACTCTCTTTAACTTTTCTTTCATATTATTAAATAACGGTTACACGAATTTATCTAACCTTACATTGCCTAAGACCCAAAGGGAAAAACTACCCACTAATAAGGACATGATAACCCGCAACTTGGAAAACAATTTGTTGCATGAAAAATGAAATAACTAAACGTGCATGAAGAAATCATGGACATGGACCAGAAATCGAAGAACATATCACCATATGGTCAGACACCAATGACATCCAATGATGCAAGATTTTTTAGTATTGAGATGTCGTCAACGTCTAATCAAGCCATAAAAGGAGCGTTTTTTTTTTTTTGATAATTTTATAAAATAAGTAAATAGATGATAGTTGGTTCTGAAATCAGATTTAGGAAGGGGTTACTTGGGCTTTTACCTCCCCTTAATGCTTTGTTAACTTGGATTTGCCATGGAATACAAGCACTTTAAATGACCACCATACGTCTTTGGAGGGTTATTCAATGTAGTCTGTGAGACAACCAACCAAATCCCTTCTTTTAAGACCTAGTAAATAGTTGTATACAGTTAATGCATAAAGTCGCGAGTCTCCATATTTAGTGGTTAACGCCACATCTGAACCATATTGGACATAATTAACACGGAAATTATCTGCAAGTTGGACTCAAAACTACAACAATGCTACAGAATCAATAGGGAAACTATCCACTATTGATGTTTAGCATTAAGTAAAAATTATTCATAAGAGGTTTATACCATCAATCACTATAGACCTCTTGGTTTGATCTGATATGCGTATAAATATACATGTTTTTCGTATCAAAATAAATCCACTTTTATTGGTTTTGATAGAAATATATTTAAAATAGATTTAATTTGGTTTATTTTTTATTTTTAGGACAAAACAAACTCAAATCAAACAAACGAAGCAATTCTGGGCAAAAATCGAAAGATCTGCTAAAAAATGATCCAAGCACGCCTTGTGCCCCTCAGGCTCGCTTCATGCCTCAAGCTAAAGTACAACAACATCTTTAGAAGATCACCTTTGAAATCCAGACAAGAAAGAACCAGACACGCCTCGTGCCCTGAGGACACGAGCCATGCCTCATCCACAAAAGGCAAAAATATTATATAAGATTTCAAAGATCTGGTGCTAAATATGTTTGGTATTGCAATATGTTTAACCAACTATAAAAGTTAGTAGGAGTAAGAAAACCTTGTAGCCATGAATCTTGACCAAAGTGTTTCTTTTGTGAAACTGTGTAAGTAATCGATTTAAAAGAAAACTTTGTATGGTTTATATCTCTTTAATTGAAAACCATTTATGACTTTGTCTAAACTAATCATCTTTGTTTTGTGTAAATAAATCGTCCTTGTTTTGTATAAACCAATCGTCCTTGTTTTGTATAAACCAACCGTCCTTATTTTTTATAAACCAATCGACTTTTGTAACACCCCAATCGCGTAATACAACAACACCCGACGGAAATTTCGGGGAGTCATGTTACTAATTGATCACAACTACTGGTACTAAATTGTTTCATTATTGTTATCACCATTTAATCTGCACGTGGGTTAATTAGTTACTACCAGGATATCGTATCAGGATGTTACCAATATCCTGATCCGGTATCCTGGTCACAATAAAACAAACAAAGTCAGAATATTAGTCGGGATATACGAGCAGAAAATCACCCATAACAGGGATAAACCCTATTTTATTTAATAAAACATCTCTTTATTTAGGTAACTTTTATAACTACTTTTCCAAGCCTTTAGTGCTGTCCAGCTGGCTTCTATTTGTCTTTCACACTTTGTTACCTGAAACGCGTTTAAAAACATTTTGTTAGTGGGAAATACTGGTGAATGAATCCCAGTTTAATCAAGAAGAATTTTATCCTTTAACAGTATCGAGAGCGATTACAATGTTTACATCTACACAATTACTCATTCAGTATTGTCAATCCTGACTGGTGGGTAATATTACACATTGGCTAACTCCTTGCCCAATGGTAACGTGTTTCACATTTTGTATACAAAACCCCAACATACCGGCAGTAATTGAAGACTACAAAGACTCAATCACTGCTAATTATAATTTAAATAAATAAAGGTTTTGTAAAAACAGTTGCAAAAAGGTTTACAAAAAGGAGATTACTCACATTGCTGTCTTAGGGTTTTCCTTAAGGATTTCTTGGTGATTATCTATTAAATACACAAATTCACACGTGTTAGTATAATAACCCTATATTTACATTAGTAATACCCTCCCCGAGACAACATTCCAATGACTACGTCGGGCAGAACCTCGACAGCCGTTACGGAACCCTGGATCAATCGGGCAGCGTATCTAATACGTAACCGGGGTTATAATACTTACAATGAGGCAGGGCTTCGCTAATTAGGGGGTATAATGCCCGAAAAGCACTTTAACTATGCAAAAATTCGAGAGAGAGAAAGAGAATTGAACGGTTTGGGACTGAAGCCGATCCCACCTATTTATAGTGCTGGTTTCGCAGTTCCTCGCGGCCCGCGAAGACTCAAGAGTCTTCTTAAGCGGCCCGCGGCATAGGAGGTAGGGCCTAGCTATGACCAGTCAGCACTCATAGCCTCGACACACCACCCGACACGTGGCAGCACCGGGTGCAGCCTGATCGCCTATCTGTCACGCCCCACGTAGGCCGAAGGCAAAGCCTTCGCGGCCGCGAGCGACCCCAATTTCTTATTTTTATTTAATTTTTAATTATATATGGTACTTTGGGCTCGGTTTTCGTATACGGGGTGTGTTTTAAGAAATATAGGGACATTTAAAATATATTAGGGGTGTCGGGAATATTTTGGAGGGTTGTTATAGGTGGCCAGGAAATTTTAGAAACAAGAAAGTAAGGGTTATGAGAATTCTAAGTTAGCAATTAGACTAGGGTTCGTGAGTGTATCAAACCGAGTACAGGAGCGAAGAACAAGGTTATTTTTGTTTCATTTGGAGGGCCAGGAAGAATCAAAATTTAATCTGGTGGTTATACGCGATCAGTTTTATTCGCGGGTGAAGGTTTGAAAGCCAAATTCATAGTATAGAAAAGAAAATTGAGCGAATCATTTGGGAAAAAGAAAATCGAGTGAGTCGATCGTGAAGAAGAAGCGAGTAAAGACGGAATCATTCGAGTGATTCGAAGTGTGTTCGAAGAATCTAGAATTACCAAGTGAAGGCTCAAAGGTTTTTTCAATCAGAAACAAAGTGCAATGCGGAATAAACAATTGTAGATGCAGTGAATGCAAAGAAACTGTAACGCCCAGATTACTTTATCCGAAATATAAGTATTAACATACTATTTTTAAAAAAATTCGGGCATGACCCGTTCGTACTATGAACAATTCCCTGTTTTAACAACCATCATACAGTTAATCCTACGACGCATTCCAAAAGACATAATGAAAATCGTAACATTTTAAACATTTTAAAACATTCTACAAACTATAAATTTTACAAAAGATTTAACACATCAAGATTAAAGTTTTAACTACCAAGCATAACCTATTTTAACAAAAGTATTTTTGACCCATTGGCAATACTTCAAAAGTTGCAGAAGCGCATGAAAGGTGTTCAAAGTGTGTTCGATCCGAGCGAAGCATAAGCACCTAAACTTGAGTTTTACCTAAAACCAATACAACAAAACAACATTAGCATATCATTCATAATTCAACTAATTCTTCAATAAACTTGATGAACTAATAATCGCCACTTTAATTTTGTACCATACTTGACTAATTCATTCTTGAATTCGACTTTCTTGTTTTCATAACCAACTCGGTTACACCATTCTTTCTCATATGACTCATTCAGAATGAGTCTATTTCTTATCCATTCTTCCTCATAAGTCTCTTTCTATTTTAACCCGTTTACAACGGATTTCCAACATAACAACCATGTCATGATTTGTTCTAATTATCCGACCCATTCAAGACGGATGTTAGTAAACTCATTCTCAAAATTCACATATTAATTGTTTGACCCGTTTACAACAAGTCATTATTACAAACCTACATCTAACATACACTTCTAATGAGTTGACCCGTTCGGGTAAGTTTGACAACATAAACATATAACAATTTCACCTTAATACAAAAGCAATCAGTTCTATAATTTAAGACATAAAGACACTTTTCTACAATTCAAAATGTACAAGTAACGTACCTCGGTCTTGATTTCCTTCTTGCTTAGTGCGGCTAGAACTTTTGTAACAACCCTCGGTAAAACCAACACCCTCATAATATTTCCGACACTCAAATATATTATAAAATGTCCTAATATGTCTTATCATATACCCCGTATGTGAAAAGCAAGCCCGATATATGTTATAGTTTATAAAAATAAAATAAAAACCTGAAATTAGAACTGAGGCGGGCCGCGTAAGATCCCACCTCAAGTTCATGCGGGCCGTATGGGAGTGTTGACCGGACTCCGCTGAATCCTTTAGTTCAAGCGGGCCGCATAAGACCTCGTCTAAGTTGACGCGGGCCGCGCGGACTCGTGATACGCGGATGCATCCGGTGCTGACACGTGTCGACATCGTGTCGAGTCTACTAGCTGACCCAGCTAAGCTACTGCGTTGACTGGTGTTGACGCGGGCCGCGTAAGGGTCCCTTGTCTTTCACGCGGGCCGCGACAGGATGCAATATCACAACTATAAATAGCAGGCATCAGTTTTCAGTTTCCGTCGCTCATTCTCAAATCTCATTCACGAATTCTGAAGTTATAGACATAATATTTTGGGTATTATACCCCTAATTAGCGAGGTTCTGCTCCATTGTAAGTATTATAACCCCGGTTTCATAATAGTTGCGCTGCCCGATTGATTTAGGGTTCCGTAACAACTGTCGTGGTTCTGCCCGACGTAGTTGTTGGAATGCCGTCTCGGGGAGGGTATCATTAATAATTTAAAAGGGTTATGGTACTAATCAATGTACATTTGTGTAAATTATAGATTATAGCCAGGAAACCCTTACGAAAAGCCTAAGACAGCAATGTGAGTTTATCCTCTTTTTGTTAATGTTTTTGGAATGTTTTACAAAACCTTAATTATTTTACAATGTGATTAAGCGGTGATTGAGTCTTTGTAGTTCTTCAATTACTGCCGGTATTATGGGGTTTTGTATACAAAATTTACTACGAGTAGTAGTAAGTCTGAATGACAGTGCATTACCATTGGACGACGAGTTAGCCAATGGGTAATTTGACCATAGCCATAGATCCGGTCGAGTGGCAAATACTGAATGAGTAATTGTGTAGAAATAAACAATGTGATCGCTCTCAATACTGTGTTAATTGATAAAAATGTTTCTTGATTAAACTGGGATTCACTCACCAGTATTTCCGACTGACAAATGTTTTTAAAACATGTTACAGGTAACACAATGTGAACAGCCAATTAATGAAAGCCAGCTGGAGAGCACTGAAGGCTTGGGAAAATGTGGCTATAAAAGTTACCTAATAATCGATGTTTTAAATTCAATAAAATAGTTCTTGACCCTATAAATGTATTGTAATAAGAAACTTGGGTTTTGCCCATGTATTTATTAATATCAAGTATGGTGGTTTTACTCTGATAAACATTTCCTAACTACGGTCCTGATGTAAATTCCGCTGCGAGACTAAACAAACTGATACCACCAAAATCTGTGATCACGTCCGCCCGTTCCCGGGGATTAGGGATCGGGGGTTGTGACAGAAGGTGGTATCAGAGCCTAGCCACTGGTCTGAGCCAAAGAAGTGTTCTGCTGACACTTAAATTATAAAATTTTGTGTTAGGTAATAAATTATGGAAATACATGCATAACTGTAATTATGTGTTATGTGTTATTTGACTATCTGTTAGTTTTCAGTATGAGTGATCAAGGACCATCTGATGTGAATCGTCAGTTATCTGATTCACCTAGGAGTGAAGGTACATCTTCCCAGCCTGCCCTTTCTGGGTATACTGCTGATCAGGAGGATGGAATATTTGCCTTTAGAGCTCAATCTGAAGAACCATTTCCTACTAAGAAACGAGGATGGTTCAGTAAAGAAGCTTTTGCTCGTAGAAAGAGAATGAGAAAATTGCAACAGCAAAGGGCTTTAGCAGCTATTAAGCGAGAGACAGATGCCCATACTCAAGATATGTTAAATAGAAGCCTAGCTAATTTTCATATCTTAGCTACGACTGCTGCTGACCCTAGTCTGGAACAACTGGTAGCCCCACAACCACAAAACCCAGAACACCCCATGGAGATAGAAAATCAGGAAAACCAGGTGGAGATGCATGATTTTAACCCAGAAGAAATCCCTCGGGTACCTGCACCAAACCCACTAGACCCGAATTACGATCCCTGGTGGGACAATAATAGGGACTTTGTGCAACGTTACCCTGTCCAGGATTATCCACCCATACAAAACATAGAAGTTTACCCAGGTATGGACCCTTTAGATCCCTATTACCAAGATGACTATATTAGGGAAATATTAGAGGATCCTTACCAATTTCAGGAATTGTCACCCCCATATCAGGAACCTGTACCCCAGATTCCAAACCCAGTCCGAGAACCTGCACCCCCAATGAGTGCAGAAAACGTTCAAGAACTTAGGACTTTTGGGGAAGAAATTTTAGAAAGCAGTGAGAGGATGCATCAGGTGGGAGAGCATCTCGTATGGAAATACGATGAGCGCAATATGGATTTTTGGATAAATCCATATCCGTGAATGTTTGAATGGAGGGAGTGGTAGTAATAATAATATAATAAAAATAAAATAAAATATGTGTGTACGGATGCATATTACTACTTTATTTTGTTGGTATTGTAATTTTATTTCTGTACTAGTGTGTAATAGACGCATAAGTATATGAAAAGAGTATAGTAGCAATGATCTACGCTTTTGGCAAAACTGCGTGTCGTGTGATTAATTATATTAAATATTATTTGTGATATTAATATGGGATAAATGTTTAAAATTCAGATGGCCGACCAAGGAAATCAAGTCAATTTAGATAATAGCCCGGAAATCCAGAATGATAATATTCAGAATGACAATAATCTGAATAATGAGAACCCAAACCACAATAACAATGGAAACCAAGTGGATAATAGTGCTATCCAACACATAGTGGCACAGGGAATTATAGATGCTATGCCATTTATACTCCAAACTGTTAAGGACGCTGATAATAAAAGTAAGCATAGCAGTAAGCGACCCGTTGAACCAGAAAACAGTGTAAACAATGGACTTGTACTCCAAATGCCTATTCCCAAAAGAAGAAGAACCATGCCTTATGGTTGTTCTTATAAAGAATTATGGTCTTGTAAACCAATGGAATTCTCGGGCAATGAAGGGGCCATTGCAACTTTACGCTGGATAGAGAAGACTGAGGCAGTCTTAAGGATAAGTAAGTGTGCTGAAGAAGATAGAATACTGTTTGCTTCTAATCTGTTTAAGAATGCAGCACTAGAATGGTGGAACACTATCCTCCAGACAAGAGGAAGTGATCAAACCTACAATATGGAATGGGAAGAATTTAAGGACAAGGTAGAAAAGAAATTCTGCCCACCCAATGAGAAAGAACAGATAGCAAACAAATTCTTAAATCTTAGGATGACTGGTGTAGATAGCAAAGGGTACACTAAATTATTCTTCGAATATGCTAGGATAGTACCAACTCTTGCATCACCAGAACCAGTGTTAATCTCCCGTTATATTTGGGGATTAATTGGGGAAATTAGACATGTAGTCAAGGCAGCTAGAACACAAACTATAGAGGAAGCTGTAGAACTAGCCAATACCTTGACTGATGAATTAGTCCGTACCAGAGAAGAGGATCAAAGGAGGAGCCTAACCCAGAAGTTAACTCAAGAATTTTGTTCTGGAAATTCTAACCGTGGGAGAAATCTAGGTTCTACCTCTGCACCTTACTGTAGGTAATGCAAAAGAAAGCATTCTGGGAAATGTTCCATATACTGTAACTTTTGCAAAATGGCGGGACACAAGGAAGAAAACTGCAGGAAGAAAGCTAACAGCAGGGTATGTTACAATTGCGGAGAAACAGGTCATATCAAGCTGAATTGCCCAAAATTAGCTCCAGCTCCAGATAACAAGAATACTAAAAATGCTAGAGCATTTGTTCTAACTGCAGAAGAAGCCAAGATGATTCCAGATGTCATAGCTGGTACGTTTTTAGTTAATGATGTCTTTGCCAAAGTATTATTTGACTCTGGTGCAAACCAAAGTTTTATTAATACATCGTTTTGCAAAATCTTAAATCAGTCATTAACTAGACTACCACATGAATGCTTAGTAGAGACAGCCAACGGAGAAACCATTAGAATATCTGAAATCTTGCAGGGAGCAAGCATAGAAATTTTAAATCAGAAATTTATTGCAAACCTATATCCCATGAATCTGGTAGGATTTGATGTTGTCTTAGGAATGGATTGGTTAATAGCCAATAAAGCCAGTATTTTATGTGATCAAAAGTTAATTCAAATAAATTCACCAAAAGGTAAAAAGATCACAATTAAAGGAGATAAGTTCTCTAGATCCACAAAATTCATATATGTGATGAAAACTGCAAGTTGTATGAGAAAAGGTTCTATAGTGTATTTGATTTCTATAATCACTAACACTAAAGGAAAGGATTTAAAAGATATTCCAGTAGTATCTCAATTTTCATATGTCTTTCCAGAAGAATTACCAGGACTACCTCCGGATAGAGAAGTTGAATTCAGAATCCATTTAATACCAGGAACGTCACCGATTGCCAAAGCACCTTACCGTTTGGCACCTGCAGAAATGCAAGAATTGAAGAAACAATTAGATGAACTGTTGGAAAAAGGATTTATACAACCAAGTTCGTCGCCGTGGGGAGTGCCGATATTGTTTGTTAAAAAGAAGGACGGCTCAATGCGTATGTGCATTGATTACCGTGAATTAAACAAAGTCACGATTAAGAATCGATACCCATTACTGAGAATCGATGATTTGTTTGATCAACTGCAAGGAGCTCGATTTTTCTCTAAAATCGATTTAAGGTCAGGATATCATCAATTAAAGGTACAGGAAGAGGATATTTCTAAAACTGCTTTTAGAACAAGGTATGGTCATTATGAATTTACTGTCATGCCATTTGGTTTAACCAATGCCCCAGCTGCATTTATGGACATGATGAACCGAATATGTAAGCCATATTTGGATAAATTCATAATTGTTTTTATAGATGATATTCTAATTTATTCTAAGAATAAAGAGGATCATGCAAGACATTTGCACGCACTTTTAAGTTTATTAAGAAAGGAAAAGCTTTATGCTAAGTTTTCAAAGTGCGAATTTTGGTTAGAACAGGTACAATTCCTTGGACACTTAGTCAATCATGAAGGAATTCATGTAGATCCAACAAATATCGAGGCCATTACGAAATGGAAAACCCCTGAGTCACCAACCGAGGTTAGAAGTTTCTTAGGATTGGCCGGTTATTATAGAAGATTTATTAAAGATTTCTCTAGAATAGCCATTCCCTTAACTAAGTTAACTTGTAAATCTGTTAAGTTTGAATGGGGATTAAAACAAGAAGAAGCCTTTAGAATCCTTAAGCAAAGATTAACCCATACACCTATATTAGCATTACCAGAAGGAACTGAAGATTTTGTAGTCTATTGTGATGCTTCTAGATTAGGTTATGGATGTGTGTTGATGCAACGTCACAAGGTTATAGCTTACGCATCTAGACAACTTAAGAATCATGAAGAGAATTATTCAACCCATGATTTAGAATTAGGAGCTATAATTTTTGCTCTTAAAATTTGGAGACATTACCTTTATGGTAGTAAGTTTACCATATTCACTGATCATAAGAGTTTAAGGTATGTTTTCGGACAGAAGGAGTTGAATATGAGACAAAGACGCTGGATGGAATTTCTTAGTGACTATGATTGTAATATCCAATATCATGAAGGAAAAACAAACGTAGTGGCAGATGCTTTAAGTCGAAAGTATCATGAAAAGCCAAAAAGGGTACGTTCTCTTAAATTAAATCTACAAGTAGATTTAAATGATCAAATAAGAGAAGCACAAGAGTCAGTAATCAAGAAAGATACTGAAAAGTTAAAAGGTATGTTAAAAGAATTAAAACAAGGAACAGATGGAATTTGGAGATTCCATAAAAAGAGAATGTGGATACCTAAATTAGGAAATCTTCGATATCGTATATTAGAAGAAGCCCATAAATCTAAGTATACGATGCATCCAGGAAGTGATAAAATGTACCAGGATTTAAGGAAAAATTTCTGGTGGATAGGAATGAAGAAGGACATAGCAGTTTATGTTTCTAAATGTTTAACTTGTTCACAAGTTAAAGCTGAACACCAGAAACCCTCAGGTTTGTTACAGCAATTAGAAATGCCAGTTTAGAAATGGGAATTAATAACAATGGATTTTGTTACTAAATTACCCAAAACAAGGAAAGGAAATGATACAATCTGGGTGATTGTAGATAGATTAACCAAGTCAGCTCATTTTCTACCAATGAAGGAAACAATTAGTATGGAACAATTATCTAAATTGTATGTAAATGAAATTGTTTCTTTACATGGTATTCCTTTATCAATTGTTTCTGATAGAGATAGTCGATTTACATCTCATTTTTGGTCAAGTTTCCAAAAGGCAATGGGAACTAAGATAAAGCTAAGCACGGCTTATCATCCACAAACAGATGGACAAAGTGAAAGAACAATTCAGACAATGGAAGACATGCTTAGAGCTTGTGTAATTGACTTTGGAGGTAATTGGGACGATCACTTACCTTTAATAGAATTTTCTTATAATAATAGTTATCACACAAGTATCAATGCTGCACCATTCGAAGCACTTTATGGACGAAAGTGTCGAACTCCAGTCTGTTGGGCAGAAATTGGGGAAAAGCAATTATCTGGACCTGAAATAGTGCAGGAAACAACTGATAAGATTATTCAAGTCAAGGAACGACTGAAAGCAGCACGTGATCGACAAAAGAGTTATGCTGATAACCGATGCAAGCCGTTGGAATTTCAAGTAGGAGATAAAGTATTGTTAAAAGTCTCTCCTTGGAAAGGAGTAGTAAGATTCATCAAATGAGGGAAGTTAAGTCCCAGGTATGTTGGACCTTTTAAGATTATTAGAAGAATAGGACCTGTAGCCTATCAGCTACAACTGCCAGAGGAAATGGTAGGAATACATGATGTGTTTCATGTATCAAATCTTAAAAAAGTGTTTAACCGATGAATCATTGATAGTGCCTCTTAAGGATATAGAGGTAAATGAACAACTCAAGTTTGTAGAAAGACCTCTACAAATTGAAGACAGGAAAGTCAAGAATCTCAAACATAAAAGTTTAGTTCTGGTCAAAGTAAAATGGGACTCCAAAAGAGGACATGATTACACATGGGAGCTTGAGTCAGAAATGAAAAGGAAATATCCGCACTTGTTTCAGTAGATCTCGAGGACGAGCTCTAAAACAAGGTGGGGAGAATGTAACAACCCTCGGTAAAACCAACACCCTCATAATATTTCCGACACTCTAATATATTATAAAATGTCCTAATATGTCTTATAATATACCCCGTATGTGAAAAGCAAGCCCGATATATGTTATAGTTTATAAAAATAAAATAAAAACCTGAAATTAGAACTGAGGCGGGCCGCATAAGATCCCACCTCAAGTTCATGCGGGCCGTATGGGAGTGTTGACCGGACTCCGCTGAATCCTTTAGTTCAAGCGGGCCGCATAAGACCTCGTCTAAGTTGACGCGGGCCGCGCGGACTCGTGATACGCGGATGCATCCGGTGCTGACACGTGTCGACATCGTGTCGAGTCTACTAGCTGACCCAGCTAAGATACTGCGTTGACTGGTGTTGACGCGGGCCGCGTAAGGGTCCCTTGTCTTTCACGCGGGCCGCGACAGGATGCAATATCACAACTATAAATAGCAGGCATCAGTTTTCAGTTTCCGTCGCTCATTCTCAAATCTCATTCACGAATTCTGAAGTTATAGACATAATATTTTGGGTATTATACCCCTAATTAGCGAGGTTCTGCTCCATTGTAAGTATTATAACCCCGGTTTCATAATAGTTACGCTGCCCCGATTGATTTAGGGTTCCGTAACAACTGTCGTGGTTCTGCCCGACGTAGTTGTTGGAATGCCGTCTTGGGGAGGGTATCATTAATAATTTAAAAGGGTTATGGTACTAATCAATGTACATTTGTGTAAATTATAGATTATAGCCAGTAAACCCTTACGAAAAGCCTAAGACAACAATGTGAGTTTATCCTCTTTTTGTTAACGTTTTTGGAATGTTTTACAAAACCTTAATTATTTTACAATGTGATTAAGCGGTGATTGAGTCTTTGTAGTTCTTCAATTACTGCCGGTATTATGGGGTTTTGTATACAAAATTTACCACGAGTAGTAGTAAGTCTGAATGACAGTGCATTACCATTGGACGACGAGTTAGCCAATGGGTAATTTGACCATAGCCATAGATCCGGTCAAGTGGCAAATACTGAATGAGTAATTGTGTAGAAATAAACAATGTGATCGCTCTCAATACTGTGTTAATTGATAAAAATGTTTCTTGATTAAACTGGGATTCACTCACCAGTATTTCCGACTGACAAATGTTTTTAAAACATGTTACAGGTAACACAATGTGAACAGCCAATTAATGAAAGCCAGCTGGAGAGCACTGAAGGCTTGGGAAAATGTGGCTATAAAAGTTACCTAATAATCGATGTTTTAAATTCAATAAAATAGTGTTTGGCCCTATAAATGTATTGTAATAAGAAACTTGGGTTTTGCCCATGTATTTATTAATATCAAGTATGGTGGTTTTACTCTGATAAACATTTCATAACTACGGTCCTGATGTAAATTCCGCTGCGAGACTAAACAAACTGATACCACCAAAATCTGTGATCACGTCCGCCCGTTCCTGGGGATTAGGGATCGGGGGTTGTGACAACTTTCTTCCTTTATCCCTATACATATAAACATTTATATTAAGACTTTCGCATTCCATATCTACTTCTCAACGGTGTTTTTGGGATAAAGCATCTTAGTTCAATTCGACCGTTATTTACATACTTAAAACATGACCATCATATACATATTCTAGATCAAAAATGCAGAATTTCTCATTGAGGCATTTTGTCGAACACTTGGCGTGTGTACTACCAACAATGCATTATGTACAAGTATTAAGCATAAACATACTAATTCACACCATGGTTTGTCAAGGTTAACAATTTCAACTAATCTTTCATCTCTGAACTTTCTATAATCAAAATACACTTCCTACAACTTTACATTACAACAATTACTACTCCTACAATCTTAATCATTCATCACCATCTATGCATACAAGTGGGTTTTCTAACATAAGTCACTAATTAGAGAAATTTCAAGCATAAATTCATTCTAATTGATTAAACTAACATACATTCATTCCCAATTTCATGCATCTTTAAGATTGATCAAAACCCATTTTCTTCAAAATCATCAAATCAGAAAATTTCAACTTACCGTTTGTTAAGAAGGTTAAGATAATCAAGATTTGAGTTTCATGCACCAATTTAACATTAGATTCCCCTTTCAATTTGCTTGTTCTTGGCCAAGTAGGGTTTGCCCCCTTTCTTCTGGTCTGGTCGATCTCAAACACACGCCCAGAGTGTGTGTTTTGAGTTTGTTTATTTTAAACACTTTCTTTCTCCATTTTCCCATGTTTAGTCCCTCCAGATTATGTGTTTATTTATTCTTAGGTATTTTCTCATTCTTAGGTTTATATATCATAACATAATCCTTAACGAAATTTATTTTATAATTCACTTTTAACAATTATGCACAATTTATCAATTTTGGGGTGTTACAGAAACACGGTGATGCAGCGAATGCAGAAAAGGGAAAAATGATGTAGTGAATACAGGAAACAAGAAGATAATTTGCAGTGAGTGCAGAAAAAAGTGCAGTGAATGTAGAGAAAAATGAAGCAGTGAATGCTGGGAAATACATGCAGTGAACGCAGAATTTGAGATAGTAATATGCAATAAAATAATCCAGTGAGTGGATCAGGAAAAAGTGGAGAATCCGTGAGGGAAGCAATCAATGATGAAGAACCCGTTGTAAGAAACAACCGTGATGACGAGATTAAATCTGTGATAGATCAAGAATAAGACACGCGTATCCTGTGACTGGGTCAGAAAAATTGTTGTGTGATACAACCGCAAGAGAGATCTGAGTGAGTCAGTTTATCAAAAATCTATGCGAGATGGATTCCGATCATGTGATATGATGGTGGGGAAGTTAATCAAGATCGGGTGGAGTTCGTGTTGAGACAACTACACAAGAAAAGGTTCGTGTGATACAAATCAAGTGCGGTCAAGACAAGTGTGAAGCAAAATGTTCGTGTGAAGCAAGTTCGTGTGAAACAAGTTCGTGAAGAGCAAGGTTGGTGAATAAGAAGATACATGTGAAGTGTTAAATACCGAGGAGATCCGAGAAGATAAAACTACTTGGAGTTCAAGATCTGCAACAACCTAAGGATGTTCATGATTAGGGGGTGAATGAAATCGCTAATCATTACACATCCTAACTACAAGGGTTTTATGGTAATTAAAGAGAAGAGTGGCGGTTACAAAGTTCAGGGGCTGTTTATGGCATTTCAGAAGATGGTAACTACTACCCCAAGGGGTGCGAAACCCCCTAGGGTCGCCTCCTTTGATCGACGGCTTCAAGGGGCACCACCAAGAGACACATCCATTCGATTTCAGCCACAAGGATTCAAGGGACATGTATTTTCAATCAAAGAACACACCCCTTCATGTTTAATTACATCCACATGTTCTAGAGACGCACCCGTTCCTGAAGAGACGCGTCTATTGGATCGCACCCTTTAGAAACTATAAATAGGGATAGATTTCATTTGTAAAAACACATTCCATTGTACAAATTCCCAGTTTATATAATCAAGTTATTCAATTGTCTAGAGATCAAAGATCCATTGGGGCCAACATTTCTTAACCACAATGAAGTTACTTAAAAAGATCTGGATTTTTGCAAAGCAAACTGTGTGCTTTTATCACTATATTGATCAAGAACAGATTTCGGTTTTTGTAAGTCTGTGTGGTTTGCAACTATATGTTTGAACTGTTGCAAACCAGCCATTGATCTTATATCTTACACAAACATAAAATTATTTAACTAATATTTATGAAGACAAGAGAATAGTTAAGTAGACTAAGAAAATACCTCTCAACCTTTGATTTTATTTGTAGTCCATCGATCTTCCTTCTTCTTTGTAAGACTGAATTGCAAAGAAAAGGATTTGCTTGGTTTTGTAATTGAAATAAGATAAGATGGTGGTAGGTGGCAACTAGGGCTGCAAACGAACCGAACGAACACGAATGAGTCCTTGTTCGTGTTTGTTTGTTAAGAAATATATGTGTCCATGAACGTTTACCAAACGAGATTTTATGTTCGTGTTTGTTTGTTAAGGAAATGAACTTGTTCGTGTTCGTTTGTGTTTGTTAATTTTAGGCAACGAATGAAAACGGAAGATGATGAACATAAATGAGCAAAAATTGATGTTCATGAACACAAATGGTAACAAACGAACACAAACAAACGTTGATGAATTTTGAAGTATTTAAATAAAATATAAAAGCTAAAATACTAATGAATTATCAAACACAAACGAACACGTTACCGAACGTTCACGGACATAAATGAACGAACACGCCCTCTGTTCATGTTTGTTCATTTATCTAAACGAACAAAATTTCTTGTTTGTGTTCGTTTGTTTAATAAACGAACGAACACAAACGAACTTCCCGCCAAACATTTGGTTCGTTTACAGCCCTAGTGGCAACTGGCTAGTGTAAGTCATATTAGACAAGTAATTAATGCTAACTAAGTAATTAAATGACTCTTTAAGTCAAAGATCCTTCAGAAATTTCTCTTATTAAAATAATAACATTTATCTAGAATTATTTGCTTTTTTTAGATTACATTGGATCTAAGAGTAGAGGGTATGGAGAGGCTCATCCCCATGAGGATGGGCAGCCACGTAGGCGCCACATCACCATCCCATGGAGGATGGGCCTCCTTGCATTTTGAGGGGGTGGAGGATGCTCCTACCCCACCTAATTATTTTATAATTTTTCAAGTTTTTTTTGTTAACTTAATAAAAACATCATAAAAATTAAAAAAAAAAAAACAACATAAAACAACATAATTAAATTCATTTCATAACATAAAAAAATTACATTTCCTAAAAATTAAAATTACTAATCCTAGAAACGGTAAACATAAAAACGAAAAAAAAAATAACGATACTATTAAAAAAGTAAACTACGATGTCCATTTTTTCTTAACCTCCTCTTTCATACTCCGATAAACCTCGTGTCCATCCTCCGGAACCGAGTTGAGATCCAACCTCATAGGTTGGTTAGGGTTGGGATTGTTCGGGTTGGGGTTTTTCGGGTTGAATGGATTCATGATTGTATAAAAAAGATGGAGAGTTTTTTATAAAAGTGGGTGAGAATGTGAGAAGTATTGAGAAAATGGTATAATCATGGATGAAGGGAGGGGTATTTATTTAAAGTTAAAAAGTTTTTTTTATTTAATAATATAGCCGTTGTAACGGCTATATGTTTGAAATGGAGGGTCGTGAAGAACGTCGAGTGGGAGCCGAATTTGACGCGTCGGGCCGAGGGGGGCGGTGTGGGGGACCGGCGAAGGGCCAGGCCGGGCATAAGCCGGCCCCCATACCGTCTGGCCTTAGGCTAGTGGGTATGGAGAGCCTCATCCCCAAGGGGATGGGCCGTCACGTCGGCGCCACGTAGGAGGGGATTGAAGGGGATGGATCTAGGGGTGGAGGATGAGCCCCTTTATATATATATATATATAGGAAAGGGTTTAAATGAGAACGCTAAATATCGCGAAACGAATAAAAAAACCACGATAACTTGGTTAAAAACAATTCAAATTCAAAATTTCTTTTTACGCTTATCATTATTGTTCGAATACAATGTTAGAAATTAAATTTACACGTTTAAATTTACGTGAATTCGTAAATAAAGGAAATTTACACATGTGTAAGTTTGTCATTTACACATGTGTAAATTTGTTATATTTACACATGCGTAAAAAATCTAGTAAGAGTGATTTTGAGAGGAGAAATGAATTATTTGATCTTGTAAATTCTTTTTTAATGTTGTATTTTAATTACAATGAGGTTTGTATTAAAAAAATTCGGTTTTGATTGGTTTTTTCATTCGTTCTCACAGTTCTCGCAATATTTAGCGTTCTCAAGATAACCCTCCCCTATATATATATATATGTATATGTATGTATGTATGTATGTATGTATGTATATGTATGTATATGTATGTATGTATGTATGTATAGATGTGTGTGTGTGAGGAGAGAGGAATGAGGCCCGTTCAATCCGTCTGGGGGAGGACGAAGACGACGCGCCGGTTAAGAGGGGGGCGGTGTGGGGGACCGGCGCCGGGTCAAGCCGGGCCTCAGCCAGCCCCCATACCGTCTGGTCTTAACGGTTCTCTTTGAAAAGTACAATACCGTCTTAAGTTAATACAAATAATGTAATTTATGAAATAAAGAAATATAATCTGACAAATGAAATACAGAAATATAATCTGACAAAACGTTATCGATCGCTAGTATGAAATTGATGGTGAGCGTGGACCAGTTCAAACTAGAATGAAGATTTGTATATGAAATATGGATGATCTTAAAATACCGAACAACATGCTATATCTAAATTCCTCTCAATGGGGTTATGTTTATTTAGTACTCTTGAAACCATAAATCCCTCATAACCAAAAACCACCTTAATGCCCTCAACAGCCACCGCACCACCACCGACGTCCACTTGTGTTGCCATAGCGTTTTAAGCCCTTTATCTTCTATCTAATCGTTTTCTATTCTTAACCGCACCTTTCGAACTCAGAAAGAAAAAAAAGGGTAGAACCTAGTCTTGATGTGAACAATTAATGCGTCGAAGTCTTCGGTGATGTCGCAAAGATTGGAACGGTATTGAGGTTCGAAAATAAGGTATCCATAAGTAAGCATTGTTGGGTTATTCAGTTTGTTTACTCATACGGAGTGCGTTCTCGGGTCAGCCGGTTACAAGTCAAAAGAGCAAATATATCAGTAGATAAATGGGTTGTTAAATAATCAATAATCTTGGTCAACTGAATTAGCCGCAATTGTCTCCTACACGTGATTGAGAAGGGACATTGAGGTGGTTGCTAAATAAATGGAATTTTACATTGAATTCTTCTAGTTCTGCATGTGCCATAATATTATATAAATAGGAAGTAGTATTTGTTCATTTTATAATGTACCCTTTTTTTTTTTCTTTTTTTTTGAAAGGCTGACTTCATTAACAGAACCCGAACCTGAAAACCGGGACGGAAAACAACAACAGACAACCTACATAATTACAAACAACAGCTTTTTATAATGTACCCTTTCTTTGATGATATTAAAAACAACAGCTTTTCATTCTCTTGTATTTTCCTTGGAAGTTACATACAACACAGAACATACATAATTTTGTGTGTGTAGAGTGTGTGTTTGGGGACCTGAACCAACAACCATTGTACTTTATGTCCATTATACATCCACAAATCTTTTCAAACTTAAATTAACTAGTGGGTTACAGCCGCGCTTCGCGGCGGGGCGACCCGATTTTTTATCTGATATAGCAATCGAAAGAGCAAACTTACAAAATAAAGTCGTGATAAGTACAAAAGTTTGTCGACACGTGTTTTACATCGATCGGAAAACTCGATTACAAAAGTACTTAGAAAGTTAATGGGTTGTCACTGTCAATACTAAAAGTTGAGAAAATACAAAAAAAAAAAAAAAAGATGTCAAAATATAAGTCAGCTTAAGTTTATATCGACTCGTAAATAAAAATAAAGACGTAAAAGTCGATTAAAAAGTATTTAAAAGTTAAGAGGTCGTAAGAGTCAATGCTGAAAATTAAAGGTTAAAAGTAAAAAAAAAAGAAAAAAAGACAAAAAAAAAAAAAAAATCACCGACTACAAAAGTATTTAGAAAGTTAAAGGGTTGTCAGTTTGAATACTGAATGTTGAGAAAACACAAAAAAAAAATTATGTCGAAACGTAAATCAACTTAAGTTTATATCGACACGTAAATAAAAATAAAGACGTAAAACTCGGTTAAAAAGTATTTAGAAAGTTAAGGGGTCGTAAGAGTTAATACTGAAAGTTAAAGGTTAAAAGTAAAAAAAAAAAAACCAAAAAGACAAAGTCAAAGACAAAAAAAAAAGAAAAAAGAAAAACTACTCAAGCACTATTCATCCCAATCTTTCAAATTAATACATATATATAAATTTTATGGTCATACAAACCAATTTAATACACTATTTCAAACTTAAATTAATTTTATGGTCATACAAACTAATTTAGTACACTAAGGGCAGGGGCGGACCTAGTATAGAACAAGGGGCTGTTGGTCCCGTTGATACAGGATCTGATCGTAAGGAACAAGATGAATCGACTTCGTCTAATGTGCGGAATCCATTATGACGAATCACAGATTTGTTCAACACAGAATTCAACGTTTAACTGCTTGTCTGTTCTTTCTATTTAGTGTTCTGAAAGTTACAAAGATCCGGTAGAAGTACAGACTATCCGTGCGAGTCAAAAAGTACTAACAAAGTTGCACCGGACCTCCTATTTATAGACAACCTCAGGTGACTAGAAGTGTTGTACGTACGGGTGGGCTATCCGTGCGTATGGCTACCCGTGCGTATGGCTTATCCGTGCGTATGGCTTATCCGTGCGTATGGTTATCCGTGCGGATGACTTATCCGTGCGGATAAGTTCTCCGTGCGGATTACCATCCGTACGTATTGCCATCCGTACGTATTGCCATCCGGACGGATTGAACTTGTACCAACCAACACTTTTACATACCAAACCTACTCCTGAGTTGTCATGCTAACTACATACATACAAACAGTATACATAAACACAGAATACAAAATATGACTATATGCTGACGGAAGCTACAGACGTTATGTACTAACAGACTCCCCCTCGGATGTAGCTGTAGTACCTTCCAGCATAGTCTTCAATTCCTTCTGCTGCGTCTTCGTTCACGCGCTTTCTCCCTTCTTTTCTGTGCCTTTTCCTCCAACATTCTTTTTCGTTTTTGTCTTCCTTCAGTCATCCACCAATTTCTATAGACAGGATCTCCATCACGCTTCCGGTCCCACTTAGGAATTTTGTTTTCTTCAGATTCAATTGGTGTTTGATCTGTTGGAGGAACAATCCCCAATTTACGTCTTCCCCTCTTAGCAGCATGCTCAGCAATCTTTTTGGAACGTTGTTCACGCTTGTATACTTTCAAGAACTCGTCAATCTCTAGATCTCTCCATTTTGTCTTCCAGTATCTTCCAGAGTTGATGTCTTTTGCGTAACAAACATCCACAACTTTTTGATATTGCATAGCTTGCTCTCTGTCAGGTCTCTCATAAACTATCTTGTTGTAGAACAGACAATCTATATCTTTCTTCGAGCAATTTACAAGCCACATAGGATCTAACACACAGATCCTTCTTGCTTCACCAGTGGACTTGTTGTTTAATGAAATTATTGCTTCGGCTGTTGATTGATTATACAACCACCCTTCAAACTCTTCGTGGAAATCTTGCTCCATTGCCCTTAAAGGCATATTCTTCAAACAACTAGGAGGCTTGATATCCAGAGTAATATCTTTTTCACTACTTTCTAAGATTCTGACAATTTGCTCTGGGAATTGTGGCTTCCAATCAGGATATCTTTTCTGCGCTTGCAACTTCACATAGTTCCATAACCGTTGATCATGTTGCTTCACATCCAATCCATGGTAATATTCTTTGATATTCTTTGTTTTCACCAATTCATCTATATCCCACCATGGTAGAGTTTTGATATCTGCTAAAAACTCAAATTACTGTACTCCCTGTTCTCTTCTGATTGCATAAACTTTTAAGTCTTCCAAATATCCCCAAGAGAGTATATCACCCCAAGAGAGTTCTTTGTCGTGTGTGAAGAATTGAAGTGCCCTAAGTTTCTTTCTCTCTTTTGTCATGACTTTGTACCATTTCTTTCTTTCTTCAACAAGATTTTCTCTCGGTATGGTATCTGGAATACCTTCTGTAGACACTTTCTCCACTATCTTCCTCCTGATTTCTTCTTCATTTCGATCTTTGAACATTTCCGCCAACGATGGAAATGTTTCATCAATTCTAGAATAATGAAAATCGACTTCATCATCAGATGAATCTGAAGCATCTTCAACAATTACATCATTGTAATGATCAGCTTCGAAAGCATATCTTGGCTCAAATACATCTTCAGAAGTCTCAGGAATCTCATCTTCAATATCGAACTTAAATTTCCCTTCTTGCAAACCCAATTCTTCTAACATCTCTTCCCTTGACCTTCTAACCTCAATCACTTCCTGATCTTTATCATGTAAGAAAATGACGGTAGGATTTGTGAGGAATACCTGATCCATGTGCTGCTTTCCAGAAGTAGAAGTTTCTTGTTGATCATCATCTTCTTGTTCGTTGATCTGATCATTCAGAAACTCCTCAATCTTTTGTTCATCAATAGGATTCTTCACAATCAATCCTGAAGAACCTTGATCATCGTCATCATTTTTCTTATCATCATCTTTCTTATCATCGTCGTCTTTCTCATCATTGTCTTCTTCATCTTCATCTGCTTCATCTTCTCCAAGAAGTTCTTCATCAGAATCACTAACTTCTTCTCCACGAGCCTTCATTGCTTCTTTTCTCCTTTTCAAAATTTTTATTCTGTGAAGAGCATCTTTTACGTTGAGAGGCACTGTATATGCATCACCAATGAGAACAAATTGCTTTGTCTTCCATTCAAGTAGCAATACTTCTTTGGCCTTTTTCTTCTTTTGAATAGCAGCAACTCTACGCATAATTTCATCAGAATCAACATGTAGAGAAGGCTCACCAACTAACATGAAATCTTGATCATGTTCAATTTGTTCTTGTGCAAATTGTTCTTGAGCATTTTCAACATCAATCATTTCAGCATCAACTTGACTTGAAGAACCACCAGCTTCCTGAACATCTTCAACTATACTTTTGTTCTTTTGTATCGCATCTTCAGCTAGCATTCTTTCTCTTTCAAGTCTTCTTTCTTCAACTTTTCTTACTTCAATTTCATTGAAGGCAGCATGAACATCCTTTTTCAAAAGATTTTCCACAACAGAATATAACATCTTAAGTTGTTCATCTTTCATCACTTTGTCTGCTTTCATGGCTTCCATCTCCAGCTTCATAGCTTTCATTTCATTTGAAGTAGCTTCACTCATTTCACTGAGAAGCTGATTGAGTGTCTGATTTACATCCTGGAGATTCTTTATCTTCTCATTCAATGAAGAAATTTCTGCCGTAAGAACTTCAATTACTTTAGTATTATTATCACCATCTTCCTTCACTTTCTTCATGGTGTCTTCATCCAAGATTAACACCGATCTAAGTTGATCATGAGCTTTCATTATTTTATTAACTTGTTTCAACAAAAGATCACGTTCGTTTTCAGCCTTTTCTTTTTCTTTTTCAAGATCTTTGACTTTCTTTGCCAGAACTCTCACTGCTTCATTGTTGAACAAATCATCATCAAAATTCAGATCTTCTAATGGATCTCCTGAAGCAGGTGGAATATTGCTAAAGAAATCATCTGAACTCCTTGGACGTGAAGATTCTGGAATCTCTACATTTTCTGGTATTTTTGGGAACTTTGAATAAAAGACTCCACCCTCAGTAACTTCTACATAGTCATCGTGACTAGTCTGCTTTTCAGCTTCTGCTTCTTGAGATTGGGATGATTCAACATGTTGTGTATCTTTACCATCTTGTTCCTTTTGAACTTGACTTTCGCCTTTTCTTGCTCGTACATTTCTCGGAATGAAACCAGCTAGAACTGCTTTTCTTTTCTTGATTTGTTTCTTTGGTTTCTCAGGAACATACGTTGAATCTTCTTCATCTGACCCTTTCTTTGGAGACTTCTTTTTTAACTAAGCTTTTCCTTTGCCAAGAGTGATTGGATCAAGTTCAGATTCTGATATAGTGGTTTCAAAATCATCATCACTTGATAGATCTTGAACGACACCTTCTTGATCTTTAACAGCTTTAGCAGCATCCTCATTCTTCTTCAAGAAACTTTGAAGAGATTGAGATAACAACTCGGTTCCTTCTTGAATAACTGCTGACGGTTCCAAAACTGTTTCATCTCTCAGCCTTTGTTGTGGTTCTCCAGAAGACCCTGCAAAACAAATATTTGACAAATTTATTAGAAATTTTCACAACATAAAATTCTAATTTCCTTAAGACTCCCCCTTTCACAATACCCTTTTCTGCATTCTTCGGAATAGACACTACAGGGGACGTCTTTGGAGTTCTCTTTCTCTTTCCATCTTTGATGCACCACCATCTAGTATCTTTCTTAAAGAACAAACTCATCCTGTCATCTTCATTGTCAGAATTACTATCTTCATGTCTCCATGCATCATTTTCTGGAGCTACATAGCCTGGATTTGAAATTTTGCAGATCATTCTTTTTGCTCCTGGATTTGGACCCTTGATCAACCTGCTGATTGTGTCTGGTGCCATATGCCTCAATCTCAAAATGTCGTTACTTCTCTTTTCTAAACCTTCAAACTGATCATCTATCATCATCTGGACAAACCTAGGATACATAAGGAACCTCTTGCTTCCATCCTTTACATTCTCCGTCATGTAATCAAAAATTACTTGAGAGATATTGTATGGTCTGTTCAGGACAAGACAAGCAATGATATTCATGATATAATCTTGAGTTTCATCGTATCCACCCTTTCTGTGTGACAATGCATGAAGAACACAATGAGCCATGAATTTGTAAGCGTGACTAAAACTTGTTTTCTGCATCTTTCCATTTACACTTCCAGCAAAACCCATTCTACACCACATCCTTTTTACAAGACATTCAGAAACAATGGTTGGGTCACTATCAGCGTCTCCTAAATTCAACACTCTCCTTACATCACCAACTGTCACTTTCATCTCCAAATCTATATCTTTTCCATTCTCATCCTTCTTCGATACAGCAGAATAAATAGTTTTATCACTCTCTTCGTATCTTGCAGCATTCCAAAATCGTTTGACATGAGATTCATATGCTACCGTCTTATCTGTTAAAGCCTTAGAGATTCTGCTTTCTCTTAAGAATTTCGCAACATCTTGAACTATTGTGTTTTCGGTAAACTCTTTATCCAACACACAATAAATATTATGAGATTTATCCCAATCCTGCAAAAGTTTTATTCATTTAAGAAATATTTTTGGGATCTCAAAATATTCTATCAAAGAAAAACTTTCTGTACGGTTTGACACTTAAATGGTTATCCGTGCGCATGACTTATCCGTGCGCATGACTTATCCGTGCGGATGAGTTATCCATGCGGACAAGTTGTCTATGCCCCGGATTGCCATCCATGCGTACAGCATGACATTGCCCCGGATTGCCATTCGTGCGTACAACATGTGCCCGGATTGTCATCCGTGCGGACAACCTGTCTTTGCCCCGGATTATCATCCGTGCGTACAAGTTATCCGTGCGTATTACTATCCGTCCGGATACAAATCACAGATGAAGAACAGTCTTTAAACATCAAAAATTTTCTAAGGCAAAATCTAAAATTGAACACAGATCTACACAGAGGATGTCAACGCGATCAAAACCCTATGTTCAATGTTGTCTAAATCGTCCTATTCACAGTTCAATTTCACATAAACCTAGCCGACACTTCGTACCGTCTAAACATCAGATCTACAAGATTTAAACATGTTATAACAAAAATTAAGCCGGTAAAACTCTAGATCTGATCATTCTGAACAAAACCCTATGATTTATTCATGACAAAACAGACTAACACAAGCTAGATCTAAGATAAGAGCTCTGAAAGAAAAGATACGAGATGAACAGTTATCAAACAATGGATTATTGCAGATTTGAGTTAGAAAAACATACCTTTGCCATTGTTAATGTTGTGCAAACCAACGAAAATAAAGATCCGTGCAAAGAATTCCGAAATCAGAAAGTTGAAGTGTGAGTGAGAGATAAAGAGTACTGTACGTGCGGATAGCATTGACTGACTCTTTGACCCTCTATATATACCATCAACAGACCCGTATTGTCACCCGTTCGGATTACCATCCGTGCGTATGGCTATCCGACCGGATGAACATCCGAATGAGACACACTTTAACCCTTTTAATGAAAACTTTGACTTTTTCTCAAATTTTGTCAGATTTTAGAAATCCACTTAAGTTGCTTAGTTCAAATTAATGACCCAAGGTACTTAATTTGTCTACCAAGTCCAAGTTAATGACCTTGGTTGACCTGAAACAAAACATACTGACTTTTGGAATTTTTGTTCAAACATTTTTCTGAAAAATTACAAGTATCAACTTAATGAACTTGTGTTTGACATTTTTAATTACAGATTAGTTATGATTTGCTCCAAACTCATCTTCCATCCCAGAAACTTCATGCATCTGCTATCAACTTTCGAATCCGAAGATCAACTCTCCACTTTGGTTTGTCGGAAAATAAAGTAGAAAAATAAAATCTTTTTGGAATTTTGAATGAAGCAACTAGACTAGAAATGAAACTTAGAAAATAAGAACAATGAATGTAAACTATTTACAAACATATTTTTGGTGAGCGTGTTAGGGAATCATATCAGCTTCCGACAAGTTACAAGTACCATTAAGCTTGATTTCATGCCAAACATTAAACAATTCACTTAGATTGTCGATATGCTGATCCACTTAAATTCTTACACACATTTCAATATGTTCAAGATACTGATTTGGTATTTTAGAGACTTAAACTTATACGCGTGTCCCACCTCTTGAATATACTCCCGTATCTAGAATCCCAATAATCAGTCTTACAGGTGAGTATACTACAATGATATCTGTACATAAATTAGGTATGCGAGGGCCGAGGGATCTCAGGTCGATACTTCCGTATACGCAGAGAGATATCAGCTTCGACTTTACGGAATGTCCCCTTTAGAGGATCTTTTAGCTACAACAGCAGCGACTATCAATTTTATTGTTTCATCAGCATGCTGAGGGTTTATGCTATGTTTCAAGCATTTGCAGAAAGTATTATCCAAGGACTAGGTCAGAACTACCGTTCAGCAGAAGTCCCGGAATAATACCCCAGACATCATTGAGTATAAAGACCTAGTATATCAGATTATGAGACCTTTCAAACAAGATTTCAGGGGTTACCTATATATCCAAGTAGTGTTCCCCACGAAATAAGCAAGTAAGGTTTTAGGTTTATATCTTGAACAGACTTACTAAATGTGTAAAAACCTATCGGCACATCATCAGTGAGACTGTTTAACGCATTTAATCTTTTCATTTCTTTAGCGTACTGTAACCGTCTAGCTGATGTACTATCATTTTCCCTTTTTACACAAACTCTTTTTGAAATTTTATCATGTTTTTGGGTTTTTCGAAATTTTTATTGTTTTTGTATTTTCAGAAAATAAGACTACTATCTCCCCCTAAAAACCAAAACAAGTAAAAATTCAACAAACCATTGCAGATTGTTTTTCAACATCATCTACATTGGTACCTTCATCAACGCCAACGATTTCCTCTGCATCCGATAGTAACTTCATACCATTAAGTTTCAAAAGATATTTAAAACGTGTTTTGTCAAATGCTTTGGTATGTAAGTCAGCTTTTTGTTCATCGGTATGGATTTTCTCTATCCGTATCAACTTCTTCTCGAAACAGTCTCGGATGAAGTGATGACGAATTTCAATGTGTTTCGTTTTAGCGTGATGAACATGATTTTTTGTTATGTTAATTGCTGCCTCATTATCAACAAAGATAGGGGAGTTAAGAAATTGCAAACCGTAGTCTCGCATCTGTTGCTGAATCCACAAGATCTGAGAGCAGCAGCTGCTAGCAGATACATATTCAGCTTCACAAGTGGATAAAGCGACAGAGGTCTGCTTCTTGCATTGCCAGGTGACCAAACGTGGTCCGAAAAACTGGCACCCCGCTGTTGTTGATTTAGCATTCACTTTGCAGCATCCGAAATCAGAATCAGAATATCCTTCGAGCATGAAGTCGCCAACTTTTGGATACCACAACCCCAGAGATGGAGTTCCTTTCAGGTAGCGTAGAATCCTTTTCACAATTACCAAGTGCGAAGCTCTAGGATTTGACTGAAATCGAGCTGCGAGGCAGGTTGGGTACATAATATCCGGTCTTGATGCCGTCAAGTACATTAACGAGCCGATCATGGAGCGATATAATGTTTCATCTACCTTCTCTCCGGTGAGATCAGGGTTTATCCCATGATTCGTCGCTAATGGGGTGGACATTGGTGACATTCCTGACATCCCGAATTTCTCCAGAACATCATGAACGTATTTTGTTTGATGTATGAAAGTTCCCTCGGGAAGTTGATCAACTTGAAGTCCCAAAAAGAACTTCATCTCACCCATTGAGGACATTTCAAACTTCTGCTTCATAACTTGTTCAAAATCTTTGCAGAGTTGTTCATTTGTAGACCCGAAAATTATGTCGTCCACATAAATTTGGACAATCAGAAGATGCCCGTCGACTTCTTTTGTGAAAAGAGTAGCATCTATCTTTCCTCGAGTGAAGTGGTTGGCTAATAGATGTTGAGACAAGGTCTCATACCAGGCTCTTGGGGCCTGATGTAAGCCGTACAACGCTTTGTCAAGGAGATAAACTTTATCTTTGTGAATTGGGTCGGTGAAGCCCGGTGGCTGCCCGACATAAACCTCCTATTTCACCTTGCCGTAGAGAAACACCGACTTCACATCTAACTGAAAAACTTTAAATCCTTTCCACGATGCAAATGCAAGGAAGATTCTGATTGCTTCAGGTCTTGCAACAGGGGCATATACTTCGGTGAAATCTATCCCCTCCTGCTGACTGAAGCCTTGGACAACGAGTCGAGCTTTGTTTCGAATGATAACTCCTCGATCATCCCTCTTGCATTTAAACACCCATTTGGTATTAATCTTCCGGTGACCATCCGGCAAATCTACAAGCTTCCACATACCTAACTTCTCGAATTGGCTTAATTCCTCCTGCATTGCATTTACCCACGAATCTTCAGTAAGCGCCTCTTTGTACGTCCTTGGTTCAATCTGCGAGATAAAGCAACTTAATGAGAATTCAGTTTGTAAAGGAGCAACTTTTGTGTAAAAACATGTAAGCCCTTGATCAAGCTGTCTTCGAGTGCGGACTCCTGACTGTAACTCTCCGATTATCAATTCCTCTGGATGATATGAGAGTGTTCTTGGCATCACTTCGCCTGAGACATCTACCTCACCTTCCAAATTTGTGACATTTTGATTTGCAACTTGTTCACTGACTGGAATAGTTTGATTTGAAAACTGGATTATCTCCCCCTCAGACTCTGAATCATCACGATCAAATACAGGTCTGTTTTCAGATTCTTGATTATCGTTTTCAACTGTCAGATTGTCTTGAGCAACTTCATTCTGTTCAACTTCATCATGTTCTCCAGCATTGCTTGGACCCGCCTCATCATCATTTGAAGCTTGTCGTTTTCGATAAGTTTCTGCTGGGAATCTTTCATCTGAATCTTCATACTCTCTCAGAATATCCAACTCATCAAAGAACTCTGGTTCTTCCTCCATGTTGAAGGACTCCCACAAAGTATCATAATTGAAACGCCACGAGTCGCCAGGATTCTGAGGTGGCATTGTATGACCTTGGCATTCAACATTTTGTGCTTCAATAATCCGCTTCATACTTGGAACGAAGACTCGTCGTAATGGACTTGCATACCCAATGAATATTCCTTCAATACTCTTCGGACCAAACTTTCCAAAAGGCTCTAGAACAGTACAGGGTGACCCGAACGGTTCAAGATACTTCAAATTCGATTTTCGGTTATTGATCAACTCAAAGCATGTTTTGTTGAATTTCTTGACAGTGAGGACTCTGTTGAGCGTATAGCATGCGGCGGAAACTGCTTCTGCCCAGAAATTTATCGGTAACTTTGAATCAGCAAGCATTGTTCTGGCCGTTTCGATCAGCGTCCTGTTTTTACGTTCTGCGACTCCATTCTGTTGCGGAGTGTACGGAGCACTGAACTCATGCAAGATACCTCTTTCATCACAATATTCTTCCATCTTGTTGTTCTTGAACTCAGTACCATTATCACTTCTAATTCTTCTGATACGCCTTTGGTACAAATTTTCAATCTTTCTGAACAACCCCATCAAACTGCCAAACGTTTCATCTTTTGTTTTCAAGAATGATACCCACGAAAATCTGGAGTAATCATCAGTAACCACAAGACAGTAGAGATCCCCGGTAATACTTTTGACGTTTATTGGACCAAACAGATCCATATGTAGTCTCTCTAATGGTCTGGAAACTAAATTGACTTGCTTTTTAGGGTGTGACTTTTTCTTCTGCTTGCCTTTGATGCAACTAATGCACTCCCCTTCCAGATGAAAACCTTTGATATCAACTCCAAGAACTAGATCATTGTGCACCAAATGATTCATTTTTCTAAGATGTATATGCCCCATCTTCCGGTGCCACAACCTTGATTCTTTTTCAGTTGCTCTAGAAACAAAGCAATGTGCTTGACCTATTGTTGTAGTTGCTACACTCATGTCTAATACATATAAATCATTCACTCTCGGTGCCCGCATGATAATCCATTCTTCAGGAACAACAAATCCTGGTTTCAAGATCAAACACTCTTTGTCTGTGAAGTGAGTGGTATACATATTATCACAAATCAGCGAGATACTTAGCAGATTATTCTCCAGCTCAGTAATGTAGTTAACTCTCTCAAACGTTACAATCCCATTGGATAACGTTCCTTCACCAATAATTCTACCACCTTCATGACCAGCAAATCCCACATAACCTCCATTGATATTTTTGACATTATACAGCAGTGCTGTCTTTCCTGTCATGTGCCGAGAAGCTCCACTATCCATAATCCAACGTGAAACGGATCTCGGAAGCTCCTGCACATATCAAAAACATTTAATGAGATTTTGATGCTACCCAAGCCTCTTTTGACTCGGGTAACTTGACATTAATGTGAGTTTTTGTAGTGTAAAATGGCGGAAAGTTTTTATCATTCATTTTTAGGCTTTCAGCAGTCCCAACCTCAACCTCTTTGAATAAGAAAAATTCATCCTTTTGAGGTTGAGCAGTTGGTTGGTTTTTCTTCACCACATACTTCTTTTCAGAAGTCGATTTTTGCTTCTCATACAAATCCAAAGGTACATACATCTTCTTGGTTGAAGATGATGATTTATCAGTCTCAGACACCTTTGATTTTGAAGAATTTTCTTTCTTTTCAACAACTTTTGGCTTCCATGTTTGTTGAGGTGATGCAACCCTTTTGTAAAATTTGTCATTTTTGGTTACCATCTTCTTAACAGGTTCAGTTATGATCTTGGTGTTTTCATTTTTCAAAACATTTTTCTCAACAATCAATGGAGCCTTTCCTTTCTCAACATCTTTCTTGATAGAATTCATCACAACTTCAGTCTTAGGCTTCAAGTTGGTACACTTTCGTGCAATATGTCCAACTTGATTGCATTTGAAGGATGTTCGAGTGTCAACTACCCGACTTGTGCCTTCAGACTGAGGCTGTGAAGCCCTCTTTTCAAAGAACTCTTCGTTTGATTTTAGAAAAATTTCAGATTCCTCATCAGAAAGTGAGCTTGAACCGGTTACAAACACTTTCTTCTCAACAAACCTTTTGTTCTGAACATTTCGTTTCTGATAATTCTTACCACCCTGATATCCACCCGACCATTTATTTCGGTTGTTGTTAGAAAAACGTGGTGGAACAACAGGTTTCTTATAGTAAGCTTTATCTTTCTCAAAATCCATTTGCCTCTTTGTCTGATTCAAACCTTTTACTTCAGACACATTGATTTCAACCAATTTGAAAACATTTTTCAATTTGTTCACATTCACATTCTCCAAGGGAAACTCAAGATCTGAATACAACTTGTCAGAACCCGCCATCTTGTACATCACAAGACTCGGTTCATCATTTAAGTTGTTTTTAGATTTTGGTTTCGGAATGTAATTGTTCAGAAAACATTCTTCATCCTCAGCAGAGTCACTATCCAAAACACTTTCTGCCATGCCTTTAACAATCTCAGTTTGAACACTATCATCTGATGATGATGATGAAGAAAATGTCACATCAATTGACTCTGGCAGTTTTATCTCATTTGTTTCAACTTCATCATTAACCAACCCTGATTGTTTCTTTGAAAATTTGTTTAGAACAGGTGGAGGAACTTGATGAAACCCCACCCCAGATCCATCACAGTATACATCTTTGCCAGCTTTGTTTTTCCCAATGGGTTTTGGAACAATGTGTTGTAAAACAAAGCTTGCAGAGTTGTAACTGTTAAGTTTCAAATTAATACGCTCATTCTCAATCTTAGCTTCTTCATACTGAAGCTTCAATTTTGCAATCTCATCAAGTTGTTGGTTGATTAACTCTTCTTTTACCCTAAGAACCCCTGAAAGTTGAAGATTTTCTTTCGTTGTTTTACCATTTCTGTCATCAGAATCTTTAACCGTTCGCTTTAGCTTCTCAAAATTTTCAGAAATTTTACGATTTTCAAGAATCAATTTTTCGTTTTCTTTTCTTATTCTTTTTATGTCATTTTTATCATTTTCAATTTTCTCAGCTAATTCTTTTGATCTATCATTCGAAGCTTTCAGCATTTTGTCACGGTTTAAGATTTGATCTTCAACACTCTTGACTCTACTAGTCAATTCTTCAACCTTCTTACCATTGAGGTAAGTGATTGTACTACAAACTTTGCACTCTTTCATGCAACTTTTGCAGTCATTTTCAGATTTAACTTTCTTACCTGACACATGTGTATCATTTGAACTGACCTTGTTTTTGGACTCAGTTCCAGAACTAGAAACTACCTCAAGTTCTTTTGCTGCAAGAACTTTTTCAGCCATCTTCCTTAAGTTTTCAGCCGTTAACTCTTGTGATGTATCAATGATCCCATCATCAGCATTCTTTGACTTTGGCTTCTGTTCTGCTTCTTTGACTTTTTCTTCTTTCTCTACTAGTTTCTCATCACCACCTCCCCACCATTCTCTTTGTCTAGCTTCTTCTTCCTCGGCAAATTGCTGGGTGAGAGCATCAACACTAATGGAATCTGGGACAACTGCAATGTTTCCTTGTGGATCAAGATAACATTCTCTGTCGGCATCCCATCTCTTAGCTCTTTTAGCTTCTTTGTATGTGTTATAAATTCTGCTCATCCTGGTTTGGGCTTCCATTCTTCGGTTGACGAACTTTTCTTCTTCATTTCTATTGTCTTTAAAAGGAACAATCTTCGTCACAAATGCATAACCCACCGCATCTTACTCTGGTAACAGTTCGCTCCAATCATAACCTTCATCATCATGAATCACAGCAAGAGCTCTAGATTTCTCTTTGTTGTCTTCAACCTGCTTCAATCTAGGTGGCTCAGATTTATTCTGGTGATAAATTGCTTTCTTGTAGTAACCATCTCTGAAAGGGTTCTCTGACTCGTCAGCATATGCATTTCTGCATTCTCGTTTGAAGTGACCTTTCTGCTTACATTTGAAGCACGTCACCTTGGACTTATCAAACCCCAGCTTGGTAGATGGACCACCAATTGTCTTCCTGCTGGTAATTTCCATGAAACGTTGTGCTCGACGAACAGCACTGGCCATAGCCCAACGAATATCGATCAACTCCATTTCCTCAGGATCAATCTGATCATAATCTTCTTTCGTCAGATTTGTATTACCTATCTTCCCAGCTACTAACCCTTCATACGACTCCATCACAGATGCTAGAAAGATCATCTGTTGTTTGGCCGACTCCTCATCAAAATTTTGAGCATTCTTCAAATCCACTGCAATGTTGCATTGAAACACGTTTTTTGGAACAGATTGTTGTTGACTTGAAGAATTTGAAGAAGATCCCTGGCTTGGAGTATTGGATGAAAAACCTCCATGAAAACCATTGTTTGAACTTGGACTTTCTTTACTTGAAGTATTTGAGTTTTCAGCAGAGAAAGCAGTTCTTGGAGAAACATTCTTGGGAATCATACTCTTTGGATAGTACAGCTCCATGTTTTGTTGGTATGATGAATGATTTACTTTGTGTGTTTTCTTTATCTCCAATTCATGACTCTCTAGTCTTTCAATCAGCAAGTCGACGGTCAGATCTTCAGCTTTGATTGTATTCTTTAACATCAATGCATAGTACTGCCAATCCATCTCTTCTGGTAGTGAATCGAACAGTTTGTCAACTAGCTCCTCTTGAGAATAAAGAATTCCGTGTCTTGCCAATTCCAACTTTAGGTGTCCAAATCTCTCAATCATTTTACAAACAGATTCATTTTTTAAGCATCCAAACAAATCAAACTCTTTTCTCAACAGTTTCTTTTTGTTTTTGACTATTTCAGCACTTCCTACACATTTTATTTTTAACTTTTCCCATAGATCTTTTGCGTTTGTGTATTCAATTAGTGAAATAATGTCGTCTCTTACGGACTGGTGAATCAAAGCAACGCATTTTTGTTCAGCGACAAAGTTTTCCACATCTTCAGTTTCTGACAGATTCTCACAATCTAGTCTACCAGCATCAAAACCATTCTTTAAACTTTTCCAGCTCGGATACGCGAATGCTTTCAGCCACTCATCAAATCTTTTTGCCCACCGATTATACTCTTCGATTGCCATTAGCTTAGGTGGTTTGTTATAAGTACCATATGCGCTTTCAACACTTAGGGCACCGGACAAAGTTTTCTTCGGGTTCGGATTATCATTTGAATGGTTGGAAGTATCGTCTCCGGAGTTACCCGCGAAAGCATACATCTCACTGAAAGGATTCATGAATTCTTCCATTTTCAAATACCTGAAACAATTTTCAAACACTTAGACAATTTTTACAAATTCTAAAAATTTCAAACACTTGAACCGGATAATGATCCGTCCGAGTAGTTATCCGGACGAATGACAGAGGTTATCCGCACGGATAATGATCCGCTCGGATGGTTGTTCGTACGAATAACTTTGACCTTTTGACTTTTCAGGTTGTCCGCACGGGTTGTAATCCGTGCGTGTAACAATGATGATGTCAGCAAAACAACTTGTAGTAACTAACTAATCCAATCCGTTCGGACAGCTGTCCGGACGAGCGGATGACGTCATCAAATACGAACAGCTAAACATGGTTTTTGATGAATTTGATCTAGTTTTAGGTTGAATCTGATTATGAAATTAAGTAGGATTATACTTTGAATGATTGCGAATCAATTGATATCAATTTTATCAAATTTTAACCGTAGATTCTTGCTCAATTTTAAGTTTTTCTGATTTTATGATAACAAATGAAGAACAAATGCGAAAACTAAGTAGAAGTAGAAGAAATCTGTCAAATTTCCGGTGAAATTTGAATCAAATCGGCAACAGATGTCAAATCTCCGGTGAAATTTGACTTTGATCGGAGAATAAAGCTTGAATTCCGGTGAATTCGGTGTTGTTGATCTCGATTCAGCTCCCTGGATGCTCTGATACCACTTGTTGGTCCCGTTGATACAGGATCTGATCGTAAGGAACAAGATGAATCGACTTCGTCTAATGTGCGGAATCCATTATGACGAATCACAGATTTGTTCAACACAGAATTCAACGTTTAACTGCTTGTCTGTTCTTTCTATTTAGTGTTCTGAAAGTTACAAAGATCCGGTAGAAGTACAGACTATCCGTGCGAGTCAAAAAGTACTAACAAAGTTGCACCGGACCTCCTATTTATAGACAACCTCAGGTGACTAGAAGTGTTGTACGTACGGGTGGGCTATCCGTGCGTATGGCTACCCGTGCGTATGGCTTATCCGTGCGTATGGCTTATCCGTGCGTATGGTTATCCGTGCGAATGACTTATCCGTGCGGATAAGTTCTCCGTGCGGATTACCATCCGTACGTATTGCCATCCGTACGTATTGCCATCCGGACGGATTGAACTTGCACCAACCAACACTTTTACATACCAAACCTACTCCTGAGTTGTCATGCTAACTACATACATACAAACAGTATACATAAACACAGAATACAAAATATGACTACATGCTGACGGAAGCTACAGACGTTATGTACTAACAGGGGCAACCACCGTTGTCCCTTGACGCTCCGGTGGTAGTGTAAAATTAGTATAAAAAAATAGTGTAAATTTTGAAAAATTTAACGTTTTTTCGATTTCGCTACCCTCTTTTATAGAAACGTTGCCGCTTTAGGTTTTTTTTTTGATCCGTCACTGACTAGGGCATGTTTGGCTAAGCTTATTTTACCTAAAAAGAACTTTTTGTGAAAAAAACTTATTGACTTATAACTTTTTAAAAATGAGTTTTTAAAAAAGTGTTTGGATTAGCTTATAGGGTGGAAAAAATCAATAAGTCGATAAGATGTTTTTGAAAAAGTGTTTGTCTTAACTTATTGATGTAAAATAACTAAAAGCTAATAAGTCAATAAGTTTGTTCAAAAAGTCACAAAATGCTAACTTCTCAAAAATTACTTTTTCTCATATACAAAAAGTCATTTTGGAAAATTTCTTTTAGGTTTGCTAAACACAAAATCTTCTTATTAGCTTTTTGAAAAAAAAAAGCTAATAAGTTCATAAGTTGATTCAAAAAGCTTAGCCAAACATGGTCTAAAAGTGATTTCCAATTAAAAGGATATAATGTATCTTACAATAATCACATGTGAACGTGAAGTTTGCTAGTAATCATAAATATTTATTATCACAACCTTGATTAAGTCTAATTCAGAGTACGACAGGGTTGTAGGTTATTATTATTGGAAATTCAGATTGATTTTGCTTTCATTTACAAATTAATGTTTGGACTCTAAACAATGTGTACGAATTTGGATTTCCGCAACCTCGTTGTTGAAAATTTAAAGTCGTTTTCTTATATGTTTACATGAACTCAAAGGGTATGTGGTATTATATATGTATGACATCGTAAATGCTATAGTACATCGTATTGTTGTATATAGATAAATTGTATTATTGATATCACCCAAATGTGACCACCGAACTACCGTACCGATCAGTGACCACTGAACCTGTAAGTCTCACATATACAAATCGAGGGAGACGGAAATGAAGCCTTAACCTTATAAAGGGGTTGAAACCCTTTTCTACCGTGATGCGTTTCGCCTGGGCGAGCAACTTGTTGGGTGAACCGTGAGCTTCTGGATGGGCAACCCATCGGGGCAAACGAGTGGCGTCCTAAACCGGTTTACATGAGATGTTACAGAAATGTGATCACCAAACTACCGCACGAAAGGTCACCACCTTATTACCGAATGTGAATTACCGAATATGATTATGTGACGCACAGAATGTGAACTAACTACTCACCGAACTACTAAATACGACTCACCGAATTTGGCTAACTGAATGTGTTATGTATATTGTTTGATATATAGATATTGTTAAGAAATTATACATATTGTTTATAGTTGTCATCCCACTAAGTAAATTTTACTCAGGCGTGCATATGTGTTTTATGTACGTTAGGTTACAGGATTATTCTATTGAGAAGACTCGAGAATGGGCTCCAAGGATTCAAGACATAAGGATTTAGTAAACAAGATTTTTAATGTATTTTGTTTTGAATTCACTACAAAAAAAATGCCAATTAATGGCATACACTTTTAGTGGCATTTAGCTTTTGTGCCACTAGTTTAGGTTTTTAGTGGCATTTTGTACATGTCATATTTGTTTGACACACACTTTTAGTGGCATTTGGGTTTTATGCCACTAACTTTGATTTTTAGTGGCATTTTGTGTATGTCATATTTGCTTGACACATGCTATTAGCAACATTAGCTTTTTGCCACTAATTCGCGCTTTCAATCTCACCCTAAACTTTCCCCCGTTATGTCGCTACTAATTAGGGGTGCAAACGAGCCAAGTCAAGCCCGATCTCGAGCTTGTTTAACTTATGAAAGCTCGAGCTCGGCTATGTTCATGCTTTGTGTCTAAGGCTTGAGTTAGGCTCGTAGGTAGTTTTTCAAGCTCGGAATCAGTTAGATTGTTATTTGTTAATTAATTTATTTTAATTATATTTATATTTTATATAAATTTTCATCTAACATAACATAATATGTGTGTAGATATATAATATAATTAGTCATTTTTCCTAATTTTATAAATAGTAAGTATTAGTAATTTACTATTTTAAATATACGCATGTAAGATGTTAACTAAAAAGTGTACACATAACGGGACCGTTTAGGCTCTCGAATCACTCGAACTCGACAGGTTAAGCTCGGGTTTGCGGTTTGTTAAAAGATTTTTTTCTTCTATATTACAAATCAAACTAGAGTAGCTCAATTCGTTTACACCCATCTAATCCTTGAAAGTAATTAAAACTCAAAAACTTCATATTTACCTCTAAAATTTTCCAAAAATTTATATTTTCCCTCCTTGAAACCAAAAAATTCCCTTTTTTGTTTTCCCTCTCATATCACTTATTCCATTCCCAGTTAGGATCACAAAATGAGGGTTTCTTCACACGTTCAGAATTCTCAAATCTCCAAAACTAAATCATCCTCATGGATTTCTTCAAAGATTTGAATGCGTTACCAGATGATTTGTTATCCGACGAAGATTTGCTGCTTGTGGAGATTATCGTTTACACTGATCAATCATTCAGTAGGGTGCTTAAAGATGATTACGGAAAACGGGATTTCAGATTTTCGTGGGTAATCACAGATTTGATGTTAACCAGTGTGGTGTTCGAAGTTTCTATCAATTGCCGGTTGGGTTTTTGAAGATTAGAGGATTGAGCAGGCGGAATGCGCGATGGAGCTGAAATGGTAAATCAAAAATCGAATGCAGAGGTGGTTAAAGCCGAAACAGAGAAGCTTCATTGAATTAATTTCAAGTTGATGATTATTCGTGAAGATTGCAGTACAGCAAATCCGAGGAAGGGTCGAGAAGTCTGCAAAAAAAAAAAAAAAAACCTGAAGATTTATTTCAGGGGGAATTTGTGCATAATGTAGATAATGCAGCCCAGATCATCAATCGAGAGGGAATCAATCGAAGATTTCAAGATTTCTGACTGAAGTTGCAGAATATTAAAAATACGGCTCTCATTTTCAAAGTTCAAGATTCGACAGTGACGGCCAAGGGGGAATCTGTTGGTGCATATTTTTTATGTCTGCCACTGTACGAATACGCTAGATAGAGTGTGTGTTAAATATTGTATAGATTAGTGTGAAAACGATTTGGTTATGTAATGTTTGTACCCATTCGTACGAATAGCACATTCGTGCGAATGGGGCATCACATCCGTCCGAGTCACATTCGTACGAGAGGAGCCCATCCGTCCCAGATGCACTCGGACGAATGGGCATTGCCTATAAATATAGGACTTGGGCTCCTCATTTGACAAGTTTTGGTTCCCAGAGCGGAAACGCTGGTGAAATTTCTCCAGAGTTTCACCAGCTTGTAAAAGATGTAAAATCTTTCGGCATGAATGAATGAAGCATTCAACCAATGTCTATTTTGCTTCAATTCCTTTCTTATCAATAATATTCTACCGAATCGGTTCTATCGGGGCCAAAACTCCGTCAAACCCGCCGGATCCTAGGATCTCACACTTTTAAGGCTACTCGGTGTGGGAAATGGAGGATGGGCCTCCACGTCAGCGCCACGTAGGATGGGTGTGAGGATGAAGCAAAGAGGATGGAGCAAAGAGGATAGAACTAAGGAAATGTGGGATGAGCCTAATATATATATATATAGGGTAAGGATAGTGTAAAAATGGCCTAAAGTGTGAGAAGTGTATTATAACACTATATATAATACTATATAACACCATATAAACACCGTATAACAATATGTAACACCATATAATACCATATAACACTATGTAACACTATATAACATTATATAACAAATATAACACTATACATCTATCATAGACATGCTATCAGACAAACTATAGTGTTATATTTGTTATATAATGATATATAGTGTTACATAGTGTTATATGGTGTTACATATTGTTATACGGTGTTTATATGGTGTTATATAGCATTATATATAGTGTTATAATACACTTTGAGCACTTTTTACAGGATCCTCTACCTATATATATATACATATACATATACATATACATATATATATATATATATATATATAATGTAAGTATCTATAGAAAACCCACTTTAATTTAGAAAACCCGAGAAACTCAAAGCTCCCGATGTTTTAAAAAAAAAAAAAATATACACATGTTATATACTTGTTTTTAAGGTATTTGGGCAAAAAAATCAAAAAAGTGCCGAGTAGATATTTAAAAAAAAAATAAACAAGTTTTGGTGTAACACGTGTTACAAATATGTCAGATGAATGTAACACGTGTTACACCAAAACTTGTTTATTTTTTTAAAAAATATCTACTCGGCGCTTTTTTGATTTTTTTTGCCCAAATACCTTAAAAACATGTATATAACATGTGTATATTTAAAAAAAAAAAACATCTGGAGCTTTGAGTTTCTCGGGTTTTCTAAATTAAAGTGGGTTTTCTATACATCATTCCCCTATATATATATATATATATATGGGGGCCGCTAAAATGAAAACCACCCCCAGTTGTAAGAACCGCGAGAATCACTCTCCACCAATCAAATAATGACAACTAAAAGGGTAGTATTGTCATTTAATCAAAACCATCAAATCATTTCTCTCTCCTCATTAAAGTCTCTTTTTAAAGTCTTTTTATTTTCTCTCTCTTTAATTTCTCTCTCTTCACATTTCTCTCTCCTCTTTTTCTTACTTTATAAAAAAGTTTTGTAAAAAAAAATTGTAAAAAAGCTTTTGTTAAAAAAAAATTTTAAACCGTTAAAAAAGTTTTCATAAAAAATGTAAAAAAGTTTAAAAACGTGTGTGTAAAAAAAGTTTTTGTAAAAAAAAGGTTAAAACCGTAAAAAAGATTTCGTATAAATTTTTGTTCTTTGTTAAAAAGTTTTTGTAAAAAAAAAATTGTAAAAGAGTTTTTTTTTTTTTGTAAAAAGAAAGTTTAAAACCGTAAAAAAAGTTTTCGTAAAAAAAATTTAAAATCGTAAAAAAATTTAAAAACGTGTGTGTAAAAAAACAGCGCGTAAATACTGGGCGAAAAAAATGGGGCGTAAAAACGGCGCGTAAAAAAAAAAGCACGTAAAAAACGGAGTGTAAAAACGGCGCATAAAAACGGGGCGTAAAAAACGGCTCGTTATAAAACCTGGTCATATAACGACGCGTAAATACGGAAAGTTTTTTACGCCCTGTTTTTTACGCGTATTTACCCGTCATTTTATCACCCGTTTTTTTACAAGCCATTTTTAATGCCCCGTTGTTATGCGCTGATTTTTTTACAAAAAACAATTTTTGTCATAATTTTTTTACAAAAACCGTTTTTACGAGCCGGTTTTTCTTTACGAGCCGTTTTTTACGCCCCCGTATTCACACCCCATATTTACGCGTCGTTTTATGACTCGGTTTTTTCACGAGCCGTTTTTTACGCCCCGTTTTTACGCGCCGTTTTTTACACCCCGTTTTTTACGTGCTTTTTTTATACGCCGTTTTTTACGACCCGTTTTTTTGCCCTGTATTTATGCGTCGTTTTTTACGCACACTTTTTTAAATTTTTTTACGGTTTTAAACTTTTTTACGAAAACTTTTTTTACGGTTTTAAACTTTCTTTCTACAAAAAAAAAAAAAAAAAAAAAACTTTTTACAATTTTTTTAACAAAAACTTTTTAACAATTAACTAAAATTTATACGAACTTTTTTTTACGGTTTTAACCTTTTTTTTACAAAAACTTTTTTTTACACACGTTTTTTAAACTTTTTTACTTTTTTTTACGAAAACGTTTTTTACGGTTTTAAACTTTTATTTTTTTACAAAAACTTTTTTACCAAAAATTTTTTACAAATTTATTTTTCATAAAAACTTTTTTTACAAAAGACAAAACTTTATACGAAGACTTTTTTACGGTTTTAACCTTTTTTACAAAAAATATTTTTTACACACACGTTTTTAAACTTTTTTACATTTTTTACGAAAACGTTTTTTACGGTTTTAAATTTTGTTTAACAAAAATTATTTTACAATTTTTTTTACATATTTTTTTTATAAAATAACAAAAAGAGGAGAGAGAAATGTTAAGAGAGAGAAATTGAAGGGACTTTAATGAGGAGAGAAAGATGATTTGATGGTTTTGATTAAATGACTATATTATCCTTTTAGTTGTCATTATCTGATTGGTGGAGAGTGGTTCTCGCGGTTCTTATAACTGGGGGTGGTTTTCATTTTAGCGCCCCATATATATATATATATATATATATATATATATAGGTAGAGGATCCTGTAAAAAGTGCTCAAAGTGTGAGAAGTGTATTATAACATTATATATAATACTATATAACACCATATAAACACCGTATAACAATATGTAACACCATATAATACCATATAACACTTTGTAACACTATATATCATTATATAACAAATATAACACTATAGGTTGTCTGATAGCATGTCTATGATAGATGTATAGTGTTATATAATGATATATAGTGTTACATAGTGTTATATGGTATTATATGGTGTTACATATTGTTATACGGTGTTTATATTGTGTTATATAGTATTATATATAGTGTTATAATACACTTCTCACACTTTAGACCCTTTTTACACTATCCTTACCCTATATATATATATATATATATATATATATCGGGATCAGGAGAAAACGACAAAAAATGTGAGAACGGTGAGAACGCATCCTCCCCGAACACGTGGCGTGGGGCATGATCAGGGTCCGAGGGGTTTTTTTTTGTCTTTTTAGTATTCTTTTCCTTTCACGATTTTCGCGTTTGACATGCTTCTTTATTTTTTGCGTGCAATATAATTTTGGCGTTTTGTAGATTTATTAATTATTTGGCGTTTTATTGTTTTTTCTCAAATTTCTTCTCTTTGAGTTAATTTTTTTGTGTCACATAGTTAATAGACAAAATTGTAGAAAACAACCTTTATGTTTACCCCAAACTGCACTTTATACCTTTTACTATGAAATCCGCTAAAACCAACCTTTACGTTCATGTTTTGTTACACATCACAACCTTTACACCAAACCTAGTCAAAAAAGTCAGTTAAGTTGCCCCATGTACGATGCACGTGAGGGCATATATGTCTTTTCCTTTGACCCCTTTTACAATGAATATTATATTTAAACCTTTTTATTTATTTCCTTCAACTAAACTGATATCAGATTACCCCCAATTATAAGAGACTTATCAAATTCTCCTATTCGTAAACCCTCATCTTCATCACAAGCGATTACAACAAAGGTGAAATGGATCCTGTTCCGATTCAAGTACGTCGTGCTGACAATAACAATGGCATATACCCTGTTGCATATGCCATTGTAGAGGCAGAAAATAACAACTCCTGGTTATGGTTCTTGCAATTGTTGGGACAAGATTTGGACATTGGACCAATGTCCAATTTTGTGTTCATGAGCGACAGACAAAAGGTTAGTTTTTTTTGTTAATGTATTATGTTGTTAATAATTAATGTTAATACATGTTAATGTTAATGAATGTTGTTTGTTTGACATAGGGGATACTTGAAGCTGTGTCTAGGTTATTTCCATGTGCTGTACACAGATTCTGTGTTAGACACATCCATGAAAACATGCAACTTACATTCAAATGGAGAGCTTATAAAGACATCCTATGGAAACTAGCAAGAAGCACAACAGTTGTCTACTTTGAGAAGACAATGGAAGAACTCAAAAGAATGAACACAAAGGCACATCCGTGGTTGTCTAAGATAGACCCTAAACACTGGTCCAGATCACATTTCACAGGTTATTTCCTGTTTTTTTAGTATATGTGTGCTTATATGTTATAATAATATGTGCATTAATCCTTGTGTTATATTTGTAGGAAAGGGAAAATCAGATGTATTATTAAATAACATGTGTGAGGTGTTTAACTCTAAGATTCTAGATGGTAGAGATAAACCAATCATCACCATCTTAGAATACATCAGAGAATATTGCATGAGGAGAATAGTTAATGTCCTTCAAGTAATTGACAAAACTGATGGGCCCCTCACACCATTTGCTACAGAGCTGTTTAAAGAGATCAAGAAAAGTGCTTCAGGTTGCAGGGTTAGCTAGAATGGAGGGGATCAGTATGGTGTTGCAGGACCAGGTAAGTGGAAATGTGTGGTAGACATGGGACAGAAAACCTGCACATGCAAGACATGGGAGATCACTGGAATACCATGTTCACATGTTGTTGCTACCATATGGAATATGCAAAGTTATGGTCCAAAGGTTGGGATTCCTGAGTCCTGGGTGCATCCAATATACCATCTAGATACATGGAAACAAGTTTACAACTTCAAGGTGTTTCCCATAAATGGCATGTGTCTTTGGATCAAATCAAGGGTTCCCACTACAATCATAGCACCAAAATATCACAAGCCAGTTGGTAAACCAAAAAAGAAAAGAAAAAGATCTATGGTTGAGAAAGAGGATGTGCAGAAGGCAGGCAAGTTATCAAAGAAAAACCTTCAAGGATCATGTGGTAAGTGTAAAGGTAAAGGCCACAACAGCAGGACCTGTACAGGTGTGCCGCCTGATCAGCAAAACCAGGGTGTGAAGACAAAGACAGTTAAAAAAGGTTGTGAGGTTAAAAATGTCCAAAAGAAGCAGGGTAGGGGAAAGAAGAAGGCCTGATGGAGTCTATGTTTTGATCTTTTGTAATGGTACTGATAGAGTCTATGTTTTGAACTTAAGTAATGCTAGTTAGGTTTGGATCAGATGGTCTTTTGAACTTATGTTTATGATGTAATGTTTTGAACTTATGTTTGAATGCAGTGGTCTTTTGTTTGGTTTGCCGTGGTCATTTGTTGAATGCAGTGGTCTTATGTTGAATGCAGTAGTCATTTGTTGAATGCAGTGGTCATTTGTTGAATGCAGTGGTCTTATGTTGAATGCAGTTTATGTTTGGTCTTTTGGTCATTTGTCCGATGTCAAAACCTTTGTAATTTGTTCATTATGTTTGGTCTTTTGGTCTTTTGGTTTGCAGTGGTCATTTGTTGAATGCAGAAATGTTTGGTCTTTTGGTCATTTGTCCGATGTCAAAACTTTGGTAATTTGTTCATTATGTTTGGTCTTTTGGTCTTTTAGTCATTTGTCCGATGTCAAAACTTTGGTAATTTGTTCATTATGTTTGGTCTTTTGGTCATTTGTCGGATGTCAAAACTTCGGTAATTTGTGTATTACATGGTCTGCACATAACCATAATCTTTGCACTACATTCATGACAATTACCATATACAAACATTCAAAGACTTCATTTCATTTCAGCAAACATCAGTTGGATTACAAAAGACCAAAAATTACAAACATTCAAAGACTTCATCAGTTGCACTACACATCCTTAACAAAAGCTAACCTAAAAATTACAACAAGACCAAAAAATAACCAACTATAAACCAGATAACTCTTCCTACGTTCTGATTCTTCTTCTTTAGCTTTCAATTTGTCCAATAGGATTACATTCACAACTTCAATTTCTTGTTTTGCAGCTTCCATCTCTTGCATTGCATTCATTTGAGGTTGGCTTCGATCCACCCATCCAAGAAATGATCGACACCTAAAATTAGAGCATGAGTAGAATCTTCTGCCTGGATTTTTTTGAGTTGTTGATGTTAGAATTATCCCCTCCCCACCACATCTGTAGTAGATCGTCGCCATGAATGATTTTTTTGAGTTGTTGATGCAAACCTAGGGTTTCTTGAACACAGAAAGGAAGAAAGAAAGATGGAGGATAACAACTAGGGTTTTTCATTTAAAAGGGAACCAAAAACAAAGGAAAAGAGATATATGCCCTCACGTGCATCGCACGTGGGGCAACTTAACTGACTTTTTTGACTAGGTTTGGTGTAAAGGTTGTGATGTGTAACAAAACATGAACGTAAAGGTTGGTTTTGGCGGATTCATAGTGAAAGGTATAAAGTGCAGTTTGGGGTAAACATAAAGGTTGTTTTCTGCAATTTTGTCTAGTTAATATTTTGGCGTTTTGTATCTTTTTGTTAATAATTCATTACCATATATTAACATTTTAAAAAATTACAATAACTCGAAAATCAAAATAATCTAATAGTCTTCCGTAGGTTCTGATGTACCCATCGCTTTATTCTTCACTTTCTTTAGATTCTTCATCATCAAATTTCATTTTTGCGTATAACGCCATTAGCTCGTCTCTTCTTTGCTGCAGCCTATTCTTGAATATCACTGCATCCTTGGATTTTGGATCGTTTGAAGGTGTTAAATCACAGAGTTGTTCAATGGTAGATAGCAACCCTGTCTTCAACATTTCTTCCATTGGTCTTGAATATTGCACCCCGTTTTTATAAGTTACTTCAAGTGTTCCTTCTTCCTCATGAAATACCCAACTACTAAGTTTTGGTATTTGAGTATCTTCAATATCATCATCATCTTCTGCTGGAAACTTTCTCTCCAGTCTTTTTATTACAGTTCTTGTTCTTTCACAATCGTTGTCTCTTGGAACCCAAAGGGCCAGGATATCCTTCTGAACATTTTCATTCATTCCTATTATGGCTTTTATTGTTCTTACCTTTACCCTTCTCCTGTCAGCGAACTTTATGATGAATATTTTTTCTTTCCTTTCAAACCTCCATGCAATAACCTTATCCATTTTTTAAATTTTTTGGCGTTTTGGAGAATATGTGGCGTTTTAGTCTTTTTGGCGTGTTTGAGCTTGGTTTCTGATGGTCTTCTTTTATATTGACTTTTTTTTCCCGCGTATGTCAGGTAATTATGGCGTTTTGAAAAAGATAAATAAATTTAATATAATAAATGTTAGTAATTATGTTTTCCGTCGTTTCATTTTACTGTTTTTTGTAGTTTACGGTGTTTTGTTTTCAGACTCAACTGTTTTAATGGTGTAACACGTCAAATCTTTTGACGACTGTAATTATGGCGTTTTGTTTTCCAATGGCGGTTAGATAACTGTTGGACTTCTTTTGTTTTATATTCTTTGCACATTGTTTCACTCTTTTTTTATAATATTAGTTGTTCAAATTAATTTTTTAATAGTTTGGTAGTTTTTTGGGGGCTTTTTTATGGCATTATGGCGTTTTACACGTATTTGCTAATTTTGGCGTTTTATTATATTTTTCATTATAGCATTAATATTATTTTGTTGTTTATTAACTGGATTACAAAACAAACAATAGACAAAGAAAATTAAAAAAAAGTAAAAAAAAAAAATGTAGAAGCAATTTATGATTTTAAATCTTCAGTGTCACCAGTCTCTTTTTTCTTTTGAAACTACAAGAAATGTAACAAATAAATGGCGTTTTGAGTTTGGCGTTGTTTATTTTCTTTGTTCATGTGTTGAAGTGTCTTTGTAGATGTTGGAGACATAGATCGACCCCCTGTGGGTGGATGCTATCTGCCACTGGTATAGGTCTCTTCTTATCATCCAAACCTTCTTCAGGAACAAAGATGACAGTATGACATATGGGTGTCATCAGTCCCTCTTTTTCAATTTTGTCCATCTCATGCAGCAAAATCTTTCTACACTCGCATAAAAAATCATTTAAATGAAGCTTCATACAGAACATTACTGAGGATCAAAGAAAAGATGTTTGCTGTCGTTGTATTTTTTGGCGTTTTACATTGTGTTGTAAATTTTTTTAGCAACCACTGTGCGTTTTTTTGTGTTTTTTTGGTGTGATAAACAGAAAGTGGTGAGGTGTTTCTATTTATAGAATTTTTTTGGCGCGTAGGTTAGGCGGGATGTTATTTTTATAACAAAAAATGTAATTAACATTTATCCGGATATAAACTTTGGCGTTATATATAATGACGTTTCATATTTTATGGCGTTTTTGCAGCCAGAGAGCTTAAATAAAAACACAGAAAAAAGTACGCAGTGATAAAATTGGCGTTTTTTTATTTATTTGGCGTTTTATTTTTCAATGGCGTTTTATGTGAGGAATGGTTTTTTACTTTTTTACCCTTAATGACGCGCGTCCACGTAATAAAATTGGTGTTATTTACTAAAATGCCACCGCGCCAATCTAGTCCATTGGTTGTTTTGATCGGACGATCCATAAGCGTTCTCCCCGTTCTCACACTTTTGGGCGTTTTCTCTAAATCCTGACCCTAACTATATATACATATATATATATATATATATATATATATATATAATGTGTCCGCTAAAATGAGAACCACCTCGAGTTGTAAGAACCGTGAGGACTACATGATCCGGGGCGAGGTGGACCAAAATTTTTTTCATAAACGTAGATGCATGTATTATAACAACATTTGTAAAAAAAAAATTCAAAAAAAAAAAATGTCGTGTGTGTAGTTTTGAGCACCACAATTTTGTGTTTACGGGTACCGTAAATTTTCCGGTTAAATTTACGGTACCCGTAAACACAAACTTGTGGTGCTCAAAACTACACACACGAAATTTTTTTTTTGAATTTTTTTTTTACAAATGTTGTTATAATACGTGCATTTACGTTTATGAAAAAAAATTTGGTCCACCGCGCCCCCTACGGTGTAGTTCTCATGGTTCTTACAACTCGAGGTGGTTCTCATTTTAGCATTCCCCTATATATATACTAGTCGTTTACCCGCGCGATGCGGCGGGAAACATATCACTTAGGTTGGTGAGTTTAGGGTTATGTACGGGGATGTAGTTTCCGATGTGGCGTGTGACGACGATGGTGGCAGTGTAGAAGAACGTGAGGGTCGGTTGCAGCCTTCTTCAGCAACGGAGAATAAGCGGTGTGTGGCGATTGGTGGTTTCGTGATGGCGTTTGGTGGTTATTGTGTGACGGCCGGTTACCGGCTTCAAGAGAAAACAAAGAAAATTGTGTGATTCTAGTTATGTTATGAGGGGTTTTAAAGATGTGGGTAAATCATCGTATCATCAGTTACAATGAGGCCTTCGGCAGTGGCGAAGCTTGACGTTTTCGACCGGGGGGGGGGGGTAAATGTGTAAATAACATTAAAAAAAAAACAGTAACATCTGTGTGATGCGGTGAAGGCAGCATATTACAACGCCACACTCTAAAGCTTGAAAATTTTAGAGGTTTGTTGGGTGATTAAGAACATCCAACAATGTACTTATTCAGTTCACGTTTCTATCATTGTAGATGCCATTAAAAAGTTCATCACCAATACTAATACGTAATAACATTTATAATAGTCAACTAAAGGGTTCGGGTGTGAGTAAACACCTTCCCGCGTCACCGGTTTATAATATGAAACGCACCCGAGTTCCTTGATAAACATGGACCAGCCTAGACTTGCTTTGACCGGCGATGCTTAATAATTATTGGGTATGTCTCCATATACAAACATGAAGTACGACATGTTTTGCCTCAAATTTAAAATTTGCTTGCACCAAAATCATGGAGATAGTTCATTTTTTTTTAAAAGGGGGTAAAGTGTAACTACTATTAGTTATCTATAATTCAATTAAAAATGAGAGAATGAAAGTGTAATTAGAGTTTAAAAAGCCAATTTACCCAAATGGACCTTGTGCATTAAAACAAAAAAAAATGTCCCTTTAAAATGCATTATATTTATAGACATTGAGGGAAATTACCAGGGCCGGTTATTAGTATGGGCAGGTAGGGCATTGGACCCAGGCCCAAACTTCTTGAGGGCCCAGACTTTTAAAAAAAAATCCTATATACTATATGTTTATGTAATATGTTATTGGATTGTATGTTTATGTTATTATGTAGCCCAATGATAAACCCAAAAAGAAAACCCAATGTGAAAGAGATTGAGGGCACGGTCAAAAAAAAAAATTAGATCATTTTGGTACAATACTTTTATTTTGATGATTGTTTTAACAATTAGTGTCATATTATACTTTTTTTTATATATGATTATTGTGTTTAAATTATATGGGCCCGATTTATTTTTAGTGGCTCCAGGCCCAAAACGTTTCGAGATTTCTCGGAGACGGCACTGGAAATTACATAGTTCCTATATGCATAGTTTTTACAGAATGACATAGTTTTAGGTGACATATATAAGACCAATACTGTTTATCAAATAACATAGTTTTAGGGAACACATTTACATCCATGAACCATATGTTAAGACATGATTAGCAGTGTCGAGGCAATATATGTTGGTGATGAATCAATTGAGTTCTTTCTTTCGTAAAACCAGTCATAGGCTACTTCGGCAATAGCCTGCACAACACATTAGAGTTATATTAATACAAACCAAGACATGCTTTGACTTTTCAAGTCCAATGAGCTGCATCCAGTTTCAAAACTGATACATTTCTAATAATTCAAAACCATTTAAAAAAACTATACTCATTTTTGTTACCTAATACCATCTAATTTTTTTGGAATGGATGATGCTTTGTTGGACTTTTTAAAGTGAAAATGTATGTCTTTCTTGTAGCCAAGCAGCTAAAATTTGTTAGGGAAAATTTTTAAAGCAAATTTGTTAGCAGCTTTAATGAGAACATCTATAACTTTGCTTTAAAAACAAGAATAAATATTAATGTTAGGGAAAATTCCACATCAACACCAATGACCGTAAAGTCTCTTGAGTTGTGTCCGGGAGCAATCTGATGTACTCAACTTGCACGCAGACCATAAATCATATCTATCAGCTTCCTCTATCAAAGCTTATGACAAAAACATACACACGCATGAAGATTATGAACTTGGTACAAGGGGTCTTAATTTCTTGCAAAAGAACATGCAAGTAAAAGCACTACAACCGTATTGAAAATCTGAAATGGTTACATCTCAAACAATGAACTAATCTGTATAGTTTGACTTCTGAAAGTCAACTTTGTATCTTTCAAATTCAGTTTTGTAATTTAGCATTAAGTTCTTTTGATCGATCCGATGTGGGTATTTAAAACACAAAAGAAATGATACCTAAAGGGTTAACTAAGCGGAGGTCAAATAAACCACTAATCCAGTTTCATTCTAACCAAATAAATGATACATGTGTTCCATGCAATAACCTCCACACGTAACATGTTCCTTTGCTGTGTCCGCGTGAGGCAGTTTTTTGCACGGTCTCGGTTTCGTTTTTAATGGTCCTTTGTCTGTTTTACCTTTTTTTTGCGCCTCAACAACGTTTTTTGCGCCTAGGCGCGCGCTTTTGATAGCATAGTCGTGACCCACATCCCCATACAGTGCTCTTATTGTTAAACCTACCAAACCACAAATAAAGTTACAAAAAATAAAAGAGTAAAATGCCATTTTCGTCCCTAGGGGTTGGCCAGTTTTGCAACTTTCGAGTTTCGTCTAAAGGTTCGTTTTTTCGCATATTGATCCAAAAGGTTTGAAATCTTGCCATTTTCATCTGACTCATTAACCCCATCCATTTTCCTCCGTTAAGTCGGTGGTATTTCCGTGTTTTTTGTTAACTTAAAGGGAAACTTTTTCAAGGGTATTCAGTCTTTTTACATTAATTGAAAAAGACCATATTGCCCTTTAAGTTAACAAAAAAGACAGAAATACTCCTGACTTAACGGAGGAAAATGGATAGACGATAGAGTTAGTTAACAAGCCGGATTAAAATAGTAAGATTTCAAACCTTTTGGATTCAGATGCGAAAAAAACAAACCTTTGGACGAAATTTGCAAAACTGGCCATACCTCATAGATGAAAATGACATTTTACTCAAAATAAAACTTAAAAACAATATGAATTGCATAGGAAGAGATACCATGTGTCAACTTTTTTATAGCATGAATTATTTTTATACAAATCATCAGGAGCACGATTCCACCAGATAAATATCCAAAAGGAACCATTTATGTATTGCATTATTTTCTTCTTTCTTTCTATCCCCTATATAAGAGGCAATGATATCTCAAAGTCTACCACAACATATTATATTTGATCTATTATTTTAGCAATTTATACTAAATGGATAGCATAACCTATTTAGCATCTATGAAAGTTGCAGTTATCTTAACCTATTTAGTTCAAATAATCTGCAGGTCTATGAAAACTGCAGGTCTATTTAAATGGGTCAGCTAGTTTCATCAAATGGCTTAAATGGGTCAGCCTGGTTGATTAAACGATTTAAACCGGTTAGCCTGGTTGATTAAACGGTTTGAATGGGTCAGCCTGTTACGGTTAACCTGTTTCATCAAACAGTTTAAACAGGTCAACATTAAACAGTTTAAAATGGTCACCCTGTTTCATCAAACGGGTTAACCTGGGCATTTTCATAATGACCGATGATGTAAACTACAGCCTGTTTTATAATGACTGCTGAATTAAAAACCAAAACAAGTGAATTTACCATAAGCGGGATCAGTGAATTTACCAAAACATTTCATGTATCCATCCGAACATGTCTTAAAAACCAAAACAAGTGAATTTACCATAAGCGGCACTCATGACATTTACTCTAGCCTCCTTGCGATCAATTCCTTGTTTGATTAACAATATCAGCATACGTACTCCAAATGTAGCAACCAAAATAAGAAGAGATATGAACTAACCATGAGCTTCTAGTAAAGCAGTGCAACACGATGCAGTAACAGGAGATGACGGTAGCTCTCGAAGAACATGCTACAGATGAAAGAGCTTCGGTAAATATAAACCAAAACAAGACTCAACATATAAAGTTAAATGTATCTTCTGTAATTACTTTCTGAAACATCTTTTTTATCATATTTATTTACACTGATCGAATAAATATTTTAATTAGGTATGCACCTTGACACAGTCACCGACAACATGAGCATCCTCATCAGAACCAAACTCGGTCTTGCCTGGAACAAATACATGGTATACTTTAGTATTCTTGCTACTTTAGTGTTGAGTGAAATTGAAGTGCAACAAGAAGACAACAAATGCAAAAATGGTATAGCAATAAAACAAAAATTGTTTTTACCTGTTTCATAATTCTGAACTATGCGCTCAACTTCCTCGACGTCCGCGGACTATCTAAAGATACCTTCTACTTTCGTTCATAACATTAAGAGTACAAGCTTGCACATAATCATACCCAAACTTTGTACATGAATCCATATAATTTCAATACTATAGTTAATTCTCAAATTATCTAACCCGTAACTTCTAGCTCTCTTTATAACAAATAGCTTTTGAAATCAAATCTAATACCCTGTACTTGCTAGCTCCCTTTACAATATAGTAACCTCAGTCAATCCCTAACCCCAAAAAAAGATTCATAACACAAATATAAGCAGAATCATCTCCAACTGAAAAACCAAAACTTTAAAAGATACCTTTCTGTTGAATTGGGATAAAACCCTTCAACCTCTGCATCAACAAACTGCAAACTGCAAATCTTCGACTTTTTCGTTTTCGGTTTGCTTATAGATGGCACACTTGTGAGCTGGACATATAAACGGTTACCCTGCATCAATCTTTTCTTGAACCGTCTGTCGCTCGGTCTTATCGTTTTTCTGGAGCAGCTTAGCTACGCATTTCGGGTGATAAAAGTGGTCACACGTTGCAGAACTACAACGAAAAACCTACACAATGATACCAATAGATAATTGCTGAATATCATTGGAAAAAATGACGATGAAAATATATTTTCTTGAGTATTACATACCTCTGTATTTGAAGATTTATCAGAAGACCCTAGTTCACCACAGACAAAGTACTGGTGCAGACTATACTGGCAATTTTCACACTTATATTCATTTTGACTCTGCAAAGAATAAATATTTAAAAGAATAATTAAACGAAACAATATATATGATATCATCCAATCTCCTATACGATTAACTAACCTCCAGTTCTTCAAGAGATAAACAAAGAGATTCACAATTAGACTCTTGTGCCTCTTCAGAATCTGGGGTTGCGTGAAACGACCTAAAACATCTCTCTTCACAACTGCAATTGACGACAAAGTCATCAAAAAACCATCAGTTAAAAATCATTTAAATTTTTTCTTAAGAAAATGAAGACGTGAAGTAAAAAAGTTGTACCATGTAAGCTTGCCACCATTATCACATATCGCACAAACAGAATCGAAATGATCATCGTCATCATCTGACTCGCTATCTTCGCTGGTGTTGTCATCATCTTGAGTTTCACAGTTTGTATCATCAACTATATGGCTAGGTTATGTAACATCCTACAATATATTTTCAAGAATGTCAAAAGATTGAAAGAAATCAGTGAGGAAAAACGGAGACAAACCAAAAGCCGTATTATACCTCATCAAAAGCGTTCGTTTTTCCAGCGGATCTTCACAAATGGCCCTGCACAAGCCTTCCACAGCTCCTTATACAGCGGATCTTCACAAATTTAACAGCTTTTTAAAACAAATTTAAACAAAAAGATGATAAAACACGTTTACTTGTTCATCGGTAAAGATTTTTAGATGAACTGAACTTACCAGGTGGTCATGGTCAGAACCCTAGCCGCTGCCTGCTGTTGATGCCGGAGCCACCCATTTTCATCGAGTCTCCACACACGCAGCTCCCATACACCGTTGTCACATTCACTGCCGCCGCCAGAGAAGGTACCTCAGCCAAGTGGAATCATGAGATCTGTCAAATAAACCCTCAGACGTGAGATATAAAACCCTAGATCTGTGTTGATTCAAAGTAGAGCTTACCTCAGACATGAATTCGAAAGTAAGACCCTAGATCTGTAAGTTTAAAGCAGATACAAACATCGGATTCAAAAACTAAAGGGCATGATCTAAAAAAATCAAAGGAGGTTGTCGGACTTACCTCGGGTTGTTGGAACTTGCCTCGACCACTATTACAGACCACGCCGTTGTTGGATCTGGTGAGATCTTCTCATACCACAGGAGGCAAGAAACCCTAAGTTGAAAATCACCAGAGAGAGAAAGGATGAGCGACTAAAGAAATGAAAATCACCATTTTGTGATTTTAGGGTTTTTTCTTGAACAAGATGAAAGAGAACTCGGAGGAGAGAGAGAGAGAGAGAAATGAGAGCAGGATGTGACAAAACAACAAAAGTATGGAGCCCCATAATCGAATTTCAAAATTCGAAAGAACAAAATGTCCCGCCTGCTGCATGTGTTGAAAAGGTATTTTCAACACCTTCATGCTTTAAAGGTTGTACATTAGGCTTCAAATGGTTGTAAAGTGGCAAATGACCATTTCTATCCTTCCTATATGCTTTATAAAGTAGTATAGATATATATGTATATGTATATATGTATACATATATATACATATATATATACACACATATATATATATATATATATATATAGGGATAGGATCATGAGAAAACTAGATATAAATGAGAAAACCAAAAAACTATTAAACATAGGGGTATTTTTGTCAACAAACACAATTCCACTCTTTACGTTTCGCCTAATTCATAACCCATACACACAGTCTTGATTTTGTTTTCTGGAGGTTTCGTGTTCAACAATTCTCGAATATTATATCAATCAATTCCATAATTGTATCAATTACTCATACATATAAGGAATCTCGTACCGAATTCAAACTGTTTCGGATCCAAATTCGTGTTTAACAATCGTAGGTAATCGGATTTCATGTTTATTTTATCACAAATTGTTCAGAATCGGAATTCGAACATGTTTGATTGTTGTTTAATCGATATTGTTGTTAAATCGTTCAGGTATGGCTTCATCTAGCAGTTCTACAAACACTTGTGCCGTTATTGATGACGCATTAATCGGTTCTAGGTCAGGTGATAACGATGATGACGGACACGAACGTATCGATGATTCAACTGATGTTAACAATTCAAGTTATGGCAGTCATAATGTGTCACGGCCCCCGACTCGGTTTTACCCGTTTCAGGAGCCGCGGGACTATAAAACCCCGTGGTATTAATTTAACAGCGGAAGTTTTCTTCAGGATCTTTTTAAAACTGCAATTTCCCGATTTATTTTATTTCACAACTCGGGATAAAACCTCGGTAATTTACATTCATATGATTTCATGGAGAAATCTTTATTTTACAAAACATGTTTCTTTATTGAGTAAAATGCATGGATAGTCCCTGTGGTTTGGTGAAATTTCACATTTAGTCCCCAACTTTTCAGAATTACACTCTTAGTCCCTGTGGTTTGACAAGTTGTTACTCGGATAGTCCTTAAAGCGGATGAAGGTTACTCGGATAGTCCCTGTGGTTTGACAAGTTGTTACTCGGATAGTCCCTGTGGTTTCGCACCCACTTAACCAGAAAAACTAACCTTTATCCGCTATAGGGACTATCCGAGTAACAACTTGTCAAACCACAGGGACTAAGAGTGTAATTTTAAAAAGTTTGGTACTAAAGGTGAAATTTCACCAAACCACAGGGACTATCCGTGCATTTTACTCTTCTTTATTTTATTCTGAGCCACTTCCGTAAGCTGATAGTGCTTCATGGCACTTTTTCTGGATCACAACAAATCACCTGAAACATGTTTGAAAAAGGTTTTGTCAGCGGGAAATACTGGTGAATCATTCTTTTTATGAAAACGACTCATTTGTTATAATTTACAGTATTAAGAGCGATTACAATGTTTCCTGATATCAAACCAACTACCCACGGTATTTTGTCACTCGACCCATTGGCCCTCTCAATGTCCAATGGTGTCTGTGGCTATGGTCCTATCACCCCTTGGCTGCCCCAATGGTGAAGATTATCAAGTAATGTATACAAAACCCCATATACCGGCTGTAACTTGGTGATTACAAAGACTTAATCCCTGTAATTATAACTTTGAAAATAAACATGCTTTTGAAATCAAATTTGATAAAAAGAGAATGACTCACATTGCAGATTTATTTGAGCAGAGCCTAGCCTACTGATTAGCCTTTTAACCTAAATTTAATAACATGCACACAACTCGGTTAGTAACTTAATACAGCATTTACGATAACTCACGAGATTAAAACCTTCACAACGAATGACAAAGTGCGATACTTAAACATCCATTGAATTAACAACGAATGACAAAGCATAAACCCTAATGTGGGCAGCACTTAAACATCCATTGGATAGTTTAATCGATCGGACATTGAATCGTAGCAGCGATCGAGTTAATACCCGGTATCGGAGCAGCGCCTCGCTAATATTATTGATATTTTTGACTTCAGAATGATATCAATTCGTTTTTACGAAAAGATTTTGACACCAGTGGATTGTGCAAGTGACGGGCTATTTATAGGTGAAATTAGGACCTTACGCGGCCCGCGTAAGCCATCATCTATATCTTACGCGGCCCGCGTGGCCGCCCAGTCTACGTATAGGGTTGCATGGTCATGGGCTTAGGCTTGACAGGTGGGTTATACGTGGCCCAGATGCTTATCCGGTCAAACTCAAGGTTGACGCGGCCCGCGTAAGATAGGGCTTGTCTCTTACGCGGCCCGCCTGAGAACCACTTTTCTGTTTTTCTTGATTTTTCATGTAGGGTAAGGTTTCAGGGGTCCGGTTTTTTACTTACGGGTATTTTTAAGGCAGTTTTGAGAGTCCTTACATTCTCCCCACCTTAATTAAAATCTCGTCCTCAAGATTTATTGGAATAAGTGAGGATATTTTCGCTTCATCTCCGATTCTAACTCCCAAGTGTATTCGGGTCCTCTCCTTGAATCCCACTTGACTTTGACAAGCACTAGTCGTTTGTGCTTGAGAAACTTGATCTTTCTGTCTTCTATTTGAAGAGGTTTCTCAACAAATTTTAATTTTTCGTTTACCTCTATATCTTGAAGAGGTACTATCAAAGATTCATCTGATAAGCATTTCTTGAGATTGGATACATGAAATACGTCATGTACTCCAGTCAATTCTTTTGGTAGTTGTAAACGATAAGCAACTGGTCCTATACGTTGGATTACTGAAAATGGTCCTACGTATCTCGGACTTAGCTTTCCTTTCTTACCAAATCGAACTACTCCTTTCCAAGGTGAAACTTTTAATAATACTTTGTCTCCTACGTGGAACTCCAACGGCTTCCGTCTATTGTCTGCATAACTCTTCTGACGATCTCGAGCAGTCTTTAATCTTTCCTTGATTTGTGTAATCTTGTCGGTCGTTTCCTGCACTATCTCAGGACCGGACAATTGACTTTCTCCTATTCCTGCCCAACAAACTGGAGTTCTGCACTTTCTTCCATACAGTGCTTCAAATGGGGCAGTTTCAATACTTGAATGATAACTATTGTTATTGGAGAATTCAATTAATGGTAAATGATCATCCCAGTTCCCACCAAAATTTATTACACATGCTCTGAGCATGTCTTCTAGAGTTTGGATTGTCCTTTCACTTTGTCCGTCTGTCTGAGGATGATATGCAGTGCTTAGATTTAGTCGAGTTCCCATGGCTTCTTGAAAACTTGTCCAAAAATGAGAAGTAAAACGACTATCTCTATCTGATACAATGGAGAGTGGAACTCCATGTAAAGATACGACTTCATCTACATACAACTTTGCCAATCTTTCCATGCTAAAGGTTTCTTTCATAGGTAGAAAGTGAGCTGATTTGGTTAATCGATCCACAATTACCCAAATCGCATCATTACCTTTTCTGGTTTTGGGTAACTTAGTAACAAAATCCATTGTTATGAGTTCCCATTTTCATACAGGCATTTCTAATTGTTGTAGTAGACCTGAAGGTTTCTGGTGTTCTGCCTTAACTTGTGAACAAGTAAGACACTTAGAGACATATCGGGCTATATCCTTTTTCATTCCTATCCACCAAAAGTTATTTCTTAAATCTTGGTACATCTTATTGTTTCCAGGGTGCATAGTATACCTAGATTTATGAGCTTCTTCTAAAATCTTATTTCTTAATTCTCCCTGCTTAGGTACCCAAATTCTTCTTTTGTGGAATCTCCAAATTCCATCTGCTCCTTGTTCTAATTCTTTAATCCGTCCCTTCATTCCTTCAGCATCATCCTTGATTGCTGTTTCCTGAATATTCCTTAATTATTCCATTAAATCTAATTGTAGATTTAATCGAAGAGCACGAACCCGATGTTGTTTCTCATGGTACTTACGACTTAAGGCGTCTGCAACTACATTTGCCTTTCCTTCATGATATTGAATATCACAGTCGTAGTCACTTAGGATTTCCATCTATCTCCTTTGTCTCATGTTTAACTCTTTTTGCCCAAATATATATCTTAAACTTTTGTGATCCGTATAGATAGTAAATTTACTTCCGTACAGATAATGTCTCCAAATCTTAAGGGCGAAAATTATGGCTCCTAATTCTAAGTCATGAGTTGTATAATTTTCTTCGTGCTTTTTCAATTGCCTTGAAGAATATGCAATTACCTTTTTGCGTTGCATTAGCACGCATCCTAATCCTAGTTTAGAAGCATCACAATAAACTTCAAAATCTTCAGTTCCTTCTGGCAAAGCTAGGATTGGAGCATTTGTTAACTTTTGCTTTAAAATCTTAAAAGCTTCTTCTTGTTTAGGTCCCCATTCAAACTTAACTGCTTTACAGGTTAGCTTAGTTAATGGTACAGCTATCTTGGAAAAATCCTTAATAAATCGTCTATAGTATCTAGCTAAACCTATAAAACTTCTAATTTCCATTGCGGATTGTGGAACCTTCCATTTGGTAATTGCTTCTATCTTAGCAGGATCTACATGAATACCTTCGTGATTCACCATATGTCCTAGGAATTGCACTTCTTGCAACCAAAATTCACACTTCGAAAATTTGTCGTAAAGCTTTTCTTTTCTTAGCAGAGTTAAGAGTGCATGCAGATGTTGATAGTGTTCATCCTGACTTTTGGAATAAATAAGTATATCGTTAATAAAAACAATTACAAATTTATCCAAATACAGTTTACAGATTCTATTCATCATGTCCATGAATGCAGCAGGTGCATTCGTTAACCCGAAGGCCATGACTGCAAACTCGTAATGACCATACCTAGTTCTGAAAGCAGTTTTAGGTATGTCTTCTTCGTGTACCTTCAATTGATGATATCCGAAGCGTAAGTCGATCTTAGAAAAATATCTAGCTCCTTGAAGTTGATCAAAAAGATCATCAATTCTAGGTAATGGGTATCGATTCTTAATTGTAACCTTATTCAGTTCTCTATAATCAATACACATTCTCATCGAGCCATCCTTCTTTTTCACAAACAACACCGGTGCTCCCCGCGGGGATGAACTAGGTTGTATGAAACCTTTACTTAGTAATTCATCTAATTGCTTTTTCAATTCTAACATTTCTGTGGGTGCTAACCGATAAGGTGCCTTGGCTATCGGTATAGTTCCTGGAATTAGATGAATCCTAAATTCTACTTCCCTATCTGGTGGTAATCCTGGTAATTCTTCTGGAAATACATCTGGGTATTCTGAGACTACAGGAATCTCCTTAAGTTCTTTACCTTTAGTGTTAATGATTACCGAAATCATATACACTATTCCTTGTTTTCGTTCATAACTAGCAACTTTCATTACTGATATGAACTTCATGGTTTTACGTGGTTTGTCTCCTGTAATCGTGATTGCTTCTCCAGTAGGTGCTTGAATTTCTACGGAATTCTTATCACAAAGGATTCGAGCATGGTTGGCTTTTAACCAATCCATTCCTAACACAACATCGAATTCAGCTAATTTCATAGGTAATAGGCTTGCATAGAATTTATGACCTAAAAGTTCTATATATCCTTCCCGCAAAACTTTATCTATTTTGACAGAATTTCCATCTGCCGTTTCGACTATAAAAATCTGCCTAAGCTGGGTTAATGGTAAGTTAAGAGCTGGGCAGAATGAAGTATTTATAAAACTTTGGTTTGCACCAGAGTCAAATAATACTTTTGCGTAAATGTTGTGAACTAAGAACGTACCGGCTATCACATCTGGAACGAGTTCTGCTTCTTGAGTAGTTAATTGGAAAGCACGAACATTCTTCTTAATGGCTCCATCGGCTGGTTTAGCTTTGTTGTCTGCTGATTTGACCAATTTAGGACATTCTGTTTTGAAATGTCCTGCTTCTCCACAATTAAAGCAGGTTATGGTTTTCTTTCTACAATTTTCTTCACGATGTCCTGCAGTTTTGCAAAAGTTGCAGTTTACATTACATCTTCCATAATGTTTCCTTTTGCAATTCCTGCAGAAAGGCAGATTTGAGGATTGCCCTGTTCCTCTTCTTTTGAAGCTGTTATTAGTACCCGTACGAATTCCTTGGGTAATTTTCTGAGCTAGTTCCTTTTTCCTGTTTTCATCTCTTGTGCGTACCAGTTCGTCAGTTAGGGTGTTAGCTAATTCCACAGCATCGTCAATAGTACGAGGTCTCGCAGCTTTAAGGATGTTACGGATTTCACTAATTAGTCCCCAAATATAGCGAGAAATGAGTACCGGTTCTGGCGAAGCCAGCGTTGGTACCACTCTAGCATATTCAAAGAATGTCGAAGTATAACCGCGACAATCTACACCCGTCATACGATGGTTTAGGAACTTATTTTCCATTTGATCGTTTTCATATTCGGGACAGAATTTTCTTTCTACAAGATTCTTAAATTCTTCCCAATCCATGGCATAAGCCCTATTTCTTCCTTTAGCTTGTAATACCGTGTTCCACCATTCTAGCGCCCCTTCTTTGAACAGATTTGACGCATATATGACCTTGTCGTCTTTGTCACATTTGCTTATTGTAATCACTGCCTCGGTTTTCTCTAACCAACGCAGTGCCGCAGTCGCTCCTTCATTGCCTGCAAATTCAGCGGGTTTACAAGCAAGAAATTCCTTGTAAGTGCAACCAGGTGTTGCAGCTTTCATTTTCTTAGGGAGCGGAGCTTGTCGTGGTTCATTATCATGATTAATATGATCATTGCCTCCATTTACGCTATTACTGAAGTTATCTTCAGAAATACGTTTACTCGGAATGATTTGTTGCGGTTCAGCAGGTTTCTGGACAGCAGCGACTATTGTCGGAATAGCATTGGCTATCCCTTGAGCAACGATATTTTCTATATCTTGCCTAGTCATATATTGATTCCCCGGGTGTTGTTCAGATTGATTAACCTCATTTACTAGTTCATTATTAGCGTTTTCCATCTGATAATTAGTTTATAAATAATTAGTATAAAATAAGAAACAATCCAATATAACAATTAATCGCACATAATTACGAAAACAAATATACAACCAAAATTGTAAATTTTTCTTTTATGTTATAGATTATATTATGCTTCCATATACATTTTTATTTTACAACCGTTTTATTATTTATTTTACACATACTGATTTTTATTAATATTATTGTTATTATACAAACACAGATTCACCACCTACTTCTCCCTCGTCAACTTGCATTTTTAATAACGATGTTCCCTTTCATCATATTTCCATGAGATTTGTCCCCCAATCTCTCGGATCCTATTCCCAGCATCCATTAGTTCTTCGCCAAAATGGCGGAGTTCAGCCATATTCTCATTACTCATCGGTGGATTTGGTAGAGGTTCTGGATCGAACCGAGGAAGAAAGGAATAAGGACTGTTGATCAGGTTTTGGAACTGCCAACCATTTGTCCACCATTCATCCATTCCTAGAGGCTGGGTGTGGATTATAGGTTCTGGGATTGCGGGGTCCAAGTTCATTGGTAATTGTGTTTCAAGAGTAGGGTATAGATTATTATTAATTGGCCTGAAGACATCACAGCTCGCCAATGCCTGATCTAATTCCTCTTGAAAAGGTAGCTCCTCAACTTGTCTAGAACTTTCCCCCACTTCCCTCTGGGTTTGCCTAGAACCTTCTCCATACTCCATTCCCGGTGGCCTAGAATCTTTTCCCAATTCCATTTCCAGTGGCCTAGAACCTTCACTGACTTCAACCCCTTTTCCTTTGTCTAAGAGATTTTCTATTTTAGGGATCTTCCTAGTTGTAGGCTTCCTCCTACGCACACGTCTCCATCCCACAAATCTCCTCCTCTTCTTGGGTTTAGGTGTCTCTGGAGGTGGAGCATTGAATTCCACAGGTTCTTCTATGTCTGGTATATACCTATTGAAATCTCTGGAAACCTCTATTTTTACTGGATAGAGATTTAGGTTTTGAAGGGCGTCAGACAAGTCGTTCATGCTGTTTAGCACATATGCAAAATTTACTAAGTTAAAATTGTATAAATAACCTTTAAATATTATTGCATACCATGTGACTACAAAACAACTAAAATTTAAAACACACTATGGTTTATTGTAAATTTATTTATTTACTGGATGGATTTTCTAGCTGGTAGGTGATATGGTTACTAAAACTGAAACAAGTTATTTAAAGATTTGCGTTTACGACTACAGTGGCTAGTATATAAAGATATGTCCATTTTTCGTCTAAATTGTCTTCCCAAGGTGATTTACTGGTTAATTCCTTGGTTTCTTGTTTAACTTTCTTTTCTCGAGATTTCTTTATTTTCTCCTTACTTTTCCTAATAATCAAATTCCTTTTATTAGGAGAAAGTGGTTCCTCATATTGTACTTTTCGCACAAATATTCCTTCTTCAGGGATTGCAAAGTGATTTGAGGGTTTGGTTTGGGATGAACTTCCCTTCTCGTTGGATGACCTATCTAATTTAAGATAGATATTGGAAAGCTTTTGCTTACCCATACTGTAACTAACAAATAGACAGTTAATAAAACACATAAGCACAGAATAGCAATTAATAGTATTAAGTATTTTCTAAATACTTAATTGGCTTAAATCAGTGGCTCTGATACCACCTTTTTCTGTCACGGCCCCCGACTCGGTTTTACCGGTTTCAGGAGCCGCGGGACAGAAAATCCCGTGGTATTAATTTAACAGCGGAAGTTTTCTTCAGGATCTTTTTAAAACTGCAATTTCCCGATTTATTTTATTTCACAACTCGGGATAAAACCCCGGTAATTTACATTCATATGATTTCATGGAGAAATCTTTATTTTACAAAACATGTTTCTTTATTTTATTCTGAGCCACTTCCTTAAGCTGATAGTGCTTCATGGCACTTTTTCTGGATCACAACAGATCACTTGAAACATGTTTAAAAAAGGTTTTGTCAGCGGGAAATACTGGCGAATCATTCTTTTTATGAAAACGACTCGTTTGTTATAATTTACAGTATTAAGAGCGATTACAATGTTTCCTGATATCAAACCAACTACCCACGGTATTTTGTCACTCGACCCATTGGCCCTCTCAATGTCCAATGGTGTCTGTGGCTATGGTCGTATCACCCCTTGGCTGCCCCAATGGTGAAGATTATCAAGTAATGTATACAAAACCCCACATACCGGCTGTAACTTGGTGATTACAAAGACTTAATCCCTGTAATTATAACTTTGAAAATAAACATGCTTTTGAAATCAAATTTGATAAAAAGAGAATGACTCACATTGCAGATTTATTTGAGCAGAGCCTAGCCTACTGATTAGCCTTTTAACCTAAATTTAATAACATGTACACAACTCGGTTAGTGACTTAATACATCATTTACGATAACTCATGAGATTAAAACCTTCACAACGAATGACAAAGTGCGATACTTAAACATCCATTGAATTAACAACGAATGACAAAGCATAAACCCTAATGTGGGCAGCACTTAAACATCCATTGGATAGTTTAATCGACCGGACATTGAATCGTAGCATAGATCGAGTTAATACCCGGTATCGGAGCAGCGCCTCGCTAATATTATTGATATTTTCGACTTCAGAATGATATCAATTCCTTTTTACGAAAAGATTTTGACACCAGTGGATTGTGCAAGTGACGGGCTATTTATAGGTGAAATTAGGACCTTACGCGGCCCGCGTAAGCCATCACCTATATCTTACGCAGCCCGCGTGGCCGCCCAGTCTACGTATAGGGTTGCATGGTCATGGGCTTAGGCTTGACAGGTGGGTTATACGTGGCCCGGATGCTTATCCGGTCAAACTCAAGGTTGACGCGGCCCGCGTAAGATAGGGCTTGTCTCTTACGCGGCCCGCCTGAGAACCATTTTTCTGTTTTTCTTGATATTTTATGTAGGGTAAGGTTTCAGGGGTCCGGTTTTTTACTTACGGGTATTTTTAAGGCAGTTTTGAGAGTCCTTACATAATGTCCGTCCATTACGTTTGTATAACGTCGATCAATTAGGTAAATTATTTATTTATTAAAAAACATGTATTACACATGTGTACACGTGTTTGTATTACGATGTGAACTGTATATATCATTAATTGTTAACATGTTTGTATTTTCAATATAATATGTTGTTTTTTTATTGTACGTATGTATGTATGTATGTATGTATGTATGTATGTATGTATGTTTACATGTTGTGTGTGTGTGTTTGTATGTACGTATATGTCCATATTTTAAATATATTAATATAATGCATACGTGCAATGTTTTTTCTTATTTGACTGTAATTTTCGTGTTCATATTGAAGGAGATATAACCAGCCATGTATATATAACAACTGACGGAACAACGTTCTAGAAACCTTTGGTGTCTCCTGAATATACACCTACTATCGGAATGGTTTTTGACACATGGAGCGACGTTGAGAATATGTACAAGTATTATGCTGAGAGGTCTGGGTTTTCTGTACGTTTGGGTGCCATGAAGAAAAATGGAACTGTTGTTACACATAGGTATATGCAATGTACCAGATCCAGTAAAGCTAAGCAAACACAACTTGAATCGATGGACCCTAGTGCTTTTAAAGTATCTCGAAGTAGCAGCTACAAAGTTATTGACTGTAGGGCGCGGCTAAAGCTTAAAGCTATCTCAGGCACTACAAAATTTTTCATTTATGGTTTTATTGAAGCTCATAATCATGGATTGGTCGACAAGGACAATCTAGACTTTACCAGAAAAAGGAGGAAACTTAGTTATGACAACCAGAGGTTCATTCACAAACTAAGCTTGAACAAAATTGGCCCTAATGTCGCGCATAAGATTCGAGCTTCGTTAAAGGGTGGGCACCATAACGTACAAGGAACTGTAGTAGAATTAAAAAAATTCACTAAAGATCTACGGTCGTTTATCGGCAAGAAGGATGCACAAATGGTGGTTGATACGTTAAAAGCCCGTATGATAAATCTGCCAAATTTCTTTTTTGAATGTGTGGTGGTTGACGGTGAGTTAAGATCATTGTTCTAGGCTGATGACATATCCAAATGCAGTTACGAAGCCTTAGGATATGTGTTAGGTTTTGATGCAACATATCATATGAATCAGTAAGTTTTCTCTCTTTATTATGTTGCATAAATGATACGAACACTGTGGTTACAATCAGTTACATTGTTTTGTTGTATTACATCTATGTAATAACGATTTCATTTTACTAATGAATGTATTACTGATGTTATGTTTGTCATATTACACTAAATTCATTGTTTTATGTTGTTTTGAAGGTATAACATGATATTTGTTCCGTTTACCGGTGTCAATCACCATAAAAAGTGTGTCACCTTTGGTGCTGGGCTATTATACGATGAAACAATTGGTTCTTACATGTGGTTACGTAACACATTCCTTAAAGCTCATAACAATAAGCAACCAATGTTGGTGTTGATCGATCAGGATGCTGCGATGAAACAAGCAGTTTCTGGTGTATTCAATAAGTCTATTCACCAACTGTGTATGTGGCATATTGTTAGGAAAATTCCTGCAAAGGTATGATATTATTTTTACACACATTCATCTACATACGTGTAATAGTTGTATACTTTCATGTCATTCATTTATGTTTGTGATTTTTTATATTCAGATTGCATGTGATGTATTGGAAAATATAGACTTGAGAGCTGCTATACATAAGCTGGTGTGGAATTTGTTTATCACACCTAAAGAATTTGAAGAACGATGGAATTTGCTTATGGAAGGGTTACACTTGAAAGAAAATAATTGGCTGAACGAGATGTATGAGATTAGGGATCAATGGGTTCCGTGCTATTTTAGGGACGTGCACATGTGTTGTCTAATGAAAACCACCTCGAGGTGTGAGAGTTCGAATTCCCTGTTCAAAACAAATTCTAGTGGAACAAACACGCTCGTGCAATTCTTGATGCGTTTCGACACAACAATTGATGGGCAACGGTACACTCAACGCAGAATGGAGTTCGAAAGTAACACAATAGCACCATCAATGCCGAAGAACGTGCCTATCAAAAGACATGCCTCGGAATTATATACACATACGCTGTTTTTGGAGGTGCAAAAAGAGATATATAGAGGCATGACATTCTGCTATATTGCTTCAAAAACCCCAGAACTTGATGGGGTAAAAATTTATACCATTGTTCATACTAACAGGCACTACAAAGATATTAATGAATTTGAGGTAATTTGGCTTATTATATGGTTGTATTACATATGTTCATTATAATTATCAATGGTATGTTTTTTAACATTTGTAACCTATACACATGTGATGCAGGTCAGTTTTGATACACGTGATAGATCGGTTTAATGTTCGTGTATGGGTTATACGCGCCTTGGCTATTTGTGTAGGCATGCCTTTTGCGTGTGTAGATACAACCAGGTTGATGAAATTCATGTTCAGTATCAACCTGGTAGATGGAAACGAGACATATTGCCAAGGAGGGTTTTTAGCATGTCAAACAGGTATTCTGCTGATACAGACGCAGAATCTGTAATCTGGAATGAGATTTTTGATTTGGTCATTGAGTGTACTGATCGTTTAAGGCGTAATATTGGTAAACTTTCTGAGTTATCTGGGGAAATTAAAGAAATTAGGAATCGTGTGTTTCGTGAATTCCCAACCGAACCAGTGTGTAATAAGACATCAACTGTGATCAGTGACCTTCTCAAACAGCCTGAAGATATGGAAGTCTCGATAAATCCGCCACAAGGCATCCGAAACAAAGGGTGCGGTACCAACCATCGACTCATTGGTCCTGGGGAAAAGGCTATTGTTAATAGTGCTAAAACTACTAGGCTGTGTGGAAAATGCAAGAAATACGTTAATGATCATGACTCACGTAATTGTGAAAAAGTTCGGGCTGCAAAAGTAGCCGCGGCTGCTGCTGCGAAAGCTGGTAATGTTTCCGTTCCAGAAGATGCATGTAATGTTGGTGCCATTGATTCGTCTAACGGTGATACATCTGTTGGACCATCCTCTTGCATATGTACTCGGGCCACTAGAAGATCCACCATACGTTCGTCCGACCCGCTTGATGAGTGATTTGGTTTATACAATATTGAGACTTGTTTTACATAATAAGCAATGTGACTCTTATATTACACATGTGCATCGAATAAATTTCGTGGGATTATGGATTTTTTTTTTCTAGTATTACACATGCATCCTGTTTATGATGACATGTTTTTATGGATTGTGTTACATGTTTAAACTTGATTTTATGCTGCATAAGCATACACGGTGTTACATATTTTGACGTTATATTCAATATGATATTATACTACATGTATGCATTACTTGTCTTATGTTAACATCGACTTTGAACTTATATTACACGTCTGATGGATTTGTTCACAATCATTTTATATGGATATTTCATATGATCTTGCTATTATATTCCAAATAAAATTATTCAGAACAATCTAAGTCATGATACATTCGTTTTTTTATATAGTTATGTAGTTGTATTTCATGTGTGCTGTATAACGTTACCGTAAAATTATGATATGTTACATTAAAGTTTTGATTCGTTTTTCTTTTGTATGATACTTTTTGCTAAAACATTCCACATGTGAAATGCATACAACTGTCAACACCGATAAACATTCGTATCTAATATAGATGCTAGAATTCAAACGTGCATAAAGCATAATATGTCTTTCCCAATCATGTTATACTAATAATATTGTATCAATCATGACATCTAAAGATTGTATCAATACGAGATACTAGTCAAAAGCAATATCGAAATGATAGTGTTTCACATGTGTGTTCGATTTTCCATCTATCCTTTATTTGTTGCACCGTCCAATTCATTTCTTTTTTGGCAGTGTTCGCTTCATTCTTTGCATCCACTATAACCTTTTCTTTGAACACGTTTGCATCAGAAAGCAGGATTCTTGCGCAATATTTCATCATGAGGTTGTTTATTTGGCTTTGTTGCATTGATTCCCTGTTGTTGAATCCGCATTCAAACGGTTTGTTCTGTCCATAGTATAACTCCATATGCCGCATGGCGAAAATCCCGCAGTCAGTGAAGTTGTCTCTTGTTGCCCAGCCAATCTCTTTCTTTGACAGTGTTACACTTGATAATGCTTGTGCACTCGGGTGTTGGACACTACGCATGTAAGCACATACGATATGTTTCTGCCAATAATAAACTATATGTTAGGTGATATCAACATCCACATTGAAATGGTGCATATGTGTATCGCTATTTAATGTCATTGTCATTACCGTTAATAACTTACAATCTTGTTTGGTGTGCCCTTTGACGTGAAGCTGTTACCATCTTTCATCGATACCCAAGCAAATTTTGGATGCATATTGTCTATCACTTCAATTGAAGGCTCCCTCAAGTCAAAGCATACTAGGTAATAGTGGTGACTTTCCAGTACAGGAATCACAACTACATCATATGATTTCAGATCAAGTCTGTCGGCGTTACGTTCAAGAACTATTAACAGGTTCTTTTTGAATGCTGCTGTCCTTGCCTCCACAGTATGCTTTCTGTTTAGCATCCATCCATTCTGTTTTGTTATTAAAAAAAAACAAAAACAAAACACGTTTGAATATATTTAATACTAATGGTAAAAATTTGTTTATCATATAATACTTACAATTGTCGACTTTAACAAAACAAACGTTTAGGTCCATCCTTATTTTTCAAACCTTCTTGATGATTCAAAACACCCGCCCAACAATCTATAGCACATGTGTACAGTTGTTTTCCTGGAATAGGGTGTGCTAACAGAAACGCTCTTGTTTCTAGTCCGTATGTAGTTGCGAAAATATCTTTCCTGCATACATACGTTCACATCAGTTACATATGTGAGTCATAATTATAGTTTGCAAACTTCATAATGCATAAATGTAATAAAACTTACAAGAACAGTCTTTCGACTTCTTTCTTTTCTGCTTCTATTTTTGTTGCCTTCAGTTCCTTTTCCATTTGTTTTTGTTCTGCTTTTGCATCTTCTTCTTACATTGCTCTCGTTTTCTTTTTCGTTGAATTATTTTCTTGAGTTTTTGCCGTTTTTCTCCATCATTTTTGTCATGGGCGATTGCCAACATATACGACCATATCAGTTGTTCGTCGTCGTTCAGTTTTTCATTGATGTCTACCGGCTGATTAATAGATGCGCTTTGTTGATGCTCAGCAGATTTTAAGTTTATTTCACCCGATATGCTCCCAGACTCTTGTGAACCAATGCCGAGATCAAAGTTTTGCATTGAGCTATCATGTTCTTTCTTCTTTTGCACATGTTTAACTTTGTTCATTTTTGCAATGATTTCTCCAATATTTTCTTCAAAAAACTGTGTCCATCCAGTTTGTGTTACATGTTCATTGATATCAATCACTTCTTTGTATATTGTTTTTTATTTTTGTATGCAGTTTTGTATCTCAGGTACGTCCGAGAAAGCCAAACATGCATCACACAACGCTTTTTCTAATATTTTTTTGTCCCCCGTGATGCGATCGAACAGAGCGTCCAGTTTTGTAACATGTCCCTGTTGATATTACAAGATAAGTCTGTAGCACACGTGTGGAGTATATACATACATATATATATATATAATACATGTTTGGATAAATGTATACAATAACGTACCGTCAAATCAGCTGGATTACTCGTATCATTATAAAGCATTATCTCGTTCAAATTGTTTTCTGTGACATGTTCAGACATGTCGTTTTTTGGATAAACGTATTGATCTCTTAACTTGCCCATGCCAAAACCTCCATTTTTCAATTCAATTTTCTCCCTCTTTCGCAACTTTTCGATTGTCCAGAATTCAAGCGGGCTCATATGTCGATCAACATTTATTGGAGGGACATTCGTTCGATCAACGTACAACAGCTGTTCACATGTGTAACATAAAACAATTAGAACATATTTATCAGTTGATACATATGTGAATCACACGTGTGAATTACAAATGCACATACATCACAAGTGAATTACAAGCACATTTTTTTATATTACATGTTAACTATAACACAATTCATATCACATGTGTAATACATGTCATATTACACGTGAAATTGGATTAACATGCACATGTGATCATTATAATAATAACAAACGTAAATTGTGAATTACAGTTACACACACACACACATGTGCGCGTATATAAAACATGTAATACATACCGTGAGGATTGTTAACGCGCCTGTGAAGAAACAATTGTTGTCACACCTTCTCCATGTTTTTTTGCATTTCTTGATCGAATTGACGATGTACGCGCACCAATCAACATGTTGTGGGTTTATTTCATCTGTCATATGGTGTAGGAAATTAAGATCACACTTTCCTTGGTCTTGAATTTCAACAAATGTGCTCATGAATAATGTCAAAAAATTTAGTTTGAACATTATTCCATCATCATCTCCGTTCTCCTCTATGTTTTTTGATATGGCTGAAGGTGTAACGTAACTTCCCTTTTACATGTTTCTCAATTCTTTTGTAACCCCAACAAAATTTTTCTTGTATTGGAATGTCTCCAGATATATACCATTGTTTCTTATCCCCAGAAGGTTGTGGATTGCATCCCCATCAACCTTAATCTTAACAAATCCTGCATTGATCTCCATATTGTCCGTGTCAAGATTGTCAACTACGTAATGGCCCAACCTCCCAGGTATGCCGTCGTTTTGGATTGATAGAAGTTTACCAAACCTAGGCTTCTAACAGCTTCTTTCTGTTTCTGTGTCATACCCTTTATCGCTATACACAGTTGTCTCGGGGATACACGTGTTCATATCGAACACCAATTACTACCGTTTGTAACCTTCATTTTTTTTACCCTTGGGTGTGTTTTTTGCGTCTTTTTGTTCTTCGTCAATTGTTTTCGAGCGTATTGACTTCCTCGGCCTCAGTTTTACGGTAACAGATCCTTCGTTTTCTAGGTTGTCATTTTTAACATCGGGTGCATTTGAGCGTTTCCTTGTTTTTTTGGATTTAATATGCACACCTGCAAAAAAAATCAGACGTGTGCAATACATGTTATTAACATACCATAATATTATATTTAAATGGTGAACATGTGTTATGCTTGTAACACGTTATGACGTTACATTAATGGTGCACGTGTGCATTGGATGCACATTCAATCACATGTGTAATATAACACATACAACATATAATCACACGACAACAGATAGAACATATAGATATAGGGAAACACAGAAATTAGGGATGAATCCACTGTATTTTGTTATTCACTGTTAACAGTATTTGGCAGTAATTCGCGACCAACTAACTAACTATTAACTACAATTACAACTTTAGTCCATGCGTTTCACAAAATGTCACACCCTAACCGATGGCGGAAACATCGGGGCATGGCACTGAGCGAAACAGATTGTCCAGAAGTTTCCATAATAATTATCATTACCAATTAATTTAAAATAGCATGTCCCATACCATGTCTTAAAAGGCAAACAAATTATTACAGACAAAATCTAGTCAAGTAGTTCTGTTCCGACAACTCAGATTTTCATTAGTACAGACAACTATTTGTTGGTTTCTAGGACTCTTTCCTAGCCTTGATTTCCAAGAAAATAGACACCTTAAGCACCTGCCACATACGTTAAAGTAAAGGTCAATACACATAGTGTAAAGGTGAGCATACAAGATTGATAATATCATATAGAGTTCGAAATCGTTTACGCATAACCAGCACGTACACATAGTGAAATGAAGCACGTTAGTTATCAACATAGATCCATCGATACCAATGACTGCGGGTTGACTGCCTGAGGCAGTTCGCAATACATGATTACCACCGCAATCCATGCAAGTAATTGTCCTTAACAACCCCCGCGAACAGGTGCTGAGTCCAAACTATAGTACTATCGTTGCTAAGGCAGGTAGACAGCATTCCATGTGTAAACATAACAAACAAGCATTCATAAGCCACGTATAACATGCAATAACGGTTAGCGTTCAAATAGTATTGAGTAGTGTGTTCGTTGTGATTTGAATATTCGTAACGTATGTAACACCCAAAAGTGCGTAAAGCAAAAAGGGATCGAGTATACTCACAACGATTGATGGATTGAAGGGAGCGCTAGAGAGTAGGGTTAGCCTGATCAGAATGATAGCATAACGATAAGTGACGCGTAAAACGATGCAACGTACAAGTAAGTCGGATAGCAGTTCTGTAGGATCGAGAATCGATCTAAACGAGTCAATCAGAAGAGTTCAATCCATATCAAAGGCGGAATTCAATGATATAGACTTGATTACAGCTTGATATTCACTCTAATTGTCTTGTTTATTGATAAAATAGCTTTTTACAGCCTGGAGACACTTCGGCAGCACCTCGGCACCGGAATCAGAATTGTTACAAAAGAAATGAACAGGACCACTATATATAGACTGCTCATTCCGTGCGAAATAGGCAAGACCCATTTCATGCGAAATGGACAGTGTCCATTCCGTGCGAAATGGCCTTGTTCCATTTCGTGCGAAATGGTTACAATCACACTTTTCTCGTATTTCATGCCCTGATCTTTCTAATCTAATACAAGACTCAATACAAGACGAAGTCGATAGACATATGCACCAACAGACTCCCCCTTGGATGTCGACGAGTCTTCAGTACAAATCTTTAGAAAGTCGAGTCTTCAATCTTTATTAGTCTTCGCGTGCTCTTCCAAAGTATCTGACAGTTGTAAGCATCCTCAATCTCTATCTCTATCTTCTATCATCAGCTAACCTCCCCCTTGAATATTAATCTATTCTTCAAAACTAGAATCGCAACCTGTCTCTTGAGCTTTCTAATTCTCTTGATTAGATCTCTTGATTCCTTAAGTTCTTCAGCATCAGTAGTTTGGTTAATTATCAGGAATCAAATCTGGCTCTTGCCTCTTCAGACTCCCCTTTTGCTAGCAGACTCCCCCTTAAATTGTTCCGGGATCGCAATCTGACTTAGCTCTTGTTCTAGAATCGAAACCTGGCTCAAACTCTGCTCAGGCTTTATGGTCGGGGACATGCACAAATCTCTACCAAACAATAAATTTCACAAATTTATCAATTTGACAAATTTATATACCACTTGTAGAATTTTGTCCAAAATGATTTAACATTTATAAACACTGATGACCATTTGAAAGAATAACATTCAGATTTGACAATTTTCAATTCAAAAACTTTTCTCATTTCAAACATACTCTCCCAAACCTTGTTCATCATGTTTAGCACTCGAAATTTTGAAAATCAGCTCTTCAACATCAGTTGTCAAAAATCTTTTTGTATTTTTCAAAATTTTATGCTAAAACACACTTAAACTCTTTTTGGATTTTTGTAATGAAATGCAGTAAAGAAATATTTACAGACTATATTTTTGTGAGTTTGTGTAAGAGGATCATATCAGTTTTTGAGACAAATCACTAGCACCGTTAAGCTTTAAACATTTTAAGTTCTAAATGATTCACTTAGATTGTCAGTATACTGATCCACTTAAATTTTCACACAAAGTTCAACTGATTCGAGATACGAGATTAGTGTTTTAAGGACTTAAACTTATTCGTGTGTCCCACCTCAGAATATACTCCCGTATCCAGATCCCAATATTCAGTCTTATAGGTGAGTATACCTAGATGATATCTGTAAGGGGTTAAATGCGAGACCATGAGAGCTCAGGCTATTTCTTCCGCAAAATCAGAGAGATGATGGTTCGACTTTTGGTGTGTTCCCTTTAGAGAATTTTTTTTTCAACAACACATGATTAGCATTTTGCAATGTTTCATCATTTTTTATGCTGAGGGTGGTGCTATATTTCAAGCAAGTGTAAAGTATTATACGGGGACTAGGCCATTGCTTCCACAAAATCAGAAGTCCCGGGATAATACCCTAGATATCACTAAGCATAAAGACCTAGTATCTCAGAAAGAAGGGTCTTTCAAACAAGATTTCGGGGGTTACCCATATATCCGAGAGATGTTCCCCATGAAATAAGTAAGTTTGAATTTAGGTTTATATCTCGAACACAATCTACTAAATGTATAAAAACCTACTGGCATATCATCAGTGAGACCGTTTATCACATTTTAACTTTCCAATTCTTTAGCGTGCTGTGATAGTCCACTGATGTACTATCATTTCCTCTTTTTCACAACAAAACTCTTTTTCATTTTCTCATGTTTTTGGATTTTTCAAATTTTATCATGTTTTTTGATTTTTCAAATTTTCGAAATTTCTAAAAATTTTTACTCCCCCTAAAATAAAAAATATAATTCAATTTTTATTTTCTGGGAAAATTTGAAAACAAACTATACAAAGTAAAGTGACAACTGACATGAATTGCTTCAAATCGCCATCCACTTGGCATAAACAATCAGAACTCCCCCTGACAACAAACTATTTTCCCATTATGATTTCAAAACACTTAAGTTTGTTTTAATCAAATGGTTTTTCCGAAAAATAAGTTTTGTTGATTTCACTTGTAAAATCGGGGTTATGATCATCACTTTGTTTTTCAACCATTGTATGACAGTTAAATCAAGTTTAACTTAATGACCTTGATTAACTCCTTGTAGGTACTCATCAATAATACCACTTGTAAAAATTTGACAATTTTCGAAATTACTACCACTTGTAGGTCGAAATCACTTTCATGAATTTCTCAAGAAAGATGCAGATTCCTACTCCACAATTACCAACCTGGGAGTTCCGACAAGTCAGGGTTTTTACATATGAAATACTGACACCCAAGCCTGACCAGCCTTAGGTGTGACCTTTTCAGTTTCACTCGAGGTTTGAACATTTCTTTTTTCTTCATAAAAATCTTTTACCCCTTTGGCCTTACCCTCGACCATTTTCCCAAAAATATGTTTTACTTTTCCACTAAAAGCCTTTTCGACATCAAAATCTTTCTTTTCAGAATAGAATTAAATCGAAATCTCTACCTTTCCAACTTTTTGTTTGAAATTTTCAGTCCGCAATGGTGGAAAGTTTGCCTCATCCATTGGCGGAACTAAATTTTCTCTTTTTAGCTCAACTTGTGGCTCCTCTGACTTTGACGAATCAGATTCATCACCATATTTAACATCTGATTTCTTAACAACCCACTTTTGGTTGTCAAGATTCACCCTTTTTTTGTAAAACCGTTCAGAACTCTCTCCTCAACTTCATATGTCGAATTTTTAAACACTTTGAATTTTTCAGTTGGTGGTTCGGTTTTATCAATCACTTTTTCTTTGAGTTTAGAAACAACTTCCTGTTTTGTGTTGGTTGCCATTGGACAGTTCCAGGCGATGTGACCAACTTCTTGACATCGATAACAGGTTCTTGTCTCCCTTTTCTAATTAGCTCCATTCTTTTCAAACTTTTGTTTTTCTGCAAAAAATGCTTTGTTCGACTGCTTCCAGAATAAGCTTTTCTTCTCTTCCTCAGAACTTGCACCTGAAACAAATATTGTTTTTGTTTTAGAAATTTTCTCATTTTTATGATTTTCGGATGGAATAAACCCTAAACCTTTCTTTTTAAAATTATTGTTATGGTTTGGTTTCTTTCGAAAACCAGAACCAGAACTGTAACCTTTTTTCTTGTTCAATCTTTGTTGAACTCTTGAAGTGTATTTCTTAGGTTTTACAGTAAGATTTAAATCTTTTATTTCAGAAATATTAATTTCTGTTAATTTGAAAACCTTTTTGATCTGTTCTATTTGAACACTTCTTATTGGAAATTCTTCATCAGAATATAATTTCTCTGAATCATTCAAAGTATATGGCACTTTGATTGATTCATCATTCAAATTATTTTTTGATAACAAATTTTTTTTATTGTAAACCAGTTTGACCGACGATTTTGGACGGTCAACTGATGAACTCGAACTCTTGGATTCGGATTTTGACTCTGACTCCTCATCTTTATGCAACACCTGATCGACCACTTTCTTTATTAACTCAGACTCATGATCAGTGTCAGACGATGTGAACATGATGTCAATATTTTCTGGTAAATCATCAGTTGTTTCGGACTTTAACTTTATATTGAATGCCTTTTTTACTTGCTCCTCATTTGGTTTTCTGGGAGAATAACCTTCCCAGATCGGAGGCGGACACTTGTTATAATTTGCACTCTGTTTCTTACCAGTATCCTTCTCTTCAGTCTTCTTTTCTTGAAATGCTTCAAAACCTACAACAATTGGATAAATTCTATCAATCAAATAATCAGAACTAGAATAACTTTGCAATAATCGTCTGATTCTTTCATTCTCTATCTTTTCTGTCTCAAACTCTTGCTTTAACTTTGCACACTCCTCAATGTAATGATTTCTCGCCTTCTGTTTAGTCATCATCACTGCATTCATCATGGTTAAGGCATCTTCTCTTTCTGAATTCGTGTTTTGCAGACTATTCACCGTTCTGTTTAACACATCATATGATTCTTTCACATACTTAACATCGAACAATAATTTTTCTTTCATCTTGTCAAGTTCACTATACTTCTCATCTTTCTCCTTACACTGTTTGCATGGTTCCAAACATTTTAGACAAGGTTTCGTAATCTCAACTATTTTCTCAACTTCGATAATCTTTTCAACTTCGACTAGCTTTTCAAATTCAACGACTTTCTCAGCTTCAACTACCTTCTCAGCAACTTTAACTTCTTTACTCTATTCATTCTTCACTTCCTGAGCAACCTTTTCACATTTTACCTTTTACTGTTCGTTTGCTGCTCGCTTCTCCTTTAGCTTCTCCAATCTATCTGCAAAATAAAATTTAAAACTTTCAGGAGATAATTGAGTTTTTCCAATGTTTATATGTATTTCTTCTTCATCATCACTGTTATCAGTTGATGATTGGTCAAAGACTTTTTTCTTTTCTAAGCTTTCTTCTGAAGAAACAAACTCACCATCTTGAATTTTCTCACTGTTGACAACCATATCCATCCATTCTTTCATCAAGTCTGGTTCTTGAACTATTTGTGCAATGAATGCTCCCAACTTTGTACCAGGCGGAATGTATTTATCCCAGCTAAAACCTTCTACCACTTCTTCATCATCTTGACCTATTATACCATAATAAGCTCTCTTTGTTGACTCTTCCATCGCCTTTTTCCTTCCATCTTCAATTGCTTTTGATGATGATGGTAGTTGAGCAACTTGTTGATATATAGCTTTCCGATAATAATCATTGTTCCCGAACGGATTTTGTGCTCCACCATCTTCTCGATTGGTACATTCCCTTTTGAAATGTCCTTTTTCCCTACATCGAAAACAAGTAACTTTAGATTTATCAAAACCTAAAGTAGAAACATTAGCATCACGAAAGTCATCTCTTCTTGTAATTATCTTAAATTTCTCAGCTCTCCTCAACACACTCGCTAAACACCATTTAATATCCATTAGCTCCATTTCCTCAGCATCAATCTGATCGTAATCCTCTTTTGTCAACATAGGATTTCTGATCCTTCCTACAACCAGACCCTCATATGATTCTAACACTGTAGCTAGTAACGCCTTATGACCTTTAGCCACTTCTTCATAGAAATTTTGACCATTCTGAAGATGCAATGCGATGTTGCAGTGTAAGACATGACCATTACTGCTGTTTGAGCTTTGGAACTGGTGACTTGAGGTTGAAACGTTTGGACTAACATTCGAGTATGAAGAAAATCCACTGTTGCTGATTGGACTTTGATTAACTGATCCAGATGAATTTTCTGCACTAAAAGCAGTTTGGATCTCCGGACTTGCTTCAACATTCTGAACATTCCCTTTGTAATACAACTTGAAGTCTTGTTGACCACTTGAACTGTTCATTCTAGCAATCTTTTGTTGTTCAAGATCTTGTCCTTCAATTTTTTCAATGAACTGTGAAATTGTCAATTTATCATATTCTCCAGTGTTCTTTAAGATCATCAAATAAGTGCCCCATTCTTTCTGAGGTAAAGCATCAGCTAATTTTTCAACCCATTCTTCTCGATCTTTGTTGATATCCAACAGTGACATTGATCGAACCAAATGACAATATCTTTCAATGAGCTTCTTTGTAGTTTCACTCGACAAACTAGTAAACAGATCCAATTCTTTCTTTAACAGTGATTTCTTGCTCCTGATCATCTCCGTACTACCCTCAAACTTAATTCAAAGTGCTTCCCAAATCGAACGTGAAGTATTATCATGTTGAAGTAATATGAAAATGTCTTCTTTCACAGCTTGGTGGAGTAGACTAATCATCATCTTTTCTACTTTATACATGTCTCTCTCTTTGACCGAAAATTCAGAAATAGTTTTGACAACACCCATATCTGTACGAGGTTTAACATACTTTTTCTCAATACACTCCCAAGACATCAAATGGGTTGCTTGAACCCAATTTTCGAACCGGTCTTTCCAACCATAGTATTCTTCAATGCCCATTAGCTTTGGAGGTTTCTGTAACGTTCCAGTTTCATTTTCCATGTTTACATTCTGAGCAATTGTAACAGGAGTACTCGGGGCAGTAGCAAACGCGATGTAAAATTCTTCTTCCATGTTTCGATAATATGTTTCACAAAAACACACTTTCAAACTAAATGAATCCTCACACGAAATGCACCCTTCAAACAAAATGCCTTTCAAACGATATGAATCTTACATGAAATGAACTACTCAAGCAAAATGGAACTCTGGTGCGAAATAAAATTTTCAAGCGGAATGACCTCTTTCACGCGAAATGGCTGATTTCGTACGGAATGGTACTACTTTCAAACGAAATGGCAATCTGGTGTGAAAAGGAATCTCGTTTCGTGCGAAATGGATCCAACTCAAACGAAATGGTGATTTCGTACGAAATGAAGTAATAGTTTCACACGAAATGGGCTATTTCGCACGAAATGCTGCTGATGTCATCCAATCGGCCATGTTTTTAAGCGAAATGAACAGTTTGAACAAGTTTTAGGTCGATTTTAGGTCTAATTCTTTCAAGGATTGTTTAAAAAAGTGTTTCGCACATTATATGTGAAATTCAATTCATTTTAACCGTGAAAACTTGTTAATTTTGAAAAAGAAGATGTAGAAGTCAGAATTTAGAAGAAATCAAGCTGAATTTGGTAAGAACTCTTCCTCCTGAGCTCTGATACCACTTGTAGGATCGAGAATCGATCTAAACGAGTCTATTAGAAGAGTTCAATCCATATCAAAGGCGGAATTCAATGATATAGACTTGATTACAGCTTGATATTCACTCTAATTGTCATGTTTATTGATAAAATAACTTTTTACAGCCAGGAGACACTTCGGCACCGGAATCAGAATTGTTACAAAAGAAATGAACAGGACCACTATATATAGACTGCTCATTCCGTGCGAAATAGGCAAGACCCATTTCGTGCGAAATGGACAGTGTCCATTCTGTGCGAAATGGCCTTGTTCCATTTCATGCGAAATGGTTACAATCACACTTTTCTCGTATTTCGTGCCCTGATCTTTATAATCTAATACAAGACTCAATACAAGACAAAATCGATAGACATATGCACCAACAAGTTCGATCGGATGGTAGTCTGATCGGACGGCCAGTCGTGCGGATGACAATCCGTTCGGATGGTTATCCGGTCTGAAAGTAGTCCGGTCGGATGACTATTCGAGTAGATTGTTTCTTCCTTTGAGAAGGATGTGTTTGTGTATGATGGCCTGAATTTTGAAGTTTTCGTTGTAGCATTTTGAAAACATTGAAGTATCTCTACCTTTCAGGTCGGTCGATCGGACGATTGTCCGATCGGACGGCAATCCGATAGGTTGACACTTCAGTGAGAACAAGTTCACAGCAGGGCGGTCACTCGGTCAGATGCCCATCCGTCCGGTTGGCAACCCTGTTACTAAACATGTTGAAGGTTGTTTAAGTGCTAAAGTCCAAATGTCTCATGATTCGGGTGGCTGTCCGTTCGGATGGTAGTCCGGTCGGACAACAACTCGTTCAACAACCAGACTTCAATCGTTGGAAAAATGGTTAAGTGTGGGACCCAAGGTGCAAGTCGTTCGGACAGCCGGTCGCTCGGATGGCTGCCCGTTCGGACAGTAGTCCGATCGGACGGCACTCCGTCCTGGTTGTTCCGTTCGTCTTACACTTGGCCGTTTTAATTGTTTGTCGTGTTATCGAGATGTGTTGATATCGTGCCAACCAACAGAGTCCCATCCTTTGCCCTAGTGACCCGACCGAACAGGAATCACCCAAATTCGGGCAGTTCACCGGTTCTGGACGATGGCTCTCGGTTAACCCGGAATCGATAATCTCATGGATAGAATACGGGTCTTGAACCAACATAATCACAAGAATGAGTAGTAAGTCGGCACGAGCTCCGATTATATCGGTTTTGAGTGCATTGAGTGTAAAAGAGTTGAAAGAAAGTTGTAAAACCTTCTCTCGATCCTTTTCACCGTGAATATGTTTAGATCTATGAAAGATCTTTGTTAGTTTATGTGGAAATCGGTTAGATCTAAGTTGTTCTTGGTGGATTGAGGCTAAAACATGAAGTTCTTCAAGAACACATGATGACGTCATCCTAGAACACCTTGAATCTTGATGATTTCACGGTTAAAAGTTAAGATTCAAAAGATAGAAAGGTGTAGGAGTGCGTGTAGATTAAGAAACTACAAGATTTAGGACGAGATCTTACCGGAATCGTGAGAAATCTGAAGAAAAGTGAGGAAAACTAGCTGGTCGGACGTGACTTGCCAAAAGTGGAAAGAATAAAAGTGACAAGGGGTATTTATAGGATTCCCAAAAATGGAAAGGGTCTGGTCGGTCGGATGGCATCTCGCCCGGATGGCAGTCCGGTCGAATGTCACCTTAATCGGATGGTAGCCCGGTCGGATGGCAATCCGGCCGGATGGCACTTGGTTCGAGTGTTCGGTGCGACGATTTTTGCTGTTTCAATTGCGATTGCGAGCGTTTCGATACGATAGAGTTTCCTAGTCAAATTACTTTTAATCCCAACTATTCATATCTCGCACTATCTCTTCTCCACCAATTATCATACCATTTTGATTGCGATTGAGTTCGATTGCGATTCGATTGCGTTTTGAGTTTTGATTAATTACCACAACATAACATAAATAAACATGCACAAGTAACACATAAGGCACACACACACGTATATCAGTAACTAAAATGCGTAATTCGAGTTGCGATTCTTATCACGATTCGATGTCGATTTGGTTAGCATAGTTTGATTATCGTTTAATTAACTTTATCGTATTGTTACTTCCTATAGTTCACAGTTGTAAGTCTATTGGATAGCGAATAACACACGTCGATTACTGCGATTATTGATAGTTACTCCACATAATACAACTAAAATATACACATAAAAGGAATCACTACAAGTCAAGTCGTGCGATCGGTCGTTGACTTTGATCTTGACTTTGACTTTGACTTTCGAAAACACGGGGTGTTACAGCCTCCCCTAGTTGAGAGAATTTCGTCCCGAAATTAGGCCGAAGCCGTAACAAACAACTGTGGGTACTTCGCCTTCATGTCGCTTTCGAGTTCCCAAGTGAACTCCGCGCCTCGTTTGCCTTCCCATCGGACTTTCACAATAGGAATGCGCGAGCGTCTGAGTTGCTTGGTTTGGCGATCCATGATTTCGACAGGCTTCTCCATGAAGTGCAGTGTTTCGTTTACTTGAAGGTCATCGAGAGGTACAATTAAATCATGCTCAGCCAGGCAATTTCAGAGGTTTAACACATGGAAAGTCGGGTGGACATTACTAAGTTCCTCCGGTAGTTCGAGTCTGTAGGCGACTTTTCCGATTCTTTCCAGAATCTAAAAAGGTCCAACATATCAAGGCGCTAGTTTCCCTTTCTTGCCGAATCTGACCACACCCTTCCAAGGTGATACCATTAGGAGTACGTAGTCGCCAACGTCAAATTCAAGGGGCTTGCGTCGTCTATCGGCGTAACTTTTCTGTCGACTTCGAGCTTTCAACAAGTTGTCTCGAATTTGGAGGACTTTGTCAATCGTTTCTTGCAACAGCTCGGGACCGGTTAATTGAGAGTGACCGATCTCGTGCCACACAATAGGCGATCGACATTTTCTTCCATATAAAGCCTCGAATGGTGCCATTTGAATGCTGGAATGATAACTGTTGTTATACGAGAATTCGACCAACGGAAGGTATGCATCCCAATTACCACCGAAATCTATGACACACGAATGGAGCATGTCTTCAAGAGTACGGATCGTTCTTTCAGTCTGGCCGTCGGTTTGAGGGTGGAAAGCGGTACTTAGATTAAGCGATGTACCGAGAGCCGTTTGAAATGTTTCCCACAGTCGCGAGGTAAACTGAGCATCACGGTCAGAGATGATGTCTTGAGGCGTCCCATGATTACAAATGATCTTGTTAGAGTAGATTCGGGCTAATCGTTATACCTTGTAGTCTTCTCGTATTGGCAAAAAGTGAGTTGACTTGGTCAGACGGTCAATAACAACCCATATGCTGTCGTGACCTGATGACGTGTGCGGAAGCTTTGTTATAAAGTCCATAGCTATACTCTCCCACTTCCACATAGGGATCGGCGGTTGTTCGAGTAAGCCAGAGGGTCTTTGGTGTTCAGCCTTGACTCTTGCACAAGTCAGGCACTTTCCAACGTAGAGAGCAATATCCCTTTTCATGCCGGGCCACCAGTACTTGTAGCGAAGGTCCTGGTACATTTTGTCGGCACCGGGTTGAATAGAATACCGGGATTTGTGGGCCTTGTCCATCAGAATCTGTCGCAAATTGGTCCATTTAGGGATCCAAATTCGGTCCAGATAATGGAATATTCCATTCAGCTTATTCATAAGCTGGGCTCCATCGTGGTATATTCGTTCATTCTTTAGAGTGCGTTCATTAAAACATACATGCTGGGCTTCGCGGATGAGGGTTTCGAGATCGTATTGGGCTTGAACATTGCGAATGCTGAGCAAATAACTCCGTCTGCTGAGAGCGTCGGCAACAACATTTGCTTTGCCTGGGTGATAACGAATCTCACGGTCGTAATCGTTGAGAAGTTCTATCCATCAGCGTTGACGCGTATTAAGTTCTTTCTGATCAAAGATATGTTGTAGGCTCCTATGATCGGTGAAGATCGTACACTTTGTACCATACAGGTAGTGTCGCCAAATCTTTAACGCAAAAACAACCGCGCCTAGCTCGAGATCATGGGTTGTATAGTTCTTCTCGTGGATTTTGAGCTGACGAGATGCGTAAGCTATGACCTTGTCCCGCTGCATAAGAACACAACCAAGACCAAGGTTGGAAGCATCGCAATAGACAATGAAGTCGTCGTATCTGTCGGCCAATGTGAGAACAGGAGCGTTGCAAAGCATGTTCTTGAGGGTTTGGAAGGTAGACTCTTGTTCAGTTCCACAAACAAAGGGCTTGTCTTTATGCGTGAGAGTGGTAAGCGGCACAGCGATCTTTGAGAATCCTTCGATAAATCGATGATAATAGCCTGCTAGTCCGAGAAAAGAACGGACTTCAGACGGGTTCTTAGGTGTAATCCAACTCTTTTGGTTTCAATCTTCGCAGGATCGACGTGAATACCCTGACTATTGACAATGTGACCCAGAAACTGAACTTCCTCCAACCAGAATTCACACTTGGAGAACTTGGCATAGAGTCGATTCCCCTGGAGTAGCTCGAGAACCAAACGTAGATGTTGCGCGTGTTCGGCTTTTGATTTGGAATAGATCAAGACATCGTCGATGAATACGATGACGAAACGGTCGAGATATGGTTTACACACGCGATTCATCAGATCCATGAAAACCGCGGGTCCGTTGGTTAAACCAAAGGGCATAACAACGAATTCATAATGGCCATAGCGAGTGCGAAACACGATTTTGGGTATATCTTCCACTTGTATGCGTAGTTGATGATAGCCTGAGCGTAGATCGATCTTCGAGAAACACGTAGCGCCTTGTAGCTGATCAAACAAATCGTCAATGCGAGGCAGGGGATAGCGGTTCTTGATAGTTAACTTATTCAATTCCCGATAGTCGATGGACATCCTAAACGACCCATCCTTCTTTTTGACGAAAAGGACTGGCGCGCCCCAAGGAGAGGTGCTCGGGCGAATGAAGCATTTCTTAAGTAATTCCTGGAGTTGGTTTGAGAGTTCACGCATTTCGGACGGTGCGAGTCGGTAAGGAGCTTTGGCAACAGGATTTGCTCCAGGAATGAGGTCGATACGAAAGTCGATATCACGACTTGGTGGCAGTCCAGGAAGATCCTCAGGAAAAACGTTAGGAAATTCTCGAACCACTGGAACATCGTTTACTCCTGGCCTACCTTTCTTTTCCTTCTCCGCTACTATGATGTTAGCCAAGAAAGCTCTGTATTCCTTGCGGAGATACTTGCTAGCTTAGACACATGACATGAGTTTGAGACCTTTCGAAGCAGTTTCACCATAGACACACAGTAAATCACCATTCGCGAGCGAGAATCGAATCATCTTATCGAAGCACACAACTTCAGCATGGTTTTCGTGAAGAAAGTCCATGCCTACTATGACGTCAAAACTTCCGAGTTGCATCGGAATAAGGTCGATTGGGAAGATGTGATTGTTGAGCTCAAGGGTACAATCACGAAGAACAGAATTGACGGCGACAGTTCTTCCGGTAGCGACTTCAACATCGAATGTCGAGGAGAGTTAGGAGCGTTTACGACTAAGAAGCTCCTTGAATTCGAACGACACAAAGCAATTATCGGCTCCAGTATCAAATAAACATGATGCATAAATACCATTCACAAGGTATGTACCATTGACCACGTTGTTGTCGGCCTGGGCTTGGCGCACGTTGATGTTGAAAGTTCGTGCGCGTGCTGCTTGTTGCTGGTGTTGCTACTGCTGAGGCTGCTGCTACTGGGGCTCTTGTTTCACAACCCTGTTTGGGCACATGTTGGCGAAATGCTTAGGATCGCCACATGCGAAGCAGGCTCTGGCGTTAACCGCGGGTGCCGGAGGAGCTTGTTGACCCTGAGGGTGTAACACCCTTGTTAAAAGGACTAGATTTAATAATAATTTACATAAATTTTATACTAACTTTGAGTTTACAAAAGATATTTCATGTTAATAAACCAACGTATTCATGAAACTTACTAAACAAGTTTAAAAGAAACATCTCCTAGTCATCTACCGACTAGTTTGAAACATTCAAAACACGGATGACAAATCATTTACAGCATAAACATTGTCTAGACAAAGTTAAGTTTCGCGCGGAAGCTTCAAAAATTAGTGTTCGGTTCTTGAAAGCATGCTTGATCACCATCCGGAAAGCCCACACTTTTACCTAGGGTCAAAACCACATCAATTGTTAGTTTTGACAACATTAAAAGGTATGAAATCAAGTTCCAATATCAAACAAGCAAAGAAAAAATTAAATTTCAGCATTCGGGTCTGTCGCGCCCCGCGACAGATCTCATATAAGTTTACGCGGGCCACGAGAAGGCCTCGCGTGTCGCGACAGGTTTAATGTCTCCCTTCGCGTGGCGCGGGGGAGACCTATTTCCAGCTTGTACAGGTCTTTTTCCTGCATTTATGCCCAGCTCCGAAACTTGTCAAAATTCTAACTTTAAACGGCCATAACTTTTTACTCGCTAGTCCGTTTTAACCGATTCTTTTTCCTATGAGTCCGTAATAAAATTACGGATCTAACCATATAAATTTCACATCGCAGAAACCGAGTTACCAGCGATCGGCCCACAATTTCCTTATTTCAATTATCCAACCCATTGGCAATAAGTGCATAATACCACTTTTCAATTCTAAAGCCCTTTTAGACATAGTTACCCAATTCCCCAGGCTCATAATCTTAGCGTATTCGCGCCATTCCATGGCTTTGCGTTCTCTTAGAACTAGATACTTGTTTTCCCAGAATTCAAGCATTCCGTTTCAAGCGACACTTTCTATTGACTTCTATTGTTTGACCCACTATCCCGGATTCGTAGACTTAAATTAACATAACCAATTCATTGGCGTGGTACAATCCACCACTTAACGAAATATGAGACTTTCAAGTCTCTACTCTCGTGATTCTTTAAAAAGCATCATTTCGACCCGTTTGGCTATCTAGTGAAAACCATCACTTTATTGACAAGCCAAACTCAATTCCAAGTCTTTATTTTTACCCGTTTGATGGTCGAGTGTACTTCGCCACTTTAACGACGCATCAAACGCATCTATAACACTACAACATCATTTACACACCAAACCCAAACATTTACGCATAATTTAACGGGACTAAAGCCACTTACCTTTAAAGCACACATTTTCCGCGTGTATCTCCTCTGGCGTGTCCACTTGACGTTCCGGATTCCTTGCCTAAAGAGTTCAATTCATAACAAGTTTAGAACTCTTTCATAAGCTTTAACGCATTATATCTTAACATATTCAAATCTGCGTTTTACCCAACCTTTAACATTTTAACCCTCATTTAGGCGTTTATCAAACACCTAGCGGGTCAGATTTCTACATGATCTAAACCAAGTTCACGACTTGAGTTTATCACCCTAATTAACTTCAATTAGACTATATACACATATTTTAACATCAACAATTTAGAGATTACCTCATAATTTCCGTTTACACTAGAACAAGAGTTTTAATCCTAGTGTTTATCAAGTTCTACTAACATATTAATCACCCACTATGGTGATTTTGATCCATACAATTATCATGCAAGAATTTGACAAGAAATCATCTAGGGTTTATCCCTAAACCTTATATCACTTCCAATTTCATGTTTACAACACATAATTAAGCTCAACACTCAATTTCAATCACATGCAAGAATTTGGGTTGAATCAAAATGACCTAATTCGACATACCTTATGATCCTCTTGACGAGGTGATCACAATTCTATGTTCAGATTTCGATTTCAACCTGATTGGGCCTTCAATTTGAGAGTTTAGTAGAAGTTAGGGTTTTGAGAGTGGGGGTGTCGCCCTCTCCTGTTCTTGATCGACCAGACATCTCAATTGGGGTGTTTGGTTTTGTTTTTAATTAAAACTAATAATATAAGTTTTAATTTTAACAACATTGGCCCCTCTACTTTTGTTTAACATATAGTTTTGGTTATTTTAACCCTATTTCAAGTTATTTCTAGACTTGTAGTTAACTAGGTTATAATTTTCCTAGTTAATTAATTCTTGTTTATTTAAACTTTATAATTCTAATATAAAGTTTTATATTTCCGGGGTGTTATAGAGGGGCGGTGAGAAGAGCTTGATGAGCAGGAGCTTGTCGAGCACGGCAGTTGGTAGTGAAATGGCCGTACATATTGCAATGAACAAAAAAAACGGCAGGCGATGGTAGTCGGGTGGTGGTAGGTGCAATAAGGGTAAAGCGGGTCTGGCCTAGTGTATGCACACTTAGCAAGCGGGGCATTTGCCACAGGCGCCGCTACTTGACGCTGTTGGGCTGGTACAGCTTGAACTGGTGCAGCAGTGATCGCACAGTTCTTGTTGCTGGAGTTGCTCTTTCTCTTGTTCTTTCTCTTGTTGCTTGATGCGGTGGTGGTTTCAGTAGTTGGTGCGGTGGTGGTGGCTTGATGCAGGTGCTTCAAAGTTTTATCCCAGACACCAGCCTTGACCCGCTTGTCGTTGATTTCAGCGGCCAGTAGGTAAGTCTCTTCGATCGTCTTAGTCTTAGCCGCTTGCACGAAACTGTAACACAGTCAGGCAGGGCTCGGATATACTTCTTGATTGCCATGTCGGACGTCTTCACTTGATCAGGGCAGATGATACTGAGCTGCTTGAATTGAGCAGTTAGAGCAGCGTTTTCACCATCCTTCTGCTTTATGTGCCAGAATTCATCTTCTAACTTTTGGCGTTCATGAGGAGGGCATAATTCTTCCAGCATGACATCCTTGAGTTCGTCCCACGACAGACCGTAGGCTGCATCATTTCCACGTTTATTTCTCTCAGACGTCCACCAGTCTAAGGTGCGGGACTGGAAGACGCCAGTTGCGTTGAGAGTGCGGAGATCGTCGGGGCAACCGCTCTGTCGTAGAGTGACCTCAATGGAATCAAACCATTGGAACAACGTTGTAGGGCCTTCCTCGCCAGTGAATTCCTTTGACCCACAAGACTTGAACTGCTTGAAACTGAAGGCAGCTTTGAGGGTAGCTTTAGGAGCTTCGGTTCTGGATTCTTCAGACGATTTGCTCACATTCTCGTATACATCACTCATGGCTTTTGCTACTTGTTTAGCGATGATAGCAGCAAGACGTTTGTCTCTCTGTTCTCGACAAGAAAGTGGTGGGTGATGGGATCCTGATGATGGTCCAGTTGACATCGTCTGCAACAGACATCGTCATAGGTCTCAGACACATCATAATCGGATCTCACCTCACACGTCCAATACTTACTAAAGCTAAGGAACACCATGTAACATGTATCTCATAAACACATAGGCACATAATCACAGATTCATATAAACACAGAAGCACATAAGCACGTAGGGCACAGAATCACAGAAACACATAAATCACAGAATCACAGAAGCATATAAGCACAGGAGGCAGTTAGAATACAGAAACCTATCATTCACAGTTTGCGAGTGTTCGAATATAGCGGTCACGTTTAGCATATCGAGTAGTATAGTATAAGCGTGTAACATAGCATGAGGTCGTCCAAAATTTAGCGATTTGTCAGCGATGTGTAGTCTGTTGTGTGATTAGCGGAAGCAAAAAGGCGTTAGATCGAAACCAGTAGTACCTTAAAACGCTGACAATTAAACATAAACCACACAAAACACATAAAATCGACGAGTTATCAGAGTCAGCAGTTGCAGGCTTAGAATCGAAACACATAAAAATCGAGAAATAGATTGTCTGCGGCTATTAGACTTCGACTACCCAAAGTGGTTCAATTATTCACAAGGACTTGTTGTGCACATTTGACCTTCAGGACTATGCTTTTTGCCCCAATTCTTGGGTGTTTGGCACGCATCCCGTTAGTCATATCGTGACTTCAGGTCGTTGGAGTCCATCGAGACTTTGGTGAGAGTTTTGCAAAAAGGGCGGAACAAGTCATCAAGGTTAGGGTTTCACCCCTGGCTTAACAACTTCGTCCCTGTTTTGATAAATAAAGGAGAACTATGAGTCAAAGTATGGGTTTCACTCCTATTTCAACGCAATTTCTTGTGTTCATAGATAAAAATATAGGTTGATCAAACAATCTAGTCGAGAGTTTGCGGTTTTCACACCTAATCTCGATTAAATTGCTTATTCATAATCTGAAAATTCGAGTGTAGTGAAAGTATAGCATAGGCGAGAATAGCGAGAAGTAGCAGTAAGCTCATATATAATCCCGAACGGATATAAACGAGTCGGTCTGTTGGTTCCTAACTATAGACTAGGTCTCTAAGACATCGACACGAACTAGGTTGAGTCTTGCCTAATTCCCTATAGTTATGGCTCTGATACCAATCTGTCATACCCCAACCGATGGCGGAAACATCGGGGCATGGCACTGAGCGAAACAGATTGTCCAGAAGTTTCCATAACAATTATCATTACCAATTAATTTAAAATAACATGTCCCATACCATGTCTTAAAAGGCAAACAAATTATTATAGACAAAATCTAGTCAAGTAGTTCTGTTCCAACAACTCAGATTTTCATTAGTACAGATAACTATTTGTTGGTTTCTAGGACTCTTTCCTAGCCTTGATTTCCAAGCAAATAGACACCATAAGCACCTGCCACATACGTTAAAGTAAAGGTCAATACACATAGTGTAAAGGTGAGCATACACGTTTGATAATAACATATAGAATTCGAAATCGTTTACGCATAACCAGCACGTACACATAGTGAAATGAAGCACGTTAGTTATCAACATAGATCCATCGATACCAATGACTGCGGGTTGACTGCCTGAGGCAGTTCGCAATACATGAATACCACCGTAATCCATGCAAGTAATTGTCCTTAACAACCCCTGCGAACAGGTGCTGAGTCCAAACTATAGTACTATCATTGCTAAGGCAGGTAGACAGCATTCCATGTGTAAACATAACAAACAAGCATTCATAAGCCACGTATAACATGCAATAACGGTAGCGTTCAAATAGTATTGAGTAGTGTGTTCGTTGTGATTTGAATATTCGTAACGTATGTAACACCCAAAAGTGCGTAAAGCAAAAAGGGATCGAGTATACTCACAGCGATTGATGGATTGAAGGGAGCGCTAGAGAGTAGGGTTAGCCTGATCAGAACGATAGCATAACGATAAGTGACGCGTAAAATGATGCAATGTACAAGTGAGTCGGATAGCAGTTCGATTGGATGGTAGTCCGATCGGACGGCCAGTTGTGCGGATGACAATCCGTTCGGATGGTTATCCGGTCGGACGGTAGTCCGGTCGGATGACTATTCGAGTGGATTGTTTCTTCATTTGAGAAGGATGTGTTTGTGTATGATGGCTTGACTTTTGAAGTTTTCGTTTTAGCATTTTGAAAACATTGAAGTATCTCTACCTTTCAGGTCGGTCGATCGGACAGTTGTCCGATCGGACGACAATCCGATAGGTTGACACTTCAGTGAGAACAAGTTCACAGCAGGGCGGTCACTCGGTCGAATGCCCATCCGTCCGGGTGGCAACCCTGTTACTGAACATGTTGAAGGTTGTTTAAGTGCTAAAGTCCAAATGTCTCATGATTCGGGTGGCTGTCTGTTCGGATGGTAGTCCGGTCGGACAACAACTCGTTCAACAACCAGACTTCAATCGTTGGAAAAATGGTTAATTGTGGGACCCCAGGTGCAAGTCGTTCGGACAGCCGGTTGCTCGGATGGCTGTCCGTTTGGACAGTAGTCCGATCGGACAGCACTCCATCCTGGTTGTTCCGTTCGTCTTACACTTGGCCGTTTTGATTGTTTGTCGTGTTATCGAGATGTGTTGATATCGTGCCAACCAACAGAGTCCCATCCTATGCCCTAGTGACCCGACCGAACAGGAATCACCCAAATTCGGGCAGTTCACCGGTTCAGGATGATGGCTCTCGGTTAACCCGGAATCGATAATCTCATGGATAAAATACGGATCTTGAACCAACATAGTCACAAGAATGAGTAGTAAGTCGGCACGAGCTCCGATTCTATCGGTTTTGAGTGCATTGAGTGTAAAAGAGTTTAAAGAAAGTTGTAAAACCTTCTCTCGATCCTTTTCACCGTGAATATGTTTAGATCTATGAAAGATCTTTTTTAGTTTATGTGGAAATCAGTTAGATCTAAGTTGTTCTTGGTGGATTGAGGCCAAAACATGAAGTTCTTCAAGAACACATGATGACGTCATCCTAGAACACCTTGAATCTTGATGATTTCACGGTTAAAAGTTAAGATTCAAAAGATAAAAAAGGTGTAGGAGTGCGTATAGATTAAGGAAGTACAAGATTTAGGACGAGATCTTACCGGAATCGTGAGAAATCTGAAGAAAAGTGAGGAAAACGAGCTGGTCGGACGTCACTTGCCAAAAGTGGAAAGAATGAAAGTGACAAGGGGTATTTATAGGATTCCCAAAAATGGAAAGGGTCTGGTCGGTCGGATGGCATCTCGCCCGGATGGCAGTCCGGTCGGATCTCACCTTAATCGGATGGCAGCCCGGTCGGATGGCAATCCGGCCGGATGGCACTTGGTTCGAGTGTTCGGTGCGACGATTTTTGCTGTTTAGATTGTGATTGTGAGCGTTTCGATACGATAGAGTTTCCTAGTCAAATTACTTTTAATCCCAATTATTCATATCTCGCACTATCTCTTCTCCACCAATTATCATACCATTTTGATTGCGATTGAGTTCGATTGCGATTCGATTGCGTTTTGAGTTTCGATTGCTTTTTGATTGATTACCACAACATAACATAAATAAACATGCACAAGTAACACATAAGGCACACACACAAGTATATCAGTAACTAAAATGCGTAATTCGAGTTGCGATTCTTATCACAATTCGATGTCGATGTGATTAGCATAGTTTGATTACCGTTTAATTAACTTTATCGCATTGTTACTTCCTATAGTTCACAGTCGTAAGTCGATTGGATAGCGAATAACACACGTCGATTACTGCGATTATTGATAGTTACTCCACATAATACAACTAAAATATACACATAAAAGGAATCACTACAAGTCAAGTCGTGCGATCGTTCGTTGACTTTGAGCTTGACTTTGACTTTGACTTTCGAAAACACGGGGTGTTACACAAAATATCCATTTAAGTCCCTGTTTTTTAATTACTTTAACCCTTTGACCGTGTCAATGTGTTTAACAAATATGAGTTTACTCACGCATATATACATTACAGTACAGTTACAAGTTATATTGTTGGTGTTCACGTGCATTGCATATAACACATTACATTTATGATGCACATGTGCATTACATGCATATTCAATAGCATACGTGTAATACAATACGTATAACACATAATCACATGTTAACGCTTAACAACCATAATTGTGGTGCATGTGTTCACTAAAAATGCATTTAAGTCACACGTAAATACAGTATAATACAGTTACGTACCAGTTTGGTACATATATCATTATCATATATCATAATCGTGGTGCATGTGTGCAATACTTATACTCTTAATGACGTGTATTTGTGTATTAATTACTTACCTGTAACAATATCGTCCGTGTCAGATGCTTTCAGCCTTTTCCATTTACATGCCAATGACTGATTCATATTGTTGGCTGTTTTATATAAAAAATAATAATAATAAATAAATAATTAAATAACTAATTAAATAATAAATAAATAAATAAATAAAATACCCGATGTATATGTGTATATAAATGTGTGTGTGCATTATAACGTTATGTAACATTTCCAAGCGAACATATGTATTTATTTTTATTGTTATGTATCATAACTTACAAAATTATTCGTCGTTCACAACGATACTTTTGGTGTCCCGAGCTTTATCGTTGTTGTTGTTGTTGTTTACTTCATTTTCTTTGTTATGGCCTTCATCATTGCTATTGTTGTGCATGTCCTTAATTTTGCTGTTTTGAACATCATCTTTTTTCTTGTTGTTCGATTTAAGTACAAATCTGACTTTCTTGCGAACTGTGATGTTGTATGTCGTATAAAAAAAATAAAGAGTAACCATAATTACTGAATAAACGAATGAACAAAAAAATAAATGAATATTAATAGCAGTAATACCTGGTTTTGCTTGTTTGATTTCGATATTGTCGGTACTGTCATCCTTGTTGAGGTTAACCATCCTTTTTTTTTCTCGCCTTAGCTGATAAATGGAACATATCATTAATATAACATATGTGTAATATACTACAATTATATGTGTGACCGTAATACACAAGTGGTGGATACGATTCATAATTACAACACATATAATCATCGTATATCAATAATATATTTATTATTTATATTACACACGACCATCGTATCATACAAATATATACGTATATATATTTCATTTGTATTGCACATGTGAACCGTATAAATGAGTATCACACATGCCAGACACATTACACACATCCGAAATATCATTTAACATTGTATTGCACATGTGAACCGTATAAATGAGTATCACATGTGAGACACATTTCACACATCCGAAATTTCATTTAACATTGTACTCCACATGTGAACCGTATACACGAGTATCACATATGTGAGACACATTACACGCATCATAAATATCATTCAATATTGTATTGCACATGTGAACCATATACACGAGTATCACACATGTGTGACACATTACACGCATCCTAAATATCATTTAACATTATATTGAACATGTGAACCATATACACGAGTATCATACACATGTGACACGTTACACGCATCCTAACTATAATTCAACATTATATTTGCACATGTGAACCAAATACACGAGTATCACATATGTGATACACATTACACGCATCCTAAATATCATTCAACATTATATTGCACATGTGAACCGTATACATAAGTATCACACATGTAAGACACATTACACGCATCCTAAATATCATTTAACATTATATTGCACATGTGAACCACATACACGAGTATCATACATGTGTGACACATTACACGCATCCTACCTATCATTCAACATTATATTTGCACATGTGAACCATATACACGAGTATCACATATGTGATACACATTACACGCATCCTAAATATCATTCAACATTGTATCACACATGTGAACCGTATACACGAGTATCACACATGTGAGACACAATACACGCATCCTAACTACTCCCTCCGTTCCACTAAAAGTGTCCTATTTTGAATTTTCAAAGTCTTTATTTGTAAACTTTGACCTTAAATAATTTTGTTTATGTTAGATAATACTTGATGAAAGTTATATGATTTGAGTGTGTTTTACAAGTGTTTTTATCGGGTTAATTTTCATCAAGTTTTATATAACACAAAAATATATAATTAAAGTCAAAGTTTATAAACAAAGACTTTGAAAATTCAAAATAAGACATATTTAATGGGACGGAGGTAGTATCATTTAACATTATATTTGCACATGTGAACCATATACACGAGTATCATACATGTGTGACACGTTACACACATCCTAACTATCATTCAACATTGTATTATACATGTGAACCGTATACACGAGTATCACACATGTGATACACATTACACGCATCATAAATATCATTCAACATTGTATTACACGTGTGAACCGTATACACGAGTATCACACATGTGAGACATATTACACGCATCCTAACTATCATTCAACATTATATTGCACATGCGAACCATATAAATGAGTATCATACATGTGTGACACGTTACACGCATCCTAACTGTCATTCAACATTATATTGTATATGTGGACCGTATACACGTGTATCACATATGTGAGACACATTACACGCATCTTAACTATCATTTAACATTATATTTGCACATGTGAACCATATACACGAGTATCATACATGTGTGACACGTTACACACATCTTAACTATCATTCAACATTGTAGTCATGAATCTCTCATATATATCACATATGTTAAATACTATTTCATAAATATTGAATTATTTGGGCGATTATATGTATCTAAATCCATATCAGTATATTACAGATGACAAACATCAATTCTCATCCACAATTAACGACTTAAACATGAAATGTGCGAAGATTTTAGCAATTTTGCATATAAGAACAGTGATCCGTGCAAACATAGTTATAATCGATGTGTTGTCTGAGTGATACGTCAAAATGTGTGATGATTTTTTGGCAAATTAGCGTGATACGAGTTCGTACCTGGTAGATCTTCGATATTTTTGTCGTTTTGATGGATCGAGTGTGTAGCGATCTCTGTTTGTGTTAGTGCATGCGTCTGTCGACTTCGTCTTGTATCGAGTCTTGTATTTAAATGTTAGATTAGTGAACGTATTTCGAGATATAATGATTTCGCTTGAAGGAGGAGATTTCGCTTGAAAGAGGCTTTGCAGTCTCAAGCGAAATCAACATGTTAATTTCGCTTGAACTAAGCCTTTGCCACTCTCAAGTAGAATCCTAACTCTATATATAGGTGTGTCCAAGCGAAATCAGTATCAATCATTCCGGTCAGAGCAACGAAGTGCTGCCGAAGTGTCGTCTCGCTGTAAAACGTCATCTAATCAATAATACGACAGTTTAAAGTGTATATCTAACTGAATTGACCTCCGAATGTCTGTTTCCGCCTTTCGTTCTGAGTAAAACTCTTCTGATCGACTCGTTCGGGTCGGAAAACGATCCTACAAGTGGTATCAGAGCTCAGGAAGAAGAGTTCTTACCAATTCAGCTGCAATTTCTGTTTTCTACACCTTCTTTTTCAAAATTCAAAACTTTTCACGGTTAAAATTGGCTAAAATTCTCACAAAATGTGCGCAATACTGTTTTAACTAATCCTTGAGAAAATTATACTGTAATTCGATCAAAATTAGATAAAATTTCTTATTTCCGCTTGAAATGCACGTGAGATTGATTACATCAGCAGCTCTTCAAACGGAATCTGATGGTTGATTCCGCTTTAAAACCGTGATTCCGCTTGAAATTTAGACCTGATTCCGCTTCAAAAGTGCTATTTCGCTTGAATCACTGGTTTCGCTTCAAAGACTTTATTTCGCTTGAAAAGAGTGTGTGTTCAAGCGAAATTAGGTATTTCGCTTGAATAGGTATTTCGCTTCAGAGGAGATTTCGCTTGAACAGACTATTTTGTGATTTGTAAATCCGAAACATGGAAGAGGAATTTTACAACGCATTCGCTACCCCGGTTACCCCGATCACTCTTGCACAGAACACGATGTTGGAAAATGAAACGGGGACTATGCAAAAACCGCCTAAACTCATGAACATCGAGGAGTATAAGGGTTGGGAAGGACGGTTTGAAAATTTGGTACAAGCGAACTACTTAGATGCTTGGGAATGTGTCGAGACGAAATACATTAGACCGACGAATGATGATGAAGAGGTTATAGCAATTAAAGATCTAAGTGCAGATGCCAGAAAAAAATACAAAGATGAAAAAATGATGCTAAGTCTTCTACAACAAGCTGTGAAAGAAGATATCTTGGTGTTATTGCAACATAATGGAACTTCATATTCAATATGGAAAGCATTAAGATCGAAGTTTCATGGTAGTCAAGAGATGGTCAAAAACAAGAAATCGCTTTTAAAGAAAGAGTTCGATCTGTTTCGTGGGTTGAAAAATGAAAGCACAAAGCAAATCATTGAAAGATATTGCAATTTGTTAGCAAACATGAAGAGATTGAGCATTAAGAAAGATAATGAAGAGTTAATTGAGAAGTTAGCTAATGCATTGCCATATGAGACTTGGGGCACCTATCTCATGATGCTAAGGAATAAGAAAGGGTTTAACAGTCTGACATTGAGCAAATTCATTGAAAAGATTGAGGCTCAGGAGATGGAACAGAGAAAGGTTATAAGAATGAAAGATTTTGACGGTGAACAAGACATCGGGCTTTGTTAGAAAGGTGGTGTCAGTGATAAATCCACCAACTTATCACCAAAGGTTGAGACAGCATATAATGCAAAGAGTTCATCTGGAAGTTCATCAAAAGGATCAAACAGCAACACAAGTTTTTCATCATATCCATCATTTGATCCGAACATTTCAACAACAAAGAATGGCAAAAAGTTACAATGCAACATTGTACTGAATCTAGAGAATGATGAGGATTATTCAGCAGAAATTGCCAAAAGTCACATGTCTTTGTTGGGAACTGTGTTGGAATCATATGGTAGTTTTGTTGCAGGTCGAATTGGGAATCCTATGTTGACAAAAGAGGATTATGATCAAATCGACGCTGAGGAAATGGAATTGATGGATATTAAATGGTGCTTGGCAAGTTTGTTGAGACGAGCTGAGAAATTTAAGCAAATCACAGGAAGAGATTATCTACGTGAAGCTAATGTTTCTACTTTAGGCTTTGATAAATCTAAAGTCACTTGTTTTCGTTGCAGGGAAAAAGGTCACTTCAAGAGGGAGTGCAAAAACCGCGAAGTAAGTGGAGCTCAAAATCCATTCAACAACAACAATGATTACTATCGAAAGGCAATCTATCATCAAGTCGCTCAACAACAACAAGAACCGCAAGTGGCACATGGAAGAAAGGTGATTGAAGAGTCTTCAAAGAGAGCTTGTATGGTAAATCAGGATGATCAAAAGCCAATGGAAGGTTTCAACTGGGATAAATATATCTCAGCTGATAACAAAGCATGCCTGATTAATCAAGATGATGAAAAATTGCCTGAAGGTTTTAGCTGGGCAAATTTCAATTGGGATTATTATGATCCAAGCAAAGATTCAAATCACAAAGCGTATGTTGCTCGTGTTGAAGAAGATAGTGATGATGATCGTGAGTATCATGCTAAGAGATTGGCAGCTCATTTTAAAATGATGGAAGAGAGCGATAGTGAAGATGAAAAAGTCAAAAAGAAAAAGAAAAAGAAAAAGGTCAAAACACCGGTTAGTAGTGATGATGAAGCTGTTCCAGTGATCAAGAAAAAGGTAAAGGAAGTTCAGAAGTTCAAAGTCGATGAAGAAGTTAAAGCTAAAAAGATTCCGGTGATTTGTGAGAATTGTGAGATTATCAAGAAGAAAAACAGTGAACTGATTAACAACATAAATCAGTTGAAGGAATCTTACAATGTTCTGAACAAAGCCATGAACCAGTACAATCAATCAAGTGAAGATCAGGCAACAGCCATGAAAACAGTTCAGGGAGCTTTCATGATAAAGCAGAAAGTTGTGAACAACTACATTGAGAAGTGTGCTGAGCTAGAACAGAAACTCGAAACTCAAAGAATTGAAACTGAAAGAGTAAATCGTTTGTTGAAAAGTTACTCATGTACTTCTTATGTCATTGACAGGATTTATCCAACTGTTGAAGGCATGAAGGCATTTGAAGATGATGTAGTAACTGAAGAACAGAAAGTTTCTGAAGAAAAGACTCCTGTGAAGAAAGAAAAGAAGAATGATACCAAAGAAAAGACATCTGGTAAGAAACAAGGTTTCAGTTACAACACGTGTCCACCCCGCTTGAAAATGGATATTCTCCGAGAAATCCAAATTCAGAAAGAGTCAAAAAGGCAACAAATTTACAGTGGGAGTCGGAGTCTTCAGTTAACTTGCCAGAAAATATTGAAGTCACATTTACATCATCTGACATTGATCATGAGTCCGAGTTAATAAAGAAAGTGGTCGATCAGGTGTTGGATAAAGATGAATCCGAGGAGTCAATGTCGGAGTCTATGTCGGAGTCAAAGTCTGAGTCGAGCATTCCGAGTCAAACCAACAAACAGGGCAAAAGGGTTTACAACAAAGAATTCCTGTAATCAAAGTCTAATTTGAATGATGAAACGTTTAAAGTTGCATATACTTTGAATGATTCTGACAAATTATATTTTGATGAGGAATTTCCAATAAGAGGTGTCAAACCTGACATGATTAAAAATGTTTTCAAACTAACAGAAATTAATATTTCTGAAATAAAAGATGTAAATCTTTCTGAAAAACCTAAAAAGTACACCTCAAGAGTTCAACAAAGAGAAAACAAGAAAAAGGGTTACAGTTCTGGTCCTAGTTTTCGAAAGAAACCAAACCATAACGGTAATTTCAAAAAGAAAGGATTGGGGTTTATTCCATCAGAAAATCAGAAAAATGAAAAATATGTTAGTGATTTTAAATCAAGAATGATATTTGTTTCAGGTATAACTACTGAAGAAGAGAAAGAAAATCTGTTCAGGAACCAGTCGAACAGAGAATTCCTTGCAAAGAAGCAAGAAAAGAAGCAAACTGTTGATCAAATGAAAGAAACGAGAACCTGTTTCCAATGCAACACAGTTGGACATATTGCCAAATATTGTTCCAAGGCAATAAAATCAAAACAGGGAGTTTCTCGTAAACTGAAAGATAAAGAAGTTGTGTTTGAACCACCAATTGATAGAACTAAACTTTTTAAAAATTCGATTTTTGAGATTGGTGAAAGTTCAAACAGATTTTACAAGAAGAAGGGAAACCTTGACAACCAGAAATGGGTTGTTAAGAAATCTGATGGTAGTAATGATTCTGATTCTTCAAAATCAGAGGAGCTATCGTCTGGCGATGAATCTGATTCCACAAAATCAGAGGAGCCACAGGTTTAGTTAAAATTGAAAACTTCAGTCCTTCCAATGGATGATGTTCATTTTCCACCATTGAAGGCTGAAAACTTTAAGAAGAAAATTGGTAAAGTTGAGATTTCAAACCAATTTTTCTCAGAAAAGAAAGATTTTGATATTGAGAAAGCCTTCAATTCCAAAGTTCATAACATTTTTGGAAAAATGGTTGACAGGAAGGTCAAAGGAGTGAAGGAGTTTTACGAAAAGAAGACGAAGAAAGATAAAGTTGAACCATCCCTGGTTTGTGACTGGGATGGTATATATTACGAACAGTAAGTCTGTTGACTTGCCGGAACTCCCAGGTTGGTAAGTGAGGAGTAGGAATCGACATCTTGAGAATTCAACCTACATATGGTAATTTACAAGTGGTATTGGTTGGTAAACCATGTGGTTGAAAAAGGTTTTTACCTGCAAGTGGTAAAATCAAGGTCATTAGGTTGAACTTGATTAGACTATTCTTACAAGTGGTAAATCAAGGACATTAAGTTGTACTTGCATTTTCCTACAAGTGGTTGGTAGACAATGTGATGAACCAAACCCCTAACCTACTAATGGTAAAATCAATCAACTAAACTTATTTTCTGGAAAAACCATTTGATTAAAACAAACTTAAGTGTTTTGAAATCAATGGGAAAATAGTTTGTTGTGAGGGAGTTCTGATTGTTTATGCCAAGTTGATGGCGATTTGAAGTTATTCGATATCAGTTGTCAAGTTTATTGTATAGTTTATTTTCAAATTTCCTAAAATGTGTTTGCATTTTAGGGGGAGTAAAAATTTCAGAAAATCCAAAAACATTTGAAAATTTGAAAAAGTCAAAAACATGATAAAATGAAAAATGAGTTTTTGTGTCAAAGAAGAGGAAATGATAATACATCAGTGGACGATCACAACATGCTAAAGAAATGGAAAGTTAAAAAGTAATAAACGGTCTCACTGATGATGTGCCAGTAGGTTTTTGCACATTTAGTAGATTGTGAAGAGATACAAACCTAAAATCAAACTTGCTTATATCGTGGGGAAACATCTCTCGGATATATGAGTAACCCCCGAAATCTTGTTTGAAATGTCCCTCTTTCTGAGATACTAGGTCTTTATGCTCAGTGATATCTGGGGTATTATCCCGGAACTTCTGATTTTGCGGAAGCAATGGCCTAGTCCCTGGAGAATACTTTCTGCTTGCTTGAAATATAGCGCCGCCCTCATCATATAATGATGAGACAATAAAATTGCTAATCAATGCTGTTGTAAAAAAGATCCTCTAAAGGGGACACACCAAAAGTCGAGCCGTCATCTCTCTGCTGAACGGAAGTTCTGACCTGAGCTCTCACGGTTTCGGAATTTAACCCCTTACAGATATCATCTGTGGTATACTCACCTGTATGACTGAATATTGGGATCTGGATACGGGAGTATATTCTGAGGTGGGACACGCGATTAAGTTTAAGTGCTTAAAACATTAATTCATATCTCGGATCAGTTGAACTTTGTGTGAGAATTTAAGTGGACCAGTATACTGACAATCTAAGTGAATCGTTTAGAACTTAAAATGATTAAAGCTTAACGGTGTTGGTGATTTGTCTCAAAAATTGATATGATCCTCTTACACAAACTCACAAAAATATTGTTTGTAAATATTTCTTCTCTGTATTTCATTACATTCAGAAATTCCAAAAAGATTGTTAGTGTGTTTTAGCATAAATTTTGTAAAATACAAAAAGATTTTCGACAACTGGTGTTGGAAAGCTGATTTTCAAAATTTCACGTTCTAAACATGACGAGCATGTGTTGAGGGGGAGTCTGTATTAAAATGAGAAAAGTTTTTTTTTAAATAAAAACAATATTCCTCAAGTGGTTCATCAGAAACTAAATGTTAAATCATTTTGAGATTTGTTTTACAAATGGTTAATCAGATTTGATAATCTCTTCCATAAGTGGTCATCAGAAAATTTATTGTTGGGTAGAGTTCTATGCAGGATAGAGTCAGGAATCGATCTTAAACCTGTGGAAAGTGTGAGCCAGGTTACGATTCTGAAACTGTTGATGCTGATGAACTTAAGGAATCAAGAGATCTGATCAAGAGAATTAGAAAGCTCGAGAGCCAGACTCAGATTCTGAAGGTTATCAATATTTGAGGAGAGGATTCTGTTGTAGCTAAAGAAAGAGCCAAAGATCCTGTAAGATCAAGAGAAGAGAGAGATTTGAGGATACTTACAGCGTCAGATACTTCAGAGAGTTCGAGAGGACTGATAAAGACTGAAGATGCGAAGACTCGACACTTTAAGACTCGTCAACATTCGAGGGGGAGCCTGTTAGTGCATGCGTCTGTCGACTTCGTCTTGTATCGAGTCTTGTATTTAGAATGTTAGATTAGTGCACGTATTTCGAGATATAATGATTTCGCTTGAAGGAGGAGATTTCGCTTGAAAGAGGCTTTGCAGTCTCAAGCGAAATCAACATGTTAATTTCGCTTGAACTAAGCCTTTGCCACTCTCAAGCGGAATCCTAACTCTATATATAGGTGTGTTCAAGCGAAATCAATATCATTCATTCTGGTCAGAGCAACGAAGTGCTACCGAAGTGTCGTCTCGCTGTAAAACGTCATCTAATCAATAATACGATAGTTTAAAGTGTATATCTAGCTGAATTGACCTCCGAATGTCTGTTTCTGCCTTTCGTTCTGAGTAAAACTCTTCTGATCGACTCGTTCGGGTCTGAAAACGATCCTACAGTTTGTATGAAACCCTAGGATGTCTCCGGATGTCGCCGAGAGAGAGATGGAGAATTCCTTTTTTCTCAGGTCTGAATGAATGTTGGTGAGAATAGGCGGTGTAATTTTTTACTTGTCTATTTCCCAAACTATCCTCCCGTGTATAAATTAAAGCTAATTGTCCCTGATTTAGATACTGATTTATATCAGCCGTTGATCTTGTTTGATCAATGGTTGTTTTTTAGTTTTCTTATTAAAACTAGTTTTCTCATGATCCATCCCCTATATATATATAGGGGAAGGTTCATTGGAGAACACTAAAAAAGTGGGGAACAACGGGGAACCGACTCAAACGAACTCCGATTGGACTCATTCCGACGGCTTTGAAACCGGCTCGTCAAACCCTAACTAAGATCTCTTAACCCTAAACCCTAAATCCTAACTCCTAAACTCTAAACCCTAAAGCTAAAAAATAAGGCTAAAACCTTAGCTAAACCGTAAGATCTTAACTATAAACCCTAAAAGCTAAACCCTAAAGGCTAAACCTAAAGCTAAACCCTAAACCCTAAAGCTAAACCCTAAACCCTAAAGCTAAACCCTAAAAGCCAAACCCTAAAGCTAAACCCTAAAAGCCAAACCCTAATATATTTAGGGTTTAGGGGTTATGATTTAGGGTTTAGGGTTAAGAGATCCTAGTTAGGGTTCGACGAGCCGGTTCCATCGCCGCTGGAATGAGTCCAATCGGAGTTCGCTTGAGTCGGTTCCCCACTGTTCCCCATTTTTTTGTGTTCCCCAATGAACCTCACAATATATATATATATATATATATATATAGGAGGGTTTAAATACGAACACTAAATATTGCGAGAACCGTAAGAACGAATCAAAAAAACTGCAAGAACTTTGTCAAAATCAATTCAAATTCAAAATTTCTTTTTACACTTATCATTATTATTCGAATGCAATGTTATAAATTTTATTTATACGTTTAAATTTACGTGAATTCGTAAATAAAGAAAATTTACACATGTGTAAGTTTGCCATTTACACATGTGTAAATTGGTTATATTTACACATGTGTAAAAATTATAATAAAAGTGATTTTGAGAGAGGAAATAAATTATTTGATGTTGTAAATGCTTTTTTTGATGTTGTATTTTAATTACAATAAGGTTTGTATTAAAAAAATTGGTTTTGATTGGTTTTTTTATTCGTTCTCACGGTTCTCGCAATATTTAGAGTTCTCAAGATAACCTTCCCCTATACATATATATATATAGAGTGAGGTTCAGCTACAAAGTCAAATTTTCCTACAAAGTGTATAAAGTTATAAAACACCACAATTTCAACCATAAAACACACTCAAAGCCCACAAAAAACACAATGAAGATCACTAAAACACAATATTCAAACCCTAACATTCCATAAAAACTTCAAACACATCATCGTGGAACTATGAATATAAAACACAACATGATAATCAACATAAAACACACTAATGTTAGTCATTCGATAATCAAAGCCTTATCATCCAAAACACAACACAAAACCCACAGATATGGTGTTTTAGTAATCTTCACTTTGTTATTTATGGGTTTTAAGTGTGTTTTATGGTTGACATTATGGTGTTTTATGACTTTGTACACTTTGCAGGAAAAATGGACTTTGTAGCCAACTCTCACCCTATATATATATATATATATATATATATATATATAGGAGAAGGATCTGTTAGGAACCACCCTTTATTGCGAGAACCGCGAGAACCAGTGTGAACACAAACATTAATTCCTAAAAAAAATCTAAAAAACACCAAAAAAAAATTTTTACTATTTTTTTTTTGGAAAAATCGCTATATTTTGCTAATAAAAAAACAAAAAAAAATTCAAAAAGAAAAAAAAAATTCGAGTAACAGTTATCCATGCACATGTGCACATGTATCATTTATTTGTCAAATTCCGTAATTCATTACAAATATTAGTCAATTGCACTTTCATTTACACTACCACGTGTAGTACACTACTTTTTACGTTAACAATATTAGAAATGCACATGTGCATCTATATGTATCAACATGAAATAAGGTGTTTTGGTACACTACTTTGAATGCACTTTCTCTTTCATCTATCATTCCATCCATAATACACAAACATGCACATGTGCATATGTACCATTTCTTTGACAAATTTCATAACTCATTACAAATATTAGACAATTGCACTTTCATTTACACTACCATATGTAATACACTACTTTCTACATTACCAATATTAGAAATGCACATGTGCATCTATATGTATCAACATGAAATAAGGTGTTTTGGTACACTACTTTGAATACACTTTGTCTTTCATATATCATACCATCTATAATACACTACCATTACCTCCTACCATCCATAATACAATATCATTACCTCCTACCATCCATAATACAATACCATTACCAATATTTTGACTTTATTACATGTATATCAACACCATTTATACCATCCAATCATCATATTACATCATAAAGTAACAACTATAGCCAAACCATCAAACACTAGATATAATTAACCAAAAAACATGTATATGGGCCTACTTCTCTATTCAAAATCACAAACTTTTTGTACCAAAACATGTTATATCATGGTTATACCTAATGATGCACATGTGCATTTTGAATATTGGTAATGTAAAAAGTCGTGTATTACAGATGGTATTGTAAATTAAAGTGCAATTGTCTATTCCTGATAACGTATTACCGAATTTGTCGACATAATGATACATATGCACATGTGCATGGATAACCGTTACTCGAAAAAAAAAAGTTTTTTTTTTATGGTATCGAAATATAACAAATTTTTTTTAAAAAAATATATTAAAAAAATAATTTTGAGTGCTTTTTTGATTTTTTTTAGATTTATTTTTGTGTTCACATTGGTTCTCGCGGTTTTCGCATGAACCTTACCCTATATATATATATATATATAGGGGTAAGATCAAATAAAAAAATTATTTTGCCTAAGTAGGATAAGAAGGAATCTTAACCATTCATTTTTCAAATCAATGGTTAAGATGAAAGTGTAGAAGAAAGAAGGAGTGCAAGGGTATCTTGGAAAAAATCATATTTATGGATTTTCTCTCTCCACATGCAAGGCACATGCATATTCCACTCTAATTTTTTAAACGCTCATAACTTTTTTATACGACATTATTTTTTCATAAAAATTTTACCGTAAAATCGATCGTTTTTTATCTTTAATTTGAGTACCATATTGCTATATAAAATATGAAGATTAAAAAAACCCACTAAAATGTGTTGTATTTCTATGTTGTGTAACATTTTTTGTGCTGGATTTTTGTACTATATTTTTGTGCTAAATTTTTTGTGCTGAATTTTTTTGTCTTAATTTTTGTGCTGGATTTTTTTGTACTACATTTTTTGCTGAATTTTTTCGTGCTATATTTTTTAGTACTAGATTTTTTTTGTGCTATTTTTTAACTACATTTTTTGTGCTATATTTTTTTGTACTAGATTTTTTGTGCTAGATTTTTTTGTACTAGATTTTTTTGTTGTATTTTTAAAAAAAACAAAAGGGGTGTCACATGTCATTTTCACTCCTATTTATAAGGAACAAAATGCCCTTTATTCCTACTTATTAGGAGTGCCACATCTCATCATCACAATCCTTCTTAGGCTACTTAGGCAAAATCCACTTTTTAGTAGATCCTTCCCCTATATATATAGTGAACAACAAGGATTCACAGTGGTAGAAAGAACAAATGAAGCAAGAGATGGAATTGGTCTTCTGTTGCTTCAAGTACACCATCCTACAAAATTAACAGATGAACAAATAATTCAATTTTATCATCATGGTATGATTGATTATTTGGAAATCAAGTTAAACAGAAGAACAGAAGATCTCCTCAACCAGCTTGGAGAAAAAATTATTCTAGTAGCAGAAAATATTGCAACAAGATCGATAACCTCAATTATTGGTTGCAAAATATTTTCCTCATTTCCTTACACAGATTCATACACATATAGACCAGCTAGAAAGAGAATTTTCATTGAACACAATAAACACAAAAATACAAGCAATTATCTACAAACAGCAATGACAAAAACCAACATAGAGTTTGCAACTTTACCTTGGTTGAGTCATATAGATCATACAATTAAAGAAATCCCAGACAGTTTTACACAGTTTATTAAAAAAACATCAGGAAACTCCAGAAATTCCTGACTATTTTCCATGGAGGAACTATCAATTAATAGGCGAAGGACACTACATACAAGTCTACACAAAAATAAATTGGAGAAAGCTTCTACCCTTTGCAGGGGAAGGAGACACTCTACAGCTACAGCATATCATAAACCTAGAAGACGAAGATTGTGAACATGAAGACTGTTCAAGTCCACAGTCAATAGACAGCACACACAGAGACTTCTAGAAGATGACGTAAGAAATGACGACAGAAGACAGAAGACAAAACACATGACGAAAGCAATGACGTTCTATAAGTTAAATTATTCACAGAAAGCGGTTATATATCAGAGAGGGTGGTAGGTGGTGAAGAGAGGGTGGTAGGTGGTGATGATAAAAATAAAAATAAAAGGAAAGATGAAACTTACGTTGAGGGAGATATGCACAGCGGATGATGATGGATGAGAGTATGCACAACGGAGTAGAAGGTTACAGAAGAGGGGGTTTTTTTTTATATATGTGTGTGTTGGAATATAATATGAAGCACTGGAGAAAATTTGGGATAGTAAGGGAGTGGAGCTAAAGAGATGTGGAGAGAGTTTTAGTGTGCCATTGAAGTAGTATTCTTATTACTTGTAATGGTTCTGAATATGCCATAAGTTATCTAATAAGCATTGCTGTTTATCTGTAAGTTTCATTCCCATAATAGGACAAAACTTTTTATCAACTTCATTGCATATCTGTAAAGCATATGTTCCAAATGCAATCACCGGCTTGGGTGAAAAATTGGTGTGCAAGGGTCGTTTGCCAGCTGCCTTTGATTGCTGTTGTTTATAAAACTGTCCCATCATTATCTGTGGTAATGAGGTGTGAGGAGAACTGTATGTTGTTTCTGTTGACTGTAGATATGACTGTTGAATTTTTTCTTCATCCGAAGAAGAATTCCCCTGTTTTGGATGTATAAGCTTTAATTTCTCCTTATCTTGTTTCCTGTCCATCTGAAACAAACCATTTATTTATATTTCGAGATAACATATCAGCTATCCCATTTTTTTTTCCTTTAATATGTTCAAAGTTTATAAAATACCTATTTCCTTGTATAATATTTTGTAAATTAACCCATCTGGTTCTATTTACTTTTTTACTTTGGTCATTTTTCACAAATTTAACTTTTGCTTCTCAATCAGTTCTTACTGTAAATTCTTTATTAAGAAAGATTTTAAATTTTTCTAATGCATATATCAGTGATTGTATTTCAAAATCAATTGTAGTCCAGTTTGTTTTATTCTGAAAATTACCGCTTGTATAAGAGCAAATTTTCTCTTCTTCCTTGAGACTGTATTTGTTTGGTTTACATAGAAGGACTGCTCCCCATCCTTCTTTGCATCCATCTGTTTCAATAATTATATAATCTGTAACTAATGGTAACTCTAGTGGTTTAATGTTTTTGACTGCTTTTTTGATTTCTTTAACTAGTTTAATATCTTCTTGATTAAAATACCTTTGACCATTCTTAGTGGTTTTACCATATAAAGGTCCAACTAATTTTGATAAGTTTGGAATAAATTTTCTAGCATAGTTTACCAGACCCAAAAAGGCTTGTATCTGTTTTAAATTTTCAAATTTTTCTGGAAAATTTAGAATTTTTGTAGAAATATGTGGTTGTAATTCTATTTTTCCATTTCCAATTTCTAATCCTAAGAAAGAAATTTTCTTTTTAAAAAGTTTCATTTTTCTTTTTGAAATAACTATACCATTTTTCTTTATTTCTTCAAAAACCTGTTGTAGATGTTTCTCATGTTCCTGCACTGTATTACTTGCAACTAAAATGTCATCAATGTATACTAGGCAAAAATCAAATTTTAAGAATATACTATCCATAAATCTTTGAAAAATTGAAGGTGCATTTTTTAGTCCAAAACTAAGGACATTCCATTCATATTGCCCTTCTGAACATGTAAAGGTTGTCCATGGTTTAAAGCTTTCTTCTAATTTTAACTGGTTATATCCTGATTTTAAACCAAATTTTGAAAATACTTTTTTTTTTGTATAAGATTTAGCAAACTATCTTTGTTAGGAATATTATACCCATCATCTATCGTATTATCATTTAATATTTTATAATTATAAACTATCCTAGCTTTTCCTCTTTTTATTTCGCTGTGATTTCTTACTAGAAAAGCTGTGGATCTATGAGGACTTTCTGATTTTCTAATTAATCCTTGATTTACCATTTTAGGGATTTGTTTTTTGAACTCTTCTTTATCTAATGGGCTGTATTCTATATTAGCTGTTCTGATTACTATATCAGGATTTTTTAATTTAAATTTACAAATATATCTTACATTTGATTTTGTTATGTCTTCTCCAATATATCCTATTTTTTCAAGATGTAATATCATAGGATGATTTACACTTTTTGTAATATCTTGCCCTTTCTCTATTTCATGACTTAAAAAATCTATTAAAAGTTTTAACGACTCATTTTCTATAAACTTTTTTCTGCTCTGTGTTTTTAAGAAATCTAAATTCCCTTTATCCCCTCTTTTTTGAACAATTTGTGTTGTATTCATATATCTAAGTGTTGGTATTGTATATAATTGTTTACTTAGTGTTATGAAATTTCTTGTAATTGTTACTGCACCATTTAATCCTAATATGAAATTTAATCCTAATATGAAATTTAATCCTATTACAAAATCTTTTGATTTTATCTCTGGTGGATTAATATTTACTTGTGGCATATCATATTTTATACTGTAATTGTTTGCAAAGTCTAAGAATTGTATTCCTATTGGTTCTAAGCAATGTCTAATATGTATTAATCTATCTTCTACTGTTCTTGTATTTAATTCATACGATAGCTTTTTATGATATTCTATAGGTGCTAAGCTGTATGAGATTAAACTTTTTGTAGCTCCTGTATCAACTAATGCTGTTAAATCTAGGTATTTATTGTTATCTAACCATAAACGGCATTGTATATTTATCATGTTTGTTGATCCTTGTGTTTGTATATAAGTTTGATCATCTGGTTTTTGTAGAGCCATTTTATTTATTTCTTCTGTTTTAATTAATCTTTCAAGTTCTTCTAATTTGTTTTCTAAATTTTTTATTTTTAGACTATGTAATTCCATTGTTAATTCTAATTTATCTATTCTTTCATTTTCATTATTTTTGGAATCTATTTTAACTTTAGATGTTATAGCTATATCTTTATCATAAATTTCTTTAAGACATTTAAAACAAATTTCTTTAAAATATTTATTACATTGTGATCTTTTTTCTATACTAGGGTAATATCCACAATTGTAGCATCTTATGTGATTATTTCCTTTATTTTGTTTCCAATCATGTTTACAATTTTCTTCTGTATTCATATATGTATATGTTACTTTTGCTATTGGATTTTCTTCTTCACTGTAAATACTATATATTGATTCATCATCTGTTCCTAGAGCTTCTATTTCATAGTCTTGTAATTGCTCTATTAAATTAGCTCTTTCCATATTTTTTTTCTCTTATTTGGGCACTTATTAGCTAAGTGTGTTGTTTCTCCACAAGTATAACATCTACATTTTCGTGTTTGTGGTTTTTTAACATATTTATTTGTATTATAGTTTTTTCTATAATTTCTATTATATGTTGTGCTTTTTCGTATCTTTTTCTTTTTATCATAAACTCCATATGCTTGTGGTGTATAGATTGCTGTTTTACAAAATGCATAAGCATTTCTTTTTAATTGTTCTTGTAATGCTACTTCTTTGTATTTTTCTTCTAGTATACCGAATGTATAAGTTATTCTTGGTCCTATTCCTAAATTCTGTTGTGTACCATAATTTGTTTTCCATGCTTCATGTATAGATTTTCCTAAATCACCAGGTAGTTTTATAAAATATTTATCACATAGATTATCATCCATTGCTTTTCCTGTTTGTGATAGTAACCTTGTAAAATCTAGTGTGAATTCATTTATGTATTTCATATCTGCTATACTTAATTGTTCTAAATTTCTAATAGCTGTATCCTGTATTAGAGAGTTATTTTTCGCTGGATCAACTCCTAATATAAGTGTTCTAATTTGTGATGTAAAATTATAAGGATTATCTCCTAATGCTTTAAGCTTATTTATTTCTTCTGGATTTTGTGTTTCTTACTTTGCCATATTCCTAATGCTATTGGTCCTAATGTAGTTGCTAAATATGAAAACATATCCATGCTGTCTTTTTTATTTGTTTCACATAATCTTACTACATTTTGTTCCCATGTTAAAACTTCATCTATCCATAACTGTGGTTTTTGTTGTTCTAATAATAACATATTTCCACTGTATATTTGTCCTATAGGCAATCTTCTTCCTTTTCCTATAGAATTAGCTTCTTGTTGATAATTAATTGTTGGTTGTGTCCATGGTTCTCTACCATGACTTTCGTGTGTACCACTATATTCTCCTCCCCATTCTATTTTTGGTCTTTTTAAGGGATTATTCATTTGTGTATCCATAAAACTTTGTTCTTGTTTATAAAAATATGATAACATTACTTTTCCATTCATAATATCTTCTAATAGTGGTAAATTATAATATTCTTGTAATTTTTTATAACTTTCTTCATAGTTCATCCCTAATTCTGTTATACATTCTATAATCATGTCATCCACCTCCTCTTGTATATTTATTTCTGTAAATTTTTTATCTATAATTTGTTCTATTGTTTTATTTGTTTCTTCTATTTTAAAACAATCTATTGATTCTTCTTCATAATCTAATAGTGTGTAATCCATTGTTTCTTCTTGTTCTAATTTTACAAAATTTATATCTATTTCATCTTCTTCACTATCTGTATCATATGTAGAAAGTGTTTCTTTTTTATTTTCTTCCTCAATATTCATAAAATGATATTCTTCATCATCATTTTTCTCTGTTTGTTTTTCTTTAAAATCAATATACCTTAACTTTTGTTTTCCATCAATTTCTTCATATATATAACTTTTCTTAGGTATCAAAACTGTATTTTCTTCTTTTTCTTGTAAGTCTTCTAAATCCCATTCTAATCCTGTTAACTGTTGTGGATCTATTTTTATTGGTTATATCATTTGTATAGATTTTGATGCAATTGTTTTTACTATTCCTTCTATGTTTACTCTGTATTTCATTCCAGAACAATTACTAGCTTTTCCTAGTACTCCTATGCTTACTACTAGGTTATTTCCTTCATATTCTTCGTATCCTTTTGTTTGTAAGGCTATTTTAATATTTTGTAAATCTTTAACATCTTTTAAAATATCTGGTGTACAACAGAATATTGCTATATTTTGACTTAAATCTACCTCCATACCTGAGATTATAGCTTTTTTTTGTTGTAAACTAATACTCAGATTTATCAATAAATCTACTAAAGTGTTTAACTGTGAGTTATTTGTATGTAGAGTATGTTCACAAAGGTCTTTAATATTACAAGTTACAGTAAAATTATCTGTTATAAGAGGTTTTCGGTGAGCTTTTTCAGAAAGTTCTAGATTTAAAAATTCTAAACGCTTGATTGTTTGAGAAGTAACAATGATTAATGAATTCCAACTCTCTTTAGCTTTTATCCCTTATTCCAAGTTTCTCTTTAAACATTTTCTCATATTCCAACTATTAAAGAACAACAATAATATACAAACTAATCTATTAAACAATTTTGTCTATATATTCTTTCTTTTAAATTAGCTCGTTGGTAGATATAATACCTTAAACGATATTCATCTATATAATCTAACCAATCTGCTGATGATAAAGAAAGAATGATTCTATCATATCTTTTTAATCTATTTAATAGTTTTCTAATATAAAAACTAGTCATAATAGTTAACCCTTTCGTTTATGATGTTATCAAAGCAACTATCTTTCCCACAATCTTCACCTAAGAGAGTTTTCAAAAAATACTGGCATAACACGCCATAAAGGAACTTGTCTTAGTCTATTAGATTTTAAGAAAGCCTTTGCTCTGATACCAATATATCAGAGAGGGTGGTAGGTGGTGATGGCAAAAAAAAAAAAAAGAAAAAAAAAACAACAAAATCAATTTATAATTCTGGTTACTTTTATTAATCAGATCCATGCACTTTTAATAAATGAGCACCTATAGAAAAGTGTCTTACTTTTATGCAACAACCAACACACTTTCATTAATAAATGAGCACCTATAGAAAAGTGTCTTACTTTTATGCATCAACCCATACACTTTCATTCTTGCTGAAAATATTACATAAATAGGAAAATAGAAAAACAAACAAATATACTCCTACTATCTCGTGAAACTTCTATCGTCATTCCATGTTTATTTGATGCACTACTTGCATAAACAAAACTAACCCATGTTCTAATTTAACACATAAAAACATGTGACATTATTTTTCTACCGTTTAACTTACGAACTCCATTTCCCGTACCTGATGACACGTTCTAGCCTATCTTAGCTTCGACCCGCATCCAATGATATCCGATTTTGACTTGTACCACTACCCATCACGATTAACCTACACTATTTAGCCTTTGTTATTTGCTTCAGGAAGACATGATGGTAAAGATAGTTTGAAGCATAGCAAGAACAAAAAGGACAATTCCAGCAAAGAGCGCAATGATACTCCATGGACTATGGAAATAAGTACGCTTTAACTTCACAATCTTTCTGGGCCAGTAACCTTTGAAATGGCTATCCAGTTCTTCCCACTGTCGAGTGTAATAGAAATGTTCCGGAACAACTTCTTTGCATATCCTGTTAATCATATTTGCAGCCTCTTCATTTGAACCTATATGATTGACAATAACTTTTGCTCTCACCAACTTGGCAATGTCCTCATCCGTATCAATTAGCATATTCATGGCTCTGGCATATGATGTGACGTATGGATTGGCCCTATATGACTGCTCGTATGCAATGAGATTTTTAAAGACCAACTCTGTAAAATCATTGATACGCAACGTTGGCATTGTGAGAGTAGGCTTAAACAAAAACCAGAATAATCTTGAACGGATGAATTTCATTTCCATGGCCATTGGCCATTTTGCATCTTGGTTAGGCATAAAGTTTACTCCGGCACGGTCGAGTTCTACAGCCGAGTGGATTGTTGAACTAGGAAAACCTGATGAAATATCATTTTTAGACTGGTAACAATGATGCAATAAGCCAAGAATATGATCATGATTGTCATATAAGGTGCTACCGAATACTTTTAGTTTTCTTTTAAAGAGGTTGGCATACTTCAGAAGCGGCTGGATAAATTCAGCAAGAGGTTGAGTTTTTTCAAATTTGTAAATAACGCACTCATATATGCCTTTAAGAACAAAAAAGGGGATTTGGTTCTCTAGTAACACCAGGTCATAAGGTATGTACTGGTCCTGCAACGGCAAGGTGGAACCTGCTGAAATCTCGTGAATGAATTCAAGTATGAAACAAGCATCCGTAACCATCATTTTGGTGAGTTCGATATCATCATATTCATAAGACTCAATGTCAGCATATCTTCCCTTGATTTTCGCTATCTTCGAAGCCACCTCCTCCACACATTTTGTTAACGTTTGTACTTGCTGTGTCGATGAAGGTTGTTGACGAGACAATAGATCATGCACAAAAGCAGATTTCCGCTCTTCAAATCGTTGCAGATTCTCATCTTTTCTGTGCAGTGGTCCAATAGAGACCACCCTTGGCTTGAAAGAACTTGGACTGAGATTTCGGAGGCTACTGGGAGCCTGGTAAATAGATGGTGGAAATTTGTTGGTGGCGTTCTCTTCTCCAACACAATTAAGAAGACTATTGACGGTGGCAGTAACAATAATATTCACATCCATGTTTCCCATTTGTAGTATTTATTTGATTGATTACCTTCAATAATCTCTGAAAGAGGAATTATTTGTAAGGATAGAGAAGTATATACAACACACACAGGAGGGAGGGAGGGAGGTACGTCATAAAAGCGATTGTTTTTCTCTCTAATAAACAGACAACTTTAGATAATTAAATATTTGCTTCACATATAAACCAACTCTTTAAAAATGCAAGAAAATGCTAGGTTCACAACTAGAACCCTTGTTAGTAAATAGTTATCCTCATAACTAGTACTCGAACCATCCCATGATTAGTAAATAGTTATCATCATAACTAGTCCTCGAACCATCCCCCTTCAACCTACATTTCTCTACGACTTATGGACTTAGAATTAACAAATTGCTAAACAAGTCTTAGCCATAGCTAAATAAATCGTTTCTATTGTGGATTTTCATTATAATTGCTGTAACTTTTTTTCTTATAAAAGTTTCTATTAGTTTATGTAATAAACATTGGTACAGTACCAAATTTAATGTCGAAAATTATTAGTTTGTAAATTTAAATTTGTGCAATACAACATTACAACCTTGATTAAAAAATCCAAATTAAATCTTTAGTGTGGGCCGTTGAAAGATTATTGTGTCGCTCAAATCTTTTTTATTTTTAAAGTGTGGGCCGGCCTTACTGGAAGATTAACGTGCCCTGTAGAAAGGAAAAGAAGAGTGGGGTTTCCCTCATTTGATTTCTAGGGTGATCCCCAATGGATGGCAGTCTCCAATATATAAATAGATTGAAATTTGAAAAAAAAGGGGGTAAACTTGTGCTGAAATGTTTATGCTATTATTACCTTTGTTGGGACTAATCTTGTCATAATTCAAAAGTTGGAGGGTGCTAAGTGGTTTTGTTGATACAACAAATACAAGACCAACGGTGGTAGTTGGACTGGCCAGACAGAATGGTTGAAGGGTTCAACCTTGCCTAACGCAGGTCGTGGGGTCCCCCCACGTTTGCGAGACGTGGAAGGAGGTTTACTAGTTTATTGATGTTCTTTGCTATGGATCCTCCTCTGAATTGTGCTCAGATTCGGAAGTGGAAGCAAAGGGAATGTGTGTGTTGGACGTGAAAGGGAGTGACTTGTGTGAAACAAGCACTCGATGTGAACGACCAGGGATTAGGGAATCAGCGCTGGTCAGGAGATGTCTTCTGAGGTAAATGAAGTGTCAATTTATAAGGGAAGACATCTCCCGAAGTGGAATGTGTTAGACTAGTAACCTTGCTTGCAGTGGAGGGTTTCCCCTTTCGGGGGTTGAAGGCTTTTGTCCCCCGGATAATAGTGTGCATTGTGCAGACCTGCTTTGCTTTTGCGGCTGCGGGTTGGTGAAGCGATCTCCAGATGTGACCGGCCACTGTTTCCGCATTGCTTTTCCCAACTCACAGCTTTTCAACCGTTGAACCGTTTAACCTTTTGAGCGTTTACATATTTAATCATTTTATTTAGTCTTGAGCTACCCCCGTCATCAGCCCCCCAAGTCAGAGGTTTTTGGGTGATAAGCTCAAAGACTTCTGACTTTTATGTACGTATTTTATTGCCTGAAGGTTTCGAGGGTTCGTTGCTTGAAGGCTTAAAAGGTTGAAGGCAGTTAATGTTTTGAATTTGAATTTTAAATAACTGACAATTGATTTGATTGATGGATGGCAGTTGATAGGGTGGGGGTTTTCACAGGAGTTACTGTTTTGCCATTATTACCCCTATTGTAGGCTTATACTTATTTTATATTTCCAAACTTATCCATTTGTTTCATAATTTTTTCAAGTGTCTCGCCATTTTCTCCTTCTTCTAAGGTTAGTTCCGGTTTCTTTACATCTTGCATTCTTCATTTTCTGTTTTCAAAAATGGGTGCTCGTAAGGACTTAGCAAGATCTTTTTCCCGGTTAACACAAGAGGAGGTAGATTTATTTTGTATGGAATATGGTATTGATAGGAAGTTTAACCCCACTGCCCCTGCTTGTGATGTTCCCGTTGATAAACCATCTTCTGGTTCGATTGCCCTTTATTGTAGTCATTTTGAGTTCTCGAACCTTCGTTATCCCTTTTCGTTTTTTGTTTTGAACTTGTTGGAGTATTATCGGGTTTCTTTTGGGCAAGTTCATCCAAAGGGGATGGCTAGGGTTTTGCATTTTGAGGTTTTGTGTCGTGCTCTTGGGTATGATCCTTCCCTTTTACTCTTTCGCCGGTTTTTTCGCTTGGCTAAGAATGGCGATTGGTTTACTTTTGAAACAACCAAAGTTGATACCTGCCTTATTTCGTCGATGGTTACTACGCTTGGGGCTTGGAAAGACCGCTTTTTCTGGGTTTCCGATACTATTCTCCCATTTAAAATGGTGTGGAGGAATCCGGATGCTGTTCTCAATGATCTGGAACCTTCCGAGTCTGAATTGAATGCTGTTTTTCTCAATGCCATCCGGGGGTACCCTTCGAGGGTTCGTCCCTTTCCTTAACACTTACTAGTTCTATTAGGGGTTAGTAAAATTTGGGGGAATGTTGATCGGGATCCAGTTCTTATGAGGAGTGGCATTGGTATGCATTTTCCTTTTTTGTCCTCTTTATGTTTTTCTTAATCTATGACTTATGTGTTGTTGTTTTTTGCAGTCATGTCTGCTTTGGATTTTATTAAGAGCGACGATACTTCTGATGTTATTTTTGAGGATGCTCCGTCTGTTCCTGGTGAGAATGTTGTGGTTAGGACTGCTGATCAAAGGTTTGAGGGCTCAGGTTACGTTAGTGCTGCTACTGCCAAGGGTTTTTCTAAGACCAATGTTCCCAAGTCTTCAACTCGTCGATCTTCTCGTCGGTTGTTGAAGGCTGGTCCTCAATCCACTTCTACTGAACTGGTGGATTTGAGTGATGATATTGAAGTTTCGAAAGATCAAGGTGTTGAAGCAGGTGCTGAGAAGGATAAGGAATTGGTTGTTCATGGTAAAAAGGTTTCAGGCAAGAAGGTTGTTGCCACTCCTGTTCAAGAATCTTCGAGCAGGGACGTTGAAGGGTTGGATCCGGAAGGGATTTATGTGCCTACTTGGTCGGTGAAGAATGATGACAGTTTCAAAGATGCTGCTGTTTGTGAGGATGTTCTGAGTCACATTGCTCCTCCCTCAGTGCACGAGACTATTGCTGGAATGGATGATGACCTGATGCTGTCCCGTATGATTTTGAGTACTTGCAACCTTGCTGCCATGCTTCCTCAAGGCATTGCCCGTTTTCGTCAAAGAATGCACGAATATGAAGAATTCTCCAAGAAGAAGGATAAAATGAAATCCTCCATGGCTGGGATGAAGAAGGAGATAGCTGATTTTGCCGAGAAGGAAGCAGCATGGGAGAAGAAGGTTAGTGATCTGAAAAAGATGCATGAGATTGAGATGGGAGATTTGAAAAAGAGCTTCGAGGCTGATAGGTTGAAATTTAGGGCTGACCGGGAAGCTTTGTTTGTTCAGCAACAGGCTTTTGGTAAGGAGAAAGAGAGGTTGAAGGCTTCAGTTGCTCAGGTTACTGGGGATAACCAATGGCTCATTGAGCAGGGTTTCCATCAAGTGGTTACCTATCTGCTGCACTCCAAAGAGTTTAATTCTGCCCTTGGCGATGTTTATACTAAGCTGCTCAATTTAGGAAAACACCAAGGTCTTATTGCAGGTTATAAGCTCCATGAGTCCGGTCATCCTTTGGAGAAGTCACCTCTGTTTCGGCCCGAGGCTTCTGATGTTTTTAAAGGCTCCGTTGAGCAAATGGAGAAGCTGACTTATCCTTACATCCATCAAGTTTCTGGTTGCTTTGGTAAGCCTCTTGCTGTGTTGCAGGGTTTGAAGCCGGAGGGCTTAAATGAGAAGGTATGTGCTGAAATCCTGGGATCTCTTTCAAGGAAGAGGTCTTATTCGGGTGATAGTGACAATACCCTTTCAGGTCAGCCGGATGTTCCTAAGGATGCAAGCTTGGAGGCTTCAGCGGTTGGTGGTGATGGAGGTGTGAAGACTAAAAAGTTGAAGAAAACAAAGAAGGCCAAGGGCGAAGGTTCTGGAGTTTCCAAATCTGTTGATGCTTGATTCGTAGCTTTCTTAGCACTGAAAACAATTTATGTTTTGTAATGTTAACTTGAACAATATTAGGTTATTAGGAACCCTTAAGGTTCCTGTTTGTTGTGTTTTAAGGCCTTTGTGGCCGCTAGAACAGTAGTTTAAGCTTGCAAGTTATTAGGACTTGCTCTAACTTATGTTTGAAAGTCTTTTTGGGGCTTTCTTTTATATGATGTTATGTTTTAGCTATTTTCCATTTATTATGGTTTTATGCTTGTGCCTTTTTGGTCAAGGCAATTCATTTGGCTTTTAACCGTCCAAGCCTTTTGGCTGTCTATTAATAGGTTGAAGTCTTTAAGGTTTCGAGGTATTGCCCGGGTGGCTTGAAGCCTTGAAGGCTTCTTGGTTTTGCGTCCTGGCTTGGTTTGTACCTTTGTGATTTTTGTCCAATTGACTTTGTTCTTTTTGGATTTGCTTTGTTCTTTTGTAACTTTGTCTTTGTCGGGTTTGTGCTGCCCTTATGTTTTTTATACCTAAAAGGGTTCAGTGCTGCAGACACTTAGCCTTGGCATTTTTAACAAGAAGAGATGGCACCTATCCTTTTAATTATTTCTTTTGGTTTTTTAGCCTTTTTGTAGACTATATTTCTAAGGCTTTAGGGAGCATTTGGTGTAGGCTGCTTATACCCGTCTATGAGACAATTTTATTTTTTCTTAACAAGTCTCATGGAGTTGTATTGATTTAGGAACTCACCCCTTATATAGGCTCATTCAACCCTTGAACCTATTGAGCGATGTGGCCTGGGAGCTCATCCCCTTACATGGCCCTTGCCATGGAGTTTTTTGCTAGGTTCTCAACCTGATTTTGGGATAGAAAGACAAGTTTGATAAAAACAACTTCATTCATTAAAGCAATACTTGCTTTTTACAAAAGGTATTCATAATCCTGCTTGAAATTCATTTTGATACAAACCAAACTTTCCGTTTAAACATGGAACCTTTTCAGTGTTTTGCCGTTCCAATGCCTTGGAAGCCTTTTGCCTTCTGAATCAGCCAGCTTGTAGGATCCACCTTTGTGTGCTTCAAGGATGGTGTATGGGCCCTCCCATTTTGGGCCAAGCTTTCCTTGATTTTCTTTCTTGCTGGCTTCGTTGTTTCTGAGGACCAGGTCCCCTGGCTTGAAACGTTCGTTTTTGACTTTTTTGTTGTAGTAAGCTTCCATTTGTTGCTTGTATTTGGCTTCTTGAATTGCGGCTTGATCTCTTGCTTCTTCTAGGTGTTGTAAATTCAACATGGTCTCTTTTTGGTTTGTTTCGGGATCCATGTTGACAATTCTTTGGGTTACAACTCCTATTTCGGCAGGGATCACAGCTTCGGATCCAAATACCAAGCTGTAAGGTGTTTTCTTATGGCTTGTTTTTTCTGTTGTTCTAATTGCCCATAGGACACTAGGCAATTCCTCAAGCCAGTTGCTTTCGTATCTTCCCAATCTTGTCTTTATGCCTTCCACTATGCTTCTATTTGTTCTCTCAACCTGCCCGTTTGATTGCGGATAAGCCACTGAGCTGAAAACCTGATCGATCTTGTATTCTTTGCACCAAACGCTGAAAGGCTTCTCAGCAAATTGCCTTCCGTTGTCGGTGACAAGTACTCCTGGCAATCCATAACGGCAAATGATGTTTTCCCAGACAAAGTCAATGACTTGCTTTCCTGTGATCTTGGCAAGTGGTTTGACCTCGGGCCACTTGGTGAAATAGTCTACCGCCGCCAGTAGGAATTTCACTCCCCCTTTGCTTGGGGGAAATGGACCAACAATGTCCATTCCCCACTTATGGAATGGCTAAGCCGAGGTTATTGGGACTAAATCATGCTTGGGACTTTTTGGGATTGGTGCATGGATCTGGCAGGCATCACATTTCTTCAATTCTTCGGCTGTGTCGCGATGCATTGAAGGCCAGAAATATCCGAGATTCATGAGCTTTGCAACTACCGACCTAGCTCCAAAGTGAGCTCCGCATACACCTTCATGAATTTCCTTGATCAAATATTTACTTTGCCCAGGACCGACATATCTTAGCAAGGGAGCAAGGTAACCCTTTTTGTAAAGGGTTTCTCCTTGTAGTATGTATTGCCTTGCCTTGATTTCAACCCTTTTGGCTTCCACTTGATTATTGGGTAATTCACCATTTTTGAGGAACTTTCTTATGGGAGTCATCCAGTTTGGTTCTTCTTCGGTAACCACGTCTTGAACCTCCAATTCATTAATGGATGGGGCCTTCAACACTTCTACCAGTACCTTCTTGGTGAGGTGGGAAAAAGTGAGGGATGCAAGCTTACTTAGGGCATCGGCCTTCTTGTTTTGAGATCTTGGGATCTATTTGATGTTGCACGCTTGGAAGGTACTCATCAGTTCCTTGGATTTTTCTCTGTATTTTTTCATGTTGGGCTCTTTAGCTATGTAGCTGTCATTCACTTGGCTGGAGACCAGCAACGAATCCGTGAACACTTCAAGCTTTTCAACCTTCATTTCTTTGGCCAGCCTTAGGCCGGCTATTAGTGCTTCGTATTCAGCCTCGTTATTGGTGGTCTGAAAATCAAAACGAAGAGCATATGTGAATTCCAAACCTTTTGGGTTGATTAAAATTAACCCGGCCCCTGACCCTTCAACGCTTGAAGCCCCATCAGTAAAAAGCTTCCAGGCTTCAGGGTTGGAAGGTTCAGTGGTGGTAGTGTTTACTTCAGTGGTTGTTTGGTTTGGGACTTCCACAATGAAATCGGCCAAGACTTGAGCCTTGATAGCTTTCCTTGGGACATAGGTGATGTTATGTTCACCTAGTTCTATGGCCCATTTGGCTAATCGCCCCGAGTTTTCAGGTTTTTCAAGCACACTCTTAATAGGTTGGTCGGTGACCACTTGTATGGGGTGTGCTTGGAAATACCTTCGAAGCCTTCTAGCTGTTTAAACTAAGGCTAAGGCAAGTTTTTCAAGGGGAGGGTATTTCGTTTCAGCTAATTTTAAAGTTTTGCTGAAAAAATAAACGGGTACCTGGGCCTTGTCTCGCTCAATGGTGAGGACTGCACTGATGGCCTCGTCCGTGATTGCGAGGTACACCGATATTAACTCCCCGGTTTTTGGTGCCGCAATGTCTGGTAGGGAAGCTAGATGTTGCTTCATCTGGTTAAAAGCTTCTTCAGCTTCTTCAGTCCATTTGAAATCCTTCTTATCTGAGCAGTTTTTGAGCGTTTTGTAGAAGGGCAGAGATCTTTCGGCCAACTTCGTGGTAAAACGCTTCAAGGCTGCAAGCTTCCCGTTCAAGCTTTCAACCTCCTTCTTGGTCTTTGGTGGCTTGGTTTCAAGGACTGCTTTCACCTTGTTTGGGTTGGCTCTGATACTTTGCTTTCCAACAATGTGACCCAAGAATTTTCCTTCCTCAAATCCAAACGAACATTTTTCAGGATTGAGCTTCATGTTGACTTTTCTAAGGTTCTTGAAAGTTTCTTGGATGTCATCGAGCATTTGATACTCCGTCTTGCTTTTGATCACCAAGTCGTCGACATATGCCTCCATGTTTTTACCGATTTGGCCTGCAAAGGCTTTGTCAACGAGTCGTTGGTAGGTTGCTCCGGCATTTTTGAGACCAAAAGGCATCTTTTGATAACAAAAGATCCCTCTGTTCGTGTGAAAGGCTGTTTTTTCCTCATCTTCTTCCTTCATGAGGATTTGGTGATAACCTTTGTATGCATCAAGAAAGCATTTGAACGAGTATCCGGTGAGGGAGTCAACTTTGAGATCAATTTCTGGTAGTGGATAGCAATCCTTAGGACAAGCTTTATTAAGATCCTTAAAGTCTATGCACATCCTCCAAGAGTTGTCTGGTTTCTTGACCAGAACCGGGTTTGCAACCCATGACTGGTACTTGACTTCTCGCAGAATGCCGGCTGACACAAGCTTTTCAACCTCTTGGCAGGCTGCCAGACTTCTCTCTGGTGCCAAGCTTCTTTTCTTCTGGACCACAGGCTTGACCTCTGGTGGTATTCTCAATTCATGCTCGGCAATGTCCCGGGGGATCCCGGTCATATCTTCAGGACACCAAGCGAATACATCGCTGTAGTGTGTTAGCAATTTTTCAAGGTATGAAAGGGTCTCTTGAGAAAGGTCTGGGTTGACCCTTATTCTTTGTTCAGGGTATTTAGGGTTTATGATCTACATTTGCCTGTCTTCTTCACTGTTTGAACTTTCACCTTCAACCATGTAGGCTTCCTGAGAGGGTTGAAGGGTTGCTATGCCCCTTTCGGTGGGAAATTTGACTGTGCCGTGGCCAACAGACACGGCCATGTATAATGCACACTGTCCTGGTCTTCCGATGATCACATCATAGCTTGAGGGGATATTGATAACCACAAAGGTGAGTGGTTGGGTTCTTTCTTTTAAACCTTCACTGAAACGAACATTAAGTGTCAGTTGCCCTAAAGGCTTGAGGGGTATGTCAGCGATACCTTTTATGGAGGTTCCAGAGGGTTGAAGCCTTGAACGTTCTTCATTGCTCAATCGGTTGAAGAATTTTTCGAACATGATTTCAGTGGCTGCCCCCGTGTCTATGTATGCCTTGCATGTTTGCAACGTTCCCACGGTAGCTTCTACCACGAGAGGGCTAGAGAGAGGGTCATTCTCCGTAGGGGGGAAACAGACACACTGAAGCTCCCAAGCTTCCAACCTCTGCCTCTTGTGAGGAACCTTTCCATCGAAATCTACCATATTGACTTCCTTACCCTTTCCTTCAGCCATTTTGTCCCGGACTCCCTTTACCAAATGAGCGAGTTCTCCGGACTTAACAGCTTCTTCTATTCTTTTCTTGAGTTGGAAGCAATCATTGGTGTGGTGACCTTTTTCTTCATGAAACTCGCAGTATTGGGTGGAGTTCTCGTTTTTCCTGCTTTTGGGGAGGGGTCTGGGAGGCCGAAAGTTTTGTTTAACTTCTTCTGTTGCAAGGATTTCTTGAGGGGTCTTTGTGAGGGGTGTGAAACTTATGCCTTTTTCCCTGCTTGAAAGGTTCCGACCTTCAGACCTTCGAGGGTCTGAACCCTTTGACCGCCGGTCATAGGAGTTGAAGTTCCCTCTTTTTCTGGTTGGACTGTTGCTTCTCCAGCCGGACCCTCTTTTTCTTTGTTCCTTGATGTCTACTGCCTCCTCTCCCCGGATGTGGGCTTCAGCCCTTTCAAGAGCTTCTTCTAAGGTCTTGGGTAGAGATTTGTTGAAATCCCTTGTAAGGTACTTAGAGGTGATGGCATTCATGAAGCCAGCCACCCTCATTTTCTCATCGGCCCCTACATAAGTCAGACCTTCCTTCTTGTATCGTTCAATGAAAGCACGGAGACTTTCATCGTCACGTTGTTTTATCTGAAAGATCACTGTTGCATCTTGTAACGACTCACACAAAAACGTCCTAAAAACGTTCCGTAAGTATGAACCCGGACCCCTGATAAAACAACTCTCATTAAAATACTATTTCTTATTTTAATTTAACCAAGAGGAAACCTTAATTGAGACACCCAAGTAATTCTACGCAAACCCTAAAATTATCAGAACAATCAGAATCAGGATCAGGGCCCCTAAAACTCAGGGGGGGCATTTCCTAGTTAACGATTATCTAAATTACGTGCTGTCCAAGTTGAATTTTCAGAAAGTGTCGACTCACCTGAGCTAGTCCCACACGTGGCCACCCTATAGCCATTTTGTTAACCTTACGGACCGTAAGGTCATTAAGCTTACGGTCCGTAAGCTTGTCAATTTTGGTGTATAAATAGCAGGCATTGGCAAACGCATTCTGTTGTTCATTCGACGTTCAAATTCGATCTATATATCGAGTTATAGTCGAAACAGTCATAATTATCACTAATTAGTAGAGGGGGGTGCTGCTACGAAACAGGGTATTAACTTAATCGCTGCTACGATTCGTTTTCCGACGATCAATATATCCAATGAATGTTTAAGTGCCGCCCACATTAGGGTTATACTTTATCGTTCGTCATTAATTTGACGGATCATCGTTAATTCGATGGATGAAGTATTGCACTTTGTCGTTCGTTGTGAGAATTTGATCTCGTAAGTTATCGTAAATGCTGTATTAAGTTATCTACCTAGTTCGTATGCATTAGGTTACAAGGCTAAGTAATAGGCTAAGCTCTGCCTGTATAAATCTGCAATATATCAAGGCTTATCTGTAGACTACACTTTGCCTGTATGAATCTGCATGTTTATAAAGTGAGTCATTCTTCTTTTCTCACAGTTTGTGAGTCATTCTCTCTTTTTATCAAATCTATTTACAAAACCCTATTTATTTTAAAGTTATAATTACAGGGATTAAGTTTATGTAATCACCATATTACAGCCGGTATGTGGGGTTTTGTATACATTACTTGATAATCTTCACCATTGGGGCAGCCAATGGGTGATATGACCATAGTCACAGACACCATTGGACGGAAGGGCCAATGGGTCGAGTGACAAAGTACTGTGGGTAATTGGTTTGATATCAGAAACATTGTAATCTTCCTTAATACTGTAAATTATAACAAATGTGTCATTTTAGTAAATAGAATGATTCACTCAGTATTTCCCGCTGACAAAACATTTTAAAAATACTTTTCAGGTAATTACAGTAGATTGGAGTAAGAGTTGGATCCGGCACTGAAATGGTTTCAAGAAGTGGCTTATTTTATTAATTAAACCAAATTAAGAAATATTGTTTTATGTAAATCAAATTTATCTTTATTTAAAGCTACCATTGTAAAACATGGGTTTATCCCATCTATTTAATAAATAAAATCCGGTGTTTTCTAAGCTCTGATATTTTTCCTAACTCACGGTCCTGATGAAATTTCCGCTGCAACGTTTTTAAAATAATCACCGGTACCACGGGCTGTTCGCGGCTCCCGATTCCGTCCAGGGTGGGTCGGGGGTCGTGACAGAAGGTGGTATCAGAGCCAACTCAAAGAGCCACTGCTTCAAGCCTTTAAGTGTTGTAATAATAATACCTAAGTGTATATAAAAGAGTTAGGAAATTGCTGTTAACTGGTAGCACACATGATAGCATTTAGACTTGAATTTAAGAAAAGATCCCTTAGTATCAGCTTCAAGATAAGCTAAGTACTTATGTGAATAAATTATGATATGTTTTGATATACCATAAGAATGGTAATTAGAATATTGCAAGATATGATAAATAAGCAAGAATTAATAGTAATTATTGCTTATTAATATTACTTGGGCTAAAATAAAGATATGTTATGGAAATACAAATTTCCTTAATTTTGGATAAAAGCCCTAATGAAAGAGGCACTTTTGAAAAGATACTATTTATGGGAAATAGAAAATTTCTCCGGCAAGACTGGGTATGGTGTGGTAGACTCTCCAGTTGTCCGGATATACTGAGGTTACCGCTCCGGCGCGAATCGGATAAGACGGGATATATAATATGTCAAATAAGTGACAAGATTTCCCTAAATAGTATCATGATCTGATGTCTGACTGATATTTGGAAATATGAATCTGTTAAATACATTGACTTGATAGATGGAATGTTTATTTCCACATGTGAAATATATGATTATATAGATATACATATCTATAAAGAAATTCCAAAAGTCAATTAAGAATAAAGCACTTGCATCTGTGTCTAGAATTCTTTATTAAGAATCTCTTTTCCGATTATTTCGTTTGATCATCTGTCTCGTAGCTTGTATGATAAAATAAACAAAGGAAACCCATTAAGTTGGGATACCATCAAAAGTATAAGAATTTCTAAAGCGTTACCATAAACTATTAACGCAAATAAGAAGCATGTAAAGTTGTGATAATATACAAGAAAACACATGAAAATTTAATTATAAGTCCACAGAAGTTGAAGTATATCACACACAATTTCCAAATCAAGACCTCTTGAAAATATAAATTGGGCACGATGACACCAATATTAATTCTGTCAGTAGAAAAAAAAACTACTAAAAAGAAGCACTTTGCCAAGTGATCCTATAAGCAACATGAAATTTCACTGAGGTACGTTGTAACTAGATTTCACAATCATCAGTGCACAGTCTAATCAGAGTCATAATTATTATCACTGCAAAAGGAGTCATATACCTTTGCAAATTTCCTATTTCATTTTATTTGACATTCCCTGATAATGTCACTTAACAACGGATATCACTCGAAATTCCAGATAGAAGTTCTTATATTTCTTTTGTTGAAAATTCTGACTTCTGCATATAATAAGTTGACTTTCGCATTTCTATTTTTCTTAACGGTCATCATATCAGGAGAATTTATTTCATAGTAGCGAATATTGATTCCTTTCATTTCTTGGTAAATCCACACGTTACACATGCACCGAATTGTTATGCATGTGGTTCGTTTAATTTCTGAATTTCCACTGGAGGGCTTCATTCTAATTTGTCGTTTTATCGAAACTCAAATATCCTTTAGTTAGAATTGATTTTAGCATGGTGAACTGCATTATTGCTAAACAATGACTCTTAATATCGAGTCAATAAATTTTTGAAAAACTCAATTTTCTTTGGCATCCATGATTTCTGTTATGACCATGTCTGAATTTTCTTATTTAAACTCGTTTTGTTTAAACCGAGTTCAATTATTTGAACTTGCTCGCATTACTTATTCAATTCAAGGTTCCATATGATGAATAAAACCATCATATTTAGAATAATCCTAACAAGCATTTCAATTCTCTTGAATTATAACATGCTTATGGGATCCTCGACTTCACTAAATCATTTCTTTGATTACAATCACTTTGTGGTAACATTTTCACAAAATCTGAAGATTTCGCTAATCTCGGATTTAATTATTTAATTATTTATATTAAATCTACTTTGTTGATTTATTCTATACAAGTAATCTTAAAACAATCATGTGCTCAGATAATGATTCCTAAATTCATATTTTGATATATCTCTTAATAATTATTACAACATCAATCTAGCCTTTCGTGATAAATTATTACTTTAACATTTTCAATCGAAAAACATTATATAAAATTTATTTTATATATAGAAACTTACATAAGTGATTACCTAATTGACAAAAATAGTACTACTATATTCTTATTAGTCAACATAATGTGTTTATATTTAACCAAAATGGAAATTTCACAAACTAGGCATCTAGCTCGGTTGGCTAGACGCGCGAAAGGGTGTGGCCTAGACCCGGGTTCGATCCAGGGGACGGCCGGTTTCACCATTTTATTAGAAATTTTTCCATTTAAGTATATGTTTAGTTATGTATTACTAATATTAGTTTTATTATTAATAAGAAAATATTAATAATAATCGTATTAGTATTATTTTTACTAGGGTTATTATCAAGGGTAGGTATTGGATAGCCTAGCCTTAATTAGGCATGGACTGATCACCTATGCTTAAACAAGGGAGCACTAACCAATATCCACCATGACAATGACTAGTTAATATATATATAAATTAAGTCATCATACTTATTTAGTAAATTTTAATTATATATGAAAATATACATACTTTGGAGAAGACATATTTTCATAAAATAAAAGGGACAAATAAAACATTATAAATAATAATGATTTCTTTTACAAAATAATATTTTGTAACATAATAACTTCATTGCGATATTTTGTAATATATAAGTTATTTTACATAATAAAATACTAAAATATTTAAAAGTAGTGACCATTTACATATAGTAAAAATGTGTCACAAATAATATTTATATTTGATATGTAAGATACGGTTCAGACAAGTACACAAATAATATATATATTACATTTGCTTTACAAATATAATATAACGGTTGGTCTTACCAAAACAATTTATACTTATTTCATTTCAATCTCTAGGACATAGTATGAAAACTATGGTCACTAATAGTATACTATCACATTGTTTCACAATTAAAACAATTTGGAACTTTAATTAATGATACACTAACTCTATTATCTTCTGGTGTATCTTTACAATCCATTCATCTCAACACTTTGATTTTCTAATATCATAAATATTTGACAAATCATTTTTCATACTTTTATTTCAATTAGAACCTGTCAATTCTAAATCTTCCTCAGTTACCAACCAAAGTAAGATTTCTCTTGACAAAGAAATTTATTAATTCTAAAAAAATTTTAAATATCTATTGATCCTATATCTTTTAGCTTGCTCTGGAAAGCATATCATTTCATTTCATTCGTTTATCATTGATTTCTTGAACTAATTCAGTTGAACCATTGAATCCTACTTATTGTACAATTCATATTCATAAAATTTAATATTTCAAATTCTGGGTCATCTACCCTAATATCATTTTTATTAACTAAAAGGTGACATAATTCCAAAAGAAATATCATAACCCAAATACACTTGGAAGCTGGAATCTGAGATGAAGAAAAAGTATTCCTATTTATTCCAGTAAATCTCGAGGACGAGATTTTTATTAAGGTGGGTAGAATGTAACGACTCACACAAAAACGTCCTAAAAACGTTCCGTAAGTATGAACCCGGACCCCTGATAAAACAACTCTCATTAAAATACTATTTCTTATTTTAATTTAACCAAGAGGAAACCTTAATTGAGACACCCAAGTAATTCTACGCAAACCCTAAAATTATCAGAACAATCAGAATCAGGATCAGGGCCCCTAAAACTCAGGGGGGGCATTTCCTAGTTAACGATTATCTAAATTACGTGTTGTCCAAGTTGAATTTTCAGAAAGTGTCGACTCACCTGAGCTAGTCCCACACGTGGCCACCCTATAGCCATTTTGTTAACCTTACGGACCGTAAGGTCATTAAGCTTACGGTCCGTAAGCTTGTCAATTTTGGTGTATAAATAGCAGGCATTGGCAAACGCATTCTGTTGTTCATTCGACGTTCAAATTCGATCTATATATCGAGTTATAGTCGAAACAGTCATAATTATCACTAATTAGTAGAGGGGGGTGCTGCTACGAAACAGGGTATTAACTTAATCGCTGCTACGATTCGTTTTCCGACGATCAATATATCCAATGAATGTTTAAGTGCCGCCCACATTAGGGTTATACTTTATCGTTCGTCATTAATTTGACGGATCATCGTTAATTCGATGGATGAAGTATTGCACTTTGTCGTTCGTTGTGAGAATTTGATCTCGTAAGTTATCGTAAATGCTGTATTAAGTTATCTACCTAGTTCGTATGCATTAGGTTACAAGGCTAAGTAATAGGCTAAGCTCTGCCTGTATAAATCTGCAATATATCAAGGCTTATCTGTAGACTACACTTTGCCTGTATGAATCTGCATGTTTATAAAGTGAGTCATTCTTCTTTTCTCACAGTTTGTGAGTCATTCTCTCTTTTTATCAAATCTATTTACAAAACCCTATTTATTTTAAAGTTATAATTACAGCCGGTATGTGGGGTTTTGTATACATTACTTGATAATCTTCACCATTGGGGCAGCCAATGGGTGATATGACCATAGTCACAGACACCATTGGACGGAAGGGCCAATGGGTCGAGTGACAAAGTACTGTGGGTAATTGGTTTGATATCAGAAACATTGTAAACTTCCTTAATACTGTAAATTATAACAAATGTGTCATTTTAGTAAATAGAATGATTCACTCAGTATTTCCCGCTGACAAAACATTTTAAAAATACTTTTCAGGTAATTACAGTAGATTGGAGTAAGAGTTGGATCCGGCACTGAAATGGTTTCAAGAAGTGGCTTATTTTATTAATTAAACCAAATTAAGAAATATTGTTTTATGTAAATCAAATTTATCTTTATTTAAAGCTACCATTGTAAAACATGGGTTTATCCCATCTATTTAATAAATAAAATCCGGTGTTTTCTAAGCTCTGATATTTTTCCTAACTCACGGTCCTGATGAAATTTCCGCTGCAACGTTTTTAAAATAATCACCGGTACCACGGGCTGTTCGCGGCTCCCGATTCCGTCCAGGGTGGGTCGGGGGTCGTGACACATCTTTGACATATCGTCTTTGTTGGGAGAAATTGGCCAGGAAACCCTTGCTGAGATCGTCAAAGCTTCGAACACTTTGAGCAGGTAAATCGTTGAACCAGATCCTGGCGGATCCAACAAGAGTTTGCATGAACATTAGGCAACACTCAGCGTTGGACCATTTCTCTATCTGAGCTGCACCGGTGAAGATCTGAAGGTGGTCCTCAGGATCTTCAGTCCCATCATATGTTCTGATGTGGGCTGGCATTTTGATCTTTGACTGGAAATCATAATCGGCTATCTGCCTTGAAAAGCATGAAAGGTTACTTGGCTTGTATGGTTTAGCCAAGTCTTCTTCAGTCCTTGCATCCACATTACTGCTATTGCCGTTGTTTCCCTGAGTGGCAAGTACTTGATTGATGAAGTGTTGCCATGGGAAGTTGGCCATCATCTGGGTCATCATGTTGGGCACAGGGTTGAAGCCTTGAAGGCTTCCTTGGCCAGCGGAGCAGTTTATCCCGTGGGGAGCACTCATAACAGCACTTCGTGCTAAGGGGAGCACGGACAGAGCTTGCTCCCATGTAGTTGTAGTAGATGCTGGATAGCTTGTCACCGGGGATTGTAGGAGCTGGTCAAGAGTTAGCTCATGTCCCAGAGGAGCACCACTAGTAATTGGTTGGGAAGAGAAGATAGGATGCACCGTAGGATTTGTCATAGTGGACAGATAAGGGTGAGGGTTTGAAAGGTTACTGGGACCAGCCTCACTTCTCTGAAACAACTTGGAAAACAAGAAAACATCTCAGTTGACAAACAACTTCAATTTCTTCAAGTTTTCTACAAAATCTTCACGTCTCCATGATGTTTGGAGGAAAGAAACATCAAATCAAGAGCAATGGTGATTCGGAAGGTGGTTAGACCATTCCAAATTGGTAACATGCTCTGATACCACTGTGAAAACACTTGATCGATGGAGAACATCAACAATGCACTTGATTCATGACGTGAAAAACATAAAAAACAAACAAGATAGAAAGATGTAGAAGATGAAACCCTTTATTATTGAATCATTCATCACATATTAAATAAACTTATAGAGTATACATCATCTACACTGTTGAGGAATTTCTAGGGTTTGTGAAAGTGCACAAAGCATGTCACAAAGATGCCCTAATCCACTCTATACAACACATATATATAGGTTAGGGCAAACCCAACAAACTCGGACTCTATAAGTCCTGACACAAAACTAAGCCTAGTCCGAATATACACATAAGTTCGGACAAACCTACCAAAACAATTAGTCAGTACTTAACAAATAAGTACTGACAAAACAATAAACGAATTCAGACACTACAGACATCAAACTAAGAAATTCGGACAACAAGTCCTTACATCACACAAATTCGGATATGCATGTCAAATTCGGACCCTTATCCTCAAAACACTATCCGAATTTGTTAGATAAAAACATAACATTTCATCAACTTTGACTTGCGCCTTTGACTTTGTTGACCAGAACTGATAAAACACAGTTACCCGACGAAAACTGCACTTACATATATAAGGTGGTATTTCTAATTAGTTGAAAAGAGGAAAAAAATTATTATGCTATCTTAAAATTTGATTTATTCATAAAGGAATACTTTTTGTTAACTTTTTATAAGTGGAGGTTTCTTTAGAAGTAATTGGCTACATACATAAATCTTTTGTAATTGTAATTATATTAAAATCTGGTTTTAGTTATAGTCATTAAATTAAACTGTTTGTCAAGATTAGTTCCTTATTCCTTGATAAACCTCCCAGTACGTGTTATATATACTTTCATATGCTTACAAATTCCTCTTTCAGAGTTATTGAAGGTACTCAGTCAAATAAATTCTACAAATGGAAAACATAGATGTGGAGCGCGGAGATATAAAATTTGACGTTAATGAAACCGTCGAAAGTCTTCTTAATTATGCTAGAGCCGCCAACACAATTCCACCATATATACACAGAGCAGCTCCTAGTACTCTCCGAAATCTCAGCCCAGATTCTTTCAAGCCACGGGTGGTCGCTATTGGACCAATGCACAGAAAAGATAAAAATTTGCAACGATTTGAAGTGCAGAAAGCTGCTTTTGTTCAACGTATATTATATCGTTCAGGATCTTCATCAACACAAACGCTAACAGCATGTGTGCAGAAGGTGGCTTCTATGATAGATGACATCAAGAGAAGTTATGCTGACATGAGGTCTTATAAATATGATGACACCGAACTCACAAAAATGATGGTCATGGATGCTTGTTTCATACTTGAATTTATTCATGAGATTCCAGTAGGTTCCAACTTACCGTTGCAGGACCAGTACATACCTAATTATGACCCGGTGCTACTCGAGAAGTTGCAGGAACAGTACATACCTTATGACCTGGTGCTACTCGAGAACCAAATCCCCTTTTTTGTTCTTAAAATCATATATGAGTGCACCATAAAAGATACTGAAGAACGTCTATCTATTACGGAATTTATCCTTCCACTTGTGAAACAAATCAAACTCTTCGAAGGACGAATAAAAGTAGGCCGTCATAATCACTCAAATACCAATCATTATCATATTCTTGGCTATTTGCATCACTGTTACCGGCCTAGAAAAGACATCAAATCAGGTTTTCCAAGTTCAACAATTCACTCGGCTGTAGAACTTGACCGGGCTGGAGTAAAATTTAAGCCTAACGGCAATCCAAATTGGCCATTGACCATGGAAGTGAAAAGGAACCGTTCAAGATTATTCTGCTTTTTGTTTAAGGCTACTCTCACTATGCCGACGTTGCGTATCAATGATTTCACTGAGTTGGTCTTTAGGAATATCATGGCATATGAACAGTCATATGTGGCCCGTCCTTACGTCACATCATATGCTAGGGCCATGGACATGCTAATTGATACTCATGAGGACATTGCCAAGTTGGTGACGTCAAAAGTTATCGTCAATCATATAGGTTCAAATGAAGAGGCTGCAAATATGATTAACAAGATATGCAAAGGAGTTGTTCCGGAGCATTTCTATTACACTCAACAATGGAAAGAACTGGATAGCCATTTCAAAGGTTACTGGCCCAGAAAGATTGAGAAGTTAAAGCGTACTTATTTCCATAGTCCATGGAGTATCATTGCGCTATTTGCTGGATTCGTCCTTTTTGTTCTTGTTATGCTTCAAACCATCTTTACTATTAAGTCTTCCTGAAGCAAATAACAAAGACTAAATAGTGTAAGTTAATCGTGATGGGTAGTGGTACAAGTCAAAATCGGATATCATTGGATGCGGGTCGAAGCTAAGATAGGCTAGAACGTGTCATCAGGTACGGGAAATGGAGTTTGTAAGTTAAACGGGTCAGTAGAAAAATAATGTCACATGTTTTTATGTGTTAAATTAGAACATGGGTTAGTTTTGTTTATGCAAGTAGTGCATCAAATAAACATGGAATGACGGTAGAAGTTTCAAGAGATAGTAGGGGGGTATTGCACGGACCTCCCGGCCGCTGGAGTGATCCCACTCCACAAGCTAGCACCGTCCCAATGCTGCCTGGCGGTGAATACCCTGTCCCGAGTTGATTCCGTTTCCTCTGGGAAGAGGCGTGTGGCTTGTGACCATCACTGGAGTCGAACCCAGGTCTCTTGGGAGAGAAAGGGTGGGACTGGCCAACTGGGCTACCTCAGTTGGTTAGTTTCAAGAGATAGTAGGAGTATATTTGTTTGTTTTTCTATTTTCCTATTTATGTAATATTTTCAGCAAGAATGAAAGTGTATGGGTTGATGCATAAAAGTAAGACACTTTTCTATAGGTGCTCATTTATTAATGAAAGTGTGTTGGTTGTTGCATAAAAGTAAGACACTTTCCTATAGGTGCTCATTTATTAAAAGTGCATGGAGCTGATTAATAAAAGTAACCTGGACTATAAATTGATTTCGTTTCGGGCATGAGCTGGATATTACCCTACTCGGTATGGGGTCGTCCCCGGTACGTCGTGGGGAGGCGCCGGCCCCCCTCTCCATTTCCTCACCTCAGTCGTCGTGGAGATCGTCCTGGCCAAGAAGATGATGACGGGCTCCCCCCTCTCACACATATATACATACAACATATATATATATGTATATATATATGTATATATATATATATATGTTGTATGTATATATATATAGGGTTAGGTTCATTTGTGAACACTTTCTATTTGTGAACAAAACGAACAAATCCTGGCCATAGATCTTCTTCACTAAATATAAGGGTAGGATTGTCATTTAACTTAATTTCTTTAATTGTAAACAAATTTTAAAATTCATTAATTAAAAGTAGTTACCATAACTGTTTCCTATTTTCATTTAAATTAATTTTTCTAATTGTAAACAAATTTTAATATTGATTAATCAATATCAGTTACCGTAACCGTTTCCTATTTACATGTGTTTTTTTTATTTTTTTTATTGTAAACAAATTTTAATTCTTTATGTATACATTTAGTAGTTGTTTGGTGAGTATTTGTTTTTATACACATGTATAGTTGTTGTTAAGTGACTGTTTGTTTTTTATACACATGTGTAAAATTGTTGTTCGGTAAGCAATTAGTTTTTATACACATGTGTATATACTTGTAGTTGATGTTCAGTGACTGTTTGTTCTTTATAAAAATTTGTATCGTTGTTGTTTAAATGAATGTTTGTTTTTTATACACATATGTACATATTAGTTTACTTATCGGCATTAATATATTATAACCATTATACATACATGTATAATAGTATTTCACGTAAGTGCGCAAAAGAATATTAAATGGTATTATTATTAACTCCAGCATTTGCATATAAGGTCATATTTTTAATATTAAAAGAGAGATGATGTATTTTCCAAATTAAAAAAATCTATAATATGTGATTTAGTTGGGATCATGATAAAAAACGGAAATCCTTGTTAGTGGCTTCCAAAAATAAATAACAATGTGATTTGAGAGAATAAAAATTACAACAATGCCCTTATTCGATTATTAAATATCAATTTATTATTTTAATTAATTTAAAAACCCTTTAAATCCTATAATCAAGATCTCATCATCTAACGGTCAGGATCTGTTCGTTTTTGATGGTTCACTCTTGATCCCTACCCTATATATATATATATATATATATATATATATATATATATATAGGGTGAGAGTTGGCTACAAAGTCCATATTTCCTGCAAAGTGTAAAAAGTCATAAAACACCATAATGTCAACCATAAAACACACTCAAAACCCATAAATAACAAAGTGAAGATTACTAAAACACTATATCTGTGGGTTTTGTGTTGTGTTTTGGATGATAAGGCTTTGATTATCGAATGACTAACATTAGTGTATTTTATGTTGATTATCATGTTGTGTTTTATATTCATAGTTCCACGATGATGTGTTTGAAGTTTTTATGGAATGTTAGGGTTTGAATATTGTGTTTTAGTGATCTTCATTGTCTTATTTGTGTGTTTTGAGTGTGTTTTATGGCTGAAATTGTGGTGTTTTATAACTTTGTACACTTTATAGGAAAAATTAACTTTGTAGCCGAACCTCACCCTATATATATATATATATATATAACTTGAAAAGATTGCAACATATACAGAGAAATTTAAAAAATATTCATAAAATTTAGATTATATAAAGGAACAAAACAACCAAATAATTAAAGAACTAAAGAAAAGTTGTTTAGAAAAACAAACAGAAAATACACAAAATAGTAATATACAGAATCGGGTTGTAAAAATGTGTAACACTATTGAAATCTGTCAGTGTTGCAGGCAATTTTCTAAAATTCTGTGTTCTTGCTGCTTGGATTGACTGGATCATGAATTTCTCTGTTTTTTCTTCTTCGGATGATGTATTCATCGGAGAGGATTTTGTAGGCTGTGTAGGATGTACCAGTATTGCCTTTCCATTGTAATTCGTACAGAATTATTGGGAACTCTGTCCAAACTTTTTGTGAAACCAAGGTTTTGAATTCTAGAAACTTGTCTGTAACTTGTTGAATGCATGCCCACCATGGTGTATCAATCATTCTTGCTTTGAATGAATCATAGCTTCTGTTTAAAACTGTGTTTGTTTCTTTTTCTTGAAGTTTTTGTAACACTTGTTTATATTTTGTTTCTAGAATACTAACTTTTTTGTTTTAACAGACAATTTTCAACCTTTTCTTGTACAGACTGTGTATTTTTTCCCTTGTTGTACAAGCTGATCTTGTAGCTCGATGATCAGCTCTTCTTGATTTTTAATTACGGAAGTTATTATACAAAATTACATAACCACATCCAATTTGTTACCAAAGCAATAAACATTTCCCATAATCTTCACCTGAGAGAGTTCTCCACAAGAGTTTTTTGGCATAAAAAGCTAATAAAATATGGAGCTTGTCTCAGTCTTTTAGATTTTACCCCCTATATATATATATATATATATATATATATATATATATATATATATATATATATATATATATATGGGGCACTAAAATGAAAACCACCCTCAGTTGTGAGAACCGCGAGAACCACTCTCCACCAATCAGATAATAACAACCAAAAGAATAATATAGTCATTTAATCAAAACCATCAAATCATCTTTTTCTCCTCATTAAAGTCTCTTCAATTTCTCTCTCTTCACATTTCTCTCTCCTCTTTTTGTTACTTTATAAAAAAAAATTATGTAAAAAAAATTGTAAAATAGTTTTTGTTAAAAAAAATTAAAACCGTAAAAAAAAATTTCGTAAAAAATGTAAAAAAGTTTAAAAACGTGTGTAAAAAATATTTTTATAAAAAAGGTTAAAACTGTAAAAAAGTCTTCGTATAAATTTTTGTCTTTTGTAAAAAAAGTTTTTTATGAAAAAATAAATTTGTAGAAATTTTTGGTAAAAACGTTTTTGTAAAAAAAAGTTTAAAACCGTAAAAAACGTTTTCGTAAAAAAACGTATAAAAAGATTAAAAAACGTGTGTGTAAAAAAAAGTTTCTGTAAAAAAAAATGTTAAAACCGTAAAAAAAAATCGTATAAATTTTAGTTCTTTATTAAAAAGTTTCTGTAAAAAAAATGTAAAATGTTTTTTTTTAATTTGTTTTTGTAAAAAGAAAGTTTAAAACCGTAAAAAAAGTTTTCCTAAAAAAAAGTTTAAAACCGTAAAAAAATTTAAAAACGTGTGTAAAAAATGACGCGTAAATATGGGGCGAAAAAAACGGGTCGTAAAAATCGTCGCATAAAAAAGCACGTAAAACCGGGGTGTAAAAAACGGCGCGTAAAAACGGGGCGTAAAAAATGGCTCGTAAAAATGTTTTTTGTAAAAAAATCATGACAAAAATTATTTTTTGTAAAAAAAATCAACGCATAACAACGGGGCATTAAAAATGGCTTGTAAAAAAAAGGTGATAAACCGACGGGTAAATAAGGGGCGTGAATACAGGGGTAAAAACGGCGCGAAAAAACGGGACGTGAAAAACGGCGCGTAAAACCGGGCATACAAAAACGGCGTGCAAAAAAACGGTCGGAAAAACGCCGGGTAAAAACAGGGCGTAAAAAACGGCGCGTAAAAGCGAGGCGTAAAAACGGTGCGTTAAAAAAACAACGAGTAAAACCTAGCTTAAAAAAACGGTGTGTGAAAAAGTCGGGCTTAAAAACGGCGTGTAAAAAATTGTTTTTGTTTAAAAATCTGGATTTAAAATGGTTTTTAATAAAAAATTCTGTTTTAAAAAACAAATAATATAATAATACAAAAAAAAGTAATAAAAAACAATAAAGACAAAAAGACAAAAAATAGTAAATTTACTAAACTAACCTTTTGTATTTAAATATTAAAAACATAATACGACAAAAAAATATTTAATATTAGTTTTAATTACTTTTAATCTCATCCATCCATCTTGAAAATCTAATGGTTGAAAAGTGGTTCTTTTGGTTCTTACAACTGGGATTGGTTTTCATTTTAGCGGCCCCCTATATATATATATATACACACACACACACACACATATATATGTATATATATATGTTAGGCTCATCCTACGTTTCCTTAGTTCCATCCTTTTTGCTCCATCCTCACACCCATCCTACGTGGCGCTGACGTGGAGGCTCATCCTCCATTTCCCACACCGAGTAGCCTTAAAGTGTGAGATCCTAGGATCCGGCGGGTTTGACGGAGTTTTGGCCTCGATAGAACCGATTCGGTAGAATATTATTGATAAGAAAGGTGTAAAAGCATAATAGACATTGGTTGAATGCTTCATTCATTCATACCGAAAGAGTTTACATATTTTACAAGCTGGCGAAACTCTAGAGAAATTTCACCAGCGTTTCACCTCTGGGAACCAAAACTTGTCAAATGGGGAGCCCAAGTCCTATATTTATAGGCAATGCCCATTCGTCCGAGTGCACCTAGGACGGATGGGCTCCTCTCGTACGAATGTGACTCGGACGGATGTGATGTCTCATCCGCATGAATGTGCTATTCGTACGAATGGGTACAAATATTACATAACCAAATCGTTTTCACACTAATCTATACAATATTCAACACACGCTCTATCTAGCCTATTCGCACAGTGGCGGACATAAAAAATATGCACCAACAGATTCCCCCTTGGCCGTCACTGTCGAATCTTGAACTTTGAAAATGAGAGCCGTATTTTTAATATTCTGCGACTTCAATCAGAAATCTTGAAATCTTCGATCGATTCCCTCTCGATTGATGATCTGGGCTGCATTATCTACATTATGCACAAATTCCCCCTGAAATATATCTTCAGGTTTTTATTTTTTTTATTTTTTTGCAGACTTCTCGACCCCTCCTCTGATTTACTGTACTGCAATCTTCACGAATAATCATCAACTTGAAATTAATCAATGAAGCTTTTCTGTTTCGGCTTTAACCACCTCTGCATTCGATTTTTGATTTACCATTTCAGCTCCATCGTGCATTCCGCCTGCTCAATCCTCTAATCTTCAAAAACCCAACCGGCAATTGATAGAAAATTCGAACACCACACTGGTTAACTTCAAATATGTGATTACCCACGAAAATCTGAAATCCCGTTTTCCGTAATCATCTTTAAGCACCCTACTGAATGATTGATTAGTGTAAACGGTAATCTCCACAAGCAGCAAATCTTCGTCGGATAACAAATCATCTGGTAATGCATTCAAATCTTTGAAGAAATCCATGAGGATGATTTAGTTTTGGAGATTTGAGAATTCTGAACGTGTGAAGAAACCCCCCTTTTGTGATCCTAACTGGGAATGGAATAAGTGATATGAGAGGGAAAACAAAAAAGGGAATTTTTTTTGGTTTCAAGGAGGGAAAATATAAATTTTTGGAAAATTTTAGAGGTAAATATGAAGTTTTTAGTTTTAATTACTTTCAAGGATTAGATGGGTGTAAACGAATTGAGCTACTCTAGTTTGAATTGTAATAAAGAAGAAAAAAATCTTTTAACAAACCGCAAACCCGAGCTTAACCTGTCGAGTTCGAGTGACTCAAGAGCCTAAACGGTCCCGTTATGTGTACACTTTTTAATTAACATCTTACATCCATATATTTAAATACTAAATTACTAATACTTACTATTTATAAAATTAGGAAAAATGACTAATTATATTATATATCTACACACATATTATGTTATGTTAGATGAAAATTTATATCAAATATAAATATAATTAAAATAAATTAATTAACAAATAACAATCTAACTGATTCCGAGCTTGAAAAACTACCTACGAGCCTAACTCAAGCCTTAGACACAAAGCATGAACATAGCCGAGCTCGAGCTTTCATAAGTTAAACAAGCTCGAGATCGGGCTTGACTCGGCTCGTTTGCACCCCTAATTAGTAGCGACATAACGGGGGAAAGTGTAACACCCCGTGTTTTCGAAAGTCAGAGTCAAAGTCAAGATTGTAGTCAAAGGGAGACAAGATTGCTAATTGCAATCTGTCACTCCTTGCTCAATTCCTGTTTTGACTTCTTTGACTCGTAGATAGTCTATTTTATACTTTACGTTAGTTGTATTATGTGAAGTATCTATTACTAATCGAGGTTTATCGATGATTTATCGCATGTTTTATCGCTTATCACAATCGCACTCGCAACTCGAATTACGCGTTCTGGATATTGTTTTACGTGTGTGTGCCTTTTATGTGTTACTTGTGCATGTTTATTTATGTTTATGATGTGGTGATTAATCGAAACGCAATCGAAACTCAATCGCAATCGAATTGCAAACGCTAAACGCAAGTTAAATTAGGATGATTGTTTGTTGATATAGTAGTTGGGATTAAAAATAATTTGAATAGGAAACTCTGTCGCATCGCAACGCTCAACACGCAAATCGAAATTGCAAAACTCGTCGCACGAATCACTCCAATCGAGTGGTCAGCCGATCGAGCTGCCACCCGATCGAGTCGCACCTCGATCGACATGCCACTCGATCGAGCTGCCACCCAATCGGGTTGCCACCCGATCGACCAGCCACTTACTCCCCATTTCCATTTATGGAAACCCTATAAATACCCACTATGTCAACCTCATTTGATGTTGACAGCTCTCTCTCTGCTCACTCGTTCCAGCCGCTCTTTCTTCAGATTCTCGCGATTCTTATAAGTTTTCAACCCAAATCTTGTACTTTCTTAATCTACACGCACTCCTACACCTTTCTATCTTTTGAATCTTAACTTTTAACCGTGAAATCACTAGATTTGAGGTGTTCTAGGATGATGTCATCATGGTGTTCTTATGAACTTCGTGTTTTGGCTTCAATCCACCAAGAACAACTTAGATCTGAACGATTTCCACAAGAATAAATAAAGATCTTTCACAGATCTATACATATTCATGGTGAAAAGGATTGAAAGATATTTTTCCAGCTTTCTTTTAACTCTTTTACAGTCAATGCACTCAAAACCGATAGAATCGGAGCTTGTTCTAACATTCTACTCTTTCTTGTTGATGTGTCGGTTCAAGATCTGGATTCTATCCAAGAGATTACCGATTTCGGGTTAAACAAGGAACACCGTCTCGAACAGTTAACTGGTCGGACTAGGGTGATTCCTGTCCGATCAGGTTACTAAGTCTGGACGAGGTTTCTGTTGTTTAACACGTTATCAAATCATCTCGAGAAAACGACAAACTGTCAAAACAACCAAGGAAGAAGACCACCAGGTCATCTGGGATGGACTGCCGCCCGACCGGACTGCCACCCGACCGGACTGCCACCCGACCGGACTGCCACCCGACCGGACTGCCCCCCGATCGGATTGCACCTTGGGACCCACACTCAACTTTTATTTTCAAACTTTTGAGGTTGAACATTGAACGAAATGATGTCCGATCGGATTACCAACCCGATCGGATTACCACTCGACCATGTGATGTTCTGACTTCAATACTTAAATAATTTTCAACATGTTCAACACGTACGGATTGCCATCCGATCGAGTGACCGTCCTGCGGTGAACTTGTTCTCAACCTGAGAAGCCTCGCCAATTGGATTGTTGTCCGATCGGACTACCGTCCGATCGACCGACCTGAAAGATAGAGATACTTCTCTGTTTTCAAAATGTTACAATGAAAACTTCAAAAGAAAAGCCATCATACACAAACACATCCTTTCCAAACGAGGTAACAATCCAATCGCATGGTCACCCGATCGGATGACCGTCCGAACGGATTGTCACCCGATCGACCGGCCAACCGATCGAATTCCCACCTGATCGGATTGTTGTCCGATCCACTGACACTTTGTTCCGTTTTACGCGCCGCTTATCGTTATGCTATCATTCTGATCAGGCTAATTCCGCTCTAAGCGCTCCATTCAATCCATCATCGCTGTGAGTATACTCGATCCCTTTTTACTTTACGCACTTTTGGGTGTTACATACGTTACTTATTCTAAATCACATCGAACACTCTACGCAATACTTTAAACGTTAACCGTTACCGCATGTTATACGTGACTTAATGAATTCTTGTTTGTTATGTTTACACATGGAATGCTGTCTACCTGCCTTAGCAACGATAGTACTATAGTTTAGACTCAGCACCTATTCACTCAGGGGTTGTTAAGGACAATTTGTTACATGGCTCACAGTGGTGAGTGTGTATTACAAACTGCCTTGGGGAGTCAACCCGCAGTCATTGGTATCGATAGGTTCATGTCGATAACTAACATGCCTCATTTTACACTGTGTACATTCTGGTTATGCGTAACGATTTCAAACTCTATTATATCTACTAAACTTGTATGCTCACCTTTACACTATGTGTATTGACCTTTACTTTAACGTATGTGACAGGTGCTTAGGATGTTTAAAAGCTTGGCTTGCTGTGAAATCGAGGCTAGGAAAGGTCTAGAAACAAAATAAACAATTGTCTGTATTTGAAAATCTGAGTTGTCGGAACAGAACAATTTGACTGGATTTTGTCTGTAATAATTATGTTATCTTTTATGTCATGATATGGGACATGATGCTTTAAATAATCGGTAATTATAGTTGTTATGGAAACTTCTGGACAATCTGTTTCGCTCAGTGCCGCGCCCCGATGTTTCCGCCATTGGTTGGGGTGTGACAGATTGGTATCAGAGCCATAACTATAGGGAATTAGGCAAGACTCGACCTAGTCCGGGTCGATGTCTTAGAAACGACCTAGTCTATAAGTTAAGTACCAACAGCCCCGACTTGTGCATATCCTGTAGTGATTATGTACGAGCTTACTTGCTATTTCTCGCCATTCTCGCCTACGCTACACTATCACTACACTTTCATTTTCGAAAATGAACAAGCGATTAGGTCGAGATTAGGTGTGAAAACCGCAAACTCTCGACTAAATTGTTTGTTCGACCCGCATTTATATTCACAAACAGGAGGATTTGCGTCGAATCAGGAGTGAAATCCATACTTTGACGCATAATTCTTCTTTATTTTATCAAAACAGGAATGAAGTCGTTAAGACAGGGGTGAAACCCGAACCTTGGCGACTTGTTCCGAGCTATTTTTGGTTTTACAAAACTCTCACCAAAGTCTCGACGGACTCCAACGACTTGAAGTCACGATATGACTGAAAGGATGCTTGTCAATCGCCCAGATTCGAGGCGAGAGCACAGTCCCGAAGGCCAAAGTGTGTACGAAAAGTCCTTGTGAATAGTCGAATCACTTGGGTTAGTCGATGTCTAATAGCCGCAGATAATCTATTCTCGATTTTTATTTGTTTCGATTCTGAGCTCGCTACTGCCGACTCTGATATTTGTCGATTTTATGTGGATTTTATGTGTTTTATATGATTTAACAGTTTACGTGTTACGGTTTTCGGTGATTTATTCGCTTTCGCTCTTCGCATTGATCGACACACACGACTCGCCCTGCACTTCTATCTCAAACAGCTAACAAATCGCTACTACATAAGGAACGACTTTACGCCATGTTGATTGCTATATTATTCGCTTACACTATACTACTCGCTATGTTATTCGTGGTCGCTATTCTCGAACGCTCGCAGACTTTAAATGATAGGTTTCTGTATTCTGACTACCTCTTGTGATTACCTGCTTATGTGCTTTCGTGTTTCTGTGTTTTACGTACTTATGTGCTTCTGTGCTTATGTGAATCTGTGATTATGTGCCTATGTATTACGTGATTATACGTGTTCCTGAGCTTTAGTAGTATTAGGCGTGCGAGGTGAGATTCGATTATATTGTGTTTAAGTCCTATGGTGATGTCTGTTGCAGACAATGTCATCATCTGGATCCCGTCACACGCGAACTGCTCGCTAAAACCAGAAAGACAAACGCCTTGCTGCTCTCGTCGCCAAGCAAATGGCAAAGGCTGTTCCTCAGATCGTGAGTGAACTATACGAGAACATGGGCAAATCGTCCGAAGAATCCAGGACTGAAACCCCTAAAGCTGCCTTCAGCTTCAAGCAGTTCAAAGCGTGCGGACCAAAAGAGTTCACTGGCGAAGATGGCCCTACGGCCTTGTTTCAATGGTTCGAATCAATCGAGGTCACCCTGCGTCAGAGTGGATGTCCTAAAAATCTCCGCACTCTGAATGCTACCGGCGTCTTCCAGTCCCTCGCATTAGACTGGTGGACGACCGAGAGGAACAAACGCGGAAATGATGCAGCCTATGGTCTGTCATGGGATGAGTTGAAGAACGTTATGCTCGATGAGTTCTACCCTCCCAACCACTTCGCGAACATGTGCCCGAACAGGGTTGTGAAACAAGAGCCCCAGCAGTAGTAGCCTTAGCAGCAGCAGCAACAGCCTCAGCAACAGCAACAGCAGCAGCAACAGCCTCAACAGCAACAGCAACAAGCCACCCGTGCCAGAACTTTCAACATCAATGCGCACCAAGCCCAAGCCGACAACAATGTGGTTAATGGTACGTTCCTTGTGAATGGTATATATGCTTCGTGTTTGTTTGATACTGGAGCCGATAACTGTTTTGTGTCGTTTGAATTCGAGAAGCTCCTTAATCGTTAGCGCTCCCATCTCCCCTCGACGTTCGATGTCGAAGTCGCCACCGAAAGAACTGTCGCCGTCAATTCTGTTCTTCGTGATTGTACTCTTGAACTCAACAATCACATCTTCCCGATTTATCTTATTCCGATGCAACTCGGAAGTTTTGACATCATAGTATGCATGGACTTTCTTCGTGAAAACCATGCTAAAGTTGTGTGTTTTGATAAAATGATTCGATTCGCGCTTGCTAATGGTGATGTATTATGTGTGTATGGTGAAACTCCCTCGAGAGGTCTTAAGGTAATGTCATGTGTCCAAGCTAGCAAGTATCTCCGCAAGGAATACAGGGCTTTCTTGGCTAATATTGTAGTAGCGGAGGAGGTAAAGAAAGGAAAGACAGAAGTGAAAGATGTTCCTGTGGTTCGTGAATTTCCTAATGTGTTTCCTGATGATCTTCTAGGCTTACCGCCAAGTCGTGATATCGACTTTCGTATCGACCTTATTCCAGGAGCCAACCCTATTGCTAGAGCTCCTTATCGACTCGCTCCATCCAAAATGCGTGAACTCTCGAGTCAGCTCTAGGAATTGCTTGATAAAGGCTTCATTCGCCCGAGCACCTCTCCATGGGGCGCACCAGTCCTTTTCGTAAAAAAGAAGGATGGGTCGTTCAGGATGTGCATCGATTATCGGGAGTTGAATAAGTTAACAATCAAGAATCGCTATCCCCTGCCTCGAATTGATGATTTGTTTGACCAGCTACAAGGTGCTACATGTTTCTCGAAGAACGATCTACGCTCAGGCTATCACCAACTACGCATCCAAGAGGAGGATATACCCAAAACCGCTTTTAGTACTCGATACGGCCACTATGAGTTCGTTGTTATGCCTTTTGGTCTAACCAACGCACCCGCGGTTTTCATGGATCTGATGAATCGGGTGTGTAAACCATTTCTTGACCGCTTCGTCATCATGTTCATCGATGATATCCTGATCTATTCCAAGTCGAAAGGCGAACACGCGCAACATCTACGTTTGGTTCTCGAGTTACTCCAAGGGAATCGACTCTATGCCAAGTTCTCCAAGTGCTAATTTTGGCTGGAGGAGGTTCAATTCCCCGGTCACATTGTCAATAGTCAAGGTATTCATGTCGATCCCGCGAAGATTGAAGCAGTTAAGAGTTGGGTTACGCCGAAGAACCCGTCTGAAGTCCGTTCTTTTCTCGGACTAGCGGGCTATTATCGTCGATTTATCGAAGGGTTCTCTAAAATCGCTGTGCCGCTTACCGCTCTCACGCATAAAGACAAGCCTTTTGTTTGGGGAACCGAACAAGAGTCTGCTTTCCAAACCCTCAAGCATATGCTCTGCAATGCTCCCGTCCTCACTTTACCCAACGGAAACAACGACTTTATTGTCTATTGCGATGCCTCTAACCTTGGCCTTGGTTTTGTTCTCATGAAACGAGACAAGGTTATCGCCTACGCATCTCGTCAGCTCAAGATCCACGAGAAGAACTATACAACCCATGACCTCGAGCTAGGCGCAGTTGTTTTTGCGTTAAAGATTTGGCGACACTACCTTTATGGTACCAAGTGTACGATCTTCACCGATCATAGGAGCCTACAACATATCTTTGACCAGAAGGAACTTAATATGCGTCAACGCCGATGGGTAGAACTTCTCAACGATTACGATTGGGAGATTCGTTATCACCCCGGCAAAACAAATGTCGTTGCTGACGCTCTAAGCCGACGAAGCTATTTGCATAGCGCTCGTAATGTTCCAGCCCAGCATCATCTCGAAACCCTCATTCTCGAAGCCCAGCATGCATGTTTTACCGAACGCACTTTGAAGAAGGAAAGAATCTACCACGATGGAGCCCATCTTGAGAATAAGTCGAATGGGATATTCCATTATCTGGACCGAATTTGGATCCCTAAGCGGACCGATTTATGACAAATTTTGATGGACGAAGCCCACAAATCTCGGTATTCTATTCATCCCGGTGCCGATAAAATGTACCAGGACCTTCGCTACAAGTACTGATGGCCGGGCATGAAAAGGGATATCGCTCTCTACGTCGAAAAATGCCTGACTTGCTTGAAAGTTAAGGATGAACATCAAAGACCCTCTGGCTTACTCGAACAAGCCCTGATCCCTATTTGGAAGTGGGAAAGTATAGATATGGACTTCATAACGAAACTTCCGCGCATGCCATCAAGTCACGACAGCATCTGGGTTGTCGTTGACCGTTTGACCAAATCTGCTCATTTCCTGCCAATACGAGAAGACTACAAGGTAGAACGATTAGCCCGAATCTACACCGATGAGATCATTTGTCAACATGGGACGCCTCGCGACATCATCTCTGACCGTGATGCTCGGTTTACCTCGCGTCTCTGGGAAACGTTTCATACGGCTCTCGGTACTACGCTTAATATAAGTACCGCATTCCACCCTCAAACCGACGGTCAGACTGAAAGAACGATTCGTACCCTTGAAGACATGCTCCGTTCGTGTGTCATAGAATTCGGTGGTAATTGGGACGCTTACCTGCCGTTAGTCGAATTCTCGTATAACAACAGCTATCATTCCAGCATTCAAATGGCACCGTTTGAGGCTTTATATGGAAGAAAATGTCGATCGCCTATTGTATGGCACGAGATCGGGCACTCGCAATTAACCGGTCCTGAGCTATTGCAAGAAACGACTGACAAAGTTCTCTAAATTCGGGACAATCTGTTGAAGGCTCGGAGTCGTCAGAAAAGTTACGCCGATAGACGACGCAAGCCCCTTGAATTTGACGTTGGCAACTACATACTCCTAAAGGTGCCTACAGACTCGAACTACCGGAGGAACTTAGTAACGTCCATCCGACTTTCCATGTTTCGAACCTCCGAAAGTGCCTGGCTGGGCATGATTTAAGTGTACCACTCGAAGATCTCTAAGTAAACGAGACACTACACTTCGTGGAGAAGCCTGTCGAAATCATGGATCGCCAAACCAAGCAGCTCAGACGCTCGCGCATTCCCATTGTGAAGGTTCGATGGGAAGGCAAACGAGGCACCGAGTTCACTTGGGAACTCGAAAGTGACATGAAGGCGAAGTACCCGCAGTTGTTTGTTACGGCTTCGGCCTAATTTCGGGACAAAATTCCCTCAACTAGGGGAGGCTGTAACACCCCGTGTTTTCGAAAGTCAAAGTCAAAGTCAAGATTGAAGTCAAAGGGAGACAAGATTGCTAATTGCAATCTGTCACTCCCTGCTCAATTCCTGTTTTGACTTCTTTGACTCATAGATAGTCTATTTTATACTTTACGTTAGTTGTTTTATGTGGAGTATCTATTACTAATTGAGGTTTATCGATGATTTATCGCATGTTTTATCGCTTATCGCAATCGCACTCGCAACTCGAATTATGCGTTCTGGATATTGTTTTACGTGTGTGTGCCTTTTATGTGTTACTTGTGCATGTTTATTTATGTTTATGATGTGGTGATTAATCAAAACGCAATCGAAACTCAATCGCAATCGAATCGCAAACGCTAAACGCAAGTTAAATTAGGATGATTGTATGTTGATGTAGTTGGGATTAAAAGTAATTTTAATAGGAAACTCTATCGCATCGCAACGCTCAACACGCAAATCGAAATCGCAAAACTCGTCGCACGAATCACTCCAATCGAGTGGTCAGCCTATCGAGCTGCCACCCGATCGAGTCGCCACTCGATAGAGGTGCCACTTGATCGAACTGCCACCCGATCGACCATCCACTTACTCCCCCTTTCCATTTATGGAAACCCTATAAATACCCCCCTATGTCAACCTCATTTGATGTTGACAGCTCTCTCTCTCTGTTCACTCGTTCCAGCCGCTCTTTCTTCAAATTTCTCGCGATTCTTGTAAGTTTTCAACCCAAATCTTGTACTTTCTTAATCTACACGCACTCCTACACCTTTCTATCTTTTGAATCTTAACTTTTAACCGTGAAATCACTAGATTTGAGGTGTTCTAGGATGATGTCATCATGGTGTTCTTATGAACTTCATGTTTTGGCTTCAATCCACCAAGAACAACTTAGATCTGAACGATTTCCACATGAATAAACAAAGATCTTTCACAGATCTATACATATTCATGGTGAAAAGGATTGAAATATGTTTTTCCAGCTTTCTTTCAACTATTTTACAGTCAATGCACTCAAAACCGATAGAATCAGAGCTTGTTCTAACCTTCTACTCTTTCTTGTTGATGTGTCGGTTCAAGATCTGGATTCTATCCAAGAGATTACCGATTTCGGGTTAAACATGGAACACCGTCTCGAACAGTTAACTGGTCGGACTAGGGTGATTCCTGTCCGATCAGGTTACTAAGTCTGGACGAGGTTTCTGTTGTTCAACACGTTATCAAATCATCTCGAGAAAACGACAAACTATCAAAACAACCAAGGAAGAAGACGACCAGGTCATCTGGGACGGACTGCCGTCCGATCGGATTATCGTCCGATCGGATTGCCACCCGACCGGACTGCCACCCTATCGGATTGCACCTTGGGACCCACACTCAACTTTTATTTTCAAACTTTTGAGGGTGAACATTGAACGAAATGATGTCCGATCGGATTACCACCCGATCGGATTACCACTTGACCATGTGATGTTCTGACTTCAATACTTAAACAATTTTCAACATGTTCAACACGTACGGATTGCCATCCGATCGAGTGACCGTCCTGCGGTGAACTTGTTCTCAACCTGAGAAGCCTCGCCAATCAGATTGTTGTCCGATCAGACTACCGTCCGATCGACCGACCTGAAAGGTAGAGATACTTCTCTGTTTTCAAAATGCTACAACGAAAACTTCAAAAGACAAGCCCTCATACACAAACACATCCTTTCCAAACGAGGAAACAATCCAATCGCATGGTCACCCGATCGGATGACCATCCGAACGGATTGCCACCCGATCGACCGGCCACCCGATCTGACTACCACCTGATCGGATTGCTGTCCGATCCACTGACACTTTGTTCCATTTTACGCGCCGCTTATTATTATGCTATCATTCTGATCAGGCTAATTCCGCTCTAAGCGCTCCCTTCAATCCATCATCGCTATGAGTATACTTGATCCTTTTTTGCTTTACGCACATTTGGGTGTTACATACGTTACTTATTCTAAATCACATCGAACACTCTACGCAATACTTTAAACGCTAACCGTTACCGCATGTTATACGTGACTTAATGAATGCTTGTTTGTTATGTTTACACATGGAATGCTGTCTACCTGCCTTAGCAACGATAGTACTATAGTTTGGACTCAGCACCTGTTCACTCAGGGGTTGTTAAGGACAATTTGTTACATGGCTCACAGTGGTGAGTGTGTATTACGAACTGCCTTGGGCAGTCAACCCGCAGTCATTGGTATCGATAGGTTCATGTCGATAACTAACATGCCTCATTTTACATTGTGTACGTGCTGGTTATGCGTAACGATTTCGAACTCTATTATATCTATTAAACTTGTATGCTCACCTTTACACTATGTGTATTGACCTTTACTTTAACGTATGTGACAGGTGCTTAGGATGTTTAAAAGCTTGGCTTGCTGTGAAATCGAGGCTATGAAAGGTCTAGAAACGAAATAAAGTCTGTATTTGAAAATCTGAGTTGTCGGAACAGAACAATTTGACTGGATTTTGTCTGTAATAATTATGTTATCTTTTATGTCATGGTATGGGACATGATGCTTTAAATAATCGGTAATTATAGTTGTTATGGAAACTTCTGGACAATCTGTTTCGCTCAGTGCCGCGCCTCGATGTTTCCGCCATCAGTTGGGGTGTGACAGAAAGTTTAGGGTGAGATTGAAAGCGCGAATTAGTGGCAAAAAGCTAATGTTGCTAATAGCATGTGTCAAGCAAATATGACATACACAAAATGCCACTAAAAATCAAAGTTAGTGGCATAAAACCCAAATGCCACTAAAAGTGTGTGTCAAACAAATATGGCATCTACAAAGTGCCACTAAAAACCTAAACTAGTGGCACAAAAGCTAAATGCCACTAAAAGTGTATGCCATTAAATGGCATTTTTTTTTGTAGTAAATTCAAAATAAAACACATTAAAAATCTTGTTTACTAAATCCTTGTGTCTTGAATCCTTGGAGCCCATTCTCGAGTCTTCTCAATAGAATAATCCTGTAACCTAACGTACATAAAACAAACATATGCACGTCTGAGTAAAATTTACTTAGTGGGATGACAACTATAAACAATATGTATAATTTCTTAACAATATCTATATATCAAACAATATACATAACACATTCAGTTAGCCAAATTCGGTGAGTTGTATTCAGTAGTTCGGTGAGTAGTTAGTTCACATTCTATGCGTCACATAATCATATTCGGTAATTCACATTCGGTAATAAGGTGGTGACCTTTCGTGCGGTAGTTTGGTGATCACATTTCTGTAACATCTCATGTAAACCGGTTTAGGACGCCACTCGTTTGCCTCGATGGGTTGCCCATCCAGAAGCTCACGGTTCACCCAACAAGTTGCTCGCCCAGGCGAAACGCATCACGGTAGAAAAGGGTTTCAACCCCTTTATAAGGTTAAGGCTTCATTTCCGTCTCTCTCGATTTGTATATGTGAGACTTAGAGGTTCAGTGGTCACCGATCGGTACGGTAGTTCGGTTGTCACATTTGGGTGACATCAATAATACAATTTAGCTATATACAACAATACGATGTACTATAACATTTACGATGTCATACATATATAATACCACATAACCTTTGAGTTCATGTAAACATATAAGAAAACGACTTTAGATTTTCAACAACGAGGTTGCGGAAATCCAAATTCGTACACATAAGTTGTTTAGAGTCCAAACCTTAATTTGTAAATGAAAGCAAAATCAATCTGAATATCCAATAATAATAACCTACAACCCTGTCGTACTCTGAATTAGACTTAATCAAGGTTGTGATAATAAATATTTATGATTACTAGCAAACTTCACGTTCACATGTGATTATTGTAAGATACATTATATTCTTTTAATTGGAAATCACTTTTAGGCCATGTTTTGCTAAGCTTATTGAATCAACTTATTGACTTATTAGCTTTTTCAAAAAGCTAATAAGGAGATTTTGTGTTTGGCAAATCTAAAAGAAATTTTCAAAATGACTTTTTGTTTAGGAGAAAAAGTAATTTTTGAGAAGTTAGCATGTTGTGACTTTTTGAACCAACTTATTAACTTATTAGCTTTTAGTTATTTTACATCAATAAGTTAAGCCAAACACTTTTTCAAAAACATCTTATCGACTTATTGATTTTTTCCACCCTATAAGATAATCCAAACACTTTTTTAAAAACTCATTTTTTTAAAAAGTTAGAAGTCAATTAGTCTTTTTCACAAAAAAAATCTTTTTAGATAAAATAAGCTTTGCCAAACATGCCCTAGTCAGTGACAGTGACGGATCTAAAAAAAAAACTAAAGCGGCAACGTTTCTATAAAAGAGGGTAGCGAAATCGAAAAAACGTCAAATTTTTCAAAATTTACACTAATTTTACATTACCGCCGGAGCGTCAAGGGGCAACAGGGGTTGTCCCTTGTTCTATACTAGGTCCGCCCTTGCCCTTAGTGTACTAAATTAATTTGTATGACCATAAAATTAATTTAAGTTTGAAATAGTGTATTAAATTGGTTTGTATGACCATAAAATTAATTTAAGTTTGAAAAGATTTGTGGACATAAAGTACAATGGTTGTTGGTTCAGGTCCCCAAGCACATACTCTACACACCCACAAAATTATGTATGTTCTGTGTTGTTTGTAACTTCCAAGGAAAATACAAGAGAATGAAAAGCTGTTGTTTTTAATATTATCAAAAAAAGGGTACATTATAAAATGAACAAATACTACTCTTATTTATATAATATTATTGCACATGCAGAACTAGAAGAATTCAATGTAAAATTCCATTTATTTAGCAACCACCTCAATGTCCATTCTCAATCACGTGTAGGATGATAAACCTGGCCTTCACACACCTAACCCTAACCCGTAAATCCCCTGAATGAACACCGAAGTTTTGTACGAACTAGTACGACGCTTTTTATTACTTGAACTTTTAAAGAGAATCAATACAATTAGAAACATAAAATAGACCCACTATTTATACGAATCTAACTTAGACTCCAAGCTACCTTTTCTAATACTAATTGATGTGTGCTAAACAGACTATTAAAAAACAACTATATTAGACTCTCTAAACTAGACACTACAAAGCTTTAAATCTAGACTCAACCTAAAACCACACAATCGGCAAGTGTACCGATCAATGTAGTATAACCTAAGAAGTCCGGATATCGAACCACAGGACTCTATGTATTACGTGAACTAGACTCTAATAGACACTGACGGACGCGACTTAAACTTGTTTAATTGTTTGGGGGGGGGGGGGGTTACTGAAAACTAAGGAAACCTATATTAGACTACTAAAATAACTAAAACTAGACTAAAACGAATGACGACTGTGAACTTTTCTTATGTGAGAACGGGACCACCTAGACAAGAATCCTGGATTGTTTTTAAGAGATTACCGATTAAGTTAAATGCACGAGTTATGGAACCGGGATCTTATGATACTAAACCTATTAAGAACCAACGAGGCCCCTCGACCCTTCTCAAGGAGAAACCTGTGGCACTACCTAGGCCGTTAATCCTACCGGTTATTAGACTTCTTCCCAGTTATCTAATTATTGTGTAAGTACCCTAATGTTGACCTATTCTTTCCCAATCCTAGATCTAGGGTAGTTTGAAGTAATTAGTTTGACTTGATAGACTAATAAGACCGACAGGTAAACCAAGACATAACCTTTCCCAAGGCCTATCTAAAGCAATTCGCCGGGTAAGACCTACCAATAGCCCCTCACTTCCCAGGTATTAGGACTAGTAGAACACTAAGACTTAGCAAATTATTACCACTTACTTCTAGGGGTTATCGCGCGATTATCCCTAAAGAGTGAAGGTTTTCTAACGTGATATAGACACTCACCGAAACCCTAAACCCTAATATGACTCTACGTTGTGATATAGACCGTCACTAAGAATCTTATGAAGCAAATAATAACAATAAACCAACTCAAAGCATGCATACACATCAAATTATTAAATCAAACTGCTTACTAAACACAATCAATCCATTAACATCGTGCAAATAACAAAAACGGTAAAATCTTTATATTAATCCATTCATCATAGTCTAGGTGGTTTATGAAATTAGCCAAGCATGTCTATAAACGAACACAAATAAAAAATAATCAAACTAGAATTCATGGTAACAAGTTTCAAGAAAGAAGTCGACAAAACAAGGGAATGGAAAACCCGAGAAATCTTCGATTCTTCGTCCTGAACTTGATCCACTGATTCGAATGCTTCACAATCTCCGATTCAGCTCCAAGATAGCTCCAAAATCACCTCCAATATCCTCTCGTTCGTAACTAGGGTTACCCTTCGGCTGATGTTAATTATTCTCCACCATCTTCACAAAGTTGGGCTTCTATTATTGGCGGGTCACAAAACTGATGTTGGGCCAGGCATGTTATTGTAGAAACCCAATTCAAAGAAATAAAATAAATGGCGGTCAAACTGTTTTGGTTTTCGACCCCACTGTTTTGGTTTTCGAAAATAATAGTCAAATCCCAAAAAACCACCACCAATTGCTTGTTGCTGTCTTGTTATCTCGAAGACCACCAATTGCACCAATTGCTTTGATGTTGACTGCTCCAATGTTCTCCAAAAACAATCATATATATATTGCCTTTTTTTTTTCTAACCTTTGCTTGTTGACTTCACGAAAATAAATGGCCACCCTCCAAGAAAATAGCGGTAACCTCCCTTCGGTCACTAGCGGTCTACTCCACTCAACTGGCTGGTTATTTGTTTATCACTCGTTTCCGCTCCATTTGCGCCAGGACCTGCCAAAACACTAAATAATGTAATCTAATACTAAAAACTAAATAAAACAAATAAAAATTATACAAAAACTATACAATTTACACGGGACAAATATGTGTATTTTACCCAACATCAAATATCCCCACACTTACTCTTTTTTCGTCCTCGAAAAAGAATTATGCAACGTAATCATAAACAATTAATCACTCGGGTCAAAAATATAAGTATAATTAATTAAAACCAAGACTTGCGTTAGTAGCGATTGCGAATATACTTATCCACTTTAAACCCGAATTCAATCCTAAACCCTTATCATGTGAATTTAATTTAAGTGCGGTCAGTCTACCTAGGGTCTCACACTAGAATTTACGGTCCACCTACTCCCACCTCAAGCTTATAGGACTAAAAGAACGATCACTGGACCAATTCCTAACCGTCTTATATCAAAACCAAAAGAGTTTACAATCAAATTTTTTCATTTTTTTTTCTATTTTTCTTCTATTTTTCGCTTTTTGCTTTCTTTTTTTTTTCCTTTCTTTCGTGAGTCTAGACGATGCTTTCCCTAACCAAGAGGTATTCCGGCTGTAGAGTCGCGATCCCCAACCACAGATTACTTAGGTTTCGGTACTTTTATTCGGCAAGTCGATTTCACACATCCCAGAGGCATTCCGGCTGTAGAGTCGCTATCCCCAACTCGGATTACATAGGCCTGTGTTACTTTCATTTAGTTTCTAGCTCACTTTTTATTCTATTTTTTTTCTTTCGCATGACCACAAACTCTAACGGTTTTAACTTATAACGGTGCCCCTTATACTATTATCGGTAATTTTAGTTTCCCATATTTCCCAGGCGAGAACCCACTAGCAGACCGACAATTAAGGTATATTAACTCAAAGGGACTTAAAACCAAACCCGGGCCTATCCACATATCCCAAACTAGACGCAAACTCGGTTTATTATAATCTCATATTATTATTATTCGACCCGAGCAAAAATTCATTTTTTCTATCATTTTCCGTTTTAATTGCAAACTTCTTTTTTACTCGAAAGACATTTTCATTTTTTTTTGGATTTTTCAATTTTTTAATTTTTTTGTGTTTTCATATTTATGACTCAAATATTTACAAGTATCCCATCCCCACACTTAGAGATTGCATTGTCCCTAATGCAAGAACGAAAATACGACTCAACAACTACCTAAGAAAAGAAACTGCAAAAGAAATTAAAAAAAATATACAACAACAACAAAAAGGGAAACGACTTAGCTGGTTAGGACAAAAGTCAGTGCCAGCCGTACGAATCTTGAATCCCCCGAACGATCGTATAGCATTCCATTCGCGATCGTTGCCTAGTCTGCTTGGGTTTATCAAAATAGCAAGTCCAAAATCACCCGAATGGCAATTGGGTACGGGTGGTACAATCCAAACCTGCACAATCACAGCAAAACAGAACCCAACGCAGCACCGACTCTAAAAAAAAAATGACTCAAATACTACTACTTTAGACTCAATATACAAAATAAAGGACTCACAAAACAACTAAAAGGCCAAAAACTAATCTGAGCCGGTTCAGGGGAGCCTCGCGCGACGCGAGGAGTCCAGGTGAGGGCCTCGCGCTACGCGGCGGGTTAAGAAAACTTTGTTTTTGGACCTTACACCTAGACGTGACGCGAAGGCCCTAGGCGTCACGCCTAGGGTCGATTTTCACAGAATGTTACGAAAATTATGTCCTTTCATGCCTTAGAATTTTTTCGAAATTTTTTCTCAACCATCCATCACTCCCTAAAGTTTTTCTAAGTTTCAAACGTACCTGGAAGCTTGTTTTTCTCGCAATTCCCTACAACTCTTCAGCAAAGCACTCCTGCAAACGACTCAAACCACAACCAAAGACCCGAAAAACTAACAAGAACGACCGTTAACTACTCTAAAAACCGAAAAAAATAAACGAAAAAACAAAAGGTACATACTCTACAAACGAGTAGCAACTTCTCACATACTTATGGAGGATCATGGAGATGCAACTCACCTCCAAACATACTCTCACGGGCTGTAGCACCATTATATTTATCGCCCAAATCAACCCGAACACCCTTATCTCCTTCAAAACCTCTCAACTCCTCATCTAGCGTTTTGAATCTAAACTCTCCATATCTAAATTTATCCCCACACTGAGGTTTGCTCAGTGTCTCTATCCTAGATTCTAAACGCACCACTCTCTCCTCTAATTCTTCCAATTTCCTATCCGGTGGGTCCCCACACTTGAATCCTATCATCTTCTCTAAACTCGCATCCCTCACATCCTTCTCCTCATCTCTCTCGTCATTCTCACACTCCCCCACTAACGAAACCGCCTCCACTTTATCACTTGACCCTCTCGAATTCATAACGTTAAAAACTACCGCTTCCTCGCCCGCTCTAAGTGTGATGGTTCCTAAAGAGACATCTATGAGAGCTTTAGCAGTGTTTAAGAATGGCCGTCCTAAAATCAGCGGTATGTTTTCATCGGCTTCCATATCTAGAATAACGAAATCGGCCGGAAAAACAAACTTATCTACCTTAACAAGCAAATTCTCAACTATTCCCCTCGGGTGTTTCACGGACCTATCAGCTAAGGACAAAGTCATTCGGGTAGGTGACAGCTCGCCTAAGTCTAGCTTCTCGTAAAGCGAAAAGGGCATCAAATTAATGCTAGCACCTAAGTCGGCTAAGGCTCTAGTGTTTGTATTACTACCGAATAGACAAGGAATAGTGAACACACCGGGATCGGTAAGCTTTTCAGGAAGCTTATTTGAAACAATGGCTGAACACCCTCCATGCAATGGAACATTCGACAACTCACCTAATTTCTCCTTATTCCTAAGAAGGTCCTTCAAAAATTTTGCATACTTAGGCATGGACTGGAGTGCCTCTATAAACGGAAGATTAATCTTCAATTACTTGAAGATATCTAAGAACTGCCCGTATTCCCTTGAATATTTTTGATTCTTAAGACGCGAGGGAAACGGAACATACGCATGATTCACATAAGGTGAAGGTCTAACGTCTATGGGCTTTTTCTCAACTTTCTTCTCACTTTGAGACTCACCGGGCTGTGCGGTACTTACTGGGACTAGCCTCTTTTGCACTTTGCCGGGAGCCTCCATCTCAATCACTTCATCTATTATATCTCCATCTAGGGCTGTAAACGAGTCGAGCCGAGTCGAGCCAGGGTGGGGTCGAGCTCAAGCTCGAAATTAATTCAGGCGGTTAAACTTGGCTTGAGCTTTACGTTGGAGTTAAACGAGCCTAAGAACGAGCCAACGAGCCGAGCCATGGGCCGAGCCGAGCTTAGCTCGAGCTGGGCTTGGTTACAAAATGAGCCAGCTTGGTTCACGTCATCTCAAATTGAGTTTTTTTAGCTAGTTTTTCTCGAGCTTCTTTCGAGCGAGCTACGAGCCGAGCTACGAGTCGCGAGCTTTATGAACAGCCCTGCTCCATCCTCATCAACCTCTCTCTCTTCTACACTAGGGTTCCCTACGGTTCTGCCACTACGAGTGGTAATGGCTTTTACATGAGCATTCGGGTTAGGTTGGGTGTTAGCTGCAAACTGACCGGGTAATCTTTCATCTAACTTCCTAGACATATCACTCACAACCCTAGAAAGGTCTTGGACCGCAGCTTGGTGATTCTTAAGCATGAGATCATGTTCACTAAGTTTCTTTTGGGTACTTTGATCCCTAACAATTAGTTGACTCATCATGGACTCCATTCTTTCCATGCTACCCCCTAAATCGAAACTTGAACCTTGACCTGTTTGAACCTGACTATTCGACCCTCCATCCTTAACCTGCCCATTTAAACCCCCACCGAAGAGCGAACCTAGACCTCTATTTGGATTTTGAGCTATTTGAAAACCAGGAGGTCCATTTGAGCGAAAATTATTATTATTATTAAAGTTATTATTATTATTTCGCCAACCCGAACCAAGATTATTATTACCAAACCCACTAGATTGACCTCTACCGAAACCTCCTCCTACGAAGTCAACGTGCTCCTCACCAACTAGCAAAGGACACGCACTCGTATCGTGACCCCCTCGACACACACTTATCAACCTTAGCTCTAATCTCCTTAAGCTCTCGAGTGATGTTTTCCAAAACAGAGGCTAAACTAGGGTCCATGGTGACATGGTTCACCCCTCGAGCGGGTGCACTAGTAGTGGTATTTGAATTACCACTTTGAGACCTCTGATCGGATCGTGATTGGGACTGGGACTGAGCAAATGCCTCAAAACGCTCTAAACACTCAGCAACTGTAAGAATACCCATCATATGCCCCCCCGCATTAGTATCGAACCTATCTCTAGTCTCTTGGGTAAGACCGTTATAGAATTTCTCACATAAAGCCCAATCAGAAAGACCATGCTGGGAGCAACGAGCACAAAGGTTTTGGAACCCAAGCAAGGTAATAAGGTTCGTCGGGCTCCATGCGAAAGGAGTGGATTCGGTCTCTAAGCCGTGAAGCTTTAGCGGGCGGGAAGTACTTATTCAAAAAGGCTTGACGAAGCCCCGCCCAAGTGGTAAAGGTACCGGTTGGTTGAGAGTCCAACCAAGTAGCCGCACGGCCAGCTAATGAGAATGGGAAAAGCTGTAAGTAGGTGGCATCATTGGGTGCACCGCTAAGGCTAAAGGTAGCTAGCATCCTAGAGAAACGGTTGATGTGGGCTGGGGCATCCTCATCATCTCGGCCATGGAATTGGATGCTATTAGTTATGGCCTGCATGGCATAGGATGGAATCTGCCATGAATGCTCGCTCACTATGGGTGGAACGGTGATGGGTGAAGCAAGGCCGGTGAAATCCTGAGTGGCCTGCTGATGGACGGTTTGCCTAGGGTTAGCCATGTGTTCTAAGTTTTCTAGATTACTAGAGGTACTAGAAGTAGGGCTATCGGGTGGGGAAACCTTAGGTGAGGTTCTAGGTGAATGGTTTGGCGAAGGTGGAGGTGTGGGTAACGGGGTGGAATCGAACTCGGGTAAACGAGATGAAGATGTAGAAGTAACCTGTGGGCCTTCGCCCGATTGAGATGATGACGGCTTGACTGGTGGTGGCGGTCCATGCGATCGCAGATGTGGCATCCACTACAAGCAAAAACCTGAACACAAGAAAAGCAAACAATAGTTACTATGACTCAAGATAAAAAGAAAAGACACAAAACAAAGTAAACACGTAGCACGTATTTGTCAAGTAAATCTATCAAAGCTAATGAACGCAATTACCAAGAGTCCCCGGCAACGGCGCCAAAAACTTGATGTGTGCTAAACAGACTATTAAAAAACAACTATATTAGACTCTCTAAACTAGACACTACAAAGCTTTAAATCTAGACTCAACCTAAAACCACACAATCGGCAAGTGTACCGATCAATGTAGTATAACCTAGGAAGTCCGGATATCGAACCACAGGACTCTATGTATTACGTGAACTAGACTCTAATAGACACTGACGGACGCGACTTAAACTTGTTTAATTGTTTGGGGGGGGGGGGGGGTTACTGAAAACTAAGGAAACCTATATTAGACTACTAAAATAACTAAAACTAGACTAAAACGAATGACGACTATGAACTTTTCTTATGTGAGAACGGGACCACCTAGACAAGAATCCTGGATTGTTTTTAAGAGATTACCGATTAAGTTAAATGCACGAGTTATGGAACCGGGATCTTATGATACTAAACCTATTAAGAACCAACGAGGCCCCTCGACCCTTCTCAAGGAGAAACCTGTGGCACTACCTAGGCCGTTAATCCTACCGGTTATTAGACTTCTTCCCAGTTATCTAATTATTGTGTAAGTACCCTAATGTTGACCTATTCTTTCCCAATCCTAGATCTAGGGTAGTTTGAAGTAATTAGTTTGACTTGATAGACTAATAAGACCGACAGGTAAACCAAGACATAACCTTTCCCAAGGCCTATCTAAAGCAATTCGCCGGGTAAGACCTACCAATAGCCCCTCACTTCCCAGGTATTAGGACTAGTAGAACACTAAGACTTAGCAAATTATTACCACTTACTTCTAGGGGTTATCGCGCGATTATCCCTAAAGAGTGAAGGTTTTCTAACGTGATATAGACACTCACCGAAACCCTAATATGACTCTACGTTGTGATATAGACCGTCACTAAGAATCATATGAAGCAAATAATAACAATAAACCAACTCAAAGCATGCATACACATCAAATTATTAAATCAAACTGCTTACTAAACACAATCAATCCATTAACATCGTGCAAATAACAAAAACGGTAAAATCTTTATATTAATCCATTCATCATAGTCTAGGTGGTTTATGAAATTAGCCAAGCATGTCTATAAACGAACACAAATAAAAAATAATCAAACTAGAATTCATGGTAACAAGTTTCAAGAAAGAAGTCGACAAAACAAGGGAATGGAAAACCCGAGAAATCTTCGATTCTTCGTCCTGAACTTGATCCACTGATTCGAATGCTTCACAATCTCCGATTCAGCTCCAAGATAGCTCCAAAATCACCTCCAATATCCTCTCGTTCGTAACTAGGGTTACCCTTCGGCTGATGTTAATTATTCTCCACCATCTTCACAAAGTTGGGCTTCTATTATTGGCGGGTCACAAAACTGATGTTGGGCCAGGCATGTTATTGTAGAAACCCAATTCAAAGAAATAAAATAAATGGCGGTCAAACTGTTTTGGTTTTCGACCCCACTGTTTTGGTTTTCGAAAATAATAGTCAAATCCCAAAAAACCACCACCAATTGCTTGTTGCTGTCTTGTTATCTCGAAGACCACCAATTGCACCAATTGCTTTGATGTTGACTGCTCCAATGTTCTCCAAAAACAATCATATATATATTGCCTTTTTTTTTCTAACCTTTGCTTGTTGACTTCACGAAAATAAATGGCCACCCTCCAAGAAAATAGCGGTAACCTCCCTTCGGTCACTAGCAGTCTACTCCACTCAACTGGCTGGTTATTTGTTTATCACTCGTTTCCGCTCCATTTGCGCCAGGACCTGCCAAAACACCAAATAATGTAATCTAATACTAAAAACTAAATAAAACAAATAAAAATTATACAAAAACTATACAATTTACACGGGACAAATATGTGTATTTTACCCAACATCACTAATATAATTCCTTAAAAAACTGAATTAAACTAACAGATAACTCTAAACATAATAAACTAATTATTATGAATAATCTCCTCCATAAACCGCCCCTATGAGATTACCGTACCACCCTTTTCTTGTTTATCCGTTCGCTCTTTAATCGGGATTGCTACTTTTACACTCCCTCTCCATCTCGATTTTCTTCATTCCGATAGATAAACACATTTCTTCAAGTTTTACTCTAGTTAAACCTTTAGTCAAACAATCAGCTAACTGCAACTGTGTATCCACATACAGCAACTCGATTTCTCCCTTCAGAACCTTCTCACGTATGAAATGATAATGCACCTCGACATGTTTGGTTCGAGCATGGAAAGTAGGATTTTCCGCTAACTGGATTGCTGACTTGTTGTCGCAAAACAACTTGACTTTGTACTCAACATCTTGGTTAACTCTTTCAATAAATGAACTAACCAGACTAACTCTTGAGCTGCCACAGCCGATGCTCTATACTCGGCCTCGGTTGTCGATAGTGATACGGTTGGTTGTCTCTTACTACACCAAGAAACTGTGCTTGCTCCAATCATAAAAACATAACCAGTCGTGGATCGCCGAGAACTAGGATCCCCCGCATAATCTGCATCACAATAACCGCATAACTCCACACTTTGCTCCATCTTGAACCGTATTCCAAGACCAATAGTCCCTTTCAAGTATCTAAGAACTCGCCGGGCAGCAAACAAATGCGGTTTCCGTGGATCATGCATATATCGACTTAACACTCCGACAACATACGCTATGTCTGGTCTCGTCAGCGTCAAATATATAAGACTTCCAATGATACGTCTATACTCAGTTTAATCATCCACTGCTTTTCCTTCGTCTGGGTATAACTTCATATTAACATCAACTGGAGTAACCGCCGGTTTTGACTCCCACATACCGAATTTCATTAACATGTCAATTGAATATTTTCTCTGATGTAAGATTATATCTTCTTTCTCATAATCGAGTTCCAGACCAAGAAAATGCTTTAGACGGCCTAAGTCTTTCATCTTAAACCTTGTGTTTAAGTTCTCTTTTAGTTTCACTATTTCGTCTTCAAGATCCCCGGTAATAACAAGATCATCGACATACACAAGAACCGCTGCCACTTTAGTGCCTTTAACTTTCCCGAACAAACTTGCATCAGCTGTGGTTCCAACAAAACCATTCATCTCGAAGAACTCAGAAATCTTTCCGTACCATGCTCTCGGTGACTACTTTAACCCATATAAAGCCTTTTTCAGCTTACACACATATCTGGGTTTTGTTCTTTTCTCAAAGCCTGCCGGTTGTTCCATATAGATTGCTCGGTCCATGTCACCATACAAAAACGCGTTATGTACGTCCATCTGCCAGAGCTTCCAACCTTTGCTTGCTGCCAGAGCTATAAGAACTCGTACTGTAGCCAACTTTGAAACGGGGCTAAAAGTTTCATCATAATCCAAGCCATGTTCTTGAGAGAACCCTCTTGCAACCATACGAGCCTTAAACCTTTCAACCTATCCATCTGCACGTCTTTTCACTTTGTAAACCCATCTACATGAAACCGGCTTCACGTCTTCAGGTTTGAGAACTAATTCCCAGGTTTGATTCTGAACCAGGGCTTCTATTTCAGCTTCCATCGCCTTTATCCACTCATTGTCTTGACAAGCTTCAGAATAAGAACTTGGTTCTGTAACAATTTTCTCAACTAATGCCACGTTCGCGTACCTTGTATTTTGCCTTCGAACACGAGTTGAACGTCGCGGCTCCGGTACTGAATCTGACCTATTTTGCTGCTGCTCAATTCTGATTTGCGGGTTAGTTTGTTGCTCATTTAGACTTGAAGAACTAGTCTACTGCTCAGTTTCTTTCAGCAAATCATATTCTTCATTTTCGCTAAGTTTGAGTTTCACAATGGAATCTTCAAGCCTTTCTTTCAACTCCACAGTATCTCAGGTAATAACTCTTTTTCCGAGGACCACCATGCTGAGTTTTCGTCAAAGACCATATGACGAGACACATGACATTTTCCCGTAGTCGGCTCGCAACACCTCCAGCCTTTACACTCTTCAACATACCCAACAAGGATGCATCGAACCACTTTCTTTTCCAGCTTTTGTCTTAGGTGGCTCAGAACAAAGGCGTAACAAACACACCCAAAAACTCTTAGATGAAGGATTACGCTAAGACTCTATTTAGACTAGGACTGACACGACTTAACTAATTGTTTGTTGATTGGGGGGGGGGTCTAAAAATCCTAAATAATGCAAATAACGATTAACTAGGATAGCTAGAATAACTAACACGAACTCGAACGAAGACTTTAACCAGAGGTGATGAAGACTACCTAGGCTAGACGCAAGCTAAACTCATAATGGATTTCTATTCGATAGTTTTGTGGTATGCAACCGGGATCTTTAGATACTAAACCTATTAAGACACCACTAAGCCCCTCGATCCTTCTCAAGGCGATTCTTGTGGCACTACCTAGGCTGTTACGCTTACCGGTTTTAAGATTTCCTCACAGTCCTCTAACTTCTTGAAAGTGCCGTAATATGACGATCTACCTCACAGCGCGAAAGTCTAAGGCAACTATGGGTTTCAATCTTGGTTTAATAGACAAGAGAATGTTTAAGGACTAGACCGATTTTTAACAAAACCTAGACCTAGTTATAAACCAAACCAAGACCTATTAATAACCTCGAGCCTCACAGCGACAAGATTAGTAGAACACTTGATTTTATTAAATTACCGAATATTACTTCTAAGGTTACTTATGCAATTTTCACCCTAAAGGATTAATGACTTATTACGTGATATAGACACTCACCTAAATCAAGAACCCTAGCACAAACCTATTATATGATATAGACCGTCACCAAGGATTATACGAAGCAACAATCAGCAATAAAACAATATCAAGCATGCATATACACCAAGTTAAAATTCCATAGCCGTTACAATACAAGAAAATCCATAAACCACTTAAAAACCGAATAAAAATCCAAACATTATTTAAACCATTGTCACACCTAGGTAGTTAAAGAGTTTTAGCCGAATATCATAGTCATGGAAACAATCAAATAGAGTGTAAAAACTGAATTCATCGACATAAAGAACAAGAAAAATAGATAACAATAAAAACTAGGAAGTTAGAACCCGTTAATCCTTGATCTCTACGCTTCCACTTTGATCCGATGATTCCCAAGCTTGATTTCTTTTGCAAAAGATGCTCTCCAATTCGTTCCTACTGATGTTCGTTCGCGTCTCACCTGGTTCTGATGCGTCCACCCAAATTGATTCGTGCGGCAGATATTCCTTTTTTCGTCCGTGCGATGTATTAAGAAATCCCCTTCTCCCCTGATGATATTTGCGTCCAAACATATATATATCTGTTGATGCAACAAACACAAGACCAACGGTGGTAGCTGGGCTGGTTAGGCAAAAGGGTTGAAGGGTTCAACTTTGCCTAACGCAGGTCGTGGGGTCCCCCCACGTTTGCAAAACGCGGAAGGAGGTTCACTAGTTAGTTTTTGCTATTTGTTGATGATCCATCTCTGAATTGTATCCAGATTTGGATGTGGGAGCAAATAGAATGTGTGTGGTATGTGTGAAAAGGAGTGACTCGCTTGTAAGCAAGTACTCTATGTAAATGACCAGAGATTAGAGAATCAGAGCTGGCCAGGAGATGTCTCTTGAAGTAAATGAAGTGTCGATTGATAGGAGAAGACATCTCCCGAAGTGGAGTTCCTTTGACTAGTGATCCTTCTTGCAGTGAGGGGCTTACCCTTTCGGGGGTTGAAGCCTTTTGTCCCCCGGATAATAGCGTGCACTCCTGCAGACCTGCATTGCTTTTGCGGCTGTGGGTTAGTGAAGCAATCCCTGGATGTGACTGGCTACTGTTCCCGTGTTGCTTTTCCCTTCCTCACAGCTTTTTAAGCCTTGAACCCTTTAACCATCTAAGCGTTCACGTAATTAGCCATTTTATTCAATCTTGGGCTACCCCCGTCATCAGCCCCCCAAGTCAGAGGTTTTTGGGGGATGAGCTCAAAGACGTCTGACTTTTATACGCGTGTTTTACTGCCTAAAAGTTTCAAGGGTTCGATGCTTTGAAGGCTTGAAGGGTTGTGATCAGTTAATATTTGAATTTTGAAATGACTGACGGTTGATGTGATTGATGTATGGCAGTTTTTTGGGTGGCAGTTACTGTTTGCCATTACTACCCCTATATGTAGATTATTTTACATTTTCATATCTCACTTATTTACATATTTTACTCCGGATAAACATCACTTTTTCTTCTTCTTTTCTTACAAGTTTCCCCCTTTCCTTCGAAAATCAGGTCAGTTCCTTTCTCTTACTCTCTTTTTAATTGTTCATAGTTATGGGTGCTCGGAAGGATATGGCAAAATCCTTCTCTCGACTGACCCAAGAGGAAGTCGATTTATTTTGTGCGGAATGGGGAATAGGGACAAAGTATAGACCGGTTGCACCGGCTTGTGATAAATCTGTCAATGCTTGTCCTTCTGGTATGATTGCCTTGTATTGTCGTCATTTTGAGTTTTCAAACCTCCGTTATCCGTTTTCAAACTTTGTGTTGAATGTGTTGGAATATTATCGAGTGTCTTTCGGTCAAGTTCATCCCCTAGGTATGGCTAGGGTTTTGCATTTCGAAATTCTCTGTCGGGCTTGTGGGTATGATCCCACTCTTTTATCATTCCGTCGTTTTTTCCGACTTGCCAAAAATGGTGATTGGTTCACCTTCGAAACCAGTCAAGTTGATACTTGTTTGATTTCGTCCATGGTTTCTACACTTGGGGTTTGGAAAGATCGGTTTTTCTGGGTGTCGGGGGAAATTGTTCCTTTCAAACTTGTTTGGAGACACCCGGATGCTGTTCTGAACCAGCCGGAGCCTTCTGATTCCGAGATAAACACCCGTTTTTTAGAAATTCTTAGGGAGTGCCCTTCGAGGCTTCGTCCCTTCCCTGAGCATCTGTTGGTGTTATTGGGTATAAGTAAACTGTGGGAAAATGCTAACCGAGACCCGGTGCTTATTAGAGATGGGAAGGGTATGCCTTTTTTCCTTTCCTGCTTTTTATCTCTTTTTATTTGTCTGCTTATGTCCTTTTATATTTTGTATTGTAGTTATGTCTGCCTTGGATTTTATTAAGAGTGATGATACCTCGGACGTTGTTTTTGGTGATGCTGCTGCTACCCCTGGTGAGAATGCGGTTGTTAAGGGTGCTGACTATAGGTTTGAGGGTTCTGGTTATGTCAATGTTCCAAATGTCAAAGGCTTCACCAAGGTTACTGTGTCCAAAGGTTCTACTCGTCGTTCTCAACGTCATCTGAAGGGTGTTGAGCATCCCTCTGGCTCAGAGCCTGTTGACATTAGTGATGATATCGAAGCATCAGAGGATCAAGCTGTGGATGTTGGTAAAGGCAAAGAAAAGGAGTTGATTGTTTCGAGCAAGAAGAAGAAATTGGTCAAGAAGGGTACTATTTCTGCTATTGAAGGTTCGTCGGCCAAAAGTGTTGAAAGCTTCGAGGGTTCGGATGACATTTATGTGCCAAATTGGAAGGTTAAGGTTGGTGACAATTTTAAGGATCCTGTTGTGTGTGCTGAAGCTTTGGCTCATGTTGCTCCTCCTGGTGTTCGAGATGCCATATCTGAGATGGAGGGTGATCATCTTATCTCAAGGATGATGCTCAGTTCCTGCAACCTTTCTGCCTTTTTGGCTGAAGGTGTCACCCGCTTTGCTAAAGGGATGCGGGAATATGAAGAGACTTCCAAGAAGAAGGAGAAAATGAAGGCTTCTATTGCTGCCATGAAGAAGGAAATTGAGAGCTTTTCTGAGAAGGAGTTGGGTTGGAACAAGAAGATTGAGGAGTTAACTAAAAGGCATGACATTGAGATGGGTGATCTTAGGAAAAGCTTTGAGGCTAACTTATTGAAACTGAAGGCTGACCGGGAGACCTTGGCTGTGCAAAAGAAAGCCTTTGATAAGGAGAAGGATGGTTTGAAAGCTTTGGTTGCCCAAGCTACCGGGGATAACCAATGGCTCATTGAACATGGTTTTCATCAGGTGGTTACCTATCTCTTGCACTCTAAGGAATTTAACTCCGCTCTTGGTGATGTCTACACTAAGCTGCTCAATCTGGGAAAACACCAAGGCCTTATTGCGGGTTATAAGCTTCATGAGTCTGGCAACCCTTTAGAGCAATCTCCTCTGTACCGTCCCGAAGCTTCTGACGTCTTTAAGAGTTCCGTGGAGCACATGGAGAGGTTATCCTATCCGTATGTAAGTCAAGTTTCCTCTTGTTATGGTAAGCCTCTCTCTGCTTTACAGGAACTGAAGCCGGATGGTTTAAATGACAAGTTATGTGCTGAACTGCTTGGCTCCCTTTCGAGGAAACGTTCCTTTTCGGGGGATAGTGAGGATAGTTTTCCTGGGGAGGCCGATGTTCCGAAGGATGCTAGTTTGGAAGTTTCAGTTGTTGATGATCAAGGTCCGAAGGCTAAGAAGGTTAAGAAGACTAAGAAGACCAAGGGTAGCACTTATGGGGCTACTAAGCCTTCTGTTGATGCCTAAAATTCGTAGCTTTCTTAGCACTTTGTTAAAACAATTCGTGGTTTGTAACTGTTGAACAATATTAGGTTTTCGGGGACCCCTAAGGTTCCTTTTGGTTATGTTGAAGGCCTGTATGGCCGTTGAACAATGATTAGATTTGCAAGTTACTAGGACTTGCCTTAACTTATGCTTGGAAGTCTTTTAGGACTTTCTTTGACATGTTACGATGTTTTAACTTTCTACTTTATGTTGTGTTTTTTAGACTTGTGCCTACTTTCTGTTAAGGTAGTCCATTTGGTTTTTAACCGTCCAAGCCTTTTGGCTGTCTGTCAATAGGTTGAAGCCTTTAAGGTTTCGGGGTATTGCCCGGGTGGCTTGAAGCCTTGAAGACTTCTTGGTTTTGCGTCCTGGCTTGGTTTGTACCTTTGTGATTTTTGTCCAATTGACTTTGTTCTTTTTGGATTCGCTTTGTTCTTTTTGTAACTTTGTCTTTGTCGGGTTTGTGCTGCCCTTATGTTTTTTATACCTAAAAGGGTTCAGTGCTGCAGACACTTAGCCTTGGCATTTTTAACAAGAAGGGATGGCACCTATCCTTTTAATCATTTCTTTTGGTTTTTTAGCCTTTTTGTAGACTATATTTCTAAGACTTAGGGAGCATTTGGTGTGGGCTGCTTATACCCGTCTATGAGACAATTTTATTTTTTCTTAATAAGTCTCATGGAGTTATATTGATTTAGGAACTCACCCCTTATATAGGCTCATTCAACCCTTGAACCTATTGAGCGATGTGGCCTGGGAGCTCATCCCCTTACATGGCCCTTGCCATGGAGTTTTTTGCTAGGTTCTCAACCTGATTTCGGATAGAAAGACAAGTTTGATAAAAACAACTTCATTCATTAAAGCAATACTTGCTTTTTACAAAAGGTATTCATACTTCTGCTTGAAATACATTTTGATACAAACCAAGCTTTCCATTTAAACATGGAACCTTTTCAGTGTTTTGCCGTTCCAATGCCTTGGAAGCCTTTTGCCTTCTGAATCAGCCAACTTGTAGGATCCACCTTTGTGTGCTTCAAGGATGGTGTACGGGCCTTCCCATTTTGGGCCAAGCTTTCCTTGATTTTCTTTCTTGCTGGCTTCGTTGTTTTTGAGGACCAGATCCCCTGGCTTGAAACGTTCGTTTTTGACTTTTTTGTTGTAGTAAGCTTCCATTTGTTGCTTGTATTTGGCTTCTTGAATTGCGGCTTGATCTCTTGCTTCCTCTAGGAGTTGTAAATTCAACATGGTCTCTTTTTGGTTTGTTTCGGGATCCATGTTGACAATTCTTTAGGTTACAACTCCTATTTCGGCAGGGATCACAGCTTCGGATCCAAATACCAAGCTGTAAGGTGTTTTCTTATGGCTTGTTTTTTCTGTTGTTCTAATTGCCCATAGGACACTAGGCAACTCTTCAAGCCAGTTGCTTTCGTATCTTCCCAATCTTGTCTTTATGCCTTCCACTATGCTTCTATTTGTTCTCTCAACCTGCCCGTTTGATTGCGGATAAGCCACTGAGCTGAAAATCTGATCGATTTTGTATTCTTTGCACCAAACGCTGAAAGGCTTCTCAGCAAATTGCCTTCCGTTATCAGTGACAAGTACTCCTGGCAATCCATAACGGCAAATGATGTTTTCCCAGACAAAGTCAATGACTTGCTTTCCTGTGATCTTGGCAAGTAGCTTGACCTCGGGCCACTTGGTGAAATAGTCTACCGCCACCAGTAGGAATTTCACTCCCCCTTTGCTTGGGGGAAATGGACCAACAATGTCCATTCCCCACTTATGGAATGGCCAAGCCGGGGTTATTGGGACTAAATCATGCTTGGGACTCTTTGGGACTGGTGCGTGGATCTGGCAGGCATCACATTTCTTCAATTCTTCGGTTGTGTCACGATGCATTGAGGGCCAGAAATATCCGAGGTTCATGAGCTTTGCGACTACCGACCTAGCTCCAAAGTGAGCTCCACACACGCCCTCATGAATTTCCTTGATCAAGTACTTACTTTGCTCAGGACCGACACATCTTAGCAAGGGAGCAAGGTAACCCTTTTTGTAAAGGGTTTCTCCTTGTAGTATGTATTGTCTTGCCTTGATTTCAACCCTTTTGGCTTCCACTTGATCATTGGGTAGTTCACCATTTTTGAGGAACTTTCTTATGGGAGTCATCCAGTTTGGTTCTTCTTCGGTAACCACGTCTTGAACCTCCAATTCATCAATGGATGGGGCCTTCAACACTTCTACCAGTACCTTCTTGGTGAGATGGGCAAAAGTGAGGGATGCAAGCTTACTTAGGGCATCGGCCTTCTTGTTTTGAGATCTTGGGATTTGTTTGATGTTGCTTACTTAGGGCTATCTGCCTTGAAAAGCATGAAAGGTTACTTGGCTTGTATGGTTTAGCCAAGTCTTCTTCAGTCCTTGCATCCACATTACTGCTATTGCCGTTGTTTCCCTGAGTGGCAAGCACTTGATTGATGAAGTGTTGCCATGGGAAGTTGGCCATCATCTGGGTCATCATGTTGGGCATAGGGTTGAAGCCTTGAAGGCTTCCTGGGCCAGTGGAGCAGTTTATCCCAAGGGGAGCACTCATAACAGCACTTCGTGCTAAGGGGAGCACGGACAGAGCTTGCTCCCATGTAGTTGTAGTAGATGCTGGATAGCTTGTCACCGGGGATTGTAGGAGCTGGTCAAGAGTTAACTCATGTCCCAGAGGAGCACCACTAGTAATTGGTTGGGAAGAGAAGATAGGATGCACCGTAGGATTTGTCATAGTGGACAGATAAGGGTGAGGGTTTGAAAGGTTACTGGGACCAGCCTCACTTCTTGTTGCAAAAAGAGGAGGAGGTGGTCCAGGAGACAATGTTGGCTCAGGTTCGTCATAGTCTAAACGAATCCTTACTCCTTTTTCTCTTTCTTTACTCACGTGTTGGTTGAGAAGAGTCCTTAGCACAAGGAAATTGTTAGCAACCCCTTCAGGGGTGAGTTCAACACATGATGGGGCATCAGAGACACCGATATTAGGAGATGGAACTCCGGATCGGGACGGAGTTGGTGTGTTGAAGTTGAGGAACTCGGGTGTGCTCCCCGGAGTTGAAAAAGAAGTTGGTATAGCCACGTGAGCTTGGCTACTACCCGGAGTAGAAGCGTTTGGGATCTGATTTACTTCTTCCGGGGATCCACTTTCAGACATGGTGATTTTAAGTGAATAGAGCTACACTACTAGGTCTTTTGGAGAAGAAATAGCGGCGTAGCCCCACGGTGGGCGCCAACTTGTTGATGCAACAAACACAAGACCAACGGTGGTAGCTGGGCTGGTTAGGAAAAAGGGTTGAAGGGTTCAACTTTGCCTAACGCAGGTCATGGGGTCCCCCCACGTTTGCAAAACGCGGAAGGAGGTTCACTAGTTAGTTTTTGCTATTTGTTGATGATCCATCTCTGAATTGTATCCAGATTTGGATGTGGGAGCAAATAGAATGTGTGTGGTATGTGTGAAAAGGAGTGACTCGCTTGTAAGCAAGTACTCTATGTAAATGACCAGAGATTAGAGAATCAGAGCTGGCCAGGAGATGTCTCTTGAAGTAAATGAAGTGTCGATTTATAGGAGAAGACATCTCCCGAAGTGGAGTTCCTTTGACTAGTGATCCTTCTTGCAGCGAGGGGCTTACCCTTTCGGGGGTTGAAGCCTTTTGTCCCCCGGATAATAGCGTGCACTCCTGCAGACCTGCATTGCTTTTGCGGCTGTGGGTTGGTGAAGCAATCCCTGGATGTGACTGGCTACTGTTCCCGTGTTGCTTTTCCCTTCCTCACAGCTTTTTAAGCCTTGAACCCTTTAACCATCTAAGCGTTCACGTAATTAGCCATTTTATTCAATTTTGGGCTACCCCCGTCATCAATATCCGATGTTGCTTTCTTTTCAAGAATTATAGTAGGGTTTAATATACAAACAAATCAATGAGTAATTAATTGTTCACAAGGCCCAAGGTCACGAAATTCATAAAATTCGCTGGGTTCTAAATCTTTGGCGGCCCATGGAGTGAATAAACAGTCAAACGATCATGTCCCTCTTTCCTTGATTGTTTTTTTTATCTCTTAATATTGTATATATGTTCCGAACCCCCAGATTGTCCATACAAATTTTAATATATCTTTTGAAAGCCCAACACCACAACAATAAATAATAAGGCAGCCTTCTAACTGTGATAGTGGCATCTGCCCACTCACAGAAAATAGTGGCAATTTTTATTCGGTCCCTGACGGTCTACTCTACTCAACTGGCTGGTTATTTATTTATTACTTGTTTTTGCTTCATTTACACCAGGACCTGACAAAACACAATATAATATAATATAATACTAAATAAAAACAAATAAAACCTATACAAAAATTATACAATCTACACGGGACAAATATGTGTATTTTACCCTACATCAAATATCCCCACACTTAACCTTTTTTCGTCCTCGAAAAAGAATTATGCAAACGGAATCATAGTCGAAATAGTCGTTCGGGACAAAAACTTAAGTTACTTTATTAAAACCGACACTCGTGTTAGCCGCGATTGCAAGTATATTGATCCTCTTAAACCCAACCCGGTTCCAAGCCCTTATCATGCGATTTTAGTTCAAGTGCGGTCAATCTACCTAGGGTCTCACGCTAAGAATTGCAAGTCCACCTACTCCCCCCTCATGCTTATAGGACAAAAGGAACAACCACTGGGTTATTTCCTAACCGTTTTATACCAAGATCAAGAGAGTTTAAAATCAAATCTATATTATTATTATTTTTTTTCATCACTTTTTCATTCATTTTTTTTTCGAGCGTAGACGTTGCTTTCCCTAACCCATAGGCATTCCGGCTGTAGAGTCGCTATCCCCAACTCGGATTACTTAGGCTTCGGTACTTTTTTTTTTTTTTCTTTGCAAGGTCGATTTCACACACCCTAGCGGTAATCCGGCTGTAAAGTCACTATCCCCAACCCAGACTACATAGAAATGCTCCACTTTCATTCAGTTTCTAGCTCTTTTATTTTTTTATTATTTTTTTTTTCCAATTTCACACATCCTAGAGGTATTCTGGTTGTAGAGTCGCTATCCCCAACCAAGATTACATAGGCATGCGCTACTTCCCTTTTTCAACGAGATAATGACAAGAAACTCTAACGATCTTAACTTATAACGGCATCCCTTATACTATTTTTGGCGGTTTCAGTTTCTCCACTCTCCCTAGATGAGAACCCACTAGTAAACCGACAATTAGGTATATTTTAGATCAAAGGAACCCAGAACCGAACCGAGCCTACCCACGCATCCCAAACTAGACACAAGCACGAATATATTATCTCATATTATTATTATTTGAACCCGAACAAAAACCCGACTTTTCTATCATTTTCCGTTTTTATAGTTTGCAAACTTCTTATTTCAAAAGATATTTTCTAATTTTTTAATTTTTTTGGATTTTTTAAATTTTTTCATTTTTTTTTTGTATTTTTCAAATTTTTATGACTCAAGACTCTACTAACTAGACACTAAACGATAGTTTCCCATCCCCACACTTAAACTCTACATTGCCCTCAATGTAGGATGGAAACCGACTCAAAAACTAAAATAAATAAGAAATAAAAGACTAAGGGAATAATTGGAAAGAACTTAGCTGGTTTTATAACGCGTATGCTCCATAACTCTCGTCCAATCCAGCTCGATCGTATAGCATTTCGTTCGCGATCGGCTTTGACACTGACTGACATGCCTGATAAATGCCTGGGATCTGATAAGCAGCTCCAAAATTACCCGAATGGAGATTGAGTACGAGTGGTACATATTTAAACCTGCATAAACAAAAACAAGCAAACACCAAAGTAATACCGACTCGACACAAACGACTGACTCAAAAACTACTAAATTAGACTCATGGTACATAATAAAAGACTCAAAATACAAACTCTACACATGGGCACAACTTTTCATATACTCACGGAGGATCATGTAGACGCAGCTCACCTCCGTACCAAATCTCACGGGCCGTAGCACCATGAAACCTATGATTACCCGTATTTCCCCAAACACCCTCATATCTCTCACAACCTCTCAACTCATCATCGGGCGGTTCGAATCTAGATGTTTCATATCGAAACCTATCCCCACACTAAGCCTTACTCAGTTTCTCTATCTTAGACTCTAATCTCAGCATTCTCTATTCTAATTCCTCTACTCTCCTATCAAGTGGATCCCCACACTTGGGTTTTATCACCTTCTCTAGACTTGGATCACACACCACCTCTTCTTCATCACTCTCAACCCTCTCACTCTCCCCCACTAACGCTACCGCCTCGACTCTATCACTCGACCCTCTTGCATTCGTCACCTTGAAAACTACCGATTCCTCGCCCGCTCTAAGTGTGATTGTGCCTAAGAAGACATCTATAAGCACTTTAGAGGTGTTCAAGAACGGGCGCCCTAAAATCAACGGCACGTTTTCATCGGCCTCCATATCTAGCACTACAAAATCCGCCGGGAAGACAAACTTGTCCACTTTCACTAACAAATTCTCTACAATCCCCCTAGGGTACTTAACTGTCTTATCTGCTAACAAGAGGGTCATACGAGTTGGCTTCAAATCACCAAGGCCTAGTTTTTCGTAAAATGAATATGGCATCAAATTAATACTAGCACCAAGGTCTGCCAACGCGTGGTTTTTAACATCACCACCAAACAAACATGGGATCGTGAATATGCCCGGATCAGTGAGTTTCTCAGGAAGTTTGTTTAAGATCACCGCAGAACAATCTCCATTCAATGGAGTATTAGAACACTCACCTAACCTATCCTTACAGTTGAGAAAATCCTTAAGGAACTTGGCGTATTTGGGCATGGACCGCAGGGCCTCTATGAACGGAAGATTTACTTTTAACTGGGTGAACATCTCAAGAAATCTCTCATACTCCCTAAGATATTATTGTTGCTTATAGTGGGCGGGAAAGGGAAGACGGGAGGGATCAAATAAGGGCAGTGGTCTAACCCTAACCGGTTGCTTCTCTACTCTCTTCTCAACCTGGGGCTCCTCGGTATGTGCGGTACTTGGTGGGCCTAGCCTATGTTGCACTTTATCGGGCTTTTCCATCTCTATCTCCTCATCTACCTCATCATCACTCCCTAACTCAACATTCTCTCTCACAACCTCCCCTAGACTCTTCCCACTACAAGTAGTGATTGCTTTCACAGAATGGTCAGCCGGGTGAGTGGTACCTGAAAACTGACCAGGAGGGGATTCTCTCAACTGCCTAGCTATATCACTCACCGTTCTCTTAAGATCTAAAATGGTAGACTCTTGATTTTTAAGCTGAAGATCGTGACTCTTATTAATTTGATCTTGAGTTTTAACAAAATCAGTTAGGGATTTCTGGGTCGTCTGATTTTGCACCATCATCTGCGCAAACATCTCTTCTAACCTACTCAAACTACCCTCTGAAACCTTTCCACTACCTTGACCCTCTTGATTCGACCCCCCACTAGCAAACTGTCCACTCGAACCTGAACCACTACCACTCGTATATAAACCAGATCCCCTATTTTGATACTGACTAGATGGAAACCCCGGGGGATTGCCAGAAGGGCGATATCCACTACTACTACCACTACCCTGCCATCTGGGGTTAAAACTATTATTATTATTACTAAATTGACCCCTAGACTGACCTGCTATGAACTCAACCTGCTCTAACGTAAGTGTGGGACACTCTATCGTATCGTGACGTCCCCTACAGACCTCACACCTATCAACCTTTTTCTTGATCTCGAGCAACTCTCTCTTCAAACCCTCTAAAGCAGTCACTACCGATGAATCCAAGCTAACTTGGTTTACTCTCGACCGGCCGAGGAAGTAGTCACAGGAATGGAAGTCCTGCTGGCAGTGCTGTAGTCCATATCTGAATGGGCAAAACTCAGAAACAAATCATTGCACTTAACTACTGTCTTTTTACCCATGAGGTGCCCTCCAGCAGAAGTGTCGAACCGAGCTCTGATCTCAGGGGTGAGACAATTGTAGAATTTCTCTACAAGTGCCCAATCCGATAATCCGTGCTGAGAACAACGAGAAAGCAATGTCTGGAAACGCTCCCAGGCCAGGTGGTACGGCTCATCAGGTTCCATCCGGAACGAATGGATCTGATCGCGTAGACGAGATGCTTTGGCGGGTGGAAAATATTTAGCTAAGAAAGCATCTCTTAAACCTGCCCAGGTGGTGAAAGTTCCCGCTGGCTGTGAATCAAACCAGACGGCTGCGCGGCCAGCGAGAGTGAATGGAAATACCTGAAGGTACCTGGCATCTAGATTAACACCCTCGATGGAGAAGGTGCTGCAAAGGCGAGTGATGCGGTTTATGTGGGCGGGAGCATCCTCATCATCACGGCCGTGGAATTGGCACGAATTGGTGATGGCCGTCATGATGTAAGATGGAATCTGCCAGGACCTATCATTGGCTATGTTTGGAAGGGTGATGGGGGAATTCGCACCGGTGAAGCCGGTGGTGGCCTGCTCATAAACTGTCCTATGGGCCATTATAACTACGGGTGGTGGACTAGGTGGACGGGTGGGTGGTGGTGAATTGTGTGGTGAAGGCTTTGGAGTGAAGTCAAAGTCGGGGGTGGAATGTGAAAATGAAGGTGAGCTAGAAAAACTTACCTCGGGTGCAGAAGATGAGATGGAAGGCTTGATCGTAAACGGATTCGGCGGAGGTCCCTGCGAGCGCGTATTGGGCATCCACTGCAAAAACCGAATACAAACAAGTAAGATGACTCTAACAAACTGACTCAACAAACTAAAAAAAACAATGAAACAAATATATTTTTTTGACTTCTTTTTTTTATATATATATAATTAGACTCCTACGACTCAACGAACAAACAAATAGCACGTAATATGTCAAGTAAGTCCAAACAAAGTAATCAACGCAATTGCCAAAGAGTCCCCGGCAACGGCGCCAAAAACTTGATGTGCTAAAAGTAGTTTAATAAAAACGACTAAAATTACCCTAAATCTAGACACTCTAAGCTTTAAATTTATAAACTTAGACTCGATCTAAAACTAAACCACACAACCGGCAAGTGTACCGATCAATGCAGTATAGCTACAGTAAGTCCGAGTATCGAACCCACGAGACTCTAAGGATTACGCTAAGACTCTATTTAGACTAGGACTGACACGACTTAACGAATTGTTTGCTGATTGGGGGGGGGGGGGGTTTCTAAAAATCCTAAATAATGCAAATAACGATTAACTAGGATAGCTAGAATAACTAACACGAACTCGAACGAAGACTTTGATCAAAGGTGATGAAGACTACCTAGGCTAGACGCAAGCTAAACTCAGAATGGATTTCTATTCGATAGTTTTGTGGTATGGAACCAGGATCTTTAGATACTAAACCTATTAAGACACCACTAAGCCCCTCGATCCTTCTCAAGGCGATTCTTGTGGCACTACCTAGGCTGTTACGCTTACTGATTTTTAGATTTCCTCACAGTCCTCTAACTTCTTGAAAGTGCCTTAATATGACGATCTACCTCACAGCGCGAAAGTCTAAGGCAACTATGGGTTTCAATCTTGGTTTAATAGACAAGAGAATGTTTAAGGACTAGACCGATTTTTAACAAAACCTAGACCTAGTTATAAACCAAACCAAGACCTATTAATAACCTCGAGCCTCACAGCGACAAGATTAGTAGAACACTTGATTTTATTAAATTACCGAATATTACTTCTAAGGTTACTTATGCAATTTTCACCCTAAAGGATTAATGACTTATTACGTGATATAGACACTCACCTATATCAAGAACCCTAGCACAACCCTATTATGTGATATAGACCGTCACCAAGGATTATACGAAGCAACAATCAGCAATAAAACAATATCAAGCATGCATATACACCAAGTTAAAATTCCATAGCCGTTACAATACAAGAAAATCCATAAACCACTTAAAAACCGAATAAAAATCCAAACATTATTTAAACCATTGTCACACCTAGGTAGTTAAAAAGTTTTAGCCGAATATCATAGTCATGGAAACAATCAAATAGAGTCTAAAAACTGAATTCATCGACATAAAGAACAAGAAAAATAGATAACAATAAAAACCAGGAAGTTAGAACCCGTTAATCCTTGATCTCTACGCTTCCACTTTGATCCGATGATTCCCAAACTTGATTTCTTTTGCAAAAGATGTTCTCCAATTCGTTCCTACTGATGTTCGTTCGCGTCTCACCTGGTTCTGATGCGTCCACCCAAATTGATTCGTGCGGCTGATATTCCTTTTTTCGTCCGTGCGATGTATTAAGCAATCCCCTTCTCCCCTGATGATATTTACGTCCAAACATATATATATCTGATGTTGCTTTCTTTTCAAGAATTATAGTAGGGTTTAATATACAAACAAATCAATGTGTAATTAATTGTTCACAAGGCCCAAGGTCACGAAATTCATAAAATTCGCTGGGTTCTAAATCTTTGGCGGCCCATGGAGTGAATAAACAGTCAAACGATCATGTCCCTCTTTCCTTGATTGTTTTTTTTTTATCTCTTAATATTGTATATATGTTCCGAACCCCCAGATTGTCCATACAAATTTTAATATAATCTTTTGAAAGCCCAACACCACAACAATAAATAATAAGGCAGCCTTCTAACTGTGATAGTGGCATCGGCCCACTCACAGAAAATAGTGGCAATTTTTATTCGGTCCCTGACGGTCTACTCTACTCAACTGGCTGGTTATTTATTTATTACTCGTTTTTGCTACATTTGCACCAGGACCTGACAAAACACAATATAATATAATATAATACTAAAACTAAATAAAAACAAATAAAACCTATACAAAAATTATACAATCTACACGGGACAAATATGTGTATTTTACCCTACATCAATGGTCTACATGTGGCCTCTTTTTAAAAATTAACTCGAAAGGGGTTCTATACTTCAAACCTTGTTGTGGAGTTCGATTGATGACATAGGTTGCAGCTCGCATTGCTTCAGCCCAAAATCTGCCCGGAATGTTCTTGCTATGTAACCAACACCCTGTGACTTCTTGCAAGTGACGATTCTTACGCTCAGATACGCCATTTTGTTGAGGCGTATTAGAGCATGTTAACTGTCTCTTGATTTTGTGAACCTTAAGATAATCAGAGAATTCTCGGCTTGTATATTCTCCTCCGTTATCAGACCGTAACATCTTAACAGTTTTCCCCGTAGCTCTCTCGGCTTCAAGACGAAATTCTTTAAAACGTTCGAGAGCCTCACTCTTTTGCTTCATAAAAAATATCCAAACATATCGTGAGTAATCATCAATAAAAGTAATTAGATATTCCATACCGGTTAATGACTTGTTCTTCATTGGTCCACACACGTCTGTATGAACTAGTTCAAGTGGCTCGTTAGTCTTGTAACTAGACTTCTTAAATGGGAGCTGGTGAGCTTTTCCATATTGGCATCCGGAACATACTACATTTTGTTTTCCTTCCAAACTGGGCAACCAGACAACAAGTTGTTTTTTCATAATTAATTCGAGTTTATCATACCCGACATGTCCAAACCTTTGATGCCACAATTCAGCTGTATGACTATTTTTTGTTTTTTTTTCAATGTAAGCCGACTCAGCTGACAACACCTAAACAGTCTCCTTCTTGCGGCCTTTGAGTACAGGAATTGATGGGGTTTCAAAGTGATAAAAATTTTTACATCATCCGGACCAAAAAGAACATATCTTCCTGAGTCAGTGATCTGAGGAACTGAAATCAAATTCTTTTTCATGCCTGGGACGTGATACACGTCTTTAAGCACAAGATCCTTCTCTCCTTCGTTTGCTGGAAACAAAACATCTCCAACACTCGAGATTGTATGTTTCGAATTGTCTGCAATAACCACAATTCTGTTTCCAACATATTTTGAAGGATTAGACAACATACCTTTTACCCCAGTCATATGATTTGAGCAACCGGAATCCACAATCCATTCGTCTAGATTATATCCTCGGTTCTCAACTGTGGTTGTTAGCGCAAAGACTTCTTGATCTTGGGCAACAAAAGCATCGACGTTCCAGCCCTCTTCTTCTTCAAGTTCAGCCACATTCCCCTCTTCCCTCGGTTTGGACTTACACTCACGTGCCATATGTCCTTTTTTCCCGCAGTTGTAACATTTAAACGGAAACTTTTTCTTTTTGGTTTTCTTTTCACCGGAGGACTCTCCCTTCTCATCTTTTGTGTTCCCTTTTATTCCCTTGGTTCCATCACTATTCCGACTATCTTTTTGTTTCTGAAAACGAGATTTGTTTCTTCCTCTTCCCACATAAAGTGCCTCATCAGTTTCGGTTTTAGCCGAAATTGACGTCCCTGCCAGTTGCTTGGCCAAAGCCTCTTGGCCAGCTAGTAAATTCTCAAATCCAGTTAAGCCTGGTTGGTTTGGCCAACCCTGAATGGCTGTAACAAAACTTCTATATTCTGGCTTTAGGCCAAGAATGATCATACGCTTCATACGTGGTTCGCTAATCTTGGATTGAGGATCCAAATCTCCAATTTCCCTGCACAAGTTCTTAATTTTTCGGAAATATTGTGGAATTGAAAGGTCACCTTGAGAAGTGGTCATCAACTCTCCTTCAAGTAATTGCAACCGGGCGTCATTCTTTTTCGAAAATAGGGTTTCAAGAGTGTCCCAGGCTTGTTTGGGATACTCAAACTCTTGGATGTGATCAAGAAGGTCTTCCTCTATAGTGGTCTTGATTACGAACATTGCGCGGCCCGCTTTCACATGCCACTTTCCAACAGCTCCATTGATGTCGTTTGTGGGTACCTGAGTCTCTACTCCATTCGTAACCTGCCAGAGGTCCTGCCCTTGAAGGTAGGACTTAATACACGTTGACCACGTTTTGTAATTAGAGTGATTCAACTTCTTGATTCCACCGACAACCTGCAATTCAGCCATGATTTGATTGCTTCTAGATTTTCTGGCAACTTGGTTTCTGATTGATTTGAACAAGCAGGCTTTCTGTTTAATTGCCTTTGTTTGTTCGAAGGTTTGTAATCAAGAATCCTCCACAGGCCCTGCGATCTCTTGATCTTCAAAGCTCTGATACCAGTTTGATAAACCTGGCCTTCACACACCCAACCCTAACCCGTAAATCCCCTGAATGAACACCGAAGTTTTGTACGAACTAGTACGACACTTTTTATTACTTGAACTTTTAAAGAGAATCAATACAATTAGAAACATAAAATAGACCCACTATTTATACTAATCTAACTTAGACTCCAAGCTACCTTTTCTATTACTAATATAATTCCTTAAAAAACTGAATTAAACTAACAGATAACTCTAAACATAATAAACTAATTATTATGAATAATCTCCTCCATAAATCGCCCCTATGAGATTACCGTACCACCCTTTTCTTGTTTATCCGTTCGCTCTTTAATCGGGATTGCTACTTTTACATAGGAGACAATTGCGGCTAATTCAGTTGACCAAGATTGAGAAAACCAACTCATTGATTATTTAACAACCCATTTATCTACTGATATATTTGCTCTTTTGACTTGTAACCGGCTGACCCGAGAACGCACTCCGTATGAGTAAACAAACCAAATAACCCAACAATGCTTACTTATGGATACCTTATTTTCGAACCTCAATACCGATCCAATCTTTGCGACATCACCGAAGACTTCGACGCATTAATTGTTCACATCAAGACTAGGTTGTACCCTTTTTTTCTTTCTGAGTTCGAAAGGTGCGGTTAAGAATAGAAAACGATCTAGATAGAAGATAAAGGGCCTAAAACGCTATGGCAACACAAGTGGACGTCGGTGGTGGTGCGGTGGCTGTTGAGGGCATTAAGGTGGTTTTTGGTTATGAGGGATTTATGGTTTCAAGAGTACTAAATAAACATAACCCCATTGAGAGGAATTTAGAAATAGCATGTTGTTCGGTATTTTAAGATCATCCATATTTGAAATAATGAAAAACAACATATTAACATCCAAAAATTAAAGGAAAATATAAATCTTCATTCTAGTTTGAACTGGTCAACGCTCACCATCAATTTCATACTAGCGATCGATAACGTTTTGTCAGATTATATTTCTGTATTTCATAAATTACATCATTTGTATTAACTTAAGACGGTATTGTACTTTTCATATAGAACCGTTAAGATCCAATGTAATCTAAAAAAAGCAAATAATTCTAGATAAATGTTATTATTTTAATAAGAGAAATTTCTGAAGTATCTTTGACTTAAAGAGTCATTTAATTACTTAGTTAGCATTAATTACTTGTCTAATATGACTTACACTAGCCACTTGCCACCTACCACCATCTTATCTTATTTCAATTACAAAACCATGCAAAATCCTTTTCTTTGCAGTTCAGTCTTACAAAGAAGAAGGAAGATCGATGGACTACAAATAAAATCAAAGGTTGAGAGGTATTTTCTTAGTCTACTTAACTCTTGTCTTCATAAATATTAGTTAAATAATTATATGTTTGTGTAAGATATAAGATCAATGGCTGGATTTCTTTGCAAACAGTTCAAACACATAGTTGCAAACCACACAGACTTACAAAAACTCAAATCTGCTCTTGATCAATATAGTGATAAAAGCACACAGTTTGCTTTGCAAAAATCCAGATCTTTTAAAGTAACTTCATTGTGGTTAAGAATCACACTAATTACTACGCAAACACTCCATAAAAAGTTTTCTAATACAGATCCATATCGCAAGTAAAACACTCAATGTAGTTTAAGAAATTGTTTTTTATCATCCATTATAGAGTAAACTTCTGTTTTACAATTTCAGTTTGAGAAACTAGTAAGCATACAAGTTCACAAGCTCCTCTAAAGAGTCTGGTTGAGGGTATGTGTGTTCAAGCATCTATACAAGGGTTCGAATTAGGACTGACAATAGGTAACCTTTATAAGACATGATTAGACCTGTTTACTGATTTGATTTTTTACTTTTTTAAAAATAATTAAAATTATAAGGTTAGAATCTATCATCTCTCCTTCTTAATACATAAAGCATACAACTCTGTTATAGACATAAGATATAAAGTAGTTAAATGAATCCTATTCCGGTTTAGAATTTGTGTTAATTAGCATCGCCAGAGACCTGTTAAGCCGCTAAGACACAATTAGCCAGCCCTAGTTCGAATGGTGAACCTACCTAGCATATTAGAGCAACGTAACTAAGCGTTCAAAGAGTTAAATTCGAGAGACCTAGAAAGTTAGTTCACATGTGAATTGGAATGATCAAGTGGTAGTTCATATGTGAGCAAATAATTATCTATCTAGAGAAAATACAGAAAGTGGTGTTTTGAATAGTTAGTCGGTGTAAGTATTATGTATTGTTAAAAAAATTAAAAGAACATGTTTTTTTTTTTTTTTTGGTAAATAATTGGCAACACATAAATAAATTGTAATTATCTTAAAATCTAGTTTTAGTTGTAGTCATTATTATCATATTAAAACTAATTGTTTGTAAAGTTTAATTTGGTATCTTGATAAACCTCCTGTATATGCTTCCTATCCTTACAAATTTCTCTTTCATAGATTATTGGAGGAATAATCAAATATATACAACAAATGAAGACCATGGATGTAATAGTTCAAGAAACCTTCCAACTTCTTGATTGTGTGGGAGAAAAAAAGAAGGTAAGCAACAAATTTTCGCCATCTATATACATGGCTCCTATTACCCTCAGAAAACTAAGTGAAAGTTCTTTCACGCCACGGGTGGTCTCTATTGGACCACTGCACAGAAAAGATGAAAACTTGCAACTATTTGAAGTGCGGAAAGCTGCTTTTGTGCATGAGCTATTGTCTCGTTCAGGACCCCCATTAACACAAACGCTAAATGCATGTGTGCAGAAGGTGGCTTGTATAATAGAAATATCAGGTCATGTTATGCTGACCTGAAGGATTATGATGACATCGAACTTGCAAAAATGATGGTTATGGATGCTTGTTTCATACTTGAATTCATTCACGATATCAAAGGGAAGAAATATTCAGGTACAAACTTAAGGTTGCAGGATCAATATATACCTTATGACATGGTGTTGCTAGAGAATCAAATCCCATTTTTTGTTCTTGAAGACATATATGAGTGCATTATTTATAAATTTGAAGAAGCACTACCTCTTGCTGAATTTATCCAGCCACTTCTGAAATATGCCAACCTCTTCAAAAGAAAATTAAAAGTAGGCGTTAGTAGCTCATATATCAGTCATGATCATATTCTTGGGTTTTTGCATCATTGTTACCAGCCTGAATGCTATATTTCATCAGGTTTTCCAAGTTCAACAATCCACTCAGTTGTCGAACTCGATATGTGGTTGATCCATATGTCACGTCATATGCTAGGGCCATGGATATGCTAATTGATACTCATGAGGACATTGCCAAGTTGGTGACATCAAAAGTAATCATCAATCATATAGGTTCAAATGAAGAGGCTGCAAATATGATAAACAAGATATGCAAGGAACTTGCCCCAGAACATTTCTATTACACTAAATAGTGGGAACAACTAGATAAACATTTCAGAGGTTACTGGCCTAGAAAGATTGTGAAGTTAAAGCGTACTTATTTCAATAGCCCATGGAGTATGATTGCTCTCTTTGCCGGATTTTCCCTTTTTGTTCTTGCTATGCTTCAAACCATCTTTACCATTATGTCTTCCTGAAGCAAATAACAAAGACTAAATCATTCTTACATATGTTCTACGAGATGATTAGTTCAATGTTAAGCATAATTAGTCGTGTCATTAGTTTCACTTAATAATCAGTAGTTATCTTTATGCATCAATATGTGTTTCAAGATTTTATACTTATTTGATATGGCGAGCAGGAGTCATGTGTGGAACAAGTAGAGGCCCTTTTATGAACTAGTTTCAGATGAACTAAGAAGAAGACTGTATATTATGGTCTAAGGCTCTAATATTTATGCCTTCTTCAACTTTTAGTTTGCTATAAATATAGACATTTCATTCAGCCATGTGAAACCCATATTTGTTCTTTAAGATAAACTAGTAATACTCCTTGAGCGGTGGGGTGTGTATTGTATTCTGTATATACACAAAATAGAAAATATAGCTTCTAGTTGTAGCACACCTAGTTACATAACATATATGCAAGCGCAAACATAAAGTTGCAAGTTACAAGTTGACATTGTGAAGATGATCACTGTTACATGAGAATTATTATTTCTTTTCTAGGGTCTTCATCAATACTTGGGTGATCGAAATGGTATATTCGGAATTTTCATTGCATACACACACATAGATATATGGCTCGTTTTAAGTGAAATGTATATCGGAACATAGATAAATATAAGTACATCGCAAACCATGTTTTCGGGTTTTTTTTCTGAATATTATAGTTTAAAAGTTACAAGATAAAAACATAATATTCGTAAATTGATTTGATAATTTGATAATATTAAATATTGGAAATTTCAATTTTAATATATGATAATAATATATGTGTTTACGAAAATTAGATTGTCACACCCTCAAAAACCACATGCGGAGTACTACCGCAAGGCGTGTGACTGACCAGGATCCAGCCACCAATTATATTGAGCATTCAATTAATAATAGTAATGATGTTCACCAACCGCAAGGTTTAGTAAATACCATAATTAAAGTTCAAAAGTTTTAAGTTCAAATAACAGTTTAAGTAAGTAGCGGAAGCATAGGCAAAATAGTTTAAACAAAGTTCATAGTTCGAGGTTATTTGGAACCCAACACAATGGGTTAAGACGACCACTACACGTCCCCAAGCTGCAAGCTCCTGAGTCACTGGGTACCTGCAAAGCATGCAGTAGGGTATCAACATAATGTTGGCGAGTTTACGAGTTTGTCCAGTTTTTAATTCCAAAAACTTGTTTCAACAGTTAATTTACTCGTTTATACCATGCCATGGGGAGCTACTGTCACACCCCGACCACGTAAAACAACAAATCGTGGCGGAAACGTCGGGGAGTGTTGTAACAGAATTATCATTTCATAACCATGGAAACAAAAAGTGTTTCGTTTTATTGATAATATTTAAACATTAACATTGTCTTAACATAAAACAAACAAGTTCATATCAACTATCGTTGTTATTATGTCACTAAGGCCTCGTCCAGATCCTATGTGACGCATGCATCCTAGAAATCACATCAAGCAACAACACCTGAAACATATGTAAAAAAAAAGTCAGCAAAGAAATGCGGGCGAGTACATAGGTTTTATAAGAGTATTGGAATCATGGCTAGCTTTCATGTTGCAGTACTTTATTAGACTACAAGAGCCAAAATACAAACCTCGTTTTGAAAAGTACATTGCAACATAATTTAACCAACTCAAATCAAGATGATTATAATTTGTAAAATCTCGTAGCCATGATTCTTAACCCAAAAACATTTGCTTTAGAAAACCAATTTGTAAAACTTCTTGTATTAACTCGTTAGTAAAACTCGTATGGTTTATATCTTTTAGAAAACATTGTTGTGTGACATCGTTTCAAAATCGTTTACCCAAGTGAACTAAATAACGCCACGGTATGTAATATGTTGAAAACACTTATATATAAGAAGTACCAGCGGCGTATCTACCATGTCTTCACCATATTACACCCGTCCCGTTATCTAAACACTAACCAAAAACCAATCGTTTATCCAACTCGTTTAACTTGTTCAAATCGTTTCAAAATCGTTAACTCGTTTAAATCGTTTAAATCATCCTCGTTTTAAATTGTGAAAACTATTCTTGGTCGTCTCGCTAACAACATTCAAACCTTCGTGACTCGACTAACTCGCTTCTTGCTTCTCGCTTTAACAAACCACCAAAGGGTAAGTTAATTATCATCAGATTCAGTCGTTACACACAACCCCCACACATAACCATGGGTGTAGTAGGATAACGGGATTTATCAGATCCTATGGTACCATAACCTAATACTGCTCGGCTTGATCAATGCTAATGAATGTCATTCGTTATGTAACTACAACCAACAAGTTTGTTCACTTTATCGAAATCGTTATTAATTTAATATAAACCATATTAATCGCTTTTGAAACCATCGTTTAAACCACGAAAATCGTTTAACATATCAATCACCTCAAAACAATTGAAAACAGTAAAATAGGGGAACTATGTACTCACATGAAGTGCAAAGTATCCTCAATCAATAGAACTTCAACAAACTCAAGTAAACCAGAGAAATCAAGCAGCACCTAGTAAGTGAATCACTAGTCAAACAATAGACACCTAAATCGGAAGATCGGATAGAATGAGGTCTTGTAAACCAAATGAGAGTTGGAACTCATGTGATATGGTTTAACAAAGCCTACATCCAAAAATGAAACCTATCCTAAGTGCTTTCGACCCATTATGATCCATTAAGGTAGCTTATGCTACTTTAACGCGTCGTGCGCGCATAAGCGTGTTCGAGACGTCTAACTAGTCCTATGACAAGTATTATATGCCTAAACATGTTTTGATATGTTACATAATTAGTTATATGACAAAAATTTATGTTACATATGCTTATTTACCAATTATGTAAGAAAAGGGCATTTTGTTCATTTACCTAAGGCATATAAACTACTTATCATATGACTACTTAAACTAAGTGACCATAAGGTATAACCTCGGAAGGTTATTCCCTATGCAACTATGGTCACTAAACATATTTGGTCGGATCCTAGTGATCGACCAAACGGGTCGAGTTCGAAAGTCTAAGCGGGTGTTTAGTCCGCTTGACTTACGACTCTACACAAGCACTAATCTAAAAAGTGACAAGCTAAACATGTCGAAACATGTTTAACTAAGTTAGAAAACAGGTTTGGTATCAAAACAAACGGTTTTGATACCTATAAGTAGTTTGGTTACAAAATACGCAAGAATACGCATTTTGGCCGAAACTACGACTCGTCACTACACCTAGATAACATGGTAATCAGTAGGTATAGTTACTAGGGACCATAACCATCGTGATTACGCTCACGTTATGAAGTTCAAACGAACTTTGCATTAACCATAAACTGATCAATGCAGAAATTCAAACGCAGTTTGACTTTCAGACTCGAAAAGCGATAAAAGAACGAAAGAATACTTACAAAAGGTCCCCACAAGCTTTGATCCGATTTACCCTCAGGTATGAAGTGTAAACTCCAACTTAGAGGGCCAAAATCAGATCAATGTGGGTTTTGCAAGTGAATGGTGGGGGGTATATATAGGAAATCTAGAACCGTTAGGATCGTTCATCGTAAAACGAGCTTCGATCTCATCCGTACACATGTGCCCATGGTTTTGTGAAACCATGGGAGACCATAGTTTCATTAAAACCATGTGCAAATGAGGGGAAAAGCTGGAAAAGCTGGAATTTATATTTTTCATTTTGGTCCTTTCCTAAGATAACTATGGCAGAATGTCAATTTTGGTCCCTGAATGTGCAAAACATAGTTTTTGATGCATTTTTGACACGTTTAAGCCCCGTTAATCCCATTTCAAGGCTCTAAAATGAAGTTAAAGTATAGGAAACATGAAACATGCTCAAAAATATCTCAGATTCGGTTAATTACGACGAAACACGAACGAATGCGAAAAACGATCCAAATTACGAGACGAATGGAATTTTATCATGCCAATCACAAAAATAAAATATTTTAATGATTACATAAAGTTTTGGATCTCCGGATGTATTCAGAACGTAAAATATGCGCGAAAATGCAAACTTATGCACTTTTTGACGCTTTTAGTCCCTGAATGACCAAAAAGTTTATTTTAGCACACCGAACCCCTCAAAGCCTATTTCCAAGCTATGTAAAGGTTATTTAGGGTATGTTTAACTTATTTTCATGTTCCGGAATGTTCTTTAGAGTACAAATCGGCATACTTTTACAGTTTGTCGAAATTAGTCCCTGTAAGCGAATAAACTTGATTTCAACATACCAAACCATCCAAAACTTATTTCTAAGTTATGTGGAGGTTATTTAAGGTATGTTAAGCCTATGTCACTATTCCGGAGTGTTTGTCACGTTATACTGACTGCGTTTACGCACCAGTTTGCGTATAACCTTCCAGAAAGCGATTTAAAGCTTGAAATCGGATTTGAATTAGATTGTAAAATCATCTAGCACAATTACACACATAATAACACCAAAACACGTATAATAACACCAAAGCACATTGTTTTATTAATAATCAATATTGTTTTACATTGTACATCGATTATAGAGCACAGTTGTCACAGTCTCCCCTACTTCAGGAAATTTCGTCCTGAAATTTTAACTTGAGGAAGCTTGTGAAAACAAATGCGGATATTCCGTCTTCATCTGGTCCTCACATTCCCAAGTAAACTCTAGGCCATGTTTGGATTCCCAGTGAACTTTGACCAATCGAATCCGTTTGTTCTTCAACTGTTTGAATGTACGGTCCACTATCTCCACAGGTTTCTCGACAAAGTGCATCGTTTCATCAATTTGGATTTCGTCGAGAGGAATGTGAAGATCAGTGTCAGCTAAACACTTTCACAAATTGGGCACGTGAAAAGTCGGATGAATATATCCAAGCTCTGGAGGTAGCTCTAGTCGATAGGGAACCTTCCCAATTCTTTCCACAATCTTGAATGGTCCCACATATCGTGGTGCAAGTTTTCCTTTCTTTCCAAATCTCACCACTCCCTTCCAAGGTGAAACCTTGAGTAGGACACGGTTTCCGACTTGAAATTCTAAGGGCTTGCGTCGCATATCCGCATAACTCTTTTGACGGCTTCGAGCTGTCACAAGATTATCACGGATTTTCTTGATTTTGTCTGTTGTTTCCAGAATGAGTTCAGGTCCAATAAGCTGAGCTTCACCGATCTCATTCCAACAGACAGGTGAACGACATTTTCGACCGTAGAGAGCTTTGAATGGTGCCATACTAATACTAGCATGATGACTATTGTTGTAAGAGAACTCGATCAATGGCATATGAGAATTCCAATTACCACCAAAGTCTATCTCTAAGCATATCCTCCAAAGTTTGAATCGTCCTCTCAGTTTGTCCATCTGTTTGGGGATGATAAGCAGTGCTTAGATTCAGCTGGGTTCCCAAAGCAGATTGCATGGTCTTCCAAGAATGAGATGAAAACCGAGCATCACGATCGGAAATGATATCCAAAGGAACACCATGTCGTGATACAATCTCATCAACATAAATCTTTGCAAGTTTATCAGCAGATAGATCCTCGCGAATTGGAATAAAATGGGCTGATTTCGTTAATCGATCGATAACAACCCAAATAGCATCGTGACCTTAAGATGTACGCGGTAACTTAGTGATGAGATCCATAGCAAAGTTCTCCCACTTCCAAACCAGTATCTCTGGCTGTACAAGCAAGCCAGAAGGTCGTTGATGTTCAGCCTTGACTTTGAGACAAGTTAGGCATTTTGATACATACAAGGCAACATCCTTTTTCATACCAGGCCACCAACACTGAGTACGAAGATCCTTGTACATTTTATCAGCACCAGGATGGATAGAATATCGAGACCTGTGAGATTCGTCCATTACCAAGGTGCGAAGATCGTCTTGTTTTGGAACCCACAAACGATCCTTGAAGTAGAGCAAACCATCATCTTTCCTTTCGATTTTAAGCTCGAGTTGAAGCGGTAGCTCATTTTTCAATATGCCTTTGGTCACACAAGACCGTTGAGCTTGAAGAACACGAGATTGAATATTAGATAGAGTTCGAACTGAATGAAGCTTGACTCGCTCTTTTCGACTAAGTGCATCGGCTACAACATTCGCCTTACCAGGATGGTAGCGAATCTCGCAATCATAATCGTTTAAGAGTTCAACCCAACGTCGTTGCCTCATGTTCAACTCCTTCTGATTAAGAATATGCTGGAGACTTTTGTGGTCTGTGAAAACCACACACTTCGTTCCATAGAGGTAGTGTCTCCAGACTTTAAGCGCGAAAACCACAGCTCCCAACTCAAGATCATGAGTTGTGTAGTTCTTCTCATGGATTTTCAGCTGTTTTGACGCATAGGCTATGATTTTATCTCGTTTCATAATAACGCAACCAAGTCCTAGATTCGATGCGTCACAATAGACAACGAAATCATCATTTCCCTTGGGCAAAGATAGAACAGGAGCATCACAAAGCTTCTGTTTCAGCGTTCGGAACGCTTCTTCTTGCTTAGGTCCCCACTCAAAAGGCTTATTCTTCTGAGTCAAAGCAGTGAGTGGAACCGCGATCTTCGAGAAGTTTGAAATAAAACGTCGATAATATCCAGCAAGACCAAGAAAATATCGAATCTCTGTAGGTGTCATTGGCGTACTCCAGTCTCTAATAGCAGCTATCGTGGAGGGATCCACATGAATACCCTGCTTGTTGACTATATGACCCAGAAACTGAACTTCTTTAAGCCAAAATTCACATTTGGAGAATTTAGCAAAAAGTTGTTCCTTCTTCAGGAGTTCCAAAGTCAAACGAAGGTGTTGCTCGTGATCGGCACGAGACTTTGAATAAATGAGAATGTCATCGATGAACACAATGATGAACTTGTCTAAATAAGGTTTACAGACCCTATTCATTAAGTCCATGAAGATGGCTGGAGCATTCGTCAAACCAAAAGGCATGACAGTGAACTCATAATGCCCATATCTTGTGCGGAAAGCAGTTTTGGGAATATCTTCTTCGAGAACACGAAGTTGATGATACCCAGATCGCAAATCGATCTTGGAAAAGCACGAAGCACCTTGCAGCTGGTCGAAGAGATCATCAATTCGAGGTAGGGGATATCGATTCTTGATGGTAAGCTTATTAAGCTCACGATAATCGATACACATTCAAAAAGATCCATCTTTCTTTTTCACAAAGAGGACAGGAACGCCCCATGGTGAAAAGCTCGGACGGATGAATCCTTTATCAGATAACTCTTGAAGTTGTTTCGATAACTCTTGCATCCCCGACAGTGCAAGACGATAAGGTGCTTTCGCAATCGGGTTGGCATTGGGTACAAGGTCAATATGAAACTCGACTTGACGAACTGGAGGCAAACCAGGCAGTTCATCAGGAAACACCTCTGGATAATCTTGAACAATCGGAAAATCTTGAACATTCCTGCTCTTGCCTTTCTCCTCGGTGACATGTGCCAGAAAAGCAACATATCCTTTTCTCAAATAACTTTGGGCTTTTGTACATGACATAAGCTTCAATCCACCTGAAGGCTTCTCACCATGAACTTCCAGAACATCGCCAGAAGACAAAGGAATATGAACAATCTTGTCGAAACAAACCACCTCAGCATGATGTTTGGTTAACCAATCCATCCCCACGATAATGTCGAAACTCCCAAGTTGCATCGGTGTGAGGTCAATAGGAAAAAGATGGTTTTCAAGGTTCAACTGACAATCACGAATAACAGAATCGAGAACAAGAGGTTTACCAGTAGCAACTTCGACAGATAAGGGTTTCCTTAGTTTAGTTCTAGGTATCGCAAGCAAAGGTTCAAAAGATAATGAAACAAAACTTCTATCGGCACCAGAATAAAAAAGAACAGATGCAGGTCGATTGTTAACAAGAAACGTACCATTGACAACCTTGTTGCCGGCCCTCGGTTCGTTAGCATTTAGATTGTACGCTCGCCCACGAGCGGGATTCACATTCGCATTGACATTCGCATTCGCATTCGGGTTCACATTAGCTTTCGCTTTTGCATTAACCAGCCTCGGACAGTTGTTGCGGAAGTGACCAAACTCTCCACAATTGAAACATGAACCCGGTGGGAATCTCGCAGCATTCCCTTGAACCTGTGCTGGAACCTGAGCAACTTGATTTTGTCCCAAACGACAAATATTGGCCAAATGCCCAAGTTTACCACACGTTGTGCATTGCTTGCAAGCTTGTTGTGCAACATGATGACCGTTGCAGCATGCACAATGAGGTGCGGTACCAGCATATGCTTTCTTTGCAGGAGGCTGAGCCGGTGGGTTCTGCGGGTTCTGAGCTGTAACAGCAAAATTCTGAGCACCCTTTCGCTTTCTCGACTTCTTCGACGACTCACCTTTCTTACCCTTACCCTTTTCCTTGTCAGAATCGGTCGACTTCTTCTTATCACCCTTGCGGGTAAGTTTATCCTTCCTGACTTGAGACTCAGTTAGGGTAGCCGTCAACTCGATCGCATGACGAACAGTAGTAGGATTAATGCCAGTCACAATATCCTGTATGGAATCGGGTAAACCATCGATATACCTCTCTATCGCCTTCTCCACCAGGGTAGCCATAGTGGGACACAACAGACTGAGTTCTTCAAAACGATTCGTATACGCACGGTGTTCACCCCCATCTTGCTTTAAATCGTCAAACTCTCGTTCCAAAGCTCGAATTTCGTGACAGGGACAAAACTCTTTCATCATGAGAGCCCGAAGCTCTTCCCATGTTTGTGCCAATGCCACTTCGGCACCCCTATCGCGCATAATACCGTTCCACCAGGTAAGCGCTCGCTTCTCAAACACGCCTGATGCAAATTCAACCTTACGCGCATTCAGACACTGCACATGTCTGAATGTGCTCTCGATACTCTTGAACCACTGCAGGAGCGCAGTTGCTCCTTGCGACCCAGAAAACTTTAGCGGCTTAGACGAATTGAAATTCTTGAAATTACACAGTGCATTATTGTTGTTATTATTGTTGTTGTATATCTCGTGGACTTGGGTCACAACGCCTGGAAGCACAGCAGCCACTTGCTGAGAGACCAGGGCTGCGATTTCTTCAATAGTAAAAGATTGTGCTTCACGACGAGGAGGCATTGTCTAACAAGGAAACAGGAGAATCGAGTGAGATTGAAAAAGAGAAACAAAGAGGTATAGAGAATATTGACAAAACACAAGGGAGGCGATCATTTGTTCGTTACCTCGAACAAACAAACGACACGCAGTGACTAATCAAAGTAAATGGGTAAATATAATGTATCGCCGAAGACATGCTCGCCTATAAGTGAACACTCACCCCAAGAGTTCCCAGGTAAGAGTGACTGGTCCGATACTGCGGATTTGTACGAACACTCTAGCCTTAGACAGAAAACTCAGAGTACAGGCACTCACCCTTCCAGTTTGCACGTGTTCACACTATTTAGACCCAAACTTTGACGGGATTTTGAAAACTTAAAGGGTTCAAAACCTTATAACAGAGGGTTCAAAACCTAGTAATCAATCATCCTAGAACAGATGATTAGTTTTCAAAGCGGATTCGAACTTAGTGTTCTCATTGTGGTTATCACCTAAGGATAGGTGACGGTTTTGTTTTTAAAATCTAAACGCATGAAACTTTGCGTTAGGGTCCTAAAAGTTATAGTCTAGGTCAAAGCATTACTAATAACCTAATTCCCTATAACCATTGGCTCTGATACCAACTCTTCTGTCACACCCCGACCACGTTAAAACAACAAACCATCACGGAAACGTCGGGGAGTAAAACTCGTATGTAAAACCAATTTGTAAAACTTCTTGTATTAACTCGTTAGTAAAACTCGTATGGTTTATATCTTTTAGAAAACCAATTTGTAAAACTTCTTGTATTAACTCGTTAGTAAAACTCGTATGGTTTATATCTTTTAGAAAACATCATTGTGTGACATCGTTTCAAAATCGTTTACCCAAGTGAACTAAATAACGCCACGGTATGTAATATGTTGAAAACACTTATATATAAGAAGTACCAGCGGCGTATCTACCATGTCTTCACCGTATTACACCCGTCCCGTTATCTAAACACTAACCAAAAACCAATCGTTTATCCAACTCGTTTAACTTGTTCAAATCGTTTCAAAATCATTAACTCGTTTAAATCATTTAAATCATCCTCGTTCTAAATTGTAAATACTATTCTTGGTCGTTTCGCTAACAACATTCAAACCTTCGTGACTCGACTAACTCGCTTCTCGCTTCTCGCTTTAACAAACCACCAAAGGGTAAGTTAACTATCATCAGATTCAGTCGTTACCCACAACCCCCACACATAACCATGGGTGCAGTAGGATAACGGGATTTGTCAAATCCTATGGTACCATAACCTAATACTGGTCGGCTTGATCAATGCTAATGAATGTCATTCGTTATGTAACTACAACAACCAAGTTTGTTCACTTTATCGAAATCGTTATTAATTTAATATAAACCATTTTAATCGCTTTTGAAACCATCGTTTAAACCTTGAAAATCGTTTAACATATGAATCACCCCAAACAATTGAAAACAGCAAAATAGGGGAACTATGTACTCACATGAAGTTCAAAGTATCCTCAATCAATAGAACTTCAACAAACTCAAGTAAACCAGAGAAATCAAGCAGCATCTAGTAAGTGAATCACTAGTCAAACAATAGACACCTAAATCGGAATATCGGATAGAATGAGGTCTTGTACACCAAATGAGAGTTGGAACTCATGTGATGTGGTTTAACAAAGCCTACATCCTAAAATGAAACCTATCCTAAGTGCTTTCGACCCATTATGATCCATTAAGGTAGCTTATGCTACTTTAACGCGTCGTGCGCGCATAAGCGCGTTCGAGACGTCTAACTAGTCCTATGACAAGTATTATATGCCTAAACATGTTTAGATATGTTATATAATTAGTTATGTGACAAAAATTTATGTTACATATGCTTATTTACCAATTATGTAAGAAAAGGGCATTTTGGTCATTTACCTAAGGCATATAAACTATTTATCATATGACTACTTAAACTAAGTGACCATAAGGTATAACCTCGGAAGGTTATTCCCTATGCAACTATGGTCACTAAACATATTTGGCCGGATCCTAGTGATCGACCAAACGGGTCGAGTTCGAAAGTCTAAGCGGGTGTTTAGTCCGCTTGACTTACGACTCTACACAAGCACTAATCTAAAAAGTGACGGGCTAAACATGTCGAAACATGTTTAACTAAGTTAGAAAACAGGTTTGGTATCCAAAACAAACGGTTTTGATACCTATAAGTAGTTTGGTTACAAAATACGCAAGAATACGCATTTTGGCCGAAACTACGACTCGTCACTACACCTAGATAACGTGGTAATCAGTAGGTATAGTTACTAGGGACTATAACCATCGTGATTACGCTCACGTTATGAAGTTCAAACGAACTTCGCATTGACCATAAACTGATCAATGCAGAAAGTCAAACGCAGTTTGACTTTCAGACTCGAAAAGCGATAAAAAAACGAAAGAATACTTACAAAAGGTCCCCGCAGGCTTTGCTCGGATTTACCCTCAGGTATGAAGTGTAAACTCCAACTTAGAGGGCCAAAATCAGATCAATGTGGGTTTTTCAAGTCAATGGTGGGGAGTATATATAGGAAATCTAGAACCGTTAGGATCGTTGATCGTAAAACGAGCTTCGATCTCATCCGTACACATGTGCCCATGGTTTTGTGAAACCATGGGAGCCGATAGTTTCATTAAAACCATGTGAAAATGAGGGGAACAGCTGGAACAAGCTGGAATTTAGATTTTTCATTTTGGTCCCTTCCTAAGATTACTATGGCAGAATGTCAATTTTGGTCCCTGAATGTGCAAAACATGGTTTTCGGTGCATTTTTGACACGTTTAAGCCCTGTTAATCTCATTTCAAGGCTCTAAAATGAAGTTGAAGTATAGGGAACATGAAACATGCTAAAAAATATCTCGGATGTCGGTTCGTTTGGTCGTACGGTTGCGTTGTTCGGTTAATTACGACGAAACACGAACGAATGTGAAAAACGATCCAAATTACGCTACGAATGGAATTTTATCATGCCAATCACTAAAATAAAATATTTTAATGATTACATAAATTTTTGGATGTCCGGATGTATTCATAACGTGTCCGGATGTATTCAGAACGTAAGATATGCGCGAAAATACAAACTTATGCACTTTTTGACGCTTTTAGTCCCTGAATGATCAAAAAGTTTATTTTAGCACACCGAACCACTCAAAGCCTATTTCTAAGCTATGTAAAGGATATTTAGGGTATTTTTAACTTATGGTCATGTTCCGGAATGTTTGTTACAGTACAAATTGGCATATTTTCGTAGTTTGTCGAAATTAGTCCCTGTAAGCGAATAAACTTGATTTCAACATACCAAACCATCCAAAACTTATTTCTAAGTTATGTGGAGGTTATTTAAGGTATGTTAAGCCTATGTCACTATTCCATAGTGTTTGTCGCATTATACTGACTGCGTTTACGCACCAGTTTGCGTATAACCTTCCAGAAAGCGATTTAAAGCTTGAAATCGGATTTGAATCAGATTGTAAAATCATCTAGCACAATTACACACATAATAACACCAAAACACATATAATAACACCAAAGCACATTGTTTTATTAATAATCAACATTGTTTTACATTTTACATCGATTACAGAGAACAGTTGTCACAGCTACCCCATAAGTAAGCTACTAAACTGTTTTACAATACCGAATACTATGCGACCGTACGTTTCCATAGAGTGCCCTGTTTGTCAATGTTCTATTATCATTGACAGTTTTCCAGAGTCTATTAGTTCACTCCCGATCCCATACGCGGGCACGGTGTGAGGTTGGTGAGACCTAAATAGCGCTATCAACTAATAACCCGTTCGCCTGGCCCCGACGACTAATCGGTATTAAGTAGTAGGGACTTGAGTGATAGAGTTTCGTTTAGTATTGCTTGTTGCATCCAATATAAATAGTAATTAACTAAGGGTCCCGCATAAGGGGGAAAAAGTAGGTTTGTATCCCTTACAAGGGGATAACGTTGTTTTAAGTTCCGTTTCCCAACCACCGGGAACGCATGCTTTAAAAGTTGTGAACTCACCTTGGGTTGCTCGGCAGATTAGTTTACTTGGTCAGGCACGCTGGTTACCACGTCCTAACATGGTTACCAGTATGGGTCAGGTTTAGGTACAAATAAGTCACATATATCCTACACGTATCTAACACATAGAATACATATCACATAGTTATCCATTACGTTATTGGGCCAGTCCTAATTCTTAAACAGTCAAACAGTAACAGTTTACACAAAGCCCACATACGATCTTGCAGCCCAAAACATATAGTCATACACACTGTGGCCCAATAACGGAGACAAGCAGCCCAGTCGAGACCACGCGGTCTCAACTCGAGAACACAAGGTCTCGAGTCGCAACCAAGACCTCTCGAGTTGCGGATAGGTAGTCTCGAGTGGTGCATGCAGGAGTCGCAATCCTCGGAGGTCTCGAGTTCAGTCTCGAGTCAAGATCATGAGATCTTGAGTCGAGATCTTGCTGGTCTCGAGTCCTTGATATCAGCTGCTTGATCTCGAGTTGCCACTTTGATGGTCTCGATTCGCAACCGAGGGTCTCGACTCATTTGTCTGATGTGGAGATCCTTCTAGAACCTCTTATGTACTATCCAATGGAATTGCATGTTCATGAAATTGTGTACTAACCAACCAGAATGCACAAACATGTTTTCTTGCCTAAATTCTAATTAAAACAGATCAAACATCACATATTCGAATATTTTTCATGATCTTCAAGTAGTTCATCATTTAAGGTTTTATATTCAATCAAACATGTTCATCCTACATAACCATGCATTCTATGGACAAGAATCATAACACATAATCTAGATATCAAGGTCATCTTGCAAACCATCATCAAACCAACATTGGTTCTATAATATCTAACATAAATCGGATGGTCATAAACAATCCTAAACTATCATTCTTTTATTATTCAAAACATCTTAACAAAATGTTATCCTACAAAAGTTCACACTTTTCACAAAGGAGATCATGTTCATTTTAGATATTGGAACCAAGCATGTACATTATTCATCAAGCACACACCTTTGTCATATATTATCATCATCATACATCAAACTATTCACACAAATGAGCACTTTTTGCATAGAATATTATCTTGTTCAAAAGAAACAACTAACCAATTGTTGTGTGACACCAAGGTGTGCAAGAAAGTGATAAAGTGAAGCCTTCGGGTGATGATTATAAGCTGATCCGAAGGTCCTTTTGTTGCCGGTTGGTTCCGAGTAGAAGGGAGGAGGAGGATGATGGTGGAACTTTAGGGTTTTCTAGTGAGAGAAAGTGGATGAGGTGGGAGGGGGAGAGAATGGAATGTTTGGGATTTAAAATGATGATTGCTAGTGCACCCAAGGGGAAAGTCGGCTAGCCTTATGGAGGTTTTATACTCATTTCGAGTGGTGCACCCTAGAGTGATTCCGAGTGGGCTCAAGGAGTTACGGCCCAACTGATGTGGGTCACTCGAGACCGGGTGGTCTCGAGTCGGGTCCTGGGGTCTCGGCTCACATATATACACATATACATATATTACCTACACATAACTTAATACAAGGATCACATAGCACACCAAGATAATTCATAGACTTTCATTTAATAATATATGTACACATAACGTTAAAATATGAAGGTTGCTCGGGAAAACCTAGAGTGTCACATTATCCCCAAGTTTTAAGAACTTTCGTCCCGAGCTAGTATGAGCGAGAACGTTTCAACGGGGTGTCACATAAATAATTTTTTAAGATATTATTTAATTATTCCCTAACTTTTAAAACGAATATGCTAAGTTTAATATTATCTGTTGGGAATTATTAACGCTAAGTTTCATAGTGTTGAACTTTACTACTATGTTCTTTGCAATAGGTACAAGTGCTTAAGCCAAATGAGTTTTGCTGAATAATGCATCTACTGACTTTCAATAGTGTTGCTCATATATGCCACTGTAAGGGGTAGAGGTGGTTATCACTTGTACAAATTCCATCACTCACAACTTCCAATCAAGTTTCGCCATGTCATCAACTACTATTCCATCACTCACAACCTTTTTTAGTAGAAACGGTCATCACTTGTGATGGAATTCCATCACTCACAACCTTTTTTTTAAATTATAAATTAACAATAAAACACTAAAATTATAAATTATAAATTTATTTAAATTAAAACATACTAGTTCAATTTAACATACTAGAAATATTTTAGACTACAATAAAAAAAAACATACAAAAAGAAACTCTACTACTCGTCCGAATTAGGAAATTCCAAACCTGAAGAACCTACTAGTTCGATTAAATCGTATCTCAACCGAAAGTGAGTTTCTTCATCACGCAACTGTTGTTGGATATTTTTGGGAACGTGAACTTGTGTAGGAGGATCCGGCACCCAATCTGGAGATATTGCACATCCGTCTTGTTTGATTAGCATATTGTGAAATATGATACATGCATATACTATGCTATGTATTGACTTCTTATTCATCGCACGAACCGGTCGACTTAGAATGCCCCATCTACCCTTTAAAACACCAAAAGCCCTCTCAACATCTTTTCTTGTCGATTCTTGCAACTTTTTGAACACCTTTTCTTTAGCCTCGACAGGAAACGAAGGAGCTTTCACAAAAACAGACCTTGATGGGTAGATACCATCCACAAGAAGAAAGCCTCGTCTATAATATCGCCCATTAACATCGAATGGACAGATGGGTGCGGTATCATCCATTACGGTTTGGAACAACGGCGACGTGTGCAAAACATTGATGTCGTTGTTTGAACCTGGAACACCAAAATATGAATGCCAAAACCATAAATCATTCGACGTCACCGCTTCAAGTATGATGGTTAGTCTTTTGACGTCACCCCTAACATACGCCCCTCGCAATTGTCTTGGGCAATTTCTCCACTCGATATGTGTACAATCGATGCTACCGAGCATCCCAGGAAAATGCCATCTAACCTCATGTGGGGAGTAAATACGTGAGATGTCGTGTCTCGTCGGTTTACGTAAAAACTCTTTACCATACAATTTAATGACCGCGTTACAAAAAAAATTGCAAACATTCACGCGAAGTTCTGTCCGACATAGCTAGGTATTCATCAAATTGATCGGGAGGGTTACCTGTCGCTAGTTGGCGAATGGCGGACGTGCATTTTTGTATCGGCGTGAAACTTGCTTTGCCCCTAGCGTCGTAACCTTCTTGAAACCATTCTTCAGTTGATTCGATGTCTCCAACAATCTTTAAGAATAATTCTTTTGGTAAACGAAACTGATCTCTAAACGTTTCGGCATTGTAGACCGGATGATCCACAAAATAATCGTTCATTAACACTTCGTTGGCATGTAACTGATCACGATCCACCATTTTCTTCTTTGGGCGGTTCGAACTTCCTTCAAGATCGTTATACACCGACACGAAAAATTTAAGCGTCTCATTATCGAAAGATGATTGGCTATCGCTATCGCTGTCCATCGGAAAGGTCGAATCCGTAGGAAAATCCATTTGTAAAATATGTAGAATGTGTGATATGTGTTTGTGTTTTGGTGTGGGTGAAATGGTATAAAAATTGTGAAGTATATACAGATTGTTTAAAGGTTTTTTTTTAATTAAAAATAACGTTCAAAAAACAGTCAAAATGCATAACGTTCAAAAAACGGTCGGAAATTTGAATTGATAGCGCGTTGTTTTTATAACGGGAATTAACTTCATGTGTTGAATTATAGGGGTGGCGGTGGTGTTTGGCAATTGTTCACGCGTTGTATTTTTCCATCACGCACAAAATGTCACCACCCCGGGTGGCCTAAGCATGTCTGGTACTAGATTTAGAACAATACAAATTTAACAACAAAACATAAATTTAAATAAGTGTGTTTCCAGATATATTAAAGTAACATGTCAACACAAAAGTATTGGTGAGCATACAAGTTTAGTGTACTAGGATACGTATAAAAGAATTTTAACGAGATCCACATGGCAAAAACGTATAGTAAGGCATAACATATCATAAACTAGCATGCATCACATACGTGTCAACCCAAAGATTCCACTAGCGCAATCTTATCGTCGCAACGACAAGACCGTTTGTATGATTACTAAACATAGAACCAACAAAGGCGGTGTGCTACTCCTATAGCGCTATACGTTAAGGGTTGCCCTAGTATCAAGCCACCACCCTTTGGGCTCATTAGTTACCAACTTTACCTCCTCCATCATGGCAGTGAGGTCTGAAATCGTGGTCACTATCATCATCAACCATGAGAGCCGTGTCACGTTTAGGCTATTTACATTGGTCAGCACGGTGACCAGTTTGTCCACAGTTGTGACACTTCCCTTTAAAGGGACTAACCTTCTTCTTCACACCACATTTCTTTGGCCCGAGGTTAACACCTTTGTATTTCCCCTTTCCATTAAACTTGTGGCCTTTGTTAGCCTTGTGACCCCTTGAGGATTGACCATGTTCCACAAGGTTCGCTTTTGCAAAAACTTCAACTTTACTTCCTTTATGTGACAGCCTGTTGTCTTTCTCAATACGAAGTCGAACCACAAGGTCTTCAATAGTCATTTCCTTTCGCTTACGCTTAAGGTAATTCTTGAAGTCCACCCAACTAGGAGGCAACTTTTCAACAATTGTTACCGCTTGGAATGTTTCACTAAGAATCATTCCTTCAGACAGAATGTCAATAAGAATAATCTGCAGTTCTTGAACTTGACTCATTACAGTTTTTGAATCAATCATCTTATAGTCCAAAAACCTAGCCACAACAAACTTCTTAGTACCCGCATCCTAAGTCCTGTATTTGCGTTCTAGCAACTCCCATAATTCTTTGGCAGATGGAACCTTCAAATACACATTATACAATGCATATGAAAGGCCATTCAACACATAGTTGTGACATAGGTACTCAGAATGTTTCCATGCATCAACTGCAGTCACAGATTGGACATCACTAGTCCCTTCAGCAAGAACAGGAGGGATCTCAGTCAAGAACCTCGCAAGGTTCAAGGTTGTCTGATAAAAAAACATCTTTGATTGCCATCTCTTAAAGTTCAAACCAGTGAACTTTTCTGGTTTCTTAGCATGATTAGCCACAGCTTGGGCTGCTTGGGTACCAACTAATGGTCCCATGGTAGTGGAAGTGGATACAACAGTTGTTGATGTAGAATCAGGAACAGTGGCCATTTCTGAAACAAGATACAAAATAATCAGTTTTCTGAAATTTTGGTTTACACAAAACCAAAACCAAACTAAAATATTAATCCTCTTAGACAAAGGCGAATTGGTTTACAAAAAACCAATGCAAACCACAAAATTTTGCTAATAACGAAAAATAAACTGTTTGTAAGTTTAAAAAAAAAACCAGTGAACGTGTTTTAAAAATATGTTTTAAGCTTGTAGGAGATCCGTTCACATAATAAAATAACAATTTTATTAATCAATATTTGGATTACTTTACATAAACAGGAACTAAACTAAAATGAAACAAAATACAATACAAAATGTAAACTAACTGAGAACAAATTAAAAAGAAATAAAGAAAACATACAACAACGGTGACTGAGGCACGTGAAGATCACGTTTCCCTTAAAACAGATTTCGGGCCACCCAGGTGAACCTGTCTATTTCCCAGTGTACAACAGCCAGAGCAGATTGTACTGCTGGGGATAGCCAAGCACCTGAAAGAATACCTGAAACAAGTGTCCTCAGGGATGCGAAGTTAGGAAATTCAGTGGAAGTAGTGTGTGCTATGAACCATACGTGTCGTAACCCCCGACCCCTGCCCCGGGAGGCGGGCGGCCGCGGCACGCAGATTCGGTGGTATCAATGTTTATTAATTTAGCAGCGGAAATTACATCAGGACCGTAGTTAGGAAATAGTTTATCAGAGTAAAACACTACATTTTATAATAATAAATACATGGGAAAATCCCAAGTTTCCATTACAACATGTTTATAGGGATAAACCCTAATTTATTAAAATGAAACTTCTTCATATTTAGGTAACTTTTATAGCCACTTTTCCAAGCCTTCAGTGCTCTCCAGCTGCTTCTATTTGGCTTTCACATTTTGTTACCTGAAACGCGTTTAAAAAGATTTATCAGCAAGAAATACTGGCGAGTGAATCCCAGTTTAAATCAAAACAAGTTTTATCATTTTACAGCATTGAGGGTAACCCGAAATTATATTTGTTTACATCTACTTTAATTACCACCCACGGTACTCCCAATCCTGACGGTGAGTATAATACCCGAGTATTATTACTATTATATCGAGAGAGAAAGAAAGGAAATCTGAACGGTGAGAAATGAGGCCGAAGACCTCATTTTATAGCTTTCCCGAAGGCAGCTCGCGGCCCGCAACGGCCTCCTCTTCTCCTGTCACGGCCCGCGACGGAGGTAGGCTAGGGCGTAGCCTTGGCAGCTCACCGGAGTAGGCATGACACGAAGGGGACACGTGGCTGGCTGGGTGTCCGGTAAGTAATCGAGCGTCGCACCCCGCGACGGGCCCAAAGGAGTGGGTCGTGGCCCGTGAGGGCTTCATATTTCTTGTTTTATTTCATTTTTGTAAAATTAAAGGTATTTCGGGGCCGTTTTTCTTATACGGAGTGTATTTTAGGACATATTGGACATATTTAAGGGTTTTAGGAGAGTTGTTATATCCTCACCACCTTGTTTTAGAACTCGTCCTCGAGGTCTACTGGAACAGGTGTGGATTGTAACATTCTCAAAATTTTTATTTATATATATAACTTATGTTATTAAAAGGATGCATCATGGGTAAGTTGACCAATAAAAATATAAGGTGTTTTGGGCAAACGTAGGAACCATTTAATAATTAAATTATAAAAATACATTATATTTGAACCTACTCTGTTTTTAATGAAACTTGGTTCAAAAATGTAGATAAAATTATTCTCGTTCCAATGACATAATTAATATTTTATAAAACATTATATTTTACAAGTAATAAAAGAAAAGCAAGATTTGGGCTAAATCAATAATAATAATAATAATAATAATAATAATAATATAGTTACGTAAGTATTATAATTATATTAAGAAACTAAATAAATGATATAGCTATACATAAAAATAATAATATAAAGGTTCCATGAAAATCCAAAACAAGTGACGTATGTATACATATTTCTCAAGTAAACTTCATTATGAAGGAAACCTTATCTGTTGAAATTTTCGTAGGAAGAAAGGCATTTGATTGAAGACATCCTCCTATAAATACTCAAAGTTCAGCCTTTCATTTTTCCTTGCAACTGAACAATTCAATTTCCGTTTTCTACACTTCAAATTCTTATATATGTTAAGACTCTTACCTATTGTAATACCCATTTTAAGTACTGTAAACCCTGATCACTGATACCCTGTCCAAGTGACGTAGGGCCCCGTAACGTATGTCAAGGCTCTGCCTAAATTCGTTGTGGTTCTGTCTAGTGACGTAGGGATAAAGTGGAATTGAGTTACTATACTTAATGTGAGTGCACTATATATTTTATTAAATAACTCAGGAGTGATACCCAAAATATAACCACCCTCCTAAAACACCCCTAACACCCTACACTTTCTAAAATACATCACATACGTGAAAACCGAGCCCGAATTATAATATAGTATTAAAAATAAATTAAAAACAAGAAATAGTAAGTTGAGGCGGGCCGCGTAGACCCACCCCAATCCTTACGCGGGCGGTATGAAGGTTGATACCTGATTCCTTTGATTTTCTTAAGTTCAAGCGGGCCGCGTAAGCTACTCGTTAAGTTCACGCGGGCCGCGAGAGACTAAAAAGATGGTGCATCCCAGTGCGGCCACGTGGTCCAACACCCAGCAGGCCTACTCGATGACTCAGCCAAGCTACACGTTGACCTGGAGTCAACGCAGGCCACGTAAGCCCATCCCATATGTTACGCGGGCCGCGAGGGAACGAGATTCAGCAACTATAAATAGAGACCATCGGATCTCAGTTGAATTCGTTCATTCTTCATTTCTCAATCACAATTTCTGAATAGAAGGCATAATACTCGGGTATTATACCCCCCTAATTAGCGAGGTTCTGCTCCGTTGTAAGTATTATAACCCCAGTTTCGTAATAGTTACGATGCCCGATTGATTTAGGGTTCCGTAATAACTGTCGTGGTTCTGCCCGACGTAGTTGTTGGAATGCCATCTCGGGGAGGGTATCATTAATATTTTCAAAGGGTTATGATACTAAACCTATGTACATTTGTGTAAATTATAGATTATATCCAGGAAACCCTTACGCGAAGTCTAAGATAGCAATGTGAGTTTATCCTCTTTTTGTTAACCTTTTTGTAATGTTTTACAAAACCTTAATTGTTTTACAATGCGATTAAGCAGTGATTGAGTCTTTGTAGTTCTTCAATTACTGCCGGTATTATGGGGTTTTGTATACAAAATTTATTACTTGCGAGTAGTAAGTCGGAATGACAGTACGTTACCATTGGACAACGAGTTAGCCAATGTGTAATATGACCCACAAGTCAAGGATTGACAGTACTGAATGAGTAATTGTTTAGAAATAAACAATGTGATCGCTCTCAATACTGTGTTAATTGATAAAATGTTTCTTGATTAAACTGGGATTCACTCACCAGTATTTCCCATTGACAAAATATTTTTAAAACATGTTTCAGGTAACACAATGTGAAAGCCAACTGGGAAAAAGCCAGCTCGAGAGCACTGACGGCTTGGAAAATAAGTGGCTATAAAAGTTACCTAATAAATGATGTTTTAAATTCAATAAAATAGGGTTTATCCCTATAAATGTACTGTAATAAGAAACTTGGGTTTTGCCCATGTATTTATTAATATTAATTAAGGTGGTTTTACTCTGATAAAATATTTCCTAACTACGGTTTTGATGAAATTTCCGCTGCCAAAATAAATAATGAGAAGTGCTTAGATTTAACTTGGTTCCCATTGCTTATATAAGTAGTGCTTAGATTTAACTTGGTTCCCATTGCTTTTTGGAAACTAGTCCACAAATGAGAAGTAAAGCGGCTATTTCTTACCATCTAAAATATATTGTTTAAGTGAAAGACTAAAAATATATTTTTAGAACTAATCTTAAAAATAGATTATTTTTAAGATATTTCCTATACCTTTTACCAAGTATAACATATATATTTTTATGAAACATATCTTAGAATATATATAAGTATATATATTCTAAGAATACAAGATCACATATAACAAACACGCGGACATACGTATTCCTATACGTGCAACGTTATGCACATTCACATCACCTAAAACTTGGTGAAAACACATTTATACAACTACGATACAACTCACGAGATACAAGAATATGTATTTGGCGAAATATATACACTAAACAGTTATCAGTTAATACATCTAAGACACAGTTCAATGAATAACAAAGACATACAAGTCTTAACACATATTCAAGATAAAAGACTTGTACTCAAGTCATTACAAGACCGAAGTGTCTAACAAAGATAGAACGTTTGTAGGTCGTGACACTATTCAGGACGACCGTACGTCAGATCACGGTTTCTTACCATTCACAGATGCAATTATGTGAGTTCATGTCCCCTATTCATTCAAATGTTTTACAACTTTACAACTATCGGGGAAAATACATGTTTAATTGTATGTTAAGTCATGGAATGAAACACCTTAGATCATGTGCGATTAGGGTCATACATCTAAGCACCATTAATCCAGTATGGACCTAGGTACAGAGGGTTAGATCTAATGGGTTTTGGCGAGCCCCACTCTTGGTCGTGGACCCATACAGAAGAGTGCGTATGTGTCCCAATCGATAGTAGTCGACAGGAAATCGTCTAGTTTTGGATTGCTTCCTAATTCGTCACACATATTAATGTCCTCGCGAAACATTAATGATCAACGATTTCATTGACGCTTTACATACTACATCTTATACATTGGTTTTCATCTAAATACAACTCACATTTTACGGATACATCTTTACATACAGTTTTGATACAAATACATCTCACATTTTACGGATACATCTTTACATACAGTTTTGATACAAATACATCACATTTTACAGATACATCTTATACAACTAAACTGCATGAACTCGCCAACTTTTGTTGATGTTTTCAAACTTAACATGTATTTCAGGAAATTTAGTGGACCATGCAGACATTTCAGTCAAGGAAAGCAAGTATCAAGACTCCATGCCACCATTTGAAGGGTTTGCCCGTTATATACCGCCTCTTTGCGGTGATATAGTGGTCAAAGCCTTGACATTTTAAGACTTACATTTTGATGTATAAAACAATGACAACTTATTTTCATTTGATGGTTTGTAACCAATACATTTAACTTATGTTGCGTTCTTTTGAAACGATTATGACAATGGCATTGGAGCTTGTTTTTATTCATTTAGTATGTTCACTTATATTGTTATGCAATGAGAACCGATCAGATCACACCTCGCGCTTCCGCTACGAGCGGGTGTGACACTTGTATTGACTTTTGATCACGTAGAATACTGGCTTTATTGGCTACTAACCAATCCATTCCTAATACAATATCAAATCCAGCCAGATTCATTGGGTGAAGGTTAGCAATAAAATTTTGGTTTAAAATTTCTATTCTTGCTCCCTGCAAGATTTCAGTAATCTTAATGGATTCTCCAATTGCCGTTTCTACCAAACATTCTTGTTGAAGTTTAGTTAATGGTTGATTGAGGAGTTTGCAAAACGGAGTACGTATAAATAAAACTTTGGTTTGCACCAGAGTCAAATAATACTTTAGCAAAAACATCATTAACTAAAAACGTACCAGCAATCACGTACGGAATCATCTTGGCTTCTTCTGCTATCAGAACAAATGCTCTAGCATTCTTGGTAGTTTTGCTGTTCATTGCTGGGGCTAGTTTCGGACAGTTTGGCTTGATATGCCCCTTTTCTCCACAATTGAAGCATATTCCATTACTGGGTTTCTTCCTGCAGTCTTCTTCCTTGTGTCCTGATATTTTGCAGAAGTTGCAGTATATGGAACATTTTCCCGAATGCTTCTTCTTACAGTACTTACAGTAAGATGCAGAAGTAGAATCTATATTTTTCCCACGGTTGGAATTACCTTAGCGAAATTCATGGGTAAGTTTTTGGACCAGATTCTTTCTCTGGTTCTCCTCTTGCGTACGTACTAGTTCATCAGTCAAGGTATTGGCTAGTTCTACTGCTTCTTCTATGGTTTGTGGTCTAGCTGCCTTGACTACATGTCTAATCTCACTGATTAATCCCCAGATGTAACGGGAGGTTAATACTGGTTCTGGTGAAGCTAGGGTTGGCACTATTCTAACATATTCGAAGAATACGGTAGTGTAACCCTTGCAGTCTACTCCAGTCATTCTAAGGTTTAAGAACTTATTAGCGATTTGTTCTTTTTTATTGGGAGGACAAATTTTCTTTCGATCATGTTCTTAAAATCAGTCCATTCCATATTATAAACTATGTCACTTCCCCTAGACTGGAGAATAGTATTCCACCATTCTATGGTTGCATTCTTAAAAAGATTGGAAGCAAACATGATTTTATCTTCTTCTGCATATTTTCTTATTTTTAAGACTGCCTCTGCCTTTTCTATCCAACGAAGAGCTGCAATGGCTCCTTCATTTCTAGAGAATTCTATTGGTTTGCAAGACCAGAATTCTTTGTAAGAACAACCATATGACATGGTTCTTCTTCTTTTTGGAATAGGCAATTGAAGTAACTGTCCATTGTTTATGTTGTGACTGGGTTTAGTAGGTGGTCGTTTACTTCCACTGTTAGTTTTATTATTTTCTTTTTCTTTAACAATTTTGATGATATATGGCATAGCGTCTATAATCCGTTGTGCCATGTTAAATAGTTTCATTACCTGGAATTCCTTAACAATTTTGATGATATATGGCATAACAATTTTGATGATATATGGCATAGCGTCTTTAACAATGGTTCGTCTGAATAAATATTTCCTATCGCTTTGTTCGTCTGGTTCCCATTGCTTATATAAGTAGTGCTTAGATTTAACTTGGTTCCCATTGCTTTTTGGAAACTAGTCCACAAATGAGAAGTAAAGCGGCTATCTCTATCAGAAACAATAGATAAAGGAATTCCATGTAATGAAACTATTTCATTTACATATAACTTGGCTAACTGTTCCATACTGAAAGTTTCCTTCATTGGTAAGAAATGAGCTGACTTGGTTAATATGTCTACAATCACCCAGATTGTATCATTACCTTTTCGTGTCTTGGGTAATTTGGTAACAAAATCCATTGTTATCAATTCCCATTTCCATATTGGCATTTCTAGTTGCTGCAATAAACCTGAGGGTTTCTGATGCTCAACTTTAACCTGTGAACAGGTTAGACACTTGGCAACATAGGTTGCTATATCCTTTTTCATTCCTATCCACCAGAAATTCTTTCTTAAGTCTTGATACATTTTATCACTACCGGGATGTATCGTATACTTAGACTTATGGGCTTCTTCTAATATTCGGTGGTGTAGGTTTCCTTGTTTGGGTATCCAGATTCTTTTCTTATGGAACCTCCAAATTCCATATGTTCCTTGTTTTAATTCCTTAATCATTCCTTTTAATTTTTCAGTATCGTCCTTGATTACTGATTCATGTATTTTTCTAATTTGTTTATTTAAATCTATCTACATATTTAATTTAAGAGAACGTACTCGTCTTGGCTTTTCATGATACTTTTGACTTAAAGCATCAGCTACTACATTAGCCTTTCCTGCATAATACTGGATATTACAATCATAATCACTAAGAATTTCCATCCAGCGTCTCTGTCTCATATTTGACTCGTTTTGCCCAAAAACATATCTTAAACTCTTGTGATCGGTGAAAATGGTAAACTTGCTACCATAAAGGTAATGTCTCCAAATTTTAAGTGAAAAAATTATGGCTCCTAACTCTAGATAATGGGTTGTGTAATTCTCTTCATGATTCTTAAGTTGTCTAGAGGCATAGGCTATAACCTTTTGACGTTGCATTAACACACATCCATAACCTAACTTAGAAGCGTCACAATAGACTATAAAGTCTTCAGTTCCTTCTGGTAACGCTAGTATGGGTGCGTTGGTTAACCTTTGCTTAAGGATTCTAAAGGCTTCTTCCTATTTTGGTCCCCACTCAAACTTAACTGATTTACAAGTCAGTTTTGTTAAGGGAATGGCTATTCTAGAAAAATCTCAGATAATCCGTCTATAATAACCTGCTAGTCCAAGAAAACTTCTCACCTTCGTTGGTGATTCAGGGACTTTCCATTTCGTAATCGCCTCGATCTTTGTGGGATCCACATGAATTCCTTCATGATTTACCAGGTGTCCAAGGAATTGCACTTCTTGTAACCAAAATTCGCATTTTGAGAATTTAGCATAAAGCTTTTCTTTTCTCAACAATGTAAGGAGTGCATGCAGATTCGCTGCATGTTCCTCTTTACTTTTAGATTAAATGAGAATATCATCTATAAAGACAATTATGAATTTATCCAGATATGGTTTACATATTCTGTTCATCATGTCCATAAATGCAGTTGGGGCATTGGTTAAACCAAATGGCATGACTGTAAATTCATAATGGCCATACCTTGTTCTGAAAACAGTTTTAGGAATGTCCTCTTCCTGCACTTTCAATTGATGATATCCTGAGCGTAAATCATTATTAAAAAAGAATCGAGCTCCTTACAGTTGATCAAACAGATCATCGATTCTCGGTAATGGGTATCGATTTTTAATCGTGACCTTGTTCAATTCTCGATAATCAATGCACATACGCATTGATCCGTCCTTCTTCTTGACAAATAAGATTGGTGCTCCCCATGGCAATGAACTTGGTTGTATGAAACCTTTTTCCAGAAGTTCGTCCAATTGTTTCTTTAGTTCTTGCATCTCTGCTGGTGCTAAACGGTAAGGTGTCTTGGGAATTGGTGTTGTCCCTGGTAATAGGTGAATTCTGAATTCAACCTCTCTATCAGGCGGTAGTCTTGGTAGCTCTTCTGGAAAAATATCTGAGAATTGAGATACTACGGTAATATCTTTCAATTCTTTTCCTTTAGTGTTAATGATTATGGAAATCATATACACTAGTGATCCTTGCCTTGCATAACTTGTTGTTTTCATCACAGAGATTAATTTTGTGGACCTAGTTGGCTTTTCTCCTTTAATTGTGATCTTTTCACCTTTTGGTGAACTTACTTGTTGTGACAAGTGCCACTTTCCGGCAACATTCATACACTTAAAATACTCACTTTTAGCTACATTTTTATGCATTTTGAACACCCGAACTGCGTATTTCGTAACATACACTTAGAATATTCATGGAATACTTACTTAGGATGCACATGATTCATTTTTATTGAATACATTTGAAATAGTTTAAACAATGCATCGAAACTACTAGAAAAGCACCTAGTAAACTAGTATTCTGACGAAAACGCAGGATTCGCAGAAACCATCTAAACAACATCTTTAGGACTCAGTTGAAAGTCCAACATCTAATATATATTAAACCCTAACTAGGAATGCAAGGGTTTGATTTAAAAACTTTCCGAAATCCGTCAACACTAAAAATTGCCCGAAAAGCACTAAAAGCGACGATTTCAACCCTTTTCCGCATAAATTCTGCAGAAATCAGCTTTTTAATATTTTTACAACATGTAAAAATGATGTTTAACATAGAATTCATTTGAGGATACCTTCGGGTATCATCCGAACCAATAACTACATCAATTCACACAAGTTACATAAGCTTAGCGTTCAAATAACGACTAACGGAAACAAAGCGAAACGATTATCCGAACAATATCGGATCTTTTTTTAGTGACCATCTAATATTATTTAGATCATACTAGACTAGTAATGGTCACTTAACACCTTCTTAACACTTAAACACTTGAACATACAAGTTTCCTAACACAACATCTCAAAAATTCTAACACTTTATCAAAGGAAATCAAGTAGCAAAAACAAGGGTACCCCCCCCCCCCATTCACGGTTTTAACTCCCTTGTGGGACCCCCCCTCTTTTTCACCTTTGTTCCCATAAATATGTAGATTTTTACTACTCACTTGCAACTTGCACAAGTGGGTGAATGTGGTGAAAGAATTATAACATTTGATCCATAATCACTAAAGCACTTCATCTTACTTTACACCTTATTTTTCACATAGTTAAGAAACTCTCTCAACCTTCATATCCTAGCCAAGAACACCCACCAAAATCATTCATCTTTTTAACACTTTTTGGTGATCAAAATGGAGCTTGAAGTTACTTAAGGTGATCTAAAGCAACAACAAGAAGAAGCAAGCCATTCCATCCATTCCATAGCTTCCAAACACCAAGATCCACACTTTTTCTTTTTCTTAATCATCATCAAGATCATCCCTAGCCTTTAGTGCTAGAGGTAAGCTTCTAAAATCCCTTTTTCATACTTATTTATGTATTATTTGGTTAAAGAACATGTAATAAACTAAATAATCATACAAAATAATATGAAAATACAAAGAAGCAAAATAATAATCATGATATGAAAGTGTGTTTATGTTGTGATTTAAGGATGAATACTTGCATATTTGATCTAGTTTTGATGATTAGCATATGAATAGCTTGTTAGATGATGTTTAAAAACATAATCTAACAAGTATACACGTTAATGTTTAAGGGTTTTGTTAAAGATAAATGTTTAGATGGATGATCATAATCTTGGATTTTGTTAAAGTATAAGAGGTTTTTCACTAAAAATAATACATTTACAAAGTTATAAAAAGACATACAAGATGGGTTTTTATAAAAAGTTTGTTAAAACTAGAAGTAAATCATGGATTTTGAACTAGTTAACTTATGTTATGATCATACCAAAACCCTACATGTTATTGATTTCATCTTGTTAAGATTTTGATATAAATCTCATATGTTTTTGTTAAGAAAAATATGAGAAGATTACTGGTGATTTTATAAGAAAAAGATATGTTTTATATAAACACGGCAAAGTATATATTTCAAAGGAAATATGGCCATTTTTCTTAAAAATCATAAGTTATAAAAACTATTATTTTTGACAAAATCTTTATTAGATTAAAAAGATTTTTAAAGAATAGTTTTTATAAAAGCAAAAATTGATATGAATATATATTTTTGAGAAAATACATATTTAGTTATCTTAACAACTTATGTGCTAAGTGTTATTTGTTTGTATTAGTTATATACTTGAAAACTAGTAACTTGAATACAATGGTACAAATAAACACAAGACACATTACAACTAAAGTCTTACAGGACTACACGAAAATACACCTTAAAAACAACTTACGGACGTTCCGAGCCTTCGGACACAACTTATGGACAAATCGGACTTACGGACAACTATACGGACTATATAAGTATTACGGACTATAAATACACAATATATCGATGACTTGGTAAACTACATTTTCTAAACCGAATAAGTAACCATATATTTTCTACAATATACAAAATATATTACTTATGGTTATATTAGAAAGGTATTGTTTTTGAAATATATAAACATACATATATATTTCTTACCATCTAAAATATATTGTTTAAGTGAAAGACTAAAAATATATTTTTAGAACTAATCTTAAAAATAGATTATTTTTAAGATATTTCCTATACCTTTTACCAAGTATAACATATATATTTTTTATGAAACATATCTTAGAATATATATAAGTATATATATTCTAAGAATACAAGATCACATATAACAAACACGCGGACATACATATTCCTATACGTGCAACATTATGCACATTCACATCACCTAAAACTTGGTGAAAACACATTTATACAACTACGATACAACTCACGAGATACAAGAATATGTATTTGGCGAAATATATACACTAAATAGTTATCAGTTAATACATCTAAGACACAGTTCAATGAATAACAAAGACATACAAGTCTTAACACATATTCAAGATAAAAGACTTGTACTCAAGTCATTACAAGACCGAAGTGTCTAACAAAGATAGAACGTTTGTAGGTCGTGACACTATTCAGGACGACCGTACGTCATATCACAGTTTCTTACCATTCACAGACACAATTATGTGAGTTCATGTCCCCTATACATTCAAATGTTTTACAACTTTACAACTATCGGGGAAAATACATGTTTAATTGTATGTTAAGTCATGGAATGAAACACCTTAGATCATGTGCGATTAGGGTCATACATCTAAGCACCATTAATCCAGTTTGGACCAAGGTACAGAGGGTTAGATCTAATGGGTTTTGGCGAGCCCCACTCTTGGTCGTGGACCCATACAGAAGAGTGCGTTTGTGTCCCAATCGATAGTAGTCGACATGAAATCGTCTAGTTTTGGATTGCTTCCTAATTCGTCACACATATTAATGTCCTCGCGAAACATTAATGATCAACGATTTCATTGACGCTTTACATACTACATCTTATACACTGGTTTTCATCTAAATACAACTCACATTTTACGGATACATCTTTATATACAGTTTTGATACAAATACATCTCACATTTTACGGATACATCTTTACATACAGTTTTGATACAAATACATCACATTTTACAGATACATCTTATACAACTAAACTGCATGAACTCGCCAACTTTTGTTGATGTTTTCAAACTTAACATGTATTTCAGGAAATTTAGTGGACCATGCAGACATTTCAGTCAAGGAAAGCAAGTATCAAGACTCCATGCCACCATTTGAAGGGTTTGCCCGTTATATACCGCCTCTTTGCGGTGATATAGTGGTCAAAGCCTTGACATTTTAAGACTTACATTTTGATGTATAAAACAATGACAACTTATTTTCATTTGATGGTTTGTAACCAATACATTTAACTTATGTTGCGTTCTTTTGAAACGATTATGACAATGGCATTGGAGCTTGTTTTTATTCATTTAGTATGTTCACTTATATTGTTATGCAATGAGAACCGATCAGATCACACCTCGCGCTTCCGCTACGAGCGGGTGTGACACTTGTATTGACTTTTGATCACGTAGAATACTGGCTTTATTGGCTACTAACCAATCCATTCCTAATACAATATCAAATCCAGCCAGATTCATTGGGTAAAGGTTAGCAATAAAATTTTGGTTTAAAATTTCTATTCTTGCTCCCTGCAAGATTTCAGTAATCTTAATGGATTCTCCAATTGCCGTTTCTACCAAACATTCTTGTTGAAGTTTAGTTAATGGTTGATTGAGAAGTTTGCAAAACGGAGTACGTATAAATAAAACTTTGGTTTGCACCAGAGTCAAATAATACTTTAGCAAAAACATCATTAACTAAAAACGTACCGGCAATCACGTACGGAATCATCTTGGCTTCTTCTGCTGTCAGAACAAATGCTCTAGCATTCTTGGTAGTCTTGCTGTTCATGGCTGGGGCTAGTTTCGAACAGTTTGGCTTGATATGCCCCTTTTTCTCCACAATTGAAGCATATTCCATTACTGGGTTTCTTCCTGCAGTCTTCTTCCTTGTGTCCTGATATTTTGTAGAAGTTGCAGTATATGGAACATTTTCCCGAATGCTTCTTCTTACAGTACTTACAGTAAGATGCAGAAGTAGAATCTATATTTTTCCCACGGTTGGAATTACCTTAGCGAAATTCATGGGTAAATTTTTGGACTAGATTCTTTCTCTGGTTCTCCTCTTGCGTACGTACTAGTTCATCAGTCAAGGTATTGGCTAGTTCTACTGCTTCTTCTATGGTTTGTGGTCTAGCTGCCTTGACTACATGTCTAATCTCACTGATTAATCCCCAGATGTAACGGGAGATTAATACTGGTTCTGGTGAAGCTAGGGTTGGCACTATTATAACATATTCGAAGAATACGGTAGTGTAACCCTTGCAGTCTACTCCAGTCATTCTAAGGTTTAAGAACTTATTAGCGATTTGTTCTTTTTTATTGGGAGGACAAATTTTCTTTCGATCATGTTCTTAAAATCAGTCCATTCCATATTATAAACTATGTCACTTCCCCTAGACTGGAGAATAGTATTCCACCATTCTAAGGTTGCATTCTTAAAAAGATTGGAAGCAAATATGATTTTATCTTCTTCTGCATATTTGCTTATTTTTAAGACTGCCTCTGCCTTTTCTATCCAACGAAGAGCTGCAATGGCTCCTTCATTTCCAGAGAATTCTATTGGTTTGCAAGACCAGAATTCTTTGTAAGAACAACCATATGACATGGTTCTTCTTCTTTTTGGCATAGGCAATTGAAGTAACTGTCCATTGTTTATGTTGTGACTGGGTTCAGTAGCTGGTCGTTTACTTCCACTGTTAGTTTTATTATTTTCTTTTTCTTTAACAATTTTGATGATATATGGCATAGCGTCTATAATCCATTGTGCCATGTTGGATGGCACTGTGATCTAATTGGTTCCCATTATTATCATTGTTCTGGTTTTCCTGATTCACTTCGTTGTCCATCTGGATTTCAAACATTTATCAGGTATTAATATCACCGAATAAGATTTAATGCAAACAATCACGCAAACAAACACATTGATCAAAATCGTCGAGCATTGCGACATATACTCTTTTTCATATATATATAGGACAAAGATCCCTTAGGAAACACCTCTTATTGCGAGAACCGCGAGAACCAATGTGAACACAACAAAAAATGCCTAAAAATAGCTAAAAATCACACAAAATTTTTTTTTATATGTTTTATAAAAAAATCGCTACTTTTCGAAGCAAAAAAAAAATTTTTTTTGCTACTAAAAGTAGCGATTTTAACATAAAAAATATTTAAAAAAATTTAGATTTTTTTTTTGATTTTTTTAGATTTTTTGGGGGTTTAGTTTTTAGCATTTTAGCTTGGGGGGGGGGGGGGGTGGGGGGAGGGGTTTAGGTTTTTTTTTTTGGGGGGGGGGGGGGGTTAGGTTTTTTTTAGGTTTTTCGGGGGTTTTAGTTTTTAGCATTTAGCTTGGGGGGGGGGGGGGGAGGGGTTTAGGTTTTTTTTTTTTTTTGGGGGGGGGGGGTGGGGGTTAGGTTTTTTTTAGGTTTTTTTAGCTATTTTAGGTTGTGTTCACATTGGTTCTCGCGGTTCTCGCAATAAGGGTGGTTCTCGCATGAACCTTACCCTATATATATATATATATATATATATTACATGCTACAACGGGAATTTAAACACACTACTACTTATACATCAGTAGGTATTAAGTTATCTATTTTAGTTGATTTTTTTTTTCAAACTACACACACGCGCACACACACACACACACACACACACACACACACATATATATATAGGGTCGAGATTTAGAGAAAACGGTAGAAAGTGTGAGAACGGTGAGAACGCTTATGGATCGTCCGATCAAAACAATCTATGGACTAGATTAGCGCGGTGGCGTTTTCGTAAATAACATCAATTTTATTACGTGGACGCGCTTCATTAAGGGTAAAAGGGTCTTTTGACTTCTCCACACAAAACGCCATATAATGAAATAAAACGCCATACAAAATAACACACGCCATTCTAACTAAAAACGCCATAAGATATAAAACGCCAAACTTAATTATAATCAAATCCCGCCTAAAAAAAGGGCCAAAAAAATCCTATATATACAACATCAGACCTTCAATTAAAAACACACATAAAAACCCCAAACGCCATATTTAACATATACCATTCGTCTTAGAAAAGCCAAAAAACCCAAACATCAAACATCTTCTAAACCAAAAAACGTTTATTTGAAATTCAGTTTGGTTGTCTATAAGCTTTCGATCAATGTAATGGACAAAATCCTTAAATGAGGATATTGTCCATTTCATTGAGTAAAATCTTATTGGCTTATCATCAACTTCCATCCTATTTATAAACGCCAAAACATACAAAAACATTATTGAGGTTTGTTATCAATAAAGTTTAGCTGTATGGGGTAGACAACATTGTCACTTATCTTTCTTAACCGAGGATTAACAATGTTGTCCATCTCATACAACAAAACATTATTGATCTTAGCATGATCAAATTTTGAGCTTTAAAAGTGCTTTTATTTGGTGGCGTTCTTTCTATCGGTAAAACGCCAAAATTCAACATTCTTCTTACGGGGAAAAGTTTCGCCAAATGGATTGTTAGCTCAATAAAATTTTGTTGAATGAGATGGACAAATCTTCAAGAAAAAGAGGCTGAAGATGAATAAAAATTAAAATGAATCATACGAAAGTCAAAACAGCCAGTAAAGATACTTCAAAAGAAGAAAGAGACTGCAGACAGTGAAGATTTGGAAGATCAATTGTTTATATTTTTTTTTCTATTTTTCTTTTTCAGTTGATTGTTATATAAATAACAACGCCATTTATAATAAAAACGCCATACAGACAAATGTTTGTCAAAACGCCATATTGCCATAAAACGCCCCAAAAACTCCCAAGCTATAATAAAAAACGAATAAAAAAATTAAAAACCAAACTTGAAATGGTAACTAAAAACAGTAACTACCAACAGTAAAACTAAAACGCCAAACTTGAAAGATGGGACGTGTTAAAGACTTCAGAGATAAAGCTTATCAAAAACAATAATTACAAACAGTAAACTGAAAACGACGAATACTTTATTATAATAATGCACCGCCTAACCTACGCGCCAAAATGAGATCCTATAAAATGATACCAATCAGCAACTTCCATTTGATTAAACAAAAAAAAACAAAAGCCAATACTACTAAATACCACTCACTGTAAAACGCCAAAAAATAAAAAAAAAATCAAAATGGCTAATATGCTTTCTTGGAGATTCAGTATTGTTCTTCATGAAGTTTTCACTAAATGGATTTTGCTGCATGAGATGGACAAAAATTCAAGAAAAAGATACTGATGACAGTCAATGTCATTTTGTGTTCTTTGTTCTTGAAGAAGGCTTGGATGACGGGTGGGTTTTTCGTTTGGTTCTTCAACTTGATCTTCATCTTCAAAGATCTATATCCCCAAAAAACATCCACAAAAGCCGCTTCAACAGACGAGTAGACAAAAATAATCAAATCGATGAGTTTGTTAAGTTTTACATAAAACGCCATATATCTGGTGAAGATTGTGAAGAGATAGACTGATGACAGTGAAGATGGTGAAGAGAGATCCGATTAGGAATTTTTTTCGCATCTATTTTTTCCCTATGTTTGTAATATAATCTTCCGATTGTAAAACACCAAGATACCACAAAACGCCAAAATGTATATGAAAAATAATAGAACAATGGACCATTTTGTCTAAAAGGCCTTTGAATCTAAGAACAAACAATGCGGCGTCATCCTAAAAAGTCCTAGCCATACTCAGTATGGATGAATCCATTCACAGAGAAAATCTGACCCCCCTTGGGGTTCCAATGGCATACGATTTGAATAACGCCATAAAACGCCAAAAATACTGATACAATGAAACCATGAAAAACGCCATATAATTATTGAATTTGGTTAACGCCAAAAAATCTTAAACGCCAAAAATAAATCAATATTGTGAAAAAAGAAATTCGAAAAGCGGAAGATAAAATGACCAAAAAACCCTTCCGACCCTGATCATGCCCCGCGCCACGTGTTGGGTCAGGATGCGTTCTCACCGTTCTCACACTTTTTTCCGTTTTCTCCCGAACCCGTTTATATATATATTATTACTAGGGGTTCATCCAGTATTGCATATTTCGCTCGTCGTATTTCCACACGAGCTTTTCCCCTATTTGTCTTATCAGTTCTCCTTCATCCACTAACTCCTCACCAAATGTGCAGAGTTCCTGCACGTTTTCTGTACTCATGGGTGGCGGTGGTGCGGGTATTGGATCAGGGTACTGTGGTATAGGTTCTCCATATGGGTACGGGTTGTCTAGTATTTCCTGGACATACTGGTCATTATCCCAATATGGATCTAGAGGGTTAAGGTTGGTATATTGTGCTATGAGGTTTGGTATGGGTTCCTCTTATGGATAGAGTTCTCAATAATCCCTATGTTCATCCTCCTATGGGTCATAAGCTAGAGGATTTGGTGCTGGGATTCTAGGGATTTCGTTTGGGTCGAACGCGGTTCGGTTCTATCTCCATGGGTTGGGTTGGGAATAGTGGTAGTGGTTGTGGTGCCATTATCTGGTCTAGATTTGGGTCTGCTGTAGTGGTGGCTAGTATGTGAAAGTTGGCCAATCGCCTATAGACTATGTCTTGGGTCTGGGCGTTCATCTCCCTATTGGCTGCTGCTAAAGCCCTTTATTGTTGTAACTTTCTCATTCACTTCCTACGCTCATGTGCTCCCCGACTAAACCATCCTCTCTTTTTTCGTAGGGAATGGTTCTTCAGATTGCGCCTTAAAGATAAAGATCCCTTCTTCGGTATCAGCAGAATACCCCGAAGGAGTAGGCTGTGAGGAAGTTCCTTCACTTTTGGGAGAACTAGAGAGGTGACGATAGGCGTCAGACGGACCTTGATCACTCATACTATAACTAACAAATTGTCAAATAACACAAAACAATAATATACAGATATGCACATAATTACATGGATTATTTCCTAACACAATTGATAAAATTTTGGTGTCAGCAGAACACTTCTGTGGCTGAAATCAGTGGCTGTAGCTCTGATACCACCTTCTGTCGCAACCCCCGACCCCTACCCCGGGAGACGGGCGGCCGCGGCATGCAGATTCGGTGGTATCGGTGTTTATTAATTTGGCAGCGGAAATTACATCAGGACCGTAGTTAGGAAATAGTTTTATCAGAGTAAAGCACCACATTTTATAATAATAAATACATGAAAAAATCCCAAGTTTCCATTACAACATGTTTATAGGGATAAACCCTAATTTATTAAAATAAAACTTCTTCATTATTTAGGTAACTTTTATTGCCACTTTTCCAAGCCTTCAGTGCTCTCCAGCTGGCTTCTATTTGACTTTCGCATTTTGTTACCTGAAACGCGTTTAAAAAGATTTATCAGCAAGAAATACTGGCTAGTGAATCCCAGTTTAATCAAAAAAAGTTTTATCATTTTACAGCATTGGGGGCAACCCGCAATTACATTTGTTTACATCTACTTTAATTACCAACCACGGTACTGTCAATCCTGACTTGTGATCATGCTACTACTCACAGTGTAGTAACAAGTAATGTATACAAAACCCCAACATACCGACAGTAATTGTAGAATCAGAAATACTCAATCACTGTTAATTATACTTTAAAACAACTGAGGTTTTGTAAAAACAGTTTACAAAAAGAGGAATTACTCACATTGCTATTTTATGTATTTCCTGGTGACTTCCTGGTTATAATCTATTAAATTAAACAAGGCACACATGTTAGTATAATAACTCAATTTACATTAGCTATACCCTCCCCCCTGAGACAGAACTCCAACGACTGAGTAGGGCAGAGCCTTGACATGCGTTACGGAGCTCTAGATCAATCGGGCAGAGTAACAAATACGTAACCAGGGGTTATAATACTTACAACGAGGCAGAGCTTCGCTTTTTAGTGGGTATAATACCCGAGTATTATTGCTATTATATCGAGAGAGAAAGAAAGGAAATCTGAACGGTGAGAAATGAGGCCGAAGACCTCATTTTATAGCTTTCCCGAAGGCGGCTCGCGGCCCGCAGCGGCCTCCTCTTCTCTTGTCGCGGCCCGCGACGGAGGTAGGCTAGGGCGTAGCCTTGGCAGCTCACCGGAGTAAGCTTGGCACGACGGGGACACGTGGCTGGCTGGGTGTCCAGTAAGTAATCGAGCGTCGCGCCCCGCGACGGACCCAAAGGAGTGGGTCGCGGCCCGCGAGGGCTTCATATTTCTTGTTTTATTTGATTTTTGTAAAATTAAAGGTATTTCGAGGCTGTTTTTCGTATACGGAGTGTATTTTAGGAAATATAGGACATATTTAAGGGTTTTGGGAGAGTTGTTATAATACGAATTTCTATTCTCTGTGTCTCTAAAACAAAGCACAAAGCTTTATATATAAACTTATTAGAATTCGAAATGGTAAGTCTTCATTGAATACAAAATTCAATAACAATAAATTCGAGAATTCAATGGCACAATGAATTCTAAGACTTAATCATTTGACAGGTAGGAACTTGAACAGTCTCTAGCTGACCACACCAAGCTACTGACTTAAGCCACACAAACCAAGACGCATCTAAAAAATAGTATGCGAGCGTCTGAAGTGCAAAGTGAATCATCAAAGCGCCACATTGCGCCCATCACCCTCGTCCCGGTCCCAGGCACGTGTCGGGTGCTTCGCACCCTCCTGGCTACCGGTAGGTGTGAGCTGTCACATAAGAATACATTCTTGTTGAGAATTCTAATTATAAATCCACAAAAGATTTATCTTTTCACCTATGTGGGACAAGCTCAGTTTCCCATATATTTATGGTTTCAACATACAAACTTAATGCTCAAGATCTCTTATTCATCTTAACTTAATTATTAAATAATCATTATATTAACTTACACCACAAGAACAGGCCGCCTTTAGCGACGACAGGTGTCGCCGGTATTGGCCCATTTTGTCGCCGCTATTGACTTTTAGCGGCGACACGTCGCCGGTATTGTGTCGCCGGTATTGATCGGCCGGTATTAGCCCCCTGTCGTCGGTAAAGGTGATCGTCGCCGGTATTGATCTTGAACCTTTAGCGACGACAGTCGTCGTTGCTAAAGGGTCGCCGGTAGTAACATTGGTCGCTAAAGGTTCTATATCAATAGCGGCGACATATGTCGCCGCTAAAAGTCTTTTTTTTATACAGCTGCTGTATTTACAGCACCCAGCCATTTTTTTCGGCCGAACAAACAAAACCTGCTATTTCAAACAACAGAAACATACGCCACGAACATATACTAAAGGTAATATAATTAAAAACTACGTTTAAGTCGTACATTATAATCCTACAACGTTTAAATCTAAATCATACATTAAAAACAAGTCACTCATCGTTATCGTTGTCTTCATCGTCGGATTCATTATCGAATAAGTTGTCAGAATCGTAGTCTTTTGACTTTCCTTTTCCTTTTCCTTGTGAAGCAAGATAGTTGTTAAGTTGGTTCAAAAATGACGGGGTTTGGAACAAGCTGTTAACAAAATCCTACAATAATAGATAGCAAAACGTATATTAGCATATTAATTAACGCTACCAACATATATTTAACAAGGAAACATGCGTTCGTTTGTCATTTTATAAATTGCGTAGTTTACCTCGGAAAAGGGTTCTTGCGTCCGAGCTTGCGAAGACGACATGTTAGATGACGAGTGCGAGGACGTGTTGGAAGAAGGTTTAGGCCCCGTCCCGCGGTACCATCCTCGCCGCTCACCCAATGCTTCCTGATACGGGGCAATTGGCGGACCCTCACCGCTCCATTCACTTGTGGCCTGTTGTATGTTCCGCTGTATTTTACGAAGATGATTAAATATATATGTGTGTATATATATATATATATTTGTTATAGAAAATAATACTTAAAAGAAATACTTACGTAATTTTGTTCAGCAACCGGATCAACCCAATTCCCTTGATTGTCCGTGTGGGTTTTAGCATACGTAGGTACCCAATCCATATCCTGTTTAACATTACACTTAGATTAGACATTAAATAAACAAAAGCTTACACACACGCACACATACATAAAACATTACATTTTTATAGGCGGTGCTACCGTACGACGATGTCCCCCCACGGTATTGGAATTATTGTTTCTCGCGTACTAGTGTGTTGGCCTTGCTTTTTTTAATATATTGTTCTTGCCGGAAACCTTCGATGGTTCTCAACCAGTTTTCATAGGGCATATCCTTGGGATGGTATGCCCTTGCACTCTCAAGATCATCGTAACCTCCCTCGTGATCAAATAATTGTCTAGCTTCATACTTGCGGTCATTGTACCGCTTCATAAGCACACTCCTAATACCACCCTTCAAGTTTTTGGCCTCTATATCACGTTCCACTTCATCAAAATTGAAATTTTCCTACAAATTAAATAAAAAAGTTAAAATATCATATATAAATTAGATTTGCATGTGCTTAAATATTTGATAACTTATTTACCCGTAAGTGGTTCATGACGGCATCCTTGTAATGTTGTTCAACGTTATCCCATCCAATTTTATCAAACGGGATGGTACGCCACATATAGATGCCGGCCTCCCTTGAAAACATGTCTCTTGATTTACCAACAGGGGTATACGTGACCTGCCTGTCAAACGTAAGCGATACAGGCCCCCCCCCCCCCGCTTTTACCAGACGCCTTAGTTTCTCGTTTTTTGCTTTCCCCCTAACCCTCTTTGGGGGAACCGCTGCAATTAAAACAAAAATAATTAGTAACAACATTTATAATATAAAAAATATAAGGACTACAAAATAATTTAGTAAAAGACTTACCGTCTGTCTCGTGTGTGCCACGAAATCCACCAGGAGGAATCGGTGGATCACCAGCGCCGTCACCCCCATGTCCCCAGGGGGCCACATCAGCCATGAGATAAGCGAATATCAACAATATCGAAAACATAATCCCTATAAAGTTACAAATGTTACAGCATGTGTATCTAATACAAATTAAGCGAAAGTACAACAACGGTAACTCAAATTCAAATAAATATTTCAAACAAGTGTTTATCAATTACAAATTAATATAAATTACAATAACTTTTCTTTTAGTCAGACTCCACATAATCGGGATCATCCTCATCATAATGTTTGAAATGATGAATTCAATATCAGACACGATTTTTAAGCTCGTAATGTTCTTCATAATGGTTTATATTTTGGGCGGGTATTTTCATAGCTCCTTACACACACATTTGCATACTTTATACAAACATACATACTAACATACACATTTTTCACCAACATACTAACATACAACAATTATACAAACATACTAACAATTTACAATTTACATACTAACATTATACAATTTACATACTAACAATTTACATACTAACAATTATACAAACATACATACATTCATTCATACACTTACATACCCACATACAACTTAAATTAAAAATTATACAATTTACATACTAACAATTATACAAACATACATACTAACATACACAATTTACATACCTAAACTAAATATTATACAATTTCTAAACTTTAAAAAAAAAAAAAAAAAAAAAACTAACCATTATACAAATTACATACACATTTTTCAAATACACCTACATTATACAATTTACATACTAACAATTATACAAACATACATACATTCATTCACACACTTACAAACCCACATACAACTTAAACTAAAAATTATACTATTTACATACTAAAAATTATACAAACATACATACTAACATACACAATTTACATACCTAAACTAAAAATTATACAATTTCTAAACTTAAAAAAAAAAAAAAAACTAACCGGTTTTTCAGGTGGTGACCGTAGAAGTGAAGGTGGTGACCGGAGAAGAGATGGTGGTGATCCGAATTTTCTTCCACAAACACAAAAATACACAAAAAAAAAGCAAAAATTAAAGCCCATAGCATGTATATAACAAATATAGAGAAGAAATATAACAAAAACAAAGTGAAACTAACCGATTTGGACGATTTTCGCGAGTTAGCAGCGGTGTTCGGAGGTTTTTTTGGGTGAAAAGTGAAAGAGGAGGGAGAAATTGGCGCTTTATAGGGGTTTGGTTCGTTCAACTTTTAGCGGCGACAAGTTGTCGCCGGTATTGCCAACTGTCGCCGGTAATGTCTTTAATGAAGTTGACCAGAGATAAGATTTGTGTGGCTAGGGATTAAAGTTCTGACATTTACTTTTAGCGGAGACCAGCTGTCGCCGCTATTACCCTATTTATGTCGCCGGTAATGAGTTATAAATCCCCAACCGTCAGATCATGATTTTGATCAACGGATGGGGTTTGGTTTGAGAACCTGTGACGCGGATCGACCAATAGCGGCGACATTTGACCTATCGCCGCTAAAGGTGTCGCCGGTAAAAGTGTGTTATTCTTGTAGTGTTATAATATAATATTGTTTATAATATTTCCAACACAAACAAACAACAATTAACTTTTTCTAGATTTTGATTTTGTTGGATTCGTCGATGATCACCAATTAACAAATTCTATCAGTCCATAAAATGCAGTGGATTCTAGCCATCAACGATGTTGAGTGATAGTTAATTTTTCTAATACACCTGTTAATTTCTATGTCTACTCATGTGTATCGTATCATTAGTGTAATGAACCGAATCGATATCTATCGAATGCTTGTGATCAGTGGTGGACCCAGGATTTTTGGACAATGGGGTCCAAAAAAAAAAAAACACAAAAAAACGAAGAAACAGGTATCGAACCCATGACCTTTTGTGTGTAAACAAGGGGTTTTACCACTGCACTAGGCTCACTTTCATTGTTATAGGGTCCAACTAAATTATTTTATGGGGTCCATAGACGATTTTATATACCGTTTCTACTATTTTTTAAAAAAAGATTGGGGTCCGGGGACCCCGTTCCTCGTAACGTAGGTCCGCTTGTGATAACATATCACAGCAACGTGATGCACTAGTTTTAGAATAAAAAACACCTAACCGACAAATATCTTTTTAGTTAATTTATTTACATTGACCAACCAATACTTTTTAAACAGAAATGTTAAGATCCTATGTTACTTAAAAAGCAAATAATTCTAGAAAAATGTTATTCTTTTCTTAAATAAAGCTAAGCATATTTCTCTACACAAGTCATTCTATTATAATAGAACCCTACAAATCAATAATTTTTTATTATCTTAACAGTTCGGTCATACAAAGAGAAGGAAGATCGATCTATTGCAAGTAAAAGCAAAGGTTGACAGGTATTTTTGTAGTCTATTTACTGTTTTGTCCTGTCTTTTTTGTTGCTATTGTTTATATAAATGTTATCAATGGCAGTGTTTACACTGAGAGTTTTGTCTTTTTTTTTTTTTTTTTTCTATTTAATTAAGTGAACCTACACATAATGCATCTCGATATACAGATTTCTTTGCAAACATTCCGTTCTGTTCTCGTATATGGTCGCAAATCACCGAGTTTGCTTGCAAACAAGGAGATCGGTTTAAGAACACTTGATCAAATATGGTTGAGATTCATTTCTTTGCAAAAAACACAGGTCGTCGCAAGTAAAAAATTAATTAAAGTTAACATATGACAAATTGTAATGTATATTGTACACACACCCATATATATACACATGCATCACATGATTGAAAAAAATAGCACAACGTAACGAGTACATTAGGTTCAACATTTACATCCCATTAATTTAGTTAAAAACATATTTAATTTATCTCTAAATTTTGTTAATCTTATTACATCCCCTTCTGCATCTCTATCACTATTTAAAAAAAAAAAGAGTTAACTGCCATTTTCGTCCCTGTGGTTTGGTCACTTTGGCAATTTCAGTCCATTTTTCAAAAATGCGCCATTTTCCTCCCCGACGTTCTGGAAATGTGTCATTTCAGTCCAAAAATCATAACCCAGTTAAGTCGGTTAGTAAATAAGGACTGATTGTGTAAATTTGTAACATAAAGGACCATTTAAGTAAAATGTATAAATATTAATATAATTATAAAATATATAATATATATATATATATATATATAATGTATACACACCACCGCCGCCGGAACCGGAGCTCCGGTGGTCACCACCGCCGCCGCCGGAACCACCACCATCAACGTCATCATCTGTTATCATCATCATCGATCATCATCGACCTTCATCATCATCATCGCGATCTTCATCATCATCATCAGACCTTCATCACCAATTCTCCTCTTAATCGTTTTATACAAATTGTAAACGTTCCAGAAAATGTATAAAACAATTAAGAGGAGAATTGGTGATGAAGGTCTGATGATGATGATGAAGATCGCGATGATGATGATGAAGGTCGATGATGATCGATGATGATGATAACAGATGATGACGTTGATGGTGGTGGTTCCGGCGGCGGCGGTGGTGACCACCGGAGCTCCGGTTCCGGCGGCGGTGGTGTGTATACATTATATATATATATATATATTATATATTTTATAATTATATTAATATTTATACATTTTACTTAAATGGTCCTTTATGTTACAAATTTACACAATCAGTCCTTATTTACTAACCGACTTAACTGGGTTATGATTTTTGGACTGAAATGGCACCTTTCCAGAACGTCGGGGAGGAAAATGACGCATTTTTGAAAAATGGACTGAAATGGCCAAAGTGACCAAACCACAGGGACGAAAATGGCAGTTAACTCAAAAAAAAAATTGAGTCAATTAGGGTTTTAGCTTGCTTTCAATTTCACCAAATAAACTTGGCACTCTAACAATGTTTTACCAAATAAACAAATAGCAACTCTAATCTAAAAAAGTTGCAAAGAATTATTATAATAAAATTACCCGCGTTAGAAATAATTTTCTAACAATATGCTAAGAGTTATTTAACAATTTGATAATATATTCTAGATTTACATATTGTGGTTAAAGGGGTAAAGTTCTAGGACTCGGAAATCTCAACTTACCTTTTATGTGAAAACGCACAACACGTTTTACACAACCCATTCAACTTGAAGAGTACTAAAGAGCTTCATATTTCGACATGAACGCTTCTTAAACTTTATATATACTAATCTATATCTATATAACTATATAAAGCAAATCTGATGTACATAAACGTAATTTTACATGGTGTACAAACTTTACAACAATATGTACAAGTAAATAAAGCCTTTTCAGAGGGGTTGAATTTGTATTTTCACCAAACTTTTAAGACACTAGAGGGGCCTTCTTGGTATTGCAACTCTGGTGACTTTCAAACGTACAGATATAGAGACCAATCGTTTTTATTCTAGAGCTAAGGAAAGATTTTCTCTCTTCCTCTTCCAAATCGTTGGCTCCCAAGTCCGTCACAGTTCTAAACCCTAATACCCAAATCCCGTTTCCTCTCGACATCCTCCATCTCCAAACACCACCTCCACTTCGCCGGTCACCCACCCTTATCAAGCACCGGCCGTCGCCACCACTCACACGATCTATTTCCGTCGCCGGTCACCCACCACCGTACTCCTTCTCCACCCTGAACCCCAATTGCCGTCGGACACCTCTTCTGTCGCACACAGTCATCATCACCGGCAGGTCGCCGCCCTAAACCACCACCCTTCTACGTCGCCGTCATCAGGTATGTCTCCGTCTCTTCTTTCTCTCTCTACCGATGTTCCGAGACACCCATCGTCCTTGCTCCTGTTACTAATTCGGTATCATAAACACGTTTTATGACAACAATTGGTTCAACTTGTTGCGTTTGTTTTATTACATAGTTCTTGTGACAGGATGCTTTATTTTATATACTTCTGGTGGTAAAAGCTCCCGCATATTGGAATTCAAGCAAGAGTTTTTCTTTATTTATCTTCTTCTACTGATAATCTTCAATGCTGGCTGGGTATGTATGATTTGTATTACCATATGTGTTTTGATGTGTTTTAATACATTTTGTGATTACCGTTAAATTTGGAGTGAAGCTCTATCTCTATATGTGATACATGAAGAGAGACAACCAGTTTTTAAGCTTTTTCCAGAAAAGATAAAATTAAAGGAGTTTGATATATGGTATTTTGTGGTAAATTCAAGTGAAACATTATGTCCATCTATGATTATGGAAGGAATGAAACCTCCAAGAAAGAGAGAGTCAAAGTGAGTTCATTGTTTGGTATCTTGACAATGGATCAAGTAATCATATGATGGGACTAAAAACAAAGTTCCATGATTCAAAGGAAAACGCTAAATTTTGTTGAACTGCAAAATTGGAGAGCAAAAGATGTCAAGTGAAGTTTCAATGTCGTACCTCAAGAAGAATGAGAAGAAGGTTTATTTGTGTGTCGAGGAAGGTAAGGTACATAAGGATATCGACTATCTGATTATTAACAAGGAAACATCTTGTAAGTCTAGGTGTGATATGTGATGAAGGAAAAGCTAGAACTTGACAAAGGAAATGAACCTTCTTCTAGAGAATTACCTTGGAGAAGGTAATGAACACCCTTTTGAGGAAGGTTAGAGACAATACCTTAGAGAAGAGAATAGGAATAGAGAGGAATGTTTCCTTGCACATCTATATAGCTTCGTAACAACAACTCCTCAAATCAAGAAGCTTTTCCATATGAGGAAAGAAAAAAACAATGAAGAATGAGCTTGAGGTAATCAAAAGGAATCACATATAGAGGCTAGTTATGCTACCTACTAGCCACAACTCATAAGAATAGTGTGTATTTAAAGTAAAAAAAAAGACAATCTAGGAGAAATTGTCAAATACCAGTATATAATAACGGTTTGGAGAAAGCTAATAAAAGGGATGTTTGCAAAAAAATAAATAAATAAATAAATAAACAAACTAGTTGTTTGTTTCTCTTTATGGACTTCTACAAGCGTAAAAGGCATGGAATATCTCATTTGGGTAAAATCTTGAAGAACGGTGGAGTCAAAATATGGTTGCATGATTAAGGTTTTGCATAATGAAGTACAAAGAGTTCGGGAACCAAATGATGAAGGATATTTATATGAGTGCTCTTTGATTATTGGGTAAATTACACTTTTCGTCCTTTATGTTTGTATAGGATTGCAATGGATGCCATTTAACTTTAATAATTACAGTCGCAATCCTTTATTTGTAAAACTCATTGCACTCTACGTCATTTAGCACTAACCAAGTTAAAATTTTAAGTTAAGTATGATCACATAATGGTAGATTGGTAATTTTACTCATTTGTTTACACATTGATAAAACCTTGTCTCTTATATTAGCCATCTCTCTCCCTCTTTCTCCCTCTCTCCAACCAACCTCCCCCACCACCACCGTATCCCAGCCACTACCACCACCAAATTCGTCACCAATTCCCCAATACCACCAAATCGGTGTCCCACAACCGCCACCACCAAAACCTTTATTTTGTCACAGATTTGAGCAAACTCTTTCAAGAAAGAAAAGATCTAACCAAATGATATGCCATAAACGCCACAATCAGATCTGAACAAAGGGGAGCCAGAAAAACTAATGGCGGTGGGGGTGGTAGTCGGAGGCGCCGCTGCCGTGAGCCACTGAATGCAGTGGTTCTTCCTCTCCAACCTCTACGTCTCCATCTCTCTCTTTCTCTCTCTTTCCGAATTCCCTCTTTCTCTGTCTAACGTCTCTCTGTCTAACCTTTGCGTCTCTCTCTCTCTTTGTTGGTTATATCAATCCTCATTTGCGGAGAAAGAAGCTCATGCATTATAATACTTTACATCATATATAAAGATGCAAGATCTTATACCTAGATCTCGAGTTAAAGCTCATGTTAATATAATATCTGTGAGTTATTCACGGACCATTAGATAACAGAGAAAAAAACTTTCAAGGAACAAAAAGAATACACTAATACTTTTCTAATTTGCACAATTAGTTGATGAAGAAGTCAATCCAAAATTATAGATGTGTGAATATGTTTGAGATAGAGTTCTACTTTTTAAAGAGGTGGATATTGTTTCAGGATTGGGGAATTCGGGAAGATGATGTTGTATATATGGATTTTTTTTGTTTTATTTATTACGAAACATTTCAAATAAAAGCATGAATGACCAAAATACTCTTCAGTGAATAGACGTAACTATAAAATTTTAACCAGGTAAGAATTAGAGGACGTAAAGTATAATTGTTTTTACAAATAAAGGATTGTAACTGTAATTATTGAAGTTAAAACGCATCTATTACAATCTGATACAAACATAAAGGACGAAAAGTGTAATTTACCCTTGATTATTTGCTTATTATCTGGGAATAGAGGTGTCAAGAAAGAATGAAATGTGTCAATTAAATTAAAAAACTTCTCCTATGAAGCTAAAGTAAGACCGGTAAAAATAGAAAACAAGTCGATCTCATGAGACACAAATGCTCCTTGATGCGCTTTTGTGTGTCATCATGTCATATATACCCTTTTATGACACGCAATGCACGTCATTAAAGGTTTTTTTTCTAGTAGTGTCACATGGGATGAAGCTGGAGGTTGACAAAGAGGTGAAAATACAAATCAAAATGATTGGGTACAAATAAGAAGCAATGAAGCTCAAAAGAAGCATCCAGTGGTTTATTATTATGGAAGAATCATGTGGTTTATTATTATGGAAGAATCAAGTGAAAGAAGTTGTGAGAATTATGTAAGACAGAGTCTAATTTGAAAGAGTGAATGTAAATTGTAAACCCGGCCTCTGTGGGTCAACCCAAACGTATGGCTAGTCAGTAAGAAGAAGTTCAGATGCTTCCTAATATTCAATAAGAAGTTAATGAGTTATCTAAGTCATAGAGTAATGGTAGCATGAGTCATGAAGAAACACCGATTTATCCAAGTGGATTAGATAATGCTCAACAGGGTAAAGGGTAAATGACGCTTCGAACTCCACGAGTTCTCTGAATGGCTTGATCTGCAAAACTAAACAACACTATGAGTCTCGTTACAAAAAGGAGAGGTTGGAGGTTCTTCTCGTAACCACCTGTCGGCATGAGAATAAGTATAGTTCTTTTAGAGAGTAATGTGTAAGTTAGAGTAGAGAGAATCGATTGTTTTCACCTTGACAGAGTGAAGTATTTATAACCGGAATGGTGGGAGTTGATTAGGAGAGATGTCACTACCGGAATATCCATTTGGTTGCCTCTCTGGTAACCATTAGTGGTGGCAGAGGAGGGGGCGTTTGCGGCCTGCTATTGGCTACAGGTCGCTTTCAGGATGTCCTTTTGGTCTCTTATGTATTACCCGCTAACGGAGGATAAGAAGGGTGTGAATCTGCCGATGGTGATTCCTACGATAACCGCTAGTGGAGATCAACGGCACAACGTTCTGCAGGACGTCAATCGTCACACGTCGCTTTCTCAATGTCCTCATTGCCTCCATTGTGTTGGCATATCTGACATGGCTTGTGGGCCCTGTATTAGCCTGTTGTCACCCGAGTTGTTGGTTGAGTACGGGTTTTCCCCGGACCCACGAGGGGGAGGGTCCGAGACCATATCTCTTCAAGTTACTTCCACACTACGCCACTATCTCACAATCTAGTTACTTTGACTAGATCAGTATAAAAAAACTAAGGATTACACAAAAGATACATCAAACTAATTAATTACATCATAAAGACAATCGTGTTTCTTTTAAGTAAAAGCACCACTATATATTCTTTTATTGAGGGCTTTTTTTATATTTATCTAGATAATCAAATATTTGGTTCATGTATGAACTAACACTTGGTTCACATGTGAACTAAATTTTTACGTGGAGGTTTATTTTCGAAGTGGCTAAATAAATAAATCAATTGTAATTATATTAAAAGCTGGTTTTAGTTGTAGTCATTAAAAAAAAACTAATTGTTTGTCAAGATTAGCTCCTTATTCCTTGATAAATCTTAGCTCCCTGTATATGTTATATATCCGATCCTTATACAAATTCCTCTTTCAGAGTTTATAATGGATACCGATGTGGAGTGCGGAAATGTAAATGTTATCGTCTGTGAAGCCGTCCAAAGTCTTGTTAAATGTGTTGGAGAAAAGCATAATGTCACCAACGAATGTTCACCTTCTATATACAAGGCACCTAGTACCCTCCGAAATCTCAGTCCAAGTTCTTTCAAGCCACGGGTAGTCTCTATTGGACCACTGCATAACAAAGATGAAAATCTAAAACGATTTGAAGTGCAAAAAGCTGCTTATGTTCATGATCTAGTTTATCGTTCAGAATCTTCAACACAAACGTTAACAGCATGTGCGCAGACGGTGGCTTCTAAATTAGAGAAAATCAAGGGATGTTATGCTGACATGAAGTCTTATAAATATAATGACAACGAACTAACAGAAATGATGGTTATGGACGCTTGTTTCATACTTGAATTCATTAATAAGATTTCAACAGGTTCCAACTTAAGGTTGCAGGATCAGTACATACCTTATGACCTGGTACTGCTAGAGAACCAAATCCCCTTTTTTGTTCTTGAAGACATATATGAGTGCATTAAATTTCAATTTAAAGCACCTTCACTACCTATTACTAATTTTATCCTACCACTTCTGAACTCCTTCAACCTCTTCAAAGAACAAATAAAAGTAATAAGCCGTGATATTTGCTCAAATACCAATCATGATCATCTTCTTAGCTATTTGCATCATTGTTACCAGCCTAGAGAAGAAGTCATTGAATCACGTTTTCTAAGTTCAATTATTCACTCGGCTGAAGAACTTGATAGGGCAGGAGTAAAATTTAAGCCTAACGACGATCCAATAACTTGGCGAATGGCCATGAAAGTGGAAACGAACCATTCAAGAATTTTCTGGTTTTTGCGTAAGTGTACTCTCACAATGCCGACGTTGTGTATAGAGGATATCACTGAGTTGGTCTTTAGGAACCTCATTGCATATGAGCAGTCATATAGGGTCGATCCTTACGTCACATCATATGCCAGAGCCATGAATATGCTAATTGATACGGATGAGGACATTGCAAAGTTGGTGAGATCAAAAGTTATCGTCAATCATTTAGGTTCAAATGAAGAGGCGGCAAATATGATTAACAGGATATGCAAAGAAGTTGTCCCAAAACATTTCTATTACGCTAACGAGTGGGAACAACTGGATAAACATTTCAAGGATTACTGGCCCAAAAAGATTGTGAAGTTAAAGCGTACTTATTTCCATAGTCCATGGAGCATCATTGCTCTATTTGCTGGAATCGTCCTTTTTATTCTTGCTTTGCTACAGACCATCTTTACCATTAAGTCTTCCTGAAGCAAATAACAAAGACGAAATCATTCTTACATATGTTCAACTTGATGATACGTACAATGTTATGCATAATTAGTTGTATCACATAATAATCAGTTGTTATCTTTATGCATCAGCTTGTGTTTCAAGGTTTTATACTTATTATATGATATGGTGAGCAGGAGTCATGTATGGAATAAAAACTAAGAATGTATTATATGATTTAAGGCTGCAATATTATTTCTTATTCAACTTTGCTTTATATATACACACACACACACAGTGGCGGATCCAGGATTTTTTACCAGTGAGTTCATTGTTTTTAGATGCTCCAATTTCATAACACCGGAACTAAAATCTCGAATCGGTTCGACGGTTCTGTTCGGGTCGGGTAAAGTTCATGACATAATAAAAATACGATACAATAATAAAAAAAACACGATCACTAGAAATTAAAAATAAACACTTAACATGGATAACGGCAATCAACCTTCTTAGAAACATTTCTGCCAGAGAAATGATACTATCTTACTTAGTATACATCATATGCAGAGTTAGTTTAAGATGAAAAGTAGCGGTGTTAGTTATGTATTTTAACAAGTATTGCCGGAAGATGCACTATGAAACATTTAACTTGTGTCAAATTAGTTCTCAAATGTCTAGAAAAGTAGAAAACTAAAAAGCGACTTAAGATGCACAAATACTTGTTTGGGGTCACTGATAGAACTTGTGCAGTTCTCCTGCTGTATAAAGTTAACACACTCCTAACTGTGTTTCAGATATAAAGGAAAAAATATCTTAAAAAAGCAGATGATAAGAATCGAGCTCAGGATTCCAATTGTGTACGATGACGCCTTAAGCATTCAGCCACTCATCAACTTTGATTATTATTTCATCCCAAATATTATTTATGGGTTCATCGCATATTTTTAAATGTCATTTATAATAAAAATTTATAACCGAGTGGGTTCTTATGAACCCGTATGTGTCAATGTAGATCCGCCCCAATATATATATATATATGGCTAGGAGTTGGCCAGAAAGTCCAAATTTCCTAAAAAGTGTAAAAAGTCATAAAACACCATAATGTCAACCATAAAACACACCAAAAACCCACAAATAATATGATGAAGATTACTAAAACATCATGTATGTGGGTTTTGTGTTGTGTTTTAGATGTTAAGGCTCTGATTATGGAATGACAAATATTATTGTGTTTTATGTTGTTTAACATTTTGTGTTTTATATTCATAGTTCTACGATGGTGCGTTTGAAGTTTTTATGGACTATTTGAGTTTGAATATGGTGTTTTAGTAATATTCATTATATTATTTGTGAGTTTTAGGTGTGTTTTATGCCTGAAATTATTGTGTTTTATGACTTTTTACACTTTTTAGGAAAAACACACTTTCCGTAGGATCCCCACTCTCTATATATATATATATAGTGGAGGGTTCAAATGATAAGAAAAAAATTGTAAGAATAAAAAGAATAAATTTTAAACCAATAGAAACGCTCCATTTTACATCATTTAATATGTGTATTTAATGTTATTAATAAGGGTATATAGGTAAATTTCTAATTGTAATTAATTAGCTAACTAATTGAACTTGTAACTCACTTTTAAATATACTTTTTCAAGATAAAATAATTTAAGGTGAAGGACAATTTTCGACATATGTAGGATAAATTTTAGTATATGTGTAGGATAAATTCTTAAATGTGTATGATAAATTTAGATATGTGTAGGGTAAATTTTGGTAAGTGTAAGATACATGTGGGATAAATTTTGAAATGTGTAGGATAAAATGTTTTTTGCTTTATTAATTAGAGATAACATAATTAATGGGCGGAGTTATAAACTATTTAATGTTTTACCATTATGCATTTTCTTCTTTTTCTTCTCACATTAAATTTCTTCTAAAATGAACATTCCCCTATACATACATACATATATATATATATATATATATATATATATATATAGTGTGAGGTTCATTGGGGAACATTAAAAAAGTGGGGAACAGTGGGGAACCGGCTCAAACGAACTCCGATTGGACTCATTCCAGCGGCGTTGGAACCGGCTCGTCAAACCCTAACTAGGATCTCTTAACCCTAAACCCTATATTATAACCCCTAAACCCTAAATATATTAGGGTTTGGCTTTTAGGGTTTAGCTTTAGGGTTTAGCTTTAGGGTTTAGGGTTTAGCTTTAGGGTTTGGGGTTTAGATTTAGGGTTTAGCTTTAGGTTTAGCCTTTAGTGTTAAGCTTTTAGGGTTTGTAGTTTAGATTTTACGGTTTAGCTTAGGTTTTAGCCTTATTTTTTAGCTTTAGGGTTTAGAGTTTAGGAGTTAGGATTTAGGGTTTAGGGTTAAGAGATCTTAGTTAGGGTTCGATGAGCCGGTTCTAACGCCGCTGGAATGAGTCCAATCGGAGTTCGTTTGAGTCAGTTCCATCATTTAATATGTGTATTTAATGTTATTAATAAAGGTATATAGGTAAATTTCTAATTGTAATTAATTAGCTAACTAATTGAACTTGTAACTCACTTTTAAATATACTTTTTCAAGATAAAATAATTTAGGGTGAAGGACAATTTTCGACATATGTAGGATAAATTTTAGTATATGTGTAGGATAAATTCTTAAATGTGTATGATAAATTTAGATATGTGTAGGGTAAATTTTGGTAAGTGTAAGATACATGTGGGATAAATTTTGAAATGTGTAGGATAAAATGTTTTTTGCTTTATTAATTAGAGATAACATAATTAATGGGCGGAGTTATAAACTATTTAATGTTTTACCATTATGCATTTTCTTCTTTTTCTTCTCACATTAAATTTCTTCTAAAATGAACATTCCCCTATACATACATACATATATATATATATATATATATATATAGTGTGAGGTTCATTGGGGAACATTAAAAAAGTGGGGAACAGTGGGGAACCGGCTCAAACGAACTCCGATTGGACTCATTCCAGCGGCGTTGGAACCGGCTCGTCAAACCCTAACTAGGATCTCTTAACCCTAAACCCTATATTATAACCCCTAAACCCTAAATATATTAGGGTTTGGCTTTTAGGGTTTAGCTTTAGGGTTTAGCTTTAGGGTTTAGGGTTTAGCTTTAGGGTTTGGGGTTTAGATTTAGGGTTTAGCTTTAGGTTTAGCCTTTAGTGTTTAGCTTTTAGGGTTTGTAGTTTAGATTTTACGGTTTAGCTTAGGTTTTAGCCTTATTTTTTAGCTTTAGGGTTTAGAGTTTAGGAGTTAGGATTTAGGGTTTAGGGTTAAGAGATCTTAGTTAGGGTTCGATGAGCCGGTTCTAACGCCGCTGGAATGAGTCCAATCGGAGTTCGTTTGAGTCAGTTCCATCATTTAATATGTGTATTTAATGTTATTAATAAGGGTATATAGGTAAATTTCTAATTGTAATTAATTAGCTAACTAATTGAACTTGTAACTCACTTTTAAATATACTTTTTCAAGATAAAATAATTTAGGGTGAAGGACAATTTTCGACATATGTAGGATAAATTTTAGTATATGTGTAGGATAAATTCTTAAATGTGTATGATAAATTTAGATATGTGTAGGGTAAATTTTGGTAAGTGTAAGATACATGTGGGATAAATTTTGAAATGTGTAGGATAAAATGTTTTTTGCTTTATTAATTAGAGATAACATAATTAATGGGCGGAGTTATAAACTATTTAATGTTTTACCATTATGCATTTTCTTCTTTTTCTTCTCACATTAAATTTCTTCTAAAATGAACATTCCCCTATACATACATACATATATATATATATATATATATATATATATATATATATATATATATATATATATATAGTGTGAGGTTCATTGGGGAACATTAAAAAAGTGGGGAACAGTGGGGAACCGGCTCAAACGAACTCCGATTGGACTCATTCCAGCGGCGTTGGAACCGGCTCGTCAAACCCTAACTAGGATCTCTTAACCCTAAACCCTATATTATAACCCCTAAACCCTAAATATATTAGGGTTTGGCTTTTAGGGTTTAGCTTTAGGGTTTAGGGTTTAGCTTTAGGGTTTGGGGTTTAGATTTAGGGTTTAGCTTTAGGTTTAGCATTTAGTGTTTAGCTTTTAGGGTTTGTAGTTTAGATTTTACGGTTTAGCTTAGGTTTTAGCCTTATTTTTTAGCTTTAGGGTTTAGAGTTTAGGAGTTAGGATTTAGGGTTTAGGGTTAAGAGATCTTAGTTAGGGTTCGATGAGCCGGTTCTAACGCCGCTGGAATGAGTCCAATCGGAGTTCGTTTGAGTCAGTTCCCCGCTGTTCCCCACTTTTTTAGTGTTCCCCAAGGAACTTTCCCCTATATATATATATATATATATAGGGCAATGCTCTATAAAAACCCTTGAATTTTAGAAAACTTTGCAAACCCAATGCATGGTCTAGATTTTGCCACGTGTCCATAGTAAATATCATATTCTTTTTGTCCTTGAGGGCATTATGGTATTTTCACATCTATCTTAGATATCTTCCCCTATTTGATTTGACAATAATTAATACCCATCACATCCAAATCTACTTTACAAACCCAAGATCCACCATTCAAAACCTCCATTTTTTCATTAACTTCATCTCTGTGTTTCAAGATTCACCCTTTCAAAACCTCCATTTTCCATTAACTTCATATCTGTTTCAAGTTCTACCCAAGATCCATTTCCATGAACTTCATTTCGGTTTCAAGATCCACCATTTCAAAACCTCCATTTAAAGATCCCCACTGACGGGAACGTCATTCACAACGAGTTCCCTACTGACGAGGACAAGAATGATCAAGGTTTTTCATCCTTTTTTTTTATGGGTTCGAGTTATTTTTTTCTTTTTTACACCCCTAATTCAACTTTACATGTTAATTTCTTAAAAGAAATCGAAGAACCAAGATACTGTCGAAGAATCAAGATCCTGTCAATAATAAGTTGGTTTTGATTTTTAATTGTCATTTACTTTGATTTTCGTTCTTCACAATTGGTTTTATTTTTTCCAGAATTAAGAATGTTGCCAAAAGATTAATTATTTTTCAATACCATTGATTATTGTTTCAAAAAAAAAAATGACGTTTATAGGTAATAAATTTCAATACTATTGATTTTAGTTTGGTTTTCATTCTCCTGGTGTTTATAAATTTTGATTTTGATTCATGGATTACTTGTTTTGGTTTCAAACTCGTTTGATTTTGATCCATGGATTAGTTATTTTTGTGTTAAAAAAATGTGTTTGTTGGTTTGGGGATTTTGATCTGAACAGTAACTGTTTTTTTGTTGGTTTGGTTGCCTTGTTTGGTGCTTTTTGATCTGAATAGTAACTGTTTTTTGTTGGTTAGGTTGCTTTGTTTTAGGCTTTTGATCTGAATAGTAACTGTTTTTGTGCGTTATAGTACAGAAACAGACCCATAACATGTGTTAATCCCCTGTTAGAATGATATATAACGTGTGTTGCTTTACAGAAACAGAACAATAAAGATATTCAATCGACAAGCTGGATGGATGTAGGCGACGCTAATGCGGGGACATGTGTTAAAAAAAAAGATACTCAATAGGTCACATTTTTTGGGAAGGAACTCTTCGTTCATTTATAACATGTGTTAGTGGTTCATGCTGTAACAGAACTCCATGATGTAACCTGACATGTGTTCATGTATAACATGTGTTAAGCCCCTGATAGAATGATATATAATGTGTGTTAACCAATGTTAATTTAAAAAGTATGTACAAAGGACAAAAAGAACATGGTTACTTCTTTGACCATGTGGATAAATGTAGACCATGTATTTTATTTCATTTAACTAGATTGACATTCGAAATCATTGTGAAATTCTATGAAGCCAAACATCAACCATTGATTATGTTTTATTAACTAGATCTATGGTTGTCATTTTTTATTTTTAGACGTCTAATAATCGGCACATCTGTTTTTAGAAACGAAAAGCCAAGTTTGTCTTACAGGACAACCAACGTAACACGTGTTATAGTCTGAACTCCTGTTTCACAGCTAAGCCAAGTTTGTCTTACAGCACAACCAACGTAACACGTGTTATAGTCTGAACTCCTGTTTCACAGTTAAACCATAGTAACTGTTTTTGAGATGTTATTTGAGAAAAAAGATTTTCTGGCTATGAATGTGTTAATATTTATGTCTGGTTAACGACTACACGGTTATCTTATCTTTTTGTTTATTAGGACGGTGATGGATACAAGGGATATAAGATCCAATTCTCGGGACCGTTGGTTTCGTCAAACGTGGATCAGATACTCAAGGATCATGACCATGTTTATGTTGCAGCACAACACAACTAACACGTGTTATAGTTTGAACTTCTCGGACATGCATGTGTTACATGTGACATGAAACCCATGTACAACGTAACACGTGTTACGTGTGACATGAAAACACATTTTTATAACTTCCCTGGCATACGCACACCCACATGTTTACAAACCGTTTCAAGACCGACCCAAACAATAAAGCAAGGGTAGCCGCTGAAAAGCTAAGGCAGCAAGGGTAGCCGCTGAAAAGCTAAGGCAGCAACGGTAGCCGCTGAAAAGCTAAGGCAGATTTTCAAAGGAAGCTCCGCCATTTTCTTAGTGCTATGTATTTTCGTTTACTAGTAATATGTAATGTGAGACTCTTATTTTGTTTTGTCTAGTACATGATGTTAAAACGGTATGGACTTAACACATTCTGGAAGTCTTAACACACGTTATAAAAGAGGCTTAACACACGTTATATCAGGTATACTATGTTATTAAGTTACTATTGGAGTTTATGCATCCATTCTGGAAGTCTTAACACACGTTATAATAGAGGCTTAACACACGTTATACAATATTAACTTGTATGTTCCATATTAACTTGTACACATATTAACTTGCAAACCACTTTCATATACATGAATACAAGTTGGGTTATAATGGATGCTTACATGTTATCATATGTATACAAGTGGGGTTACAACAAGATTACGATATTAACTAAGCTCACTATTAAACTCATCGCCCCCGTCGACTGTTTTCACCCTTGTCACATGTTAAGCAATTACATGTTCCGAACAGACAAATTGTAACACATGTTAGATCAGTATATACACATCATGGTGTTTTGTAAACCCCTAGCTTATACATGAATATATGTCAGGTTACAAAAAGATTATAACAGAGGCTTAACACATGTTATACATTCCAAAACGTGCAAAACAAACACATGTTATAAACGAACGAAGAGTTCTTTCCCACGTTATATATCATTCTAACAGGGGCTTAACACATGTTATACATGAACACATGTCAGGTTACATCATGGTGTTCTGTTACAGCTTAAACCACCAACACATGTTATAAATGAACGAAGACTTCTTTCCCAAAGGATGTGACTTTCATATACATGAATACAAGTCGGGTTACGGTGTTACAATATTAACTTGTATGTTCCAAGATTATACAAGTTAATAGTGTTTTAGAAACCACTAGCTTATACATGACACAATGTTGGGTTAAACCAAGATTATAACAGAGGCTTAACACATGTTATCCCAGGTATACGGTGTTACAATATTAACTTGTATGTTCCATATTAACTTGTCCATGTGTTACGATCAGTATATGCACATCATGGTGTTTTTGCAAACCACTTTTGATATACATGAATACAAGTCGGGTTATAATGGATGCTTACATGTTATCATATGTATACAAGTGGGGTTACAACAAGATTACGATATTAACTAAGCTCACCATTAAACTCATCCCCCCCCCCCCCGTCGACTGTTTTCACCCTTGTCACATGTTAATCAATTACATGTTCCGAACAGACAAATTGTAACACATGTTAGATCAGTATATACACATCATGGTGTTTTGTAAACCACTAGCTTATACATAAATACATGTCAGGTTACAAAAAGATTATAACAGAGGCTTAACACATGTTATACATTCCAAAATGTGCTAAACATGTTATAAATGAACGAAAACTTGTTACTGCATGAAAACTTCTTTATGGATCTGTTACAGCATGAACCACTAACACATGTTATAAACGAACGAAAACTTCTTTCCCAAAAGATTTGACTTATTCAATATCCCCGCATCCATCCAGCTTGTCAATTGAATATCTTTATGGATCTGTTTCTGTAAATCAACACACGTTATATATTATTCTAACAGGTGCTTAACACATGTTATGGGTCTGTTTCTGTAAATCAAACAACCCAACAAAAAAAAAAAACATTTACTGTTCAGATCAAAAGGCTAAACCAGCAACCAAACCAACAAAAAAAAAACAATTATTGTTAAGATCAAAATCCCCAAACAAGCAACCAAACCAACAAAAAATCCCGTTCAAAAATCTCATCCTAAAGTTTTCGATTTATTTAAAATACATGAACATTAACCATTACTAGATCTTGATTGAAGACAGAGGAGACGAGAGAGAGAGAACATTAAACATTACTAGATCTTGACTCCGACGACGTTTCGAACTTCGGCGCCACCAACCACCCACCCTCCACCACCTTCTACAACCACCCACTGTCGCCGCTATCAACTACCAACAACCCAGAATGAACCAGCCACCACCTTCCACCAACCACCATCGTGCCTCACTCATCGTGCATCTACCGCCTCCCCTGCCCCAACCATAACGGTCAACAACACCACCGCCACAGCGCTGCTGCTGCCGTGGGTGGCTGGAAACCCACCAGTTTTCTCTCCCTCTTTCGATTTCTCTGGACCTCTCTTTCTCTTTCGATTTCTCTGGTACTCTCTCTCACGGCTCTCACTCTCTCTTTAGGCTTACAGGTTGTTAGTGTTGTGTAGAGAGAAGGGAAAGTCATGGGAAAGAGGGAATTGAGAGAGCTGAGATTGTGATTTTGAATTGGATATGAAGAGAGAGAAAGAGAGGTGCATTAAAGATGATAGGACTAGACAGTGGAAAGAGAAGGAATATACTACCCAAAATGCTCTTCTAGTTGACTAATGTGTATTATTACATTTCTTTTAAATCTAATTGTTACCAAAATTATGAGAGCCATTGATCAAGTGTGATGAAACATAATCAATGGATGGTATTGGGTTTGCATAGTTTTTTTAAAAAAGATGGGGTTTCTTGTATAGCCAAATATATATATATATATATATATATATATATATATAGGGAGGGGCTCATGCGAGAACCACCCTTATTGTGAGAACCGCGAGAACCAATGTGAACACAACCTAAAATAGCTAAAAAAACCTATCCCCCCCCCCCTTCAAAAAAAAAAAAACCTAACCACCCACCCCCCCCCCCCCAAGCTAAATGCTAAAAACTAAAACCCCCAAAAAACCTAAAAAAAACCTAAACCCCCCCCCCCCCCCCACCCTCCAAGCTAAAATGCTAAAAACTAAACCCCCAAAAAACCTAAAAATATCTAAAAAAATATCTAAAAAATTTTTTTTTTTTAGTATTTTTTATGCTCAAATCGCTACTTTTAGTGGCAAAATTTTTTTTTTTTTTAATTTATTTTTTGGCTTCGAAAAGTAGCGATTTTTATATAAAAAATATTAAAAAAAAATAAAAATTTGTGTGATTTTTAGCTATTTTTAGGCATTTTTGGTTGTGTTTACATTGGTTCTCGCGGTTCTCGTAATAAGAGATGGTTCTCGGATGATCTTCTCCCCATATATATATATATATATATATATATATATATACTACTAAAGGGGTATCCACGCTATGCAGCTAGGGACATAACACAATAACACAGAGACTAACAATTAATTGGTGAAGGATCATACACATTTGAAGGTTAAATAAGCCTTATAAAAGAAATTATGATTGAAATCGGTTAAATAAACTTTATAAAAGAAATAATGTATGAAATCATATAAAATAAAAGGACTTTGATATTGATTGTTTACATAATTAGATTTTTAAGGGATTTGGTTATTCCTTGTAATAACTACAACATTATATTTGTAATCTGACTATTTCATGGTATTTATAATCAATATTATTCTTTTACTTTTTTTATATATATTCACATTATGGTTTTTTTTGATGTGGCGGCATAAGAAAACAAAGTCGTATACGCAATTGAGTATTTTTAGTACTATAATTCACAACAAGTGCCAATGACTAAACCAACACTGATCGAACAATATTCGGTTTTTTAATTTATTTTCGATCGATGTAAAACTTGTGTCGATATCCTCTTAGGCATATCTCTTTCCGATACAGTTTTAGCTAGTCAATGTTAATTCCGTATTCCTTGATAAACATCCTGTGTATGTTATATATATTCTCCTAGCCTTACGGACTCCTCTTTCAGAGATTATTAATCAACTAAATGCTGCTAATGGAAAACATGGAAATGGAAGACAAAATCGTTAAGGAAACTTACCAAGGTCTTCTTAAGTGTGTTGGTGAAAAAAAGAAGGTAGCCAACAAATTTTCACCATCTATATATATGGCTCCAAGTACCCTCCGAAATCTCAGTACAAGTTCTTTCATGCCACGGGTGGTCTCTATTGGACCACTGCACAGAAAAGATGAAAATCTGCAGCAATTTGAAGTGCGGAAAGAAACTTTTGTGCATGAACTATTGTCTCGTTCACAACCCCCATTAGAAGAAACACTAAAAACATGTGTGCAGAAGGTGGGTTCTATAATAAAGATAATCAGGGGATGTTATGCTGACTCAGAGTCTTATGATGACACTGAACTTGCTAAAATGATGGTTATGGATGCTTGTTTCATACTTGAATTCATTCACGATATTAAAATGAAGAAATTTTCTGGTACCAATTTGAGGTTGCAGGACCAGTACATACCTTATGACCTGGTGCTGCTTGAGAATCAAATCCCTTTTTTTGTTCTAGAAGGCATATATGGGTGCGTCATTTATAAATTTGAAGAATGTCTACCTCTTACTGAATTTATCCGGCCACTTCTGAAATATGCCAACCTCTTCCAAAGAAAAATAAAAGTAGGCAATAGAAGCACACATACGAATTATGATCATATTCTTGGGTATTTGCATCACTGTTACCAACCCAGAAAGGAAATTTCATCTGGTTTTCCAAGTTCAACAATCCACTCGGTTGTAGAACTTGACAGGGCTGGAGTAAACTTTAAGCCGAACCACGATGCAGAATGGCCATTGGCCATGGAAGTAAAAATGTCTAGGTATTGTTCAAGCATTTTTTGGTTTTTGAATAAGCCTACACTCACAATGTCAACCTTATGTATTGATGATTTCACTGAGTTGGTTTTAAGGAACCTAATTGCATACGAGCAGTCATATGTGGTTGATCCTTACGTCACGTCATATGCCCGGGCCATGGATATGCTAATTGACACCCAGGAAGACATTGCCAAGTTGGTGACATCAAAAGTTATCGTCAATCATATTGGTTCAAATGAAGAGGCTGCAAATATGGTAAACAGGATATGCAAGGAACTTGCCCCCGAACATTTCTATTACACTCAACAGTGGGAACAACTAGATAGACATTTCAAAGGTTACTGGCCCAGAAAGATTGTGAAGTTAAAGCGTACTTATTTCAGTAGTCCATGGAGTATCATTGCTCTCTTTGCTGGAATCGTCCTTTTTGCTCTTGCAATGCTTCAAACCATCTTTACCATTAAGTCTTCATGAAGCAAATAATAAAGACTATATTATTCTTACATTTGATCAACAAGATGGTGTGTTTCAATGTTAAGCATGTGAAATGTAAACCAGCATGTTCGGATGCTCCTGATTTTCTCCAACTATTTAGTTGTTTCCTTATTTGTTTGTATAGACATGAGTAACTTGACTTTCATTTTCACTGGAACCTTTTGCTTTCATCGTACTGTAATCTCAATAACTAGTTCGTTCAGCTCAGAGACACCGCCGATAACACTTTCGGCCAACAGGTCAAATGAAGAAGCTGCAAGTATGATAAACAGAATATATGCAAAGAAATCGCCCGGAACATTTCTTCTACACTCAAAAGTGGGAACTGGATAGCCATTTTAATGGTTATTGGCCCAGAAAAAAAATATTGATTTTGAAGCGTACTTGTTTCATTTGTCCACGGAGTTTTACTGCTCTGTTTGCTGAAATCATCCATATTTTTTTTCTTTCTGTGGTTCGAACCATCTTCATCGTTAAGTCTACATGAAGCAAAGAATAAAGACTAATCATTCTTTATGTTCTACGAGAAGATTTGTAATTAATTGTCATCTTTAAGCCTTAACATGTGTTTGAAGGTCTTATACAAATTTGATATCAACCAAGCAAACCGGAAATTCATTTACGTATATTGTCTAACATGACCAAAATAAAATTTGTTTATCAACTATGGGATGGCTTTAAATAACTATAGTCTCTTAAAACTAGGAAGTCGTGAAAAAGGTATCATAAGGACTCAATTGAACTTATTTTAGCGGCATTGGAACCAGTGTCATCTCCGAAAATGGTAAAAACTTTTGGGCCTTGTGCGAGGTAAAAAAAATTGGGCCCCTTCCTATAATATCATCATCATCATCGTACTCAGTATATCCCACCTATAGCAAAGCTAAGGTAGGGTCTGAGGAGGGTGGGATGTAGACAGCCTTACCTCTACCCCGTAGGAATAGAGAGGCTGCTTCCAATGAGACCCCCGGCTCGATTGTGGTTTTGCATCAAGCCTTGGACATAAGGCACATAACACTCAGCAATTGAGACAAACGCCAATTGGTGCATGTACCCCCTTGTCTTTCGGCTATCAACGCCACCACATGATGCCTGATTAACGATCCCCTCTTTTTAACGTTATTTTCACGAAATTAGTAAAATAACGTTAAAACTTAGTGCACTTTTGCTTTTGCCCCCCCCCCCCCCCGAGCGCCTACACATATATTACATTATATGAGCAGACCGCAAGCGGGGCGTCCCCTTCCTATAATATAAATTAATCAATCATATATAATAAATCACAACACGATGATAACTCTTATAAAAATAAACAAAACAAAACTACTGTAGCAAAATGAACAAACTTACGTTGAAACATTACTTAAGCGAATCGTGAGGCTTTTTAGCATTTTTGAATGTAAAGTTCCTGATCAAGTATTTATAAACCATGCTGATTCTTCTCTATATTTCAATGTATCATAATTATCCATGTTCATAGAGCGAATGCTAGCATCGATTAAAATAATAAATCCTAGTTTTATATTACAAATAAATTAATACACCTAACATTAGTTTCAACACCCCCTGGACAAACAAAAATAACCAACACTTGAATCCTTTAAGAAGAAGAACTATAATATGTTTAAACATATCCAAACTAATTTGGCAAAACGAACCTTTTCATACAAATAAAATAAACCGAAAAAAAAAAACATATAAAAAACAAAAAAAAAACATATAAAATTTATTATGTAAATGGTTAAATGAGAAGAAAAAAATTGAAAGACCTTACAAATTTATTGAGGCCCAAATTTAAATGTGAAAATTAAAATTAAAACTAAAAAACAAGCAATGTTACAACTGGTGTGACTATACGGGCCTTTTTATAATTAGCTCTTTGAAAGCCCAAAGACAAACAAAACACTACATGAAAAGAAAAAAGATCAGCGTGCGATTCGAACCCGGCATGGCTGGTTCGTCAGGGAGTGCCGCGTCCATGGAACCAAAGGGTGAATTTGTGTATACTTTTCTAACCTAATAATTATAAATATGAAGTATATATTTTTTAAACAATTTTGGGCCCCTATATATTTTGGGCCTTGTGCGGTGGTACCTCCCGCACAGGCCCAAAGTCGGCCCTGGCCCAAAGTCGGCCCTGGCCCAAAGTCGGCCCTGATTGGAACCGTTAAACTCTACTATCTTAGATTTTAGGTTTTCGCTTTTGGATTTTTATGTTGTAAATTTTAGAATTTTTGTTTCAAATCATTGCTTCTTTTTAATTTGGCATTGTGTTTTTATTCGTCATGTCTCTTATGCTATTTATTGTGTCTTTTCCCCCGAAATTGTGTTATGTTGCTAGGCATTGTGTTATATTTTCCTCGGCGTTATGTACATTTTATGATCCATTATGTCTTTGTAACAATCTGTCTTTGAATTATTATTAGTTGTAACTTTGGCATATTTGGTTGTATCTCAATTGGTTTTTTTATCTTAATTTTTTTATCCACATTACTTTTACATATTTAACAATTTAGCACAACACTTTTTCATTTTCAACTTTGATCCCTATACTTTTCATTTTATACAAATTTTTCGTTTTACGTTAGATAACTATATATAAATTTAGAGCTTTCTGTTACATTGTTAGTTGTAACTTTGGTGTATTTGGTTATACACCACTTGGCCTTTTTAATCTTTAATTGTTTTTTAAAACCAATACTTTTTCATCTTTACAATTTAACCCCGATATTTTTTAACTTTCGACATTAGTCCCTATACTTTTCATCTTTTACAAATTTTTTGTTTTACGTTTTTGGTCTAAATATTACTAATTAACACGCTGTAACGTGCGTGTGTAGTTAAACCTTTTAAAGCCTATTTATTCCCATTTAACAGCCTCATCGCAACGTGTGAGTACTACGTCGACTTAGTTTTTGTTTTCTATGTTTTACATGTCACATGTTTGATTGAACGTTTTTATGTCTATTTTTCTTTTAGTTCAGTTATATTTTTTCGTTTCTTATTGCATTTTTATACGAGTTTTTCCGGTGTTGGTAGTCGTTGGCGGCGGTGTGGCATCGGTGCTTTTTGGCATGGTTTTACACCCCTGCCACCATATTTATCTATTATTTTAATTAATTGTATGGTGGTAAACTTATTAGTATTATCATTTATTGCAATACAATTTAGATTTAACTAGTGTATTTGCAAGAGCGTTGTGGTGGGAACTTTCGGCAACGCACAGGAATTTTCGTATACATAGGATCAAAAATCCCTTTTTTTGCAGTAAATGTAGAAGGTGAACGCTTGAGTGATTTAGCCAAATAAAACATGTTGCCAAAATGTAATCTGCTGTTTCTTCTTTAGTTCCACAATTAGGGTAGCGATTTCTAATCACCATAAGATCATGTGTAGTGGTAAAGGAACCCTTGTGCAAATACTGCCCTACTACGGATGGTCTAATACCTCGCTTTGCCAATGTTAGTATTTTCCCCATCATAGTACGCCATAAAACATGTTAAACTCTGGGACGGCACAATTATTCCAAAGGAAGACCGGGGGCTGCTAAGGTACCACATTTGCAGCAACCAAGTTAGCTTTAATTATTTGTCTAACCATAAATTCTTCAACAAAACCAATGAGGTCCGTATAAGTAATTGTCTGGTTGTTAAGTTTTCAAGGATATTACGTCGTGTTTTTAAGTACCATGTAATTGGATCACTTCATATTCATAAGCTGGTTAAGACCCCGGAAATTCTAAAAAAAAGGAAAAGTAATGTAGCCACCACCTTAAATTTTGATCAAATTGATCAGACGTGTCAAGAAGATTTACCTATTTTAGAGAGATATGCAAATAATAATTTTCAACTGCCAAAGAAACCTTTTTCAAGGCGCCTTCCTTGCGTTCCTTCACCACTGCCTAGAGATGACAGAAAGATGAGAAATAAGCAAACCGGAAATGAATAACTAATGACTAACGGTTCAGTTTTGATTTTTTGAAAACTCGAAAATTACAGTTTGTTTTTGGTATAGACCCAAACCAAACTCCAATAATTGAGTTAAATTATGACTGTCGTTGTCGTTTATATTAAATAACATAATTTAACTTCTTTTAATTATTAATTAGATGTTTTTTGTTAAACAAAGGTAATAGATTTAATTACCTTACTTTCGGCACTTGAAGCCTCATAGATTTCAAGAACTTTAGCTTGGAGATCAGTCTTCTTCTCCTCAAAACTCTTTGCTATAATCCTCATGTGTGTTGGTTAACGTTTGATGTACTTTACGCTCTGTTCCCGAGTTTAATAAAGGAAAGAAAAGAAAAGAAATAGAGTTTAGTAGAGAAAAGAAAAGAACAAATAAAAATTATTGTGTGTTCCAGAGTTTGAAGTAAAGGAAAGGAAAGAAAGGAAAATAAACATTTTTTTGCATTCCCGAGTGTAGGTTGGTTTTTAGCCTGCAGCTAAGTATATGAGGCTTCGAACATACCCAAGTCACAAAACAGTGTTCCATGGGTGGCTTTGATGGTGTGCGGGGAGAACTTTCACACAAGGCCCATGATTTCGATGGGGATGCGATTTAAAAAAAAATCCAATATGTATATGTTATTTTTTTTAAATGGTAAACACATACCACTTCCAATATGGGCCCATTTACAAATCATTTTTTATGGTTTAGAATTTAGCCAACTTAAAATTAGGTTTATTGAACCCAATACTAATTTGTTTTTTTTTTTAACAATAACAAAACATAACGGAAGGGCACATTTTTTCAAGCTTTAACAGGGTATGTGAATTCTCAGAGACGCCTCTGCAGTGTTCCACCAACCCAACTTACCTTCAAATCATCAACATAACCAAAAGTCTACAAAAGATCAATCGATGCATTAGGTGCCCACCTTGATCGATCACTCAAACTCTACCCAAACTTGTTATCATAAACACTCAAACACTCCTTCCACCGTCCATTACTACCTTCCATCCCTCTTTTTTGTGCCAATTTCACAATGTAAACCAGAACCTTGTAGGAACCGTTCGCGTAATTAAATAAAATAAAACAAATTGTATTGATTCGATTACAATACAGAAATAAGAAAGCTAAAATACTAGTACGAATACAACTGAAATAAATCGAAATACAAGAAAGGTGTAGAAGCAGAGTGGCTGAGGCACGTGTTCACGCGCTTCCCTTAAAACAAATTCCGAGTCTCCCAGGGGTACTCGTTTTGTTTCCCAGGGTACAACAGCCAGAGCAGATGTACTGCCGGAATTGGCACAAGACCCGATGTCTACCTTGAGAGCTGCAAGAAAAAGATCAGAAATGGGAAGAAAGTTGTTTGCATAAAGCTGTTGTATCTGGTGTATTCTGCAGCTGGGTATGGAGCTGTATTTATACAGTTCCTAAGTCGAAACAGTCAAAAAAGAATTAAAGAGAGGTTTAAATTGCATTAAACGTCTTCAATGCAATTTAATACGTCATTTAATTCTCAGTCAAAGACCGTTAACTCGTCAGTTTCGAAGCTGAACTGTAACTGCACTGTCATTCAATACTGGAAGCTTTTGCGCGTGCGCCCAGGTCAGCACGCTCATGCGCGGTGCGTCCACTTGGCTCACTGCCATGCGCGTGTGCGCTAGGTCCATGCGCGCGTGTGCCACATCACCTGTGAGCCTCTACGAGCACGCCACACAGTCGCGCCGTATTGGCTCACTCTGGTGCGCCGCGCACGACACAGCGGGACCCATGCACCATGCGCAACCGCGCGCCTTCGTGCAACTTGTACCCGCGCGCGGACTGCCATGTCACGCGCCTCGAACCTGCATGCCACTTCACCACTTGGTCCTTGCAGCCTCTATGATTCACCACGCGCACGTGGTAAAAAATACAAAGGCGGCTCTCAAGCGGCTCGCGGCGATGCGAAGTGCAAAGTGCAAAGTGCGCCTCATCGCCCACGCCACGCGCGCGCGCGCGCGTGTGCGAGTGCGAGTTAGGGTGCTACGCACCCTTCGCGAGGACACTTAGTGTGTGCTTCCATGAAACAATAAGGATGGAGAGTTCCACCTTAAATACCCATTTATGTTCCAACTCTCCTCCGATGTGGGACAAGGTGCTACTTTCCCTTTTGTTTCAGCATTTAATGTTTCAAACACCCAACTTTGAGCATCGATATCTCATTCATCTTAGCTCCGTTTTGGACGTGGTTTAGTTCGTTGCGAAGCTCTTCCAACATAGAACACAAACCCACAAATAAATATATAAAACCCGCTCATTTTATTATATTTATTTCTAGTCCAAAATAGGAAAAATCATTTTCTTATATTTGTGAAAAATGCTATTTTCACCTATTTTTCCAACAATCCCTCACATGAAAAATGCTATTTTCATCAAATTTCCAACAATCCCCCACATGTATGGAAATCGATCTTTTCCTTACACTTTTCAACGATAAACTTCGACAGTTGAGTATTGCAAGATAGGTAGGTTGTTACCTTTGAACCTTCTTTTGTGAAGCATACTTAGCTTACTAGCGGTTTGTAGACGCGATCTCCTTGAACATACCCCCATTTGTGTAAACGACAATACATTTCACACAATACTCTCCCTGGTTTGGCCAACTCCTCATTGTCGTGTCCTATTATGGTCCTGGAACACTAGTCTGGTTCTGCGAGAGCTCTAGGATTTGCGCACCCCACAAATCCATTCGAAGCGTCCCTACTTCTCTCTAACATAGGTGATTCCCTGAATCATTAAAAGCATCATGGTTATTTGATTTCCCGAAATCGTTAACCTTAATATGCTTAGCCTCACTTCAATGTCACTGATTGGAATGGACTAGGAAGTATATATAACTCCCTTTTATTTAGTTTTGGGGTACTCCCCCACAGTGACTCCGTTTTTGGTAATATGATTAAGTTGGCCTATTGAACTTAGATCTTGGGATCTCCAGTCAACTAAGTTAGGTTTCCCTCATATTCCCATTCACCATGGGCTTTAGTCCCATTCCTCTTGACGACGTTTCAACTAACTCTCTGTTTAAGCCTTTTGTAAACGGGTCCGCAATGTTATCTTTTGATCTCACATAATCAATTGTGATAACACCTGTTGAGAGTAGTTGTCGTACCGTGTTATGTCTACATCGCATGTGCCTTGATCTGCCATTGTACATCAAGCTTTGAGCTCTACCAATCGCTGATTGGCTATCACAATGTACACATATGGCTGGCAAAGACTTTGGCCATCTTGGAATATATTCCACGAATTGACGTAGCCATTCCGCCTCCTCGTCTGACTTATCCAAGGCGATAAATTCGGATTCCATTGTGGATCTTGCTATGACCGTTTACTTAGAAGACTTCCAAGCAATAGCAGCTCCTCCAAGTGTAAACACGTAACCACTTGTTGATTTGGAATCTTTATTATCCGATATCCAGTTTGCATCAGTATATCCTTCGATCACTGCTGGTTGTCGGGTATAATGCAGTCCATAATCTCTTGTGTATCTTATGTATCTAAGCACCCTCGTGATAATTTTCCAATGATCCGCGCACGGATTGCTAGTGTATCTACTTAGCCTACTCACCACGTAAGCCAAGTCGGGTCTAGTACATGTCATTAGATACATTAGACTGCCAATAATTCTTGAATACTCTAACTGAGCAACTCCATCTCCTTTATTTTTCTTGAGATGTTGGGAGGTATCAACTGGAGTTCGAGCTACACTCGTATCTCCCGAGTTGAATTTTTCAAGAATTTTATCCACATAGTGAGATTGACTTAACACAAGACCATCCTGGGCTCTTATGATCTTTATTCCAACAATCACATCCGCTAAACCCATGTCTTTCATGTCAAATCTCGCTTTCAACATGCTTTTAGTAGCTTTGATAATTTTATCATTACTCCCAATGATAAGCATATCGTCTACATAAAGGCATAAAATCACATAACCATCATTTGTGTCATTGAAATAAACACATTTGTCGCACTCATTTATTTTGAAACCATTGTCAATCATGACATGATCAAACTTTTAGTGCCATTGTTTTGGTGCTTGCTTCAAACCTGTAAGGACTCTTAAAAATGTCCCAATACTACTAGTAAGTGAAAACCCTGACCCCTGAAACCTTACTGTACATGAAAAACCAAGAAATCCAAATTAGTGGGTTTCAGGCGGGCCGCGTAAGTCTTAAGGGAAGCTTACGCGGGCCGCGTCAAACATGGGTTGACCGGATAAGTGTTCCGGATCCACGTGTTGACCAGCTGGCATACCTACTCGTGACCAATCAAGCCTACGCGTAGAATAGGTGGTTAGGCGGGCCGCGTAAAGGTCAAGCCAAGGTTTATGCGGGCCGTGTGAACCCTATTTTTCACCTATAAATAGCTTAGCTCAGGGGCTTTCATTCTGTGTCGACGAAAACTTTCAAAAACGAAATATTACTGCTCTGAAGTTGAAATTACAAATCTTAATTAGTGGGGTGCTGCTACGATACAGGGTATTAACTCAATCGCTGCTACGATTTAATGTCCGATCGATTGAAACTATCCAATGGATGTTTAAGTGCTGCCCACATTAGGGTTATGCTTTGTCATTCATCGTGAATTCGATGGATGTTTAAGTATCGCACTTTGTCATTCATTATGAGGGTTTAATCTCGTGAGTTATCGTAAATGCTGTATTAGTTACTGACCTAGTTCGTGTGCATGTTATTTAATTTAGGTTAAAAGGCTAATCAGTAGGCTAAAACTCTGCCCGCGTAAATCTGCAATGTGAGTCATTCTCTTTTTATCAAATATTTTACAATACTCCATTTTTCAAATGTTATAATTACAGGGAGTAAGTCGTGGTTATCTTAATCACTGGTTAGTGGGGTATTGTGCACATTACTAATTTTCACTGGTTAGGCTAATATATCCTAACAGTGATCGTCACTACTTGTGAAGGACCCAATAGTGGTATGACCATCGTCACGCAATGTGACACGGCGCCAGATAAAAATAAGATAGAAGCCATTGTAATCGCCCTTATGCTGTAATTGATAACTATGTGTCATTTTATTAAATTGAGTGACTCGCCAGCATTTCCCCGCTGATAAAATATTTTTAAAACATGTTTCAGGCGACCTGCTGTAAATCAAGGAAACGTGCTACGGAGCACTAACCAGCTTGAAGAGGTGGCTCAGTTAAAATGAATAAACATGTTTTAATAAATCAGAGAATTTCCTAATTAAATTCCTCTATTGTAAATTACGGTGGGTTTTATCCTAAATAATGGAATAAAATAAATTGGGCATTTTGAGTTTTAAAAGATCCTGTTAAAATTCTTCCGCTGTCGCATCATAGATACCACGGGTTCCTATCCCGCGGCTCCTGACCGGGTCAAACCGGGGCTGGGGCCGTGACAGGAAAAGGTGGTATCAGAACTACTGATTGAGCCACTGATTCAAAGCCTATTAAGTATTTCAAAATACTTAATTTTTCTATTTGCCATTCTATGATTATGTGATTATATTTTGATTATCTGTTAATTTATAGAATGGGTAAGCAAAGAATTTCGGATATCTATCTTAAACTAGATAATTCCTCAAAAGATAAGGGAAGTACATCCCAATCAAATTCCTCGAGATACTCAGTAGATACTGAGGAAGGAATATTTGTTCGAAAGGCACAATATGAGGAACCACTTTCTCCTAAGAAAAGAAGTCTTATTATTAGAAAAAGTCAAGAGAAAAGAAAGAAGTCACAACCAAAAGAAGTGAGGGTTAATCAGGAAACCCGGGAACTAGGCAATAACCCACCATGGGAAGATAAATTAGATGAAAAATGGGCGGATCTTTATATGTTAGCCACGGTAGCAGTAAATGCAAAATTTTAAATACCCAGACTCCGTACTAGCTCACATATCATCTACAACCCAGGAACCTTGTCCTTTAAATAAACCAAGTAGTCAGAGAAAATAAAATAAATTAGGATTATGCAACCCTAGTATGTTTTTATCAGTTATCCTTTGTATTAAATTAGTCACACGGTATGCAATAATACTTAAAGGTTATCTGTGAAATTTTGTTATAAAATTTTAAACTTAATATTTTTACATATATGCTAAAACAGCATGAATGAGTTATCTGGAGCCCTAGAGAATCTCAACCTCTACCCTGTGAACATAAAGTTTCCAAAGATTTTACTGGTTACTTTGCTGATGTGGAAAAACCTATAGAATTTCAAGCTCCACCTCTGGAGAAAGCAAAACCTAAGAAAAGAAGAAGATTTGTAGGCTGGAGACGTGTACGCAGAAGGAAAACCAGCAACTAGGAGAATTCCTAAGATAGAGAATCCCATGGATAAAGGAAAAGGGATAGAAATTGAGGAAGATTCAAGGCAAGCAGGGATAGAAATTGGAGAAAGTTCTAAGCAAGAGATTGGAGAAAGCTCCAAGCAAATCAAAGAAATGACATTGCAAGAAGAGCTAGATTTCATACTAGCAAGTTGTGATACCATTAGGCCTATCAATAACAACCTTTACCCTTATCCTGCTGAAACTCAAGTCCCAATAAACTTAGAACCAGCCATTCCAGACCCTCTGATCCACACCCAACCTCTAGGACAAATGGATGAGTGGTGGGCTAACGACTGGCAATTTCAAAACCTCATCAACAGCCCCTATACCTTTTTCCCTCAGTTCGACCCAGAACCTATACCAAACCCACCAATGAGTAATGAAAATTTAGCTGAACTCCGCCATTTCGGCGAGGAGTTGATGGATGCAGGGAATAGGATCCGGGAGATAGGAGGACAAATCTTCTGGAAATATGATGAGAGGGAACATCGCTTTTAAATATGCTAGCTGACAAGGGAAAAAGGGGATTATGAAACTGTGTTTGTATAAATAATAAAAACCAGTATGTGTAAAATAAACAATAAAACGGTTGTAAGATAACAGTATGTACAGAAGCATATTATAATATATAAACATAGAAGTTAAGAAATTGACAACTTTGGATGTATATTTGTTTATGTAATTATGTGCAATTAAATTGTTATATTTGGTTGTTTTTTTTTATTTATACTAATTATTTATATAAAATTTATTATCAGATGGCAAACGCTAATAATGAACCAGTTAACGAGGTTAATCAATCCAAGCACAACAATGAGGATCAATTTCTAAATAGGCAAGATATCGAAAATATCGTTGCTCAGGGAATAGCCAATGCTATTCCAGCAATCCTTGCTGCTGCTCGAAATCCAATCGAACCTCAACAAATTGTTCCTAGTAAACGAACCCAGGAAGATAATTTCAGTAATAGTGTAAATGGAGGCGTCAATCATATTAATAACAACAACGATGGGATACAAGCTCCGCTCCTTAAGAAAATGAAAGCTGCAACGCCTGGTTGCACTTACAATGAGTTTCTTGCCTGTAAACCGGCTGAATTTGCAGGCAACGAAGGAGCAACTGCTGCACCGCATTGGTTAGAGAAAACCGAAGCAGTAATTACAATAAGTAAATGTGCCGAGGACGACAAAGTCATGTACACATCACATCTTTTCAAAGAAGGGGCGCTAGAATGGTGGAATACAGTACTTCAAGCCAAAGGAAGAAATGTGGCCTATGCCATGAATTGGGAAGAATTTAAAAATCTAATGGAAAGAAAATTTTGTCCCGAATATGAGAAAGAGCAAATGGCGAATAAATTCCTAAACCATCGGATGATGGATGTAGACTGTCGAGGGTATACTTCGACATTCTTCGAATATGCGAGAGTAGTACCAACTCTGGCTTCGCCAGAACCAGTACTTATTTCCCGCTATATTTCGGGATTGATTGGCGATATCCGTAACATCGTCAAAGCTGCTAAACCCCGCACAATTGATGATGCTATGGATTTAGCCAATACATTAACCGACGAACTGGTACGGACGCGAGAAGAAAATAGGAAGAAGGAAGTGGCCCAAAAGATTACCCAAGGATTCCGTATGGGTAACCGTAACAATTTCAAAAGAAGGGGGACTGGGAAATCTTCCACTGGTCCATTTTGCAATTCTTGCAAAAGGAAGCATTCTGGAATATGCAAGGGATATTGCAATTTTTGCAAAATTCCGAGGCATAAAGAGGAAGACTGCAGGAAGAAGAAATTCACAGTTTGCTACAACTGTGGAGAAGCTGGACATATTAGGCCAGACTGCCCTAAATTAGCTAAACCAGCTGATAATAAGGCCAAACCTGCAGAAGGAACTACCAAGAAGAACGTAAGAGCCTTTCAACTGACGACTCAGGAAACCGAATTGATTCCTGATGTGATAGTTGGTACCTTCCTAGTTCACAACGTTTATGCAAAAGTATTATTTGACTCTGGTGCAAAGCAAAGTTTTATAAATACTTCATTCTGCCAAGCAATTAATTTACCCTTAACCCAACTTAGGCAAATTTTCACAGTCGAAACGGCAGACGGAAATTCTGTTAAAATAAATAAGGTTTTGCAAGGAGGAAGGATAGAACTTTTAGGCCATAAATTTTCTGCAAACCTGTTACCTACGAATTTAGCCGAATTTGATGTGGTGTTAGGAATGAATTGGTTGATAGCCAATCATGCTCGAATTCTTTGTGATAAGAATTCCATAGAAATTCATACACCCATAGGGGAATTAGTGGTGATTACAGGAGATAAGCCACGGAAACCAATGAAGTTCATTTCAGTAATGAAAATTGCTAATTATGAACAAAAGCAAGGAGTAGTGTATATGATTTCAGTAATCATTAACACTAAAGGAAAAGAACTTAAGGACATTCCAGTAGTATCAGAATACTCGGAAGTATTCCCAGAAGAACTACCTGGATTACCACCTGATAGGGAGGTAGAATTTAGAATTCATCTAATTCCTGGAACTACACCGATAGCTAAAGCACCTTATCGGTTAGCACCCACAGAAATGCTAGAATTAAAGAAACAATTAGATGAATTGTTAAATAAAGGATTTATACAACCAAGTTCATCCCCTTGGGGAGCGCCATTGTTGTTTGTAAAGAAAAAGGATGGTTCGATGCGCATGTGTATCGATTATAGAGAATTGAATAAGGTTACAATTAAGAATCGATACCCATTACCTAGGATTGATGATCTCTTTAATCAACTCCAGGGAGCTAGATACTTTTCTAAGATAGATTTACGCTCCGGATATCATCAATTAATGGTACAAGAAGAAGACATACCTAAAACTGCTTTCAGAACTAGGTATGGTCATTACGAGTTTACAGTTATGCCCTTCGGATTAACAAATGCACGTGCAGCATTTATGGACATGATGAATAGGATCTGTAAACCATACTTGGATAAATTTGTAATTGTCTTTATTGACGATATACTTATTTATTCCAAAAGTCAGGACGAGCATTGTCAGCACTTGCATGCACTCTTAACTTTGTTAAGAAGGGAGAAGTTGTACGCCAAATTCTCGAAGTGTGAATTTTGGCTACAAGAAGTGCAATTTTTAGGACATGTGGTAAATCACGAAGGCATTCACGTAGATCCTGCTAAGATAGAAGCAATTACTAAATGGAAGGTTCTGCAATCAGCAATGGAAATTAGAAGTTTTATAGGTTTAGCTGGATATTATAGAAGGTTTATTAAGGATTTTTCTAAGATAGCCGTACCATTAACTAAGCTAACCTGTAAATCAGTTAAGTTTGAATGGGGAACTAAATATGAAGAAGCCTTTAGGATTTTGAAGCAAAAGTTAACAAATGCTCCAATTCTAGCCTTACCAGAAGGAACAGAAGATTTTGAAGTGTATTGTGATGCTTCAAAGCTAGGATTAGGATGTGTGTTAATGCAACGCAAGAAGGTAATTGCGTATGCATCAAGGCAATTGAAAAAGCACGAGGAAAACTATACGACTCACGACTTAGAATTAGGAGCCATAATTTTTGCCCTTAAAATTTGGAGACATTATCTGTATGGAAGTAAGTTTACTGTCTATACAGATTATAAAAGTTTAAGGTACATTTTTGGGCAAAAAGATTTAAACATGAGGCAAAGGAGATGGATGGAAATCCTAAGTGATTACGATTGTGATATACAATATCACGAAGGAAAGGCAAATGTAGTAGCTGATGCTTTAAGTCGTAAGTATCATGAGAAACAACGACGGGTTCGTGCTCTTAGATTAAATCTACATTTAGATTTAATGGAACAACTGAAAAATGTTCAAGAAACAGCAATCAAGGACGATGCTGAAGGAATGAAAGGACGAATAAAAGACTTAGAACAAGGTAGTGATAGAATATGGAGATTCCATAAGAAACGAATTTGGGTACCTAAACAAGGAGAATTAAGAAATAAGATTTTGGAGGAAGCCCATAAATCTAGATATACCATGCATCCTGGTAACAACAAAATGTACCAAGATTTAAGAAATAATTTCTGGTGGATAGGTATGAAAAAGGATATAGCTAGATATGTTTCTAAATGTCTTACTTGTTCACAAGTTAAGGCAGAACACCAGAAACCATCAGGTTTACTTCAACAATTAGAAATGCATGTATGGAAATGGGAACTCATAACAATGGATTTTGTTACTAAGTTACCCAAAACCAGAAAAGGTAATGATGCAATTTGGGTAATTGTGGATCGATTAACCAAATCAGCTCACTTTCTACCTATGAAAGAAACCTTTAGCATGGAAAGGTTGGCAAAGCTGTATGTGGATGAAATAGTATCCTTACATGGAGTTCCACTCTCTATTGTATCGGATAGAGATAGTCGTTTCACTTCCCATTTCTGGACAAGTTTCCAGGAAGCAATGGGAACTCGACTAAATCTAAGTACTGCCTATCATCCTCAAACAGACGGACAAAGTGAAAGGACAATCCAAACTTTGGAAGACATGCTTAGAGCATGTGTGATAGATTTTGGTGGAAACTGGGACGACCACTTACCTTTAATTGAATTCTCCTATAACAATAGTTATCATTGAAGCATCGAAGCTGCCCCATTCGAAGCACTGTATGGATGAAAGTGCAGAACTCCAGTTTGTTGGGCAGAAATCGAAGAAAGTCAATTATCAGGACCAGAGATTGTGCAAGAAACTACCGACAAGTTCACTTAGGTCAAGGAAAGACTGAAGACGGCTCGAGATCGCCAAAAGAGCTATGCTGACAATCGACGCAAACCACTAGAGTTCCAAGTTGGAGACAAGGTACTTTTGAAAGTTTCTCCCTGGAAAGGAGTAGTTCGGTTCGGTAAGAAAGGAAAGCTAAGTCCAAGATACGTAGGACCATTCCCAGTGATCCAACGTATAGGACCGGTTGGTTATCGTTTACAACTACCAGAAGAGTTAGCAGGAGTACATGATGTATTCCATGTATCTAATCTCAAGAAATGTTTATCAGACGAATCAATGGTAGTACATCTCCAAGACATAGAGATAAATGAGAAATTGAAGTTCGTTGAAAAACCACTTCAAATCGAAGATCAAAAGATCAAGTTTCTTAAACACAAAAGATTGGTGCTAGTCAAGGTTAAGTGGGATTCTAGAAGAGGACCTGAGTACACTTGGGAGCTAGAATCGGAAATAAAGCGAAAGTATCCTCACTTATTTCAATAAATCTCGAGGATGAGATTTTAAATAAGGTGGGGAGGATGTAAGGACTCTTAAAAATGTCCCAATACTACTAATAAGTGAAAACCCTGACCCCTGAAACCTTACTGTACATGAAAAACCAAGAAATCCAAATTAGTGGGTTTCAGGCGGGCCGCATAAGTCTTAAGGGAAGCTTACGCGGGCCGCGTCAAACATGGGTTGACCGGATAAGTGTTCCGGATCCACGTGTTGACCAGCTGGCATACCTACTCGTGACCAATCAAGCCTACGCGTAGAATAGGTGGTTAGGCGGGCCGCGTAAAGGTCAAGCCAAGGTTTACGCGGGCCGCGTGAACCCTATTTTTCACCTATAAATAGCTTAGCTCAGGGGTTTTCATTCTGTGTCGAAGAAAACTTTCAAAAACGAAATATTACTGCTCTGAAGTTGAAATTACAAATCTTAATTAGTGGGGTGCTGCTACGATACAGGGTATTAACTCAATCGCTGCTACGATTTAATGTCTGATCGATTGAAACTATCCAATGGATGTTTAAGTGCTGCCCACATTAGGGTTATGCTTTGTCATTCATCGTGAATTCGATGGATGTTTAAGTATCGCACTTTGTCATTCATTGTGAGGGTTTAATCTCGTGAGTTATCGTAAATGCTGTATTAGTTACTGACCTAGTTCGTGTGCATGTTATTTAATTTAGGTTAAAAGGCTAATCAGTAGGCTAAAACTCTGCCCGTGTAAATCTGCAATGTGAGTCATTCACTTTTTATCAAATATTTTACAATACTCCATTTTTTAAATGTTATAATTACAGGGAGTAAGTCGTGGTTATCTTAATCACTGGCTAGTGGGGTATTGTGCACATTACTAATTTTCACTGGTTAGGCTAATATATCCTAACAGTGATCGTCACTACTTGGGGAAGGACCCAATTGTGGTATGACCATCGTCACGCAATGTGACACGGCGCCAGATAAAAATAAGATAGAAGCCATTGTAATCGCCCTTATGCTGTAATTGATAACTATGTGTCATTTTATTAAATTGAGTGACTCGCCAGCATTTCCCCGCTGATAAAATATTTTTAAAACATGTTTCAGGCGACCTGCTGTAAATCAAGGAAACGTGCTACGGAGCACTAACCAGCTAGAAGGACCCAATTGTGGTATGACCATCGTCACGCAATGTGACACGGCGCCAGATAAAAATAAGATAGAAGCCATTGTAATCGCCCTTATGCTGTAATTGATAACTATGTGTCATTTTATTAAATTGAGTGACTCGCCAGCATTTCCCCGATGATAAAATATTTTTAAAACATGTTTCAGGCGACCTGCTGTAAATCAAGGAAACGTGCTACGGAGCACTAACCAGCTTGAAGAGGTGGCTCAGTTAAAATGAATAAACATGTTTTAATAAATCAGAGAATTTCCTAATTAAATTCCTCTATTGTAAATTACGGGGTTTTATCCTAAATAATGGAATAAAATAAATTGGGCATTTTGAGTTTTAAAAGATCCTGTTAAAATTCTTCCGCTGTCGCATCATAGATACCACGGGTTCCTGTCCCGCGGCTCCTGACCGGGTCAAACCGGGGCTAGGGCCGTAACAAAACCATACAAAGATTTGACGAGTTTACATACTTTACCCTCTTGACCTGGGGCAGAGAAACCTTCAGGTTGTTCCATGTAAATCTCTTCTTCTAAATCGCCATTTAGAAATGCGGTTTTAACGTCCATTTGGTGAACTTCCAAATTTCATAAAGCCGCTATAGCAAGAACCAATCGAATCGAGGTTATGCGCATCACAGGCGAGTAGGTATCAAAGTAATCTAGACCTTCCTTTTGTCTAAATCCTTTAATCACCAACCTAGCCTTGTATTTATCAATACTTCCATCAGTTTTCATCTTCCTTTTGAATATCCACCGATATCCAAGTGGTTTGCAACCAGGTGGAAGATCTACTAACTCCCAAGTATGATTTTGCAATATAGAATCAATTTCATGCCTTATTGCTTCTTTCCATTGAGGTCCTTCTGAAGAGGAAACCACTTCGCGATATGTATTGTGCTCTCCCTCAACCATATAGCTAACGAAGTCTGGACCGAAGGATTTTTCAACCCTTGGCCTTTTACTTCGCCTACGGTCACTTTCTTCAACCTCAGGTCGTTCATGTGTCTTATCATGAACTACCTCATCAACTAGTGTAGATGAACTTTCACCTACTTCAAAATTAGGTGTTGATGACGTTACATGTGTTTGTCTTCTCAAAGTAAACACATTTTCAAAGTAGGACACAACGTTAGGATTCACCTCTATGATAGTGTTTACGTGTACATCAGGATTCTTGGACTCATGTACAAGAAAGCGATGTGCACTACTTTGATGCGCATACCTAAAAAATATGCAATCAACAGTTTTGGGTCCTATCCTAAGAGCCTTAGGAGGTGGTACAATCACCTTTTGCTAGGCACCCCCACACTTTCAAGTATTTGTATGAAGGCTTCTTCCTTTTCCATAACTCATATGGAGTTTCGTCTCTCTTTTTGAGTGGGATATTGTTCAAAAGATAATTAGCCGAGAGAATGGCTTCCCCCCACATTTCCTGGCTCACCCCAGAACTTATCAACATGGCGTTCATCATTTCTTTCAATGTATGGTTCTTTCGTTCCGCCACGCCATTTGATTGTGGAGAATAAGGAGGTGTACACTCATGTACAATGCCACTTTTTGCGCATAAATCGGCAAAAGGTGCAACATATTCGCCTCCTCGGTCGCTTCGCAAAGCTTTTATCTTCTTTTGAAGTTGATTCTCAACTTCATTTTTATACAAGATAAATTTACTTATTGCTTCATCTTTACTTTTTATTAAATATACATAGCAATATTTAGTACTATCGTCAATAAATGTGATGAAGTACTTATTTCCACCTCTTGTGGGTACCGCTTTTAAATCACAAATATCGGTGTGAATTAAATCAAGGGGTTCGGTTATTCGTTCTACCGATTTCGATGATGATCTTGTAAGTTTGGATTCAACGCAAGTTTCACATTTATAGTGTGAATCAATATGGAATGTTGGTATACAATTTAAATTGATTAAACGGCGTATTGATTTAAAATTAACGTGACCTAATCTACCATGCCATTTATTCGAATCAGAAAACTCAAGCATATAAGTAGAAGTAGTAGCAATTTTATTCATGTTCTTGACAGCCATTACATTTAATTTAAACATGCCATTTTGGGCGTAGCCCTTACCCACATACATTCCTCATTTAGTTAGTACAAATTGATCGCTCTAAAAAACTAAACGAAATCCAAACTTATTAAGCAACCATCCCGAGACTAGATTCTTGCGCAAGTCCGGGATATACAACACGTTGCTTAGAGTGAGCTCCTTCCCCGAAGTCCACTTCAAGATCACCGTTCCTTCACCCATGATGTCGGCGGTAGCTGCATTTCCCATATACAGCTTCTCTTCTCCAGAAAGCGCCTTGAAGGTGGTAAAGAGGCTTCTTTCTGCGCAAACATGACGGGTCGCGCCCGTATCAACCCACCATCCTTTTGGAGTGTTGGTCACAGTATTGACCTCATCCATCATTGCGCTTATGTCGGAAATCATTGCCACCAAAGGCATTCTGTCTTCATCCACCATGTGCGCACGCTCACGCTTTGGTTTCTTGCATTGGTTAGCCCGATGCCCCGACTCGTCACAGTTGTAACAAGTTCCTTGGAACGTTTGAGGTTTCTTTTTCACAACCCCTTTCTTCGGTCCAAGTTTGCTAGCCTTTTCTTTCTCCTTGTCCTTTTTCCCCTTACCCTTCGCGCCCTTAGAGGATTGGCCATGCTCAACCAAATTTGCGCTAGCACTAGTCTGTGCAAGGCTGCCTTTTTGGGCAATTCTATTGTCCTCTTCAATCCGAAGACGACCAATAAGGTCCTCTATAGTCATCTCCTTTCGTTTGTGTTTAAGATAATTCTTAAAATCCACCCAACAAGGAGGTAACTTCTCAATCATCGCTGCCACTTGGAACGTCTCGCTAAGTGTCATGCCTTCCGCAAGGATGTCATGTAGTATAATTTGCAATTCTTGGACTTGATTCATAACGGTCTTAGAATCAACCATTTTGAAATCCAAGAAACGGGCTACCACAAATTTCTTTGTGCCAGCATCCTCCGTTTTGTACTTTTTGTCCAAGGCATCCCAAAGATCTTTGGAAGTCTTGACATTGTAGTACACATTATACAATGCATCCGAAAGCCCGTTTAACACATAGCCTCGACAAATGAAATCCGAGTGCTTCCAAGCCTCTACCGCGCTCAGAGCCTGAGCGCTGGTCTCCCCTTCCGCAGGTTGGGGAGCGGTTTCACTTAAGAACCTCGCAAGGTTCATGGTGGTCAAGTAGAAGAACATCTTCTGTTGCCACCTCTTGAAGTGGAGACCCGAGAACTTCTCGGGTCGTTCAGCGTGATTAGCCACTGTGGACGCTCCCACAGTGGTGGCGTTCAGGGGGGGTTCCCGTCACAACATTTGTGGTGTTGTTAACGTTGACATTTTCGTTCGACATGCTGAAAAAATTAAAATTTTAAAGTTTAGTAAAAAAAATCTGATTTACGCAAAAACCAGAAGTAAACTAGTAAATTTTAATTTTACCACAAATTTACTGTTTAGGCTTCTAAGTCCAACTTTGAAGACCAAAAACAGAAATTTTTAATTTTTAGAACTTGCTGTTTGGCTTCTAAGTCCAACTTTGAAGACCAAGACATAAAGTTTTTAGCAATTTTTAGAACAAATTCTGAAGTAATCAAAAAATGTTTTCAACCAAAGTCGCTCCTTTAAAGATGAAAACACAAAAAATAATCTGTTTTTAAAACACAAACTGAGTGAAAACAAAACTAGTTTGAATCACAAACAGGATGGTTTTGATCACATGAACGGTTTTAAAAATTTGTTTTAAGATTGTAGGAACCGTTCACGTAATTAAATAAAATAAAACAAATTTTTTTGATTCGATAACAATACAGAAATAAGAAAGCTAAAATACTAGTACGAATACAACTGAAATAAATCGAAATACAAGAAAGGTGTAGAAGCAGAGTGGCTGAGGCACGTGTTCACATGCTTCCCTTAAAACAAATTCCGAGTCTCCCAGGAGTACTCGTTTTGTTTCCCAGGGTACAACAGCCAGAGCAGATGTACTGCCGGAATTGGCACAAGACCCGATGTCTACCTTGAGAGCTGCAAGAAAAAGATCAGAAATGGGAAGAAAGTTGTTTGCATAAAGCTGTTGTATCTGGTGTATTCTGCAGCTGGGTATGGAGCTGTATTTATACAGTTCCTAAGTCGAAACAGTCAAAAAAGAATTAAAGAGAGGTTTAAATTGCATTAAACGTCTTCAATGCAATTTAATACGTCATTTAATTCTCAGTCAAAGACCGTTAACTCGTCAGTTTCGAAGCTGAACTGTAACTGCACTGTTATTCAATGCTGGAAGCTTCTGCGCGCGCGCCCAAGTCAGCACGCTCATGCGCGGTGCGTCCACTTGGCTCACTGCCATGCGCATGTGCGCTAGGTCCATGCGCACCTGCTCGCGTGTGCCACGTCACCTGTGAGCCTCTACGAGCACGCCACACAGTCGCGCCGTATTGGCTCACTCTGGTGCGCCGCGCACGACACAGCAGGACCCATGCACCATGCGCAACCGCGCGCCTTCGTGCAACTTGTACCCGCGCGCGGACTGCAACGTCACGCGCCTCGAACCTGCATGCCACTTCACCACTTGGTCCTTGCAGCCTCTGTGATTCACCACGCGCACGTGGTCAAAAATACAAAGGCGGCTCTCAAGCGGCTCGCGGCGATGCGAGCGTGCGCCATCAAAGCGCCACATTACGCCTCATCGCCCACGCCGCGCGCGCGTGTGCGAGTTAGGGCACCCTTCGCGGGGACACTTAGTGTGTGCTTCCATGAAACAATAAGGATGGAGAGTTCCACCTTAAATACCCATTTAAGTTCCAACTCTCCTCCGATGTGGGACAAGGTGCTACTTTCCCTTTTGTTTCAGCATTTAATGTTTCAAACACCCAACTTTGAGCATCGATATCTCATTCATCTTAGCTCCGTTTTGGACGTGGTTTAGTTCGTTGCGAAGCTCTCCCAACATAGAACACAAACCCAAAAATAAATATATAAAACCCGCTCATTTTATTATATTTATTTCTAGTCCAAAACAGGAAAAAATCATTTTCCTATATTTGTGAAAAATGTTATTTTCACCTATTTTTCCAACAAACCTAACACTTGAAAGTCAAAGTCAACAAACCCACATGAACACCTAATCTAATATCAAATGTAAGCACTTAGATTGAAATTCGTGAATTAATAATAAAGAATTAAGATTCCACTACTTCGTTTTCGTATTATTTCACAACAATTATGCAACAAATGCAGAATATTTGATGCTTATGAACGAACAGCTAACATTAGATCCTCCACCAAACACATTCGATGTGAATGAATACCAAATCTTTAAAAAGGAGGTTGATAATGATAAGACCTCCATATTTGGATGTATACAATTAAGCATATTGGATGATGAGGGTGATTGATTTTCTCGAGTATGTATTTTAAAAGGTTTAGAGGATTTTTATATAATGACAGGACCCTACTTCTTATAATTGACAAAAACCTTCTTCCTAAATCAAAACTCACAGAATTATGCACCACCTCTAAGCATGGTTGAAAAAGTCGATAGTCGCTTTCTATTAGGTCGATCGGGGAGTTGAGAGTACTCGGCCTAGGCGGAGAGTACTTGGATATGTTAAATTATAAATAAATTAGTTTACATAATTTAAATATATGTCAGATAAAATAAATTTCTTAATATTTATAACCAAATATGTGAAAATTATATTAATTCTTTAATTTGATAAGCATAAAAATTATGTTTTATTAATTTTTAAGTCAAACACTCCCCGAGTTGACCTACTAGATCCGATTTTGGCTGAGGTTGATCGCGTTTGATCGATTCCGAGTAATTAGGCGGAGTTGAAGAAAGTCGCCTTGGCAGCTTACCTTATAGCGACTACTCGGGAGTACTCGGCCTTGGAAACCTTGTTTTACAACCATGCCTCTAAGCAGAATAAGAGGAATAAGATAATTACTGTCATTCTAAGTTTTACTAGTCCTCAAATATAAAGAAGAGATCATGAATAAAAAAAATGAGTCCTCACTTTTAGAGGGTGTTTCTTGAAAAAACTTTTTCTCCTCTTATGTATGCATCACGCAGACCACACGCAGACGTTTGAGTCTGCATAGTGTTTGTTTTCTCGAAGACATATCATATAAAAAGGTCAATCTGACCTCTTTTGGGTGCAGATATGGACTACCCTCTTCTAACATCTTCTACATATTTTCCTAATATCACAAAACACACGTCTTCAAGAAAACCCTAACCCCTCCTCCACACCTTTCCTCCACCACCCTCCTTCTTCCCTGCCACCGCCACCACCTCTCCTCCCACACCACCGCCGCCACCACCTCTCCTCCCACACCCCTGTCGCGTCGCCGCCACCACCTCTCCTCCCCCAGACCGCCACAGCCACCACCTCTCCTCCCACCCCCCCGTCGCGCTGCCGCCGTTCATCTCCTCCCCCAAACCGCCGCTTCCGTCGTTCATCTCCTTTCCCCCTTCACATGTCCATTTTTTTTAATCTTTTATTCTTTTTTATTTTTTTTAATTGTTAGGGTTGAGTATCCAAAATTGAAGATCTAACTTATGTCACTCTAATCTTTTGGTATAGATTCGGGGATTAAATACTGTCATCGATATGACAAACTGAGATTTGTTTTTGAATCTGAATTGTTCGATGGTTTTTTGTGTAAGCAGAAAATCTGAATTGTTCTATGGTTGTTTGTGTAAGCAAGAAACCTATTACTTGTTAGAGATACTTTGGATTACGATGGTTCATTTGTGGCTGGTTCATCTGTTATGGTTTTCTGATTTTTAAGAAATATGAGGTTTCCGATTATTGTATTGTTTTGTATCCCAGACAATATGTTTTGTCCTGGTTTAGCCCCTAGTATGTATGTATGTATGTATGTATGTATGTATGTATGTATGTATGTATGTATGTATGTATGTATGTATGTATGTATGTATGTATGTATGTATGTATGTATGTATGTATGTATGTATGTATGTATGTATGTATGTATGTATGTATGTATGTATATATGTGTGTGTGGGTGTAGGGTAGATTAGGGCAACTCTTGAGGAATCTTTCTAGAGAGCCTCCTTAGTGAGCTCTGTGCATTTTCTAGAGAGAGACTATGTGTTAGAGAGAAAAAGCTGGGGTTTAGATCTTTGTGATCTAAACTAGCTTGCAGAAGATAATGTTTACTCGTTCGGTATGTAATCTGTGTTGATTGTAATGAAATGAATGAGTTTCTCCTACATCTTCTACTCCATCTTCTATGTTTATGTTGTTTCACGTCTTGTTCAAGTGCAATGTTGATGTTCGTCATCAGGTTTCACAGTGGTATCAGAGCGTGGTTACCGATTCGGAATGGTCTAACCACCTTTCGAATCACCATTGCTCTTCATTTGGGGTTTGCTTCCGCCAAACATCATGTATACGTGAATTTTCTACAGAAAAATTTAAGAAAATTGGGTGATTTTGGTTCAGATATGAAGAAATTCCAGCTGTCTTTGGAGAAGAAATGATGGGTTTTTGTTCGATCAGGGTTTTGATCCATTTTGGCTCTATCCGGATTTTTGTAAGTTGTTAGATGTACCAAGTTGCTGTATTCCAAGTTTATCTGTGACTTTTATGTGAAGTCACGTATTGGTAGATAACCCAGAAGATGATCCACAAATCCGGACTAGACTCTTTGTCTGGGTTTATTTCATGTCCGAATTAGAGAGATATAGTTGTTTTTTCTGTTAGAATTTGAAGTTTAGCTTAGTCCGAATTTACTAATGCACTATTCATTCCGAATTTGTTTGGAGTTCCTTGTTCGAATTTGTGAATTTACCATTGGGTGTCCGAGTTTAGTTTGATTAAACCATTCTGAATTTAGTATTCAAGTTAATTATTCCGAATATATTTGTTAAATTCGGAAAATATAAGGTAAATTCGGATAATATAAGTTAAATTCAGAATTTTTAACTTAAGTTCGGAATAAGTTTGCCAAATTCGGAATAATGTTGCTAAATTCGAACTATACATGCTTAAATTCGGACTTGGGGAGTAAAAAAATAAAAAATTTGTCCGAATTTCTTGAATAAATCCGTAATTTATTTGTTAAATTCGGAATTTGTTTGTTAAATTCAGAATCTATTTAAATTCGAAGTAAAAAAAACTTCTGAATTTGTTAGGTATAGGGAATTTCTAATTTATGGGTTATATTTGGAATATTTGAGTTCAATTCGGTTACTAGATTCTCGGTGTTCGGATTTGGTCGGTAGTAGAGTTTTGGGACGATTTGGGACTTTTAACAGGAATTCGAGGAGAAACGAAGTTTAAGTGGCTTGGACTTTGAAAGTTTACAAAGAAAGGGGGGGAGCAAAAATTTAAATTATCTTATTTTCATTGTAAATTTCTAAAGGCTCGTGGTGCGACAGTCAAACAAGTTTGTGTTTACAATCTTGAGATTAAATGAAGTTTAATCTCGCCTGTGAAGAAAAGTTTAAAACATGATACAGTTTAGAGCTAGTGTGTGACTAAGTTTTGTCAAGTTTGTTCGAGGTTTGATCAAGTGTTAACGTGATGAAGCTAATTGTTTGTTTGACACCTAGTCGAAGATTGAGCCTTTATCATATGTCGGTTAAAGTAGAGAAGATTAGTCTTCTTGGTCTCTTTTCCAAATTGGTGACTAGTTAGATTCTGGAAATAATTAGGAGGTTGTTACATTGAGGGGGAGATCGAAGACAAAAGTCATCGGGGGTAATTGGTGGATTCGTGAAGATACAAGATTGGATCTTGAAGATTCGAGATGAAATGATTTCAGACACTCGGTTGAAGACTTTGATCAAGATGGTGGATTTACATTTTCGGAGTTTGGTTTGTTATTAACTCATCAAACCAAACTTCATGTCTTTACGGAATTTGAAGTGTTCGATGTTGGGCGTTGGAAATCCGATGTTTCGTTCTTCTACTAGTTAAGTTTGAAGATTAATGTATCGAGTGATGTTCTTACATGAGGAATGTAGAATGGTTCGCTTTAACTTGATTCGAGAGTAGTTTGAGGGGAAGGATCGACAGTCCTTGACGTTGGATTCTTCGAGTTTTTCAAAGCGGCCATTTAAGTGATCGTCTGCATGTTTTTTATTAGAAGGGTTGAAGATCGCTGTGCTCTGCCAGAAAGATCAAGTCTTAGCCAAATTTGAAAGCAGACATGATATCATCAGCTAAGGGGGAGTCTGTAAGTGTAGTATCCGGTGACTAAAGATATCAATGTCAAACAGAACTGATAGCAACAGTTAAGGGGGAGTCTGTAAGGTCAGTTCCTACCGGGTAACTGGCCTTTATCAGTTCTGGTCAACCAAAGCAGAAGTCCAAGTCAAAGTCAAAGATAATGAAGATCAACATGAGTTCCGGATTATCAAGAGTTCCGGATTAGTAGAAGTCTCGGATTATTAGGCGTTCTGGACTACTTCTTTTGTTCTGGGTTATCTGGTATTCCGTGTTAATGTTTCGGATTACTTAGTGTATGTTATTGTTCCAGAAATATGTGGTTCCGGATTATTGTATTATTTTGTATTCCGGACAATGTGTTTTGTCCAGGTTTAGGCCCTAGTCTCTATATATATGTGTGTGTTTATAGGGTAGATTAAGGCAACTCTTGAGGAATCTTTCTAGAGAGCCTCCTTGGTGAACTCTGTGCATTTTCTTGAGAGAGAGAGACTATGTGTTAGAGAGACAAAGCTAGAGTTTAGATCTTTGTGATCTAAACCAACTTGTAGAAGATAATATATACTCTTTCGCTATGTAATCTGGGTTGGTTGAAATGAAATGAATGAGTTTCTCCTACATCCTCTTCTCCATCTTCTATGTTTATTTTGTTTCACGTCTTGTTCAAGTGCAACGTTGATGTTCGCCATCGATCCTGTGCTTTCACACCTAGGTACTAGAAATCCTACCCCGTTCTTTGCCCCATCAAATCCCGAATACACTAACTTGTACCCGTTACACACATCCCTTTATGCCCATTCCAGCTAGTCTCTTGGAGGCATGCTATCCCTACCCTATGTCTTTTGAGTGCATCTACCACCTATAGCAATTTACTACTAAGAGTTCCTACATTCAAAGAGGCAATCCACAAACTATATCCTCTTCCCCTTCCCTTCCCTTGCCTACACCTCTCATTCTTGGACACAATCTCAAGGAAACATCATGACTCCTATTGTCTATGCTTGCCACAAATCACCAAATAAAACCAACTATAACAACTATAGCAATAAGCCCACAACCACACTATGCAAAAGCACACTATAATAAATAGTGTAACAATGGATGTACTATGTTTATCAGAATATGTATGGATATTATTTTTAAAATACAAACATATGATGATTTTTTTACTAAAAAAATTACTAGAATGGTTATAAAACTATGTATATCTCGCTTGAATCTGTTCACAAGTCGGGGAGCCGTCACCGGAAAACGCCTAACTCACATTAATCTCTTCACAAGACACCAACTGATACGTGGTTAAAAACCTGGTACTTGTTTGTGTTTAAGTTGCAATTCTATGCGAATTTGGATTCCGAATGGTCTACTTTGATATGGTTTGCGTTTTGCAGGTCTAGCAAAGTTTATGGAACATTACGGGAGCCTTACGGGATCTCGGGTTGAAGGTAGGAAGCATCAGGTGGAAAAAAATAGAGCAACGAAGTATGTTGAAGGTGTATGGCATCGGCTACAGGCTACCCCATGTTTTCGACGCCTTATTCTCGGCCTCAGAAGGACGTAGACAGAAGGATATGTCGTCGGCTTGCTGAGTTGCATGCCGAGACTATAAGTCAGCGTCCATCATCGCCATAGTCCGGAAAAACGGGATTTTGGCTTGGTTTTGATGGGGGCACGTGAAGAAAAAGGGGGTTATAGAATATAGAATCTATCTATCTCCCTCCATGCGACCTAACATCGATCCATCATCCATCATTATCATTTTTCTTAATTTTCAATCATACAATCCATCAAAAACATTATCACCAATCTTCCATAACACCAATCATCAACAATCATCCCACCGTCAATTCTCCAATCATTGAGATAATATCATCTCATCATTAACAAAACCCTACTCCAACCATCATCACCAATATCAAGATTCAAGATTCGATGGCTCGTTCATGGTATACAACATCCTGTGACCAAGCTTCGCGTACCGTGAGTGGCTAGTCTCCTAGGGTTTAACCCTGGTGTAAACTTTGTATGATTCTAGGCTTTTAACAAATGTTTTGAGATTTGATTTATGACTAGTTGTGATTAAATATTTGAAGCTTATATCAATTGTCTTGCATTTGTATTGAATTCATAAATTGTCGAGTGAGTTATGAATTCGACTTTGTGAAATGAATATGTGCACTTATGCTTTGCTATAGGTTAGGATCTATGGATTCTTGGTAACGAAGTGCATATTTGTATGTTCTTCGTAACGTTGAAAGCTATCGACACCTAAGCCACGTAACACTAAATGCATTAATAATCAAGTGCAACTAAATTAAGTCTAAACGTGTAGGAACCCTAGCTCTTGCATCGTCAAACCGGGTGTGAACCCTTTTTCAAATCATAATTTCAATCAAGTAATCAGATTTTCATTTTCAGAAACAAACCATCGTTTTCATAGCTAGTAGTAATTTGTCAATTTAATCCAATACTCTTTCAAAACCCAACAAACAAACAAAGAAATCAAAATAGCAAGCTTCATAGAGTTGTTCCATTTTAATAATCATACGAATCCTGACACAGACCATAGACTCTTCGTGGTTTGACACTCTTGTTGCCACTAGCTATTAGTTTGAGGTAATTAGGATATTATAAATATTATCTTTGACCACGACACGGCACTCCAATCAAATTTTGGCGCTATTCTCGGGGAGTTCGTGCGCTTTGTGTCTAGATTGGTATATTATTTGTGTGATTATCTGTTTAAAGTGCTTTGATTATCTTTGCTTTACCCTCCTCCTTGTTACGCGGGTGTGTTATTTGTGCAGATTACAGGTAGTGCATGCGTACGAGGACATCCAGAAGAACCTCCCCATTAGCGTTCAAACCGGAGATTGAGCGGTTAGTAAGGAGAAACCTAGCCAACTGGTTAGAGGCAACACTTACCCCTAACCCATCCACCCAACCTTCACAACACACCCTCCTTTGGAACCGCCCAAATAAACCTCAAAACCAAAACCAACACCAAGAATACCCACTTGAAAACCGAAACCGAAACCAAACCCCAACCCAAAACCAAAACCAAAACCATAACCGAAATCAAAACCGGAACATCTAGTCGGGTGGTAGCAACAACCAACGAGCACCAACCCCGCCTCATCCTAACCGTCCTCAAGACCAACCCAAAATCAATGCCAAGAGTACTCGCTTGAAAACCAACAAATCTCACCTAATCCCAATAATTGTAATGTTAACTTAAACCATGGAACCGCTCCAAATCGTGGTAATCTCGTTGGTGAGCAACAAATTCTCAACATCGATGAGTTGAGGAATAATATTGACGATGATGAACCATATACCATTTTGGGTTATCAATCACCGGAGCGGGTTAGTATGCATAACGATCATTCGGTTGAAGATGAGAACTACGACTATTGGGACAACAGGTATAAAGACAATGGATATGGTGGTTATGAGTACAACGTGAACTTCTACAATGGTGGAGGTTTTGTAGAAGATAATGGCTACCAAAATGCCAACTTTGAGCATGGGGATGAAGAGTGGGGATATGGGTATGCCCACAATGACGATTATGGTAATGACCGCCAACCACAACAAAATATTCAAAGGAACCAGAACAACGTTAACAACAACACTTTTAACCGAAACCAGATTCCTCAATTCGGGGGGGGGGGGTAACCAAAGAGTGAATCATGGGCCACCGGTACATCAAGAAGTCAACGGTCCACAAAGAAAACGACCTCAACAACAACACCAATTTTAACAACCTTGAGGTGTAAATGGTCGTTTTAGACCATTGATATTCGATAGTGATTCACCCATTGTTCCACCACCAGTAGGAAGGCGTTCGTTTAATTATAGGTAATGTGATGAATATGGTTAATAAAACTAACCTAATCTACACACTCTAGTTTTAAATTTATAAACTAAGACTCTTTAATTGCTAGACCACTGACAGGCAAGTGTACCTATCGTACGTAGTAAAGCCTAATGAAATCCGAGGATCGAACCCATGAGACACAAGCGACACGAACTAGACCCTGACTCTCCTAAATACTTAACTGGTTTAATTTGTATTTTATGGTAAATAAACTCAAAACTCGAACAAACAGACAACTACGGATCACAAAGTCGGATATCAAGATAGGAAAGGCAACTACCTAGGCATCGAATCCTACTTATGAAGCGGAAGTGCAAGGAGTAACTTACTAACTCTCACTACGACACAAATAAGCAGGGATCTAAGACATACTAGGCAAGGATCTTCCCCCGGTTTCACCTTTACCTGACACCTAAGATCTAGACAAATCTGACTACATATCACCTCTCGGTTCAACAATAGGAAGAATACTAACCATCTCTATACTCCCAATCAATGCTCATCTGGATTCGTCGACAAAACCATAAAACAAGTTACAAGTACAAAGCAAGTAACTGTAGTAAGCATCCAAACCTGAAAGACATTCATTAAGACTCTTATGGAACATTAAAAGATCGAAAATTAGTGGTAAGCATGCATACACATCATAGAAAAAATCCCCAAGTCTTTAGTTTAACGTTAAACCTAAAAAAATATCCAAAAACCGAAATAATTATCAATTCAATCAATCATCATCTTAAACCTAGGCAGGTACTAGTTTTTTAGTTAAACATAGTACAAGAAATCAGACAAAACATAGTCATAAAGCAATAACGAATCATGGTGATAATGTTCAAACACGAAGTAAAAGAATTATACAGCTAATACTCGCAATCCTCGATCCGTAGCTTCAATCTTTGATCCCTGGTCTTCTTCTTCTTAAAAACCGAGCGTAAATACGCCCCTTAGCTATTGGAAATCGTCCAGAACAAGTCTCCCCTCGAAGTATGGCTGAAATAGGTTTAAAACCTAATTTTTTATGATCTGGGCACCCCATACGAACCATATGGCTTCTGCCTTGTGGTCCGTAAAGGCTTCCTTATTTTTTTAACCGCCATAGCCTTACGGACCAGAAGGCTTTGGCCTTACTGTTTGTAAAGGGTCTAGGAAAGCACATATTCGGATTCTCCTCGTTGAGCTACCCCAAATTTATGTATTATACGTCACGTAACTCATTTTCTGACTCAAGATATGGCCATTTTAAGTTTAGAGTCTTTTTTGCCGCACTGTTTCACTCATGTTTTCCTCGTGTGCTCGTTTCTTCATGTGTTTGACTCAATTTCCATTCCTTTTACATAAGAGCACCTTCAAAACATCAATATACCAAGTACAATCTATAAATGACCAAAACGACTAAAAATATTGAAAACATATATGAAATACAAGGGAAAATGGAGTGTTTTGCAACACATCAAATTTTCCCACACTTGAAACTTTTTCGTCCCTAGAAAAGAATTACACAGTGGAATCATAATCAGGTTAATTTGGTTTCAAAACATAAGGTTACTTAATTAGATATTATTACACATTGACAATGATTGTAGGTAAATTTATCCTTTTAAACCCAACCACCAATTTCCAGGCGCCTAATCATGATTATTTAATTTCAATGATTCACTCCTCTATGGGTCTCACACTAAGGAAGCCACAACTCCACCTAATATCGCCTCAAGTTTATAAGGTAAACGGATTTTCCTACCACTTTATGTAAAAACCAATAATATTTAAAGTCAAAATTTTAGATGGACAATGGATTAAATTTATGACCTTTAGCCATATTTTTTTTTTTAACTCAGAGGGAATTATCACGAAGTCGCTATCCCAGTGGGAAACACCATGAGCCTCACATTTTTTTCTTACATAGAGGGTGTTATCACCAAGTCATTATCCCAGTGGGATACACCATAGGCTTCAAGTATATAATTTTAGCTCAACAAATGAAAGTATAGAATTTTTTAGGCACCACTAGATCCGAATTTTGGTTCAATCTATCAATTATCTCATATATATAATATTGAAAACCAAAAACCCAATTTTACCTATCATTTTCCATTTAATTGCAAACTTCTCATTCAGGACACTTTTCATTTTTTTATATTTTTAATTAATTTTTTCGGCTCAAATTTACTTAAAAAGACGTAGTTTCCAATCCCCACACTTAAATTAAACATTGTCCTCAATATGAATGGAAAACACACTAAAAGTGAGAAATAAAATTGTCTTAAAACTGTACAAAAAGGAACAAACTCGCCTGGTAGCAAAAATCTTCAAATGCCAATCCAAGCGAGCATAGATGTATAGCATTCCATTCGTAGTTGTTTAAAAAAATGGTACACTTGGTTTGCCTCTACATCATGATAACAGCTCCAAAATCCCCACCCGGATGGAGATCGAGTACGGACGGGTCAAACAAACCTGCATAAGTCATAACAAACAAACCTAGGCATAATATCGACTCAAAGAAATTACGAATAATAATAAACCGACTCATGATACAAACTCTACAACTCAGGTGTTAACCCGAGTAGCCTCCTCACACTTGAACTCAATCATGAGGCTTCACCTTTATTGAACCCCTATCCAACCCGTTTAACTTTAATTGATCATCATTGCTTATTAAAAACAAATGATGAAACTACAAAATATCTGAAGACATGTAAACGGGTCGGACCACCAAAATTTAAATTTACCTGGACCAAACCTAATACGTGATATATAGTGAGGATGGTGGTTGTCTCTGCACTTCAATGTTCCATTATGCTTCCTTTTGTACCATCTTTGAACCCTCAGACTATGTTGATCCAAGCTTCTATGTGCCTTCTCCCGTGTTAGTAACTGTGGTAGTGATCCATCTTTTAACCTCTCCATAGGCCAACCATCAAATTCCTTAGCCACTTCATTTTCTTCTTCGTTTGGTGCTTGCTTGATCTCCATTGTTGGTTTCTACACAAGTAAAGTCTCTAAATTAACAATATCATCAACAGGGTCAAATTCTTCTTCTTCTTCTTCTTCTTAAAAAATTGGAAAACCTAATAACTCATCACCAAACTCATATTCCCAAGATGGTCTAAGCCCTTCATTCTCATCCTCAATTTTTTTCAAATGGATCTTCTTCAACTTCTTCACTCTAGGTTGTGGTGTAGTCAGGCACCTCCAACTCTGCCTCTTCTACTACCCTCTCATCATCATCACTTTAAAAGTCAGCATCGATATTCCATTGCATGGGACCCCAATGGCTGGAATTAAAAACTTGTTGAATAGGATGTAGGACTGTTTCATCCATTAACGTCTCTCGTTCTACACATGATAATTCTACATCACTGGGAAGCTCTTCTTCAAACTCTACTTCCTCAACTTCTTCTTCTACTTCAGACATCCACTGATTTAGATCCCTATAATCCTCATAATATATACGTTGTTTAACCGGAGGTCGGACTTCAATGACCATTATCGTCTTCGGTTCATGAGTGTGATCCTCGTCTTCCTCACACAAGGGCTCAAAGTGTGATTCCTGCACTACATCCTCCTCACAAGACAAGGGTAAATCCGATTCATGAAAATTACAATAATTAAAAGTAGAATGTAATATGTACCTGGCGGTGGAATCTCAATGCACGTTTCTCCCCTCGAATCTGATATTGTGTAATTCATCTCACCATCAGCCGTTTGATACCCTAAATAATTTCCTTCCCCATCATACATGTAACGGCCTTGGCTTTTCAAGCTCTGTGATTTTGAACTATCAAGTACAACTTGAATCTCCCGATCTCGTTCCTCCTTAGCAGCTTTAACCCAGTCAAATAATTCCTCTGTTGTTCGTTCCGGTTGCCAATTCCAAGACTGATTTAACTGTGGCACATAAGGATTAGCATAGAAATCAATACAACACCCCGATCTATTTTTAAAAAAAAATTGGTGCAATGGGGCCCTCCACATATCAAACACATGATAAAAATATATAAAATTAAACTAACTAATAAAAATATTTACGAAACGACTCGACACACTACTACTAGACACAAACCCTAAGACTCAAACTACAAATACGACCAATTAAACAAATAAGATCAGTCAAAGCTAATAACGCAATCGCCTAAGTGTCCCGGGCAACAACGTCAAAAACTTGATTTGCTGAATATGGCCTATAAAAACTAACCTAATCTAGACACCCTAGTTTTAAATTTTTAAACTAAGACTCTCAAAATGCTAGACCACTAACAGACAAGTGTACCTATCGTACGTATTAAAGCCTAATGAAGTCCGAGTATCGAACCCACTGAACTAGACCCTGACTCTCCCAAATACTTAACTGGTTTAATTTGTGTTTTATGGTAAATAAACTCAGAACTCTAACAAACAGGCAACTAAGGATCACAAAGTTGGATATCAGGATAGGTAAGGCAACTACCTAGTCATCGAATCCTATTGATGAAGTGGAAACTGTCTCGCTTATGGGAACTATGTCAGAACCAGGATATAATGATTGTCTACCCTTAACTAACCTTATGCATCCCCAAGTTATCGACCAGACCTACAAGAAACCCTAAAAGTGTATAAACTCACTGGATGATCTGATTAACTCTCGTCTCTAACTAGACTAAAGTACTCGCTAGATTGACTTAGATTTCTCACTTCCCAATCTCAATTCACTAAGTGCAAACAGTAACTTACTAACTCTCACTACGACACATTTCTCACTTCCTCTCCGTTTCACCTTTACCTGACACCTAAGATCTTGACAAATCTGACTACCTATCACCTTTGGGTCTCAAGAATAGGTAGAACACTAACCACCTCTAAACTCCCAATCAATGCTCCTTTGGATGCTCCTATGGACTCGTCGACGAAACTAGAAAAAAAGTTACAAGCACAAAGCAAATAACCCTAATAAGCATCCAACCATGAAATACATTCGCTGAGACTCTTATGGAACACTAAAAGATTACAAATTAGTGGTAAGCATGCATACACATCATAGCAATAATCACCAAGTCTCTACTTTAATGTTAATCCGACAAAAATATCCAAAAACCAAAACAATTCTAAAATTCAATCAATCAACTTAAACCAAGGTAGCTACTTGTGTTTTAGCTAAATGTAGTATAAGAAATTAGCAAAAACATCGTCTAAAAGCAATAACGAATCACGGAGATAATGTTCAGAAACACCAAGAAGTAAAAGAATTATGGAACCAATACTCGCAATCCTTGATCTGTAGCTTCAATATTTTATCCCTGGTTTTCTTCTCCTTCAAAACCGAGCCTAAAATCGCCCCTTAGCTGCTGGAAATCGTCCATAATGAGTCTCCCCTCGAACTATGGCTGAAACTGGTTTAAAACCTATTTTTTTACGATCTAGGGCTTGAACTATGGGTGAAATTGGTTTAAAACCTTTTTTTACGACCTAGGCACCCCTTATGGACCGTATGGCTTCCGCTTTGTGATTCGTAAGGGCTTCCTCTTCTTTTTTTTAACCACCATAGCCTTATGGACTGTAAGGTTTTGGCCTGTGGGGTTTAGAAAACCATATATATTGATTCTTGTCATCGAGTTATCCCAAATTCATATATTATACGTCCCGTAACTCATTTCTAACTGATAATATGATCGTTTTAAATTTAGAGTCTTTTCTGCCACTCTGTTTCACTCAGTTTTTACTTGTGTGATCGTTTTTTCATGTGTGTGACTCGATTTCCGCTCCTTCTACACATGAACACCTGCAAAAATTCAATCTACTAAATACAATCTATAAATGACCAAAACGACTCAAAAACTATTGAAAACATATACGGAATACAAGGGAAAATTAGAGTGTTTTGCAACACATCAGCAAGCCCAACTACATCAACATTCTACCTCACCTCTATGATCCAGGGGAGCCTATTATGTGAGTTCTATCCTTTCAGATGAACTTCCACCCAACCTCCAAGATCCGAAGGCGCCTATTATTTCGATCCCCCAAACTACCCCGTGGGATTGTCACGGATGTGATAGTGAAAGTTGAGAATTTTTACTATCCGGTGGACTTACTTGTGTTGGACTATGTCACTTTGGACCAGACCAAACAACCTACGGTTACTCGAGGTCGACCGTTTTTGGCAGCTTTGAATGCCAAAATATATTTCAAAATGGGTACGGTTGATATGACCTTTGGTAACCGTCAGTTCAGACTTAATGTTTTTTTCGGGATTGACGAATCCTCTTGTCGACGATGAATGCTATTTGGCGGACATTGTTGACGCGTGTATACCTCTATGCGACACAATTGTCGATGAGGAGAACACAATAGAGGAGTGCTTTATGTTTGATAGGTCACAGCTTGAGACGAGTAGGAGCATGGATGAGGAGGTGAAGAAGCTAGAGGTGCTAGCGATAAAGGAGGGAAGACCTTTGTGGACTCACCAAGTGGAGAGTCTATCAAAAAATATTAACACCAAGTTGAAGTTGTCCTTGGTGGAACTTGCTACGGTAGAGTTGAAGGTGTTTCCAAAGCATCTCAAGTATGCTTATGTTGGTGAGGGCAACGCACTTCCGGTCATCATTGTGTCTAACTTGACCGGGGAACAGGAAGAGAAGTTGATGGAAGTATTGGTTACCAATAGGGTGGCTATTGGGTGGACCATTGCTGATTTGAAGGGCATAAGTCCTTCGGTGGTGATGCACAAGATCATCCCAGACAAGAAGATCACCCCCGCACACGATGCACATTGACGGTTAAATCCGAACAAGCGGGAGGTGGTGAAGAAAGAAGTGCTGAATTGGCTAGATGCGGGTATTATTTACCCCATCGTGGATAGCCAATGGGTGAGCCCAACATAAACCGTCAACAAGAAGGCATGTATTGAAGTCGTTACAAACGACTCAGGTGAGGAGGTAGCCACTCGTAACCGGGTGGCAGATTTGTGTTGATTATAGGAAGTTGAATTATACAAATTCTAAAGATCATTTTCTTTTACCCTTCATTGACCAAATTGTAGAAAAATTAGCAGGTCAAAAATTTTATTGTTTCTTGGATGGTTATTCCGGTTACAATCTAATTTCTATTCATCTGGAAGATCAACGAAAGACTACTTTTACTTGTCCCTATGGCAGATTCACATTTAGGCGAATGCCATTTGGATTATGTAATGCCCCCACCACTTTTCAAAGGTGTATGATGAGTATCTTTTCAGATATGGTAGGGGAGTCTTTGTAGATTTTCATGGATAATTTCTGTCACACCCCCAAAATACCACATGCGGAAACACCGCAGGATGTGTGACGTACCAGGATCCAAGCCACCAATCACATTGAACTAATAATAAATATTTAAATAAAACATTCGATTCATTTCGTAATATAATTCCAAGTCATAAGTTAAAACCAAAGTAAACGTTCAGCGGAAGCATAAGATTATTCGTTGTTCAAGTGTTTCAAAACAATGTACTAAATCAAGAATAAATATCCAAGAGTTGTGACCCATGACTAATCCAGCACTCCCAGATAGCAAGTTCCATGTCCAAGAATCTAACGACCTGCAAGCATGAGGACAAGTGTGTCAGACGACGCTGGTGAGTTCAAAGTTTGTTAACCCGTTTTAGTTACCAGTTATAAGTATAAAACATTTCAACGATTTGATGTTGTGAATAACTCGATTACCGCAGATGGCTCCAGATTATTTGCCCTATTCCCCAAAGCCTCTATCAAAGAAATGGTCAAGATTGGGGTCATTAGTTCACTCCCGACCTCCTCGGTGCGGTGTGAGGGTGCCAAACCTAAATAGCGCTATTAACTAATACCCCGTTGCCTTCCCGGCAACAATAGGTAGAAGGGACTTAAGTGATGGATATGAGTGTATTAACCAACATCCCAATAACCCGACATTCCTCCCCGGAACGTTTACCAGATGTCCCTCCCCGGGACGCATGCTTGGAAAAAGAGCAGTGAACTCACCTTAGATTTGCTCGGTATTTAACAAGTTACCCATTCCAGTTAATCTACCAACCCTACCGTGGTTACCAAGTGAAGTCAGTTTCATAATCGCTTATGTCACGCATTTTCACAGTTCACAGTTACATAAAAGATCACCATATTTCACATAATAGTTATCCAATTCACATAAGTCCACAGCTCGTATGCTTACTACATAATAACGTTCAACAGATGACTTTGTTGCTCACATTAGTCAAGTCCAAAACCTTATTTACAGTTAATATTATAACCATGCAACACACACTCGATTCAATATCACAAACAAACATAACTACACAGCGAAGTACCCAGCATGGCGAAAGTCTCCTTTTTCGTCAAGTCTGATCGTGATGAAAGATCCAGGTGATTCGTCGGGCTCAAGTCGACGAAAATCATCTTTCGTCATGGGGGAAGGTCGACGAAAAACCAATGAGGTTCATCATGCTTCCGTCGACGAAGAACTATCCTTCATCGACCCAAGTGTTTCGTCGAGTGATGCTTCATCGCCGTCCCTAACAGATGATTACAACCCTTAATTCAAACGATAATCGTTCCTAACATGTTAACAGTCCCCAAGTCAGATCAGCCACCCTTTTCTAATAATGATTCAAAACCCTAATTATGACAATCATGCCCATTTAACAGTTTATTCAAAACGTACAGGTACAGGGTTTCACAAAACTAGTTAACACTTAATCATCACCATTAATCAAGCAACACATCAGAGGATTACGAAATCAAGATTACATATAAATCATCATCGACGAACCATCATGAATGAGCACCCTAATCATATGCCTGTAGATGAACCCTAGTTTCACCAGCAATCACAACATCAATATCCTAACAACGCTGAATACTAACCGTGAGAGTGGATAGATTGCTTTGATCGATGCACAATGACTTCAAGATTACAAGAACAGCCGACGAGAGGGAGGGGAGCAAGGTAGGGTTTCGTCAGTTATCACTTTACGTACATACAGGTGAGAACTAGGTAAATATAACCGGCTCATAACTGGACCTTACTTGGGCCGAAGGCCCATACAACGAAATACCCTCCCGGTGAATCAAGATGATGGCGAAACACCCAGGTTTCGTCGAGTACGGTTTGTGGAGAAACACTAGTGTTTCGTCGTGTGTGGTTTTAATTTGTAAACAGTTTAATAGTTTATATTAAGTTTAGATTAACTATCCAACCCATAATGCAACACATACGCAAACAAATTACAAAAACAGAGTTTGTAACAAGTAACGTGTCGAGGAAAGACCTTGAAAACTTGGGTTGTCACATCATCCCCAACTTGAAAGAAATTTCGTCCCGAAATTTAATAAGCAATCCACAAGTGCACGGCGTCAAGTCAGGATGACTGTGTAGACTGTGTATTTTCCGCGGGTGCCACATCATCCCCAACTTGAATAGGAATTTCGTCCCGAAATTCACTAGTTATGCCAGACTTAGATTTGCCAGACTTGGACTTGTCATCTAGGAATAAATGTGGGTACTTGAGCTTCATCTGGTCCTCGCGTTCCCATGTGAACTCCGGTCCCCGTCAGGAGTTCCAATGAACCCTCACGATCGGAATTCGACTATGCTTACGGACCTTGACCTCCCGGTCCATAATTTCTATTGGTTTTTCGACAAACTGCAACTTGTCGTCGATTTTCAGCTCTTGAAACGGTACCACAAGTGTTTCATCAGACAAGCACTTCTTTAACTAGGAGACATGGAAGACATCATGGACGTTACCCAACTCAGCAGGTAACTCCAACTTATAGGCCACTTTACCAATTCGCTCCAGAATTTTAAATGGCCCAACATAACGAGGGTTAAGCTTGCCGCGTTTTCCAAAACGCACCACACCCTTCCAGGGTGAGACCTTCAACATAACACGATCACCAACTACGAATTCCAAAGGCTTCCAACGCTTGTCAGTGTAGCTTTTCTGACGGTCGCGCGCTGCTGCCATACGGTTCCTGATCTGGACAATCTTTTCTGAAGTTTCAAATACAAGCTCCAGACCTGTGATCTGACTGTCACCCACCTCGGCCCAACAAAGAGGTGAACGACATTTTCGTCCGTACAATGCTTCGAATGGAGCTGCCTAGATACTGGTATGGTAGCTATTGTTATAAGAAAACTCAATCAAAGGTAAGTGTTTCTCCCAACCCTTGCCAAAATCAATCACGCACGCTCTCAGCATGTCTTCAAGTGTCTAGATGGTTTGCTCACTTTGACTATCCGTCTGTGGGTGATAAGCAGTGCTCATGTCGAGACGCGAGCCGAACGACTTGTGCATCGACTGCCACAAGTCCGAAATGAAACGCAGGTCACGATCAGAGATAATAGAGTTCGACACCCCGTGCCTAGAGACCACTTCCTTCAGATAGACAGCTGCAAGTTGTAAGAACTTATCCGTTTCCTTTATTGCTAGAAAATGTGCTGACTTCGTGAGACGATCAACGATTACCCAAATGGTATCGTTCCCATTTTGAGTTCTCGGCAAGCACGTGACAAAATCCATTGCTATCTGCTCCCATTTCCACATGGGTATTTCTGGTTGCTGAAGTAATCCAGACGGTTTCTGGTATTCCACCTTGAGCTTTGAACACGTCAAGCATTTACTAACATACGTCGCAATGTGAGCTTTCATCTTCGGCCACCAATACATGACTTTGAGATCCAGACACATCTTATCCGAACCCGGGTGAATAGAGTATCAAGACTTGTGCTCTTCATTCATCACAAGTTCTCTAAGATTTCCAAACAAAGGAATCCATATTCGTTCCATGCAATAGAGAATACCATCCGATCTCTCTACAAGTCATTTTTCCATGCTCCTTAAGTACTTTTCTTCAATGTTTTCCTCTTTCAATGCTTCGGTTTGAGCCGAACGGATCTGGTCAGGTAAGTTAGAATGGATGGTGAGCTGCAAGGCGCGGACACGTTTAGGTTTCGATTCCTTTCGACTGAGTGCATCAGCTACAACGTTAGCCTTTCCCGGGTGATACTTGATGGCACAATCGTAATCGTTTAAGAGTTCCACCCAGCGACGCTGTCGCATATTTAATTCCTTCTAGTTAAAAATATGTTGAAGGCTCATGTGGTCGGTATAAATAGTGCATTTAGTACCGTACAGGTAATGCCTCCAGATTTTAAGTGCAAATACCACGGCTCCCAACTCTAAATCGTGCGTCATATAATTCCTCTCGTGAACCTTTAACTGCCGAGAGGCGTAAGCTATCACCTTCTCGCGTTGCATCAACACGCAACCGAGACCCTGAATAGATGCGTCACAATATACCACGAAATCTTATGTCCCTTCAGGTAAAGATAAGATCGGTGCGCTGCAGAGCTTTTGTTTCAGCAACTGGAAAGCATCTTCTTGTTTTATTCCCACAAGTACACAACACCTTTCTGTGTTAATGAGGTAAAAGGTTGTGCGATCTTCGAAAAGTCTTTAATAAATCTATGATAGTATCCAGCGAGGCCAAGAAATTGTCGCACCTCTGATGGAGTCTTCGGTGCAGCCCAATTTCTAATGGCGTCAATCTTTGCAGGATCCACGTGTATTCCCAATTCATTCACAATGTGGCCAAGGAAGTGCACCTCTTGAATCCAGAAGTCACACTTAGAGAATTTCGCATAGAGCTGCTCCTTCCTCAGAAGCTCCAAAAAAAGACGCAAGTGTCGCTCGTGATCTTCCTTGCTCTTTGAATAGATCAAAATGTCGTCAGTAAACACGATAATGAAGTCGTTGAGGTATGGTTTGCATACACGGTTCATGAGATCCATGAAGACCGCTGGTGCGTTCGTCAACCCAAACGGCATAACTAAAAACTTATAGTGCCCATACCGCGTCCGAAAATCCGTTTTAGGAACATCCTCCTCTCGGACTCTAATCTGATGATAGCCTGATCTTAAATCGATCTTCGAATAAAAACTTGACCCCTGTAACTGGTCAAAGAAGTCGTCGATGCGTGGCAAAGGATAGCGGTTCTTGATAGTCACTTTGTTGAGTTCCCGATAATCAATACACATACGAAAGGACCCGTCTTTCTTCTTTATAAACAAAACTGGGGCTCCCCAAGGCGAAGAACATGGTATAATAATGCCCCTGTCCAATAAGTCTTGCAGTTGATTAGACAGCTCCTGCAACTCTCAGGTGTTAAACAATAAGGAGCACGAGCAATTGGAGTCGCTCCTGGTGCAAGATCGATCTGAAATTCCACTTGACGGTGAGGAGGTAAACCAGGTAGTTCCTCAAGAAATACATCAGGAAATTCATGAACAACTGGCAGGTCTTCGATCCTTCTTTCTTCTAACGGAGTATCAGTAACAAGTGCTAGAATAGCAGGATACCCCTTTCGTAGACACTTCTGCGCTTGCATAGCTGAGATTATACCAACCATCGCACCACTGTGATGCCCTTGAACTGATAAAGATTCTCCACTGGGGAGAGAAATATGGACGATCTTCTCTTTGCAGAGAATTTCAGCTTGATGCTTAGACAGCCAATCCATACCAACCACTACATCAAAACTACCGAGGGTAACAGGAAGGAGGTCAATGTCAAACACTTGACTCACAAGATCTAATTTACACCCAAAAAGGACATGCGAAGCTTCAATCGTTTTACCGTCAGCTAATTCTACTACATGCTTAGCTTCTAAAGGTGTTGGAGTTAACCCTAATCGTTGAGTGAACTCTAGGGACACATAACTCCAATCGGTACCAGAATCAAATAACACAGAAGCAAAGAGATTGTTCACAGAAAACGTACCACTCACGACATTGCCGTCGTTCCTAGCATCACCAGCACCAATCGTGAATACCCTTCCACGAGCTCCATTGCCCCCATTGTTGCCATTATTGTTATTCCCAACATTGTTGTTGTTCTGATGGTTGTTGTTATCGTTGGCATTCTGATTCAATTGAGGGCAATCCCGCTTAATATGACCCTCATCCCCACACTGGTAACACCCCTTCTTAAAGCCTTGGTTCTGATGGGGCTGCTGCCTTTGCTGTTGCTGATGTTGCTGATCTGTTGCTGGTTTTGTTGTTGCTGCTGCTTCGGGTAAGGAGCTCTACAGTCCTTTGCCATATGGCCCACCTTGTCACACCTATGGCAAGCCCGAACACATGGTCCATGGTGATGATACCCACACTTGTTGCACTTTGGCTTCCTACCAACATATGAGCCTTGACTCTGATTGCTGCCCTGGCCTTGGTTAACTGAGGACGACTGACTGAAACTATGGTTATTGCTGTTGTCAGGTCTCTTCTGAGATTGACTTGCACTGGTTGCTTTGTCAGCATCGTTCCATTTACGCTTGCTATCACTAGCAGGTATGGTAGCTGTAGCAGCAGGAGTAGTAGCAGAAACACAGGGCGGTAGCGATCCACACTCGACCTCCTGATCAGTAATCTTGTGTGCTAACTGGATGATCTGTGGCAGGTTGTTGAGGTTTGCAGCAGTAACCAAGCTCTTTACTGCTGGTGCCAGGCCTTTGATGTACAACTCAATTCTTCAAGGTGGGGGTCGAGACAGGTTAGGGCACATGTTTGCTAGCTCATGTGACCTCTTTGTGAACGCTTCAATTTCAAATCCCTCCATCTTCAGATTATAGTACTCGTTCTCGAGTTTCTGAGTCTCATCACGAGGACAGTACTCCTCCCGCATTAACTCCTTGAAATCATCCCAAGTAGTGGCGTTGGCCATCTCGATGCCCAACATTTGTACCTGGGCATTCCACCAGGTTAAGGCACCATCCTCCAAAGTGCCTGTAGCATACTTCACACGGTCCCCCACGGGACAGTTACACATAGCGAATACCGACTTAGCTTTCTCGAACCATCGAAGTAGCCCCATAGCCCCTTCAGTCCCACTGAAGGTCTGTGGCTTACAATCCATGAATGTCTTAAACGTGTAAGCAGGCGGATTGTTCTGATTCTGATTCGCTTGCTGACCTAATAAACGAAAATGAAAGATACAGCACACGGGTAAGAGTTGGGTACACGACACGAGAATAAGGAATATTTGGCTCATTTCATACCAGCTTGATAGGCTGCCAGAGCCTCAGCCACACGGGTGTTGATCAGGTCAGTCAACTCTGCCTGAGTCATGGCAATGTGACCATGTCCGTGACCTCGTCCGCTCATGATTCTATATAGGAAAAAGGGAAATGGTTAAGGGTCGAGATATGGTGGGAGTCAAAGCCCACGAAGACTTCTATAGACTACTAAGTTTACATCAAGCAACAAAACGGAACCCCTTTTTCACACTTGCTAAGCCTCACCGGGGCTCACATGCACCCCACATTATTATTATTATTATGTGTGCACCCATAACAATAAATCAATTTGCATGTTTATCTCAGCTCCTCCCAACTCGTGCTACAAGGTTCCTCGAATTCGAGTAGCAAATCAGAAAACACCACAAAACATGAGTCACGAAAATCTAACAGAATACCACACTGTGTCTCTATCAGTCACATAAACTAGTTAAGTACACATAAATTCAGTCTGTAGTGCTAAGTATGCAATCACATGCAATCATCATACAATAGTGTACTCTAGATATGCTATGCAATAAGTAAACGACATACGAACCTTGCGATCTGGAGCTGAGTGTCATGGTCGATTTCGAAGCTGTTCGGTTATAGTCTGGTTTTATAAAAAATGTTTTAAAACCTAGTTCACTATAACCAGTGGCTCTGATACCAAACTGTCACACCCCCAAAATACCACATGCGGAAACACCGCGGGACGTGTGACGTACCAGGATCCAAGCCACCAATCACATTGAACTAATAATAAATATTTAAATAAAACATTCGATTCATTTCGTTATATAATTCCAAGTCATAAGTTAAAACCAAAGTAAACGTTCAGCGGAAGCATAAGATTATTCGTTGTTCAAGTGTTTCAAAACAATGTACTAAATCAAGAATAAATATCCAAGAGTTGTGACCCATGACCACTCCAGCACTCCCAGATAGCAAGTTCCATGTCCAAGAATCTAACGACCTGCAAGCATGCAGACAAGTGTGTCAGACGACGCTGGTGAGTTCAAAGTTTGTTAACCCGTTTTAGCTACCAGTTATAAGTATAAAACATTTCAACGATTTGATGTTGTTAATAACTCGATTACCGCAAATGGCTCCAGATTATTTGCCCTATTCCCCAAAGCCTCTATCAAAGCAATGGTCAAGATTGGGGTCATTAGTTCACTCCCGACCTCCTCGGTGCGGTGTGAGGGTGCCAAACCTAAATAGCGCTATTAACTAATACCTCGTTGCCTTCCCGGCAACAATCGGTAGAAGGGACTTAAGTGATAGATATGAGTGTATAACATCCCAATAACCTGACATTCCTCCCGGAACGTTTACCAGATGTCCCTCCCCGGGACGCATGCTTGGAAAAAGAGCAGTGAACTCACCTTAGATTTGCTCGGTATTTAACAAGTTACCCGTTCCAGTTAATCTACCAACCCTACCGTGGTTACCAAGTGAAGTCAGTTTCATAATCGCTTATGTCACGCATTTTCACAGTTCACAGTTACAGAAAAGATCACCATATTTCACATAATAGTTATCCAATTCACATAAGTCCACAGCTCGTATGCTTACAACATAATAACGTTCAACAGATGACTTTGTTGCTCACATTAGTCAAGTCCAAAACCTTATTTACAGTTAATATTATAACCATGCAACACACACCCGATTCAATATCACAAACAAACATAACTACACAGCGAAGTCCCCAGCATGACGAAAGTCTCCTTTTTCGTCAAGTCTGATCGTGACGAAAGATCCAGGTGATTCGCTGGGATCAAGTCGACGAAAATCATCTTTCGTCATGGGGGAAGGTCGACGAAAAACCAGTGAGGTTCATCATGCTTCAGTCGACGAAGAACTATCCTTCGTCGACCCAAGTCTTTCGTCGAGTGATGCTTCGTCCCCGTCCCTAACAGATGATTACAACCCTTAATTCAAACGATAATCGTTCCTAACATGTTAATAGTCCCCAAGTCAGATCAACCACCCTTTTCTAATCATGAGTCAAAACCCTAATTATGACAATCATGCCCATTTAACAGTTTATTCAAAACGTACAGGTACAAGGTTTCACAAAACTAGTTAACACTTAATCACCACCATTAATCAAGCAACACATCAGAGGATTGAGAAATCAAGATTACATATAAATCATCATCGACGAACCATCATGAATGAGCACCCTAATCATATGCCTATAGATGAACCCTAGTTTCATTAGCAATCACAACATCAATATCCTACCAACGATGAATACTAACCGTGAGAGTGGATAGATTGATTTGATCGATGCACAACGACTTCAAGATTACAGGAACAGCCGACGAGAGGGAGGGGAGCAAGGTAGGGTTTCGTCAGTTATCACTTTATGTACATACAGGCGAGAACTAGGTAAATATAACTGGCTCATAACTGGGCCTTACTTGGGCAGAAGGCCCATACGACGAAATACCCTCCTGGCGAATCAAGATGATAGTGAAACACCCAGGTTTCGTCGAGTACGGTTTGTGGCGAAACACTAGTGTTTTGTCGTGTGTGGTTTTAATTTGTAAACAGTTTAATAGTTTATATTAAGTTTAGATTAACTATCCAACCCATAATGCAATACATACGCAAACAAATTACAAAAACAGAGTTTGTAACAAGTAACGTGTCGAGGAAAGACCTTGAAAACTTGGGTTGTCACAACATAGACCAATTAGAAAAAAAGTTTTAAAAACATGTGTGCAAACCAATTTGGTCTTGAGTTGGGTATGGTTCAAGAGGGAATTGTTTTGGGACCTGTTGTGTCTAGTCGTAGGATTGAGGTAGATCATGCCAATGTACAAGTTATTTCTACTCTACCTTATCCCACAAGTATTAAGGGTATTCGGTCATTTTTGGAACACACGGGTTTTTATAGTAGGTTTATAAAAAGGTTTAGTGACATTACAAAACCATTGTGCAACCTTTTTATTAAAACATGTACCGTTTGTTTTTTTATGAGAATTGTGTAAAAGCCTTTAACATTTTGAAAGAAAAACTAATTGAGGCCCCAATCTTGCAATCACTGAATTAGTGTTTGCCATTTGAAATTATGTGTGATGCAAGTGACTATGCGGTTGTGGTCGTGTTGGGTTAAAAGGTTTAGAAAAAGTCGGTGAAATTATACGCAGTAAAACTCTTTTGGATGCTCAATTGAATTACACAACAACCGAAAAAGAATTACTTGCGGTGGTTTACACATTAGACAAATTCAGATCTTATATATGGGGTAACAAAGTTATTATATATTCTGATCACAGTGCTGTTAGGTACCTCATGGACAAGAAGGATTCAAAGCCCTGGCTGATCAGGTGGATACTCTTATTGCAAAAGTTTGATTTAGAGATACGAGACAAGAAAGGAAATGATAAGGTGGTAGCTGACCACTTGTCCCGGTTGATAGTGGAAGCGGGTTCTACATCTGTAGAGATCAACGAGACTTTTCCGGATGAGCACATTTTACTTGTATCTACTTTACCATGGTTTGCTAATATTGTGAACTATTTGGTGGCACGTGAATTACCAGCTAGGTGGGATATGATGAGGCCAGTGCATTTTCTCTCGCAGATCAAGTTTATAGATGGGAGGAACCGGACCTGTTCAAAGTTTGTCCGGATCAGTTCCTGAGGAGATGCATACCGGACGAGGAGATTCCAAGTGTGTTAATGCATGTGGATTCATTTGCATGTGGGGGCCCTTTTAGTGGTCAAAAGACAGGGCGCAAAGTGTTAAACAAAGGTCTTTGATTGTCCAACTATTTTTAGAGATGTTTTTGAGTTTTCTAAGAACTATATTAAATGTCAAAATTTAAGGAGAATTGCTAAGCGGGATGAGATGCCCATACAACCGATCCTCACCATAGAGGTTTTTTATGTGTGGGGATCTATTGCATGTGCCCATTCTTGAATTCTCATGACAATTTGTATATTTTGGTGGCAGCCGATTATGTTTCCAAATGAGTCGAAACCATTGCCACCAAAACAAACAACCATACCATTGTTTGGGATTCCTCGGGTCATCATTAATTAGTATTTCAAAAACTTAAAGTTTTGCAAACTATTAAAATGGTATGGTGTTAACCATCGAATTGCTACTCCCTATCACCCACAGACGAGCGGTCAAGTGGAGGTGTCAAAGAGGCAAGTCAAAGAAATTTTTAAAAAGACCGGTAGGCCGGACCGTAAGGATTGGTCAACGAAGTTGAACGTTGCCTTATGAGTCTACCAAACGGCTCACAAAACCCCTATTGGCACTACACCTTACCATTTGGTTTACAGTAAAAAGTATCACTTACCTGTGGAACTTGTACATCGTGCTTTAGGGGCAATAAAAGAATTTAATATTAAGTATGATGATGCAGGTAGAGAACAGAAGCTCAAATTCTTAGAGTTAGAGGAGCTTCTAGAGGAGGCTTACGAGTGTGCTTGGCAGTATAAAGACAAGATGAAGCAAGCACATGACGCGAAGCTAAGGAAGAAAGAATTCGTTGTGGGCCAAAAGGTGTGGATTAATAATTCAAAATTGAAGTTCTTTCCCAGGAAGTTGTGGAGTAAATGGATAGGCTCGTATGTGATTACGCGTGTCGTGCAATTATTGGGAGATGTTACCATCGAGGACCCAAATGAGGTGTCAAAACAAATGGTAAACGGTCATCGGTTAAAACCATTTCTAGATGGTAACGAGAGGATGGAGGAGAACAAGGAGTCGGTAAGCTTTTTGACAAGCATTCCAACTTACGAGGTCGATTAAAGGACCGGTAACATTGTACATTTTGTGTATTTGTTTCGTTTTATTTTATTTTATTTCTCGTTTAATTATTTTCACGTTATTACAGTTCGTACTAACTCTTGATTTTGTGAAGTAACGAAAATCATCTCCGGGTCATTAAGATTTCACGTATGTTTTAGGCTCGGTATGTATTCGGGACAATACACGTTTATTCGGAGGTGGGGGTGGTAGGATTCGTTTAAACGAATTTTGTATTTTGATAAAGCTTATAAACAGTTTACAAAAGATTTTTAATAATTTTTAGGAATCTTTCTAGCCTAGGCCCCTTTTGTAAAATTTGCGTGTTTTTGTCCATATTTTCAGAAAAATGCATTATAGCGTCGCCAATGCTCGTATATCCCGTCGCTGACGTCGCAACACCCGTAGACGCGGGATGCTGCTGTCCACAGGGTCCAGACGCAAAACATAAGGCGTCTCGATGCCAAGATCCCCATAGCCGACACTATAAGTCCAAGTTCAGCAAAACAAATCAGGTTTCACCCAGTTACCTGTTAGACCTGACCCAAGCCCTTGTAAGTATAACCCATAACCTGATTTGGTCCTTATTAACAAAACAACATTTTCAGATCTTGTAAAACATCACAACATCATCATCTTCTTCATTAGACTCTCTCTTTTGAACCCTAATTCTTCACCATCTCACATCTCACTCAAATCTCAACCAAACTTCATACTTTTTAGCTCTATTTTGCTTAGTTTTTCACAAGGATGAAAACCCCTAACTTATTTCACAACTCTCAACGGATTGGGAGTTATTCAGGAATTAAAATTCGGGTTTTGTGCTGAACTTCAAGATTTGCTTGGATTTTTGCTACATCTTGGGTTCTAAGTCTTGGACATCCCGAAAGGTATGCTCTTTACTTGTTTCAACTTCACATTGCAATGATTATAAGTTTTTTTCTATAAATTGAACTTGTATGTTTTAACATAGTTGAAATATGAACAATTGATGGTGTTATTAGTTGAAGTTGAGTATGGAAGTTGGTTTAATGAGTTTGAACATCAAACAAGTGTGGGGATGTGTTCTCTAACACTAGTTGTGATGATGAGCTACGCTAGAATGTTGAATATTAATTGAAGTGATCATGAATTTGGTGATTTTAACTAATAAAGTGTGTGTTTTTAGCATGAAATTGGTACTTGCAAAAGTTTAAATCTTTTTTCTAACTTATAAATAGACAGTACACATTCAACAATTTACTATATGCTCAAGTTGTGAAGGATTGGTTATGGAATATGAGGGTTAAATGCATTTGTTTTATGCTTTGTAGATAATGGGAGGAACAAAGCGGAGCAAGTCTTGTCAAGGAAGGAGAATCGTCTTCAAGAGGAAGGCGTGGAAAAAGCATAATGTAGAATTTAGGTTCCTGTAAAAATTACATTTTTCATAAGAAGTGTGAGAAAACATAGAGACATAGGAATTAACATATAGGGATCATGTTTTGGACATAGCCATGATGTTTTGGGTTGTTTTGACAAGAAAAACACCAAACATAATAATTTAAGATACAATGCAATGAATTCTAGGATTAAAATTTAAAACACCATGCCAAGAACGTTAAATAGGGCGTTTCAAGTGTTAAGCAGTGTTTTAGTTGTTATTTAAATTTCATACCTATAATTCATTGCATTATGTTTTAATTTGTTAAGTTTGATGTTTTTCTTGCCGAAACAACAAAAAACATGATGCCTACATATCAATTTCTATACCTTCTCATACTTTTTACGAAAACTGGCTTTTTTATAGGAACCTCACCACACACACACACACACACACACACACACACATATATATATATATATATATATACTATAGGGTTCAACAAGTCGTTCTAATGTTGTTGTAATGAGTTCAATCGGAGCTGGTTTCTCTCAGTTTCCCATTTTTTAGTGTTCGCCATTATTGAACCTCCCATTATATATGTGTGTGTGTGAGAGAGAGAGAGAGAGAGAGAGATTGATTGATTGAATAAATGAGCAAAATGTAAACGAACTAGTGGTGCGTCATCCGTGTTGCGGGGCGCTAGACCCAATATTTATTAGTTTGATAACAAGTACGTATGTATTTCAGTTACTTGTACAAGCTACTTATAACACGATCTCAAGAAATAAAATACACCGAGTCAACCAATTAAACTAAAACACTACCATAGTTTGGCTATAAAAAAAACTAAAACAAAGGCAAACATGTAATATAGAGATGGGGGAAAACAGTAATTTGTAAGGACCAATGAACGAGTGCTATGCAACTGTTTGACATGAATAAAACTACATTTAGTCAATAGTTTTGCCCAAAAAAACCATGGCAAGATTTCAATTTTGAACCGGTGGCAAAATCATATTTTAAACTAAGGGCAAAATTGTAACTTTTAGCTGGGGGCAAAAAAACCATTATTTTATTTTGAACTGGGGGGTAAAAACGTAATTTCGTAATTTTTAACTGAGAGCAAAACAAAAATTTTATTTTAAACTGGGGTGAAATCGTAATTTTAAACTAAGGATAAAATTGTAATTTGGCTGGATCAATGGGGAAGTGCCAGATCAGTTGCCACACTATTCCCCAACCTTCATTTTGTCGTATTTTGAACTAAGGGCAAAATCGTAACTTTTAGCTGGGGCAAAACCATAATTTTATTTTGAACTGAGGGCAAAAATTTTAACTGAGTAAAAAATCGTAATTTTGAGATGAGGGTAAAACAAAAATTTTATTTTGAACTAAGATAAAATTGTAATTTTAAGCTAAGGATAAAATCATAATTTGGCTAGATCAATGGGAAGTGCCAGAAAAGTGTCTGACACTATTCTCCAACTTATCTTTTGTAGTTAGAGCATCCATAATAGCAATATTTTAGGAGATGTTTTTAAGGTGTCACATGGCACATGTCCATAAATTTCTCTCTCTTGCCCTCTCACAAACAAAATACCCATCAAATATTTATCTTCTCTCTCCTTTCTCATCTCTCCTACATCACACTCACATACTTTTCTTCCATTTTTTCTCATTTTTTTCTCACATACACCACTACACTATCTCTCCTCCACCTCACACTCTCTCTCCTTAAAAACACCAAAAAATGTCTCTATTGTGGATGCTGTTAAAGGTAATAATAGCATAAACATTTCAGCACAAGTTTACCTTTTTTTTTCATATTTCAATCTATTTATATATTGGAGACTGCCATCCATTGGGGATCACCCTAGAAATCAAATGAGGGAAACCCCACTCTTCTTTTCCTTTGTACAGGGCACGTTAATCTTTCATAAGGCCCACACTTTAATAATAAAAAAGATTTGAGCGACAGAATGATCTTTCAACGGCCCACACTAAAGATTTAATTTGGATTTTTTAATCAAGGTTGTAATGTTGTATTGCACAAATTTAAATTTACAAACTAATAATTTTCGACATTAAATTTGGTACTGTACCAATGTTTATTACATAAACTAATAGGAACTTTTATAAGAAAAAAAAAGTTAAAGCAATTATAATGAAGATCCACAATAGAAACGATTTATTTAGCTATGGCTAAGATTTGTTTCATTCTTAAAAATAAAAAATTATACTTTCCTAAAAATTTTTATAAAGTTAAAAATTAAGTGTTTAAATATAAAGTAAGTTTCTGATTTATAAGAATATATTTTATAAGAATATATTTTATAAAAATAGAGAGCATTTAATTTAATGGCTATTTAATAAAAAGAGGTTAAATGTCATTTTAGTCAGTGTGGTTTGGGCCATTTTAACAGTTTAGTCCAAATGCTACATTTTTCGCCTTTAGGTCCAAAAATGTGTCACCGTTGCCTTTTTAGTCCACTGTGTTAACTTCATCCATTTTTTCTGTTAACGAAAACGGCAATTCGATCATTTTATATGGCCGAATTGTCCTTCTAGTTAACAGAATTACATATAAAATGATTGAATTTCCCTTATCGTTAACAGAAAAAATGGATGAAGGTAACCCAGTGGACTAAATTGGCAACGGTGAAATTTTTTTAGACCCACAAGTAAAAAAATGAAACCTTCAGACTAAACTGTCAAAATGACGCAAACCACATGAACTAAAATGACATTTAACTCTAATAAAAATTAAAACATAAATTAAAAAATTCACTGAATTGTCCTTGGACTAAACAAGTCACTGAATTAGAATTACTTCACATTGAATTATATGTACTATACCATTCAGTGAATTTAGTTCACATTGAATTATTTGTACTGTAGCATTTCGGCATTATCTTATTTCAGTTATATAACCCTAGTACCCTAGTAAGTCTTTTATTTTATTTTCTACAATTCAGTACCATTGTACAAAACAAGAAGGAAGATCGATCGATTGCAAGTAAAAGCTAAAGTTAAGGTAATTTTTATTACTCTACTTATCATCCTGTCTTATCCTTTTAGATTGGTATTGCTTCTATTACAATGCAAGCATGTGCTTCATGGTTCAAACACAACCCAGCTTCACAATCCATAAATATTAGTCGATTTCTTAGCAGTCACATAATCATAATATTATAATGAAAACATAAAAGCAACTAATATTATTTAAATGGTTTGATGTTTGGTACTTAAGATCAATGGTTGGGTTTAAACTTTAAACCATGTGTGTTGTCTTTTTTTAGTTAACTAAACCAAGAAATAATGCATCTTGATAAATCATACAGATTCTTTGCGAAATGTTCAACATCACTTGAATAATGTTGCACTACTAGAAAACTGCTACTATTCCCACGTCAATTTTTGAGTTACTCACGGATTTCCCATTTTCATGAGCTGTAGGAATTCTACTCGTGGGTAATTTTTTTCTAACACATTTTCTACGGATTTTCCTACTCATTTCCCACACAAATTTTTTGTTGGCGTTTTCCTACTTATTTCCCACGGAATTAATTTTCTTAACTTTCCGACGCATTTCCCACCGAATATTTATTTTTTAAAATTTTTGTTTGAATCAATTATATTTATATTTATTATATTCTAATTTTCTTACACAATTCCTACGAATCTTTTTCTTCCTACACAATTTCAACGGAATGTATTTGTTTTCCCTACACAATTCCAACTGAATGTATCATTTTTCTTACACATTTCCTACAAAAAAAAAAAATTCCTACACAATTTTAACGGAATGTATTCTTTTTTCCTACGCAATTCCCACAAAATTATGTTTTTAAAATTATTCATTATATATAATTAAAGATGATAATAATATTATTATTATTAGTAAAGAAAATATTAATATATTATATGTTTTTTGTTTTTCAACAATTTTCTGACAAATACTTAGTTTAAGTTTGTTAATTTTCCACAAATTTCCTACAATTTTTTTTTATAATTTTCTTACGAATTTCCGACACAATTTTATCTTCTTCTTACAAATTTCCTACAAAATTTTTTATCTTTTTTCCTACAAATTTCCGACAGAAAATTTTATCTTCTTCCTATAAATTTCAAACAAAAAAGGCATATTTTCCTACAAACTTCGAACAAAAAAATTTATCTTTTCCTACAAATTTCTTACAAAAAAGATGTATCTTTTTCTGACAATATTTGGACAATTAACTATAATTTAAAAATAATAAAAAATCCAATATTTATCTAACAAAATGTAAATAAAATCTAATATAATCCTCTTTGAAAAATTAACCACAAATAAAATAACATAAACTCAAATCTTTAACATTTTCAAAACCAAAACAAACAATTTTTTAACATATAGATCTTAATAATACACAAAACAACGACTGAGTATCAAAACTATAGAATTTTCTGGAAAATGTCTTCTAACCGGTTTTTTGATTAGTTGTTTCCTTTGATCTCTTTCAACTTGCTCATGTTGCAGCCTTTCTTTACGCTAGACCCACTCACATTCTTATTGTTCTTCAAAGCTACTGAACAATTCAAAAAACAAATATAAAAAATCATATTACAAAATATTACTACTTTTTCATAGTCTTTTATCAATACTAAAACATATTATTTAACATATATCTATCTAGATAACATGTGTTCTAAAATAAAACAAAATACGATGACTTACGGGCTAAGTTTTTCATAACATCTTCAAAGTGGTTTTATAATGTTTTTTCCTTTCCTCTCGTTCAACCCGCTCTCGTCCCCGATCACGTTCCATTCTTTTTCTAATTCAGCTTGGACATCTTGGACCTGAAATTTTGTTTGATATAATCAATGCATAATATTCATATTTACGTACACACATACATATGCTCAAAATAGGTACAGGTCAAAACAAGTTGTGATCAAAATATATATCGGTCAAACCTGGTATTGCTTCCTTACATAAGTCGAATAAAAAGAGTGGCCATTTCAACTTTTTTAGATACAAACAGGTCAAATGGTAGGCAGGCTTAGTTCAATGCATGATTAGTTATAAATAAACTTGTAATAACTAAATGATCAAATTTGCAAGTTTATAACAATTTCTGATTAATTTAACAAACTAAATTGAACTCAAAAAACCCATCAAACGAGATTATAAATAGAACTGCTATGTTGATCAAGTACAATGGAATATTATGCGAGATATTATGCATATGAAGTATATAGGGCTGCAAAATCCATTTAGTACAGAATGAAATAGCAAAACTATGAAAACAAATGGTAATAGCTAATGGGCCTCTTAACCTGGATTTGGAATACCGTCCTACTTTAAACAAATAATATATATTTTCTTATCTTCCAACTGGCCCATGTTTACCCAGATCAAAAAAATAAATTGTTTCAACACGAATTGCAACGTCTATCTATAGTTAATTTCAATATAGGAAATAACGATTGTAGAGGACAATATGTATAGTTAATTGGCTCATCTGAAAAATCCTACCAGATTCAAATCATGCATTACTTCTATTATTCCCAGTAACATATAATAAACTTAAAGAAAAACATAGACATTGACAATAAAAATTGACAACGAGATTTAAGTAGGATTTTGCAGTCATTAAAATAACAAAAAACCACATAAATCACACACATTTACATCACAATAACAAGCACTCACCAACCATTTCTTTGCAGCTTTTCTATACATCACTCCCCTTCATTGAAATTAAGAATTATTCATTAAACTTCAAACCAGTTAATCAATAACTGGTTGACTTTTTAAATCAACTCAAATATATGTATCTTTGACTTTCAGTCAAAATACTAGTCGAGCCCGAGAGCTCCAAGTTTAACTTTGAGAGAGCTCGGGTGTGAGCTCGACTCGTTTAAAATTATACTTCTAAAGCTCAAGCTCGGTTCGGGCTCGACCTGTTTATTGTTTATTAATTATTTAATTATTTATATATACTTAATTACTTACATATATATATATAGTTATAATTTTTATATGAAATATAATATATAAGAGATTGTTACTCTGTTCAACACCTCTGCATTCCCCAAAATGTATTTCAGCAATGGCATATCACATTTCCATCCCTTGAAGATTGAAAACTTGATAGATGTAAGATTTTTAGCATACAAGCTTGAACAACCTTCTGTTCAAACCAATAAGAACGTACAAGATTTTGTTTTTAACACAAACAAAAAGTGCCATTTTAATATTATATCCAGGCATAAAAATTACCAAGAACTGGCCAACGTTAGGGGGTGGGGGTGGTGATCACTCATTACTCACTCATCACTCACAATATCCAATTAAGTTCCGCCATGTCAACAACCATTATTCCATCACTCACAACCTTTTTTAGTGGAAATGTCCATCACTCACAACACCCAACAATAAACCCTCACACCCCCTCACATCCTTCCTTCCATCACGCGTGAAATATATCACGGAATCCATGTATCACTCGTGAATCTGATGGGTGGCGGTGGTCTGTTTTCATTTTCCACGCGTGGAAAAGTTTATCACGCACAAAAAATGGCACCGCCCCGCCTCCCCTTAGCTTTACAAACAGCTAACGTACCTTTTCAATATAGAGATGTTTTAAGTCAGGACAACTTTCAAGAAAGTCAAGGATTAGACCACACCCCAAGAACCTTTCAACTCCAAATGCTTCAAATTTGGAAAGTGGGGAAGAAAAAAAGTGGATCAGATCTTCAACAAAAATTCAAAAGTTACAGTTGGTGAATGAAAGGAAATAAATTAAATTAAACGAACTATGGATGATGATGATGATGATGATAGTGTAGCGTAGTGTAGTAATGTATCGTATAGTATAGTAACGTATCGTATATTATAGTACAGTATAGTAAAGTATCGTATCGTATAGTATAATAACGTGTCGGCTAGTATAGTATAGTATCTTTCGGGGGTTGAAAATTTTTGCTACAAATTTAACATTTTATTTTTTAAAATTATTTTTTTTAAATTGATGAATAAAAAATAAAGTAAATCGTTTTGTAGGAAATTTGTAGCAACTCATGTTAATTGGTTACAAATTTCCGACAAATTTGACATTTTATTTTTTAAAATTATTTTTTTTTTAAATTGATAAATAACAAATAAATTAGCCTTTTTATAGGAAATTTGTCGCAACATGTGTCAATTTGCTACAACTTTCCTACAAATTTAACATTTTTATTTTTTAAAATTATCTATTTTTTTAAAATTGATGGATAAAAAATAAAGTAACTCATTTTGTAGTAAATCTATAGCAACTAGTGTCAATTTGCTACAAATTTCTCACAAATTTGACATTTTATTTTTTAAAATTATGCTTTTCTAAAATTGATAAATAACAAATAAATTAACCTTTTCTTTAGGAAATTTGTAGAAACTGCTGTCAATTTGCTACAACTTTTCCACAAATTTAACATTTTATTTTTTGAAATTTTCTATTCTTTAAAATGATGAATAAAAAAATAAAGTAACTCGTTTTGTAGGAAATCTGTAGCATCTGGTGTCAATTTGCTAAAAATTTCCGACAAATTAGACATTTTTTTTTCGAATTATGTTTTTTCTAAAGTTGATAAATAACAAATAAATTAGTCTTTTTTGTAGGAAATTTGTAGCAACTGGTGTCAATTTGCTACAAATTTCCGACCAATTTAATATTTTATTTTTATATTATTTATTTTGTTGTAGTTACAAATATATAAATTTTTTATTTATTTTGTCGGAATTTTGTCGAAAAGGTTATAAATTTAGTGACGAAATTGCTACAAATGGTTGTTGTGTGGCAATTTTGTCGGAAAATTGAGAAAAAGTTTTGGGTTTTTTTTTTTTTTTTTTGTTTTTCTTTTTTGTCAAAAAAAATTGTAGGAAAATTGTAATAAAAATTGAGTTGTGGGTAATTTGTGGGAAACTTTTATAGGAGAAAATGTAGTTCACATGTGAACCAAATATTTATTCATCTAGAGAGAAATTTAGAAAAATAACAAAAGTATATAACGTGGTATTTGTAATTAGTTGAAAAGAGAAAAAAATTATTATGTTATCTTAAGATTTGATTTATTTATAAAGGAATATATTTTGTTAACTTTTTATAAGTGGAGGTTTCTTTCGAAGTAATTGGCTACATACATAAATCTATTGTAACTGTAATTATATTAAAATCTGGTTTTTGTTATAGTCATTAATTAAATTAAACTAACTGTTTGTCAAGATTAGTTCCTTATTCCTTTATAAACCTCCCTGTATGTGTTATATATACTTTCATTTTCTTACAAATTCCTCTTTCAGAGACTATTGAAGGCACTCAATCAAATAAATTCTACAAATGGAAAACATTGATGTGGAGCGCGGAGATATAAAATTTAACGTTAATAAAGCCGTCCAAAGTCTTCTTAATTGTGTTAGAGAAAATCAGAATGTCGCCAACAAATTTCCACCATATATACATAGAGCTCCTAGTACTCTCCGAAATCTCAGCCCAAATTCTTTCAAGCCACGAGTGGTCGCTATTGGACCAATGCACCGAAAAGATGAAAATTTGCAACGATTTGAAGTGCGGAAACTTGCTTTTGTTAATTGTCTATTATCTGATCGTCCAGGATCCTCATTAACACAAACACTAACAGCATGTGTGCAGAAGGTGGCTTCTATGATAGATGAAATCAAGAGATGTTATGCTGACATGAGGTCTTATGAATATGATGACCTCGAACTCACAAATATGATGGTTACGGATGCTTGTTTCATACTTGAATTCATTCGTGAGATTTCGGTAGTTCCCAACTTACCGTTGCAGGACCAGTACATACCTTATGACCTGGTGCTACTCGAGAACCAAATCCCCTTTTTTGTTCTTAAAAGCATATATGAGTGCACCATAAAAAAATATGAACATCTATCTATTACGAAATTTACCCTTCCACTTGTGAAACAAATCAAACTCTTTGAAGGACGACAAAAAGTAGGCCGTCATAATCACTCAAATACCAATCATGATCATATTCTTGGTTATTTGCATCACTGTTACCGGCCTAGAACATACATCACATCAGGTTTTCCAAGTTCAACAATTCACTCGGCTGTAGAACTTGACAGGGCAGGAGTAAACTTTAAGCCTAACGACAATCCAAATTGGCCATTGAGCATGGAAGTGAAAAGGGACCGTTCAAGATTATTCTACTTTTTGTTTAAGCCTACTCTCACTATGCCGACGTTGCGCATCGATGATTTCACTGAGTTGGTCTTTAGGAATCTCATTGCATATGAACAGTTATATGTAGCTGACCCTTACGTCATATCGTATGCCAGAGCCATGAATATGCTAATTGATACTGATGAGGACGTTGCCAAGTTGGTGAGATCAAAAGTTATCGTCAATCATATAGGTTCAAATGAAGAGGCTGCAAATATGATAAACGGGATATGCAAAGAAGTTGTCCCGGAACATTTCTATTACACTAAAGAGTGGGAAAAACTTGATACACATTTCAAGGATTACTGGCCCAAAAAGATTGTGAAGTTAAAGCGTACTTATTTCCATAGTCCATGGAGTATCATTGCTCTATTTGCTGGAATCGTCCTTTTTATTCTTGCTTTGCTACAGACCATCTTTACCATTAAGTCTTCCTAAAGCAAATAACAAAGACTCATTCTTACACATGTTCTATGAGATTATTAGTTCAATGTTGTGCATAATTAGTTGTGTCACATAATAATCAGTTGTTATCTTTATGCATCAGCTTGTGTTTAAAGGTTTTATACTTATATGATATGGTCAGGGCCAGCCCAACGTTGTTGGAGGCCCTAACCAAACTACAAAGGTGGGGGCTCTTTGAATTGGTATAAAGAAAACATCAGTTCCGCTTTCTGTCTTCCAAGTCTCAATCGCAAGCACAATATCAAAATTCAAAGATTCACAGTATCAATTAAAAATTTAGAGCAAACAATGATCTAGTAAATCACAATATATAGAGATGACTGTAAAAAAATAGTAGTTAACCAACATGAATTATCCATCTACACCACTAAATTCCCCTAATTTCGCCTCTAATTTCTCCCCATTCAGCGACGCCGTTGAGCGGAATGAGCATGTGCAATGTTACAGTTAGCGAGAATGATGATGGCGACCTAAATTAAATACGAATTGCATATTGCTTGGAGTTGGAATTGGGTCTCTTTTATTTTAAAATTGGTTTTCAGTTGAGCCTTACAATAAATAAGTTTTTAATTTGTTCATTTGGGCCTAATACAATAATACACATATGCTATATAAATATTTAAAAAAAAAAACTAAAGACCCTATTTTTGAAGGCCTAGGTAGTTTCCTAGATTTTAAAGCCTCTAGGTCCGGATCTGGATATGATGAGCATGACTCATGTATGGAATAAAAACTAAGAATGTATTATATGATCTAAGGCTGCAGTATTTATTTTTTATTCAACTTTACTATAAATATATATTTCATCATGCCATGTGAAACTCATCTTCAAAGTTCAAACAGGAAAAAAATCAATAAAAGTGAAGGGGGCTATAACTAGTGGTGAACTCAGGATTTTTTACCATTGGGGTCCACTTTTTCGGTATTCATATTTTTCACAACCATACATTAGTATTTTCGGGTTGGTCGTCATTCGGGTCGGGGCGGGCGGGCGAGGCGAGGAACATAACAAAATACAATATCATAACAATATATAATCATTACTCATTAGAAAACACATAATAAAAATAAAAATGAAAATAAAACATACAAATTTTTAAAGTTATTCTCTACAAGTTTCATCTTTTTAAAATTTCCACTTACAAATTTTAAAGTAATTCTCTACGAGTTTCATCTTTTAAAAACATCTAATTACATTTTCGACTAGAATGTTGGGAAGAATATCTCTTTTGATATAACAAAGCCAAGAATCATTCATATGATTTTTACATCTGTTTTCTACATGCAAATTCATAGTAAAGAAAAACTAAAACAACAAAAAGAATAAATTAACAATATTTAAGTTATAAAACTAAAAAAAATAGGTTTACCTCTGGTGGAAGCTGGATTATTAGATAGCGAGAGGTCCTATTGAATGTTTATTTTTTTTAAAACCCGAACTCGGGTCCTACTTGTTAACATATAAGGTATACCACTCCACCAGCTTTCACCTTCTTGTTATGGTGTCCATCTTATTATTTTATGAGGTCCTTCGGAGAATTAATATACGGGTTCTATTACAAATTTTAAAAACATTGGGGTCTGGAGACCCCGACCCACTCTATGTGGGTCCGCCCTGGCTATAACTAGAAAAAAACAACCAAGAGCATCACAAGAGCGAGTGCAACTATCACTTCATCATAAACCTTACCTATGGGCTAACATGTCTATACGTATAAAACCAACCAAGAACCTCATTCACACATATCTCTTTATATAATAAATGGGAATTAAGGCTAATGTCATATGGCCAAATTCACCCAATCTAAGGCCGGAATTTCAAAATGTTGACGTCAATTCTTAAATCCATGATTTCATCTTTTTTTGAATTTTAAACAAAAAATATAACAAAATAAAATAAAAAAATGTAATTACTATTTTTTAACAATAGCCGTCCTTAATTAATGTCCTTGCAGCTTATTAATTGGGCCAAACCTTCTCCTCCAATAAAACCCTGATTTCTTTGCACGCCATCTTCCTCTGGAAATCCAAACGGTTATGGAGAAATGCATCATGTATCCACTCTTCTTTAAATACTTCATCATCTTCAGATTTCATCATCGTCTGTGTTCTTTTACCTTTTTCGTATTCTTAAAATCTCAACTATTACTGTACTTGCATCCAAGCAACAATGGATAATGATGCAATTAGTTATATTGGGCAAATCTCTACTGAGATAGATACACGGAAGTTGAAGGTGTGAGTATTATGTTTGTGGAAGCAAGCCTATCATATTGACATGATTTTGATGGACGAGAAGGTATTTTGGTTAATACAAGTTCTTATCTTTATGTTTTGTATGTTTTTTTATGCTGCATAATAGATCTATTTTATTTAGGGTGATAAGATTAAGGCCACTGTAAAGAAGGTGTTGATGTCTGTGTTTGAAAACCAGCTTGAGGAAGGTAGTGCAGTCGTTCTTAGCAAGTTTGGTGTTGGTGAGATGAATGACAAGTTTCCTGTCATCAAGCATTCGTATAAGCTCATCTTATACTGTCAAACAAATGTCAAAAGCTGTGAAGATTTCGACAGACCTTTATATGGTTTTCAATTGATTGATTTTCATCATATAATAAATCACGATGTTGTCGTTGAATCAACAGTTGGTTAGTATTTTTTTTTTTTTGTTATTTGCATTAAAGGTAACTAATTAGACTTGGTCATTATTATGTTATAATGTTAATTTTGTTTATGTTTTTGCTTTTTTAGATGTAATGGGTTATGTAGTATCTACTACCGACATGGAAGTGTTTAATCGTTCTAGAAAGGAAAGCAAGAGGATAAGTTTTGCGATTGTTAAATTGAGGTATCAAAATCTGCCCATGATATTGAGATTCCAGAAACCGGCGAGTTTGATGGAGCTTCGGTCCAGAAACGACGTGTTCGGTTCGTTTATTCTTACTAAGAAAGGAGTAGAAGATAGATACGACACCGAGCAGTCACTTTTAATCTGGTCTCTATTGATAATCCACCGTTACAAAACCGTGTGACCAGTTGGACAGCATGTCCCCTCTGGGATCCAAAAGCTTGTCCAACCAAGACCCCAAGCCCCATATATATAGGCAGGTTGCCTTCATACGAAGCTAACATGCTCACTTCGTACGAAGCTGATCTTGATTTACTATTGATGTGCGTAAAGTGTGATATGGATTTAAGTATATTTTAAGCCCTTTTTACACGTTAGTCAAGTTTTAAATTTATGAAACTCGATATTTTACTAACACCAAACACACATATGGGCAAGTGCACCCATCGTGAGCGTAGTATAGTGTTGACAAGATACCGAGGTCGTCCAAGGACACAAGAGCTTTTAGTACCGGTTTATCCTCAACGTCTAATCAAATCAAAAGTTTAGAAAAAGGTTTTAAACTAGAAAAATAAAAACTAATTAAAATGCTGAAAAATAAAAATAAAAATAAAAACAGATAGACAAGATGAATCACTTGGCTCCGACTCGTGTTTAGTGTAACATTTGATTATTTCCGCACTTTTGCACTTTTTAAGAGATTATCTTAGTTATTGTAGTAGGCCCCTCTTTTGAAGGTGAGGTTACCCTCAACCCAGTAGTTTGAGTCAGCAAGGATACAATCCTAAAGGGTCGGATTATTAAAAGATAATTAATTAAGTTATTAATGCATATTATGGTAGGCCCCTCTTTTGAAGGTGACGTTACCCTCGGCTAAGTAGTCTGAGTCAGCAGGGATACAGGCCTAAGTAGCCGGATTAAAGTATTAATAGTAGCTTACATATGAGGGGATCAAAGAGTTTGGACCCTCGCCATCCAATACCGGTGGGTATTGAAGGAGGTCCTACTAAATTTGACCCAGGTCCTTGCAGGATCTATACACTGAACAAGGCAAGACTCTTACCAAACCGTTCCCTTAACCCCCGACCAGGTAGCCAACATACCTCCATATAGACCGTGGAGATATGAATGATGAAAATCTTTTATTTTATATAGACAGTAAAATAATGCCAAGACACCACGGACAAACGATAAGGAAGAATCACCTTCAACATAAGAAACTAGTTATTAAATTCATTAATACATAACCAAGTAAAAAGTGTGAAAAGATTAAAAATAAAAAGTATTACACTAGACACTTGTCTTCACCAAGTGATGTAAGAGACTTAGGCAAAGATGGCCTTTGATTGTCAAGAACTCTTACGATCAATCTTGGATCCCGAGACGACTCACACACTCTATGATGGACAATGGATGATGGTGGTGGATGATGGTGTTGTGATGGTGGTGGGTGGTGGATGAAGTGTGAGAGAGGTGGTGTGCCAAGGGATGGTTTGCAAATGAGCCAAGCACCCCTATTTATAGCCTGAACAGTAGCTCGGGCACGGCCCCGTGTCCATTGGGCACGGCCCCGTGTCCATCCTCTTCTCTGTCTTCATTAATTGCAGTTTGTATGCATTAGTTGACCACGCCCCCGTGTCCGCTGGGCACACCCCCGTGTGCAGAAGCATATCTGTACTATCAAGATTTGCCTGGATTCTGCGAATCTTATAGTTGACCACAGCCCCGTGTTCGCTGAGCACGGCCCCCGTGGTGGGCGATAGAAGCTTCTATAGCTTTGTCTTTTATGCTGGCACTTGGGCACGCCCTCGTGTTCACTGAGCACGGGGCGTGTTCAGCCTTCTGTTCTTTTGTTTTTCTTGGGAAGATGCTGTCGGGGAGGTCGGGCATGCCACGTTTGTTCCTTTTCTTGTATTTATGTTAGATTTAGCTGCCTTTTTGCTTCTTTTGTTAATTTGAGCTCATTTAATCCTGAAAATACAAAAGGAAGACAAAAACACACTTTTTCCAACATTAGTACTAAAAAAGGGTTAGTTTTATGCCACAATTGATGTAATTTATATGTTGCATTTTGTGCACATCAACTATCTCTACAAATGAACCCACATATGCGTGCCTTCGTACGAAGGGACTCCCTTCGTACGAAGGTGTTGTGACATTCACAAAACCTTGGTTCGTACTCGTTTTCACTCTAATCTATACAATATTCAACACACGCTCTATCTATTCGCACAATGGTAGACGTACGAAATATGCACCAACAGATTACCCCTCGGCTGTCACTGTCGAATCGTCTTTCTGCAACTTCGTAGAGCCGTGTTTGAATATTCTGCAACTTCAATCAAGCAGTTGTAGTCTGACAAAATAGATTCCCCATTGATTGATCATTCGGGTTTGCTTCTTGACAATATATTCCCCCTGAAACAAAACTTCAGGTCTTTGTAGTCTTTGTTAGCACGGTTTCCGACCTCCTCCGATTTGCTAAACTACAATTTTCAAGAACAATCACCAGCTTGAAACTTGATCAATGAAGTAATCTCTGTTTCAACTTTAACCACACCCTCTTTCAGTATTGAGTAGTTGACAGTTAGCCACCGTGATCGCGCATTCCGTCTGCTTGATCTAAGAATGTACAAAAACTCAACCGGCAATTGACAGAAACTTCAAATACCCCACTGGTTAAACTTCAAATCAATGATCCCCTTGAAGATCTGAAATCCCGTTTACCGTGATCAATGTTATGCACCTTGAAACCCTTTTTCAAGAATGATAGACCCGTATAAATAGTAATCTCCACAATCAGCAAATCTTCATCGGAAAACAAATCATCTGGTAATGTATTCTGATCTCTGAAGCATTCGTCCACAATCAGATTCATCTCCTCGAATAATCTAGATCTCAGAAGCTATCATCCACGATCCCTCTCAGATCTCCGAAGCATTCGTCCACGATCAGATATTCATTTCCTCAGATCATCTAGATCTCGGAAGCTTTCACCCAAGATCAGATTCACATAACCCGGACAATCTGAAGTCGAAACCACCCGAATACAGTTGCAGTGTCACAAATTTCAAAAATGCTGGAACATTTGACAAAATTTATTCCCCTTCATTTTTGCAAATTCTGAAGACCTCACTGAATTCCCCCTCAAACTGAATTCAGTTTTTTTTTCTCATCTCCGAAAAACTTGACCCTACCAGAATATAACAATATTCGCCACCATTGTCAGTTTTTCAGCTTTGCGGATTTTTAACAGTTTTGACCCATAAATAGTCAGATAATACAGAATATGACAGTTCTGCACCGATATCCTGACTACCCCACAATATTCCACAATCTGAGATCGCATCATCATGTTCGACTCTGAAGCACCGGACGATGTCTCCGAACAACCCATCTCTTGGAGAACCACTCATCTTCGCGATCAAATACAAACTATTTTTGAAATGTAACATAACGAAAACACTTATATATAGGATGTAACAGCGGCGTATCCACCATGTCTTCATCACCTCACACTCCTGATTTTTCATTTCATTTTTTTTTCATGATGATAAGTGCCCCTTCGTACGAACCTGTATGAATCTCTTCGTACGAACAGGCTAAAACTGGATACTTTGACAAAATCTAGCACCATGTGTCCCTTCGTATGAAGCTAGAGGAGAGGCTTCGTACGAAGCTGGGTCGTGCCTTCGTACGAAGCAGGTGGCTTCGTACGAAATTGTGACTTCGCACCAAACTTGCTTAAACTTCTCAAGAACACTTCCAAACGCATAATTTGATCCAGAATCTTTATTTCTGTGAATTTCATGATGAAACTTCACAGGATTGTGCACGAATCAATTCCGAACTTAATTATGGCTTCAATTCCAAAATCCATCCGTTAATCGACCTTTATTTTGATGATTTTCTATTTTTTAACGTCAAAACTCCCGTTTAACCCAAAATTGATGAGCTTGGGTGATTTAACCAACTGTTAGATCGGTTAAATCGGTACCGTAGCTCTGATACCACTTGAGATTCCATGATCCGGTGAGTTTGACGGAGATTCGGTCTCGAAACGACATGTTCGGTTCGTTTATTATTACTAAGAAAGGAGTAGAAGATAGATACAACACCGAGCAGTCACTTTTAATTTGGTCTCTATTGATAATCCACCGTTACAAAACCGTGAGACCAGTTGGACAGCATGTCCCCTCTGGGAACCAAAAGCTTGTCCAACCAAGACCCCAAGCCCCATATATATAGGCAGCTTGCCTTCGTACGAAGCTAACATGCTCACTTCGTACGAAGCTGATCTTGATTTACTATCTCTACATACGAACACACATATGCGTGCCTTCGTACGAAGGGACTCCCTTCGTACGAAGGTGTTGTGACATTCACTAAACCTTGGTTCGTACTCGTTTTCGCTCTAATCTATACAATATTCAACACACGCTCTATCTATCTATTCGCACTGTGGCAGACGTACGAAATATGCACTAACATATATTTTTAACTAATTATACCCTTTTCCTTTTATAATTATGTAGTTTGATGTTTTAGATAATTATTTTAGTTTCATGGAAACGATGTTTACATTTGATGTTTCATATATGTTGTAGATTTAATTATTGTGTTTTATAATAGCCTTTTATTCTGGTTATAATGGAGAGACGATTGGTTGTACTTTGTGGGATAATTTTGCAAAATAGTTTTCCACATTTCTTCAAGGTTATTCAACTGATAGAGCTGTCATTGTTCTAAGGAAAGGTACTTTATATATATCAAATGATTATCTATAAAAGTAGAGGTTTTTTTTTAATATTATGACGGTTATAATTGTTTGCATATTTGCATATTTTTCAGAATCTATTGCCAAATTAGTGACAACTGTTTTCATTTTACCTTCGTAGGCAGCCCAAATATTCAAAATGCATTTTTGGTAGTCGATTGTTTATCAACGTGGATGTTGAGGAAATTACCAATTTCAGGAAAAGGTTAATCTTTAACTCCTTTTACATTTTATAGTATCATTCAAGTTAGCATTTATGAGTACTATTTTCTGTTTTTTTTTTTTTTTTTTTTTTTTTTTTTTTTTTTTTTGCAGTCTTATTCAAGTGATATTTATAAGTATTGTTTTTTTTGTAGTCTCATTCAAGTGAGCAATGGTGAAGGTTCTTCACAGATTACACCAGTTGCATTGTCAAGTCAAACTATTTATTCTTCTCGTGAAGAATTCCTAAAGAAGAACGACAGAAAGTATGTTGAAGAGATTTGGAACGTTACCAAGGTAATATCTTTTAATAAAGATATAAGTATGATATGTTTGTGTTTAGTATTTTGCTGGAGCCGAATACAACTTAAAGCATATCTTCATTGCAGGAATCTGTATTTGTTGTTCTTGGTACTATAAGGTCTGTTGAGGAGGATTATGGATGGTTTTATGTTGCATGGTCGAAATGTAGCTAGATGGTTATTCCTGCTTCAGAGTGGTGGTTTGAATGGTATAGATTGCTGATGATGTTGGTGTACTTTACTGTCCAAAGTGTAAAATTCGCTCTCCACCAATTATTCGTAGGTGTGCCAAGTCTAATATTTTTTTTATTTTAAGACATCTGAAAAATGCTATATTTTAAAATTATTTTATTTTTGTAATTTTGGGTACAAAATAAGTGTGCGGGTTCAAGATGCTACGGATACTATATCTTTTGTAATGTTTGACAATGACGATTCTAAAGTTATAGGGAGGTCTGCTCATGATATACGTGATCAACAACTTAGGGTAATTTAATTTTCTTTTCATATTTTTATATTTATAATTTATAATAAGGAGCATGATTTAGGGAAAACGCCTAAAAGTGTGAAAACAGTGAGAACGTCCATCTTCTGTTGGATCAAAACAATCTACGGATTAGAATGGCGTGGTGGCGTTTTCGTAAATAACATCAACTTTATTATGTGCATGCGTTTCATTAAGGGTAAAAGGGTCTTTTTACTGCTCTAATACAAAACGCCAAACTCATGAGCAAAACACCATTAAAAATTCTCGCCTTAACCTACAAGCCATACACATCAGTCCTTTCTAGATGAAACGCCATATTTATCTAAAACGCCATTCATACAAAAACGCCAAATTAATGATGAAACGTGTTGCAGTTTTAACAGATAGAGGTGAACAAATAGTAACTGAAACTTTATTACTAACATTTATTATAAAAAATGTCCTCCTAAACTACACGCCAAAAAACATCATTATATAAACGACGTTGCCATCACTTCCATAGATCATACTAAAAAACGCCATCTTTAACCAAAACGCCGGATAAACTCTGAAAGAAAAAAAATGGCAAACATCGTTTCTGTAAAACTATACAATCTGTTGCCCCCTTTACAATGAAGCAATACATGTATAAACACAATCTTGATGAGCCTAAAAGTGGAAATAAGACAATCATAATCAAAATAATATGGCAGAATATTTGGCATGATACAAGACAATAATATCGAAAGAGGTAAATTACACTTTTCGTCCTTTATGTTTGTACCCGGTTGCAACGGGTATCCTTTAACTTCAATAATTACAGTCACAATTCTTTATTTGCAAAACCCGTTACACTCTACGTCCTTTAGTACTAACCAAATTAAAATTTTTAGTTAAGTTTATTCACTTAAGGGTATTTTGGTCAATTCATGTTTTTATTTAATTGTTTAATAAATAAAAAAAATCATATACACTCCATCTTCCCCAATTGTCTAACTCTAAAACCCTAACCACCACATCTTGCCACCACCACCTCCCGCCACCATCACCACATCCTACTGCCACCACTCCGGCCACACCCACCGCCCCTAACCCCTCCACCAGAATACAAATCAATAATCACATACATATGAATATATGATCAGATAACTTGCAGAAGAAGATAAACTGCACCAATTCACAGAAAATCAAAGAGAAATGGTGCGAAGAAGAACAAACTACCCGAACGTTGTCGTTTCGTGATCCGACACATCGACGTCGTTGAATTACTACTAAGCATGTTAGTGCCGGCTATAGAAGAGTCTGTATCCTTTGGAAGTTAAAGTGACGTATGGTAAAACGTTCTAGAAGGTGCACAATAAATAACTGATGTGTGGGAGTGCCACGTGTACATGTGGTTGTAGGTGAAACGTGTTTGTCAGTTTTGGTGAGGGTAACGGTAGGTAGGATTAACGGCTCTCGCTAAGGAAAGAATATTGTCGGTGGATGTGATGAGGTGGAAAAGTGTCACACCCCAACCGATGGCGGAAATATCGGGGCGCGGCACTGAGCGAAACAGATTGTCCAAGAGATTCCATAACAACTATAATTACCAAATATTTAATCATTACGTCCCATACCGTGACATATAAGTAACACAGTTATTACAGACAAATTGTTCTCAAAGACAGATAAAATTGTTCCGACAACTCAGATTTAATGTTATTTATTTCTAGACCTCCTAATCTTGATTCCACAAAAGATAGCAGGCAAGCAAAAGCATCCTAAACACCTGTCACATACGTTAAAGTAAAAGTCAATACACATAGTGTAAAGGTGAGCATACAAGTTTAGTAGCATAATAGTAGCGAAAGCGATTTACGCATAACCAGCATGTAGTACGTTAAAAGTGAAGCACGTAAGTTATCGACAAAGATCCTATCAATACCAATGACTGCGAGTTGTAGAGTGCGCAACACATGTTCACCACTGCGAACACGTGAAGTAAAATCCTTAACAACCCCTGAATAAACAGGTGCTGCTCGTTTAAGAGTCATCACCGAGTGGTGTAGGCAAGATTGTCATCACCGATTTGTTTAATAGTCCAAAACTCTTCTTCGAGCTTCTGCTGCTCTTGAGTAGGACATAACTTGGCCATCATTAGTTCCTTGACTTTGGACCAGGGTAAGGCATAAGCTTCTTCATTAGAACGGATGTTTCGCTCGTTTTTTTGCCACTCTAAAGCTCTAGCTTGGAAGACCCCAGTAGCACTACGAGTCTTGAGGTTCTCAGGACACTCACTATTGATGAATGTTACCTCAATGCTATCGAACCATTCAAGCATTGCTGTCACGCCATCATTGCCAGTGAAGGGCTTTGGGTTGCATGCTGAAAAGTGCTTGAAGTTAAAGGAAATGGGTTTGGGTTGATCAGCCTTTGAGTCCATTGAAGAGTTAGGGGTAGAGGTTGTGTTGATCTTGCTAACAATTTCAGGAATTACACGTGCCATCTAAGTAGCCATGAAAGCCAACATCTTCTTCTTCGAACCAATCTTGGACATCTTGGTCGAGTTTGAAAGATGGTGAGAAGACATCTAGTGATTCAAAAACATAGGAATGAAAACCTGGTTAAGTGTCTTTACCATCATATCCACATTTTTCACGTCCTCAAATCTGATAAACGCGAAAAATTTTCCAGCTTTGTCTCTCCTTCTGGCCAAATAAGCATCCGCCATCTTCCCACATAGTCTGAACTCCCTCCATAGTAGTCCGAGAGAACAATTGCTTGGGAGATTCGTGACATAGAAAGTAGTGGAATTCGCCCAAACTCTTTGGGTAGATCGGTGATTCTTCTCCTTCCGGCGGTCCATAACCATATTTCCTTTGTTATTATCACATATCTTTAAAAGGTTAATAGGATTCGTATCAATCAAGCTAAACTATCAAAATAGCCGCGATCGATTACAGACCTACTAAGCAATCAAGAACTAGACTTAACCTGGGAAACCCAGAGAAAAACTAATTCAATGAAACCTAAATACGATCAGACCCAAACCCCGCTAACAATGCTTGTATAACACAGCTGGAAGAGAATCCAACCGCACAATCACAGGATTGTTGCACAGAACCGGAAAAAGATCGATTAGGAAGAAGGTGACTGTTCATCTTCTTGAGAGGAAACTTTTTAGTTACTTTTCGTGAAAAGGATTTTGGATCTCAAGATCCCACTTATTTTTGTTTGTGTTTTAAAGGCCTTTTCGTTTACTCACTTTTGAGTAAACTTTAAATAACTTAAAAGACATTCAATTATACTTGAAAAGTAACTTTAGTAATCTAATTAATGCAGACACAATTATTAAAATTTAATTTCAACTTTTACTTAAAAGACATTCATTAAGGCATTCAATTAGTGGTGCAAGGTAACATTGGTAATTGGTAATCTATATAATGCAGACACAATTATAAACTTTAACTTCAACTTTTACTTAAATGACATTCAATTAAGGCATGCAAGTATAATTACAAAAATGATGATAATTTAATCAAGACAATAATTAAACTTCAAAAGCCAATGTTTATTATCTTTTTAAAAGACATTCAATTATGCTAGAAAAGTAAGATTGGTAAACTAATTAATGCAGACACAATTATTAAACTTTAACTTCAACTTTTACTTAAAAGACATTTAATTAAGACATTAAATTAGTGGTGAAAGGTAACATTGGTAATCTAATTAATGCAAACACAATTATTAAACTTTAACTCCAACTTTTACTTAAAATACATTCAATTAAGGCATGCAAGTATAATTACAAAAATGATGAAAATTTACATAATCAAGACAATCATTAAACTTCAAAAGCTAATGTTTATTATCCTTTTAAAAGACATTCAATTAGACTTGAAAAGTAACATTGTTTAGACAGTTCATGTAACAAAGCAACATATAAACATAAACATTTTACTGTTTAGATAGTAATATTCACAAAGAATAAGAACATACTTATTCGCATTGAGCGTATTTCTTTAAAAGTATATATGGTTGCTTATATGCATCGATATATTTCTTTAAAAGTAATATTCACTGTTATTAATATCAAAATTGTGTTATCCATTAAAAGGAACACGAATACTAAAGCATCAAGTTTCATACAAAAGACCGTTGTTTATATGCTACTTGTTCAAACGGAAAACATAACCAAGTATCCACCCCTTCACCATATCAACATCATGTACAAACCATCAGTACTACCCCCCAAGGGTAAAAACTAACAAACCAAAATACCTTAGTTACTGTTCATGCTGAACCAACTAACAAAAACAAAATAACCAACATTCACGCACGACCTCTTTTGTTTGTGGTCTTGTGTACGACTTTGGTCAACATCAAACGCTGAGAAGACTTGACATACGTAAAGAAAAAAGTGGCGCCGAACTGGGTGTGATTTGATTTCAAGTAAGCTGGCCAATTGGTAAAACCATACCTGTAACCATCTCCAGACTTCTCGACTCTTGTACTCAAGTTGGTTAATTCACCTTTTAGGTTATGAACTCTAACATCAGGCAGGTTATGAACAGAAAGAGAGAGATCACTTGCAACATCGGTTGGTAAACGTTGAGAAGAAAAAAATGGATTAATTATCTTATTCATTAATAAATATGTTTCTTAAATTTTAAGATATTAAATAATAAAATCATATCATAAAGTTTACCAGTCTGCTTTTAGCCGTTTTGGTGAACTCCAAGATTGCATCGGCTTTCAACTTTTTGATTGTATAACATGTACGACCAACAACATCAGACGTGTATGTCAAGGATCTGGCAGCTTTATGCTTTTGTTTAGCCTAAAGAATTCAATGATATACAATAAGTATCATAATTACACAGAAAGATAATTTAACTTCAATGTATAAAGTTTATTAATAAACATTGTACAACAAAACAATACATGATATTGTCTAAATAATTACATGTTAATTTAATATAAGTGCACTTACAGGTCTGTTTTCAGCAGGCCTGACGATCTCAGTGACCATACAATCATTAATCTTCGGAACCTTAGAACGTTTACGATAAGATATATGAGAATTGTCGGTCGCCGACCTCACAACATTACACTTCGACTTGCCCTAAAAAGTATAAGGAAAGATTGGCAAATACCTAAACATGTTCAAATAAATACACCAATATGATATAATAAAGTAATGGTTTAAATACAAATTAAATAATAAAATAATATATTACACATTACCTATTTTTTTCTCTTGGGTACCACTAAATTACGAAGATCCACTGTAGAACTACTTTTGGACGTCTCCTCCACTAAAGACACGCTTATGACCTTAAACAAAATATAAAAAAAAATAAAAGAAAATGTGTAACTAATACAACGTCTCGTATAAAAGACACGATAAATATACATAAACATACATCAATATTGAAAACAAAAATTAAATGATATTCTTACTTCAGAAACAACTTTCGAAGACAACCTTTGGTCACAAACAACAACATCTAATTTTCCTTTAGGGTCAACCTAAAAATTATAAAACAATTAACATATTACCATAGAATAAATTAATTAAAAGCATTATATAATAGTCAAGCCATTTCGTATACATGAAATTAATTTTTCGCTATCAAGAAATTTTCAAGATCCATATCAAACTTGCTGCTGACCTGAAAGAAAAGAAAATAAAAATAAAAGATGCTAAACTAATACACCTAATAGCATAAAAATACAATATACTTATTGAAAACAACCTTTGACTACCCTTTATGGTCAAACTATAAAACAGTGAATAATAAAAATATAACTATAGAATGAAGTAATTAAAAGCATTATATAATATATAAGCCAGGTTGTAAACACTCTTACATGAGACTGAGAGCTAGGATACGGAGACTGAGTAAAAACATCAGTTTTTTGTATTATAATCATCTTTGAACTACATAAAACAAAATAGTAGCAAAATTTTAATAGTGTACTAATACTTATCAACATAATAAAATTTGCTAACAATTTGAAATTATAAAGTTACCCTATTTTTAACATCTTCCATTTCAATTAGGTAGTGTTTGGTATGCATGAATGGGAGGTGGAATGGAATGAACTATTGCGAGGGAATGAAAAAAGTGTGTTTGGTTGGTCAACGTAATGGAATCACCCATTATATAAGTCATTCCATTACCTCAAATTCATTCCATCCACTCCCCCTGATTTTTTTCCATTCCATTCTCTCTCTCAGCCTACGTCATAAACACCACCCATCACCTCCACCATTTGCCACCACCACCACCACCTGTCGTCGTCACCACCCGCCACCAACCTCCGCCGACCACCACCACCACCGTCCTTCGCCGCACGCCGCCACCGCCGCCCGCCACCACCGCCATCGACTACAATCGCTGCCACCTGCCATCGTAAACCACCGCCACCCTCCGCCGACCACCACCACCATCCTTCGCTGCCACCACCTGCTACCGTTGACCACCACCACCCACCGTCGTCGCCACCACCATTGACCACCATTGCCGCCACCTGCCACCGCAGACCACTGCCAACCCCGACCATCGCCGCCACCACCGCTAACAACCGTCACCCACCGACCACCGCTACCACCGACCACCGCCACCCATCGCTGCCACCACCACTAGCCGCCACCGATCACCGCCACCACCCATCGCCGATTTAATTCATTCCTCTTTTCTTACCTACCAGACAACGTAAGATAATGATTTATTACTTTCCTGCATGGTAACCAAACAAAACTATGGAATGTAATGATCCATTTCATTCCTTTGTCCATTTCATTACCTCGTCCATTCCATTCCCTCATCTATTCCATTATGCCATACCAAACAGACCCTTAGAGTTTCTATATGTTGATCAAATTTGGAGTCATCAATATCCTACAAAATAACAATAGAATGATAAAATGTAAGTATACAACAAACTGAATGTTAGGGTTTGTTAATTTATATTAAAACAATAGGTATATACATTAAAGATAGACTCAAAAGTTGAAAGTTGCATATAGTCAGCAACATTATCCTTAACAACACCTTCATCAACATCACTGTTATGGCTCATTTTCTAAGCATACATATCTTGAACTATATCCTGCTTTTTATTGTTTATCTATGATCAGGGTACTGGACGGGGATATTGCTAACATCCTGGGTGATATCCTGAGGTATATCGAATTAATCACGTGTAGGTTAAAGACTGGGACTTGCTAACGGTCAAATGGACTTCATTTCCTCAAGACTCGGGCGTGTTTGTTAAAGGAGAGACGTTGAGCCCGAAAGACCAGGTCTCTAACGTTCAACTAAGGAATATTCGTTGGATCCCGGTTATGTAGGATAGTTAGTTACATTTGTTTTACTATAAATAGATGGGGGCGGATCAGATTAAGGCACTCAACTTACACATTTTCAAACACTTTCTCTCTAGCTCATCGCAAACACTACACACAACACTTGTATTCGAATTACATTGTAACACATAGTCAATCCGCACCACATCCTGCACTGTATCCTGATATTTGAAGCAATAGAAGAACAAGGCAGCTGCGATTGTCAGCTCCCGAGGTTTTATGCCGGCGATCTAGATTGATCAAGGGCTTTCCTCGTACATCACGTGTCCACCTTTACTTTTTTGCTCATTGTTTGATCATAGATACAGCTCTATATCCTGAGCCGTATCCTGAAACTGTTTTCACAACTAATTTTGTTAACACATATTTCGAGCACACTACCTCACTTAACTAATTTGATCACTAAATTGCTTAGGTAATTTTTGACCAAAACAATTTGGCGCCCACCGTGGGGCAAGTGGTGCTACTTTTACTAAAAATCTTTGTGAAATCGTTAATCGGTTTTCTATTTTCAAAACTTTTCGCCACATTGTTTACAATGGCCTCAAGATCAAACATGAGCTCCTCTACTATGTCTGCTGCAACCTCTGCTGCTACCGGTTCGGTGCTTCCACCACCTCCTCCAAGGATGCCATTTTCTTCACAATCTCAAGATGTTATCCCTACTCGGAGTGTCCAGGGATCTGCTCCCGTTTTAGCCTCTAATGATGAAATTCTGACTTTATTTGGAAGTGTGCAGGAACAAATGAGGCCGCAACAGGAGACTAACCAAATGCTGTTAAGAGAAATACAACTCTTAAAAGCTAGCTCGAGCAGACCTGTTGAAGAAACTGTCACTCCTATACAGCCCAGGGCTTTGAACTTCAGTTCCGCAGTTTACACTGAGGATAATAGGGGAATATCGTCCCAAGCCATTCTCAGAATCATACCCCTGAGATACCCTCTTCGGTCAGGATATCGACTGTGAGAAGTTCAGGATATGCTTCAGGATATGGCCAAAATCCTTAGAACGGTAATGTGTCAAATAATAATATTCTTGCTACTAACAACAATGGCTCTTTGCAGGATGCAGGTATGACGTCAACATTTACCAGGGAGCTCCAGAAATTGAAGGACATGATATCTAGTGTACCTGGAGTGGTCCAGCCAATTCCGGAAGTATCCCAAGACAGCCACAGGATATCCCGCTTTGCATATCCTATTTGTGATGCTGAAATCCCAAAAAGATTTCAGACTCCCAACATGAAGCTGTATGATGGGACTACGGATCCTGAAGAGCATATTGCCCAGTATAGGGAAAGAATGGAGATTAACCCTATCCCTCCGGAGCTCAAGGAAGCATGCTTATGCAAGGGATTTGGTTCTACTCTGACAGGATCAGCCTTAAAATGGCTGTTAAACGTTCCTCCTCACTCAATTACTTCGTTTGCTCATTTGGTTAATTTATTTAACAGTCAATTTTCTTGTAGTCGGAGTTTTGAGAAACTAACCAGTGATCTTTGCAGGATAACTCAAGGGCCTCAGGAATCCTTGAGGGATTATGTGAACAAATTCAGTCGAGAATCCTTAGATATCCCGCATCTTGATGTTGCAACAGCTGTGCAAGCTTTTAAGATGGGGTTACAAAAGGATTCTCAGTTTTATCAGGATCTTGTAATGAATCCCTGCAGGAATCTCGACGAAGCTCGTAACAGGGCTTTGAGATATATCCGTTTGGAAGATGACAAGAAGATGCAGGAGAGGATGAATTCTACCTCAACCTATGAATCAACTAACAGGAAATCAGAAACCTCGTATAAGCCATATCGCTCCAAGCCATATGGCAGAAATGATAACAAGAAAGTGAATGCTGTTGAAGATGAGGATCCTGAAGAATATCCTGACTTATCTGAATACTGCTTTTCTGTTAATATACCTGAGTTAATGTATGCTATGCAGGGTTTAGGGGACAAAGCTAGGTGGCCTCGAAAGAACCAGCAGAAAGCTGATTGGAAGGATAAATCCAAATGGTGTGCCTTCCACGAAGACTTCGGACATATGACCGAGGATTGCATTGCTTTAAGGAAAGAAATAAGTTACCTGTTAAGCAAAGGGTATCTAAAGGACTTGCTGGGAAAAAAGAAGAATAAAGGTCAGGATCCCGAGAAGGATCCTGAACGAGCAGCATCACCCCCAGCAGACGCCAAGATAATTAACTTTATTTCAGGAGGATCCGATATTTGTGGAACTTCGTATTCGACGGCCAAGAGACATGCAAAGGAAGCTAAGAGTGAGAGGGGAGACAGACCAGTCAGGATGACTACCCTCACAACTGATAAAGTGATCACTTTCGATAGTGATGACAGGGATACTGTTCAGGATCCTTACCATGATGCTTTGGTAATAACATTATATGTGGCTAACCATTTTGTACGCAGGATACTGGTAGACAACGGTAGTTCTGTCAATATAATTCAGCTGGAAACATTGAAGAGGATGAATGTATCTCCGATGGACATTACGTCGAAGTCCACTGTGCTCGTTGGTTTCAGTGGAGAAGCTAGGAATACCGTAGGGGAGATAAAGTTACCAGTATATGTTGAAGGGGTCAACTCGATACAACGCTTCTGCGTGATGGACTCCTTATCCTGCTATAACATTATACTGGGAAGACCATGGATTCACGATATGAAGGCTGTGCCATCAACATATCACCAATGCATCAAGATCCCTACCCCTTGGGGAGTTGTCAAGGTTGAAAGTGATCAGCAGGAAGCGAAAGAATGCTACTCATCCTCAATGAAATCCTCAACTAAGCCTAGTATAGCATAGCAATTAAAGATGCGGGCGCAAGATATCGTGGAGGATTCGGAGCAGGATGTGAAGAAAATTATCCTGGATCAGGATAATCCGGATATCTCGGTGCTCGTAGGAACCAATATCCCTCAGGATATTGAAGAGCAGTTAACTAACTTTTTGAAATGCAGGATGTCAACGTTTGCATGGAAGCATGAGGATATGACAGGCATATCCAAAGACATTATCACTCACAAGCTTGGAATTGACAAATTATTCAAGCCTGTTCAGCAAAAAAGAAGAAAATTTGCTCCTGAGCGGAATGCGATTATCCAAGAGGAAGTTGAAAGATTGTTGAAGTCCAGGATGATCAGAGAAGTCAAGTTTCCAAGATGGCTAGCAAACGTAGTTGTGGTACAGAAGAAAAACGGGAAATGGAGAGTCTGTGTAGACTACACGGACTTGAACAAGGCTTGTCCTAAAGACCCATTTCCTCTCCCTCATATCGATGCAATGGTAGATGCTACTGCAGGACATGAAATGTTAACATTCATGGACGCATCCTCAGGATTTCAGCAGATTCAAATGGAGCCATCGGATCAGGAGGATACTGCTTTTATGACACCAAAAGGTATATATTGCTATACTGCTATGCCTTTCGGTTTGAAAAATGCAGGTGCAACGTACCAGAGATTGGTGAACATGATGTTCAAAGATAAGCTGGGGGACACCATGGAGGTATATATTGACGATATGGTGGTAAAATCTAAAAGAGCTGAGGATCACCTCCGGGATATCAAGGGAGCATTTGATATCCTGGATCAATACAACATGAAGCTGAATCCTGCTAAGTGCCATTTCGGAGTGGGGGCAGGAAAGTTTCTTGGATATATGGTGACAAAAAGGGGGATAGAAGCAAGCCCAGAGCAGATCAAAGCTATCCTGGATATAAAATCACCCTCAAATATGAAGGACGTACAAAGGTTGACAGGACGAGTAGCAGCTTTGAATAGATTTATTTCAAGATCCTCAGAAAAATGCAAGGAATTCTATGATATCCTCAAGAAGAATAAGAAATTTGAATGGGGAGCAAAGCATGAAGCAGCCTTGCAGGATTTGAAGCGATATCTCTCAACCGAACCTCTATTGATGAAGCCTGAAAATGGTGAACCACTATCCCTATACCTTGCTGTATCAGGGAATGCTGTAAGTGCCATTCTTATAAAAGACCATGAAGGTCAGCAATATCCTGTTTATTATGTTAGTAAAAGTTTGTTAGATGCTGAAACTAGGTATTCTCATTTAGAAAAATTAATATTAGCTCTAGTAATGGCATCGACAAAGCTTAGACATTATTTTGAGACACATAGGATCCATGTTAAAACGAATTATCCTGTCAAAAATGTGCTTAGGAAACCATAGATGTCAGGCAGGATGGCCAAGTGGTCAGTAAAGTTAAGTGCTTATGATTTAGTATATGAACCTAGAAATGCCATAAAATCTCAGGCTTTAGCTGACTTTGTGGCTGATTTCAGTAGTGACATTCAGGACGAGGTAGACCTAGAAGTTCAACAGTTAGGAGAATCTTCAGGATCCTGGACATTATATACTGATGGTGCATCCAATATAAGAGGTGTAGGTTTAGGTATACTACTAAAATCGCCACAGGGGGACATATTACCCCAGGCTATTAGGTGTGAATTTCCTGCTACTAATAATGAGGCAGAATATGAAGCTTTAATTGCAGGATTAGAATTGGCTAAGAATATGAGTATCAAGAATTTGCAAGTATATGTTGACTCCTTGTTAATTACTAACCATTTTAATGGATCCTATGCAGTCAAGGGTGAGAAATTAATCGAATACCTCGATATTCTCAAAAAATTAGCAGGATATTTCGGTGTTTTTACACTTGAACAGGTACCAAGGGAGGATAATGCTGAAGCAGATGCCTTAGCAAATCTGGGATCATCGATCAGGATACCAGAAGGAACCCAAATACCAATATTACATGTCTTATATCCTGCAACGAATCCTCGGGATAAAGAAGTAGCGGGTATTCAGGATCCTGGAGCAGAGCATCCTGAAGAGGATCCTAAATCCTGGACGGCTCCAATCATGAGATATCTCAAAGAAGGACACATCCCTGGAAATGAAAATCCTAAGGCATTTATGATGAAGGTATCACGATTCACTATTATAAATAATATTTTATACAAGAAATCTCTTGCAGGACCGTATTTGAGGTGCTTGGAGGATCCTGAAGCCAAATAAGTACTTCAGGATATACATGAAGGGGATTGTGGTAACCATACTGGGGGCAGGTCGTTATTCTCAAAAGTATTAAGGACATGATATTATTGGCCAACAATGAGAAAAGATGCCGCAGAATATGCTCGAAAATGTGACGCATGTCAAAGACATAGTAACATATTACATCAACCTGCTGAACTGCTGTATCCTATTGTTTCCCCTTGGCCGTTTATGAAATGGGGTATGGATATAGTGGGAAAGCTTCCAAAAGCTCCAGGAGGAAAGGTTTTCATGTTGGCAATGACGGATTATTTCTCTAAGTGGGTTGAAGCTGAAGCATTTGTTCAAGTTAGAGACCAAGAAGTAGTATCCTTCATAAAGAGGAATATCCTGACCAGATTCGGAGTACCAGCCGAGATAATCTGTGACAATGGTTCTCAGTTTATAAGCAAGAGAACTACTGACTTTTGCATAAGTTGGGGAATCAAAATGATAACATCTACTCCGGTACATCCTCAAGCGAATGGACAAGCAGAATTCTCAAACAAGATAATTGTCAACAACTTAAAGAAGAGGCTTGGAACCAAAAAAGGAAGATGAGCAGAGGAATTACCCTTTGTTTTGTGGGCTGATAGAACAACGGTAAAGAATGCAACAGGCCAAACCCCATTTTCCTTGGTATTTGGAGCAGAAGCAATTATTCCAACGGAAATGACAATACCTACTGCAAGATCTACCCTAAGTGATCCTGAACAGAATCCTGAAGCCTTGAGTCAGGATTTGGATACTATAGATGAAAAGAGAGATGCAGCAAGGCTAAGGATGGCAACATATCAACAAAGAATATCCAGAGCATATAACAAGAATATTAGGACCAGAAGATTTAAGGTTGGAGATTGGGTGTTAAGAAAGGCTTTTCAGAATACTACTAATCCTGCCGATGGCAAGTTAGCTCCAAAATGGGAAGGACCATATGAAGTTGAATCAGAAGCAGGGAAAGGAGCATATAGACTCAAGAATATGGAAGGGGATATGCTACCGAGATCTTGGAATGCTATACACCTTAAGCTTTATTTCAAGTGAGTTTAGAATTTAATTTCTAACTCAGGATGGTATGAATTCTATCTTTTTTAAATATGTTTGGTTTAATTTATTTTTTGAAACCCAATACTAACTTAAGCATCGGAGGGGTGTTAGCCAAGCTAACACCCACCTTAGTTTAAGGATGTTTTGCAGTATATGCTTCGGGATATAGCTCCAGGATGCTCACTCAGGATACTTCAGAAGATTAGAGGATTGGCCCCCTCTCTCACGTACAAGGGATCCTGATCCCTTCACAGGTTTAAAGGTATTCACCTTTCTTCCGAATTGGGTTTAAACACTCCGCCTGGAGCGCAAGTTATTCAGGGATAGTTCAAGGTGGCAGGACCAGGCCATGTAAAAGTGGCTGACAATTTCGTTACTGTTGGTTATATCCTGAATCCTAAAGGTATATGAGGATTGATCACCCTCTCTCACGAAAGGGTTTTTTCATACTCTCTAAGGTTTAAAAGTTTTCACCTTTCTAAGTCTTGGAGTTTATACACTCCCGCCTGTAGCGCACGAAAATTTGGGATTTTCCCCAGGATACAAGGAATTTATCTCCAAGACATTTTTGGGTTTTACCCCTGTGACATGAAAAATTGCCTATCCAATGGAAACTGATATTCAGAAGATTTCTAAGAAGACATTGTACACAGGGGACATTCCCACTAAAGCAATAAGGATGAGGCTCGGAACTAATGCACAAAGTGTCTTAGACAGGGGACATCTTCATTGGAAGAGTTGCAAAGGGATTGAAGTTTGGTAATAGGTTTATACCCTATTCCTGGTATGATCTTTCCTTTGAAAACATCGTTTAAGTTTTTAATAATACTATGTTTCGTAAAAGGTTAAATATCCTGATATATTCTCAAAATGTATTTTCAAAATCCTTTTCAGAATATTTGATTAAAATATTTGAAACTAATACTAGTTTGAAACTTTGATCATTTAAGTATTATCAAAATAGGTTTTAGAAAGATAGATTGTTTTTCATTCTTTAAAGAACTTTCTACAAAGTTGAACGAATGTTTGGAAGTCCTCTCCAATAAAAAGTTTTTATAATACATCATTGAGCATATTGATCAGGATATTTTTGAAAGATAGTTGTACGAAATTTTGCAAAGCTAAGATCTATGCTAAGAAAGACGGAAGATAATAACAAGAAAAATGAAAGATGAAATTATTTTTTGAAACAATCAATACTGGTTGATAACCGAAGGTTTCATCCTGAAACCCAGGACCCATCCACCTTCGGCTATCAAATTGTTTTGATGCAGAAATAAAAATTGTTCATAGGACATAAAATTGTTCAAACAATTTATAGGAAATAAGCTTTAGGGGGTAGTGCCTTCTTCGTCCATAATGATTTCAGCAGCATCCGTCTTGGGATCCGCCTCAGGATCCTTCTCAGCATCGGTTGCTTTTTCAACTGCTTTGGAAGATTCTTCGACAGCTGATTTGGAAGAAGTGCCGCCGAGGTTCTTTAGCTTGGTCTCCCAGGCACCAACATCCCAAGAAGGGCATTCAAAACCTAATGTTTTGGCTTCATGGGCCATCTTCAACCTGGCTTGGAGGAGAGAAATGACGACGGAACTCTTGAGGCTTTCCCGGTAGCTGACCATATCCCATTCATGTTGCACATGGGCAACTTCAAGATCGTCCTGGGCTTGAAGAGTAGCTTTGTTGAGAGCAGTTTGGTGTTCTTGAATTATAGCTTTGAATTTCTCCTCGTAATGACGAGATTTGGCGGCTGCAATCATGCCTTGATCGGAGATTGTGATTTCTGCTTCCTTTAGCTTGGATTCAAGCGTCTTGTTAAGCTTGCAGGATTCTTGATATAGGTGAACCAGACGCTCAAGACCCTACGAAGGTAAGAGGACAGGTATTAATATTGATAAATCTTTGTAAATAATGTAAGCTGCAGGATGTGATATGAGAATACTAACCTGGTTAAGAAAGGAAGTCATAAACCCGCTAGCTTCAATGAACCCGTGCTTCTCATAAGGAAATGTGTCAGAAATGGCAGGGGAATCAGGCTCTTTCCTTTTGCGGGAACTTGAACTCCGGGGCTTGGTAGCCGGTGAAGGTTTGGGAATAATGATGGCTTTGGAACTGCTGGGTTTGGATGAGGCTGTGGCCTTGGGATTAGGTTCCTTCTTGACCTGAATCTAATCAGAATAACTGTCCAACTCGTCGAGGTCAAAGACTTCAGGGATCTTGGCTGGAGCTGCGTAAAGGGAAACGTTTCACATCATTATTACTCTTTATTTTATTATTATACTATGTTAGCTAATTATTTTAAAAAGAAATCCTTACCAGACATTTCAGATGACGAGTATTGACTGGAACTCGGGACGTGTGTGGTGAAAGTCCTGTCTATTGCAGGTAATTGATAAACAGTGTTGATTCTTTCTTCTGATTCAGCGGTAGAGGGAGCTACTTCCTTGAAATTCACTGCATAAGGATCAAAAAGAAGGATATTAGTAGAAGATAAAAATCAAACGGTCCATGGGAATATTTATGATCCTACCGGTGGTTAACCACTCCACCGGAAGGTTGGCACCCTCAGCAATGGAGTCTCGTTTGACAAAGAAAAACTTGCGTTGCCATCCATCTTCGTTTTTGGTGGCTTTAAGAATCAGGGGTTTGCTAGAGGTCGAGAAAAGCAAGAACCGGCTAGAGCCATGGGATCGGAGGCGATAAGCAATAGGCAAATCCTCGATGCCGAGGTCGGAGCAATGAAGGTTTTTGATTTGGTTAAGTACAATTAATACTCTCCAAACCATGGGCATGGTTTGAGCAAAAGAGATGCCGGTGGTTCGGAAGAATTGCATCATGAATTCGGGAAAAGGGTGTTAGGGCTCATTTTCTTAACATACGTATCCTGACCAATATCTTGCCTTTGTTTGTTAATTTGTGACCAGGATGCTGGAAGAGGATATTGCTAACATCTTTGGCGATATCCTGAGGTTTATAGAATTAACCACGTGCAGGTTAAAGGCTGAGACTTGCTAACGGTCAAGAGGACTTCTTCTCCTCGAGACTCGGACGAGTTTGTTGAAGGAGAGACGTTGAGCCCGAGAGACCAGGTCTACAACGTTCGATGAAGGAATATTCGGTGGATCCCGGAACTTTAGGATAGTTTGTTATTTTATCTTTACTATAAATAGGTGAGGTAGGATCAGTTTAAGTTACACAATCTACACTTACACTCTCGCATACTCTCATTTTCTAGCTCATTGCAAACACCACACTTGTATTCAAGTTTCGTTGTAACACTTAGTCGATCCGTACCACATCCTGCACTGTATCATGATATTTGAAGCAATAGAAGAACAAGGCAGCTGCGATTGTCAGCTCCCGAGGTTTTATGCCGGCGATCTAGATTGATCAAGGGCTTTCCTCGTACATCTCGTGTCATTTACTTTACTTTTGCTCGTAGTTTGATCTTAGATACAGCTCTATATCCTAAGCCGTATCCTGAATACTGATTTTCTAAACAACTTAACAAGCACATTTTTTAATTTACTTTCTAGCACACTACCTCACTTTACTAATTTGATCACTAAATTGCTTCGGTAATTTTTGACCAAAACAATTTGGCGCCCACCGTGGGGCAAGTGGTGCTCTCTTTACTAAAAAATTTTGTCGAATCGCTAATCGGTTTTCTATTTTCAAAACTTTTTGCCACATTGTCCATAATGGCCTCAAGATCAAACATGAGTTCCTCTACTGTGTCTGCTATGACTTCTTCTACTACCGGTTCGGTGCTTCCACCACCTCCTCCAAGGATGCCAGCCTCTACACAATCTCAAGATGTTATCCCTACTCGGAGTGTCCAGGGATCTGCTCCCGTTTTAGCTTCTAATGATGAAATTTTAACCTTATTTGGAAGTGTGCAGGAACAAATGAGGCAGCAACAGGAAACAAACCAGATGCTTTTAAGGGAAATACAACTCCTGAAATCTGGCTCGAGCAGATCTGCTGAGGATATTGTCACTCCATTACATCCCAGAACGTTGAACTTCAGTTCAGCTGTGTATACTGAGGATAACAGGGGGAATATTGTGCCCAGTCTTCCTCAGAATCATACTCCTGAAATACCCTCCTCGGTCAGGATGTCAACCATGAGGAGCTCAGGATATGCTTCAGGATATGGGCAAAATCCTCCAACGGGTAACGTGTCGAATAATAATAATACTCATGCTACTAACAGTGGTGGATCTTTGCAGGATACAGGTGTAACATCAGCACTTACCAGGGAACTTTAGAAGTTGAAGGACATGATATCTAGTGTACCTGGGGTGGTCCAGCCGATCCGGGAAGTGTCTCAAGACAGCCACAAGATATCTCGTTTTGCATATCCTATCTGTGATGCTGAGATCCCAAAGAGATTCCAAACTCCCAACATGAAGCTTTATGATGGGACTACGGATCCTGAGGAGCATATTGCTCAGTATAGGGAAAGAATGGAGATTAACCCTATCCCTCCGGAGCTCAAGGAAGCGTGCTTGTGCAAGGGATTTGGTTCTACTCTAACAGGATCAGCCTTAAAATGGCTGTTAAACGTTCCTCCTCACTCAATTACTTCATTTGCTCATTTGGTTAATTTATTTAACAGTCAATTTTCTTGTAGTCGGAGTTTTGAGAAACTAACCAGTGATCTTTACAGGATAACTCAAGGGCCTCAGGAATCCTTGAGGGATTATGTGAACAAATTCAGTCGAGAATCCTTGGATATCCCACATCTTGATGTTGCAACAGCTGTGCAAGCTTTTAAGATGGGATTACAAAAGGATTCTCAGTTTTATCAGGATCTTGTAATGAATCCCTGCAGGAATCTCGACGAAGCTCGTAACAGGGCTTTGAGATATATCCGTCTGGAAGATGACAGGAAGATGCAAGAAAGGATGAACTCATCCAACACTTATGAGTCAACTAATAGGAAGTCAGAATCCTCGTTCAAGTCATATCGGCCTAAGCCGTATAGTAGAAATGAAAACAAAAGAGTGAATGCTGTCGAAGATGAGGATCCTGAAGAGTATCCTGAGTTGTCCGAATATTGCTTTTCTGTTAATATTCCTGAATTGATGTATGCTATGCAGGGTCTAGGAGACAAGGCTAGGTGGCCTCGAAAGAATCAACAAAAGGCTGACTGGAAAGATAAGTCAAAATGGTGTGCTTTCCACGAAGATTTCGGACATGTGACTGAGGATTGCATTGCTCTAAGGAAAGAAATAAGCTATCTTCTAAGCAAGGGATATCTGAAAGATCTCTTAGGAAGAAAGAAGAATAAGGGTCAGGATACTGAGAAGGATCCTGAGCGAGCAGCATCACCTCCCGCCGATGCCAAGATAATCAACTTCATTTCGGGAGGATCCGACATTTGTGGAACTTCGTATTCGGCAGCAAAGAGACATGCAAAGGAAGCCAAGGCCGAAAGGGGAGACAAACCTGTCAGGATGACTACCCTCACAACTGACAAAGTGATCACTTTTGATGCTGATGACAGGGATACTGTCCAAGATCCTCACCATGATGCTCTGGTAATAACGTTATATGTGGCTAACCATTTTGTACGCAGGATACTGGTTGATAATGGCAGCTCCGTCAACATAATCCAACTAGAAACTCTGAAGAGAATGAATGTATCTCCAATGGATATCACTTCAAAGTCTACCGTGCTTGTTGGATTCAGTGGAGAGGCTAGAAACACAGTGGGAGAGATAAAGTTGCCAGTATACGTTGAAGGAGTCAACTCGATACAACGTTTCTGTGTGATGGATTCTCTATCCTGCTATAACATCATACTGGGAAGACCGTGGATTCACGGTATGAAGGCCGTGCCATCAACATATCACCAATGCATCAAGATACCTACCCCTTGGGGAGTGGTCAAAGTTGATAGTGATCAGCAGGAGGCGAAAGAATGCTACTCATCCTCGATGAAATCCTCAACCAAACCTAGTGCAGCATAGCAATTAAAGACGCGGGCCCAGGATATCGTGGAGGATCCGGAGCAGGATGTGAAGAAAATTATCCTGGACCAGGATAATCCCGATATTTCGGTGCTCGTAGGGACCAATATCCCTCAGGATATTGAAGAACAATTAATTAACTTTTTGAAATGCAGGATGTCTACGTTTGCATGGAAGCATGAGGATATGACAGGCATATCCAAAGATATTATCACTCACAAGCTTGTAATTGATAAATCATTCAAGCCTGTGCAGCAAAAAAAGAAGGAAGTTTGCTCCTGAGCGGAACACAATTATCCAGGAGGAAGTTGAGAGATTATTAAAATCCAGAATGATCAGGGAGGTTAAGTTCCCAAGGTGGCTAGCAAACGTGGTTGTAGTACAGAAGAAAAATGGGAAATGGAGAGTTTGTGTGGACTACACAGACTTGAACAAAGCTTGTCCTAAAGACCCATTTCCTCTTCCCCACATTGATGCAATGGTAGATGCCACTGCCAGGCATGAAATGCTGACCTTCATGGACGCATCTTCAGGATTTCAACAGATCCAAATGGAACCTTCTGACCAGGAGGATACTGCCTTCATGACACCAACAGGTATTTATTGTTATACAGCTATGCCTTTTGGTTTGAAAAATGCAGGTGCAACATACCAAAGATGGGTAAACATGATGTTCAAAGACAAACTGGGGGACACCATGGAGGTATATATCGATGATATGGTGGTGAAATCTAAAAAGGCTGAGGATCACCTCCAGGATATCAAGGGAGCATTTGATATCCTGGATCAATACAACATGAAGCTGAATCCTGCTAAATGCCATTTCGGAGTGGGGGCAGGAAAGTTTCTTGGATATATGGTGACAAAGAGGGGGATAGAAGCGAGCCCAGAGCAGATCAAAGCTATCCTGGATATAAAATCACCCTCAAACATGAAGGACGTACAAAGATTAACAGGCCGAGTAGCAGCTTTAAATAGGTTTATCTCGAGATCCTCAGAGAAATGCAAAGATTTTTATGATATCCTGAAGAAGAACAAGAAATTCGAATGGGGTGAGAAGCATGAAGCGGCCCTACAGGATTTGAAGCGATATCTCTCAACCGCACCTCTATTAATGAAGCCTGAAAATGGTGAACCACTATCCCTGTACCTTGCTGTATCAGGGAATGCTGTAAGTGCCGTTCTTATAAAAGACCATGAAGGTCAGCAATATCCTGTTTATTATGTTAGTAAAAGTTTGCTAGATGCTGAAACTAGGTATTCTCATTTAGAAAAATTGATACTAGCATTAGTCATGGCATCAACGAAACTTAGGCATTATTTCGAGACACATAGGATACATGTTAAAACAAATTATCCTGTCAAAAATGTGCTTAGGAAACCAGAGATGTCAGGCAGGATGGCCAAGTGGTCAGTAAAGTTGAGTGCTTATGATTTAGTATATGAACCTAGAAATGCCATAAAATCTCAGGCTTTAGCTGACTTTGTGGCTGACTTTAGTAGTGACATTCAGGACGAGGTAGACCTAGAAGTTCAACAGTTAGGAGAATCCTCAGGATCCTCGACATTATATACTAACGGTGCATCTAATGTAAGAGGAGTAGGATTAGGAATACTACTAAAATCGCCACAAGGGGACATATTACCCCAGGCTATTAGGTGTGAATTTCCTGCTACTAATAATGAAGCAGAGTATGAGGCTTTAATTGCAGGATTAGAGTTGGCTAAGAGCATGAGTATCAAAAATTTGCAAGTATATGTTGACTCTTTGTTAATTACTAACCATTTTAATGGATCCTATGCAGTTAAGGGTGAGAAATTAATCGAATATCTCGGTATTCTCAAAAAATTAGCAGGATATTTCGATGTTTTTATACTTAAACAGGTACCAAGGGAGGACAATGCTGAAGCGGACGCCTTAGCAAATTTGGGATCATCGATCAAGATACCTGAAGGGACGCAAATACCAATATTACATTTCTTATATCCTGCAACGAATCCTCAGGATAAAGAAGTAGCTGGTATTCAGGATCCTGGAGTAGAACATCCTGAAGAGGATCCTGAATCCTGGACGGCTCCAATCATGAGATATCTCAAAGAAGGACACATCCCTGGAAATGAAAATCCTAAGGCATTTAGGATGAAGGTATCACGATTCACTATTATAAATAATATTTTATACAAGAAATCTCTTGCAGGACCGTATTTGAGGTGCTTGGAGGATCCTGAAGCCAAGGAAGTACTTCAGGATATACATGAAGGGGATTGTGGTAACCATGCTGGGGGCAGGTCGTTATTCTCAAAAGTATTAAAGACAGGATATTATTGGCCAACGATGAGAAAAGATGCTGCAGAATATGTTCGAAGATGTGATGCATGTCAAAGACATAGTAACATACTGCATCAGCCGGCTGAACCATTATATCCTATTGTTTCTCCTTGGCCATTTATGAAGTGGGGTATGGATATAGTGGGAAAGCTACCAAAAGCTCCGGGAGGAAAAGTCTTTATGCTAGCAATGACGGATTATTTCTCTAAGTGGGTTGAAGCAGAAGCATTTGTTCAAGTTAGAGACCAAGAAGTAGTATCCTTCATCAAGAGGAATATCCTGACCAGATTCGGAATACCAGCCGAGATAATCTGTGACAATGGTTCCCAGTTTATAAGTAAGAGGACTACTGACTTTTGCAAGAGTTGGGGAATCAAAATGATTACATCTACTCCGGTACATCCTCAAGCAAATGGACAAGCAGAATCCTCAAACAAGATAATTGTCAATAACTTAAAGAAAAGGCTTGGAGCCAAAAAAGGAAGATGGGCAGAAGAGTTACCCTTTGTTTTATGGGCTGATAGGACAACGGTAAAGAATGCAACAGGCCAAACCCCATTTTCGTTGGTGTTTGGAGCAGAAGCAATGATTCCAACGGAAATGACAATACCTACTGCAAGATCTACCTTAAGTGATCCTGAGCAGAATCCTGAAGCCTTGAGTCAGGATTTAGACACTATAGATGAAAAGAGAAATGCGGCAAGACTAAGGATGGCAGCATATCAACAGAGAATATCCAGGGTATATAACAAGAATATTAGAACCAGAAGATTTAAGGTTGGAGATTGGGTGTTAAGAAAGGCTTTTCAGAATACTACTAATCCTGTCGATGGCAAATTAGCTCCAAAATGGGAAGGACCATATGAAGTTGAATCAGAAGCAGGGAAAGGAGCATACAGACTCAAGAATATGGAGGGGGATATGCTACCGAGGTCTTGGAATGCTATACACCTTAAGCTCTATTTCAAGTGAGTTTAGAATTTAATTTCTAGCTCAGGATGGTATGAATTCTATCTTTTTTAAATATGTTTGGTTTAATTTGTTATTTGCAACCCAATACTGACTTAAGCATCGGAGGGGTGTTAGCCAAGCTAACACCCACCTTAGTTTACAATTGTTTTGCAAGATATGTTTCAGGATATAGCTCCAGGATATGTACTCAGGATAACTCAGAAGATTAGAGGATTGACCCCCTCTCTCACGTTTAAGGGATACTGATCCCTTCACAGGTTTAAAGGTATTCACCTTTCTTCCGAATTGGGTTTAAACACCCCGCCTGGAGCGCAAGTTATTCAGGGATAGTTCAAGGTGGCGGGACCAGTCCATGTAAAAGTGGCTGACAATTTCGTTACTGTTGGCTATATCCTGAATCCTAAAGGTATATGAGGATTGATCACCCTCTCTCACGAAAGGGTATTTTCATACTCTCTAAGGTTTAAAGGTTTTCACCTTTCTAAGTCTTGGAGTTTATACACTCCCGCCGGTAGCGCATGAAAATTTGGGATTTTCCCCAGGATATAAGGGATTTATCTCCAGTACATCCTTGGGTTTTGCCCTTGGGACGTAAAAAATTGCCTATGGAAACTGACATTCAGAAGATTTCTAAAGTATTTGAAGACATTGTACACAGGGGACATTCCCACCAAGGTGGTGGTGTAAAGCTAAAAGGATGAGGTTTGGAACTAATGCACTAAGTACCTTGCACAGGGGACATCTTCATTGAAAGAGTTGCGAAGGGATTGAAGCTTGGTAATAGGTTTATACCCTATTTCTGGTATGATCTTTCCTTTGTGAACATCGTCTAAGTTTTATAAAAGGATAAGTATCCTGATATATTCTCAAAGTCCTTTTAAGGATATTTGATTAGGGTGTTTGAAACTAGTATTAGTTTGGAACTTTGATCATTTAAATATTATCAAAACTTGGTTTTGAAAAAGATAGAGTGTTTTTCACTTTCTAAAGAAATTTCTACAAAGTTGAAGGAACGTTTGGAAATTCTATCTAATAAAAGGATTTTACAGTATATCACTGAGCATACTGATCAGGATATTTTATAAGATAACAGTATGAAATTTTTTGCAAAGCTAATATTTACACTTAGAAAAATAAAAGATGAAATTATTCTTAAGCAATCAATACTGGTTGATAACCGAAGGTTTCATCCTGAAACCCAGGATCCATCCACCTTCGGCTATCAAGTTGTTTCGATACAGAAATATAAATTGTTCATAAAAACGTAAAATTGTTCGAATGATTTAAAGGGAATAAGCTCTAGGGGGTAGTGCCTTCTTGGTCCATAGCGGTTTCAGCAACATCCGTCTTGGGATCAGCCTCAGCATCCTTCTCAGCATCGGTTGTTTTTTCAACTACTTTGGAAGGTTCTTCGACAGTTGATTTGGAAGAGGTGCCGCCGAGGTTCTTCAGCTTGGTCTCCCAAGCAGCAACATCCCAGGAAGGGCATTCGAAACCTAATGTTTTGGCTTCATGAGCCATCTTCAGCCTGGCTTAAAGGAGAGAAATGACGACGGAACTTTTGAGGCTTTCCCGGTAGCTGACCATATCCTGTTCGTATTGCACATGGGCGGCTTCCAGATCGGCCTGGGCTTGAAGAGTAGCTTTGTTGAGAGCAATTTGATGTTCTTGGGTCATAGCTTTGTATTTCTCCTCATAATGACGAGATTTGGCGGCCGCAATCATACCTTGGTCGGAGATTGTGATTTCTGCTTCCTTTAGCTTAGAGTCAAGTGTTTTGTTAAGCTTGCAGGATTCTTGATATAAATGAACCAAACGCTCAAGACCCTACAAAGGTAAGAGGACAGGGATTAATATTATTAAATTTTTGAAAATAGTCTAAATTGCAGGATATGATATGAAGATACTAACCTGGTTAAGAAAAGAAGTCATAAACCCACTGGCTTCAATGAACCCGTGCTTTTCGTAAGGAAAGGTGTCAGAAATGACAGGGGAATCGGGTTCTTTCCTTTTGCGGGAACTTGAACTCCGGGGCTTGGTAGCCGGTGAAGGTTTAGGAATGATGATGGCTTTGGAGCTGCTGGGTTTGGATGTAGCTGTGGTCTTGGGGCTAGGTTCTTTCTTGACCTGGATCTGGTCAGAATAGCTGTCCAATTCGTCAAGATCAAAGACTTCAGGGATCTTAGCTGGTGCTGCATAAAGGAAAAAGTTTTACTCTTTATCTTATTATTATGCTGTTGTGACTAATTATTTTGAAAGAAATTCTTACCAGACATCTCGGATGATGAGTATTGACTGGAACTCGGGACGTGTGTGGTGAAAGTCCTATCTATTGCAGGTAACCGGTAAACGGTATTGATTCTCTCTTCTGACTCAGCGGTAGGGGGAGCAACTTCCTTGAAGTTCACTGCATAAAGATAAAAAAGAAGAGTATTAATAGAAGATAACAATCAAATCGTCTATGAGGATATTTATGATCCTACCGGTGGTTAACCACTCCACCGGAAGGTTGGCACCCTCAGCAATGGAATCTCGTTTGACAAAGAAGAATTTGCGTTCCCATCCGTCTTCGTTTTTGGTGGCTTTGAGAATCAGGGGTTTGCTGGAGGTCGAGAAGAGCAAGAACCGGCTAGAGCCATGGGATCGGAGGCGATAAGCAATAGGTAAATCCTCGATGCAGAGGTCGGAGCAATGGAGGTTTTTGATTTGGTTGAGTACAATTAGTACTCTCCAAACCATGGGCATGGTTTGAGCAAAAGAGATGCCGGTAATACGAAAGAATTGCATCATGAATTCAGGAAAAGGGTATCGAAGACCTAATGAAAAAGGATATGCGGGAAAACAGATCCATTCGGTGGAAGAAACATCCGATCGGATTGACCGATCGAATGGCCTAAAGACCGTGCTGTCAGGGAAAGCGCCGGAGGCTCTTAAAGCTGCAATATCTGCGTTGTCAAAAGCGCAGATCTCCTTTTCGGGATTTTTAAGAAGATTCTGCTGGGTGAAGGTCTCGGCGTCCATTGCAAGTAAGATGAAGTAAATTGACAGGAAGAAAATCAGAAATGGAGAATTACCTGAAGGTTCTGTTGAAGATATCTGCTTTTCAAACAAGAAAAGAGAAGATATAGGGGCATCGTGGATCTCCATTGAGTAAAAAACGCGTTGGAAGTTACGATGTGATCTTGACCGTCGCTTCGTTTTAAATGCCTTGAGTTATGGGATAAGATTTTTGAAATATATCCGTTGGATTGGTATACCAACTGATATATTTGGGGACAATTGTTAGGGCTCATTTTCATAACATACGTATCCTGACCAATATCTTGCCTTTGTTTGTTAATTTGTGACCAGGATGCTGGAAGAGGATATTGCTAACATCTTGGGCGATATCCTGAGGTTTATAGAATTAACCACGTGCAGGTTAAAGGCTGAGACTTGCTAACGGTCAAGAGGACTTCTTCTCCTCGAGACTCGGACGAGTTTGTTGAAGGAGAGACGTTGAGCCCGAGAGAGCAGGTCTACAACGTTCGATGAAGGAATATTCGGTGGATCCCGGAACTTTAGGATAGTTTGTTATTTTATCTTTACTATAAATAGATGAGGTCGGATCAGTTTAAGTCACACAATCTCCACTTACACTCTCGCATACTCTCATTTTCTAGCTCATTGCAAACACCACACTTGTATTCAAGTTTCGTTGTAACACTTAGTCGATCCGTACCACATCCTGCACTGTATCCTGATATTTGAAGCAATAGAAGAACAAGGCAGCTGCGATTGTCAGCTCCCGAGGTTTTATGCCGGCGATCTAGATTGATCAAGGGCTTTCCTCGTACATCTCGTGTCATTTACTTTACTTTTGCTCGTAGTTTGATCTTAGATACAACTCTATATCCTGAGCCGTATCCTGAATACTGATTTTCTAAACAACTTAACAAGCACATTTTTTAATTTACTTTCTAGCACACTACCTCACTTTACTAATTTGATCACTAAATTGCTTCGGTAATTTTTGACCAAAACAAAGGGTATCGAAGACCTAGCGAAAAAGGATATGCTGGAAAGCAAACCCATTCAGTGGAAGAAACATCCGATCGAATTGACCGATCGAACGGTCTAAAGACCGTGTTATCGGGGAAAGCGCCGGAAGCTCTCAAAGCTGCAATGTCTGCGTTGTCAAAAGCACATACCTCCTTTTCGGGATTTTTGAGGAGATTCTGCTGGGTGAAGGTCTCGGCATCCATTACGAATAAGGCGATGAAAATTGATAGAAAGTGAATAAGAAATGGAGAATTACCTGAAGGCTCTGTGGAAGATATCTGCTTTTCAAACAAGAAGAGAGAAGATATAGGGGCATTATGGATCTCCATTGAGCAAAAAGCGTGTTGGAGGTTACGATGTGATCTCGACCGTCGCTTCGTTTTAAATGCCTTGAATTATGGGATAAGACTTTTGAAATATATCCGGTGGATTGGTATACCAACAGATATATTTGGGGACAATTGTTATGGCTCATTTTCTAAGCATACATATCTTGAACTATATCCTGCTTTTTATTGTTTATCTATGATCAGGGTACTGGACGGGGATATTGCTAACATCCTGGGTGATATCCTGAGGTATATCGAATTAATCACGTGCAGGTTAAAGACTGGGACTTGCTAACGTCAAATGGACTTCATTTCCTCAAGACTCGGGCGTGTTTGTTAAAGGAGAGACGTTGAGCCCGAAAGACCAAGTCTCCAACGTTAAACTAAGGAATATTCGTTGGATCCCGGTTATGTAGGATAGTTAGTTACATTTGTTTTACTATAAATAGATGGGGGCGGATCAGATTAAGGCACTCAACTTACACATTTTCAAACACTTTCTCTCTAGCTCATCGCAAACACTACACACAACACTTGTATTCGAATTACATTGTAACACATAGTCGATCCGCACCACATCCTGCACTGTAACCTGATATTTGAAGCAATAGAAGAACAAGGCAGCTGCGATTGTCAGCTCCCGAGGTTTTATGCCGGCGATCTAGATTGATCAAGGGCTTTCCTCGTACATCACGTGTCCACCTTTACTTTTTTGCTCATTGTTTGATCATAGATACAGCTCTATATCCTGAGCCGTATCCTGAAACTGTTTTCACAACTAATTTTGTTAACACATTTTTCACACATATTTCTAGCACACTACCTCACTTAACTAATTTGATCACTAAATTGCTTAGGTAATTTTTGACCAAAACAATCACTTTCGTCAGTCTTCAGCTTCTCCTTGTGTTCCGACTAGAAAAAAATAAAATTTACAGTAGCAACCATGTTACACTTAAGCTTCAACTAATAAGCTCGAATCAAAAATAATTAATAGTAAGTTGTATAACACTAACCACAATCAGTAAATCAAATCTTTCATCTCCATAAATAGAATCATCCAAAAAAAGAACTTCAACCTTCTTGAAATAAATTTCAGTACCAGTTTCATGATTAAAAACAGACAACTCAAAAGTTTTATATCCAACCACTATAAATACAAAATTAGACTGGGTATCTAATGAGAGATCCTCAATCAGCTTAGACCATCCATCAGTGAAAGCAATTCTGTTCTACCATCCCTCCATCTTGACATTCCAAAACCTATCTCCCACATACAGAGTTGCTGATCCACCTTTAAAAGTCTTGCCGTAAAATTCTCTCCATAATTTGTCCGCCATGAACTGAAAAGTAGTTACAAATTTAAATAAACAAACCATACACAAGAAAAAAGGTTTAAAAAAAACTAATTATATCATTTCCAAGTACTTACAATTATGCCGTCATCAGCTATAATTTTAGCGATAAAAGAGTTCTCAAAAACACATTCTTTAAAGACTCAAAGATAAAATGTTATGGTCCAATAACCTTGAACAAAAGATAATCATTTTTTCTTCAAACCATAATTCCTAACGACTTTAGTGAAGCCATCAGCAATTACAGGGCCCAACACATTTTTTCTAACTCGTACCACCTATGATTTGTCACCATCAACAATTTTAACATATTCACCATATGGCAGTTGTTCTCCCCACAATAATGTAGCAAAATCATATGGTCTTTCCTATCAATCAAAACAAAACACATATAAGTAGCAGTAAGTTATGTTTAGTTAACAAAAAAGTAAAAAAAAAAACATACAAATAATATACAATCATCATCCTCAATAAACTTTAACAAAGAAGGAATTTTGTTATTTGGATCCATATCTGCAAAAAAAAAAAAACAATTGTTTTTAAAACTTAACAACAGTAACTTATTTGTAGAAATCAAATCATATTACTGAAAAACAATCACACGGAAATGACAGAAGTTAACTTCAAGTTGGTCCCTACAACCAACAATATGACACTAAACTTTCCAAAGATCCAGGTTGGTCCCAACAAGCAACAATATATACGCTGACAAAACAGATATATCAATACTATAAACTGATTTCAGAAATGTTACCCAAAAAATTAGTATTTTATTAAAAATAACTTTGATACAACAAATATATCAATACTACATCACAGTTCATACAATAAATCTAAAATCAATCGGAAAATATAAAACCAAATATATACAAAACGACATTATTTAAGATTCTGATTTAGAGGGAATGCATCGAAATCAAACCAAACAAGTTCATATAAATCTTATTATAAAACAAACAAAACTACTTCATATAAATCTCTGTATTTATCATCACCGTATTCTGATTTACAGTGAATGCATCCAAATCAATAAACTAAAACGAAATGTAACAGCTTAAGAGACTCAATACAGAAGAAATCGCAAAAAAAAACCTGATCGAAAGCTTCAAAGTTATTTTCGCCAATGCCTGAGTAGAGTATGAAGAGTCCAAGCCGGAGAAGGAGAAACGTATAACAAAGTTTTATTAGGATTGTTAAAACTTCTCGGTAACTATATAATATTTAATTTATTGGGTTTATAATAAACAATTAAAAGATAACATTTTGTCACACCCTGACTTTTGCGAAAGCGTGATTATGTGTGACTTGCTTAATATCATTGCATTCAACCATAACAAACAACTATATGATAAAACCAAGATGTCCATCCATTAGATAGTTTCAAACATTACAAACAACATTGTTTAAAAGAAATCCGAGACTTCAAGTTCATATTACAAACCATCCAAATTGTTTAAAGTTCCATAAGGACTTGACAAAAGACACTATTAAAGGCTAGGCTTTGAACTAGGTATCTTATCCAGGATAAGATACTTAACCTAAACCCTTCGACACAGGGTGACATCTTTTATTTCAGATAATACTTGAAAACTTCCAACGCCCGCCATATCCATTTCAGTTCCCTGAAATACATGCAGTTTGAAAACATCAACAAAAGTTGAGCGAGTTCATGAGTTTTGTATGTGAGCTCGTAATAATCTTTGTAACCATAGTATGAATGTATTTGTAAATCCCGGTATGAAAGCAACAAGGAACAGATCAATTAATGATTTGCAAGGTTATTAATATGTGTGCAACGGTGTAGGAAGGCTCAATCCTTTGCGTATTTCGTACCGGGCCTCCCGGCGGGGACGACATAGTCATCACATGCGGTCAACTCGTGGACCCATGGGTGGGGCTCGCAACACCCAAATAGATCTATCACTCATGCCCCTCGGTCCTTATAAAGGATTAATGGTCTCAATTTAACGCCTACCCATTCACATGATCTAACAGTATTTTCCTTAGCTAACTATACCATTTGTAATCATTTTATCATTTGTAACATGTATTTCACCCCCGAAGTTATAAAACTGAAAACAGTTAAAAGAAAAGGGGGACATGAACTCACATTCTTGCGTTCTTCGATCAAATAACCCAAAGCTTCTTCTAGAGTGCACGACTACCTACAAACGGACTACGGTTTATTAGACGGGTGTCTTATTTTGTATCTTTGTGTCATCAATATTATTCCAAGTATATAATTATTTGTTAACATATTATATATTTTAACTTAAATTATAATTATTAATTGTTGGAATATTAGTTAAAATAATATATTTTAACTTGCCACATAATATATATATGTATATGTATAACTTCCCCAAGGATGGGTGTATTCACACTCGTATTCTTAAACTCGTATATTTTGGCAAGTATCGGTGGCGTATTCCGGTGTATTTATACGTACGAGAATACGTATTTTTATTGTGTTTATTAAGTATCCTTATACTTAATTTTTGTATTAAGCTTTACGGAATAATATTTCTAATAAAAATTCACCAATATATATATTCTTAAAATATATATTTTAAGAAATCATTTATAGAAATTTATCTATACTTCTTCTTGGCAAAATATCTATATTTTCATATAACCCTTAAAAATAATATATTTTCAAGATTATCTTATAAAATATTTATAAATCCATTTTTCGCTCAAAAATAATGTATTCTAAATTTGTTTAAGAAAATAGATATATCTCCAAAAATAATATATTTTCTAGTAATTCAAGAAAACATATATATTTTTCTTTCCCAAAAATAATATGATTTCTTCTTTTCAAAAATATGATATACTTTTGTAATAATTGTAAAAGTCATAGTTTTGTTCTCTTGATGTCCAAAATACCGTTTACCAAAATATGCTCATAAATTTAATTCCGAAATATTTCTATAGCTTATATTCCTTGTTCGGTTTCTCCAATATTTGGGTATAAATTGTATATTTATTTTCTTGGAATTTTGGTAATATTTTGTATTGTAATTCTTGGTATTTTGGTGAGTAATATTATTTCAAGTTCTAAAATAATATAAATAATACACATAATATTCAAATAATCACTGTATATATTTTCCTAAATACATATTTAGTCACTTTTACTTATCAAAAACCAACCTCCAATATTTTGTAATTTTTGTAACAAAAATTATGGCAAACTTTATATGAAAATTCATGGTTAAAATACACTTGTAAATATTTGTTTTAAAAATATTTTTCTAAGTGTTTAATTTCTAGAAATTTTTTTCCATAGTTTCCCCTTAAAAATGGAGGTTTCCATGCTTTCAAAGCATATCATTTTCTTTTATAAATCATCACAATCAAACAATACTTACCAAGTGCCAAAATCAAGCATTAAACACTACTTCATGAACTTGAAATTTTATAAAAATTTGTAGTAACTTGGTAGTGTGTTTAGTAAGCTTAGTTACCCTTTAAAGTATGGTTGTTTATTTAAAAACATCATTCTTAAAGAATTTAGATCTTTAGAACTTGTAAAATCATTTTCTAAAAATATTTCTTCTTGAATTTTTCTTGTCATTAACATGTTTCTACACTTGATTAACCACTAAAAATGTGGTTAATTTCTTTAAGAACCAAGTTTATGTAAATCTTGTATTTTAACTTGGTTTCTTAAGAAATCTAGTTTTGAAATCATCCACTTACATGATTTATATTACACTTTGTTCATCATTTTTTCAAGAAAACATTTCATACTTCAAGTTCATGCTTTCACATAAGGATGATCATCTTGACCTTTCACAAGATCATCCTCTTATCTTGCTAGATTATGTCTTTAATCACCATCTAGCAAGCTCATATGATGTTTAACATCATTAACACAAACAAACAACAATCAAGAAGCATAACAACACTTAAACAACATGATTCATCATAATTTTTAGTCTGATGTTAAAGATTATGTTCTTGATCTTTAGTTTTCTTCATGATTATTTACTTGTAACATCTTTTAACCAACTAAACATGATGTAAAATGAGAACAAGATGATCTTACTACTAGCTCAAGGCTAGGGATGAACACAAGATCAAGATGATGATGATGAATGTGATGGTTAATAGCTTGTGAGAGAGGTCCTTCCACTTTCAAGAGCTCCTAGCTTCTTTTCCTTGCTTCTTACACCTTTGTATAACAAGAGAATGGATGGAACAAGATTGAAAGATGGTAGTGGTGTGGTGTGTGGGTTCGGCCGAGAGCAAGAGGGAGAGAAAGAGAAGGTTTCAAGTGTTGGTGAGTTCGAGAATGAGAAGATTATGGTCTAGGGATCACATTTAATAACTTCCAACAATGTTTAATCCCTTGGTTCATATGTTCTCTAAAGTTGTAGACAAGATCAATTATAATAATCAAAGAAAATCCATGGTAGGGGCCACCACGTAACCATAAGATGGGGGTGCTTAGTTGAGTTTCAATGGTAAGTTAGTTTAGTTAGTTAGATTCTAAGTGATTTAGTTAGGTGTTTAGTTGTTATAATGTTATATAGTGTGTTATGATGTTCGGGGACCATAACTAGCTCAGGAATGATAAAATAATGCTTCTAGTGAAAATTTGGTGTTTCGGGTAGTGTCTGGTTGTTCGTTTGGTTATCGGTTCGTTAAGGTGCTAAACTACGCAGTTTAGTGTGCTTTATGTTACCTTTTGTGACAGTTTTAATTCCCGACACTTAGGAAAGTATTCTTGACCATTTAACCATATTTCTGCATGATAATAAGTTGTTTAAATGCTGAATTTTGCTGAATCCTGCAGAATTCTGCAGTTTATATGAGTTTTAGGCACTTTCCGGCACTTAAACTATCTCTAAAAAGGCAGTTTTATTATCCTTACTTTCCTACACACTATACTAGTGTAACTCTTGGTTTCTGGCGCATTCTGTGTCTCAATACCATATCTGTCTAAGTATTGAACTCCGTAAGCATTTTTTTGATTTGTCTGATAACTGTGCTATCTCTGTTTCGTGCATCATTTGAATCAATAAGTGTTGCATGCAATAATGATATAACATTTTGCAATATATGATGCACATGTATGTATGACAACGATAATTAGGAAAGCATTCATGTCATAAATGTTAAATCAGCACAGTCATTAAGCACTAATCATTGTCTAATTATTGTACGAATACATGCAATTTTGACAATTGTCACATTCTCCCCCTGTTAAGAAAATTTTGTCCCGAAATTTTAAGCTACGCTAATAGCTGCAGGGGAGTTAGGGAACAAATGGGGATATTTTGCTTTCATACGGTCTTCACGCTCCCAAGTAAACTCAGGGCCGTGACGTGCGTTCCATCGAACCTTGACAAGCTTAACACTACTCCTCCGAATCTTGTTAACTTTCCAGTCGGTAATCTCAACGGGTTCTTCAGTGAAATGGAGTGTGTCGTCAATGTGTACTTCATCCGCAGGGATGATAACTGTCTCTTGAGTTGGACTTTTCTTCAGGTTGGATACATGAAATGTATCATGAACACCATTAAGTTCCGCTGGTAGCTCCAACTTGTATGCTAGTGTACCAACCCTTTCCAGAATCCTGAATGGCCCGATATAACGTGGATTTAACTTGCCACGTTTCCCAAAACGTGCCACACCTTTCCAAGGTGAGACTTTTAGCAAAACCATATCACCCACTTCAAATTCCAAGGGTTTTCGTCTTTGATCCGCGTAACTCTTCTGTCGATCACAAGCCGCCTTAATGCGCTCTCGGATCTGCATGATCTTATCGGTTCTTTCTTGGACCAGTTCGGGGCCAACCATCTGTCTATCACCTGCATATGCCCAACATAACAGTGTTCGGCACTTACGGCCATAGAGAGCCTCGAACGGTGCAGCTTGGATGCTTGTATGGTAGCTGTTGTTATAGGAAAACTCAACCAGAGGCAGATGGGTATCCCAACTGCCACCCATATCCATTACACAAGCACTTAGCATATCTTTTAACATCTGAATAGTTCTTTCGCTCTGTCCGTCTGTCTGCGGGTGGAAAGCTGTACTCAGATTCAACTGAGAACCAAAAGCTTCTTGAAAGGATTTCCAAATCCTTGACACAAACCGTCTATCTCTGTCTGATATAATAAAGATAGTCACTCCATGACGTGCTACTATCTCTCTTAGGTAAAGCTCTGCTAGCTTACCAGTGTTATCCTTCTCTCGAATCGGTAAAAAGTGCGTAGACTTTGTCAATCGGTCGACTATTACCCAAATCGTATCATGACCTCTGGGAGTCCGGGGTAACTTCGTGATGAAATCCATCGAAATCTGATCCCACTTCCACATGGGTATCTCTGGCTGTCGCAGAAGACCTGAAGTTTTCTGATACTCGGCCTTCACCTTGGCGCAAGTTAAGCACTTCCCAACATACATAGCAACGTCACCCTTAAGTCTTGGCCACCAGTAGTAATCTTTTAGATCTTGGTACATCTTGTCCGATCCTGGATGGATCGAGTACCTCGATTTATGAGCTTCATCGAAAATAACTTCTCTAATACCACCAAAAAGCGGAACCCAAATACGTCCCATAAAATACAAGGTTCCTTCCTCATTAGGTTCCAACTTTTTCTCCATTCCTCGGAGATATTCATCCTTAATGTTCTCTTTCTTAAGAGCTTCTCTTTGTGCAGCACGAATACGCAACGTGAGGTCCGTCTGGATAATCATCTCCAAAGCCCTAACCCTTAAGGCGTCTGCTGCCACATTCGCATTCCCTGGATGATACTTTATTTCATAGTCATAATCATTTAACAACTCAACCCATCGTCGCTGTCTCATGTTAAGCTCTTTCTGATCGAATATGTGCTGAAAGCTCTTGTGATCCGTAAAAATAGTACATCGGGTACCATATAAATAATGTCTCCAAATCTTTAAAGCAAACACCACTGCGCCTAATTCCAAATCATGCGTGGTGTAGTTCTTCTCATGGACCTTCAGTTGGCGTGAAGCATAAGCGATAACCTTCTGGCGTTGCATTAGCACACAACCCAAACCCTGACACGAGGCGTCACAATATACCACGAAGTCGTCGGTGCCTTCGGGTAGGGATAAAATAGGGGCATCACATAGATTATTCTTGAGTAGCTGAAAAGCTTCTTCTTGTTTGTCTCCCCATTCATACTTCTTATCCTTTTGAGTAAGGGAGGTCAACGGTTGAGCTATCTTGGAGAAATCCTCTAGGAATCTGCGATAATACCCTGATAAACCCAAAAACTGTCGGATCTCGGTTGGCGTCTTCGGAGTTTCCCAATTCTTGATTGCCTCAATCTTTGTGGGATCCACATGAATACCATTTTCATTTACCACGTGACCGAGGAACTGTACTTCACGTATCCAAAACTCGCACTTCGAGAACTTAGCGTAGAGCTTTTCCTTCTTTAGCAGCTCTAAGATGGCTCTGAGGTGTTGCTCATGGTCTTCCTTTATCCGCGAATAGATCAAAATATCATCGATAAATATTATCACGAATTTATCGAGATATGGCTTGCAAACCCGATTCATCAAATCCATAAACACTGCCGGCGCATTTGTCAACCCAAACGGCATCAGTAGAAACTCGTAATGTCCATAACGAGTTCTGAAGGCAGTCTTCAGTATACTTTCTTCTTGAATCCGCAGCTGGTGATAACCCGATCGAAGATCAATTTTGGAATCGTAACTTGATCCCTGAAGTTGGTCAAATAAATCATCAATCCTTGGTAAGGGATACCGATTTTTGATGGTTAACTTGTTCAGCTCCCGGTAGTCGATGCACATTCGAAAACTACCTTCCTTCTTCTTGACGAACAGTACTGGAGCTCCCCAAGGCGAGAAACTCAGCCTTATGAATCCCTTATCTAGTAACTCCTGAAGCTGCGTTGATAACTCTTGCATCTCTGAAGGCGCAAGTCGATAAGGTGCCTTGGCTACAGGCGCGGCGCCTGGAACCAAGTCAATGTGGAATTCGACTTGTCGTTGAGGAGGTAATCCTGGCAAGTCTTCGGGGAAGACTTCAGGATATTCCCTTACCACAGGGATATCTTCAAGCTTTGGCTCTTCGGCTTCTTTATCCACAACGTGAGCCAAGAAGGCAACACATCCTTTACGCAAAAACTTTCGTGCCTTCAAACAACTAATAATCCGCAGAGGCGTATCATACTTATCCTCGTGTATCATAATCGTCTCTTCACTCGCCATCGGGATGCGAATAATCTTCTCATGACATACAATCTCCGCATGATTACTTGACAACCAATCCATCCCAACTATGACGTCGAAGCTTCCCAATTCAACTGGCAGAAGATCTATGGGAAATTCACGCTCTCCAAGCTCTATAACACAGCCTCTAATCACTTCATTGGCTTCTACTAGCTTCCCATTAGCTAGTTCTATTGAGTACGGGACGTCTAACTTACTTGCTACTAAGCCAAGTATATTCTTAAACTCTAGGGATACGAAGCTATAATCGGCACCAGTATCAAATAGCACAGATGCAAAATGTTGATTGATAAAAAAACGTACCAGTAACTACGTTCGGATCCTGGCGAGCTTCCCTAGCGCCTATGTTGAACACTCTTCCACGAGCTTGGTTATTCCTTAGGCAATCCCGCTTAAAATGCCCTATTTCACCACAACCAAAGCAACCTTGGCCACGACCATTGTCATTTTCGTTTCCGCCCTGGTTGTTGTTTCCGCCACGGTTTCCGTTACCAGCTTGATTCCCAAAACCACCACGATTCCCATTTCCGCCAAAATTACCATTTCCTCCTTGATTGCGATTCCCAGTCTGATTCCCATTACCATTACGGTTTCCATTCCCATTACCATTACCACCAGATCCTCCATTCCTTCGTCCAGCACCATACCAGCACGCCTCCCTGGCATGCCCTACCTTACCACAGTTCTCACATTTCCCATACCTACATCATCCTGTGTGATGATGCTGACAAATATCACACTTGGGCAGAGTGCCCATATATCCCTTCGCTTTGGGCTCGGTGTTTGCAGCACCAGTCCTGAACTCGCCTGGCTGGTTAGCATCTCTTCTCTTGTTAGCACTGTTGTTCCCTTGAGTACCCTTCTTGAAATTTGTGAACTTTCTCTTGTTTTCCCCAGACGACTCCACATGGGTCTCTTTCTTCTTTGGATAAAAAATCGAGAACTTGCCCAACCTAACTGCTTCTTCAGTAAGTGCTACTGTGACAACCCGAACTTTCAAGGTTAGTGACATTTAACCTTGTGATCTTAACTTCTCGTTATCCCTTTCCAATGTGTTAAATGTCCTGTGTTGTTATAACTCCGGTAAACTTAAAGTATGTTAATTCTGTTGAACACTCGTAACCTTAATAAACTTGTTAAACGTAAAACATGAGTGAATATGTTGCGTGTGTAGTGGTCCAGTTTAGGTAGTTAAGGGTTTAGTGGGCCCCACATATAAGTGGGCCACACACACCGTAGACTGACTTTGGCCCACATGTGTCCTATTGAGCCCACCCTTCATGGGTTCTGTATATTACTAGCATGGAATATGTAAATTAGGACTTGTGAGCATAGAAACCCTAGAACTTCTTGAACCCGACGACAACACTCGATGGCAACACTCCCTCTCGAGAAGCTCCGCCTTCGAGTACATCTTGATTCCTTCGGTTAGTGTAATCCTACTATGTTTTGAATCAACTCTCTTGTCATGCATAGTTATGTAATGTGAGATTGTTAGTAGTGATTAGGTTTGTGCCTGATGTATATGTGTTAGTTTTACATGATGTGTATGTGTTAGTTCTGCATGATAACAGGATCCATGGTGACTGTTGGTGATTGTGTAAATCGTTATTCAAACCATGATGTGTTTAACATAAGGGTTTCCAATGATTTTGATATGATAATAGATGTTTTGATGTTTATGAAATTGATTAGTGATTGCGTTGTTGTCGACCGACGGCAGTTATGGTTCATGTGAAATATGAGGGAATTCAGGATGTTCTGATGTGCGGCGACGAAACTCCATGTGCAGCGACGAAACTCCAATCCGACGAAACATGGTTTCTTCGTCGGATGATTGTTGGGTGTTTCGCCGGCTAGTTTCTGATGAAAGATAGGGTGTTTCGTCGGCTGGTTTCTAATGAAAGATAAGGTGTTTCGCCGTGGTTGATCTCGACGAAACATGTGGTTAAACATGTGGCTCTTCGTAGATGGTCCGCAAGGACAGGCCCAATCACACATAAACTGATTCTGGCCCGACTAACCTCTAACCTTCAGTGATTATATGAGCACAATTCATTGAGCTATCTGTTTAATCGGCATATGAGCTAACTGTTTAATGGTGTTACTAGTTGGTGTGTATAGAATGCAATATGTTGATTTTGTGAATAAAGAACATGTGAAAGATGTATTATTGATGCAAACCTGTGTATGTGTGTGACTTGAACACCTGTTATGTGATAACCATGAACTATTATACATGACGATGAGTACTGAGATTCATGAAACACTGCTGTAAGTAGAGCACTTTTATGTTAATCATTGTTGAGAGACATGCACGTGGGATGTAAACTTGTTGAGAAACGAATGTCCGACATGTGCTATATTGTGATCTTAATAGCAACTGCAATCTGTGAAAACACATGTACTGTTAAGTGATTGAGTAGCTTGTGAGACCCGTACACTTGTTATATGATTTCATGATAAAGGTTATAGATCAACGGATTGTATGTTTAACAGTTACGATGCGTATAAGTACGTGTGTCATACTTGTCTGCTACTTGTGCAACGTGTACGTTAGCTACGTGATATGTGTGAACACTATACTGATTGTCTTTGGTAACCGCGATAGGGTTTGGCTGACCAATTGGGAACGGGTAATGTAACGAAACATACCGAGCAAATCCAAGGTGAGTTCACTGCTCTTTTTCCAAGCATGCGTCCCGGGGAGGGACATCTGGTAAATGTTCCGGGGAGGAATGCTGGGTAGTTGGGTTTGACTGGAATGTTAAACCTGGGTTGTTGGTTAACTCACGTATATCTATCACTCAAGTCCCTCCGACCGATTGTTGCCGGGGAGGCAATGGGGTATTGGTTAGTAGCGCTACTTAGGTTTGGCACCCTCACACCGCACCGGGGAGGTCGGTGATGAACTAATGACCCCCATCTTGACCAATGTTTTGATAGAGACATTGGGGTTTAGGGTAAATAATCTGAAGCCATCGGCGTTAAGCGTGTGATTAACAACATCGAATCTGTGAAACGTTTTAATCTGGTAACTGGTATCTAAACACGTTAACAAAACTTTGAACTCACCAGCGTCGTCTGACACACTTGTCCGCATGCTTGCAGGTCTGTAGGGTTATATCATGGAACTTGCTGTCTGGAAGGCTGGAGTGGTCATGGGTCGTGATACATGGAATCGCAACACAAGTCTAATGGTTTACGAACGCATGGTTTATGAAACACTTAACAAATGAGTTATGCTTCCGCTGTGTACAATAAATTTTATGTAATAGTTTGTATCACTTTATGATAATGAATGAAAGTTTTATTTAAACATATATATATGAGTTCAATGTGATTGGTGGCTACGATCCTGGTACGTCACACGCTCCACGGTGTTTTAGCGTGTGGTATTTTGGGGGTGTGACAGTTTGGTATCAGAGCCAGGTTATAGTGAACTTGGTTTTAAAACGTTTTGTAAAACCAGACTATAACCGAACAAGTTCTGAATACGACCATGACACTCAGCTCCAGACTACAAGGTTCATCTCTCGTATACTCATTGTACTGCATAACTAGTGAACACTTACATATGATATTGCATGTGATGGCACGTTTAGCACAACAGTATGAATTCATGTATTACTTGCATGTGTTATGTGACTGATAGGGTGGTAATTCCATAAACATTCATGACTTACGTTTCGTGATGCTCTTTGTTTGCTACTCGAGTTTGAGGAACCATTTGACATGAGTTAGGAGGAGCTGAGATGAGCATGCAAATCACAATATTATTATGGGTGCACACATAATAATACTGTGGGGTGCGTGCGAGTCCTAGTGAGGCTTAACAAGTGAAAAAGGGGTTCTGTTCCGTTATTTGATCGTTGTGAAACACAACAGTCTATAGGAGTCATAGCAGTGATTGTCTCCTACTCGAACATGACCTTTTCACTCCTCTCTGAATCTTTTCGAATCTCGACGCTATCGAGTATTACCCGAACAACCATCTGAACACCTAGCGAACTGTGTAGAATGTTAGGTGCTTGTACGAACGTCCCTGATTCGGATGTTGCAACATCAGTGATTGGTCTATACCCCTCACACTCCTCTTTGTTTGCTGGAACTCAACGTACTGACGTCTTAGGTCCCGAAGTGCGATCGCCTCTGCAACACACTCGCAACGTACCGTGTATTACTCAAACAACTTGCAACGTCGATGGACAAGAGGGTGAGCGTGGTACCTTGCCGACCTCAGTATTAGGACAACCCTGATTACCGGCAACGAACACGAGCAAAGTGACTTCAATCGAATCATTAACCCTAGTTAGCGACGTATGGGAGTCAACTCTTACTAATTGATCAGGATATAAACGATGACAATGGATCATGGTGTGGAATGTGTAATTGCCAGCACGATGAGTAGCGCTTTAGAACATGGCACGGAATGTGAGAAGATGGACCCTGTTAGTGAAAGATCGTAGGGCTCCGTTTCAAGCAACGACATTAGAGGCAACAGCCGTGGCAATATCAAGGAACTCATAATCGTAGCTTACAGTGTGGAATCAAAGGTAACTTCGACAAGGATTGACTGTTGTTAAGTCAAAATGTCAGCAACCAAGAGATCAATGGCAGTATTGGAAAATCCTCGTAACCGTAACAACAACACTGGAAATGATGCTTGTGGAAGGGCATTTAGGATTGGTGTGGGCAACGCCAGGATTATAACAACATGGTAGCTTGTATGGGTAGCTAATCGCTTCGTCTCTATTCTACTTAACCCTGATGTTTCTTGAAGCTGAACCTGTTGCGGAATCAGCTGATGGTAAGTCAATTAAAACTAAATATGTTCGTTGGGATGCAAACTCAACCTTGTGGGACAAGTGTTCGACATCAACCTTCCTTTTACTATCCTTGATGGTTACAATGCAGTAGTTAGCGTGGATTGGTTATCCAAAAAATCGCGCAGACATACCTTATGAAGGGAAAATTTTGTGTGGAGAATCGTTATTTGTTCTTAAGCATCAGAGTGGTGCAAAGGTTAGTGCAATTTCAGCTATGAAGGCCCAGAAGTGTCTACGGAGGGATCACCCCGCTACGTTAGCAACCGTTATTGATGTTAAGGCTGAGGAAAAGAGGATCGAGGATCCACCAATTGTTCGTGATTCCTCTCGGTGTGCTACCCGAGGAGCTTTCGGGCTTACTTCCACAACTATTAGGCAGAATCCCAGTTTGATCTCATGCCAGGGGCAGCCCTGATTACTCGTACTACATTCCATATTGCACCAAGAAGGTTGCAAGAACTACCTACAGGGACTATTGGACAGGAGTTTGATTGGACATAGTTTTTCGCTTAGGAGAACCCCAGTTATATTCGGGAAGATAAAGCCTTTTCATATATGTACTGATTATCCAGAACTCAGTAGGATGACAATCAAGAACCGTTTGCCTCGACCATGTATTGACGGAAGTCCCAGGGGGGGAGGTTCTTGGAACGGCATATCGAACGCAATGCGACCATTGCGACATCGTACTCCATGACCTTTGGATTAATCAACACGCCAGCAGCTTTTTGGATCACATGAATCGACTGTGCTCATCGATGACATTTTGAATCACTACCAGGGGAAAGGAACACCATGAACGGCATCTATATTATGTCCTAGAGATCCTAGGGGAGGAGCAACTCCACGCGAAGTCTACCTAAATGTGGCTTCTGGATTCGAGAGGTACATTTTGGGTCATGTAATCAACAAAGTTGAATACACGTGGATCTCGCTAAGATCCATTTTGTTAGAAACTGATCGACACCAAAGATCCCTTCGAGGATACAGCAATTTCTTGGTCTCACTAGATACTATCGCAGATTCATCACAGGATTTTCGAAGATCGCGCAGCTTAAATCTCTTTAGCACAGCAGGGTGCTGTGTTCGTGGAAGACGAAACAGGAGGACATCTTTTCAGCTTTCGAATGCCAACTCGGCAATGCACTGAGCATCATCTTTACCTAAGTGAACGGGTGATTTAGTAGTATACAATGATGGTTCGAATCAGAGTCCCAGTTACACACCGATGCAACACGAGAGAGTGATGACTTACGTAATGGAGTTACAACGAGGAACTGCATGACACACAACCTGCGGTGGAAACCGTGGTCTTTGGATTTAAGTTGGAGGCATTACTTGGACGGTACTAAATACACTACTTAGACCGATCACAAGGGCCTCCCGTGTACCCTGGTTTCGGAAGAGCTAAATCTGTTAATGGCATCGCTGGATGGAACCTTTGAATGATTTCGACTATGAAACCTAGACGTATACGAGCCTCGCAGCACACCATCGGCTCTAACCTACCTGATCAGATTTTCCCTACTCAAACCAAAGCACTGAAGGACGAGAATTTTCGGGTTGTGTCCATGCGGGACATGGAGAAGTGATTTTTGGCAAGTCGAAGGATGTTCGCTATTTCATGGAACGAATATGGATCCCACTGTACAGCAATCCAAGGGAACTTGTGCCGAGCAAAGCACGCTAGCCTCGATATACTGGTCATCTGGATTTTGATGGCATATATTAGGATCTAAGGATCTTGTACTGGCGACTGGGCTTGAAGGCTTACACAGCGAAGTATGTGAACGATTTTTGACTTATGCGAAAGTCAAGATGGAACATCAGAAACCTTCTGGTTTGTGTCAGTAATCAGAAACACCTATTTGGAGATTGGAACCGACATCCATGGATTTTGTCACTGGCCTACCTAAATCTTATAACGGAACCGATATCACCTGAATGATCGTTGATTGTCTCACGTAACCAGCACACACTCTTGCAAATCAAGGAAGCTGACGAGTCATCACAAGCTGTGAATATTCCTTTGAGAAAGGCGGCTTTTAGGCACGAGGTGCCAACTCCTGTTACCTCTGATTTTGAACTACATCTGATTTATGTCAAGCAATACACAACACCCATGGCTCACATCTAGACATGAGCATTACTTATCACTGTGGGACAACCGGACAGAGCAACGAACCATCCTGACACACGAAGACATGCTGCGAGCATGTGCGTGATTGACTTTAGTAAACATTTGGGAAGGACACTTATCTTTGGGTGAGCTCTACTGCAGCCGTTACCGTATAGTATGCATACAGCTCTGTTTGAGGCATTGCAGGATGATAATGCTAATCACCTCGTGACAACCTAATCACGGGTTCAGAACTTGCACTCAAAACTCTTGGGAAGAGTATTTAGATTGGAAATCGTGTGGCGACAACGCGTGATCGCCAGGAAACCTGATAACTTAGGAAACACCGGGAGTTCGCTGCAGGCGAACGTGTCATATTGGAAGTCTGGGGGGGTGCGGTACGCCTCAGGAAGCATGGCGAGCTTAACTTACATCATGTTGGGCCATACAACATTCTGGGAAGGAAGCAGTCACGTCACTTACAAACTTGAGTTACCCGACGAATTGGATAACGTACATGATGTCATTTATGTCTTGAATCTAAGGCAGTGTTTGTCCGATGAAACGCTTGTGATACCCTTATTAGAGTCTGAGATCAATGACAAGTAGCAGTTGTTGAAAAATCTACTGAAACCTTGGACTAGGACGCCAAGAATAGTTAGCATAGTCGAATCCCAATCGTGAGAGTTCGTTGGGACTCAAGAGGTGGACTGGAGTTCACGTGGGGACGCAAGGATCAGATGAAGCTCTAGTATCCTCAATTGTTCAGGTGGTTGAACCAAATTTTGCTATCATTGGTGAATTTCGGGATGAAATTTCTTTCAAGTTGGGGATGATGTGGTACCCGCGGAAAATCCACAGTCATCCTGAGTTAACATCTTGCTGTTTTGGTTTACCTATCAAATTTCGGGACGAAATTTCTTTCAAGTTGGGGATGATGTGACAACCCGAACTTTCAAGGTTAGTGACGTTTAACCTTGTGATCTTAACTTCTCGTTATCCCTTTCCAATGTGTTAAACGTCCTGTGCTATTATAACTCCGGTAAACTTAAAGTATGTTAATTCTGTTGAACACTCGTAACCTTAATAAACTTGTTAAACGTAAAACATGAGTGAATATGTTGCGTGTGTAGTGGTCCAGTTTAGGTAGTTAAGGGTTTAGTGAGCCGCACATATAAGTGGGCCACACACACCGTAGATTGACTTCGGCCCACATGTGTCCTATTGAGCCCACCCTTCATGGGTTCTGTATATTACTAGCATGGAATACATAAATTAGGACTTGTGAGCATAGAAACCCTAGAACTTCTTGAACCCGACGGCAGCACTCGACGGCAACACTCCCTCTCGAGAAGCTCCTCCTTTGTGTACATCTTGTATCTTGATTCCTTCGGTTAGTATAATCCTACTATGTTTTGAATCAACTCTCTTGTCATGCATATTTATGTAATGTGCGATTGTTAGTAGCGATTAGGTTTGTGCCTGATGTATATGTGTTAGTTTTACATGATGTGTATGTGTTAGTTCTGCATGATAACAGGATCCATGGTGACTGTTGGTGATTGTGTAAATCGTTATTCAAACCATGATGTGTTTAACATAAGGATTTCCAATGATTTTGATATGATAATAGATGTTTTAATGTTTATGAAATTGATTAGTGATTGTGTTGTTGTCGATCGACGGCAGTTATGGTTCATGTGAAATATGAGGGAATTCAGGATGTTCTGATGTGCGGCGATGAAACTCCATGTGCAGCGACGAAACTCCAATCCGACGAAACTTGGGTTCTTCATCGGATGATTGTTGGGTGTTTCGCCGTGGTTGATCTCGACGAAACATGTGGTTAAACATGTGGCTCTTCGTAGATGGTCCGCAAGGACCGGCCCAATCACACATAAACTGATTCTGGCCCGACTAACCTCTAACCTTCAGTGATTATATGAGCACAATTCATTGAGCTATCTGTTTAATCGGCATATGAGCTAACTGTTTAATGGTGTTACTAGTTGGTGTGTATAGAATGCAATATGTTGATTTTGTGAATAAAGAACATGTGAAAGATGTATTATTGATGCAAACCTGTGTATGTGTGTGACTTGAACACCTGTTATGTGATAACCATGAACTATTATACATGACGATGAGTACTGAGATTCATGAAACACTGCTGTAAGTAGAGCACTTTTATGTTAATCATTGTTGAGAGACATGCACGTGGGATGTAAACTTGTTGAGAAACGAATATCCGACATGTGCTATATTGTGATCTTAATAGCAACTGCAATCTGTGAAAACACATGTACTGTTAAGTGATTGAGTAGCTTGTGAGACCCGTACACTTGTTATATGATTTCATGATAAAGGTTATAGATCAACGGATTGTATGTTTAACAGTTACGATGCGTATAAGTACGTGTGTCATACTTGTCTGCTACTTGTGCAACGTGTACGTTAGCTACGTGATATGTGTGAACACTATACTGATTGTCTTTGGTAACCGCGATAGGGTTTGGCTGACCAATTGGGAACGGGTAATGTAACGAAACATACCGAGCAAATCCAAGGTGAGTTCACTGCTCTTTTTCCAAGCATGCGTCCCGGGGAGGGACATCTGGTAAATGTTCCGGGGAGGAATGCTGGGTAGTTGGGTTTGACTGGAATGTTAAACCTGGGTTGTTGGTTAATACACGTATATCTATCACTCAAGTCCCTCCTACCGATTATTGCCGGGAGGCAACGGGGTATTGGTTAGTAGCGCTACTTAGGTTTGGCACCCTCACACCGCACCGGGGAGGTCGGTGATGAACTAATGACCCCATATCGACAAATGTTTTGAAAGAGACATTGGGGTTTAGGGGAAATAATCTGGAGCCATCGGCGGTAAGCGTGTGATTAACAACATCGAATTTGTGAAACGTTTTAATCTGGTAACTGGTATCTAAACACGTTAACAAAACCTTGAACTCACCAGCGTCGTCTGACACATTTGTCCGCATGCTTGCAGGTCTGTAGGGTTATATCATGGAACTTACTGTCTGGAAGGCTGGAGTGGTCATGGGTCGTGATACATGGAATCGCAACACAAGTCTAATGTGACAACCCGTGATTTACGGCTCTTAATTTCGTGATTAACAGGTAATTAACGCGACAATAAATAGTGTTTACAGCACGGATTAACTTAATTAGGCCTTTGGAGTGCCTGGGAACGTTTGTCGGACTTTACAGTGCGCGTGTGGTGATTTACAGAAAATCTGCTGAATATTACGCGACAACGGACTGATACCGTACGAAATACTGACGACGCCGACGAACACGGATTTTCTACAAATATTTTATGCTCATGGAGTTTGGGTCGCGATATCGGGTCTCGTAGGAACTACGGGCCACTTACACATGAGGTGGGCTTGTAGGCCCTGGACCCAAGCCCAAAGCCCACAAGCCTAAACCTGCACATAATATACTAGATCTTCTCCTTAAAAATCTTACAAGATCTATAAAAATCCATACAAGATTTTGAAGATCTCTAAAAATCTGTCCAAAATCCATATTAGATTTACAAAATCAACTAAAATCTATACAAAAGATTTTAATCCTAAAAATAAAGTAAATTTTTTTTGATTAAGAGGCGGGTACTACAACAAACAATAGGGCCGCAACTATCAGTCGACATGATAGTCCCTTAACCCCACTTCGGCCAGTGTGGTGTCTTAACCGTGCCCACGGCCTGGCATCAGAGTTTGGCATGGCTCTCCACAAGAAATTTCCAGCCCCCAGTGCCCCCGTTGCCGGGACTGGTAGTTGCACCCTCCACAAGAGCCGAGGCTCTCTGGAGTAAATGCACTGTACTAAAAACTCGTGTTGGGATCAGGAGTCGAGCCGGTGACCCGGCCCTTTCCCCATCATTTCCTCTTCCCCCAAATGCAGTGGGTGGGGATCGAACCCGGGTCTCCAAGGAAACCCAAAGTCTTCTCCACCACTCCACTACAAGTGAGGGAGTATAAATAAAGTAAATGACCTGAATGTCATATGTTTGCTCAAAAGTCATAAAGAACATTGTATTCTATAAATAAAGGCCATCCATCTCCCCTCATTTCACAAACAAACTCAAAGCAACCACAGACATAAGTCTGTGGTCTCTCCCTCTCGATAACATATACACAGACAAGGCCAAACACCCTCTCACAATTACCCTCTCACTCTCGATCTATGCATCTGATGTATGCATCAGAATACATTACACAAACCACACATACCCTCACATTTGCTCTCTCTCCCTCTCGGCGAACATCAGGCGGAACCGGGCGGAGCCAGTGGCGGAGCTCCGGCGAGGTGCGGCGGCGACCAGCAGAGAAGAAAGAGAGAGAGGCAGAGAGAGAAGAGAGAGAGAACGGCGTGGAGAGAGAGTGTGTCGGAGATGAGAGAGACGGAGCAGAGGTGACGGTCCGGCGGTCGGCATCTCGGACCAGAAGTCGGCATCTCGGACCTGCGGTCGGTATCAAGGTCCGGCGGTCTGTGACTTTATCCGACGAGTTATTCCGGTAATCACTTCTTATTTCTTTTATTTCTCGCAAATCTGAAGATGGTGATGATGATTTTGTTTATATGGCCACTGTTAGAGATGACGATTGGTAATAGTAGTCCAGTCACGGCTCAGGTCTACAAGTGAACAGCTCCGGTTCGACTTCGGTTCGCGGTCAGACGGCTCGGTATGGTTTGACTCGGTGAAACTGAGTCAACTCAGGTCAACGGGGCAGACATGATGTTCGGGTTCGGGTTTGTGGCTCGGTGCAACTCGGTCAGATTCAAGTGCGGGTCTCGGGTCAACTCGGTCAAACCGAGTCGACCTGGTCAACTCAGTCAACTGAGCTGGTCAACTCAGTTGACCCGGTCAACTCAGTCAAGCAGCTCGACGTGTCGACTCGAAGAAGTGGTAAAGATTTTACGGCGATTTATTTCGTATTTTCAAAGTTCTATATATTACGTGACTAACGAGCTCGACCCGATTAATTAACGCATATACATTAGTTATTGGCACTTGACGAAAATTTCATATATATTGTTTGTTGAATCTTGATAAAATTACGACAACTTGGTTGTCCGGGACGTCCAAAAAAATAGAGGAAACTCTGCCCGTTTTTCGAGAAAATCCGTAAAATAATTACGTTTTATTATAAAACGAAGCATAATCGATCGACTGCAAATGATTTTTATAAAGTAAAATACAAGTGTATAACATTTCGGATAACACTTTACAACATCACGACAACGACGATTTGGATGTCATTTTCGACGATTCTTTTACTAAAATAAATATAATTTATATATTTATTTCAAATGTCGAACAAAACGAAATCATTTCATAAAAATAGATTATATTTATTTTGCAAGCGACAAACAAGACGACTTCTCTATATGAAAATAAATATGGATCGTATTTACTTTCAAAAGCAACTCGACGATTCTTCTATAAAATAAATACAACTTTTCATATTTATTTTATACGCCTAAACGGCACATACGTATATTTTGATAAAGATCATACGAAACGCGATATATAATACGAGTTGGTTATATGATATTTTCATACAAATAATCTTTTTGTACACGTACGACTACTCGAGACGGCTAACACACTTACGACGATATATTTATATTTTTATATAAATATTTATTCATTTTAAGTCTCTCGGAAACTAAGTCTCTTTTTCAAGACTTATTAAATTGCTAATGACACTAAACGAGACTTAACTCGTATAACTTAATCGTTTCTATTAAGTTAACAACTTATCGTTGAATCGTTCGATTAACGATTCGGTAGAGCTCGATGACACGTAGTTTAGATACTGCGTTTATTTAGAAACTTATTAGATATTCCGTGTTAGGAATATTGTAGAATGCACGCTAGCAAGTCAACTCTTGGAAACGACATCACGAAGTCGTAAATTAGCTAGCTTTGCACAGGAATATTCAGGTGAGTTCATAACCCCACTTTTACTATTTTACATTTTGTAAATGTTTTCGGGGTGGAAAGACATGCACGTTTTGCAAAAACATACAAATTTTAGAACAAACGCAAAACTCGTATTTCTAAATCATATTACGAAGGGATTTCGAGGAACTCAAATGATTTACGAAAGGTTTATACTAAACATACCGGTTTTTACAAAACAAATGAGTATTATCAAAATGTGAATGATTTTCATGACTAAGGACGGATCAATTGGTGATAATATATAGAGAATGAGGAGCCAGCCTTTGTGGCTGGGGAGGATCAGCCTTAGTGGCTGGGGAGGATCAGTCTTAGAGACTGGGGTAAAGTACATGTACAATGATTACAGACATTTTTACACATGGTAGGGTTAGCGTAAGGAGGTTTATTTACTCAGATCATGTGAGTGGGTAGGAGCAATATGAGGCCATTAGTCCTCATGTCGGGACCGAGGGACAGGAGCGGTAGATCTATCTGGGTGTAGCGAGCCCAGCCCCAGGCCAAACTAGAAACGGACCTCGGGGTGACTTTGTCCACATACTAATGCCGTGGCAAAAATCTGCTAGGTGGTAGGACCAAGGGACAGGAGCGGTAGATCTATCTGGGTGTAGCGAGCCCAGCCCCAGGCCAAACTAGAAACGGACCTCGGGGTGACTTTATCCACATACTAACGCCGTGGCATAAATCTGCTAGGTTTGAGTCTCCCTATTTGCACTTCACATATATCAGTGGCCTTGCAAACCATTGGTGATCACAAGTCCCCTTATTTGCTACATACCAGGGACATATATATTAACGAAACTACTTGTTCATACAAATTAAAATACCATGTTTTACACAAAATTTAAGGCATAGGATTATGCGGGTCAAAGTCAGGGTGGGCATTGATGATTTTACGAACATTACAAAAACATGGTTTTATGAACATAACGTGTTACAAACACAACGTTTCCATATAACTTTGCAAGAAAATGGTTTTTAAACTCATTTTCTCAATACTACTTCAAAAACCGGTTATTCCAAAGATTTATTTCAAATCTTTCACAACTCAAAGGATTTATCTCAAACCTTTCACAACTTAAAAGATTTATTTCAAATCTTTTACATACAAACTATGAACTCGCTCAACTTTTTGTTGATTTTTCTCGCATGTTCTTTCTCAGGTTGCATTTCTAAGACAAGGCACGGTTGGAATAGGAGAACCATTGGAGACTCGAGTACTTAGCGGGCGTTCAATTTCTAAAACACTTAGATTATTTGCTTCCGCTGTGCAATGACGATACCAGTCCAGTCACGCCAGCTCTGATAATTTCGGGGTGTGACAGATTGGTATCAGAGCTATAGGTTACAGCGAATTAGGTTCCTGTTGTGATACCTAGGCTCTAACCTCACTTTCCTCTGCGAACTTAGACTATTAAGACGTTGAATACATACAGAACGCCCAGTACTCAAATATGGTCTCCAACCGTTGCCGACAAGCAAACAGTCAAAATATTGTTTCCAAATAAATGTTGAGAATATTTTACTATTTATAGGCTCAGCCTGGAGGGCTGAGGCTCGGTCTGGAGGATCGAGGCTCGGTCTAGGTGACCGAGGTAGTTGAGCACGTTGATTTATTATAGGCTCAGCCTGGAGGGCTGAGGCTCGGTCTGGAGGATCGAGGCTCGGTCTAGGTGACCGAGGTAGTTGAGTACGTTGATTTATTATAGGCTCAGCTTGGAGGGCTGAGGCTCGGTCTGGAGGATCGAGGCTCGGTCTAGGTGACCGAGGTAGTTGGCTAGTGAGGCTAGGAAGAGTAGGCTCAGTCATGAAGGCTGAGGCTCGGTCAAGGGGACCGAGGCTCGATCTAAGAGGTCGAGGTGGAGGATAGAGCAGTCTTAAAGACTGGGAGAAATTGGCTAGTGAAACTAGGAGAATTACTTGATTGCTTATTGGTGACCAACATGCTTATCTGATTACATGATTAATTAATTGTGCATGTGTGTGTTTATTAAAGGTCATCACGTAGGAACCGCGAATATTAACTCGGGCACACACTATATTGCCTATAATATTTTAACTCCCCGAGCAGGCAGCCTACGCATAACGAAACGTTAGTGCACGAGAACATATGAAACTCGAACTTTACGTCAACGGATGTGGAAGTACATCACCTTCTACGCGGCACACAACGCTAGTGCACAGGTATATGTGAAACTTAAGCTATACATCAACGGAGGTTGAAGTACGACACATACAACTATCGAGGCGAGGCCTTTGAAAAGGAACGATGACGCAAATTTAACGACGACGCTAGATCCCTGTCAACAGGAGAACTAACGATCAGGAAACGACAACGTGTCACGCGATCCTGCAACGACACGAATCACGCAAGGGAGAAGACGATTGTCTCCGCATCCCCCCCCCTACCTAACTTACGACGAATACGCTATGTTCGACATTCCATGGTAATGTCACCTAACAATTGGTCGTCACACGAAACCCCAGGTAAAGTCCTCAAATTTCTTTTATTGAAATTTCGAATTTCACACTTACTGAGTAGATTTTCGTATCTCTACTCCTCTTAATGGTCATTGAATTACGATCATTTCTTTACAAGTTACATACATGGTTTTTCGTTATAACCATGCCGAAAGTTTTCTTGTCGATACTTATACTTATTGTCGGATTACGCTAAAACCAAGTTCAATTGTTTGAGCTTGCTCATTGCACTTATTCGATTCGAGAATCATATTCAAATCAATTTTTAACGAACACTTCATTTGTTCCGAGTCGTGGTAAACTTGTTTGGTATTCGACTCCATTAAATTGTTGATTTCGACACCTTGTGGTGGTGTTTTCACTTATTTGAACCTTGCGCTAAACTCGTTTACGTACCTTATGCACGGATTTAATTATTTATTTATTGATTCAGACTAAATCCGCTTTGATTTAACACATTACAACAGTCTTAACACAATTGTGTGTTAAGACAATGGTACACAAATTCATTTCATATTCCGGTGTACCTCATAACGATTCTTTCAACATCGATCGAATGCTTTGCAACATTCATTACTTCTTCACCTTCGATCGAAAACATTGTTTCCGTGATGTTTCATTTTCAACTGAAAATTCTATGATGTCATTTGAAACAAACTTTCAGATTCCCTTTACTGCGCATTCATTGACTTCAAACACGGTGAATTTGTTTGATCACCGCTATTATTGGATTGTTTAAATCACTACGACACCTTGTGGTGTTGGTACAAACTTATAGCTTGGGCTAATTATGATTGAGCGTTTTATGCAAAACACAGGTGATACTTGTTCAATCACCTCTTTTATTAAATTGTTTCATTCATTGCGACACCTTGTGGCGTCGGTATGACTTGCAGCTTGCGCTAATCACGATCGAGCGTTTCATGCAAACTAGTACATTTGAGATTGTTGATTCTAAGTTCATCCAGTGAATGTTATTGCTTCTAGAACTCATTTACATGTTATAAACGTTTATATGGAATTCGATTGGTCGAAGTTCCTGTTCATGGTTGGATCCTTGTTAACTTAGTTGCACGGATGACTGTATCATTACGTCTCGTTTCCTTTTGACATCAATTACTGAGACACAAATTCTTTTAAACTGTTGGGATTCCTATTGTGAAGGAATGCCCTTGAATTCACATGATTCGAATAAGTCTTGTTCGACTACGCGGTCATTCACTTTGTTATTATTCGGACTTACCTGCGAACAACACAATTCTGGGGAGATAACGTAATCTAAATTTCGAGGACGAAATTTCTGTAACAGGGGGAGAATGTGACAACCCGTGATTTACGGCTCTTAATTTCGTGATTAACAGGTAATTAACGCGACAATAAATAGTGTTTACAGCACGGATTAACTTAATTAGGCCTTTGGAGTGCCTGGGAACGTTTGTCGGACTTTACAGTGCGCGTGTGGTGATTTACAGAAAATCTGCTGAATATTACGCGACAACGGACTGATACCGTACGAAATACTGACGACGCCGACGAACACGGATTTTCTACAAATATTTTATGCTCATGGAGTTTGGGTCGCGATATCGGGTCTCGTAGGAACTACGGGCCACTTACACATGAGGTGGGCTTGTAGGCCCTGGACCCAAGCCCAAAGCCCACAAGCCTAAACCTGCACATAATATACTAGATCTTCTCGCGGACCCATGGGTGGGATGACATAGTCACCACATGCGGTCAACTCGCGGACCCATGGGTGGGGCTCGCAACACCCAAATAGATCTATCACTCATGCCTCTCGGTCCTTATAAAGGATTAATGGTCTCAAGTTAACGTCTACCCATTCACATGATCTAACAGTATTTTCCTTAGCTAACCATACCATTTGTAATCATTGTATCATTTGTAACATGTATTTCACCCCCGAAGTTATAAAACTGAAAACAGTTAAAAGAAAAGGGGGACATGAACTCACAGTCTTGCGTTCTTCGATCAAATAACCCAAAGCTTCTTCTATAGTGCACGACTACCTACAAACGGACTAGGGTTTATTAGACGGGTGGGTCGTGCCTTTACCTTAGTCTTATTTTGTATCTTTGAGTTACGTTTCTTTATGTCATCAATATTATTCCAAGTATATAATTATTTGTTAACATATTAAATATTTTAACTTAAATTATAATTATTAATTATTGGAATATTAGTTAAAATAATATATTTTAACTTGCAACATAATGTATATGTATATGTATAACTTCCCCAAGGATGGGTGTATTCACAATCGTATTCTTAAACTCGTATATTTTGCCAAGTATCGGTGGCGTATTCCGGTGTATTTATACGTACGAGAATACGTATTTTTATTGTGTTTATTAAGTATCCTTATACTTAATTTTTGTATTAAGCTTTCCGGAATAATATTTCTAATAAAAATTCACCAATATATATATTCTTAAAATATATATTTTAAGAAATCATTTATAGAAATTTATCTATACTTCTTCTTGGCAAAATATCTATATTTTCATATAACCCTTAAAAATAATATATTTTCAAGATTATCTTATAAAATATTTATAAATCCATTTTTCACTCAAAAATAATGTATTCTAAATTTGTTTAAGAAAATATATATATCTCCAAAAATAATCTATTTTCTAGTATTCTAGTAATTCAAGAAAACATATATATTTTTCTTTCCCAAAAATAATATGATTTCTTCTTTTCAAAAATATGATATACTTTAGTAATAATTGTAAAAATCATATTTTTGTTCTCTTTATGTCCAAAATACCGTTTACCAAAATATGCTCATAAATTTAATTCCGAAATATTTCTATAGCTTATATTCCTTGTTCGGTTTCTCCAATATTTGGGTATAAATTGTATATTTATTTTCTAGGAATTTTGGTAATATTTTGTATTGTAATTCTTGGTATTTTGGTGAGTTATATTATTTCAAGTTCTAAAATAATATAACTAATACACATAATATTCAAATAATCACTGTATATATTTTCCTAAATACATATTTAGTCACTTTTACTTATCAAAAACCAACCTCCAATCATGGTTAAAATATACTTGTAAATATTTGTTTTAAAAATATTTTTCAAAGTGTTTAATTTCTAGAAAAATTTTGCCATAGTTTCCCCTTAAAAATGGAGGTTTCCATGCTTTCAAAGCATGTCATTTTCTTTTATAAATCATCACAATCAACAATAAATCAAACAATACTTACCAAGTGCCAAAATCAAGCATTAAACACTACTTCATGAACTTGAAATTTTATAAAAATTTGTAGTAACTTGGTAGTGTGTTTAGTAAGCTTAGTTACCCTTTAAAGTATATTTGTTTATTTAAAAACATCATTCTTGAAGAATTTAGATCTTTACAACTTGTAAAATCATTTTCTAAAAATATTTCTTCTTGAATTTTTCTTGTCATTAACATGTTTCTACACTTGATTAACCACTAAAAATGTGGTTAATTTCTTTAAGAACCAAGTTTATGTAAATCTTGTATTTTAACTTGGTTTCTTAAGAAATCTAGTTTTGAAATCATCCAGTTACATGATTTATATTACACTTTGTTCATCATTTTTCAAGAAAACATTTCATACTTCAAGTTCATGCTTTCACATAAGGATGATCATCTTGACCTTTCACAAGATCATCATATTATCTTGCTAGATTATGTCTTTAATCACCATCTAGCAAGCTCGTATGATGTTTAACATTATTAACATAAACAAACAACAATCAAGAAGCATAACAACACTTAAACAACATGATTCATCATAATTTTTAGTCTTTTGTTAAAGATTATGTGCTTGATCTTTAGTTTTCTTCATGATTATTTACTTGTAACATCTTTTAACCAACTAAACATGATGTAAAATGAGAACAAGATGATCTTATTACTAGCTCAAGGCTAGGGATGAACACAAGATCAAGATGATGATGATGATGAATGTGATGGTTAATAGCTTGTGAGAGAGGTCCATCCACTTTCAAGAGCTCATAGCTTCTTTTCCTTGCTTCTTACACCTTTGTATAACAAGAGAATTGTTGGATCTGAGTTTGTTTCTGATTGTATTTTACGTTTGAGATTAGGATGGAAATGAAAGAGTTGTGCAGCGGAATTAATATGAAAACAAACTTTGCATACAATCAAACGAGAGTATTGCTTTGATCAAGACATTTTCAACAAGAAACCGAATGATTGAATTATCTTTCAACAACGATTACAAGTTATGCTTGAATATAAACTCCCCCTCAGCCAGAGCTCAGCGTTTGTTCGTGCAAAGAAGACGGTATTGCAAGAGCTAATAGAACAGTACAAAGTACTGAACTATTTATAGGCACTAGCAAACCACTGAGCATCTTTAGCTGACATCACCATGAAAGTGACATCTAACCTCCTAACAAACTCTAACCTCTGATCTATACAAATACTGATGTACTAACTACTGCTATTACAATTCTTTACATAAAAGACACTTAAACAGCTGCTGCATCCTTCCACTGCTGTGAACCCAGCAGTGCTTGTCCGGATCAGCAGTACTAGACTTCAAGGCAGTAGATTGAATCAGCAGAGCTTTGGTCTTCCATCAGTCTTTGACATTGGGCAGTAGATGCAAGGCAGCAGTTGAAGGTCAGCACTTAGTAAGATCAGCAGATAGGAGGTCAGCAGATATGAAACCACTATCAAGGGGAGAGATTTGTATGTAAACATCTGCTTATTCTGGATCCACTGCTCTGATCCAGTTTTGGCTTTAATTATCTGTTCCTCTGATAGGGTTCAATCCCAACAATCTCCCCCTGGAACAGATAATGCCAAAACTCTTCATTATTGTGGAAATCTTTATTGCCTCATCAACAGTTCCCTTATCTGGCCTTTAAATTGTAATTCAAAGTCTAGGGCATCTGTATCTTCATCATCCCTGCTAAGTGGAAGATCAAGGAGATCCTGCAAATCTTCAAGACTCAGGCCAAGAGCTTGTTCCCTTGATATTTTCTCCACTTCTCCACCAGACTTGAGCAAAGTCAATACGCAGGTCTGTTTGTCAGTTTCCCACTTTTGTATTTTTTGAGCCTGGTGGGTTTCTTGGGAGATGTTTATTTGCAGAAGTATTTGGTGAGGCTGGCCTATTCATAGCTGGCTGAGCAGCACTTGCAGATTGTTCTAATTCAAGATCTTCTTTTATCATTACTTTCGTGCCTGCTTTTACAATGGCATCTCCAGCTAATAAATCTTGAATTGTTTCCATACTGAACTGGTTTTTGCTCCTTCTTTTGTAGATGGCAGCACCAGCTGGAGCAATGGTTCTTTTAGCTTGCAGCTTTGGTGGTCTTTTTGAGACCTCTGCTTTGGAATAGTCAGTCTTTTGTGGAACTCTTGGATCTTTCTTTCTAAGTTCTTCTAAGCTTTTATAAGTTGCCCTGACTCTATCTTCTCCCCACTTTGTCACAGAGTTCTTTGACCCATAATCAGCTGCAATCAGCTCCTCTTTCATTCTCCTCAACTCTAACATCTTCTCAGCTTCAAATAGTTTGAATTTTTCAGGAGGAGTCTGCTTGACCTTATTTTTGATCATGTCTTGAATCCTGGCTGCTTCTTTTTCAAGCTCAGGAATGGTCCAGTTCTTGTACAAGTGTTTCTCCCCCATGTATTTCTTGTAGGTCATGATGTTTTCAATGTAGTCTTTCCTTAAGGACTCATCTGCCCTTTCTAAAATTTGCTGACATACATTTTTTGCAAAACGCTCCATAGCATTGACCTGTGAGAGTAAAAACTGATAGTTTTGTTGAAATTCTCTATCAGTTTTCCCTTTTCTGTTTTTGATTGCAATATCCTCTGCTTGTTTGGCCTTGAGTTTCAAGTATTCTTCAATATTGTTAGGCCTGGGATATCCTGCAATTGATGGCAAACTCCTTTTGGCTGGGTCATCCTCATGATAAAATGATTTTATTTCTTCCCTAACTGCAATGAGTTCTAGAGGAAATGAGACACCAGCAGGAGGTAGTGGTTTTAAAATTTGAGCTGAAGAGAGAGGTATGGGTTTTGGAATAGTGACAAGTGAAAGGGATTTTGAAGATGTTGGTGGTGGTGAAGGTGAATCATCATCTGATATATAAATCCTTCTTCTTTTTGTTTTAGAAGAGGCAGATGATCTTTTGGGTGGATCAGTGGTGGTAGATTGTATGGCAGTGGTTTGTGATTGACTAACAGTTGTTGAAACAACTGGTGTTTCAACCACTGTTGTCATTACAACAGATGTTATAACATCTGCTGTCTTCTGCTTTTTGTCAGCAGGTGAAAGTGGTGGTGAAATGGTTTTTGATGGTGACAATGGTGGTAAAATAGTGGTTGTGGTGTGTGTTGAGGTGGTGTGTGTTGAAGAGAGAACAGATGTTGAAACCACTGAGATACCAGCAGTAGTTGATACAGCAGGAGTTACAACAGTTGTCTGGATGGAGGATTGATACTGATGGCTTTTGGATGGTGGTTTTGGAGGCTTTGGAAATCTGGATGAGGTGGACTTAGGCTTCCTTTTTGTCTTAGGATTTTTAGTATCCTTTGAACCAGAACAACCCTGCTCATACAGCTCCATGAAAGCTCTTTTCTCCTCATTCCACCTTGAAACATCCTTTGCCATTCTATCTCTTTTTACACTTGCTACTCCTTCATCAAGTGCTTCTTGAGTAGCATCAACCTTTTTACTACCATCTGGCACAGGAATTTTTCTGGTCATAGCATCCTTTTCAGGTTCAATGTAGAGACCATCATCTATTCATTTCTTCTTCCACTCCTGAATTTTCTCCCCCTTTTTGGCATTATCGTCTGGGAGTTGATCAATGAAAAGTATTGTTGGAGGAGCAGTGCCAGTGGTGTGCAGGATCTGAGTTTTGAGAACTTTGAGATCAGCCTTAGTGTTCTTGAACCTTGACTCCATTGCATTTCTCAGCTGTTGGACATGTTTTTCATGTTGCTGATTTGCTAATTGTGCTTGTTGATGGAGAAAAGGTTGAAACAAATTCCAGAGCTCATTTGTATCAGGTACCATTTGTGGAGCAGGTGCTTGAGATGGAACAGCAGTTAATTGTACCTTTTGAACCTGTAACACCTGTTGTAGCATATCTTTGAGTTCTGCAACAGAGTTATCAAGCTTTTCAATACGATCCGTCAATTTCTGGTACTTTAAACCATCACCCAAGTTAATGGGATCATCTGATTTCCCACTAGCAGTGGTTTTATCAGTAGTTGAGAAAGGGAGTATACTCCAAGTATTAACCACTTATGCCCCCTTTTCTTGGTACTGGGGTCTTCTTCCTTCAACACTTGAAAACCTTTTGATGTTGCCAGTAGGATAAATAAATCCACTGGTGGTTGGCAGAGGTGCTATAAAAGGAATTGCCTCCAAGGAAGTCTTATTGATGTAACCACTGTCCAACTGTTAACCAGTGGGTTCAACAGTTGTAGTGGCTGCTTCACTTGGACTACCACCAAAAGTTACTTGTAACTCAAGGGGTCTAACCTCCTCAGGTTGTGTTGGTGGGTTAACAAAGATTGATACATCAGACCCAGTCAGTTGTTGAGGTATATTCTCATTGACAGGTGATTGAGAAGGACTGGTTAATGCCTGGTTCAAATCAATTCCATCCAACAGTAGTTTAGTTGGTGTGGGAATTGTGGATGTGAAGGGTGGTGTAGAAAATGGATTTGCCCCGGGTATTGAGCTGTGGATGATAGAAACGAGTGTTTCCAGAGCATCATGATGTGGAGACCCTGTTTGTACAACCTGTTCTTTTTGTGAAGAAGCAGGAGGAGTTTTGGTTATGGGTTGAGATATTTGTACCAACTGCTGTGAGGAAGAAGCACCAGTGGTTTCTTATGACTTTTGTGTTGTCACAGGCATTTGCTCTGGTATCTCATCTTCCAGAGTTGCCTTTTTGATTGGTTTGGGGGTTTTTTGAGTTTTTATTTTTGTCTTTTTAGAGATTTTAGGTGTGGGTTTCAAAGCAGTTGTGCTGCTGCTTTGATCACCTTGAGCAGTGGGCTCAGCAGCAGATACCTGAGGAGCAGTTGTAACTGCTAAAATCTGCTCAGGCACCTCTGCTTGTGTTTTGCAAGGTGCTAACATTCTTGAAAAAGTTTCAGTTGTTAAACTGTTTATTTGAGTAGAATCACCTTGGTTTATTACAGCTAAATCATCCTTACTGAATTTCTTTACAAAATAGTAACTTAAAAACCTTGGAAACAGTAAGAATGATTTTGTTTCAACATTATTAACCAAATCTTTAAAAATTTCCCGAGAATAGTTAAAATTTTCTCCTTGAAGAATTGCATATCCCAGATTTTGAATCTTTAAAGGGATTTCATTGAAAGAAGTGATTTTGTTTGAAACGCATATTAGGAGGGTATGAAATAAAAACCTGGTTGCAGAAGGAAAATAACCTTTTTCTAAGGTAAGTTTCTTCATCACTGTGGCTTCATACCCTCTTTCAATGAAGTCAGTTTGCAACTCGTTTTTAGTGAAAGAAATTTTACCTTCTTGATCATCGAGTTGAAAGACCTCTGAAATGGATTGTGGCGTGATTTGGACAGCTTTACCCTTTATGGAAGAGTGTATGATGGTTGCAATGTCTCCTTGTTTTTCAAGGGTTGCATTCTTCCAAAACTCCCTCTGGGTCGCCAAATAGATTGGTGCATCGACGGTGAACAAAGTTTTGTACTTTGATTTTGCCATGGTGTCTATGATGGAATCGAAAACATTGGTGGTTCCTGGTTTTGTAAGAAGACCCAGGAGATTGTGGGATGGTTTATATGGAATTTCAGTGGAAAGTGCCTTTTGAGAGGCTGTTTTCGATGAAGATTTGGATGAGGGTTTTGAAGATGACTTCGATTTTGTCATTTTGAAGAAGAATGATCGAAGAAATTTGTGAAAGATGAGAAGAAAAACTGCTTTGAGAAGAGAATTTTTAAGAATTCAATTCGACAGTAAAACCCTGTTTTGGTGGTGAACGGGGGATTTTATAGGGAAGAAAGTGAATGCTGAGGTGGCAGCCATTACAAAAGGTCTGACCAATATGTACTGTCCACGTGACAACCCCTGGTGAAAGTGAAGGACAGTACTTTTGTGAAAGTGACTGATGAAGGCAGTGGTATGAAAGCAGTGGATGATTTTCACTATCAGTGGATAGTATATCAGTGGATAAGACACTGCTTTTGAACAACAGAGTTTATCAAAGGGATGAGAGAACAGGGGTTGACTTTCAGCAGTGGACAGACTTTTGAAGTAGAGCAGTCTTTTGAACAATCAGTGGTTAATGGCAGACTTTTAAGGATTTTAATGAAAAATTTCATTTTTAGCTACTTTTAAGGATGGAGTTTTGATTTTCTAAAGACATTTTGTTGCTTTTATTCATAGAAAAACAAGATGGTGCTTGTTATTCCATGTTCAGCATCCCAATCCTAGAGACCAAGCTTTCAAAAGTGGCTGTATCAAGTGCTTTTCTGAGCACATCAGCCAGCTGGTCTTTAGTTGGGACATGATGCAGAGAAATCAAACCTTTTTCATAGTAATCCCTCACAAAGTGATGTCTGATGTCTATGTGTTTGGTGGTTGAATGGCAAACCGGATTTTTGATGATATTTTCTGCTGCCTGGCTGTCCAACATGAGTGGTGTCTTTAAGGCAGTGATACCAAAATCCAGCAACTGATTTTGAAGCCACAGGAGTTGGGCTGTACAGCTTGCAGCAGCAATGTATTTAGCTTCAGCAGTGGATGTTGAAACAGCTGCTTGCTTTTTGCTTTGCCATGAAACTAAGCAATCACCTAGAAACTGGCACCCTCCTGATGTGGACTTCCTTGTGGTGTGACATCCAGCAAAGTCACTGTCTGAAAAACCTGAAAGGTTGGTGTTCCCATTAGCTGGATACCAGATACCAAGTGTGGGAGCACCTTTTATGTATCTGAAAATCCTTTTTACAGCAATGAGATTTGATTTTCTGGGAGCTGATTGACTTCTTGCACAGACACATATGGCAAACATGATGTCTGGTCTAGATCCAGTTAGGTACAGTAAAGACCCAATCATGCTTCTATAAAGTGTTTGGTCAATCAGCTCATCTTTTTCATCAGACATGACCAGCTTATTTGTTGCCATGGGTGTGCTGCATGGTTTACAATCATTCATATCAAATTTGTTTAAAAGTTCTTTAGCATATTTGCTTTGATGAATGAAAGTTCCATTTTGCATTTGCTGTACTTGGAGACCAAGAAAGCATTGCAGCTCACCCATTGCACTCATTTCAAACTCAGCTGTCATGAGTTCTCTAAACTCTTCACACATTGAGTTACATGTGCTTCCAAAAATAATGTCATCCACATAAATCTGGACAATCATTAAATCCTTCCCTCTCCATTTTAAAAACGGTGTTTTATCAATGATACCTCTTTTGAAACCATTTGAGAGTAGGAAGTTGGAAAGAGTTTCATACCAGGCCCTTGGTGCTTGTTTCAGGCCATATAAGGCTTTGTTTAGCCTGTAGACATGATCTGGATAAAATGGATCCTCAAAACCTGGAGGTTGACAAACATACACCTCTTCTTGAATTGTAGCATAGAGGAAAGCACTTTTGATATCCATTTGGAACACCTTCATATTGTGGTTGACAGCAAAGGCCAGGAACAGTCTAATGGCTTCCAATCTTGCAACAGGGGCAAATGTTTCATCATAATCAATCCCCTCTTCCTGTCTGTAACCTTGAACCACAAGCCTGGCTTTATTCTTGACAACAATACCCCTTTCATCAGTTTTGTTCTTGAAGACCCACTTTGTGCCAATGGGACTAACCTCTTCTGGCAGTGGTACAAGCTCCCATACTTGTTGTCTTTTAAATTGTTGGAGCTCCTCTTGCATGGCTTCTACCCAGCTGTTGTCTTTCAGTGCCTCTTGGTACTTGACTGGCTGATGGAGTGATAGAAAACCAGCAAAAAGACAAATGTTTTGGGTTTGGCTTCTTGTGAGCACCCCTTCATTTATGTTGCCAATGATTTGATCAGGTGGATGAGATCTCAAAAAGATTAAATCTCCTTGGTATGGAATGATGGCATTGGTTGGTGAAGGCTGCAAATGTGTATCATCTGAGCTAACCACTGCTGGGGACTTTGATGATCCAGCAGTGGCTTCAAAAGGTGGTGGAATAGGAGGTAATGAAGTGGACAACTGCTGACTTTTATCCACTGTTTGAGGACTTTTGTCAGCAGTGTTTGAGGATGTGGAAGCAGTGGTTGAAGGGCTACTTTGGTCAACAACTGTTGAGGTATCAGTGGTTGAGCTTTGACAACTGTTTTGAACAGCTGGTGCTTTTCCCTTTGTGGCAGACCTTTGAGGGATGATGATTTCATACCCATAGTCTGGTGTTGTATCCTCTGATGGACCTGCACTGTTAGTCTTGACAGCAGTATTTTCAAAAGTAAATTTTTCAAGATCAAACAGATCTGCAGGGTTTGCTGGGATTTTCATTAATGAAAGTTCATTGAACTTTACATTCAAAGTCTCCTCCACTGCCTTGGTCCGTGTATTGAACACTTTGTAGGCCTTGGCAGTGGTTGAGTATCCCAAATGATAACCACAATCAATTTTGGCTGCAAATTTTGAAATGGAATCTTTTAAGTTCAAAATAAAGCATGGGCAGCCAAACACCTTGAAATATGAGATCAGTGGTTTGATTTTATACAGAATTTCATAAGCAGTCTTTTTGTGCCTAGGGTTTATTAAAACTCTGTTTTGGACATATCAAGCAGTGTTTACTGCCTCTGCCCAGAAAGTTAGTGGCAAACCTGAATCTGCAAGCATGGTTCTGGCAGCCTCAATCAGAGTTCTGTTCTTCCTTTCCACTACCCCATTCTGCTCTGGTGTTCTAGGGATGCTGTACTGCCTTACAATCCCTTTCTTCACACAGAAGGCATCCAACTCCTTATTTTTAAATTCTGTGCCATTGTCACTCTTAAAGCTTTTCACTGGAAGGTCAAATTGCTTTTCAACCTGTGTCACAAAGTCTTGCAAAATGCCTGCAGTCTCATCTTTTGAGTGTAAAAAGAAAGTCCATGTAAACCTAGAAAAGTCATCAACAATAACCAAACAATATCTTTTCTTTTTGAGGCTCATGACTTGAACCGGGCCAAACAAATCCATGTGTAGCATTTGCAAACACTGGGTTGTTTTGGACTCTTCAATGGACTTGTAATAACTTTTATGCTGTTTTCCTTTTAAACAGGAAATGCAATGTTCAGGACATGAAAACAATTTTTGTGGTAGGCCTCTCACCAAACCATTTTTTGAAATTTCTGTGATTGTCTTAAGATTTGTGTGCCCCAGCCTTATGTGCCAAAGTTCTGTCTCTTTGTTAGAGGCAGCTGAGAACAGACAGGCATCAGCTCTGGGACACTCTTTTGACATGTCAACAACATAAACATTGCCACTTCTTTGAGCAACAAGTTTAGTTTGACCAGTTTTGATTATTGCTTCAATCTTTTTGACCATTTCTGGTCCAACAATCCTACAACAGTCTTTTGTGAAGAATGACCCAAATCCCTTGTCACTCATTTGGGACACACTCAGAAGGTTGAATTTTAGATTGTCTATTAGATTGACATTTTCAAATTTTATATTTCCAGATTGAACTGTACCAGACCCCAGAACCTTCCCTTTACTATTATTTCCAAAGGATATATCACCCCCTCCATGGATTTTAAAGTCTTTGAGGAGGGCTTTACATCCTGTCATGTGCCTGGAGTCTCCACTATCTACATACCAAAGACTGTCAAAGCATGCAGAAGCTCCCTGCACATGATGTAAAAGGATTAGTTCATTAAGGTCTCCAAAGCCAACAAGGCTTTGGATGGGGTCTCAACAGTGTCTGGGATGGATACAGAATGATGAACAGTGGTTAGGTCAGGGGTTTGGACTGTTTTAGGGCAGTGTTTCTCTAACCACTGTTGTGGGTCCTGACCAATCACCTGCTGGTAACCAAAAGGATGCTTGTTCACTCTGGGTTTAGAAGGCCTTTTGTAGGCCTCATAAACGTGTGGAATCCTTTGGTAAGACTGTTTTTCCATGCTTTTTCTGAACTGATTGGCAGGGGGTGCATCAGTAACCTGAACATCTCTTTTGACAGATGTTTGGTTCAGCTGTTTTGTGACAGCTGTTTCAACTGGCACAAACAGTGGTTGTTTCTTGGTGAATTTGACAGATGTTGATGATGATGATGGACTCAAGGATGTTTTAGCCATGTACTCATTCTTTTTCACATCAAAGTTTTTGAGATACACACATGCTTGAGTTTTGTGGTTTGTTTTACCACAAACAATGCAGCTTTCTGCTGAAACAATGACACTTGTTCTGTTTAAATCATAAGCTTTCAAATGGAAACAGTCTTTTGTTAGATGATTCCTTTTCTCACAGAATTCACAAAACAAGTTGTCAATTTTTTCTTTCTTCTTTCTCTTTTCAGACTCCTTTACAGCAGAGGTTTTAACCACTGCTGGGATGTCCTTGAGAGGTATGACTTTAGCTTTTGGAGCTTTAACACCATCAGTTGATGTAAAGTCCATTGGCTTGAAATTTTCAAGAATATCACACTCGTCAGACCAAGTGGGTTTAAACTGATATTTTTCAAGTTCTTCAAAGGTAGAGGAACTCCTTGTTCTGCCAAGTGTGATTTTGTTACCAAGTTTGTCAGTGATTTTCACTTCTTGGCCATTCTTGTTTGTGGGGATGAACTCAGTGGTTACATCAGTGTTTTCAACAGTGTTTTGAACAGATTTTTCACAAGTAATGCATTCATCATCATATTTTCTATACCCAACCCCAAATTTCACATTACTTTCAATCTGTTTAGCAAGCATCACCTCATATCCTCTGCAGGATTCCACCCATCTTTCACAAGTAATTTGGGTGGATTCCAACTCCTTTTTGCAAACTTGGTATTTTTCTACCATAGTTTGAAGTTGGGTTTTGGTTATGCTTTGCTCTTCTTTCAGACAGCTGATCTCTTTTTCCTTTTCAGTCAATTTGTTTTTAAGTTCTTTTAAAGACTTTTCAAATTTAACCTCATCAGTCAAGATTTTATCCCGAAGGTTTTCATTCACCTCTTTGATGTTTGCAAAAGCAATTATGCAATTGTCAGAACACAGTTTTTCAAGAACTTGAGGAGATACCTTGGCAGCTGCCATCATTGCACAATCACATTGATGATCTTCATCATCATCAGCTTTCACCTTCTTTTCACCAGCCTTTTCATCCTTCTCTTCTTCTTTGTCCTCTTCGGACCATAGATCTGTCATTGGTTCAATTAGGGTACCTGAACTTTCTCCCAACAGTATTTCACCAGCCACAGCAGTAACCACTGCTTCAGTCACCTCATCCACTGTTTCAATGCTCAGCTGTTCCTCCTCAGTTTCAACCCCCTCCTGTATTGACTCTAATGCCATCAAACAAAATTCCTTATTAGAAGAATCATTAGAAGCATAGAGTGCAAAATTTTCATCACTAAGATCTTCAGGCATACTGCTCCAGTCAACAAACCCTTGTGTGAAAAAACTTTGTTGATCTGGTTGTACTGCTGCTGGAGCAGTGGTTTGAGGTGCAGGTTGCACTTGTGCCTGGGGGACAGGGGTTTGAACATACTGGATTTGTGGAACAGTAGTTTGGACATAGTGTACTGGCACAGGGGCAGCAGCATAGTGAGCAGTGTTCACTTGAGCTGCTGGGGCATACTGGGCATAGTGCACAGTGCTTTGGTTTTGAGGTCAAGGATTTGAGCTAGGATGAGTAATTATGGGACCAGTAGTTTGACTCCTACATTCCCTAGCGAAATGTCCCAACCTATTACACTTGTAGCACTTGATTTTCGATTTATCCAACCCATCCCTTAGATTCCCATGCAAACCTGGGAATTTTCGCCCTGTTCTTTTGTAAAATTTGCTAGTTCTAACACTTAGCAAAGCCAGTTGGTGCAGGATGTCCATTTCATCTAAGTCAGTGGGATCAAAATGTTGCAAATCATTTAGTTCAAAGCTTAAATTGTCTGACATCTGGTTTTCGTTTGCAGTGAATGCATAACTAGCAGAGTGAGGATCATGGTTGTTAAAATTTGCACCAGCAGTTATGTCAATGAAGTGATCATAACCCTGATCCTTACCACTGCTCCCAGATTCTTCTTGACCCAGAAGAGCAGTATTACCGAAAGTGTAATCATCAGTAACTTTTCCTGACTCTTGTAACCTCCTTTTCTGGTTCAACTCCCTTTCGTAGGTCAGGAGTCGACCGTGGAGTTGGGTCAAGGTCAGATCCTTGAACTCAGGTGAATTTCGGGTGACAAAAGCTATGGTGTCCCATTTTTCTGGCAGTGATCTGAGGAACCTGCTATTTTGAGTTGAGTTTGTAAAAGTTGTGTTAACAAGCCTCAGTTCACTGATGAGACAACTGAAACGCTCAAATTGTTGCGTTAGTGATTCACCTTTAATGTAACAAAATGTTTCATACTGTTGGTTCAGGATTTCCCTATTGTTTTCTATGACTTCTTTGGTTCCCCAAACTGTTCCTTAAGTGCGTCCCATAATTCTTTGGCACTGTTACAGTGTAACAGTCCAGCATATATCTCATTGGGCAGCGCTGATGCTATGATGCTAAACGCTTTAGCATCTAGTTCGATCTTTTGAAAGTCGGTTTCGGTATAATTTTCAACTGGTTTTGGAACGAACTTTTTAGCATCTTCAGCGCTTGGCACTGAAGGAACATGGGGACCATAAATGACAGACCTCCAACAACCTGTGCTTTGTTGAGCGAGGATGTGACCCATCCTCCTCTGCCAGATGTTGTACTCATTTCTTTTTAGCATAGGTGGTTTAAAAAGTGAGCCGATGTTGTTTTTATCATCTTGAGATTGTGACGTCATTCTTGTTGTTTTACAGACACTGAGAAATCAACTTTAATGGTGATTAATCCTTGCTCTGTTTTTCAACGGACGAACAAACGATCAGTATCAACTAATATGAGCCGAACTATTTATGTCAAAATGATTGTTAAATCAAATTTGACTGTCCAAGCTCTGATACCAATTGTTGGATCTGAGTTTGTTTCTGATTGTATTTTACGTTTGAGATTAGGATGGAAATGAAAGAGTTGTGCAGCGGAATTAATATGAAAACAAACTTTGCATACAATCAAACGAGAGTATTGCTTTGATCAAGACATTTTCAACAAGAAACCGAATGATTGAATTATCTTTCAACAACGATTACAAGTTATGCTTGAATACAATCTCCCCCTCAGCCAGAGCTCAGCGTTTGTTCGTGCAAAGAAGACGGTATTGCAAGAGCTAATAGAACAGTACAAAGTACTGAACTATTTATAGGCACTAGCAAACCACTGAGCATCTTTAGCTGACATCACCATGAAAGTGACATCTAACCTCCTAACAAACTCTCACCTCTGATCTATACAAATACTGATGTACTAACTACTGCTATTACAATTCTTTACATAAAAGACACTTAAACAGCTGCTGCATCCTTCCACTGCTGTGAACCCAGCAGTGCTTGTCCGGATCAGCAGTACTAGACTTCAAGGCAGTAGATTGAATCAGCAGAGCTTTGGTCTTCCATCAGTCTTTGACATTGGGCAGTAGATGCAAGGCAGCAGTTGAAGGTCAGCACTTAGTAAGATCAGCAGATAGGAGGTCAGCAGATATGAAACCACTATCAAGGGGAGAGATTTGTATGTAAACATCTGCTTATTCTGGATCCACTGCTCTGATCCAGTTTTGGCTTTAATTATCTGTTCCTCTGATAGGGTTCAATCCCAACAAGAATGGATGGAACAAGATTGAAAGATGGTAGTGGTGTGGTGTGTGGGTTCCGCCGAGAGCAAGAGGGAGAGAAGGAGAAGGTTTCAAGTGTTAGTGAGTTTGAGAATGAGAAGATTATAGTCTAGGCATCACATTTAATAACTTCCAACAATGTTTAATCCCTTGGTTCATATGTTCTCTAAAGTTGTAAACAAGGTCAATTATAATAATCAAAGAAAATCCATGGTGGGGGCCACCATGTAACCGTAAGATGGGGGGGGGTGCTTAGTTGAGTTTCAATGGTAAGTTAGTTTAGTTAGTTAGATTCTAAGTGATTTAGTTATGTAACACCTCGAAAATTCACGTCCTATAATGTGTAGACACGTGTCATATGTGTGAACGTGTGAAAGAATGTTATAAAAGGACTAAAGTTGACAAACATGGAAAGTATGTGAATATACGAGTTCCGAATGTCAACAATGAATAAACATACTTCATAATAACCCTACATGATGTTCATATCATCAAACGAATAAATCATGGATCATACGAAGCAAAAAGTGAGAGATTACAAACTGCAGGGGTTAAATGTGTCAACATGTTTAAGTTATACCTCTGAATGACCTTTTGACAAACCCGAAGCTTTGTAACTGATAATTATGCTCACTAGAATGCGCAATATAAATTTCATAAAGTTTCGATATCGTATGAGAAAGTTATGATCAAATTCGTGTGCGAGGGGTTAAAGCGTTAACATTGAAAGTTATGACTTTTCGGGTTAACCAGAAGTGTCCAGGGACTTGGCAAAGTGGGTACAAGTCTTAAAGCCCTTGTAGGTAAATACTAAGGGGTCAAATTGCAATATATAAGTTTAGTTGACCTTTTGTGAAGCCAAGGGACAAGTTGCAAAAACAAGAAAATTAAAAATCTGATAACAGGGTCCAGGCGGGCCGCATAAAGGTTAAGAGAACCTTACGCGGGCCGCGTCAGGACGTCAGATGCAGAAACTTCGACCAGCAGCCTGTATACGCGAAAACTCGACCCAAAACAGATGTTTCACTTCATGTGCGACCCCTAAGTGCCTCCTAGAACACTAGGGACATGTGTTGATCAGTTGTGGTCACTAGTAGAACCATGTGTCAACAATTTGTGGTGGGAAATTCACTATAAAAGGACCAAGGTTGCAACCATTGTTGATCACACCTTCATCTGCATTTGTGGAGCATTTCTGGAGCTTAGGAGCAGATCCAAGACATCCCTACCCGTGCATAGGACCCTTGTAAGTACCCTTGACCTTCCTCGATTAAGTTTAGCTTAGTTATTTAGCTAAAAGTCAAACCGTCGTAATTACGGTTTAACTTCGAGATTAGTCAACAATGGCTCAGTCATATCTCGAATTAAAAGTAGTTACAAGTTGGTAATTATGTGGGTAATAAACCCTCAAAAGGGTTCCCCCTGATTCCCACTCTAACTAGGTCAAATGTCGGGTCAAACTTGTATTTAAAAAGTCAACAGAATGTGTAAATTCTAATTTATGCATAATTAACAATGTAGGACATATACAACCTGTTTGATCATTTTTATAACTTGGTAATAAGTGTAAGAACATGTCCAAACATGTTCAACCCGACAATTTCCTGTAAAGACCCGGTTCGGAACCGAAAGTCACATAGTTTGACTTTCACTTTGACTTTCAGTTCTGACCTGTTATGGTATGTTTTAGAAATACCTTAGAGCTTCATTTGGACCAGGTTACATGCTAGTATAACCCTCTGTGATTATACACCTCGGATCATTAGTTATCCAATTAATACGCATGATTCCGTTAATTGCTCATATGTAGACCATTATGCCTTTTTCACCATAAAACGTGATTTTTGGAAATGTAAAAGAGTAGAAACTTTATTTACTGATAATTAAACTTGCATACAAAATTTGACATCAGTTTGAGGTGTAGGTTAAGAGTTATGCTCGTTAGCGTAAAATGAAAGCTTTATGTTAATAAAACGGCGTAATTAGCGTATAGCCTAGTTAAGCCTACTTTTTGATATCAAACTTATTACCCACTGATGTAATATATTATTTTGGGATTTTTAAAGATTTTTAATTAATTTTAGGCTGAGCATAACTTATAGTCGTAGGCTTAATCCGGTAAATGTCGGTTTTGCCCTTACGGGCCATAAAATGAGTTTTAGCTATCTAAATGACTCCAAACCTTTTGCTACTGATTAGATATGATAAATAAATTATTTTAAACCTCCTGTAAATATAAAAATATAATATTTCTATATAGAACCCGGAAACGGCTTCTAGTCGCCTAATTAAGCGTTTTTAGCGCATAGTATGCACTAGAACTATTTTAAACATACTAAGGTTGATACCTACTGATATTTGAGGTAAATTATGATATTTCAACAGTAAGCAAAAGTTGATAAACTCAGACTTCAGTTTTGAGCTTTTCGGCTTATGTGAAATTACCAAAATACCCCTACGGGGCATAGTTTGGTTATAATTGATAAATTTCACATATACACTTTATCCTACTGATATAACTTAGAAAATTATGTATTTTTGCTGATTACATCAGACCTGTAACTCAGGTTGTTACTTAAACTCTTTTATAAACTTTTAAATGACCAAACTACCCCTACGTGGCCTAGTTTGTGTTTAAACACGTTTCGGGCATAATGAAAGACATCTTACTGATGTCACAACATATTTGAGGCATAATTAACTTAGAAAACCTGTATATAACTCTCATGAATACCCGTCACGCTTATTATGCGTACGGTTCGGTTTATGTAACAAGTTTACATAAATTAGCCGAAACGGGTCAAACCTTAACGGTTTTATCTCAAAATCCAGAATGTGAATAATAAACCCATATTAAACAAATATTCAAACTTGTCGGGTCTAAATCACATTCTATCCGGTGTTCGCTTAATAGTGCGTACGAACCGTATCATTGAAACTAACCGGTCTAAGCTAAGGCTTAATTAAGGACCCGTTAGAAATCTAATAGGTTATTATAAACCTTCGTTCCAGATTAGGAGCCCAGTAAAAGTACTTGCATTTGCTGTATTTGATTGTTACTTTGCTCAGGTAAATACTCTTAACTTATTTCCCTATACGGGCTTGGGATACGGTACTATAAAAGTATCGCTTGGTCGGGTGTATGTAGTCATTTAAATCGGATTGTGATTGATGTATTTACATAACCTGTTTAATATGTATTATTTGGTGTATGGCCTTTGGGGGTTAAATGACCATGTCCCGGATATCCTCGGCATCATTCGAAGAAATGGCCACGACCTAAGCACGGGGTGTAGGCGTACACCTGACAGTTGCATTATGTAAAAACTGGTAATCCACTCAGAGGTATCATCCTTGTGGGCATTATACCGAAGCCGGTAATCCACTTAAAGGATGATAGCATGTGGGCATTATACCTGTGGCGTGTCACTTAATTTGTCCTGATGGACGACAAATAAGTAAAACTGTATACATGATTATTTCAATAATTGTCCCAAGTTATAAAAGATATTTGTGCCGAAGTGCATTCAAACCAATTTACAAACTCTTTTCAAAATGAGTCAGTTGAGTTGTATTTACCAGTGTAAACTGACGTATTTTCCAAAAAGGTTAAGTGCAGGTGCTAGACGAAATAGGCTGGCTACTCCAGGCATCATTACTCAAGTCTCGCAAGCTCTAGATGTCAAAGTCTGTTGAACTATTGTTTCTATTTTATTTTCGATCCGTCTGTGGATAAACAATCGACTATTGTGATACTTGATATTACAACATTATATTCGGTTGAATTATATCTTACAATTTGCTTCCGCTGTGCATTTATATAATTGTGTTGTTTGACTATTATGTTGCCAACCACGTCACGATACTCCCCACCGCCCACCGGTGACACGTGGAAATCGGGGTGTGACAGGTTGGTATCAGAGCCAACACTGAGTGAATTAAACACTAGTCTTTTGTGTTTAATCTCAGTTACACAGATGCACATTCTTGAGTCTAGACAAGAACATAGGACAAATTCTAATTTGTTTCATTGTCTTTTAATTACTTCCTTGATTATCTGTCTGATTAGCCTTTGCATGGGCAAGTCATTTTTTTTATTTATTTATTAGAAGTCCCGTTTAGGGCAATCATATACTTGTTTAAATTTTAAAGGAACGATTATATATTTAAAAATATCATTCCTATATTATAAGATCTACCATTATAATAAAATGGCAAAATCTAAAAAAGGACGAGACCTAGCCATACGTCACATTAAGACGGGGCCAAGATGGTAGTTCCATAATTAGATTCAGATCCTTGTTAACAGTTCAATTTAGGCATTGTTCTGCGTTAAATATTAAAAAGAATCTTAAAGGTAAAACCTAGCCTAAATGTCACTGCAGACAAGGCCAAGATGGTAGAACCTATTCAAGAGATTCAAATCCTTATTAAACATTTGAAAGCATTTAACATGCTTGACAAAGTGTGATACGATAAAATTACATAAGTCATTTTTGGATTATTCTAAAATCCCTTATTTATATAATCACCCCTTATGGATGAAGTGCCCACGGGCTATAATTAACGTCCCCTGGGACTAAAGACAGTGGTAGCCTACAACTCCCTGTCAAGGAAAGGTAATGAACTTTGATTCAAACCTTAAAGCCTCGATTCTCTGAAATCATGGCTTATAAATTAAACTTGTCGACGTGACTAGGCCTTTTGTGCTATTATTAACTTATAATTTAGGATTATGATAAAGATCCTGAACAATTATATATTTAACAAATTAACTAAAATGTGTATTAAAAACATGGTTAATAAATCGTTTAAAACGATAAAACTGTATAAGCTTCCGTATAAACCTTGCCTTATTTTCTTGTGTAGCAATAAAAACTACATGGCTAGGTCGGAAGAATTGAACAGTCACCCTCTGGAAAACCGCGATGATGATAGGATTAATATAACCAGAGGAGAGCTTCGTACATTGATTGATTCAGCTGTATCTAAAGCTGTGGAGGAGCAATTCAGGGAGTATAGTGAGACTAATAGTAAAGCCTCATCTGTACCCCACTCCAAGTCTGTCCCTAAAACTCATTCGGAGCCTCATAACAAGCCGCCCTCTAAGAAAGATGAGCCAAAGAAGGATGACGATCATCATTCATCAAATGAACACAGTGTTCCATCCAAGAAGATAGCGTTCGATAATGAACCACGTACCAAGTCTTGTACCTATAAGTACTTCGTTTCCTGTAAACCCCAAGATTTCAATGGGGAGAAAGGAGCGGTAGATTGTATGACCTGGTTGGATGAAATGGACACGGTGGTTGACATCAGCGGTTGATCTGAGAGGGATGTAGTAAAGTATGTATCCCAATCGTTCAAGGGAGAGGCACTAGCGTGGTGGAAGTCTCTCATTCAAGCTGCTGGGAAGATCCCGCTCTACAACATGTCATGGGAGCAGTTTGTGGCTCTCATTATGGAGAACTACTGCCCTCAACATGAGGTCGAAAGAATTGAATCTGATTTCTTATCTTTGGTGATGACAAACTTAGACTGTCAAGCTTACCTCACCAGTTTTAATACCCTGTCCAGACTGGTTCCTTACATTGTAACACCAGAGCCCAAGCGAATTGCTCGCTTCATTGGGGGTTTAGCCCCAGAAATCAAAGCTAGTGTTAAGGCTTCAAGACCTGCTACATTTAGGTCAGTAGCTGATCTCTCTTTATCCCTTACTCTAGATGCGGTCAGGTTGAGATCGCTAAAGAAATCTGAAGAAAGTAAGAGGAAGCGTGAGGATGATAACTCACGAGGGTCAGAGAAGAAGCACAAGGGAAACACCGACTCTAAGAAGTCTGGGTCTGGAAGGAATAGTCAGCGGACAGAGGAAAAGCCAAAGTGCACGAATTGCCAGAAACGCCACTTTGGAAAGTGCAGACTTGAGTCTGATTCTAAGTCAGGAGCACCTGCATGTGGGATATGCAAATCTAAAGAGCACAAGACGATAGAGTGCAAGAAGATAAAAGATGCCACATGCTACAACTGCAATGAGAAGGGGCACATAAAGACCAACTGCCCTAAGTACGCCAAGAAGCCTGAAGAGGCTAAGAAGACTAATGCTAGAGTCTTTCGATTGGATGCCAAAGAAGCGGTCCTAGACGACAACGTTATTACAGGTACTTTCCTTGTAAACGATGTCTTTGCAAGAGTACTTTTTGATTCAGGCGCTGATAAGTCGTTCGTAGATAATAAGTTTTGTGAATTGCTGAATTTACCTGTCAAAACCTTAAGTGTGGATTATGAGGTGGAGTTCGCAGATGGCACCATAGAAACCGTCTCAACTGTGTTAGATGGATGTGTTATATCCATTAAGAACCACTCTTTTCCTCTCTCCCTACTTCCCTTTAAGTTGGCTGGTTTTGACATAGTTTTGGGTATGGACTGGTTATCTCATAACCAGGCCCAAATTGTCTGCAATAGAAAGCAAGTAGTGATAAAGACTCCGTCTGGTGAATCACTGACCATTCGGGGAGATACCCAGTATGGGCTGCCTGAGCAAGCGACTATGCTCAAGGCTTCAAAATGTTTAAAGAAGGGTTGTGTCATCTACATGGCACACGTAATTATTGATGAGCCTAAACCGAAGATAGAAGATATCCCTGTCATCTCTGAATACCCTGAAGTGTTTCCTGAAGATCTACCTGGTTTACCACCAGATAGGCAAGTAGAGTTCAGAATCGACATCATCCCCGGAGCCGCACCTGTAGGTTGGCACCAACGGAGATGAAAGAACTGAGGACACAGCTAGATGAATTGCTAGCCAAGGGTTTCATTAAACCTAGTTCGTCTCCTTGGGGAGCGCCAGTCCTGTTTGTCAAGAAGAAGGATGGATCGATGCGTCTGTGCATCGACTATCGTGAGCTTAACAAGGTCACGATAAAGAATAGGTATCCTTTGCCCAGAATCGACGATTTGTTTGATCAATTACAAGGGGCAAGTTATTTCTTGAAGATTGATTTGAGGTCAGGCTACCATCAACTGAAGGTCAGAGATGAAGACGTGCACAAAACTGCATTTAGGACTCGTTATGGTCATTACGAGTTCCTAGTGATGCCTTTTGGGCTCACTAATGCACCGGCCGCATTCATGGATCTCATGAATCGCGTTTGCAAGCCGTACTTAGATAAATTCGTCATCGTTTTCATCGACGACATTCTTATTTATTCTAAGAACCAAGCTGACCATTAGAAACACCTTAGATGTATTCTCAAACTTCTGCATCAGGAGAAGCTCTACGCCAAATTCTCCAAGTGTGAATTTTGGCTTCGAGAAGTCCAATTCCTTGGACACGTGGTTAGTGAGCGTGGTATCCAAGTGGATCCCGCTAAGGTTGAAGCAGTTATGAACTGGCAAGAACCAAAGACGCCTACAGAGATTCGTAGCTTCCTGGGATTGGCAGGATATTACAGGCGTTTCATCGAAAATTTTTCAAGGATTGCTGCACCCCTAACTTCCTTGACTAAGAAGAAAGTAAAGTTCATTTGGGGCCCTAAGCAGCAAGAGTCCTTTGATATTCTGAAGCAAAAGTTGAGCAACGCCCCAGTACTGACATTGCCAGATGGAATAGAAGAGTTCGTGGTTTACTGCGATGCATCACACACTGGCATGGGGTGTGTGCTTATGCAGAAAGGCAAGGTTATTGCCTATGCTTCAAGACAGTTAAAGGTGCATGAAAAGAATTACACCACCCACGACTTAGAGTTGGGTGCCGTTGTATTCGCACTAAAACTGTGGAGGCATTATCTTTATGGTGTCAAGTGTGTGATCTATTCTGATCACAAGAGCCTTCAGCATCTGTTTAATCAGAAGGAATTAAACATGAGGCAACGCCGTTGGTTGGAAACTTTAAATGATTATGATTGTGAAATCAGATACCATCCCGGCAAGGCGAATGTAGTCGCCGATGCCTTGAGTAGAAAGGAGAGGGTGAAACCTATCCGAATCAATGCCAAGCGCATGGAGATAAAGAATAATTTGATTGAAAGATTGTTAGCTGCACAGAAGGAAGCGGTGTTGGAAGCTAACTATCCTAATGAAAATTTAGGAGTAACTGAGGAGCAGTTATCTCTTAGCAAGGACGGGATTCTAAGAATGAATGGACGAATATGGGTTCCAATTTTTGGAGGACTTCGTGATGTCATCCTCCAGGAAGCCCATAGTTCCAAATACTCCGTTCATCCTGGAGCTGATAAGATGTACCAGGATCTAAGGGCAAATTATTGGTGGATAGGCTTGAAAAAGTCTGTAGCTGCCTATGTAGCTAAGTGCTTGACATGCGCGCAAGTCAAAGCAGAACATCAAAAGCCGTCAGGCTTGCTACAACAGCCTGAACTTCCTACGTGGAAGTGGGAAATGATAACTATGGATTTTATCACCAAGTTACCTAAGACAAGGAAAGGAAATGATACAATATGGGTTATAGTTGATAGACTGACTAAGTCAACACATTTCTTACCCATCAAGGAGACTTATAGCTCCGACATGTTAGCCCAGTTATACGTGGATAAGATTGTAGCTTTACATGGCATACCTGTGTCTATTATCTCTGACAGAGATACTAGATACACGTCTCATTTCTGGAAAAGCTTCCAACAATCTTTGGGCAAACGTTTGAATTTTAGTACGGCTTACCATCCTCAGACAGACGGTCAGAGTGAGCGTACTATTCAAACGTTGGAAGACATGCTACGTGCATGTGCGATTGACTTGGGTGGTAGTTGGGATAAGCACCTACCCTTAGTCGAATTCTCCTACAACAATAGCTACCATACCAGCATTAAGGCTGCGCCTTTTGAGGCATTATACGGTAGAAAGTGTAGATCGCCCATTTGTTGGGCAGAAGTTGGAGATGTCCAATTGTCAGGACCAGAGATAGTCTTTGAAACGACGGACAAGGTTGTCCAGATTCATGACCGTCTCAAAGCTGCCCGTGATAGGCAGAAGAGTTACGCAGATCCAAAGCGTAAAGCTTTTCACTTCGAAGTAGGTGACAAAGTGTTACTTAAAGTATCACCCTGGAAGGGGGTGATGAGATTTGGTAAGAAAGGCAAGTTGAGCCCGAGATACATAGGACCTTTCGAGGTTATCGAACGCATCAGGTCAGTTGCCTATAAGTTAAACTTACCGGATGAGCTCATTGGAATTCACAATGTGTTCCACATCTGCAATCTGAAAAAGTGCTTCGCTGATGAATCACTGGTTATACCACATACAGATGTGCATATAGATGAGAGCTTAAAATTTTTGGAAAAACCTTTGTCGATTGAGGATCAACAGGTAAAGAAGCTTCGAAGGAAGCATGTACCTATTGTAAAGGTCAAATGGGATGCCCGTAGAGGTCCCGAATTCACGTGGGAGGTTGAATCCACGATGAAAGAAAAATACCCTTATTTATTTCAGTAAATCTCAGGTCGAGATTTATTTTAAGGGGGTGAGGATGTAACACCTCGAAAATTCACGTCCTATAATGTGTAGACACGTGTCATATGTGTGAACGTGTGAAAGAATGTTATAAAAGGACTAAAGTTGACAAACATGGAAAGTATGTGAATATACGAGTTCTGAATGTCAACAATGAAAAAACATACTTCATAATAACCCTACATGATGTTCATATCATCAAACGAATAAATCATGGATCATACGAAGCAAAAAGTGAGAGATTACAAACTACAGGGGTTAAATGTGTCAACATGTTTAAGTTATACCTCTGAATGACCTTTTGACAAACCCGAAGCTTTGTAACTGATAATTATGCTCACTAGAATGCGCGATATAAATTTCATAAAGTTTCGATATCGTATGAGAAAGTTATGATCAAATTCGTGTGCGAGGGGTTAAAGCGTTAACATTGAAAGTTATGACTTTTCGGGTTAACCGGAAGTGTCCAGGGACTTGGCAAAGTGGGTACAAGTCTTAAAGACCGTGTAGGTAAATACTAAGGGGTCAAATTGCAATATATAAGTTTAGTTGACCTTTCGTGAAGCCAAGGGACAAGTTGCAAAAACAAGAAAATTAAAAATCTGATAACAGGGTCCAGGCGGGCCGCGTAAAGGTTAAGAGAACCTTACGCGGGCCGCGTCAGGACGACAGATGCAGAAACTTCGACAAGCAGCCTGTATACGCGAAAACTCGACCCAAAACGGATGTTTCACTTCATGTGCGACCCCTAAGTGCCTCCTAGAACACTAGGGACATGTGTTGATCAGTTGTGGTCACTAGTAGAACCATGTGTCAACAATTTGTGGTGGGAAATTCACTATAAAAGGACCAAGGTTGCAACCATTGTTGATCACACCTTCATCTGCATTTGTGGAGCATTTCTGGAGCTTAGGAGCAGATCCAAGACATCCCTACTCGTGCATAGGACCCTTGTAAGTACCCTTGACCTTCCTCGATTAAGTTTAGCTTAGTTATTTAGCTAAAAGTCAAACCGTCGTAATTACGGTTTGACTTCGAGATTAGTCAACAATGGCTCAGTCATATCGCGAATTAAAAGTAGTTACAAGTTGGTAATTATGTGGGTAATAAACCCTCAAAAGGGTTCCCCCTCATTCCCACTCTAACTAGGTCAAATGTCGGGTCAAACTTGTATTTAAAAAGTCAACAGAATGTGTAAATTCTAATTTATGCATAATTAACAATGTAGGACATATATAACCTGTTTGATCATTGTTATAACTTGGTAATAAGTGTAAGAACATGTCCAAACATGTTCAACCCGACAATTTCCTGTAAAGACCCGGTTCGGAACCGAAAGTCACGTAGTTTGACTTTCACTTTGACTTTCAGTTCTGACCCGTTATGGTATGTTTTAGAAATACCTTAGAGCTTCATTTGGACCAGGTTACATGCTAGTATAACCCTCTGTGATTATACACCTCGGATCATTAGTTATCCAATTAATACGCATGATTCCGTTAATTGCTCATATGTTGACCATTATGCCCTTTTCACCTTAAAACGTGATTTTTGGAAATGTAAAAGAGTAGAAACTTTATTTACTGATAATTAAACTTGCATACAAAATTTGACATCAGTTTGAGGTGTAGGTTAAGAGTTATGCTCGTTAGCGTAAAATGAAAGCTTTATGTTAATAAAACGGCGTAATTAGCGTATAGCCTAGTTAAGCCTACTTTTTGATATCAAACTTATTACCCACTGATGTAATATATTATTTTGGGATTTTTAAAGATTTTTAATTAATTTTAGGCTGAGCATAACTTATAGTCGTAGGCTTAATCCGGTAAATGTCGGTTTTGCCCTTACGGGCCATAAAATGAGTTTTACCTATCTAAACGAATCCAAACCTTTTGCTACTGATTAGATATGATAAATAAATTATTTTAAACCTCCTGGAAATATAAAAATATCAGATTTCTATATAGAACCCGGAAACGGCTTCTAGTCGCCTAATTAAGCGTTTTTAGCGCATAGTATGCACTAGAACTATTTTAAACATACTAAGGTTGATACCTACTGATATTTGAGGTAAATTATGATATTTCAACAGTAAGCAAAAGTTGATAAACTCAGACTTCAGTTTTGAGCTTTTCGGCTTATGTGAAATTACCAAAATACCCCTACGGGGGCATAGTTTGGTTATAATTGATAAATTTCACATATACACTTTATCCTACTGATATAACTTAGAAAATTATGTATTTTTGCTGATTACATCAGACCTGTACCTCAGGTTGTTACTTAAACTCTTTTATAAACTTTTAAATGACCAAACTACCCCTACGGGGCCTAGTTTGTGTTTAAACACGTTTCGGGCATAATGAAAGACATCTTACTGATGTCACAACATATTTGAGGCATAATTAACTTAGGAAACCTGTATATAGCTCTCATGAATACCCGTCACGCTTATTATGCGTACGGTTCGGTTTATGTAACAAGTTTACATAAATTAGACGAAACGGGTCAAACCTTAACGGTTTTATCTCAAAATCCAGAATGTGAATAATAAACCCATATTAAACAAGTCTTCAAACTTGTCGGGTCTAAATCACATTCTATCCGGTCTTCGCTTAATAGTGCGTACGAACCGTATCATTGAAACTAACCGGTCTAAGCTAAGGCTTAATTAAGGACCCGTTAGAAATCTAATAGGTTATTATAAACCTTCGTTCCAGATTAGGAGCCCAGTAAAAGTACTTGCATTTGCTGTATTTGATTGTTACTTTGCTCAGGTAAATACTCTTAACTTATTTCCCTATACGGGCTTGGGATACGGTACTATAAAAGTATCGCTTGGTCGGGTGTATGTAGTCATTTAAATCGGATTGTGATTGATGTATTTAAATAACCTGTTTAATATGTATTATTTGGTGTATGGCCTTTGGGGGTTAAATGACCATATCCCGGATATCCTCGGCATCATTCGAAGAAATGGCCACGACCTAAGCACGGGGTGTAGGCGTACACCTGACAGTTGCATTATGTAAAAACTGGTAATCCACTCAGAGGTATCATCCTTGTGGGCATTATACCGAAGCCGGTAATCCACTTAAAGGATGATAGCCTGTGGGCATTATACCTGTGGCGTGTCACTTAATCTGTCCTGTTGGACGAAAAATAAGTAAAACTGTATACATGATTATTTCAATAATTGTCCCAAGTTATAAAAGATATTTGTGCCGAAGTGCATTCAAACCAATTTACAAACTCTTTTCAAAATGAGTCAGTTGAGTTGTATTTACCAGTGTAAACTGACGTATTTTCCAAAAAGGTTAAGTGCAGGTGCTAGAAGAAATAGGTTGGCTACTCCAGGCATCATTACTCAAGTCTCGCAAGCTCTAGATGTCAAAGTCTGTTGAACTATTGTTTCTATTTTATTTTCGATCCGTCTGTGGATAAACAATCGACTATTGTGATACTTGATATTACAACATTATATTCGGTTGAATTATATCTTACAATTTGCTTCCGCTGTGCATTTATATAATTGTGTTGTTTGACTATTATGTTGCCAACCACGTCACGATACTCCCCACCGGGCCCACCGGTGACACGTGGAAATCGGGGTGTGACAAGTTAGGTGTTTAGTTGTTATAATGTTATATAGTGTGTTATGATGTTCGGGGACCATAAGTAGCTCAGAAATGATAAAACAATGCTTTTAGTGAAAATTTGGTGATTCGGGTAGTGTCCGGTTGTTCGGTTGGTTATCGGTTCGTTAAGGTGCTAAACTACGCAGTTTAGTGTGCTTTATGTTATCTTTTGTGACAGTTTTAATTCCCGACACTTAAGAAAGTATTCTGGACCATTTAACCATATTTCTGCATGATAATAAGTTGTTTAAATGCTGAATTTTGCTGAATACTGCAGAATTCTGCAGTTTATATGAGTTTTAGGCACTTTCCGGCACTTAAACTATCTTTAAAAAGGCAGTTTTATGATCCTTACTTTCCTACACACTATACTAGTGTAACTCTTGGTTTTTGGCTCATTCTGTGTCTCAATACCATATCTATCTAAGTACTGAACTCCGTCAGCATTTTTCTGATTTGTCTGATAACTGTGCTATCTCTGTTTCGTGCATCATTTGAATCAATAAGTGTTGTATGCAATAATGATATAACATTTTGCAATATATGATGCACATGTATGTATGACAACGATAATCAGGAAAGCATTCATGTCATAAATGTTAAATCAGCATAGTCATTAAGCACTAATCATTGTCTAATTATTGTACGGATACATACAATTTTGACAATTGTCACACATTTGTTATTTAATAGTAAATTTATATGTTTTATTTATAATTAATAAATTAATAGGTAAGATTTTGTTTAACAAACTGTTTTTAATAGATTTATAGGTAATGTATTTTTACAAAATATATGAAACGTGTACAAATACAATGCTACTTTAAAGTAAACCAATTTAGAGATCATTATTATATTTTTTTCAAGTTATGAGGTGACTTTGTTTCACATATGTTATATAGATAATAACATTTTAACGTAGTGAGCATATTAATAACTTTTGAGCAAATGCTCTGTAATTATTTTGTATTTTTATCGATTAATGATTAGCATTGTAATGTTGTGAGCAAATTGATAATTCCCAGCATGTGGCATTATGTATTTCTATCGATTAATGAGTAAAACTTAAATCATTATGTACTTACGATTGATTCAATGGAAAGATTGATCTAATGGTCTAAAACAAACCCGTCTAATACACGGGTCATAAGCTAGTACTATATACACTATATTATGATTTTGTTTTCTACTCAATCTTCAAAATATTGTTATATACTTTATGTGAAATAACAATTACATGTATTCATATTATCTTGAATAGAATATGTAAAAAACTATGTTAGAACCTCGTGTAATACATGGGTTGAATAAATGTAATTTTATATACCAAATAATAAAAATATATCTTTAAAAACTTCGTTTATTACACGGGTTGAATAAATGTAATTTTATATACCAAATAATAAAACAATATATCTTTAAAAATCTCGTTTATTACATGGGTTGAATAAATGTAATTTTATATATTAAATAATAAAAAAGTTATAACTTTAAGAACCTCGTATATTGTACAGGTTGAGTAAATTTAATTTTATATATTAAATAATGAAAAAAGTACATTTTTAAGAACCTCATATATTGTATAGGTTGAGCACATGTAATTTTATATACCAATCAATAAAAAGTTATATCTTCTTATATCTTTATAAACCCTGTGTATTATAATAAATCTAATTTTATATACCACAAAGTTATATTTTTAAAAACCCGGTGTATTACATGAGTTGCATAAATGTAATTTTGTATAGTAAATAATAAAAATATTATATCTTTAAAAAGTCTTGTTTATTACACAGGTTGAATGAATCTAATAAAAAAATACATCTTTAAAAAGACCAACGGATATACTCGATATATGATGGATGGGGTGATTGCGGGGATAGTTCTTATAAATGTCATGTAAACATAGTGAATACCGTATTTGAGTTGAGAGTTGAAAATGAAAATAAAAGTATAGAACCAATAAACATTGATTAATGTTTTTGTTTACCCCTTATAAACATTTTTGAAATAGGTTCTACCCTTAACTACTTTAGTTTAATAAAATAAATAAATCATTTACATTATATTAATTTATTATATTTAGTGTACTCTTTTGTTAATTTTAGGATAAATAATTTTGAAATCTAATAAATATTTCAAAATATTATATTATCTTCTATACGAATTGTTTAAATTTATATTAAATTTAATTTTATAATTATCTTTTAATTAATATTAATTATCTATAATTAAGTAGAAGAAAGATGATAAAATTAAAAAATATATAGCTCTAATGAATGACATGTGTCCCCTCATTGGTTTATTTTATTATATGGATAGATAGATAGATAAGGCAACAACTATAAACGCTAACCGATGAGAAACTTTCAAATAATATTTCATTTATTATTATTATTAAATTTGATTTCTCACAAAACTTGCGTTGTTTAACTTCCTCAAGACATCTAGATATGCAATTTTGAACATTTTAATATAAATGTTATTGAAAATTAAGCGATATTCAAAATAAAGTAATTTTTACTAGTTGGTTTTCCCCCGCGCTATGCGGCGGTAACTCAGTTAGTATCAGTTTGATTGAGTTCGTTTCGATACCGATACTCGCTATAGTAACCGAAAGAGAAAACTAAAGAAATAAAGTCGCGATATTGTCGCATCTTTTACATCAATCAAAAACCTTAAAAACGAATACCGGTTTTTGATATTGTCGATATCGCCATATCGGTACTGATTTTATTTGGTCGAAATCGATTAGATTCGTTACATATCGAGACTCGTATAGTTACAATGTTATTTGGTCGAAATCGATTAGATTCGTCACATATTGAGACACGTATAGTTTACAATAAAAAAATACATTTTTTAATACTGTTATCGGCACTGGTATAATATACAATACAAAAAAATACGTTGTTTTGAATAAAAATATGTAAATACATCGTCGGTTCCGGTTCTATTTGGTATGATCGTGGCACAATATCCATTTTCATAAAAAATTATATCACAATGTTTAAAAAGTATAGTTACAGAGTTAGATTAAATAAAACAACATGAGCAAGTTACTAAAAAATAAACTAAATGATAAATAATCTTTTATTAAAAACTTAAAAAGAATGTTTAAAAAATTGAAAACACTATTCATCGCGAATTCAAATTAATATGTATAATGTATAATATAATATGTATAATATCATAACCGTACCGATATTGTATCGCTACCGTATCAAACCGAATCAATACTAGTCGAACGATATGGACACCGGTATCAATATTCATGTTTATTATTTTCCTGTTACAGTTATATTTCATTTACCATTCAAATTGATTTATTACTAATAACTTATGTTCATTAACTTTTTAAAATAATCTAAATACACAAGTATTGTCAACTTTTCGATATAAATATTATTTAATACGGTTGTATAAAAATATAAAGTATTTATTGGTATTGAAAAGTATACCAAGTACAGGTACTCTATCAATATCTCACCAAACCAAAACCGACCAAACAAAATCTCCTACTACCTTACATGGGTCAACTATTATCCGAAGCTAACATCGATGTAAAATCACCCTCACAGCTTTTGTAACAACCCGACTTTTGAAGTCAAATTACAAGTCAAAGTCAAAGGAAGAAAAGATTGCTAATTAGATATGTCTTTTCTTGCTTAATTATTGCTTGTACTCTCCGACTCGTTAATCGATGTATTTTAGTCGCCGTTATTTGTTTTACAATTTGTGATTATAGGAAGTAACAATGCGATAAAGTTAAGTAAATGCTATTCTACTTAACGCTAATCTCATCGTTATCGCATCGCAATCGCAGTTATTAGTATTATTTTACGTGTGTGTGTGTCATTATGTGTTACTTGTGCATGTTTATAATTATGATTTGGGATGTTATTAGCAAACGCAATCGCAACTCTATCACATCGCAATCTCATCGCAAACTCGAGACGCAAATTTACTTACTTGTATGACTTTAGGTGTTAGTTATGTTATTTGTGTAACTATTGTTTAATACTATCGCATCGCCTACTCGCAACTCGCTCGAACGCAACGCTCAACGCACGAAACGGAAGTCGGAAAACAACGCACTCGAGTCATCCGATCGAAGGAACCTTCGATCGAATGGTCATCCGGTCGGATGACCATCCGATCGATGACCTTCCGATCGGAAGGCCCTACGATCCACGTTCACCACCTCACTTTCTCCTCTCTTGCCTATAAATAGCATTTGTCACATCACTGATGTGACAGCTCTCCTCCGACCCTTCGACTTCTCAGCCACATTTCTCTCAATTACTCGCAATTCTTGTAAGTTTTCATCTCAAATCTTGTACTTTCTTGATCTACACACACTCCTCCATCGATTTCACCCACAAATCACAACTTTTAACCATGAAATCACTTGATTTCGAGCTGTTCAAGGGTGACATCATCACGAGTTCTTATGAACTTCGGAGAATGACTTCATTTCAGCAAGAATGGTTTGAATCTAACAGTTTTCTACATGATTTTACACTGATTTCAACTAAATCTAACCATCTTTCAAGAGTTTCAACTTTTTCTTCAACATTCTTAACTTTTTACTCGAAACTGATAGAATCTGAGCTAGTTCAGGCCTTCTACTCATTTTATGATGAAGTGCCGGTCTGAGAACGGATTATTGTCAAAGAGACAACCGATTCACGGGTTGAACATGAAACACCGTCATGAACATGTTGGAACTTTTGAGATCGTTCATACTTGTACTGGATTAGTTTTATCATAGTGTGTAGCTTGTTTTAAAGTCTAGGGGCATATTTTGTAATTTCATGAAATTAGCCAACCTGACCTAGTGTAGATAAGATGCCAGCATAATTATAATTATGCTGGCAAGTCAGGTTCTATATAAACTCAAGCATTGTTGCCCTAGCCAAGCTTTTGGCTCTTTTGGTGAATGAAAGTGTTGTTTACATTCAATCTTTGCTATTGTGCTTAAATCTGATATCCAAGGTGCTTTATTGATTTACCTTCTTGTTTGGATTCAATAAAACACTTGTTGTATTCATCAATCCATTAGCTTCATCTTCATTCTTGATTTTTCTTAACTTTCTCATAGTACAAATACTTAATCAATAGGTGTTTTGGACTAAAACAATCAACCACTGTGATCCGAATTGATATTGGGATCTACAATTTGGTATCAGAGCCTTAGTGCTCTTGGTTGTTGTGTTTTTGTGAAGGTTTTTCAAAGTTTCAAGGTTATTCAAATTTTTGGACTTAAAATGGATTGATTTGGTGTGTTTAATCGATAGGTTGTTGTTAATCTGTGATTAGGGAGTCATTTTGGGCATTTTGATGCATCAAAACATGGTTTTTGAGTCGTTTTTGAGTGATTAGAGGGTTTTAGTTCGTGTTAAACCCTCTGGTTAGCGAAATTAATTTGAATATAGCGAAAATATTTTGAAGATAGCGAACGTATTTTTGAATGTGGCGAAGATACTTTTGAATATAGCGAACAATATTTGAAGACATCGCCTAATCATCAATTTCGCCGACTAAAACTCGAGCGAAGTTGTTAATTGCCGGCGAAATAGTGCCAAGTGTCCCTTTAGCGAAATTATCGAAGGCGACTTCGAGAACTGTGATATAGAACCACAGCGTTTTTATCACGGTGTACGGCGAAATAAGCCAATCTAACGTGTGTGTTTATTGTAACAGCGGAATTAGCTTCTTCGCTCGTGCAGGATTTCTCCGCTTACCGGCGAAGACAGTTGACCAGCGAAGATCATCGGCGAAATTGTTTCGGTTCCTCTAAATTCAGTCAAATCTCCGGCGAAATTACCTATTTCACCAGCGAAATTGTTCACCAGCAGTCTATCAGCGAAATTAACCTCTGATCAGCTTTCTCAAGTCAAAAACAAGTCAAGATGTCGGTGAATCAGCTAAGTCCATTTGCTTAAGCTGAACTTGAGACCGGAACCACCACAAGACCACCAAAGTTGAAAGGAGCTGAAGATTTCGGTACTTGGAAGAATCGGATCAAGTCATTCTTCGAATTCACTGACTACAACCTATGGCTTTCTGTCATCGCTGGACCCCACATTCCAACGGTGGTTCGAGGAGATGTGATAGTCAATAACGATGACCCCACAACCTTCACCGATGAAGACAAAGCTCTAATCCAACACGACCGTCGTGCACATGCTGCCTTGACCATGGCTTTGTCAACTGACGACTGTAACATGTTTGAAGAATACAGAACTGCTAATGAACTATGGCACGCTTTGATCGAACACTACGAGGGAAATGAAGAGCTGATTGAGAGCAAAAGAGACATGGTGCAGAAGCAATACGACATGCTTGGTGGAATTCGTGGAGAAAGCCTTTCCGATCATATCAGTCGCTTTCTGAATATGATGACCAAGATGAAGAAGGAAGGAAATCCTGTCACCAATCGTGCTGCTATAAAGAAGCTTCTGGATTCGCTTCCCAAGGAATGGAGTCTTCAGTGCATGATGATAAAAAGGGATTTCCTCAACAACCCAAATCCTGTCACTCTGTCCGATTTAATCAACACTCTGAAGGCTTTTGAAATGGACGTCAACAAACGCGAAATGAATACAGCTGGTTACTCCCCAAAGGCAGCTCAGACCTCTACTGGACTAAAGAATGTGGCATTTCTAGCTTCAGGAGCCACCAGTAAACAAGCCTCAGAAATGTCATACTTTAACGTTTCCGCAAGCGCGTCAAAGGCTCCACAATCTAGTGATAAGGCTGCTGTGGTTGGTGATACTCAAGTTATGAAAGTGTCAACTGAACATGTGGCACTTTTTAACATGTTTTTGAGTAGTTATGAAGCTCTAATGTCGGGGGAACTCAAGAAGGAGATGCTCACTGCTGAAGATATATATCTGGTTGATCCTGATGACATGGAGGAGATGGATTTGATGTGGCAGATGGCTATGATCACTTTAAGGTTGAAGAAGTTTCAGGATAAGACTGGAAAGCGTGTGGGTCTTGGAAAAGCTGGATTTGACAAATCTAAACTGAGATGTTACAACTGCAAGAATCTTGGTCACTTCAAGCGTGATTGCCCCTTGTTGAAGGAAGGAAACATTGAAGCCACTCCTGCTGTGAAACAAATCACTATCGAAGAAAACAAAACTAACGCGTCTCCCAACACACCAAAAGCTCTTGTTGTTGAAGATTATGATTGGGGTGAAGAAATTGCTGAGGCGAAGGAACAAGTCAACAAAGCTCTCATGGCAAAAATCTCAAGCGGGTCGTCATCAAAACAGTTTGAGAAACAGACTGCTGGAATCCCAAAGGGGGATAACATTGCTGACAAGGGTCTGAAAAGCATTCTCATCTCTCCGGAGCCTGAGAAAGGAAAGAACTCTGAAGAAGCCAAAAAACCCAAGGAGCATGTTCCTAAGGAGTCATCTGATGAGAAGAAAGAAAAAGTCTCAGCAGCAGCAATGAAAACAGAATCTTCAAAGGGAAAAGCTGACAAAGATTTGGTAAATAGTATTCCACATAACTTTAAAGTAAAGTTATGCACACTAGCATGCGTTGATGTCGTGGCACATTATAAATCTCTTAATCTAGAATTTGAGAGGCAAAAAGACAAAGCTTTAAAATTTAACAAAGAACTTAAACAGAATGAGGCCGCATATCAGAGAAAGTTGAATTCAACTTTAGCTGAAATGCAAACTCTAAAAGAATTTGTTTTTAGAAAAGATTTTATCATTAACGATCTTACAGATAGACTAGAAAAAGCTTTGAACGAAAATAATAAATTGCAAATTATCATAGACAAATGGAATGTCAGTCAGAAGGCCTTTACTGACATCAAGAACTGCCAACGACCAACGTATGTAAAAGATGGGATCGGGTATAAGGATAGGCAGGGAAATGAAAGAAAACTTTTCTTTCCACCACATAGCAAAAACTATGTGCCTATGCCAACTCCTCATCCCGACAATGATTTCATTGATGAAAAGGCCTCTGTAGAACAAAATGATTCTTTCAAAAATGAAACAACCGCTAACATTTCTAAAAGTAATGCAGATCCAATTGTGTGTAAAGAAGATGTGTGCGATGAGGATGGAGACTGCGGCGGTTCAAAAATAGGAATAGGTTATTCAGGCGACAGTTATTCCACTGTTAACTGGTTCGCCTGGAACTATTCTAAGAAAAACAATATTCGGGATGAATGTAATAATTTAATTAAGACGGATGACTGTAATGGTCGTGCGCCTAAATCTAACTCTTTGGATGACTGTAAGGGCCATGTGCCTACATTCGAGACCCGTGATCGTGAACATGTTGTGTTAGAATGTCATGATTTAAATTCTGCATTTTGTGATGATAAAATGTTTGTGAATCTCCTGTATTTGTGCCAGAATTGAAAAAGAATAGCTTTGGAAAATTCCTCACCGAGGAAATTCCAGAATTTATTCCATCTCTAACAGGTATAACAGATTCAGAGAAGAAGGTCGCTGAAGTGAGGAGCAAAAAGGATTCAAGCTCTTCTACCGCAGAAAAGGAAGAAGAGACTTCAAGTTCTGATGAAGAACAAGAATCAGAAAATTCAAGTGAAGAACAAACAGCAGAAGATGAAAGCTCCGAAGATTCAAGTGACGAAACAATTGAAGATCAAAATTCAGAAAGTTCAAGTGAAATTCAAAGCTCCGATGATTCAAGTGACGAAGCAAGTAAAGATCAAAATTCAAGTGAATATCAAACAACAGCAAGTTCATCAGATTCCGACAAAGATGAAGACTGTTCAGAAGATGAGAGCCGAGTTGACAAGAAAATGAAGAAAGCCGAGAGCTCAAGATACACTGCATCAAAAGACTCTTCAAAAAGCTCAAGACACTCATCACATACATCATCTTCTAACACCAAAAAGCCCAGACGTAAACGATGTTTTCACTGTGGTCATGTAGGACATACAGCGAAACATTGTAAAAACAAGAATTTTCCTAAACCAGAATATGATTTTATTAAAAAATTCACAGATCAGCTTGATTATCTTAAGAAATCTGTTAAAAATCTGGTTAATTCAACAGCTTATTTTTGGAAGCAAAAAGAGGACATCGTAGGTCAAAACCACGATAGATCCAAAATGAAGCAAATCTAGGTTCCCAAATCAAACTAATCTGTGTATATTTTTGTATTTCAGAATAAACTCCAGAAATGGCTTCGAATGCTCATGGAATACATTTGGCATGTCGACAGCGGATGTACAAGACACATGACAGGCTTAAAGGAACTTCTTACGAATTTTTGTTTTATTGATGGCGATTTCGTGTCATTTGCTGGAGACGAGAAGGGAGGGAAGATCGTTGGAATGGGAGATGTCGTATCTGAAGCACTCACTTTGGAAAATGTCAACTATGTTCCAGAATTGTGCTACAATCTTATGAGCGTATCACAAGTCTGTGATAAAGGAATATCGGTGCTTTTCAAAGACATGGAATGTTTGTTTCTCAAGCCTGAATATGTGTTTCCTGCAGAGATGATGTCACGGCCCCAGCCCCGGTTTGACCCGGTCTAGAGCCGCTAAACAGGAACCCGTGGTATTTAATTAATTGAGTTGACAGCGGAAGATTTTAGCAGGATCTTTTTAAAACTGAAAATGCCCGATTATTTTATTTCATAATTCGGGATAAAACCCCAGTAGTTTACAATAAGGTGATTTCACTGGGAAATCTTTATTTTACAAAACATGTTTCTTTATTTATATTGAGCCACTTCCTTAAGCTTGTAGTGCTTCGCGGCACTTTTCTTGGATCACAACAGATCACCTGAAACATGTTTGAAAAAGGTTTTGTCAGTGGGGAAATACTGGTGAATCATTCTTTTTACTAAAAATGACTCGTTGTTATAATTTACAGTATTAAGAGCGATTACAATGTTTATACATATTAACCATATACCCACGGTATTTGTCACTCGACCACCTATTGGCTATCTCGTTGTCCAATGGTGTCTGTGACTATGGTCATATCACCCCTTGGCTAACCCGTTGTCCAATGGTGACGGTTATCAAGTATTGTATACAAAACCCCACATACCGGCTGTAATTTGGAGATTACAAAGACTTAATCCCTGTAATTATAACTTTGAAAACAAACATGATTTTGAAAGCAATTTGGTAAAAAGGAGAATGACTCACATTGCAGATTTACACGGGTAGAGTTTAGCCTACTGATTAGCCTGATAACCTAATTTAACAATAATGCACACGAACTAGGTCAGTAACTAATACAGCATTTACGATAACTCACGAGATTAAACCCTCACGATGAATGACAAAGTGCAATACTTAAACATCCATCGAATTCACGACGAATGACAAAGTATAAACCCAATTTGAGCAGCACTTAAACATTCATCGGATAATTTCAATCGATCAGACATTGAATCGTAGCAGCGATCGAGTTAATACCCGGTATCGTAGTAGCACCTCGTTATTATGAAAGTAATTTTCGAGTTTGGACAGTATAACTTCGTTTTTGAATTGAAATTTCGACACCATCGAACTGCTCAGGAGCCAAGCTATTTATAGCTGAAAATTGGCTCTGTCGCGGCCCGCGTAAACCATCGGCCAAACTTTACGCGGCCCGCGTGGCCGCCTAGTCTACGCGTAGGTCTGATTGGTCATGAGTAGGGTCGACAGGTGTAAGCCACGTGGCCTGGGAACGCTTATCCGGTCAATCATACATTGACGCGGCCCGCGTAAGGATAAGCTAACCCTTACGCGGCCCGCCTGAAACCCACAAATGTTGTTTTCTTAGTTTTTTTATGCACAGTGGTGTTTCAGGGGTCCGGGTTTTTACTTCCGGGTTATTTTGGGAGGATTTTGAGAGTCCTTACATCCTCCCCACCTTATTTAAAATCTCGTCCTCGAGATTTATTGAAATAAGTGAGGATACTTTCGCTTCATTTCTGATTCCAGTTCCCAAGTATATTCGGGTCCTCTCTTGGAATCCCATTTGATTTTGACTAGTACCAATCGCTTGTGCTTGAGAAACTTGATCTTTCTGTCTTCTATCTGTAGTGGCTTCTCAACAAATTTTAACTTTTCATTTACCTCTATGTATTGAAGAGGTACTACTAGTGATTCGTCCGATAAACATTTCTTGAGATTGGATACATGAAATACGTCATGTACCCCAGCTAATTCTTCTGGTAGTTGTAAGCGATAGGCAACTGGTCCTATACGTTGGATTACTGGAAATGGTCCTACATACCTTGGACTTAGCTTTCCTTTCTTACCGAATCGAACTACTCCTTTCCAAGGAGAAACTTTCAAGAGTACCTTGTCTCCTACTTGAAATTCTAACGGCTTGCGACGATTATCGGCATAACTCTTCTGGCGATCTCGAGCCGTTTTCAGTTTTTCCTTGATTTGAGTGATCTTGTCAGTAGTTTCTTGTACAATTTCAGGACCTGATAATTGGCTTTCTCCTATTTCTGCCCAACAGACTGGAGTTCTGCATTTTCGTCCATACAGTGCTTCGAATGGGGCAGCTTCAATGCTTGAATGATAACTATTGTTATAGGAGAATTCAATTAAAGGTAGGTGGTCATCCCAGTTTCCACCAAAATCTATCACACATGCCCTAAGCATGTCTTCCAGGGTTTGGATTGTCCTTTCACTTTGTCCGTCTGTTTGTGGATGATATGCAGTACTTAAGTTTAGTCGGGTTCCCATGGCTTCCTGGAAACTTGTCCAGAAGTGGGAAGTGAAACGACTATCCCTATCCGATACAATGGAGAGTGGGACTCCATGTAAGGATACTATTTCATCTACATACAACTTGGCTAACCTTTCCATGCTAAAGGTTTCTTTCATGGGTAGAAAGTGAGTTGATTTGGTTAATCGATCCACAATTACCCAAATCGCATCATTACCTTTTCTGGTTCTGGGAAACTTACTAACAAAATCCATTGTTATGAGTTCCCATTTCCATACGGGCATTTCTAATTGTTGTAGTAGACCTGAGGGTTTCTGGTGTTCTGCTTTAACTTGTGAACAAGACATTTAGAAACATATCTAGCTATGTCCTTTTTCATTCCTATCCACCAAAAATTACTTCTTAAATCTTGGTACATCTTATTGTTACCAGGATGCATGGTATACCTGGATTTATGAGCTTCCTCTAAAATCTTATTTCTTAAGTCTCCGTGCTTAGGTACCCATATTCTTTTCTTATGGAATCTCTAAATTCCATCAGTTCCTTGTTCTAATTCCTTTATTCTTCCTTTCATTCCTTCAGCATCATCCTTGATTGTTGTTTCTTGAACATTCTTCAGTTGTTCCATTAAATCTAACTGTAGATTTAATCTAAGAGCACGAACTCGCTTTTGCTTTTCATGATACTTAAGACTTAAGGCATCTGCAACCACGTTCGCCTTTCCTTCATGATATTGAATATCACAGTCGTAGTCACTTAGAATCTCCATCCATCTTCTTTGCCTCATGTTTAATTCTTTTTTCCCAAATATGTATCTTAAACTCTTATGATCCGTATAGACAGTAAACTTACTTCCATACAAATAGTGTCTCCAAATTTTAAGGGCAAAAATTATGGCTCCTAATTCTAAGTCATGAGTTGTATAGTTTTCCTCGTGCTTTTTCAATTGTCTTGAGGCATACGCAATTACCTTTTTGCGTTGCATTAACACACATCCAAATCCTAGTTTTGAAGCATCACAATAAACTTCAAAATCTTATGTTCCTTCTGGCAAGGCTAGGATTGGGGTGTTTGTTAACCTTTGCTTTAAAATCTTAAAAGCCTCTTCTTGCCTAGGTCCCCATTCAAACTTAACTGCTTTACAGGTAAGCTTAGTTAATGGTACAGCTATCTTGGAAAAATCCTTAATAAATCGTCTATAGTAACCTGCTAACCCTAGAAAGCTTCTAATTTCCATAGCTGATTGCGGGACCTTCCATTTGGTGATCGCTTCTATCTTAGCGGGATCTACGTGAATGCCTTCGTGATTTACCATGTGTCCTAAAAATTGCACTTCCTGTAGCCAGAATTCACACTTCGAGAATTTGGCATAAAGCTTCTCTTCTCTTAACAAAGTTAAGAGTGCATGCAAGTGCTCACAATATTCCTCCTGACTTTTGGAATAAATAAGTATATCGTCGATGAAGACAATTACAAATTTATCCAAATACGGTTTACAGATTCTATTCATCATGTCCATGAATGCTGCAGGTGCATTCGTTAGTCCAAAGGGCATGACTGTAAACTCGTAATGACCATACCTAGTTCTGAAAGCAGTTTTAGGTATGTCTTCTTCTTGTACTTTCAATTGATGGTATCCGGAGCGTAAGTCGATCTTAGAAAAATATCTAGCTCGCTGAAGTTGATCAAAGAGGTCATCAATCCTAGGTAATGGGTATCGATTCTTAATAGTAACCTTATTTAATTCTCTATAATCAATACACATTCGCATTGAACCATCCTTTTTCTTTACAAACAACACTGGCGCTCCCCACGGGGATGAACTAGGTTGTATGAATCCTTTACTTAGCAATTCATCTAACTGCTTTTTCAATTCTAGCATTTCGGTGGGTGCTAACCGATAAGGTGCCTTGGCTATCGGTATAGTTCCAGGAATTAGATGAATCCTAAATTCGACTTCCCTATTGGGTGGTAATCCTGGTAGTTCTTCGGGGAATACATCTGGGTATTCTGAGACTACTGGAATTTCCTTAAGTTCTTTTCCCTTTGTGTTAATGATTACTGAAATCATATACACTATTCCTTGCTTGCGTTCATAACTAGCAACTTTCATTACTGAAATGAATTTCAGTGGCTTTCGTGGTTTATCTCCTGAAATTAAAATTACCTCTCCAGTGGGTGTATATATTTCTATGGCATTTTTGTCACAAAGAATTCGAGCATGGTTGGCTACTAACCAATCCATTCCTAATACTACATCGAATCCAGCTAAATTCATAGGTAACAGATTTGCAGAAAATTTGTGACCTAAGAGTTCTATCTTTTCTTCTCGCAAAACCTTATCTATGTTAACAGAATTTCCATCTGCTATTTCGACTGTAAAAATCTGCCTAAGGTTGGTTAAGGGTAAATTAAGAGCTTGGCAGAATGAAGTATTGATAAAACTTTGGTTTGCACCAGAGTCAAATAATACTTTTGCGTAAATGTTTTGGACTAGGAACGTACCAGCTATCCTTCAGGCCAGGCTTAAGATGGCTTATGAAGCCAGGATAACGAGCTTTAAATGCCCAACCTGGACCGTTGATGTCTGGGAGAAGAAACTGAAGGATCTTGGTTGCAGTCCTGTGACGTATCCTGCCAAGCCGGAGATTGGCGAATCTTCCAAGGCGGGTGAGACGGCGGAAGAAGCTGGTGATGGTGGAGCTGGTGCTACCCTGTGAGCGGGTGGCAAAGTAAGCAATGATGGATATTTATGCCTGCGCCGGAGCCCACTTTTTTAAGTTCAATGGTTGAACACTTTTTTTTTTCTTGCATGTTGAACGATTTACTTCCTGCACTAAAACAATATGATGGCCAAAGGTGGAGGGATCCTGAGTTACAGGACGAAGCCCGGCAATAGAGTGTAAGCCTATTCTTCAAACTTCAATCCTTTTGCAATTTTTCCAATGATGATGTCCCCAGTCTGAGACACTTAGCATACTAGGTCCAAGCTGGATCTTTTGAGCTTTACACAATTGCCTCAGTAGGAATGTCCCCTGTGCATAATGTCTTTGAACACTTAGAAATTCTCTGGACATCAATTGCAACTGTTTGAACAGTTCTTGTGTTACAGGGGGTAAACCCTAACTGGAGATAAATCCTTAGCATCCTGGGGATAAACCCATAAGTATCCTGGGGAAAATCCCAAATTTTCATGCGCTACAGGCGGGAATGTATAAACTCCAAGACTTAGAAAGGTGATAACCTTTAAAACTTAGAGAGTATGAAAATACTCTTCCGTGAGAGAGGGTGATCAATCCTCATATACCTTCAGGATCCAGGATATAGCCAACAATAACGAAATTGTCAGCCACTTTTACATGGACTGGTCCCGCTATCTTGAACTATCCCTGGATAACTTGCGCTCCAGGCGGGGTGTTTAAACCCAATTCGAGAGAAAGGTGAATACCTTTAAACCAGTGAAGGGATCAGGATCCCTTAAACGTGAGAGAGGGGGCCAATCCTCTAGTCTTTCAAAGTATCCTGAGTGTGTATCATGGAGCTATATCCCGAAGCATATACTGCAAAACAACCATAGGCTAAGGTGGGTGTTAGCCTGGCTAACACCCCTCCGATGCTTAAGTCAGTAATGGGTTCAAAATAATAAATAATATTAAAACATATTAAAAGAGATAGAATCCATACCATCCTGAGTTAGGATTTAAATTTCAAACTCACTTGAAATAGATCTTTAGATGTATAGCATTCCAGGATCTTGGTAGCATATCCCCCTTCGTATTCTTGAGTCGGTATGCTCCTTTTCCTGATTCTGATTCAATCTCATAGGGTCCTTCCCATTTCGGAGCCAACTTTCCATCAGCAGGATTCGTAGTATTCTGGAATGCTTTTCTTAACACCCAATCTCCAACTTGGAACCTCCTAGTCCTTATATTCTTGTTATATGCCCTGGATATCCTCTGTTGATATGCTGCCATCCTTAGCTTTACCGCATCTCTTGTTTCATCAATAGTATCTAATTCCTTGCAAAGGGCTTCAGGATTCTGCTCAGGATCCCGGAGGTTGGATCTCGCTGTAGGTATCACCATTTCTGTCGGGATCACGGCTTCTGCTCCGAATACCAGTGAGAAAGGAGTCTGGCCAGTAGCATTCTTCACAGTTGTCCTATCTGCCCATAGAACAAAAGGTAATTCTTCTGCCCATTTTCCTTTCTTTGCTCCTAGTCTTTTCTTCAAGTTGTTGACGATTATCTTGTTCGAAGATTCTGCCTGCCCATTAGCTTGAGGATGTATTGGTGTTGATGTGATCATTTTTATGCCCCAACTCTTACAAAAGTCTGTGGTTTATTTGCTGATGAACACTTCTTGATCCCTGACTTGAACAAAGGCTTCTACTTCAACCCATTTAGAAAAGTAATACGTCATTGCTAACATGAAGACTTTTCCTCCCGGAGCTACAGGGAGTTTTCCTACTATATCCATTCCCTGTTTCATGAACGGCCAAGGGGATACAATAGGATATAATGGCTCTGCAGGCTGATGTAGTATGTTGCTATGTTTTTGGTATGCATCACACTTCTGAGAACACTCCATAGCGTCCTTCCTCATGGTTGGCCAGTAATAACCTATTCTTAACACCTTTGAAAAAAAAGCTCTGCCCCCAGTATGGTTGCCACAGTCTCCTTCGTGCATGTCTTGGGGAACTTCTTTAGTTTCAGGATCCTCCAAGCATCTTAAGTATGGACCTGCAAGAGATTTCTTATACAAGATGTCATTTATCAAAGTAAAACGAGATACCTTCATCCTGAATGTTCTAGGATTTTTTTTTCTTAGGGATATCTCCCTCTTGTAGGTACTTGATAATTGGTGTCATCCAGGATTCAGGATATCCATCAGGATATTCTACATCAGGATCACTGATACTTGATACTTGCTTATCCTGGGACTTAAAATGTTCCATCACAGGGTGTAGGATATGGATTATCGGTATATGTGTTCCTTCTGGTATCCTGACAGCAGATCCTAAGTTTGCTAATGCATCTGCTTCATCATTCTCTTCCCTTGGTACCTGTTCAAGTGAAAATATTTCGAAATATCCTGCTAATTTTTTAACAATTTCAAAATATTCAGCTAACTTTTCGCATTTTACTGCATAGGATCCATTGAAATGGTTAGTAATTAACAAGGAATCAACAAATATTTGTAAACATTTAATATGCATATCCTTGGCTAGTTGTAGTCTTGCTATCAAAGCTTCATACTCAGCTTCATTATTCATAGCAGTGAATTCACATCTAATAGCCTGGGGTAGTATGTCCCCCTGTGGCAATTTTAGTAATATTCCCAAGCCTATCCCTCTGACATTGGATGCACCATCAGTATATAGTGTCCAAATATCTGAGTTTTCACCTAGCTGTTGCACTTCTAGGTCGGCTTCTTCTTGTAAATCATTACTAAAATCAGCCACAAAGTCTGCTAGAGCCTGAGACTTTATAGCATTCTAGGTTCGTAAACTAAGACATAAGCACTTAATTTAACAGACCACTTAGCCACCCTACCAGACATCTGAGGTTTCCTAAGCACATTTTTAATAGGATAATTAGATTTAATAGGAATTCTATGTGTTTCAAAGTAATGTCTAAGTTTAGTCGATGCCATAACTAAAGCTAATATTAATTTTTCTAAGTGTGAATATCTAGTCTCAGCATCTAGTAAACTTTTACTAACATAATAGATAGGATATTGCTGACCTTCATGACCCTTTACCAAGTAATGACTTTATCATCTGTAAGCATGGTCATCCTTTGGGCTTATCTCCTATTTCCTCCTTAGCCTTCCTAGCATGCCTCTTAGCTGTAGAGTAAGAAGTTCCACATATGTCAGATCCCCCGGAGATAAAGTTAATTATCTTGGCATCTGGTGGTGGAGATGCAGCTCTCTCAGGATCCTGGTCAGTATCCTGAGCTTTCTTCTTTCTCCTGAGGAATTCTTTCAAGTATCCTTTGCTCAGCAAGTAGCTTATCTCCTTTCTCAAGGCTATGCAATCATCTGTCATGTGCCCAAAGTCTTCATGGAAGGCACATCATTTAGATTTATCATTCCAATCTGTATTCCTTGGATTCTTTTTCGGCCACCTAGCTTTGTCCCCCAGTCCCTGCATAGCATACATTAACTCAGGAACATTTACAGAAAAACAATACTCTGAGATTTCAGGATATTCTTCATCGTCCTCATCTTCAACAACATTCACTCTCTTATTATCGTTCTTGGCATATGGCTTTGAACAATACTGTTTGTAGGAAGATTCTGACTTCCTATTTGTCAATTCATATGTTGAAGATGTGTTCATCCTCTCATGCATTTTCTTGTCATCTTCAAGCCTTATGTATCTCAAAGCCCTATTCCGAGCTTCATCTAAATTCCTGCAAGGATTCATTACAAGATCCTGATAAAATTGACAATCCTTCCGTAACCCCATTTTGAACGCTTGTACTGCCGTAGCAACATCAAGATTCGGGATATCCAGGGATTCTCTACTAAATTTGTTAACATAATCCCTTAGGGACTCTTGTGATCCTTGTGTTATCCTGTAAAGATCACTTGTTAGTTTCTCAAAGCTCCTGCTACAAGAAAATTGACTGATAAACAAATTAACTAAATGAGAAAATGATGTAATTGAATAAGGTAGAACATTTAAAAGCCATTTTAAGGCCGATCCTGTTAAAGTTGAACCGAAGCCTTTGCATAAGCATGCTTCCTTAAGTTCTGGTAGGATTGGATTTATTTCCATCCTTTCCCTATATTGGGCAATATGCTCCTCAGGATCTGTCGTCCCATCATACAACTTCATGCTGGGAGTTTGGAATCTTTTTGGAATTTCAGCATCACAAATTGGATGAGCAAATCGGGATATCCTGTGACTATCCTGGGATACTTCCGGTATAGGCTGCACTACTCCAGGAACACTTGATATCATATCCTTCAATTTTTGAAGTTCCCTGGTCAATGCTGGTGTTACACCTATATCCTGCAAAGAATCAGAATTATTAGTAGCAGGGATACTGATATTGGCAAACATGTTACCAGCCTGTTGACTTTTGCCATATCCTGGACCATATCCTGGGCCATATCCTGGATCCCTCACGGTCGATATCCTGGCGGATGATGGTATCTCCAGCATGTTGCTCCGGGACTGACTCGGTATCATGTTGCCTTGATTATCCTCGGTAAATGTTGCTGAACTAAAGTTCAGCATCCTGGGCTGTAGAGGAGTAGTTGTATCCTCCACAGGTTTCCTGGAGTTTGACTTCAAGAGTTGTATATCCTTCATGATCGTCTGGTTAGTTTCTTGCTGCCTCTTCATTTGTTCATGTATACTACCAAACAAAGACAGAATTTCATCATTAGAAGCAAGGATATGGGTTCTCCCTGAATTTCCGGATCTAGAAACATTCTGAGCAGCAGGAATTTCTCTCGGTGTGTGGCTTTCATTTCTCCTCTAAAAAGTTTGAACTTGTGAAGGTGGATGAGGTAATGAACCAGCAGCAGCAGAGGTTGAAACAGACATGGAAGAAGAGTTCAAATTCGATTGAGAAGCCATTAGAAATAGTTTTGAAAAGAATTTCAAAAACAGAAAACCGAGTAATGATTTTAACAAAGTATTGATTAAAAATAGCACCACTTGCCCCACGGTGGGCGCCAAATTGTTTTGGTCAAAAATTACCGAAGCAATTTAGTGATCAAACTTAGTTTGTGAGGTAGTGTGCTATGTAAACTTGTAAAAATGTGTTAACTTTGTTGAAAATGTAAACAGTTTCAGGATATAGTTACGGGATACAGAACTATATCAATTTGTAAACGAAATGCAAGTAAAGTAAAAATTAACACGAGATGTACGAGGAAAGCCCTTGATCTTTCTAGATCGCCGGCATAAAACCTCGGGAGTTGACAATAGTCAGCTGCCTTGTTTGTTCTTATTGATTGAATAACAGTAAGATACAGCTTCAGGATAGTGCACGGATCAGCTCTAAGTGTTACAATGATTGTGATTTGTGAGTGTTGTGAGTGTTTGTGATTGAGATGGTGATCATAGCTGCAATGTGTGTGTAAAAGTGGACGGGATTATGTGTCCCAACCTACTGATCCGGCACTCCTATTTATAGTAAACATAAATAAATAAATAACTAACTGTCCTACAATTCCGGGATCCTGCGAATATTCCCTTTTGACCGTTGTAAACCCCTTCTCCAAGCCTCCAACGTCTTTCTTGTAACCACCTTGACCTATTCTTCAGGGAGACCAAGCCTCATGACCGTTTGTACCTTGCAGCCAAAGAAAATTGTTAACAGCAAGCAGGATACCCTCGCAGGATGTTACCAATATCCTGGTCCAGTATCCTGGCAGCGAAAATAGACATATAAAGTCAGGATATAATTTCGGGATATAGGTTAGAAAATTCCACCCACAACAATGATGATGATGATGTTGATGATACTGATCTACCAAAAGTTACCAGTTGTAGTTTGGTTGAACAATCAAGAATGGTGAAAGTGACTTATCAACACGGGGTAGATTATTCATTAACAATTGACGAAATGCTGAACACAGATAGACATCTTCTTGAACAGCTCTGTGATTTAGTGTCACACCCTGACTTTTGTGGAAGCGTATAAGTGTAACTTGATCAGTTTTCATTGCATTCGATTATAATAAACAACTACATGACTAAAATAACGATGTTCATCCATTCATAAGTTTAAACGTTACAAAACATAAGTTGTTTAAGTTACAAACCATCATCAGATTCCAGCTCCACAAATAGGACTTGTTTAACAAAAGACTAATTTCACGAGGCTTTGCATTCTACATCTCATCAAGGATGGGATATACGAATTAAACCCTTAAAAGTGGATGACATCTAAACTTGAAATTTACGACTTGAAAACAACACTAGCGCCGCAAGATCCATTTAGTTTCCTGAAATACATGTAATTTGAAAACATCAACAAAAGTTGAGCGAGTTCATGTGTTTTGTATGAGTTCCAAATAAACTTGTAAACATTTGAGAGTATTCTTTTGATAACCGGTATGTGAAGCTTCTATGAACAGATCATTAATGTTTTGCAAGGACATTAATATGTGTGGTGCGTAGGAAGTGCTCAAACCTAGCGAATTTCCTCCGGACCATCCGGCGGGAACGACATAGTCACCACATGTGGCCACACAAGGACCCATGAGTGGGGCTCGCTACACCCGATAGATCTACCACTCCTGCCCCTCGATCTTAACTAGATTAATGGCACTTAGGAGAGATACTACCCATCCACATGATCTAACAGTTCATTCCTTAGCTAAACCATACCATTGAATCATGTATTTCACCCCCTAGAGTTATAAATCAGAAAACGGTTATGAGAAAAGGGGGGCATGAACTCACAAATTTGCGTCTGCACCCTCGTGTACTCAAAGTCTCTATCCACAGGTCGTATCACTACCTACACACGTGCTATGTTTTATTAGACACTTAGGTCGTGTGACGACTCTTTGCCTTAATTATTTATTAAGACTTATTTTTGGAACTTTGGTATATTTTGAGTTACACGCTTGGTGTATGTTTTATATATAATTTTAAAATTATATATAATTCCAAAATTGTATATATATATATATATATATATATATTAGTTAAAATATGGATATTTTAACTTAAAGTATTTCTATACCATTATTCGGAATATTGATAATAATAATAATATATTTTTAACTTGTTTTGTCATATGGTTCTCACATATATGTTTTCCAAGTATAGGTATACTTGTATTTGCGTATTTTGTCAAGACTTGGTAGTGTATGCCGGTATGTATTTATACGTATAGGAATACGTATTTTCTTGTATTTATTGAGTATTTTATACATAATTTATGTATAATTTTCCGGAATATTATTTTTGTACAATTAAAAATCACCATCTTTATATTAGTTAAATATACATATTTTAAGAGAGTTTTTAAAGAAAAATATCTTTAAATTTTAGTTGATAAAAATATGTATACTTCCACATATATCTTAAAAATAATATATTTTTAAGATTAAGCTTAGAAAAATATATATTTTTAGTTTTCACTAAAATAATATATTTTTGAGTTGTCCTAGAAAATATATATTTTCTTCCACTTCAAAATAACCTATTTTCTACTTTGACAAAATATGATATATTTTATAATAGCTGTAAAAATTCATATTTTGCCGTTTCTTCAGTTTGAAAAATATTGTTTATCACATTTGTCAAGATACGAATTTATTTTCGGAATATATATATATATATATATATATATATATATATATATATATATATATATATATATATTTGGGTATGAGTTATATATTTATTTTTCTTGTGATTTTTGTAATATTTCGAATTACAATTTTTAGTATTTTGGTGTAGTATTTTATTTTCAAGGTTCCTAATATTTAGTATAACTAATACAAGCAATATACATGTAGCACATAATTTTTGTGACTTCTAAATATATATTTTCCTAAATATATACTTAGTCATTTTTATAACAAAAATTATGGCAAATTTTATATTTAAAACCAAGATCAAAAATTACTTGTAAACACTTGTTTAAAAATATTTTTCTAAGTGTTGAATTTTTATAAAAATTTATCCATAGTTTCATTTGAAAATGGAGGTTCCCATGCTTATTAGCATATCATTTTCTTTTCAAAAATTCATCATCAATCATCAATAACATCCTACAACTTACCATAAGCCATAAACATGCACTTTTACAAGATGGTATGAACTTTTTTTTTTTATAAAATCTTGTAGTAATTTAACATGATGTTTAACATGGTTTGATAACACTAAATCCATGGTTTTCATTTCATAAAACTCATTCTTATAAATTTCCATCTTCATAACTTGTAACTCACATTTACAAAAATTCATCTTCTTGGATTTTTCATGTTTTCCATACTTTACTACTTCCATTTTACCTCCTAAAATGTGTTTATTTTCTTTTAAAAACCAAGTCTTGTAAATCATGAAGTATACTTTATTTTTCTTGAACTTTTATGTTTCAAATCCTTTACTTTTGAAACCTACATCTTGTAAGAATCATCATTCTTCACAAATCAAGTTTATACTCAAGTTCATACTTAACATAAAGGATGATTAACATAGATCTTTCAAGATTCATCCTCATTCTTGCTATATCATGTTTTAAATCATCATCTAGCAAGCTTTTATGTGGTAACCTACACCATACATGCAAGAAATCATCAAACAAGTTCATCACACACATTAAACAATTTAGATCTTCATGATTTTAAGCTTTATGTTTATGTTCATCTTATTGTTTTAGTGTGATCTTTAGATTATCTTGTTACTACCTACTTTAACTACTAAAATCAAGTGTAAAAACAAGATCAAGAGGGCTTACTACTAGCACAAAGGCTAGGGATGAACAAGATGTAAGATGAAGAAGAAAATAGGTGGTTAATAGCTCCTCAAGATGGTCTTTCAAGTTTCCTTGCTTCCAACCTTCCTAAGTATGCTTGATACACCTTGGAGAAGGCTTAGATTGTGTAGAAAGGGATTGAAAAATGGAGATGATGAGAAGGGGGTGTTGGTCGTGAGTTTATGGAAAGGAGAAAGAGGTTGTGAAGTTTGAACTTTTGATAAGAAGATAATGTGTGGTCTAAGGGTTTTTAATAACTTTCTTCCAACACTTCAAGACCCTTTGGTTCATGTGTTCCATATCTAGGCAACAATCATCAAATATAATATTCAAAAATGGTGGAATGTGGGGCCCTTGTAACCGGCCTATTGGGGGGGGGGGGTTACTAGTTGAGTTTTAATGGTAAGTTAGATATTCTAGTTCAATTTCAAGTGTTTAGTTAGGGGTTAAGTGCGTTTAAATGTTTTGAGGTGTAATATCGTGTTTATTGGTGATAACTAGCTTCATGATGTTAAAACAATGTTTCTAGTTCAATTTTGGTGTTTCGTGTAGTGTCCGGTTGTTCATTTGGTTACTGATTCGTTAAGGTGCTAAATTGCGCAGTGTACTGTGCTATGTGATACCTTTTATGACAGTTTTCATTCCCGTCACTTTACAAGTTATTCTGGACACTTAAACCTTATTTTTGCACCACATTTTGATGTTAAATAGCTGAATTTTGCTGAATTCTGCAGAATTTTGCAGTTAGAGTGTGTTTCGGGTAGTTTTTAGTGCTTAAATCATCACTCGGAAGGCAGTTTCATAACCTTGTCGAGAAGCTTAACAATAAACCACAAAACCATCGGTACCGTTAGGTAAGGATATAATCGGTGCATCACAAAGCTTGTCCTTCGACGTCTGAAAAGCTGTTTCTTGTGCTTCGTCCCAATCGAATCTCTTATCATTCTGGGTTAAGGTAGTTAACGGTTGAGCAATCTTCGATAAATTCTCTATGAATCGTCTGTAGTAACCTGCTAACCCCAGAAATTGTCGTATCTCAGTTGTCGTCTTTGGGGCTTCCCAGTTTTTTATCGCCTCAAACTTAGCAGGGTCACACCCTGACTTTTGCCGAAGCGTATACGTGTGACTTGATCAGTTTTCATTGCATTCGATTATAATAAACAACTACATGACTAAAATAACGGTGTTCATCCATTCATAAGTTTAAACGTTACAAAACATAAGTTGTTTAAGTTACAAACCATCATCAGATTCAAGCTCCACAAATAGGACTTGTTTAACAAAAGACTAATTTCACGAGGCTTTGCATTCTACATCTTATCAAGGATGGGATATACGAATTAAACCCTCAAAAGTGGATGACATCTAAACTTGAAATTTACGACTTGAAAACGACACCAGCGCCGCAAGATCCATTTAGTTTCCAGAAATACATGTAATTTGAAAACATCAACAAAAGTTGAGCGAGTTCATGTGTTTTTGTATGAGTTCCAAATAAAATTGTAAACATTTGAGAGTATTCTTTTGATAACCGGTATGTAAAGCATCTATGAACAGATCATTAATGTTTTGCAAGGACATTAATATGTGTGGTGCGTAGGAAGTGCTCAAACCTAGCGAATTTCCTCCGGCCCATCTGGCGAGAACGACATAGTCACCACATGTGGCCACACAAGGACCCATGAGTGGGGTCGCTACACCCGATAGATCTACCACTCCTGCCCCTCGGTCTTAACTAGATTAATGGCACTTAGGAGAGATACTACCCATCCACATGATCTAACAGTTCATTCCTTAGCTAAACCATACCATTAAAACATGTATTTCACCCCCGATAGTTATAAATCAGAAAACAGTTATGAGAAAAGGGGGACATTAACTCACAAATTTGTGTCTGCAGCCTCGTGTACTCAAAGTCTCTATCCACGGGTCGTATCACTACCTACACACGTGCTATGTTTTATTAGACACTTAGGTCATGTGATGACTCTTTGCCTTAATTATTTATTAAGACTTATTTTTGGAATTTTGGTATATTTTGAGTTACACGCTTGGTGTATGTTGTATATATAATTTTATAATTATATATAATTCCAAATTTGTATATATATATTAGTTAAAATAGGGATATTTTAACTTAAATTATTTCCATACCATTATTCGGAATATTGTTAATAATAATATATTTTTAACTTGTTTTGTCATATGGTGCTCACATATATGTTTTCCAAGTATAAGTATACTTGTATTTGCGTATTTTGTCAAGTATTGGTACTGTATGCCGGTATGTATTTATACGTATAGTAATACGTATTTTCTTGTATTTATTGAGTATTTTATACTTAATTTATGTATAATTTTCTGGAATATTATTTTTGTACAATTAAAAATCACCATCTTTATATTCTTGAAATATACATATTTTAAGAGAGTTTTTATAGAAAAATATCTATAAATTTTATTTGATAAAAATATGTATACTTCCATATATATCTTAAAAATAATATATTTTTAAGATTAAGCTTAGAAAAATATATATTTTTAGTTTTCACTAAAATAATATATTTTTGAGTTGTTCTAGAAAATATATATTTTCTTACACTTCAAAATAACATATTTTCTATTTTGATAAAATATGATATATTTTATAATAGTTGTAAAAAATCATATTTTTTCGTTTCTTCGGTTTCAAAAATACCGTTTATCACATTTGTCAAGATACGAATTTATTTATGGAATATATATATATATAGTCCAAATGTCCATTGTCCGATTCGTCCAATATTTGGGTATGAGTTATATATTTATTTTTCTTGTGATTTTTGTAATATTTCAAATTACAATTTTTAGTATTTTGGTGTGGTATATTATTTACAAGGTTCCAAATTTTTAGTATAACTAATACAAGCAATATACATGTAGCACATAATGTTTGTGACTTCTAAATATATATTTTCCTAAATATATACCTAGTCATTTTTTATTATTAAAAATCAACCTCCAATACTTGTAATTTTTATAACAAAAATTATGGCAAATTTTATATTTAAAACCAAGATCAAAAATTACTTGTAAACACTTGTTTAAAAATATTTTTCTAAGTGTTGAATTTTTATAAAAAATTTTCCATAGTTTCCTTTGAAAATGGAGGTTCCCATGCTTATTAGCATATTATTTTCTTTTCAAAAATTCATCATCAATAACATCCTACAAATTACCATAAGCCATAAACATGCACTTTTACAAGATGGTATGAACTTGAAGTTTTATAAAATCTTGTAGTAATTTAACATGATGTTTAACATGGTTTAATAACACTAAATCCATGGTTTTCATTTCATAAAACTCATTCTTATAAAATTTCCATCTTCACAACTTGTAACTCACATTTACAAAAATTCATCTTCTTGGATTTTTCATGTTTTCCATACTTTACTAGTTCCATTTTAACTCCTAAAATATGTTTATTTTCTTTTAAAAACCAAGTCTTGTAAATCGTGAAGTAAACTTTATTTTTCTTGAACTTTAATGTTTCAAATCCTTTACTTTTAAAACCTACATCTTGTAAGAATCATCATTCTTCACAAAATCAAGTTTATACTCAAGTTCATACTTAACATAAAGGATGATCAACATAGATCTTTCAAGATTCATCCTCATTCTTGCTAGATCATGTTTTAAATCATCATCTAGCAAGATTTTATGTGGTAATCTACACCATACATGCAAGAAATCATCAAACAAGTTCATCACACACATTAAACAACTTATATCTTCATGATTTTAAGCTTTATGTTTATGTTCATCTTCTTGTTTTGGTGTGATCTTTAGATTATCTTGTTACTACATACTTTAACTACTAAAATCAAGTGTAAAAACAAGATCAAGAGGGCTTACTACTAGCACAAAGGCTAGGGATGAACAAGATGCAAGATGAAGAAGAAAATAGGTGGTTAATAGCTCCTCAAGATGGCCCTTCAAGTTTCCTTGCTTGCAACCTTCCTAAGTATGCTTGATACACCTTGGAGAAGGCTTAGATTGTGTAGAAAGGGATTGAAAAATGGAGATGATGAGAAGGGGTGTTGGCCGTGAGTTTATGGAGAGGAGAAAGAGGTTGTGAAGTTTGAACTTTTGATAAGAAGATAATGTGTGGTCTAAGGGTTTTTAATAATTTTCTGCCAACATTTCAAGACCCTTTGATTCATATGTTCCATATCTAGGCAACAATCATCAAATATAATATTAAAAAATGGTGGAACTAGTTGAGTTTTAATGGTAAGTTAGATATTCTAGTTCAATTTCAAGTGTTTAATTAGGGGTTACATGCGTTTAAATGTTTTGAGGTGTAATATGGTGTTTATTGGTAATAACTAGCTTCATGATGTTAAAACAATGTTTCTAGTTCAACTTTGGTGTTTCGGGTAGTGTCTGGTTGTTCGTTTGGTTACTGGTTCGTTAAGGTGCTAAATTGCGTAGTTTACTGTGCTATGTGATACGTTTTATGGCACTTTTTATTCCCGACACTTTACAAGTTATTCTGGACACTTAAACCTTATTTCTGCACCATATTTTGATGTTAAATAGCTGAATTTTGCTGAATTCTGCAGAATTTTGCTGTTAGAGTGTGTTTCGGGTACTTTTTAGTGCTTAAATCGTCACTCAGAAGACAGTTTCATAACCCATACTTTCCTTCATAGAATCCTAGTGCAAATCTTGGTCCTAAGACTCAGTATGTGTCCTAACATGATGTCTGTCTGAGTACTGAACTCCCGTCAGTACTACTAGTTTATCTGATTATTGTGCTAGTTTCGTTCTGTGCACTAATTTAACTGTTTCAAGTTGCATTTAACAATCATAAATAACATGCAACATGTAATGTATTAGTGAGTTCCTTGAAAGTAAACAAGAAATCATTCATATCATAAGTTCAATCATGCACAGTCATATAGTACCAGTTACTGTTCACATCCTACGGAAATGTAACGCCCTTAAATTTTCTAAAACATTCTTACTATGCGGAATGTAGGCCCATTTTTTTAGCTTCAATTTCTAGAAACAATTATAGTGTCTTGACCTTCATTTGATAGTTACCATCATTTAAACACTACATATTTCATGCCAATTTTTATAAAATTTCGGCATGACCCGTTCGTAATACGGATAACCGTTACAGTAACAAAACCTGTCTATAATCCATTTTACAACTCTAAACTTGAACATAAACAAAACAAGACACTACGTCTGACTCATGAAGCTTACACGGTTTAAAACTACCGAATGCCTAAAAAGGAAAGTAAAACATGATGACCCGTCTAAGTCGGCGATATAACCTGACGGATGGATTAACTAACATTGCTGACCCGATCTAGAATTTGTCGCCAAACCTTGTTCCATTCATCAGTCCGCGAACCTCTATTTCCCATTATACCAGAAACCCAACATGCACGTTATGAGTTCTATATATAATATATATTAGATAACTCAAATAGGTGGATTCTAATCTATATTTTTCACAAACTTCCAACGAACTCGACTCCATTAATTTCATAGTCAACTATCGCTTCCAACTTGTGAATCAACCTCCACTAGAATTCACAATTAAGCCACCTGTGATAAAAATCTCATTCAACTATTAGACCATTAATATTTATTTCTAACAGATCCAAAGATTTCATTAATGCTTTACTTAGCCAGAATCCAAATCTTTTTCATTCATGTGGATCAAGTGACCCAAATCTACTTGCTTACCCCAAGTTAAATAATTCGAGACAATAGTTTAACCAGTTACCACTGTAATCTAATCCACTTACTAAATAAACATCATGGTTATGATATTTGTACACAACTTGGAATCATGTGCATATGTACTTATTTAATCCAAAGCATCCCATTTATTAAGATTGTGGTTTGGAAGCCACGTACTAATTCGATTTTTAATAAGTCAACAACCCTTTATTAGATTAACCGTTATCAACACATCTAAAATTTTACCCTTAGTTTAAAAAAAAAACATAATAATCACCAGGCAAGTCATGTACCCATGACTTGAATTCATCTTACCAATTAAATAGTTTCAAATCTATGATATAGATACTTACCATACTCGTGGGTTATGATTCCCTTGTCCATGGTATTCTCCTATGAATACCTCCAATTTAACATTTCATACTTTAATATTCTCATATAAGTTCCACATTAAACCACAAGATGTTCTACGTATACAAGTACAAGAACCTGCAAACAATAAACCTATGTTCCTGCATACAACTATTAAGTGCAAGAAGCACTTACCTTGACCCGTAAGTAGTTGATACGTATTCCATATGTTCGTCTCGTTGCCTCCCGAGTTCGGTCCCAAAATGGCATGTACCTATCCTTTCATGTCCACGTTTACATGTCATTATTAGCAAACGTTATAACTCATATTATCAATTACTTTATTCATACATCGAGAAATTCTACACATGGTTCTATATACTACATACGCGTGTTATAGTACACATTCCAACATACATTAAATTAAATACATTCATACATGCATAATTACCAATGATTACATAACAATACATACAATTTACAATTCGTAATGCCATAGATCATTACTAGTAGGCAACTGCTAACATAATATGGCATAGATCCATTATCACATCATTCATAACATAACCAATTCAACTTACCATCATGTTCGTCTTATAATAATCTAGCAAATATTCACATGATCTCCTTATTCTCACAATAGTGTTAGGAAGTCTAACCTTATTATTCATACCTTGTTGACTTTCTAAAAAGTCAACTGTCAATCATACACACTTCCAATCCGATAAACATATAACCACTTAGTCACATTACTTTCATTAATCAATCATTCACTAACATGTATAGCTCAATTCACTGAAAATAGGCTGTTTTGTGACGTCCGTTTACTATACTTACGAGCTTGCAAAAATTACAATCTTTTTATGGGACGTGCCCTTCGGAGGGGTTATCATTGTGTTAAATTTTTAGAGTCTAACTCTCTACCAAAAATTTATAAAAATTCATTTACTAAGCTGCAATCAGATTCGTCACTTCTGACTGTAGCTTACGGAAAAATTCATTTAAAATTCCTCGTTTATCCGATTGACGAAATTCCAGTTGGAGATTTTTGGAATCACCTGAATCTACCTACAATAAAAATTTGAGATCATAAATCTATTCCTAAATTGAGTTATGACATTCGTAATGGGCTGCAAATTCTGCAAGAAAACGCAGCCTGAACCTTCGATACGGAAAAATTCATAAAACGTTCATTTTTCGTCGAAAAAATGCAATTACAGTTGGGTTTGAAAGGTTTTTCATGGAAGTTCATCACAAACTCAATAAACATCAGTTTTTTACCACATTTGACCCAGTTACAGCCGATTAAATTTGGCTGTAACTTTCTGGACAGATTCTTTTTCATCAAATCTCTTCCAAAATCTCACCTATGCATTTTATCAAACTCTTGGTGTGCATACAACTTATTAAGCATAGTGTACTAGTATTTTAAGCATGTTTCTTCCCAATTTCATCTCATGAATTATCTTATTCATACAAGATCACATTATCAACAATTCTACATCATAATCACTATTAAAACTTAGTTCCTAACATATAGTGTATCAACATAATCATGATATTAATATTTACTTGTTCATCATCATTACCCTCATACTCATACACTTGGGTTTCACTCTAAATCATACAAATAATTAAAATTAAACAATGATTCATCTTCAACACAATAGGGTTAACAAGTACTCATTCTAATTTCAACTAAATTCATGGATTCATCATAACCCATGTCATCAAACATCATCAAAACATAAAAATTTTACTTACTTGATGTGCAGAATACTTGGGTGATCACCAATCTTACTTCATGCATCAATTTTTCGGCTAATTCCTCTTTCAATTTGAAGGTTCTTCATGAATTAGGGTTTGCACCCCCTTCCCCATCCCTCTGATCGTTCAAACGCACACACCCAGTGTGTGTGTGTGAATTTTGTTTTAATAAAATTCAATTTCCAATTTGGCAACCTTAGTCCCTCAAATTAGTTACTTAATCACATTGCCACCCAATTCATTCCCTTACTTGTTTTTGTTAAGCATTTAACTAGGTATAATAACCAAGTTATTATATTTCATTTAATTAACATGGCAACATACCTACGTATTAAATATTTGAGTTTTGGGGTGTTACAGGAAATACATGGAAAAGTGTCAGTTGTCACATTTAGCACCTTCGAACGATGCAAGATCCAGGGTTGTGATGATATTTAAGTATAGGATGAGACAAAGAAGAGATAAGATTATGGTGTTATACGCCAATGCACAATATGATGATGATGATGATGAGTCTGAAGAAAGTGATGAACAAAACGATGGGTACATCTCTGATGTAATACCATCCACAAAAGACTATTAGTTTGGTCTGATTTCGTTTTAGTTGTAATCTTTTGAATTATTAATGATTAATAATGAATTTAAAAACGCCATGAACGCCAAGAAATTTACCTTTATAACATATATGGGATTAATTCAACTAGTGAAATCTACAAAAACGCCTAAAAAATTGTAAAGTTTGAATTGTTAGAAGGTATATAATGAATTTGGGAACACCATGGACACCAAGATGTTAGAATTATTAATTGAATTTAATGAATTTGGGAACGCCATAAACACCAAAATATTTACTATGTATCACAAAAACGATTAATTCATCGAGGCAGATCTAAAAAACAATAAAACGCCAGTTAGTTATTGAATCTAACTAAACTCCAAAAAAAATATTACACGCCAAAAATAAAGCGATGTTATGAGACGCATTGGAAAATAGAATATAAAAGGATAAAAAAGCCCCTTCGCCTTCATTATATCGCGTGACCCGTGTATGGCCAGGATCCGTTCTCACCGTTTTCACACTTTAAGGGATTTTCTCCTAATCCTGTTTCTGTGTGTGCGTGTGTGCGTGTGTGCGTGTGTGTGTGTGTGTGTGTGTATATAGGGGAAGGTTCAAATGAAAATCACTAGTTATTGTGAAAACTCGAAAACTAATTAAAAAAGCCAAAAAAAACATACCTTTTTTTTTGCATATCAATTTTCGCCATTTTTTATATACAAAAAAAAAATCAAAAAAAAAATTTGTAGTGTACTACACATGTGTATTATTACACATGTGTACTACAAAAAAAAAATTTGAAAAAAAAAATTTTATATAAAAAACCTGCGATTTTTATAAAAAAATTGAAGAAAAAAAAATTTGTGTGGTTTTTAGGCTTTTTTAGTTAGTTTTCAAGTTTTCACAATAAAAGTGGTTTTCATTTGAACCATCCCCTATATATATATATATATATATATATATAGTCTAATGATAAAAGTTATAGAGAAAGGATCCCATACAAAACAAATCTTTTATATGAAGTGTACGTGACATGGAGGAGAGGACAAGTAGCATTGGCTTGAAAAGTAATTTAGTTTTTTCTCACTTGAAACAACTTTTCCCCTTGATTTTCAAACGGCTATAACTTTTTCATACATAATACTTTTAAAAAAAAAATTATACGGTATTAACGAGTATTTTATTCTCTTTAATTCGAGTAGCCTATTGCTACAGTTTTCTTAAACAAATTTACATGAATTTGAATACCCATTAGTTCATTATGTGATTTTGAATACCCAGCACATGACTACGTGATTTTGAATACCCATTACGTAATCACACATTCTACATAAACCATTACGTAATTACATATTCGATATAAACCTATTACGTGATTTCACATTTAATATGATTTGTTATAACTAATGTTATTACAATTATACTTATAACGTAATCACTCAATGTAGCTTGACATAAAATATAGTATAATGAAATCACGTAATCATGAAATGGGTATTCAAAATCTCGTAGTCACGTAATAATACATAGTCCACTATTGTTACGTAATTACGTAATCACTTAGTGTGGTTCCACATGCTATAATGAAATCACATAATCACGTAATGGGTATTCAAAATCATGTAGTCATATGCTGGGTATTCATAATCAATTAATCACATAATGGGTATTCAAAATCATGTAATTTTTTTAAGAAAATTATAGCAATAGGCTGCTCGAATTAAAGAGAAAGAAATGCTCGTTAATACGATGTAATTTTTTTTATATATTAACATATGAAAAAGTTATAGCCGTTTGAAAATCAAGGGGAGAAAGAGTACAAGTTAGAAAGGACTAGAATTCCCTTTTTTTATTTGTTTCTTCAATTATTTGAACCTTATATTTACGAAAATAGCACCACTTAGTTATGAACCATTGATCTTGAGAGATCAATGTTTGAGCTTGTTTATTGTACTTTGTACAATAATTCTCTCTTGTAGATTTCTTATAACTTAATAAAATTTATATTAAACTTAAATGGATACTAACATGAAGTTGAGAAGGATTTAGAAATGTGAGTAATGTTTCTACTTCATTCCTATTTATAAACTTTATACTGTAATTGTTGCATTTGGCCGCCTTTAAGGGTCGGTTTAATTGAAACAATCTTTGTTATGAAGTTTTGGACGTCAACAATCTTAACTACTTTTATGATTATTATATATTATAATTAATTTAACTGATTAACTCGTTTTTCTCATATAACTTTTAAAATATAACGTCTTATAAAATGATGAATATGCCAATGAGACGAGCTCATTTTTATCTACGTTTTAACCTAAGTTTCATTAAAAACGAAATAGGGTCGAAATATGATATATTTTGATATCATTATACGGTCTCTTATATAATACTAAGTACTATCTCAATACTACATATTTCAAATAACAAATCTATTCTTTACTTACTAGTTTACAATATAAGAAATATAAATTTTATATTCTTTTATTTTTGTCTATTAAACCAGGGTGTTACAAGAAGTGTTCACATACCTCAGGTATGATCTTCTCTCCTCAATTCTTACTCTTCAAACCCTAAAATCTTGGTACAAACACCCTCACGTCCGATGGTGATCACAAGAAGGAATCTTATTCTGTGGTGAGCCTAACGGTGTACTATTTTGCAAGCATCACCATAGATCAAGCATCACAACATCCCTTGGAGAAATTCTATCTGTGGAACTTGTCTTAGTCATCACGAGCTTAGATTTGCTTCTTCAATCTAGTTCCAAACCACCACTACTAGAATATACACATTTGTTGACGCACATTGTGCGTCATAAAACGGTAATTGTGACACGTAAAAGCATGCCGTTGATTGAGGAGTCATAAAATTAACATGACATGCATTTTTTAGTCATGTTTTTATGACACACATTTAATGACACGCATTCATAACACTCGTTTTATGACACATTTTAATGATACACATTCTTGACACTCATTTTATGACACTTTTTAATAACACATGTTCATGACAAGCGTTTATAACACATACGTATGGCATTCATTTACGCGTTTCATGCTTTTAATTATTTAAATTTTTTATAGAATTACTAATTTGCCCTGAATACATGTATTATAACAAAAATAATAATTTTTTTATAAAACAAATACACACACATATATATACCAAAACAATCCATTGCATAATCATTTGTCAAGTATACTACAAATATTTTAACGTTAAAAAAATTATTTGTCAATACATCGTAAACACCTAATGTAAGTCAGATGTTCATGCAAGCAGTTCTCAACTACATGTCTCAACTAGAGTCAAGCCATTTTTTAGTATGATTTTTAATATTAGGGTAATGCTCCATAGAAAACCTTAGATTTTGAGAAAACTTTGCAAACTCAACATGTGGCCTAGATTGCTCCACATCAACATATGATTTTAGAGCTTTGAAGGGTAGGATTGTCTTGTTACACATGTTGTATCATTTCATACACACACCCCAATACACTGTAAGTCATTTCATTCACCATCATAAGTTTTGTACTTCACTCCACCCTCTTACCAACTCTTTCATCTTTCTCTCTCTAAAAAACATCAAGAACACTTTTTTTTCAATTTTATCAGATTTGAACAAACCATTTCTCAAAGACCTAGATGTAGATCTTATACTCATTCCTTTCTATTGAAGCCACCAAATCTGAGGATCAAAGCAATTATCGAAGCTCTTCAAGAAAAGAAAGTAAGGTGTTGCTCTCATCCCATCTTTAATTATGTTTTTAGAGAGAGAAAACTGATGTTTTGGAGAGAGAAACAACAATATTCATCTTGTTCATCTGGACACTAAGAACACGCGCACAAATGTGTGTGAGAGAAACACGTTTAAAGATCATACTTTTGTTATTTATGTAATTTGTTTAGATTTATACTTTTTATGATATTTGTTAGATTTAAAATCAGAGCTTCGTTTGTTTATTTCAAAATTTTAAATCAAGACCAAGAAGGAATTTTTGTGTGCCCAATTTCTTTCTTCAAAAATCCGGTCTTCTTGGTTGTTTCAGATCTATATGTGTTTCAAACATATTTGTTTGAAGCAGATTTGATGTTAGATTCATTACTTTTGAGTTTTTTTATGAGTTCTTTGATTTTTGTTGATGTTATTTTCAATAAAATGTTTGTCTTTTTTTTTCATCCTTACCAGGTGGTGATTCTACTAGATGGCATATCCTGTTACTACAACCTGTAGTACACATGTTACATTTTTTTCAGCTACATATGCTACATATGTAACGACCCTTTGTTATATATGTTAATGACCAGCTTGTTGGAATAGGTTAATGGTTTGTGATATCTTTTTACATGGAAGGTTTTAGTTTTGGGCGTTTGAAACAAAAATCCAGTCTTCTTGGTTTGTTTCGGATCCATATGTATTTCAAACGTATTTGTTTGAATCAGTTGTGATGTTTGATTCATGGCTTTTGAGTTTTTTTTTCTTTATTCTTCTTTGATATTTTTGTAATGTTATTTTTGAATAAAATGTGTCTTTTTTTCATCATCAACAGGTGGTGATTTTGCTTGATGGCATATCCTGACTTCAGTACACCTTTCGAAGAAGGTTTAAATTCTTGGCTTTTGCCTATTATAACTTGTCTCCTGTGTTGATTTCTAATTATATTGTTTCAACCAATACATAGTACATGTGTTAACATTTCAGAGTAACACATGTTATAATTACAAAATGTTTCGCCAAAACATGTTTAACCAGGTTACACACATTCTATAGAAGATGTTACAAGAGATGGGTCAGCAAAGGTAGCAAATAAACAGCAAAGACAGACCGTTAATGGAAGCTCCACCCCTTCTTAGTGATCTGTGTTTTCGTTTACTAGTAATATGTAATGTGAGACTCTTATTATTTTGTCTAGGACGTTTTGTTAAAAATGTTCTGGCCTTCCGAACTTCTGCCTTGAAGTCGACCTCAGCATTTTTTTGTGTTGCTTTTGGGCTCTATGCATCCATTTTTGTGTAACTTGCTTGTAGGCAATGTAGCTTTTTACAAGTTTACCAGTACATTAATCTCTAACACATGTTATGTGTAAAAGAAATTTTTTCTTTCGGCATATATGCATCCATTCTATGATTATTGGTGTTAATAGGGGCCTTAACACACGTTAAAACGGTATAGACTTAAAACATTTTTATGTTAAAGAGTTTTTAGTTCTGTGTACTTTGTTAAAGAGTTTTTAGTTGCTGATTAGGTGTTGCTGAATTAATTGCTGAAATTGTAAGGTGTTATTGATTATATGTTAAAGAGTTTTTAGTTCTGTGTACTTTGTTAGTTGTTGTTTCAGTTGTGTAAGATTAATTTTATTAAACAGGTGTTATTGATTAATTTTATTAAACATGTGATTAGTTTTACTGATTAATTTTACATCGTCATACCCTAATACATGTTACACTTTATCTTATTAGACATAGCCATACAATTTAAATTATTATAGTTATGACGTGTTTAACACATGCCCGATTTTTTTATTTTTAGACGTCTAATAATCGGCACATCTGTTTTTAGAAACGAAAAGCCAAGTTTGTCTTACAGCACAACCAACGTAACACGTGTTATAGTCTGAACTCCTGTTTCACAGCTAAGCCAAGTTTGTCTTACAGCACAACCAACGTAACACGTGTTATAGTCTGAACTCATGTTTACAAACCGTTTCAAGACCGACCCAAACAATAAAGCAAGGGTAGCCGCTGAAAAGCTAAGGCAGCAAAGGTAGCCGCTGAAAAGCTAAGGCAGACTGTCAAAGGAAGCTCCACCATTTTCTTAGTGCTATGTATTTTCGTTTACTAGTAATATGTAATGTGAGACTCTTTTTGGTTTGTTATGTACATGATGTTAAAACGGTATGGACTTAACACATTCTGGAAGTCTTAACACACGTTATAAAAGAGGCTTAACACACGTTATATCAGGTATACTATGTTGTTATTAAGTTACTATTGGAGTTTATGCATCCATTCTAGAAGTCTTAACACACATTATAATAGAGGCTTAACACACGTTATACATGTCAGGCGCGTAACACATGTTACAATATGTATATACAAATCATGGTGTTTTGGAAACCCCTAGCTTATACATGACACCATGTTGGGTTAAAACAAGATTATAACAGAGGCTTAACACATGTTATCCCAGGTATACGGTGTTACAATATTAACTTGTATGTTGCATATTAAATTATTAACTTGTACACGTGTTACGATCAGTACCTGCACATCATGGTGTTTTGCAAACCACTTTCATATACATGAATACAAGTCGGGTTATAATGGATGGTTACATGTTATCATATGTATACAAGTGGGGTTACAACAAAATTACGATATTAACATGTTAGATCAGTATATACACATCATGGTGTTTTGTAAACCACTAGCTTATACATGAATTCATGTCAGGTTACAAAAAGATTATAACAGTGGCTTAACACATGTTATACATTCCAAAATGTGCAAAACAAATGACCCGTTTCATATTATATATTCCAAAATTACCGGTACATGTGTTACCATAAATGGCTCGTTTCATATTACACGTTACATACTAACTTGTACATTTATTACTTGTACAAGTTTTACGCTCAGTATCCACATTATCGGATATTTTAAACATCAACAAAAATAAAATAGATATTACTTGTTTTTTTTAATTAACAAAAGGTTAACACACGTTATATATCATTCTAACTGGGGCTTAACACATGTTATACATGAACACATGTCAGGTTACATCATGGTGTTGTGTTACAGCATGAACCACCAACACATGTTATAAATGAACGAAGACTTCTTTCCCAAAGGATGTGACTTATTCAATGTCCCCGCATTAACGTCGCCTTTATCCATCCAGCTTGTCAATTCAATATCTTTTATGGATCTGTTTCTATAAATCAACACACGTTATATATCATTCTAACAGGTGCTTAACACATGTTATGGGTCTGTCTCTATAAATCAAGCAACCCAACAAAAAAACAATTATTGTTAAGATCATAAGCCCCAAACAAGCAACCAAACCAACAAAAAAACCCGTTCAAGATCTCATCCTAAAGTTTTGGATTTATTTAAAATACATGAACATTAACCATTACTAGAACACGCATTAACTTCGCCTACATCTATCCAGCTTGTCAATTGAATATCTTTATGGGTTTGTTTCTGTAAATCAACACACGTTATATAACATTCTAACAGGGGGCTTAACACATGTTATGGGCCTAAGTCTGTGAATCAAGCAACCAAACAAAAAACAATTACTGTTCTGATAAAAAACCCAAACAAGCAACCCAAACCAACAAAAAAATAGCTACTGTTAAGATCAAAATCCCCTAACAAGCAACCAAACCAACAAAAAAACTCGTTCAAAATCTCATCCTAAAGTTTTTGATTTATTTAAAATACATGAACATTAACCATGGATACCCCATTAACCATTACTAAAACACTTTCAGCACACAAAAATATATTAACAACCATTTCAACAAAAAATCAAGTGTGAAATGATATTTCAAGAACACTTACCGGATCTGTACCCGTCCGATGAACACGAAGAAGATCTCATCCTAAAGTTTTTGTGATAAAGATTGTTGTTTCTCTATCTAAAACATCAACTTTCTCTCTCTAAAAACATTCATCTTGTCATCGTTCTTCTCACACACACACTCGTGCGTGTGTCTTTGTGATTTTTTCAGACCACATGATGCTGAAATTATCTTCAAATGAAGAGATCACCATTGAATGATCACCATTGAAGACCATGAAGCTTTTCTCTTTCACATGATGAAGAAAGAGGAGAGAGATAATAGCGTATTGAAAGATTTGACTAGAAGAAAGAGGAGAGAGATGATGATACTAGTATTACACAAGTGGGTTTTGTCATTTCCAATGCCAAAAAGTGTTTTTCTTCTACCGAAAATGCCCTTCCACTTGTACTAATGTGTATTATATCATTTCTTTTAAATCTAATTCTTACCAAAAATTAGGAGAGCCATTGATCAAGTTAGATGAGAGATAATCAATGGCTGACATTGGGTTTGCAGAGTTTTGTCAAATACTTAGGGTTTTCCATATAACCATCCCCTTTAATATTAAATAACTATTTTTAAAGACCTTTATTTTGTTTTCAAAAACATTAACTTTCCTGCGTTTAGCGCGTCCGTCCAACATAAAAAGAAATCTAAAGACATGTCGATATCTTCCTTGGCATATTTCTTTTGATTGCTATACCGAGTACTAGTATCGTATAAAACTGAATTGAAACCCTGTTACATACAGGGGCAAAGTATAGAAGGGGCGGGCGGGGGCGACCGACCCACGAACTTTTCGCCCTGTAGTGTTATAAATGTAGTTTTCGTATAGAAATTTTTGGGTATATACGTTTTCGACCCCCTGGTTCTATAGAAATTTTTGATTATATACGTTTTCGACCCCCTGGTTATTCGGGTCAAGATTCGTCCCTGGTTACGTAGCACGGGTAACTTTATTGGTTATTTACATTAACCAACCAAACTTTTCATTCAGAAATGTTTAGATCCTATGTTACTTAAAAAGCAAATAATTCTAGAAAAAATGTTATTCTTTTCTTAAATAAAGTTGCTAAAGCATTATTTCACTACACACCAACCAAACGTTTCATACAGAAATGTTAATATCCTATGTTACTGAAAAAGCAAACAATTCTAAAAAAAATATTCTTTTCTTAAATAAAGTTGCTAAAGCATATTTCACTACACACCAACCAAACGTTTCATACAGATAATGTTAAGATCCTATGTTACTTAAAAAGCAAACAATTCTAGAAAAAAAAAATTATTCTTTACTTAAATAAAGTTGCTAAAGCATATTTCACTACACAAGTCATTCTATATTCTATAATAATATAATAGAACCCTGCAGATCAATATTTTTTTTTTATTATCTTAACCATTCAGCCTTAGAAAGAGAAGGAACTCAGGAAGATCAATGTATTGCAATTAAAAAGCATAGGTTGAGAGGTATGTTCCTATCTTATCTTTTTAGGTCGTTATTGTTTCTATTACTATGCATCCCATGCATGCATTCCACGGTTCATGCAAGACCCAGTAAACGCTTCAAGAGATTCATTACTACAGTATTATTTAAATGATTTTATCTGTGTAAGATTAATGGCGTTGTTTAAACTAAGTGTGTTTTCTTTTTTTCTGTTTAATTAAGTAAACCCACACATAATGCCATAGCCGGCCCGGGGTGGGCGGGAGGACCACCAGCAAGGTACATTTTATCTGGGAGCATATTTAGAAAAAAGATCTTTTTAAAATAGAAAACTCATATAAAACATAAGCTTATATCTTAGGCCCATTTAAAACTATTAATCTCAAAATTATAACCTAAGTCAATTAGGTATTAGATCAATACCCATTTTAGTTTTAAAAAATAATAATAATAACAATGAGCGGCAAAAAAATTAGTTTACAATAACTATTTCGTTAAGGCCTAAGAGGCACGGTTTTCGGGCTCAAACAGGACACTTGAATTCTCATGATCAAAATTTGCATAATGCATCTCAATATACATAGTTCTTTGCAAACACACAGACATACAGATCTGTTGAAGAACACCTGATTGAATATGGTTCAGAATCACACAAATTTCTTTGCAAATATTCCAGATCCGTTATTCAATTTGATTGCAAATCACACAGGTCACAATTAAAAACATTTGATTGAATTTAACGAGTGAAAAATATTCAGATCCGTTATTGAATTTGTATGTGTACGTAGGGATGAGCAAATGATACCAAATACCGACTTGGCGTTTTCGGTACTAGCTGGGTACCAGTATTTACTGATTTTTACCTTAAAATACCGATACCAAACCGTACCATACTCGGTACCGATACTGATATCTATTTTTAGGTAAATTTGATACTGGTTACTACCGAGCTTATCCTATATGTACGTGACACAAAAGATAGCAAATTCTAAACTAGTAATTAAATTCATCCTGTTTAAATAAATTAGTTAAAATTATATTTATCTCTAAATTACATCCCATTATACATTCTATTACTATTAAAAAAAATGAGTCCTTAATTTGATTGGGGTTTTTGCTTGTATTCAGATTTTCAGTTCATTTACCTTAGAGGACACAATATTCTTTTCCTGTTCTTTTAATGTTAGCCTAAAGTGGAGCCATACTAAAAAAATCGATTTACTATTTAGATTTGTTTATTATGGTTGTGTTGTAAACTTGTAATATTAAAATTTGGTACTGTAACAATTTTTACTAAATAAACAAATAACAACTCTAATAAAAAACTACAAGAATTAAAATGAAAAAGCCGCAATAGAAACAATTTATGTCGCAAATTCGGAATGGCTAAGACTCGTTTCTAAATGAGTAAATTGCCATTTTAGTTCCTGAGATTTGACCAAAATTGTCACTTTAGTTCAAATAGTTTTTTTCTTGTCATTTTAGTCCTAATAGTTTTTTCCTGCCATTTTAGTCCCTAACTTTTGTCATTTTTTTTTATTTTCATCCGACCCACTAACTCTATTAAAAAATTTAGTTAACTTAGGTGAATTTTGGTCAAACCACATTTTTCTTTCTCTTTTTGCAGGTGCGATAGTATGAGGATGGTGGTGTGCCAGTTTATAGTGAAGATGATGGATGTGGTTGCTGGTTTACGATGATAGTGGTGGTGTTGGTTGATGACGTGGGTGGCGGAAAAGTGGCCGGTGGTGGTTGAATTGATGGGTGGTGATGGTGGTGGGGTGGGTGGGTGGTGACGGTTCAAGCAGGTGGTGACAATGATAGAAGGTTGTGATGGGGTGGGTGGAGGGATATGGTGGTGGTTGTAGATGTAAATCGTAAAAATAACAAAAGTCAGGGACTAAAATGGCAGAAAAAAAAAAACTATTTGGAATAAAATAGCAAGAAAAAAAAACTATTTAAACTAAAGTGGCAACTTTAGTCAAAACTCAAGAGACTAAAATAACAATTTATTCTTTCTAGATTTATAAATTATGAAGAAATATTAGAGGGGAAAAGTTATAGGACTCTGTAATCTCAACTTAGCATTGACTTGTAATAGAGCTCCTTTTTAGACCCATTATCAAACATATCAGGAAATTTACCACCTTCAATGTGAAAACGCACAACACTTTTTACACAATCCATTCAACTTGAAGAGTACTAAAGAGATTCTGATTTCGACATGAACGCTTTTTACACTTTGTATTATGTCATTGCCTGTTGGAAAATCAGGCCCTTGAACGAACAAACAAACACCGTGTTGAACGAACTCGTTCGACTCTTTTTATTATTTATCAATGATAGCATACAACCTAACCTATTTATACAAAACTAAACTCAAACCTATTATGACTCAAACGCCAATTAAATAATTATTAAACCTTAACTAGATAAATATATCTAATAAACCAATAATTATCTTTAACCCTTTTAATTATCTTGAACCCAATGCAACTCCGATTAGTATTAACCCAACAATTCAGAATTATCTCTTCGTTGCCACCACTAAGTTTATATAATTTTATTAAATAAGGCAAAATGTTACAAGTAATATAGTTATGATAATTTAAATCTTTAACTATAACATATTAACAACAACGATGGTTTGTTTATCTTGTCTGTCAATATATTTATCCATAATGGCGAAACTTAAACATTTGAATTCAGGGGGCCAAAAACATATGTTCAATTGAGGTTTTCGTATTAAGAGGGGCCCGGTCAAATAGTCCCAATTATTTGCAAAAGAATCAATTGAATACTCCCCCTTTGCTTTGTCTTTCGTACTTCACCCTACGTCTTTCTTCTCCCACCAATGAAGGATTCAGCAAAAGAAGCGTGGGACACGGTCCAAAAATGCACAGGGCGTTAAACAAGTGAAAGAAGGGAAGGTCCAAACCTTGAGAAGAGACTTCGAAGTAATTCACATGAACGACAATGAATAAATTGATGAGTTAGCCCAACAAGGTAGTGACTTGTACTTGCTCATTTGGAAAGTAAGTTTATAAGATTACGGTGGTAGAAAAGTCATTTTAGGTAGTCCGTATGAGATTTATGTAGATTGTGAGCCTGTCAATTTAAGAAGTCATAGGTCTTCCATATATTCGCAAAGAGAGGTTTTGAATAGTGAAATGGTGAGCATGGTTTTCTCCTCATACAAGCCAAGGTGGTGGCTAGTTCAAGACAACACAACAATAGAGATTCTCAAATAACACTAAAGTAGGACAATAGCAAGGTAAAATGATATTCATGTGAAAAGTTAAGCATTCAAAGTCGATTCTTTAGTTATACTAAAAATCATTATTTTATTCTCTCTATTTTTCAATTAAATATTATTTTTAATTATTTTTATCATTACATTTTCTCTCATTCACTCACAACCACTTTCAAAAATATTAAAAAATCATAGAGTTTAATAGTGTCTTCTCTAAATTTACTGATGAATAATAACATTTTCTCTCTTATTCACTCACAATCACTCTATGTAATCTGGAGATCTCACTCAAATAATTTATGAAGGGTCGAATGTGAACGCTCTTGGTCATTTTGTTTCAGAATGTCCAGATAAAATGCTAGAAGAAAAGGTGATCCATCTCTTAGGTAAAGAAGATGATGAGATGTATATATATAGGTAATGACTTTTAGTCGTTATTTTAAACATGTTTATCATATTTATATAAATAATTTTTGTTTAGATCAGATACACACAACACACAGTGAATCTATCGTGTATATTATAGTTTAGATAAGAGTCAATTATCGTCCAAAATACGCTTTCCCTACTCAACCTTCCATTATTGTTTTGACCAATTTTATTTGTGATTAGATTAGTAGACTAAATAGTAATAGATTGACTTTTGGATAAATCTTGTTTATTTAATTTAGTTAATTTTATTAATGTAGAGGATAGTTAAATCTTCTTATTTTTCTTATACTAAATATGAAATAGGCTCATGTTAAGGTTACTGTATTTCCCTCAATTTTGTCACAATGTATTGATAGACTGGTTTGAAGTTGCCTACTTTATAGGTACTTCATTCGATCATCCCTAGTCTCACGACTAGTAAATAATATACCACAACAAAACGGGTTGTAAAGCCATCATGGTTTTATTATCTTTTTATAACTTACTTAGTTATGTTAATTGAAGCTTATACTCGGGATTCTTGTTAGGATCAATTAATTACCTAGCCATTAACTTCCAAATTAATTAACTTGCCGAATAAACAAAATAGATCATCCTTTGATTTTGTTACCTTATGTGCCTCTATAGTCGTGATCCCTTTTCATGTCCAACAGAGACATAAGTACTTAGTAACAATTTCGTCGGTTTCACTACTTTGTCGAATTACCTACCCCCATTAATTAACATTTCTTAACTTTTATCCCCCAATTGGATATCTAGTACCAGAAGCCTCTCTAAGGATCTTAATGTAATATCAGAAACCCTAAGATCTTGTTCAATACTAGAAACTTGTCACCCAAATTTGGATCAATACCAGAAGCTTACACCGGATCATATTAAGGGTACCAAAAGTCATATGTACACCCAATCAACTCAAGTTAGAATAGATCAATTTAGTCAAATTATTAAGTTATTAAGTTAATTTGTTTTAAAGGAGCCAAATGATCATGTCACAAAAGATAATAAACCAAGAACTGGTAAAAGATAAATACACTTGATAAAATAAAATACTATATTAAATAAGTTTAACTAATCCAAGAGTTTGAGAAGATATAGAGATTACAACCATATGAAGTTCTTATTAACACTTTTACCTATTGCATCTACCAAACTTGCATGATGATCAAGCTCAAGCTCGAGTGTAAGTGTGTGTAAAGTGTTCCTTAACTCTCATTTATTACATTTATTTAGTGAAATAACTACTGATCCCTTATTATTGAAGTGAGAGATCAAAGATAGAATATTGGAATTCTTTATTTGAAGTAGCTTCGGTTGGCATGAAGGCCTTCCATAAAGATCAACCTCTCATCTTCCAAGCACGGACGCATGGGAAGAATCATAAGAGTGGCATAATTAGGCATCAACGCACTAAGATCCATGGATCATCCACACATTCAAGGGAGATATAGCCCTTAAAAGTGTTCATAGAGCTCTAGGCCAAGTCCCTAGACAAACACTTGGCACCTCTAGCACTGAAAGGCATGTTCTAAATGATTGGGGTCAACCTATATTTATAGTGATGCTTAAGGCAGGTGTGCACGGTCGTGTACCATAGTAGGCACGGGTGTGCATGCCTCTTTTGTCGTAGATTCTTCCAGAAACTCTCCTTTTTGCCGGGGTTCATGTACAAGCATGAGTGTGCCTATGCTATGCACAACCATGCATAGGACAGGTGTCCAGACAAGGCCCACAACTGGTGATAGTTGGCATACTTTGTCTTCTACATTGTCTTGTCTTTATTTGTCTTTTCTAGAAGAACGGTCGTACACTATGTTGCACAAGGGCGTGCATGGCGGTTTTGGCATACCCACAAAGTTTCTTCTTTTTCCAAAAGGTGGTCTTGAGGTGGCATGGTCGTGCATCAGAGTGTGCACGGGCGTGCATGACGCAAATTTGTATTTCCTTTCGTTTTTCATTGTTTTTCACCTCTTTTCAATTCCGGACCTTCAAATCCTACAAAATAAAAAAACGAAGGATTTATGTAGTGTTTCCTCATAATAAAGCCTCAAAAGTACTACTAAATTGGAATAAATATGCATATAATGTAGGAACTAGGTTCACATTTTATAAAATATAATTACAAAATATATAATAACGAGACTCTCGTTCTTCGTAGAAAATATCATAGTACAATACCGGTTGCAATAACTAAATAAAAAGAATATAAAATATAATTTTATATACCAATCTTGATTCAAGCCGCATCTCTGGTGGGTTCTTCACGCGCATTTGATAGTATCCTAGACTCGAGTATTCATCATCTTGAGTCTTGAAAAATACTCCTTGACTGCAACAAAGAGCACACTAAAACGTTGACGATTTTGGTTGAGGCACGTGTTCAACACGCTTCCCTTAAAACATATTTCGCGCCTCTACTAAAGACAACGCGTCTGTCTCCCAGGGTACAACAGCCGAAGCAGTCTGTACTGCCGGAGATGGCTCACGGGCCCAAGGTTACATCTGGTAATTGTAGTGTTTGAACTCATGTGGTGGAAAACAAGTAGAGAGTACTCATCTCTCTAGTTGGTCTTCAAGTGTTCATCCTTCTTCTAGTATTCTTCATGTATCAAGCAATACCATATTCTTGTTGTAACAAAAGAAAGCACATAGCCTACTATTTGTACAAGACTTAAGGATTAGTGAAAGGTTTCACTTAATTAGTCACTTAATTATTCACTTAATTAGAGACTTAAAAACTCTAATAAAACTAATTAAATGTCATTAAGAAGCTCTACTCAAGAGTTTCTCTTTTATTTACCACATGAAGATTCTAATTAATATTTATAATTTTATTAAATTATAAATATATTAAATATCCATTCACCAAATTTTCAACAATCCCCCACATGAATGGAGATCATTCAAACACTTAAAATTTCCAATGTAACCTCGACAGTTGAGTTTTGCATACGATAGGTAGGTGTTACTCTTTGAACCTTCGCTCATGAAATGCACTTAGCCCACTAGCTCTGAGTAGATCTCGATGTCTTTGAACTCGTCTGCCGTTTGTGTAGACGACAATACACTTCACACAAGACTCTCCCTAGTCGGGTCATCTCCTCATAGTCGTGTCCAATAATGGTCGTGAAACACTTTCCTGGTTCTGCGAGAGTTCTAGGAATTGTGCCCCCAATTCCATTCGAAGCGACCCCACTTCTCTCTAACATAGGTGCTTCTCCTTAGATCATTAAAAGCATTGTGGTTATCGTGATTTAGCGAAATCATTTACCACATATTATGCTTAGCCTCACTCTTTGTCACTGAATATCATAGGAATAGACTAGGACGTATTTAAACACCCTTTTATACTTTGGGGGGTATGTATAACCATATATACTAGCTTATGCATATTATTTATGCCCCCACAGTGACCACCTTTAGGCATATGAGTTAGTTGTCCTATTGAACTTAGATCTTGGGATCTCCAGTCAACTAAGTTAGGTGTCCTTCACATACCCTTTTTCCATGGGCTTCAGTCTCATTCCACAACTTGATCTCTAATAAACCCTCAGGTTGTTGGATCCATAACATTAACAAATAACTTTGCGTATTTGAGATCAGTTGTCATGATGTGTTCTTAACTCGTAAGTTAATTATGCCTATTGTCAACGTCTAAGACTATAACCTCAGTGGCCATCTGAATCTAGTTATAATATATGTCTTTGTAAGATACGCTTATCATTTAAGGCAAACACATCTCCGTTATACACTGCGACCTTTGTGTCCTCCACATAGTCGTCTGTTTGCAACGTTAAATTGGATTACAAAATCCTTATTGCCAAACTTTTATGATACAAATGCAAGACACCCCCACATTTAAGTGTTATAGGATACCATCCAGATGGGGTAATGAAAACCATTTCTACATACCGTTATAGGGTTGTTTCTAAATGGATCCTTCCCCATATTTCTTGCCATTTGATCAACATTTCCGTAACACCACTTATGGCGACATTTATACACATATGATTGAACAAGATCAACCTCATTGTATTAGTGAATTCAACTTATTGCATTAGCTTACATAAGCTTCCAAGCTGACCAAAGCAACACATGCCATTGTCATAAGTTTGTCACCAACTTAGAATAATTCTAATTTAACATCTAGAATAAGCTTAGACAATGAGTTCTCCTCATTAGCTTTTCGAACAAACTCTTCAAAAGTTACATGTCTTTTCCTTATAATGAATAAAAAATTCTCCCTTAATTTTGTCTGTACACAAATTCTTTTTGTGTTCATACACATTTGAATGTTTAGAGTTAATTAGTCTCCTTCAAGACCCATAATTAACCAAGTACTAGCATGCTTTAGACTACAATACTTTAGCATGTGAACAGAAGATGCATCATTCTGATTCTTCACAGCCATAAGGATATCATAATATCACTTTGCAACATTCATTCCTTGTTAAGTCAAAATAATGAGACCTAATCATAATCCTAAAACATCAATATTTAGGAAGGTCTCACAAATTTCATCATTCATTTAAGGAACATAACTTGTTTACCTTTGATCTCTAACAATCTACCATTGACTCATAAGTACTTAAACATAAGTCCTAATCCAAGTCACTTGGTGAACACATTCATCACCAACAAGATGAATGTTTCTCGTATACAATCACTATTATGTGTGAGATAGAGTCAACTAGATCGACACTCAACAACATGGCATTCATAATTTTGCCAAAAGTGATTTGCACACATCTATTGATATTCATTAAGAGATATGTATATTTAGGATGCTCTCCCAAATGAAGGTAAAATCTCCATATAGATCTAACAATAATCAAGTGGTAGACGCATCTACTTATAAATCTCGCAAGATTTATTAAAGGTATACAATAACATACAGTACTTTTACTTTCATATGTTAGAATTCACACTTGTGAATTTTTCAATGACTTCTAATGAAGTATGCGACATGAATGTCGTTAGTGTATTTCATCTCAATACACTCACTACGTTCTTTCATTGCTCATTCATGATGTGGTTATACATTTGATGTTTCGTCTTTGACTTTTAGTCAATGTAACAACTCTCAAGTTGTTTATGTCCAAGTATTTTCATGTACTATCCGTTTAAAACCATATTCTTTTAAACAATGTATAACCGACATTATAATTATTTTCCACAAAAATAATTTATACGTCACAACCATTAGTGAATTATTTCTTTGTAAAAAATTGAATGTGTTATCCGAAGATATTGAACACAAAACAATAAAATACATTGGAAACTAAATCATAAGTGCCAATCACTTTTGAAATTTAAACGGAAGCATAGACAATATGTAGACATCAAATAGCAAAGTGCTTTTATCTTCAACACTTTATAATCTGACCGAAATCTTCTCAACAATATTGTCCCATGGCATGTCTTGAGGTACTCCCTCAATAAGACTCCATGCACTTGTAAGTACAAGTTCCCCATTTCATCTTGAAACTTTAAACTTGGACAATTATGCTCAAAACAACACCAAGTTGTTACAAATACTACATTTAAGTAGTAAACTTGAACAATTAAATTTGTTCACAACAACACCAAGTTGTTTTTCACCAAATAACATCCACCAGGCTCTTACTTTGTTCACCATATGCTACTTCTAGTAAGAGTAGCGAACCATTTGAATTATTAATGTTATACAAAACTTTGTTTTAAAAATAATTCAAAGCAGTTTCTTAGTTTTGCAATATACAATATTAATAATATCAATTAGGGTTATGAAAACATAGATCAAACCCAAAATATCAAATGGTTTTTTATTGTTTAGTCTTACTACACATGTACTAAACATTTTCTAACACGCATGTTAGAAAAAAAAAATGTTATAACAAGCACATTATAGAATCGAACGTTTACATGAAACGTTTTCCAAAGATATAGTTCATAAAATAAACCATTTCTCATCATTTTTAATGCACACAGAGGCAATTAAATGTTTACATAAAACATTTCTGGTCATTATAAACAATCTCTAACCTCGTATTCGTGATACACATTTTCTAACACACGTGTTAGAAAATTTAAGTCATTTTATATATACAAAGCATGACCAAATTAAAGCATTACTGTCATCATTAAAACTCATCAAATGCCATCAATAAAACTCTACTCAAGAGTTTCACCATATGAAGAGTTAAGAGTCTCAATAATTATAGACTTAAACTCTAATAAAATTCATCAAATGTTATCATTAAAACTCTGCTCAAGAGTTTCACCATATGAAGAATTAAGAGTCTCAATAATTATAGACTTAAACTCTAATAAAATTCATCAAATGTCATCATTAAAACTCTACTCAAGAGTTTCACCATATGAAGAGTTAAGAGTCTCAATAATTATAGACTTAAACTCTAATAAAACTCATCAAATGTCATCATTAAAACTTTACTCGAGAGTTTCACCATACGAAGAGTTTAATTAGTAATTAAAATTTCACTCAAATGGATTTAGAAATCCCAAATTAAAGTTTGTGATAAATCCCACACAACTACACCATTACTTTATGGTGATTTAATTCTTGAAGCCAATCAAACATCAACTTCAATGTATGACCTTTTATTTCTAAATAATACAAAGCATTAAAATCAATGCTACAACAAATTACTTATATAAAATGTTTACATAAAACATTTCAAAGCATTTGTATTTTAACCATTTTTAACAATTATGTTAAAATGAAAGAAATTTTAACGCGCACGTTAAAAATATTAACATTTCCACAAAATGTCAATTCGACTTGCTAAAACACATATATGGTTCAAATAAATAAGTCATTTCTAATACACACGATAGAAACTAAACAATTAAAAAAAATTGCTTCCAAACTAACGTTTTTCATGAACGTTTCTAACACACATGTTAGAAGACAAATGATTACAAAAATCATTATAAGACTTATTTGTTCATATCAATCCATGGGTGGATGAAGAGTCTACTTTAAATTAGAGACATAAAACTCTAATCAAGTAACATAAAACTCTTATTTAAAGACATAAAAAAACTCTACTTAGGAGAGTTTAACGTTTACAAAAAACGTATGGTTTACACCAATAATTCCAGTCTAACAAACATGTTAGAGAATTTAACGTTTACAAAAAACGTATGGTTTACACTAATAAACCCGGTCTAACACAAAAGTTAGAAAAATTAACGATTCCTAAAGTCGTTTAAAAAACCAAACGGTTGAACCAAAACCATTCGTTTTGTACCACGGTATAGGATTTAAGATTGTATCTCAATATCAATAAATCCAAACACAACAAGTTGTACTGTATACATATTTCCCAAAAGAAAATATTTATAAGATCATAATCTTTAAAATATTTTTTTTATTATAAATCCTTTTGTGAACCCAAAATCCTTATAAATAAGGTTTTAAGATTGTAGCAACAATCTCATGAAATCTGTTTTAAGTTTGTAGGAACTAGGTTCACATTTTATAAAATATAATTACAAAATATATAATAACGAGACTCTTGTTCTTTGTAGAAAATATCATAGTACAATACCGGTTGCAATAACTAAATAAAAAGAATATAAAATATAATTTTATATACCAATCTTGATTCAAGCCGCATCTCTGGTGGGTCCTTCACGCGCATTTGATAGTATCCTAGACTCGAGTATTCATCATCTTGAGTCTTGAAAAATACTCCTTGACTGCAACAAAGAGCACACTAAAACGTTGACGATTTTGGTTGAGGCACGTGTTCAACACGCTTCCCTTAAAACAGATTTCGCGCCTCTACTAAAGACAACGCGTCTGTCTCCCAGGGTATAACAGCCGAAGCAGTCTGTACTGCCGGAGATGGCTCACGGGCCCAAGGTTACATCCGGTAATTGTAGTGTTTGAACTCATGTGGTGGAAAACAAGTAGAGAGTACTCATCTCTCTAGTTGGTCTTCAAGTGTTCATCCTCCTTCTAGTATTCTTCATGTATCAAGCAATACTATATTCTTGTTGTAATAAAAGAAAGCACATAGCCTACTATTTGTACAAGACTTAAGGATTAGTGAAAGGTTTCACTTAATTAGTCACTTAATTATTCACTTAATTAGAGACTTAAAAACTCTAATAAAACTAATTAAATGTCATTAAGAATCTCTACTCAAGAGTTTCTCTTTTATTTACCACATGAAGATTCTAATTAATATTTAAAATTTTATTAAATTATAAATATATTAAATATCCATTCACCAAATTTCCAACATATAAAACATGTATAGTTGATGGCATGTCAATGCCTACATTGATGACGGCTTTCTCAAGTTAAGATTCTTTCCATATCTAATATGTGAAGAGAATATATTGATGCCAAATTGCCAATCTTTATATTTAATTCGAAATTCAAAACACTGAAGATGGAGCAAGTGAAGTGTCATTACCATATGTGATATGTGAAGGGGAGGAACTGGTTGACAACCGACAACCTTCTCTGGCACGGAGAAAATAAGATTGAGTTCGATATTTAGTACAATGATAAAGGAGCAAGTGAAGCTCCATCTATATGTGTGATACGTGAAGGAATGGAATATCATGTTGAATGAAAACTAGAACATTGCTGAAGGGAGTATGTCAGAACTTGAGAAACAAAGATTTTTATTATGAAAGTTCAGAATCAAATACAACGGCTGAATGATTCAGTCATCACAGATTAACATCAAACAAAAGAGTGAAGGATCTCCAACTGGATGATCAGTACAATCAATAGACAAAACCTAAGCTCACGAATGTACGTGTGAGACTCAAGGAAATAACCAGAGAGCAGCGAATGACAAGGGAAATGAGATGCTCGGATGGATCTCCACCAAGGGACCAAACCCCCTTTTTATCTTGCTAACCCTAAGCGATAACACCGGAGCCCAGCTGGCAACAGAAGGATGCAACGGTTATAAGCCCAAGACACAGCCCAAGACACCAAGCAAACATTGAAGGAGCAGCCCATCCTTAATAGCCCAACCTCACAAAGCAAATAAACAAGAGGTTAAAAGGAAACAAATAAGAAACATAATATGCACATTTATACTGGATAGTTATAGGTATTTTAACACCCCCCCCCCTCAGTTTAAATGTGCAAAGGGATTGAACATACCCAGAGACTTACACATATCAGAATGAATTTTTGGAAGCAAGCCTTTAGTGAATATATCAGCAAGTTGGTGCTCAGTCTTGATCCCTGTTGTTTTGATCAATCCGGATGCAATTTTCTCTCTTAAGAAAAATAAATCAACTTCAAAATGCTTAGTCCGGTCATGATAGACAGGATTAGCGGCAATGGACAGTGCTGCAGTGTTGTCACATTTCAGATCAACCGGAATATGCACAGCAACATTGAGTTCTCTTAACAGATTCAGAAGCCACAATATTTCACACGTGGCACTGCACATAGACCTGTATTCGGCCTCAGCAGAGGACCGAGAAACAACACTTTGTTTCTTACTTTTCCAAGAAACCAAAGAACCCCCAAGAAAAATGCAAAACCCTGTGACAGATCTTCGGCTGTCCACACATTTAGCCCAGTCTGAGTCTGCAAAAGTAGTTAACTGGAAGGTGGTGCCTTTGGTAAAAAGGATTCCAGCGCCAGGAGCATTTTTGAGATATCTTAAAACTTTGAAAGCAATTTGGGTGTGAGCCTCAGTGGGCTTATGCATGAACTGAGATAGGTAATGAACAGAGTAGGCAATATCAGGTCTGGTGTGAGATAGGTAAATGAGTTTTCCAACAAGTTTTTGATACTGAGTAGTATCCACTGGTTTAGAGTTGTTTAGAGTCAGATTGGTCAAAACATGGTTTTGATCAATGGGACAGGTAGTTGGCTTACTGCCACTCATCCCATATTCATTCAACAGGTCCATGCAATATTTTCTTTGAGAAAGACAAATACCATTGTTTAATTTTATTACTTCTATTCCAAGAAAGTACTTGAGTAAGCCGAGATCTTTGATCTGGAACTCATTTTTTAAAAGATTTTTTATTTTATTAATCTCATGTTCACAATTACCGGTTAACACAATATCATCAACATAAACCGGGAGAATAGCAAAGATAGATTTATCGGACTTGATAAACATGGAATGATCGCACTTGGATTGAACAAACCCAATTTTAACTAAGGTTTGGACAAGTCGTTCATTCCACATACGAGGGGCCTGTTTTAACCCATACAAAGATTTGTTCAACTTACACACTTTATCCTGCTGATTTACATTTAAACCATCTGGAAGGGTCAGGTAAACATTTTCCCTAAGATTTCCATATAGGAAGGCATTGTTAACGTCAAGTTGGTATAGGGGCCAGTTGTTTTGAACTGATAGACCAATAACACATCGAACAGTAACCATCTTAACGACAGGGGAGAATGTCTCCTCAAAGTCAATCCCTTCACGTTGATTAAACCCTTTAGCTACAAGCCTAGCCTTAAATCTATCTATTTCGCCTGTTGATTTGTATTTTACCTTAAACACCCACTTACAACCAATAGGTTTAGTGCCACTAGGGGAGTCCACAACATCCCAGGTATTGTTCTTATAAAGGGCTGACAGTTCATCATTCATAGCATCAACCCACCTCTTATCTTTAAGGGCTTCTTTATAAGTTTGAGGTTCAACAATTTTATTTATATTGGCAGCAAAACACACATTTTCAGTAGGCAGATTAGAGTAATTAACAACTTTATCATAGCTATATTTGGCATTCCCTACAATAAAATCATCAAATCTTCTAGGGGCCGAGGCGGACCTAGTGGATCTTCTAATGTTTTGAGTACCCTCAGGAAGGTTTGACTCATCTTGAACACTACTTGACTCAGCCCTCACAGGCTCAGTTGGAACCTCTACAGACTCATTAAGCTCAGTCACATCATGAATGTCTGATGTATGTTGAGTGTCACTATCAATAGTTGACTCAACTGTATCACTGTGTTGCTGAGTCGTAGTAGTTGAGTCAGTATTGCCCTTCTCTTCATCATGGGGATTTGTATCACTTGAAGAATCAAAGTTGTCAAAGAAATTTAGTTGATTTAACAAGTTTACATTAATTTCACCATTAGTGTTATTTTTAAAAGGAAAAACAGTTTCATGAAAACTGACATCTCTGGAAAAAATAAACTTTCTTTGGTCCAAGCTCCAGACCTTATATCCTTTTTTAAAGTTGGAGTATCCCATAAAAACACATTTTTCAGCACGTTCTTCAAGTTTATCAGAGATGTCTAAAGTAGTGAAGTAACACAGACAACCAAACACTTTCAAGTGATCAAGAGAAGGTTTAAAACCAAAAAGCATTTCATAAGGAGAACAACCATGTAGCACAGAGGAAGGAAGCCTGTTGATTAAGTATGAAGCAGTAAGCACACATTCAGACCAGTATTTAAGAGGGACCTTCGACTGAAATAATAAAGCTCTTGCAACATTTAACAAGTGTCTGTGTTTTCTTTCAACAATCCCGTTTTGTTGTGGGGTGTAGGTGCAAGAGGTTTGATGAATTATCCCTTTAGATTTAACAAAAGAAGACATTTGAGAGTTAATGAATTCAGATCCATTATCACTCCGAAAGACCTTGATGTCAACCTCAAATTGGGTTTTAATCAAGTTGTAAAAACTTTGTAGGTTTCAAAAACTTCGGATTTCGATTTCATTAGATATACCCACACCGCTCTAGTGAAGTCATCAACAACAGTGAGAAAATATTTATAACCGTCTATGTTGGTGACCTTGTAGGGGCCCCAAACATCTAAGTGCACCAGATCCCCTATTTTTGTTGACTTGTGATTACTTAGAGGAAATGGTGCCCTATGTTGTTTGGCCCTGTGACAAATGTCACAAGGATTGGCATCATTTGATTCAGTTTTAATTTGTAAGATTTTTAGCACTTGTTCAGCTGGGTGACCCAGCCTTGAGTGCCAGAGCTTTATGCTTTCAGTTTTACTTAAGCAGGAAAAGTTAGTGCCAAGGGGATTACCACAAAAGTACAAGCCCTCAGCTTGTCTACCAGTCACCAGGGTTTTCTTGGTGAAGGAATCCTGGATGTAACAAGTATTCTCATCAAATATAACTCTAAGCTTGTTATCTTTAGCAAGTTTATGCACAGAGATGAGGTTCACATAATATTCAGGCACAACAAAGACATCCTTTAGGATCACAGACTCAGACAGTTTAAAACAACCAATTTTAGTAACCTTAGCATCCGTTCCATTAGGGTGTTTAATGGTTATATTATATTCAGTGACATCTACCAGGTTGAACATGTTTTTACTGGACATAACCATGTGCTGATTTGCCCCGGAGTCTATGATCCAGTTCAGACTCTGGCTAGAGGAGTTCACAGAGTTAAAACAGACAAGATGTTTGAAGTTAGAGAAGGAATTAAAGCATTTACCTCCCACATTGGATTTACTAGGGTCTTCAGTTTTATTTTCATTCAGCAGCCCCAGCAACTTGGAAAATTGATCAGCAGACAAAGTGTTTAAGGGGCTACTACCTTTATCACTCACAGAATTATTCACAGAAGGGCTATTCCCGTTACTCACAAAATTATTAGACTTAGACCACTGACTGTTTGGTTTTTGTCTATAGTTGGAAGGATAGCCATGAAGTTCAAAACATTTATCAATAGTGTGCCCAACCTTATTGCAATGAGTACATTTAAGATTAGGGTTGGGACCTTTGTTAAATTTTTTCTTGTCATTAAAATTGTTTGACTTAGCAGCAAAACCAACATTAGGAGTTTTAGACCCACTATTTGATCCTCTATGGGACTCTTCTCTAGAGATAATAGAGAAGGCAGTTTTAATGGTAGGTAGAGGATCCCTAGTCAAGAGATTAGTTCTAACAGGTTGGTAAATGTCATCAAGACCCATTAGAAACTGCATAAGTTTGATTAACTGATTAAACTCATTGAACTTGGATGAAGCATTGCAAGTACAAGAAGGCAACTGAAGCATAGCATCAAATTGTTTCCACATAGTGTTAATTTTGTGATAGTACTCAGAGACACTAGAACCATTTTGACTCACAGAATTGATTTTTTGATATAAGCTAAACACAACAGACCCATCAACTTTATCATATGTGTCTTTTAAATCATCCCATACTTCTGAGGCAAGTTTAGAGTAGACTTGTCCAACATATAATTCATCAGAGACAGAGTTCAAAATCCAGGTGAGAACAATAGAGTTGCATCTATCCCACTGACTAGCAAGCACATCATTGTCTTTAGATTTAACACAAGTTCCATCAATGAACCCCAGTTTGTTTTTAGCCATTAGGGCAAGTTTCATAGCATTAGACCACACCACATAGTTTTCAGTTCCTTTAAGCTTAATACTGACAATTGTGAGACCACTAGAGTCACTAGCATGAAGATATAATGGGTCACTAGCATCCAACTTGCTAATCAAGGTCACAGCAGTCTCAGTTTTATCAGTCATAATGATAAAAGAAAAAAAAAAACACAGAACAGAAAGTGAATGAATAACCGGACAGCAGATATCAAACAAACAAACCACAAAACAGTCAACACAATCAAGGTAATTAACAATCAGATAAATAGCCCAAAATAACCAAAGCAATCAAGGTAACAAACACCGGCGAAGCCTGGACAGAGGTCCGATCAGAGGTTCATCACTCAAGGTGCCTCCGCAGACAATGACCAGGGAGCCACGACTTGACAGACCAAACACAATGCAACAGAGTGAGCCCTCTCTGTGTCCCAATAATCAAACCGGTAAAGCCTAACCGGTATCAAGGATGCCTAGACGCAAGACACAATGATGCAACAAAAAAAAAAATAAAGGAAGGAACAATCTCACAGTGGGTGCAAGCAACTTCAGCGGACCAAGGCTTGTAACCTTCACTTAGGGTTACAAGCGTTTGATCAGAAAGCCAAAACGGATCCTGTTAGTTTGCCCAATAAGGGACTAACGAGGGTCTTCTTCAAGAACCAGAGCAGAACCCCAATAATTAGGTTTTCAATTCCACACGAGCAGCACCAATGAACAGAACCAGGACCAAGCCCAAACCCTAGAAATTAGGATTTTGATCACAGCAGCAAGAGGAGAAGGGTAACACCGTGAGTCAAGGCCGGCAGACTCAAAGACTACCAAGACCTCAAGAATCGGAAGGCCTAGGTTGATTTACAGAGATCAACCTTCACGAGAAGCAACGGAAGAGCACCAGAGCACCGATTTAACCTCGGGGCTCTGATACCATGTCAGAACTTGAGAAACAAAGATTTTTATTATGAAAGTTCAGAATCAAATACAACGGCTGAATGATTCAGTCATCACAGATTAACATCAAACAAAAGAGTAAAGGATCTCCAACTGGATGATCAGTACAATCAATAGACAAAACCTAAGCTCACGAATGTACGTGTGAGACTCAAGGAAATAACCAGAGAGCAGCGAATGACAAGGGAAATGAGATGCTCGGATGGATCTCCACCAAGGGACCAAACCCCCTTTTTATCTTGCTAACCCTAAGCGATAACACCGGAGCCCAGCTGGCAACAGAAGGATGCAACGGTTATAAGCCCAAGACACCAAGCAAACATTGAAGGAGCAGCCCATCCTTAATAGCCCAACCTCACAAAGCAAATAAACAAGAGGTTAAAAGGAAACAAATAAGAAACATAATATGCACATTTATACTGGATAGTTATAGGTATTTTAACAGAGTATCAAAGAGTTCCTGAGGCAAATGATGAAGGATATCTAGATGAGTAATCCTTAATTATTTGCTTCCTATGTGGGAACAGAACTGTCACTAAAGAATGAAGGTGTGCCACTTGAATATAGATCTTTTCCTCTAAAACTGAAGCTAAGAAAAATGAAGATGGAGAATAAGTCGATACCACAAGGTTTAGACGGGGTGTGTGAAGCTTGAGGTTGACAATAATGGTGAAAATAAAAGTCAAATTGACCGAGTACAAAGAAGAACCAATGAAGCTCAAATGAAGCATACAATCTAAGTCAACTTTAGTAAATGTTTCCTTCTGGTATTACCTTCTCCCGACTAAGTTGTTCGTCCTTCTATTTTTCCTATCAATGTTGCTTTCTTTGAATACGTCAATACACACAATCCAAGAGCCAACAGACCAGTGGCGTATCCAGGAATTTTTCCTGGGGGGTTCCTTTTGGTATTTTCTCACTAATTTTTTCGAAATCGATCAAGTTTCCACTAACTTTTTCCATTTTTTTCCAAACCGAGGGGGTTCCTGGGAACCCAGGAACCCCCCCTGGATCCGCCCCTGCAACAGACAACGTAGCAACCAGTTCTGATTTATATAAGATTTAAGTTGTAAACTACAATATTTTGCGCTTTTAATATTGCGTGACAAAATGATTATGTGTTTTAACATTAAAGATGGTAAATTTCTTGAATAATTAAGTTTGATATCAAGCAAGAATATGTAAGAAGTATTTTCATATTGAGGGTCTATATTTTAAGCATCAATAACAAGCCAAGCATTTGAAGAGTTAAACTATAAATATAAAAAAAATTAGTTCTCACGTGAACTATTGTTTCAAGTGCTTGATTTATGCTAGCGGTATTACTACTCGCAGCAGTTCGGTAGCAGTAGCAATAGTAGCAGTGGTAGTGGTAGTGGTAGTAGTAGTAGTAAGTGTAGCGGTGGTAGCAGTAGAAGTAGTGTAATAGTAGTGGTAGCAGTAGTAGCATTGGTAGTAACGATGTAAGCGCGAACGAATCGTATAATACAATACACTTCACTCTCAATTCATCAATCGTGCAAAGATGGGAGTGTGTGGGTCTATTAAACAAACAAAACAAGCTAGATAGATGTAGAACATATATATTTCATTAACATTATCATCGCATACATACCGAAAGAGTTTACATCAATCGTTTAAGCACCATGCCAACCCTAGGTAAGCTCTCCTAGGGTTGGAGAGTCACATCTCTAACTCTGTCAACTTTGTACAAATGAACTAAACAAATCCTATTTATATTTACATGTAAGTCTAAGTAAGTTCCTAGGTGCCTCTAATCACGTACACGGTTAGTATCGCTTATACTTATACTTATCAGTATTGCTTATCACTTGTAGAATTTCAAAATGACAATCACAAATCTGCACCAACGGACTCCCCTTTAATTGTTGCTCTCAATTCTTTGAACATTATCAATTATAGTACTTGTATCAACAAGTGATATCAATAGCAACAACAATAGAGTAGTAGGAGGCTAGTAGTAGCAGGAACAACATGAGTAGTGGTTATAACAATAAGAGTAGTGGTAGCAGTGGCAACCATAGTAACAGATTAGTAGCCACAGCGGGGACAACCTAGCAATAGTAAAATTTGTATATAAATAAAGAATCCGTAAGCATACAAGTCCACAAACTCCTCTAAAAGTGTTTGGTTGAGGGTATGTGTGTTCAAGCATCTATAACGGTTCAGATGGTGAATCTAACATTTTCAAACATTCATAAGAAGTGTTCATAAAGGAATTAGATAGATCTAGAAAGTCAATTAGTTCACATGTGAACCAAATATTTAATCATCTCGAGAGAAATTAAAATGAACCAAATATTTAATCATCTAGAGAGAAATTTAAAAAAAAAATAACAAAATATAACGTGGTATTTCTAAGATTTGATTTATTTATAAAGGAATATATTTTGTTAAGTTGAGGTTTCTTTCGAAGTAATTGGCTACATACATAAATCTATTGTAATTGTAATTATATTAAAATCTGGTTTTAGTTATAGTCGTTAAATTAAACTAATTGTTTCTCAAGATTAGTTCCTTATTCCTTGATAAACCTCCCATATGCTTACAAATTCCTCTTTCAGAGATTATTGAAGGTACTCAATCAAATAAATTCTACAAATGGAAAACATGGATGTGGAGCGCGGAGATATAAAATTTATCGTTAATAAAACCGTCCAAAGTCTTCTTAATTGTGTTAGAGAAAATCAGAATGTCGCCAACAAATTTCCACCATATATACACAGAGCTCCTAGTACTCTCCGAAATCTCAGCCCAAATTCTTTCAATCCACGGGTGGTCTCTATTGGACCACTGCATAGAAAAGATGAAAATTTGCAACGATTTGAAGTGCGGAAAGCTGCTTTTGTTCAAGGTCTATTATCTCGTTCAGGAGCTTCATCAACACAAGCGCTAACAGCATGTGTGCAGAATGTGGCTTCTATAATAGAAAAAATCAAGAGAAGTTATGCTGACATGAGGTCTTATGAATATGATGACACCGAACTCACAAAAATGATGGTCATGGATGCTTGCTTCATTCTTGAATTTATTCATGAGATTTCAGTAGGTTCCAACTTACCGTTGCAGGACCAGTACATACCTTATGACCTGGTGCTACTCGAGAACCAAATCCCTTTTTTTGTTCTTAAAAGCATATATGAGTGCACCATAGAAAAAACTGAAGAACATCTATCTATTACGGAATTTATACTTCCACTTGTGAAACAAATCAAACTCTTCGAAGGAAGAAAAAAAGTAGGCCGTCATAATCACTCAAATACCAATCATGATCATATTCTTGGCTATTTGCATCACTGTTACCGGCCTAGAAAAGACATCACGTCAGGTTTTCCAAGTTCAACAATTCACTCGGCTGTAGAACTTGACAGGGCAGGAGTAAACTTTAAGCCTAACGACAATCCAAATTGGCCATTGAGCATGGAAGTGAAAAGGAACCGTTCAAGATTTTTCTGTTTTTTGTTTAAGCCTACTCTCACTATGCCGAAGTTGCGTATCGATGATTTCACTGAGTTGGTCTTTAGGAATCTCATTGCATATGAACAGTCATATGTAGCTGATCCTTATGTCATATCGTATGCCAGAGCAATGAATATGCTAATTGATACTGATGAGGACGTTGCCAAGTTGGTGAGAGCAAAAGTTATCGTCAATCATATAGGTTCAAATGAAGAGGCTGCAAATATGATAAACAGGATATGCAAAGACGTTGTCCCGGAACATTTCTATTACACTAAAGAGTGGGAAAAACTTGATACACATTTCAAGGATTACTGGCCCAAAAAGATTGTGAAGTTAAAGCGTACTTATTTCCATAGTCCATGGAGTATCATTGCTCTATTTGCTGGAATCGTCCTTTTTATTCTTGCTTTGCTACAGACCATCTTTACCATTAAGTCTTCCTAAAGCAAATAACAAAGACTCATTCTTACACATGTTCTATGAGATTATTAGTTCACTGTTATGCATAATTAGTTGTGTCACATAATAATCAGTTGTTATCTTTATGCATCAGTTTGTGTTTAAAGGTTTTATACTTATATGATATGGCCAGGGCCAGCCCAACGTTGTTGGAGGTCCTAAGCAAACTACAAAGGTGGGGGCTCTTTGAATTGGTATAAAGAAAACATCAGTTCCGCATTCTGTCTTCCAAGTCTCAATCGCAAGCACAATATCAAAATTCAAAGATTCACGGTATCAATTAGAAATTTAGAGCAAACAATGATCTAGTAAATCACAATATATAGAGATGACTGTAAAAAAATAGTAGTTAACCAACATGAATTATCCACCTACACCACTAAATTCCCCTAATTTCGCCTCTAATTTCTCCCCATTCAGCGACGCCGTTGAGCGGAATGAGCATGTGCAATGTTACAGTTGGCGAGAATGACGATGGCGACCTAAATTAAATACGAATTGCATATTGCTTGGAGTTGGAATTGGGTCTCTTTTATTTTAAAATTGGTTTTCAGTTGAGCCTTACAATAAATAAGTTTTTAATTTGTTCATTTGGGCCTAATACAATAATACACACACATATGCTATATAAATATTTTAAAAAAAAAACTAAAGACCCTATTTTTGAAGGCCTAGGTAGTTTCCTAGATTTTAAAGCCTCTAGGTCTGGATCTGGATATGATGAGCATGACTCATGTATGGAATAAAAACTAAGAATGTATTATATGATCTAAGGCTGCAGTATTTATTTTTTATTCAACTTTACTATAAATATATATTTCATCATGCCATGTGAAACTCATCTTCAAAGTTCAAACAGGAAAAAAATCAATAAAAGTGAAGGGGGCTATAACTAGTGGTGAACTCAGGATTTTTTACCATTGGGGTCCACTTTTTCGGTATTCATATTTTTCACAACCATACATTAGTATTTTCGGGTTGGTCGTCATTCGGGTCGGGGCGGGCGGGCGAGGCGAGGAACATAACAAAATACAATATCATAACAGTATATAATCATTACTCATTAGAAAACACACAATAAAAATAAAAATGAAAATAAAACGTACAAATTTTTAAAGTTATTCTCTACAAGTTTTGTCACACCCCCAAAATCCACCATGCGGAGTATCACCGCTTGGAGGCGTGACATGACCAGGATCGAGCCACCAATCATATCGAACAACACAATTAAGTAAATAAAACCAACCACAATACGATTGGTGACCAAAAGAAAGTAAACCGACTTTAAGTTAACCAAGTTCAGATTTAAACAGCGGAAGCATAAAACGTGAAACCAAAACATAAGTTCCATAGTTCATAAGTTTAAAGTTCAAAACATAAGTTTAAAAGATTCATATGGATTAAATATTAAGCACGGGACACAACAATCCATATCCCACAACAACCTTCTCCTCGTACAAGCTCCAAAAGCATCTAGCGACCTGTAAGGCATGTAACAACGAGTCAACAACAAAGTTGAGTGAGTTCACGTTTGGTTGTTTAGTTTTAAGTTGTTTCTGAAAAACGTGGTTTGACTTTCGTTGGCTTATTTGCCGTGGGGGTTAACCCGTAGTTGAAAGTATGTTTAACCAGTACCTTTTTCATGACCCAAACCATATCCATAATCAGTGGGGGTTTCCCCATGTGAACTACTAGACCGTACCATATCGACTACTAACGCAAATAAGTTGTGCCCTACATCAGTGTCTATCATCACTGACAGTTTGCCATAGTCCATTAGTACACGCCCGTCCGACTGGCACGGTGTGAGGTTTGTTAAACCTAATAGCGCTATTAACTAATGACCCGCTCGCCATTGGCCTCGGCGATTAAGTCGATATAAATTGAGGGACTTCATGATAGAGTTTTGTCTAGTAAGTTTTAAGGTTGTTGTCCTACCCAAGGAGGACGAACATACGTATTCTACCCAAGGAGAATACGCAGGATTAATATTGGCATCCTACCTATGGAGGATGGCCGTACATATCCTACCCAAGGAGGATATGTTGATTCCGTTTTAAATTCTTTAACCCATTCCCAACCACCGGGAATCCCATGCCTTAGAAAGTGTGTGAACTCACCTTGGTTTGCTCGGTTAGATTCTCAAATATAGCTAACAGTCAAGGTTGGTCAATCACGTCCTAATATGATTACCAGTTAGTCATTTAGTGGTTTCAAATAGAGCACAAATTTCCTACACGTATCTACTACATAACATGCATTCACTTTAATAGTTCACGCTCATATAAACATTCCACCTATAGCTACTCAAGAACAAGCATACGATATTGCACATATTACTTTTATTGACATATAACATGTTAGATCATCCTCAGATAACATACTCGACATTTAGACACGCAAATTACTACTTATGTCGTTTCAGCTTTAATATTCAAAACCGGGCTGTTTTCGGGCATTTTAATAAAATAGTTAACTTATTCCAAAAATTCCCAAATTTTTAAAAAATGTCTTAAACGATCGAAATATTATTGTGTAAAAATATCGGGATCCAATTCATCACCAATATTTTATAAAAAAATCATTTTCTGGACTGAAATCAGATTTATCTTTTTCTGACTGCAGTCCACGGAATAATTTATTTAAAATTCATCGAGAGTCCGATTTACGAAATTCCAGTGAGAGAATTACAAATACATCGGTGGTCATCTACAGTACAAATTTCATTATCTAACTCTACACAGAATTCAAGTTATGACGGAAAACAGAACGCATATTTTCAGCAGAAAAAATGCAGCTCTAGCTACTGTTACAAAACGACACTTTAAAAATAGTAAACGAAGTCCAAAAATTATGATTCCAGTTCCATTAGAACCGTATTTCATAATACATAAATCTAGACTTTAGAAAATACATTTTTCGTTTTATTAAGGTCCTGTTACAGCCAACTGAAGTTGGCTGTAATCACCAATCAGATTTCTGTTTTCAGTTTCTAACATTCTAAAGCGCGCTTGATTGATTCCGTTAACATGTTTATCGATAAACAACGATACTTACAGCAGATTATAAGTCCTTCATATCAGCACATAATCATCATACACCAAACAACATCATTCTAACATCATTTCTTCATGTATCATCTTGTTTAAGCTTATGTTCAAGTTTTAAGTGTAAGATCTTAGGGTGTTCATATGTTTTCTTCATAATACATCTATTAACCACCTTCATAGGATGTAAAATGAGTAGATCTAAGAGACTTACCACTAGCTCAAAGCTAGGAGAGTTCAAGTGAAGAAATGTGGTGGATAAAAGGAGATGAGAGTGGTCCTTCAACTTCCGAACGCACCGAGCTTCGTTGTATGCCTTCTAACACCTATGGATGCTTGTGGAATGAATGGAAAATGAGTTGAAGGTAGTGATATGGTGATGGTGGTTGGCTGCCGAAACAAAGGAAAAAGGAGGAGAGAAGTTTGCAAGTGTTGGAGGTTTGTGAATGAGAGGATCATGATCATTAGGTTACTTATATAAACCAAGTTCATCTTTAACCACCATACAATATGTTCCTTAATCCACTAGCAATCAAATAAAATATTGTAAAGAATTGTGGGGGGTGTCCCCACTTTCTTCAACCGGTTTGGAGGGGGTATGGGGTTGGGTTGTAATGGTTTAGTTACAAACTAGTTAGGATTAAAGTGTTTAGTTAGTGTGTTAAGGTGTGTTGTTATTTATAAAGTGTGTTAGGGTGTTCGGGGACCCTAACTAGCTCAGAAAAGTAAAAACAATGTGTATGTCAATATTTTTATGTTCCGGGTAAAGTCCGGTTGTTCGGTTGGGTGTTGTTCCGTTAGAGTGCGTAATTAATCCGGAAGGTGTTCTATATATATATATATTTTTGTAACACTTTTAATTCTCAACACTTAGGAAAGCACACAGGACTATTTAGTAACTTTTCTGTACACTACTAGTATGTTAACAAGCACACGTAAGTATAACACAGTAATCAGAAAGCCGTTAAGTAATTCCACACAGTCGTCAAGCACTTTAATTATCATTAATAAATTGTACGGAATAGATGGAATTATGAGGGTTGTCACAAGTTTCATCTTTTAAAAATTTCCACTTACAAATTTTAAAGTAATTCTCTACGAGTTTCATCTTTTAAAAACATCTAATTACATTTTCGACTAGAATGTTGGGAAGAATATCTCTTTTGATATAACAAAGCCAAGAATCATTCATATGATTTTTACATCTGTTTTCTACATGCAAATTCATAGTAAAGAAAAACTAAAACAACAAAAAGAATAAAATAACAAAATTCAAGTTATAAAACTAAAAAAAATAGGTTTACCTCTGGTGGAAGCTGGATTATTGGATAGCGAGAGGTCCTATTGAATGTTTATTTTTTTTTAAAACCCGAACTCGGGTCCTACTTGTTAACATATAAGGTAAAATACCACTCCACCAGCTTTCACCTTCTTGTTATGGTGTCCATCTTATTATTTTATGAGGTCCTTCGGAGAATTAATATACGGGTTCTATTACAAATTTTAAAAACATTGGGGTCTGGAGACCCCGACCCACTCTATGTGGGTCCACCCTGGCTATAACTAGAAAAAAACAACCAAGAGCATCACAAGAGCGAGTGCAACTATCACACCTTACCTATGGGCTAACATGTCTCTACGTATAAAACCAACCAAGAACCTCATTCACACATATCTTTTTATATAATAAAAAGAGAATTAAGGCTAATGTCATATGGCCAAACTCACCAAATCTAAGGCCGGAATTTCAAAATGTTGACGTCAATTCTTAAATCCATGATGTCATCTTTTTTTTTTTTGAATTTTAAACAAAAAATATAACAAAATAAAATAAAAAATGTAATTACTATTTTTTAACAATAGCCGTCCTTAATTAATGTCCTTGCAGCTTATTAATTGGGCCAAACCTTCTCCTCCAATAAAACTCTGATTTCTTTGCACGCCATCTTCCTCTGGAAATCCAAACGGTTATGGAGAAATGCATCATGTATCCACTCTTCTTTAAATACTTCATCATCTTCAGATTTCATCATCGTCTGTGTTCTTTTACCTCTTTCGTATTCTTAAAATCTCAACTATTACTGTACTTGCATCCAAGTAACAATGGATAATGATGCAATTAGTTATATTGGGCAAATCTCTACTAAGATAGATACATGGAAGTTGAAGGTGTGAGTATTATGTTTGTGGAAGCAAGCCTATCATATTGACATGATTTTGATGGACGGGAAGGTATTTTGGTTAATACAAGTTCTTATCTTTATATTTTGTATGTTTTTTTATGCTGCATAATAGATCTATTTTATTTAGGGTGATAAGATTCAGGCCACTGTAAAGAAGGTGTTGATGTCTGTGTTTGAAAACCAGCTTGAGGAAGGTAGTGCAGTCGTTCTTAGCAAGTTTGGTGTTGGTGAGATGAATGACAAGTTTCCTGTCATCAAGCATTCGTATAAGCTCATCTTATACTGTCAAACAAATGTCAAAAGCTGTGAAGATTTCGACAGACCTTTATATGGTTTTCAATTGATTGATTTTCATCATATAATAAATCACGATGTTGTCGTTGAATCAACACTTGGTTAGTATTTTTTTTTTTTTTTTTGTTATTTGCATTAAAGGTAACTAATTAGACTTGGTCATTATTATGTTATAATGTTAATTTTGTTTATGTTTTTTCTTTTTTAGATGTAATGGGTTATGTAGTATCTACTACCGACATGGAAGTGTTTAATCGTTCTAGAAAGGAAAGCAAGAGGATAAGTTTTGAGATTGTTAAATTGAGGTATCAAAATCTGCCCATGATATTGAGATTCCAGAAACCGGTGAGTTTGATGGAGCTTCGGTCCCGAAACGATGTGTTCGGTTCGTTTATTCTTACTAAGAAAGGAGTAGAAGATAGATACGACACCGAGCAGTCACTTTTAATCTGGTCTCTATTGATAATCCACCGTTACAAAACCGTGTGACCAGTTGGACAGCATGTCCCCTCTGGGATCCAAAAGCTTGTCCAACCAAGACCCCAAGCCTCATATATATAGGCAGCTTGACTTCATACGAAGCTAACATGCTCACTTCGTACGAAGCTGATCTTGATTTACTATCTCTACAAACGAACCCACATATGCGTGCCTTCGTACGAAGGGACTCCCTTCGTACAAAGGTGTTGTGACATTCACAAAACCTTGGTTCGTACTCGTTTTCACTCTAATCTATACAATATTCAACACACGCTCTATCTATCTATTCGCACAGTGGTAGACGTACGAAATATGCACCAATAGATTCCCCCTCGGCTGTCACTGTCGAATCGTCTTTCTGCAACTTCGTAGAGCCGTGTTTGAATATTCTGCAACTTCAATCAAGCAATTGTAGTCTGACAAAATAGATTCCCCATTGATTGATGATTCGGGTTTGCTTCTTGACAGTATATTCCCCCTGAAATAAAACTTCAGGTCTTTGTAGTCTTTGTTAGCACGGTTTCCGACCTCCTCCGATTTGCTAAACTAAAATTTTCAAGAACAATCACCAGCTTGAAACTTAATCAATGAAGTAATCTCTGTTTCAACTTTAACCACACCCTCTTTCAGTTTTTGAGTAGTTGACAGTTAGCCACCGCGATCGCGCATTCCGTCTGCTTGATCTAAGAATGTACAAAAACTCAACCGGCAATTGACAAAAACTTCAAATACCCCACTGGTTAAACTTCAAATCAATGATCCCCCTGAAGATCTGAAATCCCGTTTACCGTGATCAATGTTATGCACCTTGAAACCCTTTTTTCAAGAATGATAGACCCGTATAAATAGTAATATCCATAATCAGCAAATCTTCATCGGAAAACAAATCATCTGGTAATGTATTCTGATCTCTGAAGCATTCATCCACAATCAGATTCATCTCCTCGAATAATCTAGATCTCAGAAGCTATTATCCACAATCCCTCTCAGATCTCCAAAGCATTCGTCCACGATCAGATATTCATTTCCTCGGATCATCTTGATCTCGGAAGCTTTCACCCACGATCAGATTCACATAACCCGGACAATCTGAAGTCGAAACAACCCGAATACTGTTGCAGTGTCACGAATTTCAAAAATGCTGGAACATTTGACAAAATTTATTCCCCTTCATTTTTGCAAATTCTGACGACCTCACTGAATTCCCCCTCAAACTGAATTCAGTTTTTTTTCTCATCTCCAAAAAACTTGACCCTACCAGAATATAACAATATTCGCCACCATTGTCATTTTTTCAGCTTTGCGGATTTTTAACAGTTTTGACCCATAAATAGTCAGATAATATAGAATATGACAGTTCTGCACCGATATCCTGACTACCCCACAATATTCCACAATCTATGATCGCATCATCATGTTCGACTCTGAAGCACCGGACGATGTCTCCGAACAACCCATCTCTTGGAGAACCACTCATCGTCGCGATCAAATTCAAACTATTTTTTAAATGTAACATGACGAAAACACTTATATATAGGATGTACCAGCGGCATATCCACCATGTCTTCATCACCTCACACTCCTGATTTTTCATTTCATTTTTTTTCATGATGATAAGTGCCCCTTCGTACGAACCTGTATGGATCTCTTCATACGAACAGGCTAAAACTGGATACTTTGACAAAATCTAGCACCATGTGTCCCTTCGTATGAAGCTAGAGGAAAGGCTTCGTACGAAGCTGGGTCGTGCCTTCGTACGAAGCAGGTGGCTTCGTAAGAAACTGTGACTTCGCACCAAACTTGCTGAAACTTCTCAAGAACACTTCCAAACACATAATTTGATCCAGAATCTTTATTTCTGTGAATTTCATGATGAAACTTCACAGGATTGTGCATGAATCAATTCCGAACATAATGATGGCTTCAATTCCAAAATACATCCGTTAATCGACCTTTATTTTGATGATTTTTCTATTTTTTAACGTCAAAACTCCCGTTTAACCCAAAATTGATGAGCTTGGGTGATTTAACCAACTGTTAGATCGGTTAAATCGGTACCGTCGCTCTGATACCACTTGAGATTCCATGATCCGGTGAGTTTGACGGAGATTCGGTCTCGAAACGACATGTTCGGTTCGTTTATTATTACTAAGAAAGGAGTAGAAGATAGATACGACACCAAGCAGTCACTTTTAATTTGGTCTCTATTGATAATCCACCGTTACAAAACCGTGAGACCAGTTGGACAGCATGTCCCCTCTGGGATCCAAAAGCTTGTCCAACCAAGACCCCAAGCCCCATATATATAGGCAGTTTGCCTTCGTACGAAGCTAACATGCTCACTTCGTACGAAGCTGATCTTGATTTACTATCTCTACATACGAACCCACATATGCGTGCCTTCGTACGAAGGGACTCCCTTCGTACGAAGGTGTTGTGACATTCACTAAACCTTGGTTCGTACTCGTTTTCGCTCTAATCTATACAATATTCAACACACGCTATGTCTATCTATTCGCACTGTGGCAGACGTACGAAATATGCACTAACAGATATTTTTAACTAATTATACCCTTTTCCTTTTATAATTATGTAGTTTGATGTTTTGGATAATTAATTTAGTTTCATGGAAACGATGTTTACATTTGATGTTTCATATATGTTGTAGATTTAATTATTTTGTTTTATAATAGCCTTTTATTTTGGTTATAATTGAGAGACGATTGGTTGTACTTTGTGGGATAATTTTGCAAAACAGTTTTCAACATTTCTTCAAGGTTATTCAACTGATAGAGCTGTCATTGTTCTAAGGAAAGGTACTTTATATATATCAAATGATTATCTATAAAAGTAGAGGGTTTTTTTTTAATATTATGACGGTTATAATTGTTTGCATATTTGCATATTTTTCAGAATCTATTGCCAAAGTAGTGACAACTGTTTTCATTTTACCTTCGTAGGCAGCCCAAATATTCAAAATGCATTTTTGGTAGTCGATTGTTTATCAACGTGGATGTTGAGGAAATTACCCATTTCAGGAAAAGGTTAATCTTTAAGTCCTTTTACATTTTATAGTATCATTCAAGTTAGCATTTATGAGTACTATTTTCTGGGTTTTTTTTTTTTAGTCTTATTCAATTGATATTTATAAGTATTGTTTTTTTTTTTTTTTTTTTTGTAGTCTCATTCAAGTGAGCAATGGTGAAGGTTCTTCACAGATTACACCAGTTGCATAGTCAAGTCAAACTATTTATTCTTCTCGTGAAGAATTCCTAAAGAAGAACGACAGAAAGTATGTTGAAGAGATTTGGAACGTTACCAAGGTAATATCTTTTAATAAAGATATAAGTATGATTTGTTTGTGTTTAGTATTTTGCTGGAGCCGAATACAACTTAAAGCATATCTTCATTGCAGGAATCTGTATTTGTTGTTCTTAGTACTATAAGGTCTGTTGAGGAGGATTATGGATGGTTTTATGTTGCGTGGTCGAAATGTAGCAAGATGGTTATTCCTGCTTCAGAGGCTGGTGGTTTGAATGGTATAGATGGAGAAGTTGTTGCTGATGATGTTGGTGTACTTTATTGTCCAAAGTGTAAAATTCGCTCTCCACCAATTATTCGTAGGTATGCCAAGTCTAATATTTTTTTTTATTTTAAGACATCTGAAAAATGCTATATTTTAAATTTATTTTATTTTTGTAATTTTGGGTACAAAATAAGTGTGAGGGTTCAAGATGCTACGGATACTATATCTTTGATAATGACGTTTCTAAAGTTATAGGGAGGTCTGCTCATGATATACGTGATCAACAACTTAGGGTTATTTAATTTTCTTTTCATATTTTTATATTTATAATTTATAATAAGGGGCATGATTTAGGGAAAACGCCTAAAAGTGTGAAAACAGTGAGAACGCCCATCATCTGTTGGATCAAAACAATCTACGGATTAGAATGGCGTGGTGGCGTTTTCGTAAATAACATCAACTTTATTATGTGCATGCGCTTCATTAAGGGTAAAAGGGTCTTTTTACTGCTCTAATACAAAACGCCAAACTCATGAGCAAAACACCATTAAAAATTCTCGCCTTAACCTACAAGCCATACACATCAGTCCTTTCTAGATGAAACACCATATTTATCTAAAACGCCATTCATACAAAAACGCCAAACTTAATGATGAAACGTGTTGCAGTTTTAACAGATAGAGGTGAACAAATAGTAACTGAAACTTTATTACTAACATTTATTATAAAAAATTTCATCCTAAACTACACGTCAAAAAACATCATTATATAAATGACGTTGCCATCACTTCCATAGATCATACTAAAAAACGCCATCTTTAACCAAAACGTCGGATAAACTCTGAAAGAAGAAAAATGGCAAACATCGTTTCTGTAAAACTATACAATCTGTTGCCCCCTTTACAATGAAACAATACATGTATAAACACAATCTTGATAAGCCTGAGAGTGGAAATAAGACAATCATAATCAAAATAATATGGCAGAATATTTGGCATGATACAAGCCAATAATATCGAAAGAGGTAAATTACACTTTTCGTCCTTTATGTTTGTACCGGGTTGCAACGGATAGCCTTTAACTTCAATAATTACAGTCACAATCCTTTATTTGCAAAACCCGTTACACTCTACGTCCTTTAGTACTAACCAAATTAAAATTTTTATTAAGTTTATTCACTTAAGGGTATTTTGGTCAATTCATGTTTTTATTTAATTGTTTAATAAATAAAAAAAATCATATACACTCCATCTTCCCCAATTGTCTAACTCTAAAACCCTAACCACCACATCTTGCCACCACCACCTCCCGCCACCACCACCACATCCTACTGCCACCACTCCGGCCACACCCCCTCCACCAGAATACAAATCAATAATCACTTACATATGAATATATGATTAGATAACTTGCAGAAGAAGATAAACTACACCAATTCACAGAAAATCAAAGAGAAATGGTGCGAAGAAGAACAAACTACCCGAACGTTGTCGTTTTGTGATCCGACACATCGACGTCGTTGAATTACTACTAAGCATGTTAATGCCGGCTATAGAAGAGTCTGTATCCTTTGGAAGTTAAAGTGACGTATGGTAAAACGTTCTAGAAGGTGCACAATAAATAACTGATGTGTGGGAGTGCCACGTGTACATGTGGTTGTAGGTGAAACGTGTTTGTGAGTTTTGGTGAGGGTAACAGTAGGTAGGATTAACGCCTCTCGCTAGGGAAAGAATATTGTCGGTGGATGTGATGAGGTGGAAAAGTGTCACACCCCAACCGATGGCGGAAACATCAGGGCGCGACACCGAGCAAAACAGATTGTCCAAGAGATTCCATAACAACTATAATTACCAAATATTTAATCATTACGTCCCATACCGTAACATATAAGTAACACGGTTATTACAGACAAATTGTTCTCAAAGACAGATAAAATTGTTCCGACAACTCAGATTTAATGTTATTTGTTTCTAGACCTCCTAATCTTGATTCCACAAAAGATAGCAGGCAAGCAAAAGCATCCTAAACACCTGTCACATACGTTAAAGTAAAAGTCAATACACATAGTGTAAAGGTGAGCATACAAGTTTAGTAGCATAATAGTAGCGAAAACGATTTACGCATAACCATCATGTAGTACGTTAAAAGTGAAGCACGTAAGTTATCGACAAAGATCCTATCAATACCAATGACTGCGAGTTGTAGAGTGCGCAGCACATGTTCACCACTGCGAACACGTGAAGTAAAATCCTTAACAACCCCTAAATAAACAGGTGCTGCTCGTTTAAGAGTCATCACCGAGTGGTGTAGGCAAGATTGTCATCACCGATTTGTTTAAGAGTCCAAAACTCTTCTTCGAGCTTCTGCTGCTCGTGAGTAGGATAGAACTCGGCCATCATTAGTTCCTTGACTTTGGACCAGGGTAAGGCATAAGCTTCTTCATTAGAGAGGATGTTTCGCTCGTTTTTTCGCCACTCTAAAGCTCTAGCTTGGAAGACCCCAGTAGCACTACGAATCTTGAGGTTCTCAGGACACTCACTATTGATGAATGTTACCTCAATGCTATCGAACCATTCAAGCATTACTGTCACGCCATCATTGCCAGTGAAGGGCTTTGGGTTGCATGCTGCAAAGTGCTTGAAGTTAAAGGATACGGGTTTGGGTTGATCAGCCTTTGAGTCCACTGAAGAGTTAGGGTAGAGGTTGTGTTGATCTTGCTAACAATTTCAGGAATTACACGTGCCATCTAAGTAGCCATGAAAGCTAACATCTTCTTCTTCGAACCAATCTTGGACATCTTGGTCGAGTTTGAAAGATGGAGAGAAGACATCTAAAGATGGTTGAGTTTGAAACCTGGTTAAGTGTCTTTACCATCATATCCACATTTTTCACGTCCTCAAATCTGATAAACGCGAAAAAATTTCCAGCTTTGTCTCTCCTTCTGGCCAAATAAGCATCCGCCATCTTCCCACATAGTCTGAACTCCCTCCACAGTAGTCCGAGAGAACAATTGCTTGGGAGATTCGTGACATAGAAAGTAGTGGAATTCGCCCAAACTCTTTGGGTAGATCGGTGATTCTTCTCCTTCCGGCGGTCCATAACCATATTTCCTTTGTTATTATCACATATCTTTAAAAGGTTAATAGGATTCGTATCAATCAAGCTAAGCTATCAAAATAGCCGCGATCGATTACAGACCTACTAAGCAATCAAGAACTAGACTTAGCCTGGGAAACCCAGAGAAAAACTAATTCAATGAAACCTAAATACGATCAGACCCAAACCCCGCTAACAATGCTCGTATAACACAGCTGGAAGAGAATCCAACCGCACAATCACAGGATTGTTACACAGAACCGGAAAAAGATCGATTAGGAAGAAGGTGATTGTTCATCTTCTTGAGAGGAAACTTTTTAGTTACTTTTCGTGAAAAGGATTTTGGATCTCAAGATCCCACTTATTTTTGTTTGTGTTTTAAAGGCCTTTTCGTTTACTCACTTTTGAGTAAACTTTAAATAATTTAAAAGACATTCAATTATACTTGAAAAGTAACTTTAGTAATCTAATTAATGCAGACACAATTATTAAAATTTAATTTCAACTTTTACTTAAAAGACATTCATTCAAGGCATTCAATTAGTGGTGCAAGGTAACATTGGTAATTGGTAATCTATATAATGCAGACACAATTATAAACTTTAACTTCAACTTTTACTTAAATGACATTCAATTAAGGCATGCAAGTATAATTACAAAAATGATGATAATTTACATAATCAAGACAATAATTAAACTTCAAAAGCCAATGTTTATTATCTTTTTAAAAGACATTCAATTATGCTTGAAAAGTAAGATTGGTAAACTAATTAATGCAGACATAATTATTAAACTTTAACTTCAACGTTTACTTAAAAGACATTTAATTAAGACATTCAATTAGTGGTGCAAGGTAACATTGGTAATCTAATTAATGCAAACACAATTATTAAACTTTAACTCCAACTTTTACTTAAAATACATTCAATTAAGGCATGCAAGTATAATTACAAAAATGATGAAAATTTACATAATCAAGACAATCATTAAACTTCAAAAGCTAATGTTTATTATCCTTTTAAAAGACATTCAATTAGACTTGAAAAGTAATATTGTTTAGACAGTTCATGTAACAAAGCAACATATAAACATAAACATTTTACTGTTTAGATAGTAATATTCACAAAGAATAAGAACATAGTTATTCGCATTGAGCGTATTTCTTTAAAAGTATATATGGTTGCTTATATGCATCGATATATTTCTTTAAAAGTAATATTCACAGTTATTAATATCAAAATTGTGTTATCCATTAAAAGGAACACGAATACTAAAGCATCAAGTTTCATACAAAAGACCGTTGTTTATATGCTACTTGTTCAAACGGAAAACATAACCAAGTATCCACCCCTTCACCATATCAACATCATGTATAAACTATCAAAAAACTTGTTTAACCAACCATCAGTACTACCCCCCAAGGGTAAAAACTAACAAACCAAAATACCTTAGTTACTGTTCATGCTGAACCAACTAACAAAAACAAAATAACCAACATTCACGCACGGCCTCTTTTGTTTGTGGTCTTGTGTACGACTTTGGTCAACATCAAACGCTGAGAAGACTTGACGTATGTAAAGAAAAAAGTGGCGCCGAACTGGATGTGATTTGATTTCAAGTAAGCTGGCCAATTGGTAATACCATACCTGTAACCATCTCTAGACTTCTCGACTCTTGTACTCAAGTTGGTTAATTCACCTTTTAGGTTATGAACTCTAACATCAGGCAGGTTATGAACAGAAAGAGAGAGATCACTTGCAACATCGGTTGGTAAACGTTGAGAAGAAAAAAATGGATTAATTATCTGATTCATTAATAAATATGTTTCTTAACTTTTAAGATATTAAATAATAAAATCATATCATAAAGTTTACGAGTCTGCTTTCAGTCGTTTTGGTGAACTCCAAGATTGCATCGGCTTTCAACTTTTTGATTGTATAACATGTACGACCAACAACATCAGACGTGTATGTCAAGGATCTGGCAGCTTTATGCTTTTGTTTAGCCTAAAGAATTCAATGATATACAATAAGTATCATAATTACACAGAAAGATAATTTAACTTCAATGTATAAAGTTTATTAATAAACATTGTACAACAAAACAATACATGATATTGTCTAAATAATTACATGTTAATTTAATATAAGTGCACTTACAGGTCTGTTTTCAGCAGGCCTGATGATCTCAGTGACCATACAATCATTAATCTTCGGAACCTTAGAACGTTTACGATAAGATATATGAGAATTGTCGGTTGCCGACCTCACAACATTACACTTCGGCTTGCCCTAAAAAGTTTAAGGAAAGATAGGCAAATACCTAAACGTGTTCAAATAAATACACCAATATGATATAATAAAGTAATGGTTTAAATACAAATTAAATAATAAAATAATATATTACACATTACCTAATTTTTTTCTCTTGGGTACCACTAAATTACGAAGATCCACTGTAGAACTACTTTTGGATGTCTCCTCCACTAAAGACACGCTTCTGACCTTCAACAAAATATAAAAAAATATAAAAAATGTGTAACTAATACAACGTCTCGTATAAAAGACACGATAAATATACATAAACATACATCAATATTGAAAACAAAAATTAAATGATATTCTTACTTCAGAAACAACTTTCGAAGACAACCTTTGGTCACAAACAACAACATCTAATTTTCCTTTAGGGTCAACCTAAAAATTATAAAACAATTAACATATTACCATAGAATAAATTAATTAAAAGCATTATATAATAGTCAAGCCATTTCGTATACATGAAATTAATTTTTCGGTATCAAGAAATTTTCAAGATCCATATCAAACTTGCTGCTGACCTGAAAGAAAAGAAAATAAAAATAAAAGATGCTAAACTAATGCACCTAGTAGCATAAAAATACAATATACTTATTGAAAACAAATATTAAATTATGTTATTAGATCATAAACAACCTTTGGACAAACCGTTTCATCACCAAAAACAACCTTTGACTACCCTTTATGGTCAAACTATAAAACAGTGAATAATAAAAATATAACTATAGAATGAAGTAATTAAAAGCATTATATAATATATAAGCCAGGTTGTAAACACTCTTACATGAGACTGAGAGCTAGGATACAAAGACTGAGTAAAAACATCAGTTTTTTGTATTATAATCATCTTTGAACTACATAAAACAAAATAGTAGCAAAATTTTAATAGTGTACTAATACTTATCAACATAATAAAATTTGCTAACAATTTGAAATTATAAAGTTACCCTATTTTTAACATCTTCCATTTCAATTAGGTAGTGTTTGGTATGTATGAATGGGAGGTGGAATGGAATGAACTATTGCGAGGGAATGAAAAAAGTGTGTTTGGTTGGTCAACGTAATGGAATCACCCATTATATAAGTCATTCCATTACCTCAAATTCATTCCATCCACTCCCCCTGATTTTTTTCCATTCCATTCTCTCTCTCAGCCTACGTCATAAACACCGCCCATCACCTCCACCATTTGCCACCACCACCACCTGTCCTCGTCACCACCCGCCACCAACCTCCGCCGACCACCACCACCGTCCTTCGCCGCACGCCGCCACCGCCGCCCGCCGCCACCGCCATCGACTACAATCACTGCCACCTGCCATCGTAAACCACCGCCACCCTCCGCCGACCACCACCACCATCCTTCGCTGCCACCACCCGCTACCGTTGACCACCACCACCCACCGTCGTCGCCACCACCATTGCCGCCACCTGCCACCGCAGACCACTGCCAACCCCGACCATCGCCGCCACCACCGCTAACAACCGCACCCACCGACCACCGCCACCCATCGCTGCCACCACCACTAGCCGCCACCGATCACCGCCACCACCCATCGCCGATTTAATTCATTCCTCTTTTTTTACCTACCAAACAACGTAAGATAATGATTTATTACTTTCCTGCATGGTAACCAAACAAGACTATGGAATGTAATGATCCATTTCATTCCTTTGTCCATTTCATTACCTCGTCCATTCCATTCCCTCATCTATTCCATTACGCCACACCAAACAGACCCTTAGAGTTTCTATATGTTGATCAAATTTGAGTCATCAATATCCTACAAAATAACAATAGAATGATAAAATGTAAGTATACAACAAACTGAATGTTAAGGTTTGTTAATTTATATTAAAACAATAGGTATATACATTAAAGATAGACTCAAAATTTGAAAGTTGCATATAGTCAGCAACATTATCCTTAACAACACCTTCATCAACATCACTTTCGTCAGTCTTCAGCTTCTCCTTGTGTTCCGACTAGAAAAAAATAAAATTTACAGTAGCAACCATGTTACACTTAAGCTTCAACTAATAAGCTAGAATCAAAAATAATTAATAGTAAGTTGTATAACACTAACCGCAATCGGTAAATCAAATCTTTCATCTCCATAAATAGAATCATCTAAAACAAGAACTTCAACCTTCTTGAAATAAATTTCAGTACCAGTTTCATGATTAAAAACAGACAGCTCAAAAGTTTTATATCCAACCACTATAAATACAAAATTAGACTGGGTATCTAATGAGAGATCCTCAATCAGCTTAGACCATCCATCAGTGAAAGCAATTCTGTTCTACCATCCCTCCATCTTGACATTCCAAAACCTATCTCCCACATACAGAGTTGCTGATTCACCTTTAAAAGTCTTGCCGTAAAATTCTCTCCATAATTTGTCCGCCATGAACTGAAAAGTAGTTACAAATTTAAATAAACAAACCATACACAAGAAAAAAAGGTTTAAAAAAAACTAATTATATCATTTCCAAGTACTTACAATTATGCCGTCATCAGCTATAATTTTAGCGATAAAAGAGTTCTCAAAAACACATTCTTTAAAGACTCAAAGATAAAATGTTATGGTCCAATAACCTTGAACAAAAGATAATCATTTTTTCTTCAAACCATAATTCCTAACGACTTTAGTGAAGCCATCAGCAATTACAGGGCCCAACACATTTTTTCTAACTCGTACCACCTATGATTTGTCACCATCAACAATTTTAACACATTCACCATATGGCAGTTGTTCTCCCCACAATAATGTAGCAAAATCATATGGTATTTCCTATCAATCAAAACAAAACACATATAAGTAGCAGTAAGTTATGTTTAGTTAACAAAAAAGTAAAAAAAAACATACAAATAATATACAATCATCATCCTCAATAAACTTTAACAAAGAAGGAATTTTGTTATTTGGATCCATATCTGCAAAAAAAAAATAACAACTGTTTTTAAAACTTAACAACAGAAACTTATTTGTAGAAATCAAATCATATTACTGAAAAACAATCACACGAAAATAACAGAAGTTAACTTCAAGTTGGTCCCTACAACCAACAATATGACACTAAACTTTCCAAAGATCCAGGTTGGTCCCAACTTCAAACTTCAATTTTTTTCCAACAACCAACAATATATACGCTGACAAAACAGATATATCAATACTATAAACTGATTTTAGAAATTTTACCCAAAAAAATTAGTATTTTATTAAAAATAACTTTGATACAACAAATATATCAATACTACATCACAGTTCATACAATAAATCTAAAATCAATCGGAAAATATAAAACCAAATATATACGAAACGACATTATTTAAGATTCTGATTTAGAAGGAATGCATCGAAATCAAACCAAACAAGTTCATATAAATCTTATTATAAAACAAACAAAACTACTTCATATAAATCTCTGTATTTATCATCACCGCATTCTGATTTACAGTGAATGCATCCAAATCAATAAACTAAAACGAAATGTAACAACTTAAGAGACTCAATATAGAAGAAATCGCAAAAAAAAAACCTGATCGAAAGCTTCAAAGTTATTTTCGCCAATGCCTGAGTAGAGTATGAAGAGTCCAAGCCGGAGAAGGAGAAACGTATAAGAAAGTTTTATTAGGACTGTTAAAACTTCTCGGTAACTATATAATATTTAATTTATTGGGTTTATAATAAACAATTAATAGATAACATTTTGTCACACCCTGACTTTTGCGGAAGTGTGATTATGTGTGACTTGCTTAATATCATTGCATTCAACCATAACAAACAACTATATGATAAAACCAAGATGTCCATCCATTAGATAGTTTCAAAAATTACAAACAACATTGTTTAACAGAAATCCGAGACTTCAAGTTCATATTACAAACCATCCAATTTTTTTAAAGTTCCATAAGGACTTGACAAAAGACACTATTAAAGGCTAGGCTTTGAACTAGGTATTTTATCCAGGATAAGATACTTAACCCAAACCCGCCAGATCCATTTCAGTTCCCTGAAATACATGCAGTTTGAAAACATCAACAAAAGTTGAGCGAGTTCATGAGTTTTGTATGTGAGCTCGTAATAATCCTTGTAACCATAGTATGAATGTATTTGTAAATCCCGGTATGAAAGCAACAAGGAACAGATCAATTAATGATTTGCAAGGTTATTAATATGTGTGCAACGGTGTAGGAAGGCTCAATCCTTTGCGTATTTCGTACCGGGCCTCCCGGCTAGGACGACATAGTCACCACATGCGGTCAACTCGCGGACCCATGGGTGGGGCTCGCAACACCCAAATAGATCTATCACTCATGCCCCTCGGTCCTTTTAAAGGATTAATGGTCTCAAGTTAACGCCTACCCATTCACATGATCTAACAGTATTTTCCTTAGCTAACCATACCATTTGTAATCATTTTATCATTTGTAACATGTATTTCACCCCCGAAGTTATAAAACTGAAAACAGTTAAAAGAAAAGGGGGACATGAACTCACAGTCTTGCGTTCTTCGATCAAATAACCCAAAGCTTCTTCTAGAGTGCACGACTACCTACAAACGGACTACGGTTCATTAGACGGGTGGGTCGTGCCTTGACCTTAGTCTTATTTTGTATCTTTGAGTTACGTTTCTTTGTGTCATCAATATTATTCCAAGTATATAATTATTTGTTAACATATTATATATTTTAACTTAAATTATAATTATTAATTGTTGGAATATTAGTTAAAATAATATATTTTAACTTGCCACATAATATATATGTATATGTATAACTTCCCCAAGGATGGGTGTATTCACACTCGTATTCTTAAACTCGTATATTTTGCCAAGTATCGGTGGCGTATTCCGGTGTATTTATACGTACGAGAATACGTATTTTTATTGTGTTTATTAAGTATCCTTATACTTAATTTTTGTATTAAGCTTTCCGAAATAATATTTCTAATAAAAATTCACCAATATATATATTCTTAAAATATATATTTTAAGAAATCATTTATAGAAATTTATCTATACTTCTTCTTGGCAAAATATCTATATTTTCATATAACCCTTAAAAATAATATATTTTCAAGATTATCTTATAAAATATTTATAAATCCATTTTTCACTCAAAAATAATGTATTCTAAATTTGTTTAAGAAAATATATATTTCTCCAAAAATAATATATTTTCTAGTAATTCAAGAAAACAGATATATTTTTCTTTCCCAAAAATAATATGATTTCTTCTTGTCAAAAATATGATATACTTTAGTAATAATTGTAAAAATCATATTTTTGTTCTCTTGATGTCCAAAATACCGTTTACCAAAATATACTCATAAATTTAATTCCGGAATATTTCTATAGCTTATATTCCTTGTTCGGTTTCTCCAATATTTGGGTATAAATTGTATATTTATTTTCTTAGAATTTTGGTAATATTTTGTATTGTAATTCTTGTTATTTTGGTGAGTTATATTATTTCAAGTTCTAAAATAATATAACTAATACACATAATATTCAAATAATCACAGACATGGTGACATCTAAGTATATATTTTCCTAAATACATATTTAGTCACTTTTACTTATCAAAAACCAACCTCCAATATTTTGTAATTTTTGTAACAAAAATTATGGCAAACTTTATATGAAAATTCATGGTTAAAATATACTTGTAAATATTTGTTTTAAAAATATTTTTCTAAGTGTTTAATTTCTAGAAAAATTTTGCCATAGTTTCCCCTTAAAAATGGAGGTTTCCATGCTTTCAAAGTATATCATTTTCTTTTATAAATCATCACAATCAACAATAAATCAAACAATACTTACCAAGTGCCAAAATCAAGCATTAAACACTACTTCATGAACGTGAAAATTTATAAAAATTTGTAGTAACTTGATAGTGTGTTTAGTAAGCTTAGTTACCCTTTAAAGTATGGTTGTTTATTTAAAAACATCATTCTTGAAGAATTTAGATCTTTACAACTTGTAAAATCATTTTCTAAAAATATTTCTTCTTGAATTTTTCTTGTCATTAACATGTTTCTACACTTGATTAACCACTAAAAATGTGGTTAATTTCTTAAGAACCAAGTTTATGCAAATCTTGTATTTTAACTTGGTTTCTTGAGAAATCTAGTTTTGAAATCATCCACTTACATGATTTATATTACACTTTGTTCATCATTTTTCAAGAAAACATCTCATACTTCAAGTTCACGCTTTCACATAAGGATGATCATCTTTACCTTTCACAAGATCATCCTCTTATCTTGCTAGATTATGTCTTTAATCACCATCTAGCAAGCTCATATGATGTTTAACATCATTAACACAAACAAACAACAATCAAGAAGCATAACAACACTTAAACAACATGATTCATCATAATTTTTAGTCTTATGTTAAAGATTATGTTCTTGATCTTTAGTTTTCTTCATGATTATTTACTTGTAACATCTTTTAACCAACTAAACATGATGTAAAATGAGAACAAGATGATCTTACTACTAGCTCAAGGCTAGGGATGAACACAAGATCAAGATGATGATGAATGTGATGGTTAATAGCTTGTAAGAGAGGTCCTTCCACTTTCAAGAGCTCCTAGCTTCTTTTCCTTGCTTCTTACACCTTTGTATAACAAGAGAATGGATAGAACAAGATTGAAAGATGGTAGTGGTGTGGTGTGTGGGTTCGGCCGAGAGCAAGAGGGAGAGAAAGAGAAGGTTTCAAGTGTTGGTGAGTTTGAGAATGAGAAGATTATGGTCTAGGGATCACATTTAATAACTTCCAACAATGTTTAATCCCTTGGTTCATATGTTCTCTAAAGTTGTAGACAAGATCAATTATAATAATCAAAGAAAATCCTTGGTTCATAAGATGGGGGTGCTTAGTTGAGTTTCAATGGTAAGTTAGTTTAGTTAGTTAGATTCTAAGTGATTTAGTTAGGGGTTTAGTTGTTATAATGTTATATAGTGTGTTATGATGTTCAAGGACCATAACTAGCTCAGAAATGATAAAATAATGCTTCTAGTGAAAATTTGGTGTTTCGGGTAGTGTATGGTTGTTCGGTTGGTTATCGATTCGTTAAGGTGATAAACTACGCAGTTTAGTGTGCTTTATGTTACCTTTTGTGACAGTTTTAATTCCCGACACTTAGGAAAGTATTCTTGACCATTTAACCATATTTCTACATGATAATAAGTTGTTTAAATGCTGAATTTTGCTGAATCCTGCAGAATTCTGCAGTTTATATGAGTTTTAGGCACTTTCCAGCACTTAAACTATCTCTAAAAAGGCAGTTTTATTATCCTTACTTTCTTACACACTATACTAGTGTAACTCTTGGTTTCTGGCTCATTATGTGTCTCCATACCATATCTGTCTAAGTACTGAACTCCGTAAGCATTTTTCTGATTTGTCTGATAACTGTGCTATCTTTGTTTCGTGCATCATTTGAATCAATAAGTGTTGCATGCAATAATGATATAACATTTTGCAATATATGATGCACATGTATGTATGACAACGATAATTAGGAAAGCATTCATGTCATAAATGTTAAATCAGCACAGTCATTAAGCACTAATCATTGTCTAATTATTGTACGGATACATGCAATTTTGACAATTGTCACATTCTCCCCCTGTTAAGAAAATTTCGTCCTGAAATTTTAAGCTACGCTAATAGCTGCAGGGGAGTTAGGGAACAAATGGGAATATTTTGCTTTCATACGGTCTTCACGCTCCCAAGTAAACTCAGGGCCGTGACGTGCGTTCCATCGAACCTTGACAAGCTTAACACTACTCCTCCGAGTCTTGTTAACTTTCCAGTCGGTAATCTCAACGGGTTCTTCAGTGAAATGGAGTGTGTCGTCAATGTGTACTTTATCCGCAGGGATGATAACTGTCTCTTGAGTTAGACTTTTCTTCAGGTTGGATACATGAAATGTATCATGAACACCATTAAGTTTCGCTGGTAGCTCCAACTTGTATGCTACTGTACCAACCCTTTCCAGAATCCCTGGCATGCCCTACCTTACCACAGTTCTCACATTTCCCATACCTACATCGTCCTGTGTGATGATGCAGACAAATATAACACTTGGGCAGAGTGCCCATATATCCCTTCGCTTTGGGCTCGGTGTTTGCAGCACCAGTCCTGACCTTGGCTGGTGGGTTAGCATCTCTTCTCTTGTTAGCACTGTTGTTCCCTTGAGTACCCTTCTTGAAATTTGTGAACTTTCTCTTGTTTTCCCCAGACGACTCCACATGAGTCTCTTTCTTCTTTGGATCAGAAATCGAGAACTTGCCCAACCTGACTGCTTCTTCAGTAAGTGCTACTGTGACAACCCGAACTTTCAAGGTTAGTGACGTTTAACCTTGTGATCTTAACTTCTCGTTATCCCTTTCCAATGTGTTAAATGTCCTGTGCTGTTATAACTCCGGTAAACTTAAAGTATGTTAATTCTGTTGAACACTCGTAACCTTAATAAACTTGTTAAACGTAAAACATGAGTGAATATGTTGCGTGTGTAGTGGTCCAGTTTAGGTAGTTAAGTGTTTAGTGGGCCGCACATATAAGTGGGCCGCACACACCGTAGACTGACTTCGGCCCACATGTGTCCTATTGAGCCCACCCTTCATGGGTTATGTATATTACTAGCATGGAATACGTAAATTAGGACTTGTGAGCATAGAAACCCTAGAACTTCTTGAACCCGACGGCAGCACTCGACGGCAACACTCCCTCTCGAGAAGCTCCTCCTTCGAGTACATCTTGTATCTTGATTCCTTCGGTTAGTGTAATCCTACTATGTTTTGAATCAACTCTCTTGTCTTGCATAGTTATGTAATGTGCGATTGTTAGTAGCGATTAGGTTTGTGCCAGATGTATATGTGTTAGTTTTACATGATGTATATTGTTAGGGGAGGATTTTCTAACAATTAGTGATCCTTATTCGTTATCCTAATTAATGATCCTTACTTCTGTGACAGATAGTGATCCTCAGAAGAGCTTCAGGATCAGGATCATGGATCACTTTAAGGATCCTCGTACTGACGATTGTTTATTTGTGTTTTGTATTACTTCGCAGGAATAACAAGCTTGACTTGGTCTTGGCAACGGTACTCAGGAATATTCCACGGGTATTTCGCACACGATTGACCAAAAATGGACGTTGTGGAGAACGTGGGAGCTTGGCACAAAAGTCGGATAGTTAGTTATTGTAGTTAACTTCTATTTTAAAAGGGGTAATGAGCTAGAATTAGAACACTTAGCCATTTTCAGCTACACACTCTCATATACTCGCACACTTAAAGCTCTCGACGAACATTCATTAGTTTTCACTCACTTTTACACATTTCACGATAGTGATCCTTGTACCTAGCTCGTTACTATTCGAAGTTGTAAACATTTATTCATTTATTTGAGCTTGGTGATCGGTAGTTTCCATCACCCGGGGTTTTTTGTGCCGGAGATCAACTCTTGATCAAGGGCTTTTTCCCCGTATAAATCCTTGTGTCATTTGTGCAATTTACATTGAAGTGATCCTTGTTATTGTTCTACATTATTAGCATCATACCCCGTAACAGAGAGTTTGGTTGCAATATCCTAATCAGATTTTTTGACCAAAACAGTTTGGCGCCCACCGTGGGGCAATTGGTGCTTCATCCTTAGAAAAATTCGCATTTCTGTGCTCATTTCGGTTCACTACAACCAAGCAAATGGCTTCCTCAGCGAAGAATGCTTCAAATTTGATGCCCTCATTCACTTCTTCTCAAGGCGTTCCCCCTTTGCCTCCACCACCTTCTGGATCCCAGAAGAATGCTGAGAATGCTGCGAAGAAACCAACTCCCATTTTCTCAAAACCTCCAACTTCTTCTGCTTCTTACACTCCCACTACTAGTGACATGTTTACTTTGATTTTGCAGATGAAGGATCAGATACGGCAACAGGATAAGACCAATGAAAGGATTCTCAAAGAAATCGGAGATCTCAATAAACAAAAGAAAACGGCAGAGGATCATTCCCCACTGGTGCCAAAATCTTTGAATTTTGATACTCCGGTGATTACTTCCCAGCCATCAGTGGTTCCAGATGTTCAATATGTGGGTGGACCAAAAGGAGTGCACTACGGAACAACAACAGTGACCCAGGCATCAGGTTCATATTTCCAGCCAGCGGGATCCTATCCTCAGCATATGGGATCCCTCACGAATTCAGGAGGATATTCAGGAGCGCAGCAGGTTCAAGGATCTTCCTTTGTTCCAGGATCATCCCAGGTTCAAGGATCGTCCTTTGTTCCAGGATCACCCCAGGTTCAAGGATCCTCCTTTGTTCCAGGATCACCCCAGGTTCAAGGATCCTCCTTTGTTCCAGGATCATCCCAGGTTCAAGGATCCTCCTTTGTTCCAGGATCATCCCAGGTTCAAGGATCCTCCTTTGTTCCAGGATCATCCCAGGTTCAAGGATCCTCCTTTGTTCCAGGATCATCCCAGGTTCAAGGATCCTCCTTTGTTCCAGGATCGTCCCAGTTTCAGGGACCCTTCCAGATGCCAGGATCCTTGAGGAGTTTGCAAACAGGAAGTTCAGATGTCCATCAGGGAGATTTTATTCCAATGCAGACCAATGCTTCTACTGGTCCCTCGATCATTCCAGAGCCCCAACAATATGGATTAACATCCAATCTTCCTAATCTGAATCCAATGGGAGGTAACACTTTTAATAATTCTTATACTACTAACCATGGTCTTATGCAGGATCCAGGTATCAATCATGCCATGGCCAGAGAATTGCAAAAGCTAAAGGATATGATATCAAGTGTTCCAGGAGTGGTCAAACCTATCCCAGAGATTGCATATGGGAGCCACAAGATATCTCGTTTTGCACCACCAATCTGTGATGCTGAGATACCCAAGAGGTTCCATGTGCCAACAATGAAGCTGTATGATGGTTCGACGGATCCTGAAGAACACATAGCACAATACAGGGAGAGGATGGAGATCAATCCAATTCCAGAAAGGTTAAAGGAAGCATGCCTGTGCAAGGGATTCGGATCCACTCTTACTGGATCAGCTCTCAAATGGCTGCTAAGTCTTCCTCCCTATTCTATTACCTCGTTTGCTAATCTAGTTAACTTGTTTAATAACCAGTTTTCTTGTAGTAGAAAATTTGAACGATTAACTAGTGATCTATATAGGATAACCCAGGGTCATAATGAATCATTAAGGGATTACATTACCAAATTCAGTAAAGAATCCTTAGACATTCCCAACTTAGATATAGCTACGGCTGTTGAGGCCTTTAAAATGGGATTGCTTAGGGATTCGTCGTTTTATGATGATCTTGTTATGACACCATGCAGGAACTTAGATGAGGTAAGAACACGAGCACTTAGGTTCATTCGGCTAGAGGACGACAAGAGGATCCAGGAGAGGTTAGCAGGATCCTCAAAGCAGGATAAGCAAGGATCCTCATTCAGGAACAACAAGTTCAGATCCTATAACAGATCTGACAACCAGAACGTGCATTCTGTTGATCAAGAAGAGGATGATGAGGATTATCCTCCAATTTCTTAATATTGTTTTTGTGTTGATAACAATGAACTAATCCTTGCGATGCAGAACCTAGGTGATAAAGCTAGATGGCCGAGAAAAAATGATAGGCCAGCTGCAACTAAGGATAAATCAAAGTGGTGTGCATACCAAGAAGATTTTGGGCATCTCACAGAAGAATGCATTGCACTGAGAAAGGAAATTGGATACTTGTTGAGCAAGGGGCATCTAAAAGAATTGTTGAGAAGAAAAAAGTCAAGGACTCAGGATCCTGAAAGGATCCCTGAGAAGGCTCCAGCCCCTCCAGCAGATGCACAAGTAATAAACTTTATTTCTGGAGGATCAGACATTTGCGGCACATCCTTCTCAGCAGCTAAAAGGCATGCAAAGGAAACTAAAATGGATAATGGAGAAAGACCTGTTCGAACATCAAGTGTCTCCGAAGGAAAAGTCATAACCTTTGATGAGGATGATTGTGTTGATATCCAGGATCCTCGTCACGATGGTTTAGTTATTACTCTTTTCATTTCTAACCATTTTGTCCGCATGATCCTTATAGACGGAGGAAGCTCAGTGAACATTATCCAGCTTGATGTTCTAAAGAAGATGGGTATTCCTGAATCGGACATCATACCAAGATCTTCCGTGCTCGTGGGATTTAGTGGCGAAACTAAGAATACCCTGGGGGACATTAAACTCCCAATATACATTGAAGGCCTACACTCTTATCAAAAATTTTGTGTTATTGACTGTTTATCTTGTTGTAATGTTATCCTTGGCAGGCCTTGGATACACGATATGAAAGCAGTCCCATCTACCTACCATCAATGTGTGAAGCTCCCTAGTCCTTGGGGAATAGTGAAGATTGATAGTGATCAGCAGGAGGCTAAGAATTGCTACACTTCATCGATGAAACCAGCCTCGAAGTCAAGGGAGCAATAGCAATCAAGGTATCCTCTAAGGGATGTCTTGGAGGCAAGAGAGCAGGATGTGGTAGAAATCCTCATGGATCCTGATGATCCTGAATCCAAAATCTATATCGGATCAGGGATCCTTGGCGAAATGAAAGAAGACCTCGTATCCTTCCTCAAAAGGAGAAAGACTACCTTTGCATGGAAACACGAAGACATGACTGGTATATCCAAAGATGTAATCACTCACAAACTCGGGATTGACAGATCCTTCAAACCAATCCATCAAAGGAGAAGAAAGTTTGCACCGGAAAGGAATGCCATTATCCAGGAAGAGGTAGAGAAATTGCTCCGGGCAGGTATGATTAGGGAGGTCAAGTATCCAAGATGGTTGGCCAATGTGGTTGTTGTTCAAAAGAAAAACGGAAAGTGGAGGGTATGTGTCAATTTTACCGATTTAAATAAGGCATGTCCCAAGGATCCTTTCCCATTACCCCACATTGACTCCATGGTGGATGCAACTGCGGGTCATGAACTGTTAAATTTTATGGATGCTTCATCTGGATTCCAACAAATCCAAATGGAACCATCCGACCAAGAGGATACAGCCTTCATGACTCCAACTGGTATATACTGCTATATTGCTATGCCGTTCGGACTAAGAAATGCAGGTGCAACATATCAAAGGCTGGTGAATATGATGTTCAAGGATCAGATTGGACAAACTATGGAGGTTTACATAGATGATATGGTGGTAAAATCCATAAAAGCTGAGGATCACCTAAGGGACTTGGAGGAAGCATTCGATATCCTTGACAAATATAACATGAAACTTAATCCTTCAAAATGTCACTTTGGTGTTAAAGCAGGTAAATTCTTAGGATATATGGTGACGAAGAGAGGCATTGAAGCTAGCCCGGAACAAATCAAAGCAATAGTGAACATCAAATCTCCGGCCAATGCTAAGGATGTTCAAAGGCTAACAGGCAGGATAGCAGCTTTGAATAGATTTATATCCAAATCCTCAGAGAAATGCAAAGAATTCTATGATATCCTAAGGAAGAACAAGAAATTTGAGTGGACTGAGAAGCATGAAAATGCTTTAAGAGCCCTCAAAGATTACCTATCCTCAGCCCCGGCTTTGATGAAACCAGAAAAAGGCGATGTGCTATCCTTGTATCTTGCAGTATCCTCAAAAGCAGTAAGTGCGGTCCTTGTTAAGGATCATGAAGGTACACAACATCCTGTCTACTATGTAAGTAAAAGTTTACTTGATGCCGAATCCAGGTATTCACACCTCGAAAAACTTATTCTTGCATTAATTATGGCATCTACTAAGTTAAGACATTATTTTGAAACTCATGTTATTGTTGTTAAAACTAATTTTCCAATTAAGAATGTCCTCAGGAAACCAGAGATGTCAGGAAGGATGGCTAAGTGGGCAGTGAAGCTAAGTGCATATGATATAAGATATGAGCCTAGGACAGCCATCAAATCCCAAGCATTAGCTGACTTTGTGGCTGATTTCAGTAGTGATTTACAAAAAGAAGCTGAGTTAGAAGTCCAGCAGCTAGAAGAGACCAAGGATCCTTGGATACTCTATACTGATGGATCCTCAAATGTCAAAGGCACAGGGCTTGGAATACTACTAAAATCGCCACAGGGGGACATAATACCCCACTCTATAGCTTGTGAGTTCCAAACCACTAACAATGAGGCTGAATATGAAGCCTTAATTGTTGGTTTGCAAATTGCAAAGCATATGGGGATCAGGTATCTTGAGGTACATGTAGATTCATTGTTAATTACAAACCACTTTAATGGATCCTACGCTGTTAAAGGTGAAAAGCTAACCAAATATTTAGAGATAGTCAAAAGTTTGGCACTCTCTTTTGTTTCCTTTAGTTTGACGCAGGTACCAAGGGAAGAAAATACAGTGGCTGATGCATTGGCTAACTTAGGATCATCCTTGAAGATCCCGGAGGATATTAAGATCCCTATTATCCATATCCTGACCCCGGCTATCGAGGATCACGAGGCTATGGAGATAGGAAATGATTCTGCAATTATCCCTTGTGAGGATACTCAGTCCCATTCAGGATCAGGATCATGGATCTCACCAATTATGAGATACTTACAACATGGAGAGATTCCTACAGGAGAAAACCCTAGGGCTTTCAAATCTAAGGTATCTCAATTCACAATTTTAAATAATATGTTGTATAGACGATCTCTTGCAGGACCATACTTGAGATGCATTGAGGATCCTGAAATCCAAGAAGTTTTAAAAGACTTCCATGAAGGAGATTGTGGAAACCACACTGGGGGCAGGGCATTATTCTCAAGGATCCTGAGGACAGGATACCACTGGCCAACCATGAAGAGAGATGTTGTGGAGTATGCTAAAAGATGTGATCCTTGTCAGAGACACAGTAATATCCTTCATCAACCAGCTGAATTATTGCATCCTATATCCTCCTCTTGGCCATTTATGAGATAGGGTATGGATATAGTTGGTAAGCTCCCTAAGGCACCTGGTGGAAAAGTATTCATGCTAGCTATGACTGATTACTTCTCCAAGTGGATAGAGGCTGAAGCTTTTGCCCAAGTCAGAGAAAAGGAAGTTATATCCTTCATTAAAAGAAATATTATAACTAGATTTGAAATTCCTTCTGAGATTATATGTGATAATGGTTCCCAATTTATTGGGGGCAGAACCACTAACTTTTGTGACAGCTGGGGGATTAAGATGATAACATCAACACCAGTCCACCCACAAGCTAATGGTCAAGCAGAATCATCCAACAAGATCATCATCAACAATTTGAAGAAGAAGGTTGGATCCAAGAAAGGGAAATGGGCAGAAGAACTACCCTATGTGCTTTGGGCTGATATGACAACCCCTAAGAATGCTACTGGTCAAACGCCATTCTCTTTGGTATTTGGGGCAGAATTAGTGATCCCAACAGAAATGGTGGTTCCAACTGCTAGAACAAGTACCCGTGATCCTGAAGAGAATGATGAGAACTTAGCTCAAGACCTGGATACTATTGAAGAAATCAGGGATCTCGCTAGGATAAGGATGGCCAGTTATCAACAAAGAATAGCTGGTGCTTACAACAAAAATGTCAGGATCAGGAGGTTTCAAGTTGGAGATATGGTATTAAGGAAAGCATTCCAGAATACCACCAATCCTGCTGATGGGAAATTGGCTCCAAAAATGGGAAGGCCCTTATTTGATTGAAGCTGAAGCAGGAAAGGGGGCATATAGATTGCTAACCATGGAAGGTGATTTGCTACCAAGAGCTTGGAATGCTGTCCACTTGAAGAAATATTTCATGTGAGCAGGATCCTCAGGGCACAGATGATCCTCAAAGGATCCTCAAAGTATCGGTGATCCTTACTTAGGTAATATCCTAAACTTGAACTATTTCATTTCTTTATTTTCTCATATAAGGATAAGGATCATGTGTCCTTTATCCATCTCTCACGTGAGTTTAAGTTTTGAAAGTTCAGGTATCCTTAGCATAACATTGGTTATCCGTTGAAGCAATCCGTTCCTTGGGTTTAACCCCAGTTATTTGGGCTTGACCCCAGTTCCGCCTGTAGCGCATGATGATCCTGGTATAGTTCAAGGCAGTGGGACCAGTACTCGCTTTAGGGGCTGATAATTCCATTGTACTGGCTATGCCTAGGATCCTACGTATAATGGTAGACGTACCATACATCCGTTCCTAAGGTTTCTAACGTTTTCACGTTAGCTAAGGTTTCTAACGTTTTCACGTTAGCTAAGGTTTTGGAATTTTCATGTCACTAAGTTTGGATAGTCGCCAGTTAGGGCCATACTCCAGTTTACATACGATCCTTGGGCTTGTCCCCAGTTATCCTTGGGCTTGTCCCCAGTTGCTAACTCTTATCTTATATTGGCTTAGTCTCAAGTTATGATCTATTTCAAGACCTTGAAGATAAGCAACTAGGGATCCTTGATCCTTACTTCTCTCTGAGGTTTATCTTACAGTTATCCTTATTATGGTTAGGATCCTAACTTGGATCCTCAGGTATGATCCTTAACTATTTTTAATTCTATTCATTATTTATTTGAATAACCCTTAAAGTTTGACAACTAGACTTGTGGTCCTTAAAATATATTGCTTTTTGGGATTCCTTAACTATGGGATATTCGATCGTGGATCATGCTCTAAACATTTTCAATCTGACTTGTTCAAAATTGTTTATTTAATAAATGTGCATCAAAACAAAGGAGAGTTAAAGAAATAAAAGGATAACAATACAAGATAAGCGACAAAAGGTTAAGATTTTATTTATTAACAAAAGACTAACCCTTAAAAGGTTGTCAAAATTACCTACCCGAGCATCTACCAGCAAAACGTGGCCCGTCCGCTGGGGTAGGTAAAGGGTGTCCATGATAATAAGTTCAAAAGTAGTGCAGGAATATAAAGGCGGTAGGAACACAATGGTTTCATCCCCCAAACAGAGGATCCCTCCACCAATTGCAATCCTGCCTATTGTCCAAAGGATCATACATGATCCTTAATCCTAAAACCTATTGTTCAAGTACAAACCATTAAATTGTTCAACATCACAACCACAAAAAGCTACTACCAAATTTAAAAATTGGGTTCCGGCTGCGTCTAAGAATGTCCATCATCGCCCAATCATGCAGCCTAAACCTTCGCTGCATTACCACCTCCAGCTCCACTTGTTTCACCACCTTCACCCTTGCCTCCAGCTTCAATCGTCAGGATCTCTTCAACCTCCTCAGCCTCTTCATCGTCCAGTTCAGCCAGCCTTGCCTTCCAGCCTTCAACATCCCAGGTGCTCTTGTCAAAAGCAGGACCTGAGCTTCCAAGGCCATTTGCAGCTTGGTCTTGTACATTGTTATGGCGGCAGAGACTTTGGCGTCTTCGGTGATCTCACGTTTCTCATAGTCAACATTGATCAGCACCTTGGCCGTCTCCTGTTTGGCATCCCGGACTTCCTTCTGAAGATCAGCAATTGCAAGGTCCTTAAGCACTGCAACCTGCTGGAGGTCGGCAATCTTCTTATCCTGATCCTCAACGTGGCCAACATAATCCTCAATCTCAGAGAATTTCTGCAAAAAGGATAAAGGATAAGGTCAGGATTAAGTGATCCTCAAATCAGCAGGATATATCAGCAGGATATGTCAACAGGATATACGAGCAGAGACAGTGATCCTTACTTCATTAAAGTACTCGAGGAATTGATGGCGGATCAGAGGCAGACCCTGCAGATCCTCAGCTTCAGAGGCTTTTCTCTTCTTGATTGCCTTTCCTTTGAGGGGTGCCTTAGGGACCGAAGCTGTCGGACTGGTGGGAGCTTTTAGTGAGATCAGTGACATTGAACTTAGAAGCAGACTTGGTGGATTTTCCAGCACCTACACAACCAAAACAAGATAAGTATCTTTTCTTAATTTATATTTCACTATTTATTTAAAATTTTAAACAAGGATACTTACTTGACATCGTGACAGAGCCTGAGGATACCTCCTATGAATCTTGGGTTGTTGTCTTGAAAGATCTTGTCTCAGGATCAAGTTTCTTGAAAGCAAGGAGCCTCTCCTTAGCAGCAGGGGACAATCTGAGGTGTGAGACGGTGATAGCTGCATAACAAGAAAGCAAAAATATAAGTGATCCTTACATCAAAGGAAAGTTTTTGGTGATCCTTCTCAGGATCCACCACCCTACCATGGGTAGCCCATTTCTTGGGTAGATCCTTTCCATCCTCAATAGAATCTCTCTTGATAAAAAAGAAACGTTGCTTCCAATTAGCATCGTTCTTGGTGGCTTTGAAGATCGGGTGTTCCTCACCGGGTTTACGTTTAAACAAATAGCGATGAGAACCAAAGGTAGTAAGATCATACAGCTCTCCCAGCTCTGACATTCCTAGGTCTATACCTTCCTGCTCGATGATCCTTTCAAGGGTGTACAAAACCCTCCAAATCATCGGCATGGCTTGAATATAAGAGATGCCGGTTAGGGAAAAGAAAGATTGGGTGAAGGCTGGAAAAGGATATGTATAGCCTATGGTGAACGGAGTGACGGGGAAAGCAACCCACTTGTCGGAGATATGATCACTCAGGGCATTGGGGTCAAAAGGTCTAAACTCGGTGTTCGCCGGGAAGCAGTGGCGGATCCTATCGATCTGAGCATCATTGAAACAGCAGCGTTCTTTAATGGAATCTTCGATGATCCCCTGGCTTTTCGGAGGGCTGTTCTTCGGGTGATCCTTGGCTGGGGAATTTCGGAGCAACATCTTTGATGCGATGATGGAAAGAGATGAAAACAGAGCAAGAGAGGAAAGAAGATGAAGAGAGAGAGTACCTGATTGTCTTCGGAATGCAGTTATAAAGGGAGTCTCTCTGGAAATTTAAATGCATTTGATCCTATCTCTATCTCCTATTTATAATCATGATCGCGCAGGGTTGTCACTTCTGTGACGTCACGATTGCAACGGATAGTTCAACAATAACGGCTATATTTATGATAGTTAGTTGCGGATAAGATCAAGAAAACATAACTCGCTCATTTTACATATCACTCCTTATATTTTGGGGGCAATTGTTAGGGGAGGATTTTCTAACAATTAGTGATCCTTATTCGTTATCCTAATTAATGATCCTTACTTCTGTGACAGATAGTGATCCTCAGAAGAGCTTCAGGATCATGGATCACTTTAAGGATCCTCGTACTGACGATTGTTTATTTGTGTTTTGTATTACTTCGCAGGAATAACAAGCTTGACTTGGTCTTGGCAACGGTACTCAGGAATATTCCACGGGTATTTCGCACACGATTGACCAAAAATGGACGTTGTGGAGAACGTGGGAGCTTGGCACAAAAGTCGGATAGTTAGTTATTGTAGTTAACTTCTATTTTAAAAGGGGTAACGAGCTAGAATTAGAACACTTAGCCATTTTTAGCTACACACTCTCATATACTCGCACACTTAAAGCTCTCGACGAACATTCATTAGTTTTCACTCACTTTTACACATTTCACGATAGTGATCCTTGTACCTAGCTCGTTACTATCCGAAGTTGTAAACATTTATTCATTTATTTGAGCTTGGTGATTGGTAGTTTCCATCACCCGGGGTTTTTTGTGCCGGAGATCAACTCTTGATCAAGGGCTTTTTCCCCGTATAAATCCTTGTGTCATTTGTGCAATTTACATTGAAGTAATCCTTGTTATTGTTCTACATTATTAGCATCATACCCCGTAACAGAGAGTTTGGTTGCAATATCCTAATCAGATTTTTTGACCAAAACATATATGTGTTAGTTCTGCATGATAACAGGATCCATGGTGACTGTTGGTGATTGTGTAAATCGTTATTCAAACCATGATGTGTTTAACATGAGGGTTTCCAATGATTTTGATATGATAATAGATGTTTTGATGTTTATGAAATTGATTAGTGATTGCGTTGTTGTCGACCGACGGCAGTTAGGGTTCATGTGAAATATGAGGGAATTCAGGATGTTCTGATGTGCGGCGACGAAACTCCATGTGCAACGACAAAACTCCAATCCGACAAAACATGGGTTCATCGTCGGATGATTGTTGGGTGTTTCGCCGGCTGGTTTCTGATGAAAGATAGGGTGTTTCGCGGGCTGGTTTCTGATGAAAGATTAGGTGTTTCACCATGGTTGATCTCGACGAAACATGTGGTTAAACATGTGGCTATTCGTAGATGGTCCGCAAGGACAGGCCCAATCACACATAAACTGATTCTGGCCCAACTAACCTCTAACCTTCCGTGATTATATGAGCACAATTCATTGAGCTATCTGTTTAATCGGCATATGAGCTAACTGTTTAATGGTGTTACTAGTTGGTGTGTATAGAATGCAATATGTTGATTTTGTGAATAAAGAACATGTGAAACATGTATTATTGATGCAAACCTGTGTATGTGTGTGACTTAAACACCTGTTATGTGATAACCATGAACTATTATACATGACGTTCCGGGGAGGAATGCTGGGTAGTTGGGTTTGACTGGGATGTTAAACCTGGGTTGTTGGTTAATACACGTATATCTATCACTCAAGTCCCTCCTACCGATTGTTGCCGGGGAGGCAACGGGGTATTGGTTTGTAGCGCTAATTAGGTTTGGCACCCTCACACCGCACCGGGGAGGTCGGTGATAAACTAATGACCCCCATCTCGACCAATGTTTTGATAGAGACATTGGGGTTTAGGGCAAATAATCTGGAGCCATCGGCGGTAAGCGTGTGATTAACAACATCGAATCTGTGAAACGTTTTAATCTGGTAACTGGTATCTAAACACATTAAAAAAACTTTGAACTCTCCAGCGTCATCTGACACATTTGTCCGCATGCTTGCAGGTCTATAGGGTTATATCATGGAACTTGCTGTCTGGAAGGCTGGAGTGGTCATGGGTCGTGATACATGGAATCGCAACACATGTCTAATGGTTTACGAACGCATGGTTTATGAAACACTTAACAAATGAGTTACGCTTCCGCTGTGTACAATAAATTTTATGTAACAGTTTGTATCACTTTATGATAATGAATGAAAGTTTTATTTAAACATATATATATATGAGTTCAATGTGATTGGTGGCTACGATCCTGGTACGTCACACGCCCCGCGGTGTTTTAGCGTGTGGTATTTTGGGGGTGTGACAGTTTGGTATCAGAGCCAGGTTATAGTGAACTTGGTTTTAAAATGTTTTGTAAAACCAGACTATAACCGAACAAGTTCTGAATACGACCATGACACTCAGCTCCAAACTGCAAGGTTCGTCTCTCGTATACTCATTGTACTGCATAACTAGTGAACACTTACATATGATATTGCATGTGATGGCACGTTTAGCACAACAGTATGAATTCATGTATTACTTGCATGTGTTATGTGACTGATAGGGTGGTAATTCCCTAAACATTCATGACTTACGTTTCGTGATGCTCTTTGTTTACTACTTGAGTTTGAGGAACCATTTGACATGAGTTAGGAGGAGCTGAGATGAGCATGCAAATCACAATATTATTATGGGTGCACACATAATAATAATGTGGGGTGCATACGAGTCCAAGTGAGGCTTAATAAGTGAAAAAGGGGTTCCGTTCCGTTATTTGATCGTTGTGAAACACAACAGTCTATAGGAGTCATAGCAGTGATTGTCTCCTACTCGAACATGACCTTTTCACTCCTCTCTGAATCTTTTCGAATCTCGACGCTATCGAGTATTACCTGAACAACCATCTGAACGCCTAGCGAACTGTGTAGAATGTTAGGTGCTTGTACGAACGTCCCTGAGTCGGATGTTGCAACATCAGTGATTGGTCTATACCCCTCACACTCCTCTTTGTTTGCTGGAACTCAACGTACTGACACCTTAGGTCCCGAAGTGTGATCGCCTCTACAACACACTCGCAACGTACCGTGTATTACTCAAACAACTTGCAACGTTGATGGACAAGAGGGTGAGCGTGGTACCTTGCCGACCTCAGTATTAGGACAACCCTGATTACCGGCAACGAACACGAGCAAAGTGACTTCAATCGAATCATTAACCCTAGTTTGCGACTTATGGGAGTCAACTCTTACGAATTGATCAGGATATAAACGATGACAATGGATCATGGTGTGGAATGTGTAACTGCCAGCACGATGAGTAGCGCTTTAGAACATGGCATGGAATGTGAGAAGATGGACCCTGTTAGTGAAAGATCGTAGGGCTCCGTTTCAAGCAACGACATTAGAGGCAACAGCCGTGGCAATATCAAGGAACTCATAATCGTAGCTTACAGTGTGGAATCAAAGGTAACTTTGACAAGGATTGACTGTTGTGAAGTCAAAATGTCAGCAACCAAGAGATCAATGGCAGTATTGGAAAATCCTCATAACCGTAACAACAACACTGGAAATGATGCTTGTGGAAGGGCATTTAGGATTGGCGTGGGCAAATCCAGGATTATAACAATGTGGTAGCTTGTATGGGTAGCTAATCACTTCGTCTCTATTCTGCTTAACCCTGATGTTTCTTGAAGCCGAACCTGTTGCGGAATCGGCTGATGGTAAGTCAATTGAAACTACATATGTTCGTTGGGATGCAAACTCGACCTTGTGGGACAAGTGTTCGACATCGACCTTCCTTTTACTATCCTTGATGGTTACAATGCAGTAGTTAGCGTGGATTGGTTATCCAAAAAATCGCGCAGACATACCTTATGAAGGGAAAATTTTGTGTGGAGAATCGTTATTTGTTCTTAAGCATCAGAGTGGTGCAAAGGTTAGTGCCATTTCAGCTATGATGGCCCAGAAGTGTCTACGGAGGGATCACCCCGCTACGTTAGCAACCGTTATTGATGTTAAGGCTGAGGAAAAGAGGATCGAGGATCCACCAATTGTTCGTGATTCCTCTCGGTGTGCTACCCGAGGAGCTTTCGGGCTTACTTCCACAACTATTAGGCAGAATCCCAGTTTGATCTCATGCCAGGGGCAGCCCTGATTACTTTTACTACATATCATATTGCACCAGGAGGGTTGCAAGAACTACCTACAGGGACAATTGGACAGGAGTTTGATTGGACATAGTTTTTCGCTTAGGAGAACCCCAGTTATATTTGGGAAGATAAAGCCTTTTCGTATATGTACTAATTATCTAGAACTCAGCAGGATGACAATCAAGAACCGTTTGCCTCGACCATGTATTGACGGAAGTCCCGGGGGGGAGGTTCCTGGAACGGCATATCGAACGCAATGCGGCCATTGCGACATCGTACTCCATGACCTTTGGATTAATCCACGCCAGCAGCTTTATGGATCACATGAATCGACCGTGCTCATCAATGACGTTTTGAATCACTACTGGGGGAAAGGAACACCATGAACGGCATCTATATTATGTCCTAGAGCTCCTAGGGGAGGAGCAACTCCACGCGAAGTCTACCTAAATGTGGCTTCTGGATTCGAGAGGTACATTCTGGGTCATGTAATCAACGAAGTGGAATACACGTGGATCTCGCTAAGATACATTTTGTTAGAAACTGATCGACACCAAAGATCCCTTCGAGGATACAGCAATTTCTTGGTCTCACTAGATACTATCGCAGATTCATCACAGGATTTTCGAAGATCGCGCAGCTTAAATCTCTTTAGCACAGCAGGGTGCTGTGTTCGTGGAAGACGAAACAGGAGGACATCTTTTCAGCTTTCGAATCCCAACTCGGCAATGCACTGAGCATCGTCTTTACCTAAGAGAACGGGTGATTTAGTAGTATACAATGATGGTTCAAATCAGAGTCCCAGTTACACACCGATGCAACACGAGAGAGTGATGACTTACGTAATGGAATTACAACGAGGAACTACACGACACACAACCTGCGGTGGAAACCGTGGTCTTTGGATTTAAGTTGGAGGCATTACTTGGACGGTACCAAATACACTACTTAGACCGATCACAAGGGCCTCCCGTGTACCCTGGTTTCGGAAGAGCTAAATCAGTTAATGGCATCGCTGGATGGAACCTTTGAATGATTTCGACTATGAAACCTAGACGTATACGAGCCTCGCAGCACACCATCGGCTCTAACCTACCTGATCAGATTTGCCCTACTCAAACCAAAGCACTGAAGGACGAGAATTTTCGGGTTGTTTCCATGCGGGACATGGAGAAGTGATTTTTGGCAAGTCGAAGGATGTTCTCTATTTCATGGAACGAATATGGATCCCACTGTACAGCAATCCAAGGGAACTTGTGTCGAGCGAAGCACGCCAGCCTCGACATACTGGTCATCTGGATTTTAATGGCATATATTAGGATCTAAGGATCTTGTACTGGCGACTGGGCTTGAAGGCTTACACAGCGAAGTATGTGAACAATGTTTGACTTGTGCGAAAGTCAAGATGGAACATCAGAAACCTTCTGGTTTGTGTCAGTAATCAGAAACACCTATTTGGAGATTGGAACCGACATCCATGGATTTTGTCACTGCCCTACCTAAATCTCAGAACGGAACTGATGTCACCTGAATGATCGTTGATTGTCTCACGTAACCAGCACACTCTCTTGCAAATCAAGGAAGCTGACGAGTCATCAAAAGCTGTGAATATTCCTCTGAGAAAGGCGGCTTTTAGGCACGAGGTGCCAACTCCTATTACCTCTGATTTTGAACTACATCTGATTTATGTCAAGCAATACACAACACCCTTGGCTCACATCAAGACATGAGCATTACTTATCACTGTAGGACAACCGGATAGAGTAACGAACCATCCTGACACACGAAGACATGCTGCGAGCATGTGCGTGATTGACTTTAGTAAACATTTGGGAAGGACACTTATCTTTGGGTGAGCTCTACTGCAGCCATTACCGTATAGTATGCATACAGCTCTGTTTGAGGCATTGCATGGATGATAATGCTAATATCCTCGTGACAACCTAATCACGGGTTCAGAACTTGCACTCGAAACTCTTAGGAAGAGTATTTAGATTGGAAATCATGTGGCGACAACGCGTGATCACCAGGAAACCTGATAACTTAGGAAACACCGGGAGTTCGCTGCAGGCGAACGTGTCATATTGGAAGTCTGGGGGGTGCGGTACACCTCGGGAAGCGTGGCGAGCTTAACTTACATCATGTTGGGCCATACAAACTTGAGTTACCCGACGAATTGGATAACGTACATGATGTCATTTATGTCTTGAATCTAAGGCAGTGTTTGTCCGATGAAACGCTTGTGATACCCTTATTAGAGTCTGAGATTAATGACAAGTAGCAGTTGTTGAAAAATCTACTGAAACCATGGACTAGGACGTCAAGAATTGTTAGCATAGTCGAATCCCAATCGTGAGAGTTCGTTGGGACTCAAGACGTAGACCGGAGTTCACGTGGGGACGCAAGGATCAGATGAAGCTCTAGTATCCTCAATTGTTCAGGTGGTTGAACCAAATTTTGCTATCATTGGTGAATTTCGGGACAAAATTTCTTTCAAGTTGGGGATGATGTGGTACCCGCGGAAAATCACAGTCATCCTGAGTTAACATCTTGCTGTTTTGGTTTACTTATCAAATTTCGGGACGAAATTTCTTTCAAGTTGGGGATGATGTGACAACCTGAACTTTCAAGGTTAGTGACGTTTAACCTTATGATCTTAACTTCTCGTTATCCCTTTCCAATGTGTTAAACGTCCTGTGCTGTTATAACTCCGGTAAACTTAAAGTATGTTAATTCTGTTGAACACTCGTAACCTAAATAAACTTGTTAAACGTAAATCATGAGTGAATATGTTGCGTGTGTAGTGGTCCAGTTTAGGTAGTTAAGGGTTTAGTGGGCCGCACATATAAGTGGGCCACACACCGTAGACTGACTTCGGCCCACATGTGTCCTATTGAGCCCACCCTTCATGGGTTCTGTATATTACTAGCATGGAATACGTAAATTAGGACTTGTGAGCATAGAAACCCTAGAACTTCTTGAACCTAACGGCAGCACTCGACAGCAACACTCCCTCTTGAGAAGCTCCTCCTTCGAGTACATATTGTATCTTGATTCCTTCGGTTAGTGTAATCCTACTATGTTTTGAATCAACTCTCTTGTCATGCATATTTATGTAATGTGCGATTGTTAGTAGCGATTAGGTTTATGCCTGATGTATATATGTTAGTTTTACATGATGTGTATGTGTTAGTTCTGCATGATAACAGGATCCATGGTGACTGTTGGTGATTGTGTAAATCGTTATTCAAACCATGATGTGTTTAACATAAGGATTTCCAATGATTTTGATATGATAATAGATGTTTTGATGTTTATGAAATTGATTAGTGATTGCGTTGTTGTCGACCGACGGCAGTTAGGGTTCATCTGAAATATGAAGGAATTCAGGATTTTCTGATGTGCGGCGACGAAACTCCATGTGCAGCGACGAAACTCCAATCCGACGAAACATGGGTTCTTCGTCGGATGATTGTTGGGTGTTTCGCCAGCTGGTTTCTAATGAAATATTGGGTGTTTCGCCGGCTGGTTTCTGATGAAAGATAAGGTGTTTCGCCATGGTTGATCTCGACGAAACATGTGGTTAAACATGTGGCTCTTCGTGGATGGTCTGCAAGGACAGGCCCAATCACACATAAATTGATTATGGCCCGACTAACCTCTAACCTTCCGTGATTATATGAGCACAATTCATTGAGCTATCTGTTTAATCGGCATATGAGCTAACTGTTTAATGGTGTTACTAGTTGGTGTGTATAGAATGCAATATGTTGATTTTGTGAATAAAGAACATGTGAAACATGTATTATTGATGCAAACCTGTGTATGTGTGTGACTTGAACACCTGTTATGTGATAACCATGAACTATTATACATGATGATGAGTACTGAGATTCATGAAACACTGCTGTAAGTATAGCACTTTTATGTTAATCATTGTTGAGAGACATGCACGTGGGAAATAAACTTGTTGAGAAACGAATGTCCGACATGTGCTATATTGTGATCTTAATAGCAACTGCAATATGTGAAAACACATGTACTGTTAAGTGATTGAGTAGCTTGTGAGACCCGTACACTTGTTATATGATTTCATTATAAAGGTTATAGATCAACGGATTGTATGTTTAACAGTTACGATGCGTATAATTACGTGTGTCATACTTGTCTGCTACTTGTGCAACGTGTATGTTAGCTACGTGATATGTGTGAACACTATACTGATTGTCTTTGGTAACCGGGATAGGGTTTGGTTGACCAATTCGGAACGGGTAATGTAACGAAACATACCGAGCAAATCCAAGGTGAGCTCACTGCTCTTTTTCCAAGCATGCGTCTCGGGGAGGGACATCTGCTAAACGTTCCAGGGAGGAATGCTGGGTAGTTGGGTTTGACTGGAATGTTAAACCTGGGTTGTTGGTTAATACACGTATATCTATCACTCAAGTCCCTCCTACCGATTGTTGCCGGGGAGGCAACGGGGTATTGGTTAGTAGCGCTACTTAGGTTTGGCACCCTCACACCGCTCCGGGGAGGTCGGTGATGAACTAATGACCCCCATCTTGACCAATGTTTTGATAGAGACATTGGGGTTTAGGGCAAATAATCTGGAGCCATCGGCGGTAAGCGTGTGATTAACAACATCGAATCTGTGAAACGTTTTAATCTGGTAACTGGTATCTAAACACGTTAACAAAACTTTGAACTCACCAGCGTTGTCTGACACATTTGTCCGCATGCTTGTAGGTCTGTAGGGTTATATCATGGAACTTGCTGTCTGGAAGGCTGGAGTGGTCATGGGTCGTGATACATGGAATCGCAACACAAGTCTAATGGTTTACGAACGCGTGGTTTATGAAACACTTAACAAATGAGTTATGCTTCTACTGTGTACAATAAATTTTATGTAACAGTTTGTATCACTTTATGATAATGAATGAAAGTTTTATTTAAACATATATATATAAGTTCAATGTGATTGGTGGCTACGATCCTGGTAAGTCACACGCCCCGCGGTGTTTTAGCGTGTGGTATTTTGGGGGTGTGACAGTTTGGTATCAGAGCCAGGTTATAGTGAACTTGGTTTTAAAACGTTTTGTAAAACCAGACTATAACCGAACAAGTTCTGAATACAACCATGACACTCAGCTCCAAACTGCAAGGTTCGTCTCTCATATACTCATTGTACTGCATAACTAGTGAACACTTACATATGATATTGCATGTGATGGCACGTTTAGCACAACAGTATGAATTCATGTATTACTTGCATGTGTTATGTGACTGATAGGGTGGTAATTCCCTAAACATTCATGACTTACGTTTCGTGATGCTCTTTGTTTGCTACTCGAGTTTGAGGAACCATTTGACATGAGTTAGGAGGAGCTGAGATGAGCATGCTAATCAAAATATTATTATGGGTGTACGCATAATAATAATGTGGGGTGCATGCGACTCCTAGTGAGGCTTAACAAGTGAAAAAGGGGTTCTGTTCCGTTATTTGATCGTTGTGAAACACAACAGTCTATAGGAGTCATAGCAGTGATTGTCACCTACTCGAACATGACCTTTTCACTCCTCTCTGAATCTTTTTGAATCTCGACGCTATCGAGTATTACCTGAACAACCATCTGAACGCCTAGCGAACTGTGTAGAATGTTAGGTGCTTGTACGAACGTCCCTGAGTCGGATATTACAACATCAGTGATTGGTCTATACCCCTCACACTCCTCTTTGTTTGCTGGAACTCAACATACTGACGCCTTAGGTCCCGAAGTGCGATCGCCTCTACAACACACTCGCAACGTACCGTGTATTACTCAAACAACTTGCAACGTCGATGGACAAGAGGGTGATCATTCACAGAAAGCATTAGCAAAGCACACTTGGAAATGTCCAAACGTATTGTAATGTGTCTTAGGTGATTTAAACATTACCGTTAGGTGGGTTATTCCCTGAGGTACCTCCGCTGTGTTCAGAGCGAAGGGCCTCATGCTGTGCGATGGCCTGTGAGATGCGCTCTTGTAATTATGCCTCGGTCGTGGGCAGTTGATTGTTCCTTCGAGGAGGCATTCTCCTTCTAATAAGAAGATTGGATCGGTCAGGTCTTATTCGTTAAATAATTAAGTAATTGTCTAGAGGTCGTATGTACATACATGTATAAAAAATCATCATATCAAACAATCATGCAACAACACCATCATAGCATAAATTTGCAACACAAAAATGTGTTTAGTGAGAACATGACGATTAAGCTTTCATTAATTTCCGACCACAGTTACATTGTTTACAAGTGTATCACATCAAAAGGGACATGGGGTCACACTACCCTTGTCTAATATGTCTGTCAATATACAAAAATCACATGGTCAAATATGATCTTCAAAAGTGTTCAGAATCTCTGCTCAATAGTAGTGCTCTCACCAAAAGTAATTCAATCTGCATAATACCAAAAACCAACTATGCTGCTAGTGGAGGAGGAGGAGGGAAGAAAAGCAAACTACGATCATGTGCAGGCTCCTCCTAGCTCGTATACACGGCGAAGTAAATAACTGATCTGCTGCCTGACAATAAGGAAATGAGCATCAAAAACTGGAAAAGGTGCAAGAGCAGCAGGTGGATGTGCAAAAGGAGACGGTGATGAATGTGGGGGAACAAAAGTAGACTGACAAGGACAATGTGGAGGGTGTGGAGTCAGCTCGAGCTCCAAAACTCTGTGACTCAAAATCTCAAACTTTAGCTGAAGCGATAAAAGCAAATCATCCCGTGTGTAACCTCCATAATATGAGGGATGATAGGGGTCTAATATCGGCATAGAGTATGGTGGGAACCATCAGAATGGCTCGTCAAGCGGTGTAGAGGTGAAGGGAGCAAATGGTGCAGTCTAAGAAATAGGAGGAAAAGCTGATGAAGCAAAAGGATCATAACTAGGATGCTGGCCCGAAGTACCTTCCCTTGGACGGGGTGCAGGGATGTCCTGTAAGAAAACGATCGGCAAATCAGTGTGGTGGACATCAGACTCTACAGGAGGGAGATGAGCAACATCAGCGGGTACGGGTGGAGGGATAAATGGCTCAACAAGTGGAAAATCAACAGGTGCAGGGGCTGGGTCGGGAATAAGAGGTGCAATGTCTGGTAAGCCAAATGGGACATGGTCAGGATCAAGAATCAACTCAGGATCAACAGGTGCAACATCAGGCTGACCAAAATGAATAGGGTCCAGCTCGGGGACATGCTCGGGGTCATGTGGAGGAGATGGTGCAGCAGACATAGCGGTGTCATCATCAGAATCGGTAGCATAACGCTGCAGTCCTGCCGCCTGTAGGGCTGAAGATGTCACAGACTCAAAGGAGTCTGAAACGGAATGTAAACTGGAATCTGAGGATAACTCAATGATAGGAATCATAGGAGGTGGGACAGCTACAACATCCTCGTCTACCTCCCCATCACCCTGGGCGTCAACTGGAGGACTGTCTACAAACAAATCGACGTCGTCACCAAACAAATCATCGAAAGGCCAATCCTCAGGAGGGATGACCAAAAGAGGAACAGGATCGAGGATCGGAGCCACGATGTGCTCACCATCGGGGTGACCAATAATGAGGTAACCATGGACTGGAACAGGAATGACAAAAGGATCCTCGTCAGGGAAACCATCAGCAAGAGGTAAATCATCGCCAAAGTCGGGCAACGCGAACGGCTGGAAGTCGTCCTCGACATCGGATAGCATGTCAGGATCACTCTCAGTGTCTGACGTAAGTATCTCCGGCTCAAGTGCAATCTCATCATCTGAGACGATAGCCCTAGGGTCGTCAACGTCTGATAATCCGTTCTCTGAAGAAGACATGATGCCTGTAACATAATAATCATAACATGTGCACATATATTAACCACTATCACTTAGTATGCAATCAAGACAGTTATCACTTCAATCATGTATTCACATTATCATCCATGAAACATTTTCTATCTTTCCTAGTCTACCCCAGACTAAACCACCAATGTGACCTTGCATTGTGTTTCTTGTCTTTCCTTTTGTAAAAATTTTTGTTCCATGGATCTGGGCGTTTTGTGTATGCAACGAAAACGTGTTGTAAAAATATTTTCGTGAGAGAGCCCTAATGATTGTAGTCTAGACTCGAGAAAGAATCCTAGTTCGCTACAATCGAAGCTCTGATACCAAAGTGTCACACCCTAACTTTTGTGGAAGCGTGATTATGTGTGACTTGCTTAATATCATTGCATTCAACCATAACAAACAACTATATGATAAAACCAAGATGTCCATCCATTAGATAGTTTCAAACATTACAAACAACATTGTTTAACAGAAATCCTAGACTTCAAGTTCATATTACAAACCATCCAAATTATTTAAAGTTCCATAAGGACTTGACAAAAGACACTATTAAAGGCTAGGCTTTGAACTAGGTATCTTATCCAGGATAAGATACTTAACCCAAACCCTTCGACACAGGATGACATCTTTTATTTCAAATAATACTTGAAAACTTCCAACGCCCGCCAGATCCATTTCAGTTCCTTGAAATACATGCAGTTTGAAAACATCAACAAAAGTTGAGCGAGTTCATGAGTTTTGTATGTGAGCTCGTAATAATCTTTGTAACCATAGTATGAATGTATTTGTAAATCCCGGTATGAAAGCAACAAGGAACCAATCAATTAATGATTTGCAAGGTCATTAATATGTGTGCAACGGTGTAGGAAGGCTCAATCCTTTGCGTATTTCGTACCGGGCCTCCCGGCTGGGACGACATAGTCACTACATGCGGTCAACTCGCGGACCCATGGGTGGGGCTCGCAACACCCAAATAGATCTATCACACATGCCCCTCGGTCCTTATAAAGGATTAATGGTCTCAAGTTAACGCCTACCCATTCACATGATCTAACAGTATTTTCCTTAGCTAACCATACCATTTGTAATCATTGCATCATTTGTAACATGTATTTCACCCCCGAAGTTATAAAACTGAAAACAGTTAAAAGAAAATGGGGACATGAACTCACAGTCTTGCGTTCTTCGATCAAATAACCCAAAGCTTCTTCTATAGTGCACGACTACCTACAAACGGACAACGGTTTATTAGACGAGTGGTTCGTGCCTTGACCTTAGTCTTATTTTGTATCTTTGAGTTACGTTTCTTTGTGTCATCAATATTATTCCAAGTATATAATTATTTGTTAACATGTTAAATATTTTAACTTAAATTATAATTATTAATTGTTGGAATATTAGTTAAAATAATATATTTTAACTTGCCACTTAATGTATATGTATATGTATATGTATAACTTCCCCAAGGATGGGTGTATTCACACTCGTATTCTTAAACACGTATATTTTGCCAAGTATCGGTGGCGTATTCCGGTGTATTTATACGTACGAGAATACGTATTTTTATTGTGTTTATTAAGTATCCTTATACTTAATTTTTGTATTAAGCTTTCCGGAATAATATTTCTAATAAAAATTCACCAATATATATATTCTTAAAATATATATTTTAAGAAATCATTTATAGAAATTTATCTATACTTCTTCTTGGCAAAATATCTATATTTTCATATAACCCTTAAAAATAATATATTTTCAAGATTATCTTATAAAATATTTATAAATCCATTTTTCACTAAAAAATAATCTATTCTAAATTTGTTTAAGAAAATATTTTTCTAAGTGTTTAATTTCTAGAAAAATTTTGCCATAGTTTCCCCTTAAAAATGGAGGTTTACATGCTTTCAAAGCATATCATTTTGTTTTATAAATCATCACAATCAACAATAAATCAAACAATACTTACCAAGTGCCAAAATCAAGCATTAAACACTACTTCATGAACTTGAAAATTTATAAAAATTTGTAGTAACTTGGTAGTGTGTTTAGTAAGCTTAGTTACCCTTTAAAGTATGGTTGTTTATTTAAAAACATCATTCTTGAAGAATTTAGATCTTTACAACTTGTAAAATCATTTTCTAAAAATATTTCTTCTTGAATTTTTCTTGTCATTAACATGTTTCTACACTTGATTAACCACTAAAAATGTGGTTAATTTCTTTAAGAACCAAGTTTATGTAAATCTTGTATTTTAACTTGGTTTCTTGAGAAATCTAGTTTTGAAATCATCCACTTACATGATTTATATTACACTTTGTTCATCATTTTTCAAGAAAACATTTCATACTTCAAGTTCATGCTTTCACATAAGGATGATCATCTTGACCTTTCACAAGATCATCCTCTTATCTTGCTAGATTATGTCTTTAATCACCATCTAGCAAGCTCATATGATGTTTAACATCATTAACACAAACAAACAACAATCAAGAAGCATAACAACACTTAAACAACATGATTCATCATAATTTTTAGTCTTATGTGTTTACGTTAATCGGCGATTATGAGCCTATGTGTTTATATGATGCGTGTTACATTGCGTATTCCTAAGCTTTAGAAATTAGTAGACGTGTGAGGCGAGATTCGAATACAATGTGTTGAGTCCTGTGACGATGTCTATTGCAGACAATGTTGTCTGGATCCCGCCACATACTTTCTCGACAAGAAAAGAGGGACAAACGCCTTGCTACCATCATCGCTAAAAGTGTGGCAAAGGCCGTGAGTGATGTTTACGAGAATGCCAGCAAATCATCTGAGGAATCGAGGACCGAAGCTCCTAAAGCTACCACCAAGTCCTTCAATTTCAAGCAATTCAAGTCGTGTGGGCCAAAGGAATTCACTGGCGAGGGAGGTCCTACTGCACTATTCCAATGGTTTGATTCCATTGAGGTTACTCTGCGACAGAGTGGTTGCCCTGATGACCTTCGAACTCTGAATGCTACCGGCGTTTTCCAGTCCCGTGCACTAGACTGGTGGACGGCCGAGAGGAACAAGCGAGGGAATGATGCAGCCTACGGACTATCGTGGGACGAGCTCAAAGAAGTCATGCTAGAGGAATTCTGCCCTCCTCACGAACGACAAAAACTAGAAGATGAATTTTGGCACATACATCAACATGAGGGTGACAACGCTGCTCTCACTGCTCGTTTCAAACAACTCAGCATCATCTGTCCCGATCAAGTCAAGACTCCGGAGATCACAATCAAGAAGTACATCCGAGCTTTGCCCGACTGTGTCGCAGATTTCGTGCAAGCGGCTAAGACTAAGACGATCGAAGAAACTTACCTACTGGCCGCCGAAATCAACGACAAGAGGGTCAAGGCTGGTGTCTGGGATAAAACTTACCTACTGAACCCACCTCATTGAGCAACAAGAGGAAGAACAAGAGAAAGAACAGCTCCAGCAACAAGAACTGTGCGATCACTGCTGCACCGATTCAAGCTGTACCAGCCCAACAGCGTCAAGTAGCGGCGCCTGTGGCTAATGCACCACCTGCAAAGCGTGCATACACTGGGCCACACCCGCTCTGCCCTACTTGCACCTACCACCACCCGACTGCCATTGCTTGCCGTTTCTGTGCTCATTGCAATGTATACGGCCATTTTACTGCCAACTGCCGTATTCGACAAGCTCCTGCTCATCAAGCTCTACTCACAGCCCCTCAGGGTCAACAAGCTCCTCTGGCACCCGTGGTCAAAGCCAGAGCCTGCTTCGCATGTGGCGACCCGAACCATTTCGCCAACATGTGCCCAAACAGGGTCGTGAAACAAGAGCCCCAGCAACAGCCGCCTCAGCAACAACAACAGCAGCAACAGCAACAACAGGCCGCACGCGCCAGAACTTTCAACATCAACGTGTGTCAAGCCCAGACCGACAACAACGTGGTTAATGGTATGTTCCTTGTGAATGGTATTTATGCTTCATGTTTGTTTGATACTGGAGCCAATAATTGCTTTGTGTCGTTCGAATTTGAGAAACTCCTTAGACGTAAACGCTCCCATCTCTCCTCGACATTCGATGTTGAAGTCGCTACCGGAAGAACTGTCGCCGTCAATTCTGTTCTTCGTGATTGTACTCTTGAGCTCAACAATCACATCTTCCCAATCGACCTTATTCCGATGCAACTCGGAAGTTTCGACGTCATAGTAGGCATGGACTTTCTTCGAGAAAACCATGCTGAAGTTGTGTGCTTCGACAAGATGATCCGATTTTCGCTCGCAAATGGTGACTTATTATATGTTTACGGTGATACTGCTTCAAAGAGTCTCAAGCTCATGTCATGTGTCCAAGCTAGCAAGTATCTCCGCAAGGAATACAGGGCTTTCTTGGCTAACATTGTAGTAGCGGAGAAGGAAAAGAAAGAGAAGAAGGAAGTGAAAGACGTTCCTGTGGTTCGAGAATTTCCTAGTGTTTTTCCAGACGATCTTCCCGGACTACCGCCAAGTCGCGATATCGACTTTCATATCGACCTCATACCTGGAGCCAACCCTATTGCCAAGGCTCCTTATCGACTTGCGCCGTCTGAAATGCGCGAACTCTCAACCCAACTCCAGGAATTACTTGAGAAAGGCTTCATTCGCCCGAGCACCTCTCCTTGGGGCGCGCCAATTCTTTTCGTCAAAAAGAAGGATGGGTCGTTCAGGATGTGCATCGACTATCGGGAATTGAATAAGTTAACTATCAAAAATTGCTATCCCCTACCTCGCATTGACGATTTGTTTGATCAACTGCAAGGTGCTACGTGTTTCTCAAAGATCGACCTACGTTCAGGATATCACCAATTGCGCATACAAGAGGAGGATATACCCAAAACCGCGTTTCGCACTCGTTACGGCCATTACGAATTCGTTGTCATACCTTTTGGTCTAACCAACACACCCGCGGTCTTCATGGACCTTATGAATCGCGTGTGTAAACCATATCTCGACCGTTTCGTCATCGTATTCATCGACGATGTCTTGATCTATTCCAAATCGAAGACCGAACACGCGCAACATCTACGTTTGGTTCTCGAGTTACTCCAGGGGAACCAACTCTATGCCAAGTTCGCAAAGTATGAATTCTGGCTGGAGGAAGTTCAGTTTCTGGGTCACATTGTTAATAGTCAGGGCATTCACGTCGATCCTGCGAAGGTTGAAGCCATTAAGAGATGGGTTACGCCTAAGAACCCGTCTGAAGTCCGTTCTTTTCTCGGACTAGCGGGCTATTATCGACGATTTATCGAAGGATTCTCAAAGATCGTTGTGCCGCTTACCACTCTCATGCATAAAGACAAGCCTTTTGTGTGGGGAACTAAACAAGAGTCTGCCTTTCGAACCCTCAAGCACATGCTCTGCAACGCTCCTGTTCTCACATTGCCCGACGGAAACAATGATTTCATTGTCTATTGTGATGCTTCCAACCTTGGTCTTGGTTGTGTTCTCATGCAACGGGACAAGGTCATAGCTTACGCATCTCGTCAGCTCAAAGTCCACGAGAAGAACTATACAACCCATGATCTCGAGCTAGGCGCAGTTGTTTTTGCACTAAAGATTTGGCGACACTACCTGTATGGTACCAAGTGTACGATCTTCACCGATCATAGGAGCCTACAACATATCTTTAATCAGAAGGAACTTAATATGCGTCAACGCCGATGGGTAGAACTTCTCAACGATTACGACTGCGAGATCCGTTATCACCCAGGCAAGGCAAATGTTGTTGCCGACGCACTTAGCAGACGGAGCTATCTGCTTAGTACTCGTAACGTTCAAGCCCAACACGATCTCGAAACCCTCATCCGCGACGCTCAACACGCGTGTTTTAACGAATGCACACTGAAGAAGGAAATAATCCACCACGATGGAGCCCAACTTGTGAGCAAATCGAATGGGATATTCCACTTTCTAGACCGAATTTGGATTCCCAAACGGATAAATTTGTGACAGATCTTGATGGACGAAGCCCACAAATCCCGGTATTCCATTCACCCCGGTGCCGACAAAATGTACCAGGATCTTCGCTATAAGTACTAGTGGCTGGGCATGAAGAGGGATATCGCTCTCTACGTTGGAAAATGCCTAACTTGTGCAAGAGTCAAGGCTGAACATCAAAGACCCTCTGGCTTACTCGAACAACCACCAATACTCATGTGGAAGTGGGAAAGTATAGCTATGGACTTTATAACCAAGCTACCGCACACGTCATCAGGTCACGACAGCATTTGGGTTGTGGTCGACCGTTTGACTAAATCAGCTCACTTTCTGCCGATACGAGAAGACTACAAGGTAGAACGATTAGCCCGAATCTACACCGACGAGATCATTTGTAATCACGGGACGCCTCGTGACATCATCTCTGATCGTGATGCTCAGTTTACTTCGCGACTGTGGGAAACGTTTCAAATGGCACTCGGTACGTCGCTTAATCTAAGTACCGCTTTCCACCCTCAAACCGACGGCCAGACTGAAAGAACGATTCGTACTCTTGAAGACATGCTCCGCTCGTGTGTCTTAGACTTCGGTGGTAATTGGGATAAATACCTGCCGTTAGTCGAATTCTCGTATAACAACAGCTATCATTCTAGTATCCAAATGGCACCTTTCGAGGCATTATACGGAAGAAGATGTCGATCGCCTATTGTATGGCATGAGATCGGTCATTCGCAATTAACCGGTCCTGAGCTATTACAAGAAACGACAGACAAAATTTTCCAAATTCGAGACAACCTGGTGAAAGCTCGGAATAGACAGAAGAGTTACGCCGATAAACAACGCAAGCCCCGTGAATTTGACGTTGGTGACTACGTACTCCTAAAGGTATCACCTTGGAAGGGTGTAGTCCGATTCGACAAAAAGGGAAAACTCGCGCCTCGATATGTTGGACCTTTTAAGATTCTGGAAAGGATCGGAAAAGTCGCCTACAGACTCGAATTACCGGAGGAACTTAGTAATGTCCACCCGACTTTCCACGTGTAAAACCTCCGAAAGTGCCTAGCCGACCATGACTTACACGTTTCTCTCGATGATCTGCAAGTGAACGAAGCATTACACTTTGTGGAAAAGCCTGTCGAAATCATGGATCGCCAAACCAAGCAACTCAGACGCTCCCGCATTCCTATCATGAAAGTCTGATGGGAAGGCAAACGAGGCGCAGAATTCACTTGGGAACTCAAAAGCGACATGAAGGCAAAGTACCCGCAGATGTTTAAAGAGAAAGTCTAGAAAAAGAAAGTTCTCAAACGTGAGTCACGGCGTGGTACAGCTTCCAGCCTAATTTCGGGACGAAATTCCCTAAACAAGGGGAGGCTGTTACACCCCGTGTTTTCACAAGTCAAAGTCAAGGTCAAAGTCAACGACCGGTTATACGGATTTGACTTGTAGAAATTTCTTTATTTTATTTGTATTATGTGGAGTAAGTGTTGTTAATTACAAGCCATCGACGAATTATTCAAGCGACTTACGACTGTGAACTATAGGCAGTAACAATGCGATAAAGTTAATCAACTGATAATCAAGCTATGCAAATCGAATCGACAATGAATCGCAACTCGAGCTACGTATTTTACTTGTTGTCGTACGTGTGTGTGTGCCTTACGTGTTATCTGTGCATGTTTATTTATGTTGTATTGTGATAATCAATCGAACTCAATCGAAACTCGAATGCAATCGAACACAATCGAACTCGAACTCGAATCACAATCGAACTATGATAATTAGCGGAGAAAGGATAGCGCGAGATATGAGTGGTTAGGACTAAAAGTAATTTGGCTAGGAAACCCTATCGAATCGAACCGCTCGCAATCGAAATCGACTTAGCAAAAATCGTCGTGTCAAACACTTGAGCCAAGCACCATCCGGCCGGATAGCCATCCGACCGGATAGCCCTTTTGGTCACAGACCATGTGTCATCCGACCGGAATGTCATCCGAACGGATAAGTCATCCGGGCGGTGTGTCATTCGATCGGATATCCCTTTCCTCTTTTGGAATCCTATAAATACCCCTGTCATTGTCATTCTTTCCACTTTTGGAAACCCTCTGTCCGAACCATTCGTGCTCTTCACCTTTTCTTCGATTTCTCTCAATCCAGGTAAGATCTCGCCCTAAATCTTGTACATTCTTGATCTACACGCACTCCTACACCTTTCTATCTTTTAAATCTTAACTTTTAACCGTGAAATCACTAGATTTCGGATGTTCTAGGGTGACGTCATTATGTGTTCTTCAATAACTTCATGCTTTGACTTCAATCCACCAAGAACAACTGAGATCTAACCGATTTCCACCCGATTACACAAAGATCTTGTAAAGATCTCGACACAAGAGGGGTGAAAAAGGATTGAAAGATGGTTTCTAACTTTCTTTCAACACTTTTACACTCAAAACACTCAAAACACTCAAAACCGGTAGAATCGGGTTCTGATCTAGTCTCCTACTCACCCTTAGTGTTGTACTGGCTCAGATCTGGATTCCGCCCACGAGACCACCTACTTCGGGTTAAACAAAACAATCGTCTAGAGCCGGTAACTGACCGAGCTAGGGTGATTCCTGGTCGGTTTAGTCATCTGGGTCAAAATGGGGGTTCTGTTGGTTAACACGTTGTCAAAGTGTAGGACGAACGGAACAATCGGAGCGGATTGCTGTCCGACCGGATTGCTGTCCGATCGGATAGGTCATCCGAACGGATTGTCACCCGAACGGATCACACTTGGGTCCCACCTTTAAACAACCTTATCTAAAGTTTGAGTATTGAACGAAATGTAATCCGATCGGACGACCATCTGAATGGATTACTCTTCGGATCATGAGATACTAAGGCTTTAAAGACTTAAACAATTTTCAACATGTTCATTAACAGGGTTGCCACCCGATCGGATGGACATCCGATCGAGTGACACTTTTGCTATGAACTTGCCTTCACAAAGTAATCTCACCAATGAGTTGCTGTCCGACCGGACCACCGTCCGACCGGATGACCATCCGAACGGATTGTCATCCGCACGACTAACCGTCCGATCGACCGACTTAACGGACAGAGATACTTCAATGTTTTCAAAATGCTACAACGAAAACTTCAAAAGACAAGCCATCATACACAAACACATTCTTCTTATAGGAAGAAACAATCCACTCGAATCGCCATCCGACCGGACAAGCTGTCTGACCGGATGACCACCCGAACGGATTGTTATCCGCACGGATTGCTTTCCGATCGGATTACCATCCGATCGAACCACTATCCGACCCTTTCACACTTTGTAACGTTTTACACATCACTTATCGTTGTGCTTTCGAATCTATTCAGGCTAACCTTACTCGCTAAGCGCTCCCTTCAATCCATTAATCGCTATGAGTATACTCGATCCCTTTTTGCTTTCCGCACTTTTGGGTGTTACATACGTTACGAATATTCAAACTACAACAATCACACTACTCAATACTATTTGAACGCTAACCGTTAATGCATGTTATACGTGGCTCATGAATGCTTGTTTGTTATGTTTACACGGAATGCTGTCTACCTGCCTTAGTAACGATAGTACTATAGTTTGGACTCAGCACCCGTTCACACGGGGGTTGTTAAGGACAATTACTTGCATGGATTACGGTGGTAATCATGTATTGCGAACTGCATTTGGCATTCAACACGCAGTCATTGGTATCGATGGATCTATGTCGATAACTAACGTGCTTCATTTCACTATGTGTACGTGCTGGTTATGCGTAAACGAATTCGAACTCTATATGCTATTATCAAACTTGTATGCTCACCTTTACACTATGTGTATTGACTTTTACTTTAACGTATGTGACAGGTGTTTAGGAAGTTTACATGCTTAGCTTGCTGTGAACTTGAGGCTAGGAAAGGTCTAGGATGCTCTCTGTGCTGTGATGAAATCGAAGCTAGGAAAAGAGGTCCTAGAAACCAATAAATAAACTATCTATGTATAAATCTGAGTTGTCGGAACAGAACTACTTGACTAGATTTTGTCTGTAATAATTTGTTTGCCTTTTAAGGCATGGTATGGGACATGTCACTTTAAATTAATTGGTAATGATAATTGTTATGGAAACTTCTGGACAATCTGTTTCGCTCAGTGCCATACCCCGTTGTTTCCGCCATCGGTTGGGGTGTGACAATTAAGCACTAATCATTGTCTAATTATTGTACGGATACATACAATTTTGACAATTGTCACACATTTGTTATTTAATAGTAAATTTATATGTTTTATTTATAAGGGTGGGAGTTGGCTACAAAGTCCATTTTTCCTACAAAGTGTACAAAGTCATAAAACACCATAATGTCAACCTTAAAACACACTCAAAACCCACAAATAACATAGTGGAGATTACTAAAACACCATATTTGTGGGTTTTGTGTTGTGTTTTGAATGATAAGGCTTTGATTATCGAATGGCTAACATTAGTGTGTTTTAATTTAATTATCATATTGTGTTTTATATTCATGGTTGTACGATGGTGTGTTTGAAGTTTTTAAGGAATGTTAGGGTTTGCATATTGTGTTTTAGTGATCTTCACTATGTTATTTGTGGGTTTTGAGTGTGTTTTATGGCTAAAATTGTGGTGTTTTAAGACTTTGTACACTTTGTAGGAAAAATGGACTTTGTAGCGGAACCCCACCCTTATTTATAATTAATAAATTAATAGGTAAGATTTTGTTTAACAAACTGTTCTTAATAGATTTATAGGTAATGTATTTTTACAAAAATATATGAAACGTGTACAAATACAATGCTACTTTAAAGTAAACCAATTTAGTGATCATTATTATATTTTGTCAAGTTATGAGGTGACTTTGTTTCTCATATGTTATATAGATAATAACATTTTAACGTAGTGAGCATATTAATAACTTTTGAGCAAATGCTCTGTAATTATTTTGTATTTTTATCGATTAATGATTAGCGTTGTAATGTTGTGAGCAAATTGATAATTCCCAGCATGTGGCATTATGTATTTCTATCGATTAATGATAAAACTTAAATCATTATGTACTTACGATTGATTCAATGGAAAGATTGATCTGATGGTCTAAAACAAACCCGTCTAATACACGGGTCATAAGCTAGTAGTATATACACTATATTATGATTTTGTTTTCTACTCAATCTTCAAAATATTGTTATATACTTTATGTGAAATAACAATTACATGTATTCATATTATCTTGAATAGAATATGTAAAAAACTATGTTAGAACCTCGTGTAATACACGGGTTGAATAAATATAATTTTATATACCAAATAATAAAAATATATCTTTAAAAACTTCGTTTATTACACGGGTTGAATAAATGTAATTTTATATATTAAATAATAAAAAAGTTATAACTTTAAGAACCTCGTATATTGTACAGGTTGAGTAAATTTAATTTTATATATTAAATAATGAAAAAAAAATACATTTTTAAGAACATCATATGTTGTATAGGTTGAGCACATGTAATTTTATATACCAATCAATAAAAAGTTATATCTTCTTATATCTTTATAAACCCTATGTATTATACGGATTGAATAAATCTAATTTTATATACCACAAAGTTATATTTTTAAAAACCCGATGTATTACACGAGTTGCATAAATGTAATTTTGTATAGTAAATAATAAAAATATTATATCTTTAAAAAGTCTCGTTTATTACACAGGTTGAATGAATCTAATAAAAAAATACATCTTTAAAAAAACCAACGGATATACTCGATATATGATGGATGGGGTGATTGCGGTGATAGTTCTTATAAATGTCATGTAAACATAGTGAATACCGTATTTGAGTTGAGAGTTGAAAACGAAAATAAAAGTATAGAACCAATAAACATTGATTAATGTTTTGTTTACCCCTTATAAACATTTTTGAAATAGGTTATACCCTTAACTATTTTAGTTTAATAAAATAAATAAATCATTTACATTATATTAATTTATTATATTTAGTGTACTCTTTTGTTAATTTTAGGATAAATAATTTTGAAATCTAATAAATATTTCAAAATATTATATTATCTTCTATACGAATTGTTTAAATTTATATTAAATTTAATTTTATAATTATCTTTTAATTAATATTAATTATCTATAATTAAGTAGAAGAAAGATGATAAAATTAAAAAATAGATAGCTCTAATGAATGACATGTGTCCCCTCATTGGTTTATTTTATTATATGGATAGATAGATAGATAGATAGATAGATAGATAAGGCAACAACTATAAACGCTAACCGATGAGAAACTTTCAAATAATATTTCATTTATTATTATTATTAAATTTGATTTCTCACAAAACTTGCGCTGTTTAACTTCCTCAAGACATCTAGATATGCAATTTTGAACATTTTAATATAAATGTTATTGAAAATTAAGTGATATTCAAAATAAAGTAATTTTTACTAGTTGGTTTTCCCCCGCGCTATGCGGCGGTAACTCAGTTAGTATCAGTTTGATTGAGTTCGTTTCGATACCGATACTCGCTATAGTAACCGAAAGAGAAAACTAAAGAAATAAAGTCGCGATATTGTCGCATCTTTTACATCAATCAAAAACCTTAAAAACGAATACCGGTTTTTGATATTGTCGATATCGCCATATCGGTACTGATTTTATTTGGTCGAAATCGTTAAGATTCGTTACATATCGAGACTCGTATAGTTACAATGTTATTTGGTCGAAATCGATTAGATCCGTCACATATCGAGACACGTATAGTTTACAATAAAAAAATACATTTTTTAATACTGTTATCGGCACTGGTATAATATACAATACAAAAAAAATACGTTGTTTTGAATAAAAATATGTAAATACATCGTCGGTTCCGGTTCTATTTGGTATGATCGTGGCACAATATCCATTTTCATAAAAAAATATATCACAATGTTTAAAAAGTATAGTTACAGAGTTAGATTAAATAAAACAACATGAGCAAGTTACTAAAAAATAAACTAAATGATAAATAATCTTTTATTAAAAACTTAAAAAGAATGTTTAAAAAATTGAAAACACTATTCATCGCGAATTCAAATTAATATGTATAATAATAATATGTATAATATCCTAACCGTACCGATATTGTATCGCTACCGTATCAAACCGAATCAATACTAGTCGAACGATATAGACACCGGTATCAATATTCATGTTTAGTATTTTCATGTTACAGTTATATTTCATTTACCATTCAAATTGATTTATTACTAATAACTTATGTTCATTAACTTTTTAAAATAATCTAAATACACAAGTATTGTCAACTCTTCGATATAAATATTATTTAATACGGTTGTATAAAAATATAAAGTATTTATTGGTATTGAAAAGTATACCAAGTACAGGTACTCTATCTATATCACCAAACCAAAACCGACCAAACAAAATCTCCTACTACCTTACATGGGTCAACTATTATACGAAGCAAACATCGATGTAAAATCACCCTCACAACTTTTGTAACAACCCGACTTTTGAAGTCAAATTACAAGTCAAAGTCAAAGGAAGAAAAGATTGCTAATTAGATATGTCTTTTCTTGCTTAATTATTGCTTGTACTCTCCGACTCGTTAATCGATGTATTTTAGTCGCCGTTATTTGTTTTACGATTTGTGATTATAGGAAGTAACAATGCGATAAAGTTAAGTAAACGCTATTCTACTGAACGCTAATCTCATCGTTATCGCATCGCAATCGCAGTTATTAGTATTATTTTACGTGTGTGTGTGTCATTATGTGTTACTTGTGCATGTTTATAATTATGATTTGGGATGTTATTCGCAAACGCAATCGCAACTCTATCACATCGCAAACTCGAGACGCAAATTTACTTACTTGTATGACTTTAGGTGTTAGTTGTGTTATTTGTGTAACTATTGTTTAATACTATCGCATCGCCTACTCGCAACACGCTCGAACGCAACGCTCAACGCACGAAATGGAAGTCGGAAAACAACTCACTCGAGTTATCCGATCGAAGGAACCTTCGATCGAATGGTCATTCGGTCGGATGACCATCCGATCGATGACCTTCCGATCGGATGGCCCTCCGATCCACGTTCACCGCCTCACTTTCTCCTCTCTTGCCTATAAATCGCATTTGTCACATCATTGATGTGACAGCTCTCGTCCGACCCTTCGACTTCTCAGCCACATTTCTCTCAACTACTCGCAATTCTTGTAAGTTTTCATCTCAAATCTTGTACTTTCTTGATCTACACACACTCCTCCACCGATTTCACCCACAAATCACAACTTTTAACCATGAAATCACTTGATTTCGGGTTGTTCAAGGGTGACGTCATCACGAGTTCTTATGAACTTCGGAGAATGACTTCATTTCAGTAAGAATGGTTCGAATCTAACAGATTTCTACATGATTTTACACTGATTTCAACTAAATCTAACCATCTTTCAAGAGTTTCATCTTTTTCTTCAACATTCTTAACTCTTTACTCGAAACTGATAGAATCTGAGCTAGTTCAGGCCTTCTACTCATTTTATGATGAAGTGCCGGTCTGAGAACGGATTATTGTCAAAGAGACAACTGATTCACAGGTTGAACATGAAACACCAACATGAACAGCTGGTTTGGATCGAACGGGGTGATTCCCGTCCGACCAGATAAGTTGGGGTTGAAGAGGTTTCCATTGTTTAACACGCAATCATACCGTCTTGGTCAAATCGCAAACTTTTCAACTTAACGAGTTTTCAAACAAATTGTTACTCGATCGAAAGGACATCTGATTGGAAGACCCTCCGATCGAACGCCATTCGATCAGGTGGCATGGGATTCAACACTTAATCATTTTTGCAAAACTTCCTTTTCAATAGAAAGACCATCCGATCGAACGGTCATCCGACCAGATGACCATCCGATCGAATAAATTGAATCACACTACAACAAAAACTTCAAAAGTTCAATCTTACACGAACACATCCTACCCAGACGAAAGACCCTCCGACCGAATGGTCATCCAATCGGATGACCATTCGACCGGAAGGCCATCCGATCGAACAACTATTCTATCACCGGCATGCTGTTTTATGCACTATTCAACGCTCATACTATCGTACTGTAATCAGGCTAACGCTCCAGTGCTCCCTTCAATCCAAGACCGTGTTTATTTGCTAAACACTCTCTGTGAGTATACTCGAACCCTTTTTCGCCTAACGCGCTTTTGGGTGTTACATACGTTACTTATATCAAATCACATCAACACATAACGCAAACACTTTTAACGCTAACCGCTCTCACATGTTATACGTGACTCGTTGAATGCTTGTTTGTTATGTTAACACATTGATTGTTGTTTACCTGCCTTAACAACGATAATACTATAGTTTGGACTCAGCACCTGTTTATTCAGGGGTTGTTAAGGATATTACTTTACGTGTTCGCAGTGGTGAACATGTGTTGCACACTCTACAACTCGCAGTCATTGGTATTGATAGGATCTTTGTTGATAACTTACGTGCTTCACATTTAACGTACTACATGCTGGTTAAGCGTAAACCGCTTTCGCTACTATTATGCTATCAAACTTGTGTGCTCACCTTTACACTATGTGTATTGACTTTTATTTTAACGTATGTGACAGGTGTTTAGGATGCTATGCTTTGCTTGCTTTGTGGAATCAAGATTAGGAGAGTCTATAAACAAACGATATTAAATTTGAGTTATCGGAACAATGTTTTTGTCTATGAGAAACTAAGTCTGTAATAATTGTTTTTATTTGATATGTTATGGTATGGGACGTAACGTTAAGTATCTGGTAAATATAGCTGTTATGGATTCTCTTGGACAATCTGTTTCGCTCAGTGCCGCGCCCCCATGATTCCGCCATCGGTTGGGGTGTAACAGATTGGTATCAGAGCCATAACTATAGGGAACTAGGAAAGACACAGCCTAGTCCGGGTTGTTGTCTTAGTATTGACCTAGACTATAGTCTAAGTACCCAATGCGACCTCTGATTGTGTGAACTCTATCGCTTATGCAAAACTAGGAATACTAGTACGAATTGGAACAACCCGCACGAAGTGAGTTACTTCGCTCGAGTGAAACATCTCGTATGAAGTAGGTCACATTGCTCGAGTTGCGCACTTCGTACGAAGTATTCCCGCTCAATCTCCAAATGCTCGACAATCTTTCCTAATATTGTCAAGCTATTTAGCCTTTCCTAAGGCTAGCGCACACACAATTTTCGAAAGCACTCTCATGCCACAACAGAGTAATTCGATCGAGATTAGGTGTGAAAACCGCAAACTCTCGATTGGATCACTCGCTCGACGCACATTTTTACTACAAACACGAGAATTTGTGTTGAGTCAGGAGTGAAATCCATATCTCGACGAAATTCTCCAACTCTATCTCGTGGCTTACTACCCAAACAGGAATAAAGTTGTTAAGTTAGGGGTGAAACCCGCATCTTAATGACTTGTTCCATCCTCTATTTTGGTTTTTTACAAAATTCTCACCAAAGTCTCGATGGATTCCAACGACTCGAGTCATGTAGTAACCAAAAGGATGCATGCCGTTCGCCGTGTTTCGGCGAGAGCATAGTCTGTACGGCCAAAGTATGCACTTAAAATCGTTGTGAATAGTTGAACCACTTTGGGCAGTCGACATCTATACACGCCAAGACAATCTATTTTTGATTTCTAGCCGCAATCGCTGATTTTATGTGTTTTGATTATGAGCTCGCAGCCACCGACTCTGTGATTTTATGTGTTTATGTGGTTTTAAATGTTTATATGTTTCGATTTTTTGGTGACTTTACGATTTTCCGCTCATCGCTTTGCTAAACGCGCACAACTCGCACTGCACACTTATCTCAAAACGATAACAAATCGCACGCTATGCTACTTGCTATGTTACTCGCAATCGCTACTCGCTACTTGCCTCGCAACACTCAAGCGCAATCGCTGCTTTGAAAGATAGGTGAATATGTGCTATATAGGAAGGTGAATACGTGCAAAATATAGTTGAAGATATGCTTATATGGAATACGTGCTTCTGTGCTTACGTACTTATGTGGATTATGTGCCTACGTGACTATGTGCCTACGTGGTAGACTGCCCCTGTGCTTCGGTGGTATGATAGAATATACTCGACTTAATAAATGCGTCTGAATCCTATGACGATGTCTGTTGCAGACAATGTCGTCAGTCGTTTCACACACTTTTCGAGCCTCTCGCCGCAACCATGCTGACAAACGCATTGCATTGCTGGTCGCTTGGAAATGACGAAGGTCATTCCGCAAATTGTCAGCGAGATAAACGAAATTGCTAGCAAGTCTTTTGAGGAATCAAAGATTGACTCTCCCCGAGCTACTTTCAGCTTTAAACAGTTTAAAGCTTGTGAACCCAAGGAATTCATCGGCGAAGACGGGCCTAGCGCCATGTTTCAATGGTTCGATTCCATCGAAGTTACTCTCCGCCAATCTGGGTGCCCGAACGATCTGCGTACTATTAACGCAATAGGAGTTTTTTAGTCCAGGGCTCTGGACTGGTGGACTTCAGACCGAAACAGACGTGGGAATGATGCAACTTATGAACTATCATGGGATGAGTTCAAGGAGCTTATGATGAAAGAGTTATGCCCTCTTCATGAGGTGCAAAAACTGGAGAACGAGTTCTGGCATATCAAACAGGAGGGTGGCGACAATGCTGGTCTTACTGCACGCTTTAAGCAACTGAGCATCATTTGTCTTAGCCAGGTGGCAACACCTGATATGACGATCAAGAAGTATATCCGCGCTCTACTCGATTGCGTTGCAGATTTTGTCTAAGCAGCCAAGCCTGCTACAATTGAAGAGACCTACCAGCTCGCTGCAGAGATAAATGATAAGCGAGTGTTGGCTGGTTATTTCAAGAATGCCAACAAGAGTCTGCACCAAGCAACCACTACTCCCGCTCCCGCTACTGAAACCTCAGCTTCTCAAGGTTCGAAGTCTAAACGTCGCAAGCGCAAGAACAACAACAACAACAAGAATTGTGCCATCACCGCAGCTCCTCTCAATGCAATCCCTGCTCAACCCCAGAATCAAAACCGCCAAGTGGCAGCACCAATGACCAACGCACCGCCTACAAAGCGTGCGTATACCGGTCCTCACCCACTGTGCCCCACTTGTACTTACCATCATGCAGTTGGGATCGCTTGCAGATTCTGTGCTCACTGCAACATCTATGGGTATTTTACTGCCAACTGCCGTACTGGTCCCCGTCAAGCTCATGCTCAAGTTCAAGCTCCTGCACTGCCAACTCCTCTTCCTGCTCCTCAGGGTATTCCAGCAGCTCCTGCTCCCGCTACTCACGCAAGAGCCTGCTACGCGTGTAGAGATCCCAACCACTTCGCGAATGTTTGCCCGAACAAAGTGGTGAAGCAAGAGCCACAGCAGCAGCCTGCACAGCAACAACATCAACAGCAGCAGCCTCAGCAGCAGTAGCCAACTCAACAAGCACCTCGTGGACGCACTTTCAATATCAACGTCCGTCAAGCTCAAACCGACAACAACGTGGTTAATGGTACATTCCTCGTAAATGGTGTTTATGCTTCTTGTTTATTTGATACTGGAGCAGATAACTGTTTTGTATCGCTAGAATTCAAGAAACTCCTAAATCGTAAACGCGCTAACCTCCCATCGAAGTTCGACGTAGAAATCGCCACCGGAAGAACCGTCTCAGTCAATTCTATTCTTCGTGATTGTACGCTTGAACTCAACAATCACGTCTTTCCAATCGACCTTATTCCGATGCAACTCGGTAGTTTTGATATCATAGTAGGCATGGATTTCCTTCGGGAAAATCGTGCTGAAGTTGTGTGCTTTGATAAAATGATTCGATTCTCTCTCGCTAATGGTGATCAATTGTGTGTGTATGGTGAATTACCTTCGAAAGAACTTAAACTCATGTCGTGCATACAAGCAAGCAAGTATCTCCGAAAGGAATACAAGGCTTTCTTGGCGCACATCATAGTAGGGGAGAAGGAAAAGAAAGGAGTGAAAGACGTTCCTGTCGTTTGTGACTTTACTGCTGTTTTTCCTGACTAATTACCTGGGTTACCTCCGAGTCGTGATATTGATTTTCGAATTGACCTCATTCCAGGAGCTAATCCTGTTGCTAAATCTCCCCATCGACTCGCCCTGTCAGAAATGCGGGAACTCTCAAGTCAACTCCAGGAATTGCTTGATAAAGGCTTCATTCGCCCTAGCACCTCTCCTTGGGGCGCACCTGTCCTTTTCGTCAAAAAGAAGGATGGATCGTTCCGAATGTGCATCGACTATAGGGAATTGAACAAGCTGACTATCAAGAATCGTTATCCCCTGCCTCGAATCGATGATTTATTTGATCAATTGCAAGGCGCTACCTGTTTTTCTAAAATCGATCTACGCTCTGGTTATCATCATCTACGAATTCAGGAAGAAGATATAACTAAAACCGCTTTCCGAACTAGCTACGGTCACTATGAATTTGTTGTTATGCCCTTTGGACTCACTAATGCACCCGCAGTGTTTATGGATCTAATGAATTGCATGTGTAAACCCTTTCTCAACCGTTTCGTCATTGTGTTTATCGATGATATCCTTATCTATTCGAAGACGAAAGCCAAACACGCACAGTATCTACGTTTGGTTCTCGAGCTTCTGCAAGGGAATCGCCTTTACGCCAAGTTCTCCAAGTGTGAATTTTGGCTCGAGGAAGTTCAATTCCTTGGTCACATCGTCAATAGTCAAGGTATTCATGTCGATCCTGCGAAGATTGAAGCAGTTAAGAGTTGGATTACACCAAAGAACCCGTCCGAAGTTCGCTCTTTTCTTGGACTTGCGGGTTATTACCGTCGATTTATTGTAGATTTCTCTAAAAACCCTGTCCTTCTCACCTCTCTGAAGCATAAAGACAAGACTTTTGTTTGGGGAACCGAACAAGAGGATGTTTTTCAGAATCTTAAGCATATGCTTTGCAATGCTCCAATTCTAACCCTGCCCGACGGAAATGACAATTTTGTCATCTACTGTGACGCCTCGAACCTTGGTCTTGGTTACGTCCTTATGCAACGGGACAAGGTCATCGCTTACGCATCTCGACAGCTCAAAGTTCATGAGAAGAACTACACGACACATGACCTTGAACTAGGTGCAGTTGTCTTTGCATTAAAGATTTGGCGACACTACCTATACGGTACTAAGTGTACGGTCTTCACCGACCACAAGAGCCTACAACACATCTTTGGTCAAAAAGAACTAAACATGCGCCAACGTAGATGGGTCGAACTTCTCAGCGACTACGACTGTGAGATCTGTTATCATCCAGGCAAAGCAAACGTCGTGGCTGATGCTCTGAGTCGACGAAGCTATTTGCATAGCGTTCGTAATGTCCATGCCCAATACAATCTCGAAGCTCTAATTCGTGACGCTCAGCACGCATGCTTCAATGAAAACACCATGCGAGCGGAAATGAAAAAGTGTGGTGTTGAAACCCAACTTGTCAGCAAATCCAACGGCATCTTCCACTATCATGACCGCATTTGGATCCCTAATCGCAACAACCTCAGGGATATTTTGATAAACAAAGCTCACAAGTCCCGATATTCGATTCATCCAGGTGCCGACAAGATGTACCAGGACCTCCGATCCGGGTATTGGTGGCCTGGGATGAAGAGAGATATCGCTGTGTATGTTTCTAAATGCCTAACCTGCTCGAATGTCAAGGCCGAACATCAAAGACCCTCTAGTCTACTCGAGCAACCAGAGATTCCTATATGGAAATGGGAAAGCATAGCCATGGATTTCATTACGAAACTCCCGCGCACGCCATCAGGTCACGATAGCTTCTGGGTTATCGTTGATCGTCTTACCAAGTCTGCTCGTTTTCTGCCTATACGGGAAGACTTTAAGGTGGAATGATTAGCACGAATCTACACCTATGAAGTCATCTGTCGCCATGGGACACCTCGTGATATCATTTCTGACCGTGATAGTCGATTCACCTCGCACCTTTGGGAAACGTTTCAATCCGCTCTCAGTACTAATCTTAATCTAAGTGCCGCTTTTCACCCCCAAACTGACGGTCAGACTGAACGCACGATTCGTACCCTGGAGGACATGCTTTGGTCGTGTGTTATAGATTTTGGTGGTAATTGGGATACGCATTTATCTTTAGTCGAGTTCTCGTATAATAACAGTTATCACTCTAGCATTCAAATGGCACCATTTGAGGCCTTGCATGGAAGAAAATGTCGCTCGCCTATTGTATGGCACGGGATCGGGGATGCACAAATTACCGGTCCTGAGTTATTGCAAGAAACGACTGACAAAATCCTCCAGATCTGAGACAATCTCTTAAAAGCACGGAGTCGTCAAAAGAGTTATGCCGATAGACGCCGAAGGCCCCTGGAATTCGAAGTCGGTGATCGCGTACTCCTAAAGGTTTCACCTTGGAAGGGGGTGATCCGATTTGGTAAGAAAGGAAAGCTCGCGCCTCGATATGTTGGACCCTTTAAGATTCTGGAAAGAATTGGCAAAATGGCCTACATACTCGAACTACCGGTGGAACTCAGCAATGTACATCCGACTTTTCATGTCTCGAACCTCAAAAAGTGTCTAGCCGAGCAGAATTTACATGTTCCCCTTGAGGATCTACAAGTGGACGAAACATTACACTTCATGGAGAAACCAGTCGAGATCATAGACCGAGAGACCAAGAAACTTCGACGCTCACGCATTCCCATAGTGAAGGTTCGCTGGGAAGGCAAACGCGGCGCCGAGTTCACCTGGCTGTAACAACCCGACTTTTGAAGTCAAAGTACAAGTCAAAGTCAAAGAAAGAAAAGATTGCTAACTAGATCTGTCTTTTCTTGCTTAATTATTGCTTGTACTCTCTGACTCGTTAATCGATGTATGTTAGTCGCCGTTATTTGTTTTACGATTTGTGATTATAGGAAGTAACAATGCGATAAAGTTAATTAAACGCTATTCTACTTAACGCTAATCTCATCGCTATCGCATCGCAATCGCAGTTATTAGTATTGTTTTACGTGTGTGTGTCATTATGTGTTACTTGTGCATGTTTATAATTATAATTTGGGATGTTATTCGCAAACGCAATCGCAACTCTATCACATCGCAATCTCATCGCAAACTCGAGACACAAATTTACTTACTTGTATGACTTTAGGTGTTAGTTATGTTATTTGTGTAACTATTGTTTAATACTATCGCATCGCTTACTCGCAACTCGCTCGAACACAACACTCAACGCATGAAACGGAAGTCGGAAACCAACGCACTCGAGTCATCCGATCGAAGGACCCTTCGATCGAATGGTCATCCGATCGGAAGGCCCTCCGATCCACGTTCACCGCCTCACTTTCTCCTCTCTTGCCTATAAATAGCATCTGTTACATCACTGATGTGATAGCTCTCCTCCGACCCTACGACTTCTCAGCCACATTTCTCTCGATTCCTCGCGATTCTTGTAAGTTTTCATCTCAAATCTTGTACTTTCTTGATCTACACACACTCCTCCATCGATTTCACCCACAAATCACAACTTTTAACCATGAAATCACTTGATTTCGGGCTGTTCAAGGGTGACGTCATCACGAGTTCTTATGAACTTCGGAGAATGACTTCATTTCAGCAAGAATGGTTCGAATCTAACAGATTTCTACATGATTTTACACTGATTTCGACTAAATCTAACCATCTTTTAAAAGTTTCAACTTTTTCTTCAACATTCTTAACTTTTTACTTGAAACTGATATAATCTGAGCTAGTTCGGGCCTTCTACTCATTTTCTGATGAAGTGCCGGTCTGAGAACGGATTATTGTCAAAGAGACAACCAATTCACGGGTTGAACATGAAACACCGTCATGAACAGCTGGTTTGGATCGAAAGGGGTCATTCCCGTCCGACCAGATAAGTTGGGCTTGATGAGGTTTCCATTGTTTAACACGTAATCATACCGTCTCGGTCAAACCGCAAACTTTTCAACTTGACGAGTTTTCAAACAAATTGTTACTCGATCGAAAGGCCATCTGATCGGAAGACCCTGACCATTCGATCAGGTGACATGGGATTCAACACTTAATCATTTTTGCAAAACTTCCTTTTCAATCGAAAGACCATCCGATCGAACGGTCATCCGACCAGATGACCATCCGATCGAATGAATTGAATCACACTACAACAAAAACTTCAAAAGTTCAATCATACACGAACACATCCTTCCCAAACGAAAAACCCTCCGACCGAATGGTTATCCGACCGGATGACCATTCGACCGGAATGCCATCCGATCGAACCACTATTCTATCACCGGCACGCTGTTTTACGCACTGTTCAAAGCTCATGCTATCGTACTGTAATCAGGCTAACGCTTCAGCGCTCCCCTCAATCCAAGACCGTGTTTATTTGCTAAACACTCTTTGTGAGTATACTCGAACCCTTTTTCGCTTAACGCACTTTTGGATGTTACATACGTTACTTATATCAAATCACATCAACACACAACGCAAACAATTTTAACGCTAACCGCTCTCGCATGTTATACGTGACTCGCTGAATGCACGTTTGTTATGTTAACACATTGATTGTTGTCTACTTGCCTTAGCAACGATAGTACTACAGTTTGGACTCAGCACCTGTTTATTCAGGGGTTATTAGGGATATTACTTCACGTGTTCGTAGTGGTGAAAATGTGTTGTGCACTCTACAACTCGTAGTCATTAGTATTGATAGGATCTTTGTCGATAACTTACGTCCTTCACATTTAACGTTCTACATGCTGGTTAAGCGTAAACCGCTTTCGCTACTATTATGCTATCAAACTTGCTTGCTTTGCGGAATCAAGATTAGGAGAGTCTAGAAACAAACGATATGAAATCTGAGTTGTCAGAACAATGTTTTTGTCTATGAGAAACTAAGTCTGTAATAACTGTTTTTATTTGATATGTTATGGTATGGGACGTAACGTTAAGTATCTAGTAGATACAGCTGTTATGGATTCTCTTGGACAATCTGTTTCGCTCAGTGCCGCGCCCCGATGATTCCGCCATCGGTTGGGGTGTGACAACTTTATTCTTTTTTTTTACTTGAATGATATAAACTTTATGTAGTTAAACCTTATGATGCTATTATAAATAAACTTTTTTTTAGCACGTAACACATACATGTTCCTCAACTTATTCAGCAATAACAAAAATTTAGGGGCTGTTTGGCAACATCTGAATGATTAAGTGCTGAACAAGCAGTAAGAGGTCTGAACTATTATGTGATGAACCAGTAAGAGGTCTGAACCACTAAGAGCCTGTATAATGGTTAACCGTTCAGAGGCAAATGTCTGACCAATTCAGATTAGAGATCTTAACCATTCAGAGGCAAATGTCTGAACCATTCAGACATCTGCTCGTGAAACAAACAATCTAAACTATTAAAGGGCTGTTTGGTAGCCTCTTAATGACCATTCAGATGCTACCTCTTAATGGTTTAAAACATCTGAATGAATAAGAGGTAATCTCAAGTCTGAATGGTTAAGAGGTAACCTCTGAATGGTAAATCATCACATGTCACATTCTTCTGCCTTCTCATTAGTAAAATTTTTAATGGTTCCATTAAGAGGTAGCCTCTTAATGACCATTCAGAGGCTACCAAACAGCCCCTAAGTGTTGAACCAGTAAGATGTCTGAACCATTAAGAGTCTCATTAATCATTAAGAGGTAAACAAACACAACCCCTTAAAAATAAAAAGAAAGATAAAATAATGGATCGGGTCACACCAATAGATAAGTTAATATTATTCGGGCTAAAGCTAATTGATCCAGTGGGTCGTATGCCCAGCCCAGCCCATTACCTAAACATTTCACAAAAACACAAACATAACATAACATAACGTTCTTCGTCTTAAATCTCAGTTAGGGTTTATTCTCTTCTTCACCTCCAGCAACAACAATGGCGGGTGGTTCTCGATCTCAAGTTAACAAGTCGCACAAGACTCGTTTTGCTTCCAAATCCTCTCGCAACCTCCACAAAACATCCACCAAAGGTTTCCTTATTCATTTATCTGTTTATTTACAACACAACTTATCAAATTCTCAAGTTAATTATCTTATTCTATTGTTAAATTGTTTTGAGGACTTATTTACAATATGTGTTTTAAGTTAAATATCTTATTCTATTGTTGAATTGCTTTGAGATATTTGTTACCATATGTATTTTAAGTTAATTATCTGATTCTATTGTTCTGTTGTTTTTGAGATTTTATTTACAATATGTGTTTAGTTTAGTTATCTGATTCTGTGGTTGAATTGTTATGAGATATTATTTACAATGTGTAGTTCAAGTTAATTATTATCTGATTCTGTTGTTGAATTGTTTTGAGATTTTATTTACAATGTGTTTTTTAATTGTTTTATTATTGGAAATTAGATAAGAGTAAGATTAGTAAACCTGATCGCAATGTGGTTAAGGGAGCTCGGGCTGCTCGACTTCAACGTAATAAAATGGTAATTTGCAACCTTTACACTTTGCTATTAGTTATGAACTTGTGGTTGGTTATAAGACCGAACGTGATGGGCGTGATTGCCCAGATTTTTCCCCCCAAAAACGCTAAAACACGCCCGTCCCCCACCCCCCATGGCGTTTTCCGGCGTGATTGAACCAAAACCCTCCCTCCGGCGTTCTTTAAAACACGCTCAAGTGTCCCTCTTTTCAAATTGTTTGGCCAATGAGTTTTTTCCATGTCAAATACAATTAATTTTAAATTAAAAAAAAGAAAATAATAATTGGGTAATCATTGATGGGGCATTATCCCACTACGCCCATTTGTGAAAACACCCATAATGCACCTTTGCTGACTGGGATGACACGTGTCACACAATGCCCATGGGTGGGGGCATTATTCATGTGTACCACTACACATGGTCTAAGTTGAATGAAATTTGATATATGGTTTGGTTTTCGGTTTCACAAAATATGAATTCGGTTCGAACTGAATAACCTGAATAACTAATAATGGGTATTAAGTTTTGCTATTTAGCAGAACCCAATTTAATAACAATTTATGGTTAAAAAGAGTTTTTAAAAAATGTAAAAAGTTAATTGGTTTATTCGGTTGCAAATGGAAATCGAAAACCGAACCAAATTCAGATTTGTTTTCTGTTTGCTGTTGAACTACATGTTTTTTGGTTTAGTCTGAAAAAAGTTTCAAAGAATAAACCGAAAAAACAAGCCAAATTTTGGTTTAGACTGAAAAAAGTTTCCAAGGTTCAGCTTTGAATGGCGTGAATTCAGTACGGTTTTTTGTTTCGGCTGAAAAAATCTCTAAACCGAATAAACCTAAAACCGAACCGATGAACTCCCCCTTTTTCAGGTTTCATATTAGCAAAAAGTAGCTTGAAACTAGATATATGTAGATGGTGCATAATATTTGGTTTTTGAATGATGTAGATGAGAGAGCAGAAGAGGGCTACCCTTTTGAAAGAGAAAAGGGCTTCTAGTGGAACAACTAGTGCTCTCCGTGTTATAGTGAGTTTTCTTGATAAAAACGTCGACTTTACTTTATTGTCCTTGTGAATCATCAATAGTTATAACTTACAAAATCCCAATTCGTTTCCGTAAATCAGGTTTTATTTGGGCTGTCTGCTTCTACAAATGTAAGCTCACTTGCAGGCGACCTTTTAGCATTACTCTCAAACGAGAATACAGGAATTCACTTCCCAGCAGTTGCATCATCCGAGTATCGGCTAAGAGCAACGGTAGGTTGACTTGTTGTGTCTTTTATCAATTTATATAAAAAGTTATATGCAAGAGGTTGACACAAGTCACAATATGAAATATATTTTATCACATTCTCAAGTTTTACTTTTTTACTTGTTACATAACACTATATAAAGTTTAGTATATCTTACCTTTACTTGTATCTGTAGGTCCTACAAGCACCTCATGGTGATTTGATGGCATGTATGGAGATGGCCAAGGTACTTAACCTTCATGGTTTTCAAACATTTTGTGTCTATAATCTATTTGTGTGTGTGTATATATAGGGTTGGGTTCATTTAAGAACTCTAAATAATTTCAGAACTTGCAGAACTTCTAATAAACAATCATTTTATTTATATAATTTTATATTTACTGTACTTTTATCATTTATTATATGTATTTTTATGATTACATACATGTTAAGAGTAGTTTTATCATAAAAATACATATAATAAATGCTAAATCTACACTAAAAATAAAAATATATAAATTAAATGATTGTTTATTAGGAGTTCTCGAAGTTATGCAATTATTTAGAGTTCTGAAATGAACCTAACCCTATATATATGTTGGTTGAATTAAGTTAACGCTTGTATATTTCTATTAAAGATGGCAGATCTGATAGTTTTTGTGGCGTCTGCTAACTGTTCAAGCGAGCGCGGTAGTTCCAATTATTACATCAATGAATTTGGCTCTCAATGTCTCTCGGTGTTTAGATCTCTTGGTTTACCAAGTACTGCTGTTTTTCTTCGTGTAAGCACTTTTCAAATTTGTATGCTTTCAAAAGATTGATATGTATATAAGAAGTGTTTTTTTATATTGACAGTAGAATCTTTTGTTTATCAGGATTTACCATCTGATTTAAAAAAGAGAAATGATTTAAAGAAAGCATGTATTTCTAGCCTCTCTTCAGAATTCCCAGAAGATTGCAAGTTTTATCCAGCAGATACTAAAGACGACTTGCACAAGGTATGTGTGATTAATATGTATTTTTATTGCATAAATGATAAAACTTTATGAATTATCATGTTAATTTTGTATTTCTATTCTTGGAATGAGAATTTTTGTAAATCATATTTGGCAGTTGACACGCTAAGTCTTTATTAAACACTTCATTATTTTAAGACGAATGGTGTGTTAGGTTTCATGACTAGACATGCCAAAATTATTGTTTTAACTCCAACCTAGGGCTGGAAACGAACACGAACAAGACATTGTTCGTGTTCGATTGTTAAGGAAATATATGTGTTTAACAAACTATTCATGAACACTTACCGAACCAGATTTTATGTTCATGTTCGTCTGTAAGAAAATGAACGTGTCGTTTGTTAATTTTAGGCAACAAACGTTCATGAACACAAATGGAAACAAAAGAACACAAACAAGCGTTCATGAACAGAATATATAAAACACTGATACTTATTAAATATTTTTTTTATCCGGATTTTGAAGAATTTAAATAAAATATAAAAACTAAATACACTAATGAACTATCGAACACAAACGAACATAAACGAACACGTTACGGAATGTTCACAAAATAAGTGAACGAATGCGGCTTTTGTTCATGTTCGTTCATTTATTAAACGAACGAACGTAAACGAACTTCCCGCCGAACGGTTCACGAACGGTTCGCCGAATGTTCGGTTCGTTTGCAAGCTAACCTGTCTTTGACCCAATGACCGTTAAGATATGTAGTCTGACTTGTAATTTGACATGGATTTTATGCAGTTCATGTTTCTTTTTAAAGAGCAAAGGCCCACGATACCTCATTGGCGTACCCAACGACCTTACCTCATGGCTCACACGGTAAATTATTAATATCTCACTTTAGAAATGCATATATTTTATTATAAATATATCTGATATCTTTTTGTGTATTTTATACGATGATAGGTGGACATGGTGGCAGATGAGTCCGGAAAATGTACCCTTTGCATCACTGGCTATCTTCGAGCCCGCAATCTTTCCGTAAACCAGCTAGTATGTATTCATTAAAGTATTTACCACACACTTGGTGTATAAAGTTTTGCTTAAGCGTCTAACGTGTTTTTCGTCAGGTTCATGTATCAGGCGCTGGGGATTTTCAGTTAGGAAAGATTGAACTTCTCAAGGATCCATGTTCGTTAAACGCTAGAAAAGATGGGGATTTCATGGATGCAGATGAAGTAAATGATTTACAAGTATAATTTCTTTAAGTACTGCTGGATTCATTATGTTTTCGTTTAGTATCTGCAAACTTGCCAACAGTGTTAACTTACTATTGCGATATGAAATTTTGCAGGTTATCAAAACTTTACTCCCGGACCCGATGAAGCAAGAGCCTTTACTTGTTGAAAACATACCCGACCCTCTTCAAGGGGAACAGGTAAGGTTTATAGAGGATTTTTTAGCTTTTTGTTATGTATCAAGTCAATGTTGACATATTCACAAGAACACATTCGTTTCTTCTTTTTCTTTCTCATCGTTTTTTAATCCGGGTGCTGTTTCAGTCGTTTTTTGCCTTCAATAACTTGCTACTTCAGGCTGCTTTTTAACAGTGATTATTTATAAAGTGCAGAATTTTTAATGCATCCTGTAAATAATTCTAGTTAACTCAATTTCTTTTTTGGTCTCTATTTAGAAAACATTATTTGCTTTTGTTCAAGTCTGATTATTAAGGGTTAAAACCTTTGTTCCGTTTTTCAAAAAAGTTTTTTCTCTATTAGTTACTGTAAATAATTCTAGTTAACTCAATTTCTTTTTTGGTCTCTTTATTTTTTCTCTATTAGTTACTTAAACAATCAGAATTTTCAAGGCGCTGCAAAATTTGATTTTGTTTTTTTATACAGACATGGCCAACAGAGGCAGAAATGGAAGAAGCTGATAGATTACATAAAGAAAAGAAGCATAAAAAACGGTCTCTTCCCCGGGGTACTTCTGAATACCAGGTAAGTAGTTATTTTAACAAGTGCCACATATTGACATATTGTTCATTTGACGGTACCAAAATTTATATAACATAATTTTATATTGCTTTTACTTTGTAGGCTGCTTGGATCGTGGATGAATCTGACGTGTCAGGTACTGAAAGCGATGATGACGGTTCGGAAAATGGCATGGTGGTTGATGAGGGAGAACATGACGTTACTGGTCAAAGTGAAGGTGGAAAATTTGACCATGAGTTTGACCAGGCTTCACTCAACCTTCGGGATTCTGATGAAGAAACCGAAGCTGATTCTATGATGATGGTATCTTAGAAAACCTATTATAGTTTTTATACAACTTATACAACTTAGGAAACAATTTATACAACTTTGCGGGCAAGTAAGTATAAAGATGCCTCTAATTGCAACCTAGGAACAATTTATACAACTTTGCGGGCAAGTAAGTATAAAGTTGGTTTTATTTTCATAATGTATCAATTGTATATATGGACATCAATGATAACAGTCATCAAACTTTTACTTTATACTAATTGTTTTATACTGTTCTGAATTAAATAAATTGTAAGCATATATGTGCACATAGCTAGTATGAAATGTGAACTGCTAGTGGTTTAGATATTTCAATATACGGTTGGGATGGATTTCAAAGTAAGATATATTATTTGCTTGCAGGATAATGATAATCTGACGAAGGAGCAGATAGAAGAAGATATTCGAAAAATAAAAGAGGCACATGCTGAAGATGAGGGTATGAAATGATTTCTTGATTAAAAAATAGATTCTTAGTTTTTTATGTATTTATTTTTGAATTTAACTGGATGCTTTGTTTCAGAGTTTCCTGATGAAGTGGATGCTCCAGTTGACATTCCCGCCAGGAAACGGTTTGCTAAATACAGAGGCCTTAAGTCGTTTCGAACATCTTCATGGGACCCTAAGGTAAGCTCTATATATATGACACTATGATTCTCATAGTTTTTATCCTTTTTTTAACCTTATTCATGTTTTTAGGAATCACTACCTCCAGAATACGCGAGAATTTTTGCATTTGATAATTTTACTAGAACACATAAGCATGTTCTGTCTAAAGCTCGAGACATGGAACAAGGAAATTCAGATGAATGTGTGCTTGCAAATTCTTACGTGGCACTCCACATCAGCCAAGTCCCGGTTCATATTGCTTCAAAATTATGCGCTCTCGGGAAGACGATGCCGGTCATTGCATGTGGTCTTTTGCAACATGAATCAAAGATTTCTGTTCTGCACTTTAGGTATCGTATTAAATTTTAATTTTAATATATTAATTTGCATAAAAAATTATAAAATGAAAAAAATCGGATATTCGGGTCGTGTTTGGGTTCATATGTATGACACTTTAGGTTGTGTTCGGGTCAACCCATGAATATCCGGATCGTGTTCGGGTTTATATGTATGACATGATTTTCGGGTTCAGGTCGGGTTGAACCTGCCAACCTGCGAACACAGCCCGTTTAGCACCCCTAGGAGGTGTAAAGTAGGGTTTCAAATTTTTAAAAACTAAAAAATAAAACAAAAATACACATAAAAACCTTTAAATGAATGAACATAAACATAAAGGAACAAGCACAAGCTTTGTTGATGTTCGTTCGTTTTAACTTAAGGTATGAAATTTCTTGTTCGTGTTCGTTCTTTTATTAAACAAACTTACTTCCCGCCAAACAGTTCACAAACTGTTCGTTCGGTTCGTTTACAGCCCTAATTATGCGCCCATGGTTATGTGGTTGACTGGTCTCAAAAGTTTTAAATGTTTTGTTTTGGCAGGTTAAAGAAACACGAGACATACACCGATCCCATAAAAGCCAAAGAAGAACTAATATTTCATGTTGGCTTCCGACAGTTTATCACAAGGTATCTCTTATCTCTGTTATATGTTTTCTATATCTACCATCATTCATACTTGACCACTTTAAATTCTGAAAAAAAATTGCAGGCCAACTTTTGCATCTGACAATTTTAACTCAGACAAGCATAAGATGGAAAGATTTTTACACGCAGGAAGATTTTCTATAGCTTCAGTATATGCACCAATTTCTTTTCCTCCTCTTCCTTTGATTGTTTTGAAGAGTAGAGGTGATTCTCTTGCACCCGCGTTGGCTGCTGTTGGCTCGTTAAAAAGTATCGACCCTGATAAAATTATTTTGAAAAAAATCATCTTAACCGGGTAAGAAACTTGTCATATATCTATCAACCTTTGATATACGTATTGTTTTCCCGCATCAGAATAGTTGATGAACATTGTGTAATTTATTGTTTGATTTCAGTTATCCTCAACGTGTTTCAAAGTCAAAAGCTGCAGTCAGATATATGTTCCATAATCCAGAGGATGTGAAATGGTTCAAGGTATGTGTTTCTTTTCTTTCTATTTGATACATTAGTTTATGAGTTTTTTTCTGACGAGTTTGTCATAATACAGCCCGTGGAAGTTTGGACAAAATTGGGTCGCCGTGGTCGGATTAAAGAGCCCGTTGGTACACATGGTACGTCGCTACCAAGATTTGTTTTCTCTATCTGAATTAGGAACATCTAATAAAAGTTGTATTTTCCGTCATATATTTGTAGGTGCGATGAAGTGCTTATTGAACGGTGTTCTCCAGCAGAATGACACGGTGTGCATGAGTCTATTTAAGCGATCATATCCCAAGTGGCCGGAACATTGGTTCCCGATGTCCGCTTGACCCGTCCATTCTTCGCTACAGTTCCTTGGACGCACGTGTGTGTTGGACATGGTGATGGAATGAAGCTTTGGTTCAGATTGATTACTTATGGCTGCTGCTGCTGCCACTGTAATCTCATCCCCATTATCCTCCTGCCTAAAGGTTGGTGGATCATGAAAAAGTTTTGGTTGTATATTATTTATTATATTCTCTTTATTGTATCGGATTTGGTGATTATAATATGATTCTTTTGAGTGAAGTGTTCTAATGTCAAATTGATTGTAACTGAATGGTTTATATTGCTTTTTATATTATTTTTTTCTTTTTGTTTTTTTGGGTTGATTTGAATTATATCTATAATAACTAGTTTAATTTAGAGAATTTGAATAAAATTTGAATGGTTTAAGTTTTAGAAATTTGTAATTATATATTTATAAAGAGCTAATTGTCATTTTAGTCACTGTGGTTTGGGCCATTTTGGCAGTTTAGTCCAAATGTTTCATTTTTTTGCATGTGGATCTAAAAAGGTTTCACCTTTATCCATTTTTTATGTTAACGAAAAAGACAATTCAGTCATTTTATATGTAATTCTGTTAACTAGAAGAGCAATTTGGTCATATAAAATGACCGAATTGCCAAAATAGATGAAGTTAACCCACTGGACTAAAATGACAACTGTGAAACCTTTTTGGACCCACAGGCGAAAAATGAAACCTTTAGACTGAACTGGTAAAATAACCCAAACCACAGGGACTAAAATGGCATTTAACTCATTTATATATTTCTTTATAAATCTCGCAAGTAGTGTTTAACCTCAAGTATATTAGTTAGGAAATGTTTTAACTCATGAATTAAGCCTTATATCACTCAAAGAATAGTTTGCCAGAAGTATTATGTGTTATAACCTCGTATCTAATTGTTTGTGTAAAGTATAGTAAGAGTAATATATGTTTTTAAAAAATATATATATAAAAATAATGGTGTCCCAACATGGCTATGAGACTGAGGGATCAAGTTTGATGGTGAACGCTAATTTAGATTAGGGAGTGGGAGTGTTCTTCCTGTGAGGTTGAGCGATCAAGTTTCATAGTGAACAATAACGTAGATTTAAAAGTAGGGTAGGATGTCACTCCTATGACGTTGTGTGTGTGTTTGGCATTCTAAAAAAAACAATCTAATGATAAAATTTTAGGTTGTATGTGTGTTTGGTATTCTAAAAGAACAATCTAATTATAAAATTGTATCCGGGCGCTCATGTTTTTATGACATTAACCAGTATCCAAAATATACCTGTCTGAGTTTTTCGTACTCAAAGCTTGGTCTCAAACCCAACCAAACTTAACCAATATGAACAAATCTAAATTGTTATTTTTGACGTTACAAAATATATGAATATGTTCGGTTTCAAATAAACACGCAAGTCAAAGATTTCAAGTCATCGGTTCATATCTTTTTAATGCTAATATACTAGTACATGTAAAAAAAATTCATAACTATTATCATACCAGTTGCAGCTCAAATACTCTCATACGTGGCTTGAATCTCAAATGATTTTGTTTCTCAGTTGAGTTTGGCGTTTTAGCTGCCCGTTCGTCCGGCAACCACTGTAGAAGCTCAACCTAATAGCTTGTAGCCTGGGCAAGGGTAGTGTTGCACAAAAAACTCGTACCTGGGAAAAAAATCTGGAAACACTTTTTTTACCCGAGTATTTTATGCCCGTAACCATACCCAAACCTACCCGATTTATACATGAAAAAACTCAAAACCGGGTTATTCTTTTGTATCTGAAGTCAGTTTTATTAAAAGTTAAAACCTGATTTTGAGTATAACCATAGCTAATGTTTATTAAAAGACAGTTTTATTAAATGTCATTTTCGTCCATGTGGTTTGTTCCATTATGCCAGTGCAGGCCAAATTTCAACTTTGTACCATTTTAGTGTCTAACATTCTTGAAACATGCCAATTCCGTCCAAAAAACTAATTAAGGTTGAATCGAATAATTGGACAAACCACACAGACAAAAATGGCAGTTAACTCATGTTTTTTTTTTGGACGGAACTGGCATGTTTCAAGAATGTCAGGGACGAAAATGATACAAATTTGAAATTTGACCTGAACTGGCATAATTGGACAAACCACAGGGACGAAAATGACAGCAAATCACATGGACGAAAATGACAGTTAACTCTAAAAATAATTAGAACAAATTGCACTAATATAAAGTTTAACTAACATGAATTTACAAAGGTATACCTTGTTTTTGGCATTCCTTTTAACTTATAACTTATTAACTTTTTATAAGTCATAAGTTAGAAGTTAGAAATTTAACTTCTCATTTTCTCCTTTTCAAGTCATAAGTCATAGAACTCTTTCTCAACCCTTATCCAAACACTATAATGACTTATTAACTTTTTATAAGTCAATAAGTTAAAAGTAGGGATAAATTACACTTTTCGTCCTTTATGTTTGTAGCTAGTTACAATGGATGACCTTTACCTTTAATAATTACAGCCACAGTCCTTTATTTTGAGAACTTGTTACATCTTTCGTCCTTTAGCACTAACTTGGTTAAAATTTTCAGTTAAATTTATTTACTTAAGGGCAGTTTAGTCTTTCTACTTAATTATTTATAGTATAAATAAAAAAATAAAATCAAATATAAATACCTTTTTTTCTCTTTCACTCTCTCTCTCTCTCACTTTAAACACACTCTCTCTCTCTAAACAAACAACACACATCTCCGGTGAATCCCAATAACCCTAGAACAACAATCCCAAAATTCGATTTCCGTAATCATAGTTAGACATTAAGATGTTGGGGCTTTTGATTAGAAGATGAAGACGAGTATGTTGGTCACAAATACTTACGGCGGATTCACGACGGAGGTTCTATTTCCATGGTCCAGATGGTGTACGAGTTTCCTGTTCCGGTGGTGTTCTGACCAACAGCGTTGTTCCAGATGGTGCACCAGCGGATTCACAGTCATGTTCTGACCAACAGCCCTGTTCCGGTGAGTTTCCTTCTCTCTCCTTGTGTTGACGGTTTAAGCCGGCGAGTAGGCCATCTTAGAGGAGATGGGTTTTAGGGGTGGTTAACAGATCGTTGGATTTGTTTAATGATTGCTCAGCCGTGGTTGTGACTTCAATGATTGCTCCGCCGCGGTTGTTTCCTTCGCTGGTGAGTTTCCTTTGCTGGTGACTTCAATGATCGCTGTTTAATGATCTCTCCATGTTTCCTTCGCTGGTGAGTTTCCTTTGCTGAGAAGTTGTTTTTGTTGTTGTTTTTGCTTGGATCGGTTATGTGGTGGTGGCTGCACGGTGTTTGATAAAATGTACCTCAGATTTCAATTACCCCTGTGTTCCATCAGTAAAGCAGCTCCGTTAGTTCGATCCAGTGGTGGTGGCTGGGATACGGTGATGGTGGTGAGGCTCGATTCGGTGGTGGTGGCTGGGATATGGTAGTGGTGGTGAGGTTGGTTGAAGATATGGGATTAGCGAGAAAGACAGGGTTGTATGTGTAAATGAGTAAAATTACCGATCTACCCTCATGTGCAAGTCACATGATCAGACATAACTTAAATTTTTAACCTAGTTAGTGGTAAAGGACGAAAAGTGTAAAGAGTTTTCCAAATAAAGGACTGTGACTGTAGTTATTGAAGTTAAAGACTATCCATTGCAATTCGATACAAACATAAAGGACGAAAAGTGTAATTTATCCTAAAAGTAGCTTCAAAATAAGCTAACCCAAACTTATAGGGGGTAGAATGTAAAAAAATCAAAAAATAGCGTATTAAAATAGAAAAATGTCACATACATAAATGTAACAAACTTCGCTACCCATTTCATATCCTACCCATAAGACTAAAGGGTATGGGGGCCGGCTTAGGCCCAGCCTGGCCCGGCGCCGGTCCCCCACACCGCCCCCCTCATGCCCGGCGCGTCGTCTCCGGCTCCCCAAGGACGATGTCGACGGGCCTCTCTCCTCTCTCCTCACACACACACAGCTATACATACATACACATATATATATATATAGGGGTTCATCCCCCAACCCCCTAGGTCCATCCCCTTCAAGTCCCGCTAACGTGGCGGCCTATCACCTTAGGGATGAGGCTGTGGCTCTCCGTACCCTCCAGGCTTCAGCCTAACATAACCAAATACATTAGCTATACCCGGTTATTCCCCCTTCGAAACAAACTCGAAACCAGTTTTTGAAGTTACCCGAAATTGGCCCGTTTGATCCATCTTTTTTGCCCAAAAAAACAGCAGTATTAGCAAGTCGATAAACTTTGATCATTTGGGGGATATCCCAACTGTAATTTCATGTGCAATATCAAATTATATGCACTCTAATGACAAGAAAAACTTAACTTTGTATCAACAACTACTATCTTGTAATGTAGATTAGAGTTGGATAAAATTGCAGTTATTTGAAGCCTGCCATATGGATCTTGATTGGCAATCATGTGCACGTTTACTACAAACCATCACATCCAATTCCTTAACCAAACAAGGAAAACAATTGCACCTCTTATTGCTCAAAAGGGGCATGTTACTGTCCTCAATCACCTTAACAAACCGTCTTATACGAATGTACTGCAAATGTGGTTACTTGTTTGACGCCCGCCAACTGTTCGATGAAATGCCACAAAGAAACTACTTCACATGGAACTCTATGATTGAAGGGTACATGAAATCGCGAAACGAGCAAGAGTCTTTGCGTTTGTTTTACGCGATGCCCGACAAGAATAGTTTCTCTTGGAACATGATCATATCCGGGTTTGTTAAGGCGGGGAAGTTGGATCTTGCAAGAGAGTTTTTTGATAAAATGCCGGTGAAAAATGGGGTGGCTTGGAATTCCATGATTCATGGGTATGCTCAAAACGCACAGTCTTTGAAAGCAGTTAGTCTGTTTAAAGATATGAAGTCGGGACCATGTTGTTTAGATGCGTATGTTTTGGCTACTGTGTTTGGTGCTTGTGCTGATTTATCGGCTATTAAGTTAGGAAAATCAGTTCATGCTTGCATAGTTGTCGATGGGGTCGAATTTGACTCGGTTTTAGGAAGTTCGATAGTCAACATGTACGGGAAATGTGGCGATCTGGATTACGCTAGCCTAGTATTACATAGGCTGCCATATGCCGATGATTTCTCTCTGTCATCGTTGATCTCTGCATACTCTAATAGTGGAAGAGTTACTGATGCAAACCGAATTTTTCGTATGATAGATAACCCTTGTGTTGCTTTATGGAACTCTTTGATATCCGGTTATATTGTTAATAATATGGCAATGGAAGCGCTTCTAATCTTCGGTGAAATGAGAAGACATGGAACTCGAGAAGATGTTTCAACTATTGCAAGTGTTTTGAGTGCATGCGATTTGTTAGGTGTCGTGGATTACGCAACACAAATGCATGCACACGCTTGTAAATTTGGAGTGACCCGTGATCTTATCGTTGCATCCGTGCTGGTGGACACTTATTCCAAGTGCGGTATGCCGAGTAGCGCGTGTAAGTTATTTAGTGAGTTAGATACACACGACACAGTTTTGTTGAATTCAATGATTACGGTTTATTGTACTTGTGGAAGAATCAAAGACGCGAAAGAGCTTTTTCAGAGCATACGATCTAAAACGTTGATCTCGTGGAACTCAATGATATCAGGGTTAAGTCAAAATGGTTATTCAACCGAAGCACTTGCATGTTTTCGCGAACTGAACACAAACGGTTTTAGAACCGACAGATTCAGCCTTGCTAGTGGGATTAGCGCATGTGGTACAATTTCTTCACTCGAATTCGGTGAACAGCTATTCGCTAGAGCTACTGTTATCGGTCTTGCATCAGATAAAATTGTTTCAACCTCAATGATCGACTTGTACTGCAAATGTGGGATGGTTGATAACGGTAGAAAAATCTTTAGTCAAATGGTACACGTTGACCAAGCTTCTTACAACTCCATGTTAATGGGTTACGCTACAAATGGTTATGGAACCGAAGCATTGGAATTATTTAACGATATGTTAAAGTTAAACGTTACGCCTACAAATATTACATTTACTGCTGTTCTATCTGCGTGTGATCACTGCGGTTTAGTTGAAGAGGGATTAAAATGGTTTCATTTAATGAAACTCGAGTATTTTATTGATCCGGGAATTGAACATTATTCTTGTATGGTAGATCTTTTCTCGCGCGTTGGTCGACTAGAGGAAGCTATAAGTTTAATTACATACATGCCGTTCGATGCTGATGTAAGCATATGGTCATCGGTTTTACGAGGGTGTTTAGCTCATGGGGATACAATTCTGGGGAGGAAAGTTGCGGAGAAAATAATAACGCTTGACCCGAAGAACGCAGATGCGCATGTGCAGTTGTCGAGCATTTTTGCTACTTCTGGGGACTGGACGCGATCGGAACAAGTTAGAAAGTTAATGAGTGATGAGAGGATGCAAAAAGTTTCTGGTAGAAGTTGGGTTGACCCATGAAGATAGTTGTTATGCTTAAGAAAATCCGAAAAGTAAAAATATGTTTGTACTCTTTATCATTTCACATATATATTTATAAAATTACATATATTTTTTTTATACCCGCTGGCAACAAACATGACTAATTTGAAAGAAGTCTAATTCCATATCACAAGCAGCAATCCTCGATTTTCTGTTTTCTATTTTTATTATTACAATTGCTCCTCTAATTCTGTTTATCGAATATCACATAATCACTTTCTATGCAGGGCACATCCAAACACCCTTATTTTCATGGAACAGTTATGTTAAATTGAATTCTCCTTGTGAAAGCTTCCAGCTTGTCTTCTTCCGTTTTTTTTTTTTTTTTTTCTTTTTTTTTTTTTTTTTTTTTTTGTGCAGCTAAAGTTGATGCAACAAAAGAATCTGAAGCCACATGATTCAATGTGTGAAGCAATTATAGACTGAGAATATTAATATTCTCGGTCTAATAGCAATCTCAGTTGGTTTCGCGGTAAAAGCTTGGAATTGTATTTGGCTAAAACATGCTTGATCAGATGAGCCTTACATATAAGCGGCTTAAATCGTGTGACCCACTGGTTAGTGAATGTCGTTTTAAATGCGCTTTAGCTTTAGCAAAATACACCCACCATATAAATTTTGTAGTCACATGTTCAGTTTAGAATGATAGCTTGCTAGATATGTTCTAGCAAACAATTTATAAATACATGCTCCAGGGACAAATTGATATAGTTCATAATATCTCCATGCATACAATGAGTTCTTCATTTTGCCTGTGTTCATAGTTTTTTGCAGTTTTGTACAAACATAGTAGTTGGGCTTGTTTAGACCTTTATGTGGTCTTGTTGCAGAATGCAGGCCTCTGCCTCCACTGGCCACTATAAAAACAAATATATCAGGTTGACCCAACTAGTTTGGACCCGATTTGTCCTTTTTTTAGGGCAGACCGTTTGACCCGAGCACTTTGCACTACCTGACTCGCCTATTTTGCCACTCATAGTAACAAATGAGGATTTCATTTCTGAAAAAAGTTGAGTTTCTTTTTTCTTTTTAGTTGTGAAATCATTGTTATTTGTGATCTTGCATTTAGATGAAATAGTGCCATTTTTGGCATGACAAATATGTTTGTGTAATCAGAAGCTCCTGAAAGGATAAATGCTATAGAGGTTTATGCAAGGATCATGATATTCACACACGCATCCTTATTTCCACACCCCCCAAAGTGCCGCGTTTTGGCCAAAGCGTCGCGCTTTGAACAAAGCGCTTAGGATTCTTTTCTAGACAAAAGGTGATGTGACTTTGATACGAGGTTTTATTCTGTACGAGGTTGTCAGCTGTGTCACGAGGAACCCTAAACGCCGCACTTTGGCCAAAGCACGGCACTTCGACCCCAAATTCTGGTTTTAAGAAGGCTGGCGGCTGGCCATGCATTAGATATTCATTCAAAATTCGAAATCGCAAAGGTGTTTCATTCTTTCGCGTGTTTTGTTGTTTTAGTAGCGTTTCTACAAAATACGATGTCGTGGTTTAGCAACTACCTTTTCGGTGAATACTCTGACGAGTCCGTTGTTCTAGATTCTTACGAGGGAACCGCTATTTCTGACTCGTGCGATAAACCGATCCCGTCCAACATGAGGGAGGAGGAGGTTGTATCTGGCATTCGTTATCATGACAATACGGTGCAGCTGGACTTGAATATCCCTGTGGAAGACTCGTACGCACAACTAGGGGTGTGAATTTCTGATACGACCCGAAAACACGACACGAACCTAACACGAAATTCGTGGGTTTAGGTTTAGTCTAAACGGGTTCGGGTCAGTTTCAGGTTGAACCTGCGAACCCGTTTAGCTAAACGGGTGGGGTTCGGGTCAACCTGGCCGGGTTGGTGGGTTGACCCGTTTAACCCCTTTATATTATATAATATTTTTTTACAATATGTTTTATATTATAAATTAAATTGGGTATGTATTTTATGCTATAATTGTAACTTAGAAAAAGAAATTCACATAAGATTTTATAATTTAAATGTAATTGTATTATATACATTTGTGTTTTTTAAGTAAATTTTAAATTTATTATATTAATTTGTGTAAAAAAATTAAAAAATAAAAGTTTTCGGGTTGAACGGGTCGTGTTCGGGTTCACTAGTATGATACAATTTTCGGGTTCGGGTCGGGTTCGGGTTCGTATAAAATTTTCGGGTTCGGGTCAGGTTAAACCCGCCAACCCGCGAACACGACCCGTTTAGCACCCCTACGCACAACACGGCTATTCGGATTACGGATAAGGAGGTGAACCATATCCTCAGGCTGAATATCCGTACAGTCAGCCAAACTATCCCGAACACGATTACGGTGGTGAGCAGAGCTATGTACAACAAGACTATCCCGGCCACGGTTATGGTGGTGAGTAGAGCTATGTACAACAAGACCAGATTTGGATTATAGAGACGCTAATGGAGCTCCGGGCTCACGCGGGATTGCCGCCCCATCCACTGCCACCGTCCCTACCGCCAGAGGATCAGTAGCTTTAGTTTTTATTTTGTATTAGAGGTTCAGTTGTACTTTTGTATTAGACATTCAGTTGTACTTTTGTTTTGTATGTACAAACTGATTTTATATATATTTATGTAGTTGATCTTTTATTTACACGATGTTTGTTTGGATTGTTTGCGTTTATTTCATACGTCTCTTTCGCAACTTATTGTACGGTGTTTTAATTAAACATGTTCATGTAACTTAACAAAATAAAATCGGTTAACATTTATAAAAACAATGGCGTATTGAAACGTATCTTATAAACGACTGTTATAAATTAACTATAACCGGTACACTCACTTTAAACGACCGTTATAAATCAACTTTAAATTATACATGTTTTATAAAAATAAAAAAAAAATCTAGAACTTTTCAACAAAAAAACAGAACCAAATACAACCAAACAACAAACCAATACCTCACTTTTTCCACCAAAACCTCACTTTTTCCACCCAAAAACAAACAGACCCACCTAAGCGTGGCGCTTTGGCCAAAGCTCAACGCTTAGGTACAAGGTCAACAGACAAGGTCTGACAGATTCAGTCCTTGTCTGTTGACTTTACATCTAAGCGTTGCGCTTTGACCAAAGCGCAACACTTCAGTGTGTGTGAATCAGTGGCGTAGCTTAGTGTAAAGTGGGGGGTGCACCCGCCCCCCGAATGTTTCGGTTAGAAGTGTAAAATTTCCTATTTTTCGTCCAAAAATTTTAAAATTATATAGAATTGTCCCCCCAATTATTTTGTCTAAATATTTATACAATATATAAATTGGGTCTCATGACTTTCCGCCCCATTGGAACTTTTGGTCAAGCTCCGCCACTGATGTGTATAGTCAAGGGGCGTGTGACTAGCCTAAGCCTTATACAATGGGAACATTTATGTATGACGCATTTAATATCACCAATATGCATTTAATGTTACATAATATCATAGTGTAATTACATCAGGTCCTCACCTAATATTTTCTAGTATAAATATACAATGCTTGAACATCTAAAAGAAACATTTTAATCCATAATCTTCTGAATCCAATACATTAAGAAATTAGAAGGCATGTCATCTATAAAGTTTATTGTTGCAGTTTTGATCATACTCACAGTTTCTGGTAAGCTAACCATTAGTTAACGCTTATAGATCGTTTATGTTTTTACTTCTGAACTTATCGTATATGAGTAACGCACTTCTAATGATATGTCTTAATAATTCAGGGAGTATGATGATGATTGCCGAAGCGTGTGAAGAGAGCTGGGACTTTTATCCGTGTGATAATGATCGTTGCAAGCATGACTGCGAAGTTAAAAGAGGTCAACAGGGTCGGGCAGTGGGTCGATGCACGTTTGTAGATACTTGTTCATGTACTTATCGTTGTTAAGCCCCATGAATCTAATCTAATAAAAATAAATATATAATCAATGCTTACAAAGGGGATAAGAATGTTAAATGTTTGTGGAATCGTTATTTTTTTTCTTACGTTATACTATTTTTAACTACAAATATTATGTCACTTAGTGTGCTTTATTTGAAATAATCCGAACTTTCACATGTTGGCCAATAACACTCTGAACTTTCAGTTTGGCCAGCAGCACTCTCAACTTTCATCCTATTTTCCCAAAACACTCCCAAACTAACATATTACTAACCAAGTTAGTTTTTAAGTTTTATTTATTACACAAACAGTCCCTGTAGTTATAATTTACTAGTTTTAAGTTTTATTTATTACACAAACAGTCCCTGTAGTTATAAAAAAAATCATAAAAATAAAAAAAAAATCTAAAAATTCAAAAAAATTCAAAAAAATTCACGACGCGAACTGTTTCGACGCGTACCGTTTCGACCCGGACCGTTTCGACCCGTACCGTTTCCACCCGGACCGTTTCGAACCGTACCGTTTCGACCCGGACCGTTTCGAACCGTACCGTTTCGACCCGGACCGTTTCGACGCGTACCGTTGAAACGGTACGAGTCGAAAACGGTACGGGTCGAAACGGTCCGGGTCGAAACGGTACGGTTCGAAACGGTCCGGGTGGAAACGGTACGGGTCGAAACGGTCCGGGTCGAAACGGTACGCGTCGAAACAGTTCGCGTCGAAACGGTACGGGTCGAAACGGTTTTTTATGATTTTTTTAGAATTTTTTTGATATTTTTTAGAATTTTTATGATTTTTTATGATTTTTTTTTATTTTTTTAGATTTTTTATGATTTTTTTAGAATTTTTTTGATTTTTTTTGAATTTTTATGATTTTTTTGAATTTTTTTGAATTTTTAGATTTTTTTTTTTTATTTTTATGATTTTTTTTATAACTACAGGGACTGTTTGTGTAATAAATAAAACTTAAAACTAGTAAATTATAACTACAGGGACTGTTTGTGTAATAAATAAAACTTAAAAACTAACTTGGTTAGTGATATGTTAGTTTGGGAGTGTTTTGGGAAAATAGGATGAAAGTTGAGAGTGCTGCTGGCCAAACTGAAAGTTCGGAGTGTTATTGGCCAACAGGTGAAAGTTCGGATTATTTAAATCCAATTTCCCTTTGAAAAGCTGCCTCGTTTTTTTGTCCATTTAATTAACATTAATTAAATTATTATGTTAAGCTAAAGGCATTATAGTCTTTTTTGCCGACAAAGGGCTATTGTTGTAAATGCTAAAGTTTATTTTTATTCCTTTATTTCTTTTTTCTTTTTACTTTTATTCTTTTTATCAATTTGTTTTATAGATATCTCTATAAAATATTATTAATTTATTAATCAGCTTATTAGTTATATGAATTTATGTTTTCTTATTTAGTTTATTTGTTTTCATTTTTGGAGTTTGATATATTAAATTTATTTATTTTCGTTTTTAGAGTAAGATATAACTGATTTATTTACTCTTTCATTTATTAAGCTTCTCTTTTTAAACGGTCGTCTTTTTTAAAAGGCTCATTCTATACGCACCCCCCTTCCTGATTACACCCCCCCTTGTGAGAGGAAAACTGTCGGTCCCACGCAGGCCCCACCTGTAAGTATGTGAGAGGAGGGGGTGAAAAAAGTAGATAGGGGGTGTAGAAAGTAGCACCCTTTTAAAATCATCCACTTGCTAAACCATTCATTTTATAAACTCTTTCATTTTTTTAAAGTAGTGCGTATATAATATATATATATATATATATATATATATATATAGGGTAAGGATAGTGTAAAAAGGGCCTAAAGTGTAAGAAGTGTATTATAACACTATATATAATACTATATAACACTATATAAATACCGTATAACAATATGTAACACCATATAATACCATATAACACTATGTAACACTATATATCATTATATAACAAATATAACACTATACATCTATCATAGACATGCTATCAGACAACCTATAGTGTTATATTTGTTATATAATGATATATAGTGTTACATAGTGTTATATGGTATTATATGGTGTTACATATTGTTATACGGTGTTTATATGGTGTTATATAGTATTATATATAGTGTTATAATACACTTCTCACACTTTAGGCCCTTTTTACACTATCCTTACCCTATATATATATATGATAGGATTCATGAGTGAACAATGATGTATTTGTGAACAAAATGAACTTATCCTGATGACCACTGATTTTGTAGATCTAGATTTTTTCTTTAGTGACAAGATTGTAATTATCTTTTTTAATAGACACAAGGGTATAATTATATTTTTCCCTCTTCATTTAATTAATTGATTTTTTTCTCTCTCATGATTTCTCTTTCCAATTAAAAGAATATTTAATTACACTCTCTATATTTTTTCTCTTGCAAATTACCTAGCTTAATATTTGATAATTTAAAAAAAAAATACAAACATTATCAAATATTGTTCCATCTAGAACACGATTAAAAATATTTAATTACATTCTCTATAGATATATGTTAGGGGAGAATTTTCTAACAATTAGTGATCCTTATTTGTTATCCTAATTAGTGATCCTTACTTCTGTGACAGGTGGTGATCCTCAGAAGAGCTTCAGGATCATGGATCACTTTAAGGATCCTCGTACTGACGATTGTTTACTTATGTTTTGTACTATCTCGCAGGTATAACAAGCTTGACCAAGTCTTGGCGACATTCCTGGAGAATATTCCCAAACTATTCTGCACGTGCTTGACCAAAAATAGACGTTGTGGAGAACGTGGAGGCATGGCACGAAAGTCGGATAGTTAGTTTGGTAGTTAGATTTCTATTTTAAAAGGGGTAACGAGCTAGTAGAAAAACACTTAGCCATTTTTGCAGCTACACACACTCGTATACTCGCACACTTGAAGCTCTCGACGAACACACATTCATTTTCACTCACTTGTACACATTTCACGATAGTGATCCTTGTACCTAGCTCGTTACTATCCGAAGTTGTAAACATTTAATCATTTATTTGAGCTTGGTGATCGGTAGTTTCCATCACCCGGGGTTTTTTGTGCCGGAGTTCAACACTTGATCAAGGGCTTTTTCCCCGTATAAATCCTTGTGTTGTTAGTGCAATTTACCTTGAAGTGATCCTCATCGCTATTACATATTTTAAGCATCATTCCCCGAAACAAAGAGTTTGGTTGCATATCATAAACAGAATTTTTGACCAAAACAGTTTGGCGCCCACCGTGGGGCAATTGGTGCTTCGTCCTTAGAAAAATTCGCATTTCTGTGCTCATTTCGGTTCACTACAACCAAGCAAATGGCTTCCTCAGCGAAGAATGCTTCAAATTTGATGCCCTCGTTCACTTCTTCTCAAGGCGTTCCTCCTTTGCCTCCACCACCTTCTGGACCCCAGAAGAACACTGAGAATGCCGCGAAGAAACCAACTCCCATTTTCTCAAAACCACCTACTTCTTCTGTTTCAACTAATCCTACTACTAATGATCTCCATGCCTTGATTTTGCAGATGAGGAATCATGCACAAGAGCAGGATAAGACCAACGAAAGGATCCTCCGGGAGATTGACGAAATCAAGAAACAGAAGAAAACGGCAGAGGATCGTTCCCCACTGATGCCCAGATCTTTGAATTTTGATACTCCGGTGATTACTTCTCAGCCATCAGTGGTTCCAGACATTCAATATGTGGGTGGACCAAAAGGAGTGCACTATGGAACAACAACAATGACCCAGGCATCAGGTTCATATTTCCAGCCAGCGGGATCCTATCCTCAGCATATGGGATCCCTCACGAGTTCAGGAGGATATTCAGGAATGCAGCAGTTTCAAGGATCCTCCTTCGTTCCAGGATCGTCCCAGGTTCAAGGATCCTCCTTCGTTCCAGGATCGTCCCAGGTTCAAGGATCCTCCTTCGTTCCAGGATCGTCCCAGGTTCAAGGATCCTCCTTCGTTCCAGGATCGTCCCAGGTTCAAGGATCCTCCTTCGTTCCAGGATCGTCCCAGGTTCAAGGATCCTCCTTCGTTCCAGGATCGTCCCAGGTTCAAGGATCCTCCTTCGTTCCAGGATCGTCCCAGGTTCAAGGATCCTCCTTCGTTCCAGGATCATCCCAGGTTCAAGGATCCTCCTTGGATCCTCCTTCGTTCCAGGATCATCCCAAGTTCAAGGATCCTCCTTCGTTCCAGGATCATCCCAGGTTCAAGGATCCTCCTTCGTTCCAGGATCATCCCAAGTTCAAGGATCCTCCTTTGTTCCAGGATCGTCCCAGTTTCAGGGATCCTTCCAAATGCCAGGATCCTTGAGGAATTTGCAAACAGGAAGTTCAGATGTCCATCAGGGAGATTTTATTCCGATGCAGACCAATGCCTCTACTGGTCCCTCGATCATTCCAGAGCCTCAACAATATGGATTAACATCCATTCTTCCTAATTTGAATCCAATGGGAGGTAACACTTTTAATAATTCTCATACTACTAACCATGGTCTTATGCAGGATCCAGGTATCAATCATGCCATGGCTAGAGAATTGCAAAAGCTAAAGGATATGATATCAAGTGTTCCGGGAGTAGTTAAACCTATCCCAGAGATTGCAGATGGGAGCCACAAGATATCTCGTTTTGCACCACCAATCTGTGATGCTAAGATACCCAAGAGATTCCATGTGCCAACAATGAAGTTGTATGATGGTTCAACGGATCCTGAAGAACACATAGCACAATACAGGGAGAGGATGGAAATCAATCCAATTCCAGAAAGGTTAAAAGAAGCATGCCTGTGCAAGGGATTCGGATCCACTCTTACTGGATCAGCTCTCAAATGGCTGCTAAATCTTCCTCCCTATTCTATTACCTCATTTGCTAACCTAGTTAACTTGTTTAATAATCAGTTTTCTTGTAGTAGAAAATTTGAACGATTAACTAGTGATTTATATAGGATAACCCAGGGTCATAATGAATCATTAAGGGATTACATTACCAAATTCAGTAAAGAATCCTTAGACATTCCCAACTTAGATATAGCTACGGCTGTTGAGGCCTTCAAAATGGGATTGCTTAGGGATTCGTCTTTCTATGATGATCTTGTTATGACACCATGCAGGAACTTAGATGAGGTAAGAACCCGAGCACTTAGGTTCATTCGGCTAGAGGATGACAACAGGATCCAGGAGAGGTTAGCAGGATCCTCAAAGCAGGATAAGCAAGGATCCTCATTCAGGAACAACAAATTCAGATCCTACAACAGATCTGATAATCAGAACGTGCACTCTGTTGATCAAGAAGAGGATGATGAGGATTATCCTCCAATTTCTGAATATTGTTTTAGTGTTGATAACAATGAACTAATCCTTGCTATGCAGAACCTAGGTGATAAAGCTAGATGGCCGAGAAAGAATGATAGGCCGGCTGCAACTAAGGATAAATCAAAGTGGTGTGCATATCATGAAGATTTTGGGCACCTCACAGAAGAATGCATTGCATTAAAAAAGGAAATTGGATACTTGTTGAGCAAGGGGCATCTAAAAGAGTTGTTGGGGAGAAAAAAGTCAAGGACTCAGGATCCTGAAAGGATCCCTGAGAAGGCTCCAGCTCCTCCAGCAGATGCACAAGTGATAAACTTTATTTCTGGAGGATCCGACATTTGTGGCACATCCTTCTCAGCAGCTAAAAGGCATGCAAAAGAAACTAAAATGGATAATGGAGAAAGACCAGTTCGAACATCAAGTGTCTCCGAAGGAAAAGTCATAACCTTTGATGAAGAGGATCGTGTTGATATCCAGGATCCTCATCACGATGGTTTAGTTATTACTCTTTTCATATCTAACCATTTTGTCCGCAGGATCCTTATAGACGGAGGAAGTTCAGTGAACATTATCCAGCTTGATGTTCTAAAGAAGATGGGTATCCCTGAATCAGAGATCATACCAAGATCCTCCGTGCTCGTGGGATTTAGTGGCGAAACTAAGAACACCCTGGGGGACATTAAACTCCCAATATATATTGAAGGCTTACACTCTTATCAAAAATTTTGTGTTATTGACTGTTTATCCTGTTGTAATGTTATCCTTGGCAGGCCCTGGATACACGATATGAAAGCAGTCCCATCTACTTATCATCAATGTGTGAAGCTCCCTAGTCCTTGGGGAATAGTAAAGATTGATAGTGATCAGCAGGAGGCTAAGAATTGCTACACTTCATCGATGAAACCAGCCTCGAAGTCAAGGGAGCAATAGCAATCAAGGTATCCTCCAAGGAATGTCTTGGAGGCCAGAGAGCAGGATGTGGTAGAAATCCTCATGGATCCCGATGATCCTGAATCCAAAATCTATATCGGATCAGGAATCCTTGGCGAAATGAAAGAAGACCTCGTATCCTTCCTCAAAAGGAGAAAGACTACCTTTGCATGGAAACACGAAGACATGACTGGTATATCCAAAGATGTTATCACTCATAAACTCGGCATTGACAGATCCTTCAAACCAATCCATCAAAGGAGAAGAAAGTTTGCACCGGAAAGGAATGCCATTATCCAAGAAGAGGTAGAGAAATTGCTCCGGGCAGGTATGATTAGAGAGGTCAAGTATCCAAGATGGTTGGCCAATGTGGTTGTTGTTCAAAAGAAAAACGGAAAGTGGAGGGTATGTGTCGATTTTACCGATTTAAATAAGGCATGTCCCAAGGATCCTTTCCCTTTACCCCACATTGACTCCATGGTGGATGCAACTGCGGGTCATGAACTATTAACTTTTATGGATGCTTCATCTGGATTCCAACAAATCCAAATGGAACCATCCGACCAAGAGGATACAGCCTTCATGACTCCAACTGGTATATACTGCTATATTGCTATGCCGTTCGGATTAAGAAATGCAGGTGCAACATATCAAAGACTGGTGAATATGATGTTCAAGGATCAGATTGGACAAACTATGGAGGTTTACATAGATGATATGGTGGTAAAATCCTTAAAAGCTGAGGATCACCTAAGAGACTTGGAGGAAGCATTCGATATCCTTGACAAATATAACATGAAACTTAATCCTTCAAAATGTCACTTTGCTGTTAAAGCAGGTAAATTCTTAGGATATATGGTGACAAAGAGAGGCATTGAAGCTAGCCCGGAACAAATCAAAGCAATAGTGAACATCAAATCTCCGGCCAATGCTAAGGATGTTCAAAGGCTAACAGGAAGGATAGCAGCCTTGAACAGATTTATATCCAAGTCCTCCGAGAAGTGTTAAGAATTCTATGATATCCTCAGGAAGAACAAGAAATTTGAGTGGACGGAGAAGCATGAAAATGCTTTAAAAGCCCTCAAAGATTACCTATCCTCGGCCCGGCTTTGATGAAACCAGAAAAAGGTGATGTGTTATCCTTGTATCTTGCAGTATCATCAAAAGCAGTAAGTGCGGTCCTTGTTAAGGATCATCAAGGTACACAACATCCTGTCTATTATGTAAGTAAAAGTTTACTTGATGCCGAATCCAGGTACTCACACCTTGAAAAGCTTATTCTTGCATTAATTATGGCATCTACCAAGTTAAGACATTATTTTGAAACTCATGTTATCATTGTTAAAACTAATTTTCCAATTAAGAATGTCCTCAGGAAACCAGAGATGTCAGGAAGGATGGCTAAGTGGGCAGTGAAGCTGAGTGCATATGATATAAGATATGAGTCTAGGACAGCCATCAAATCCCAAGCATTAGCTGACTTTGTGGCTGATTTCAGTAGTGATTTACAAGAAGAAGCTGAGCTAGAAGTCCAGTAGCTAGAAGAGACCAAGGATCCTTGGATACTTTATACTGATGGATCCTCAAATGTCAAAGGCACAGGGCTTGGAATACTACTAAAATCGCCACAGGGGGACATAATATCCCATTCTATAGCTTGTGAGTTCCAAACCACTAACAATGAGGCTGAATATGAAGCCTTAATTGCTGGTTTGCAAATTGCAAAGCATATGGGGATCAGGTATCTTGAGGTACACGTAGATTCTTTGTTGATTACAAACCACTTTAATGGATCATATGCTGTTAAAGGTTAAAAGCTAACCAAGTATTTGGAGATAGTCAAAAGTTTGGCACTCTCTTTTGTTTCCTTTAGTTTGTCACAGGTACCAAGGGAAGAAAATACAGAAGCTGATGCATTGGCTAACTTAGGATCTGTGACAACCCGCACTAAACCAGGTATCCGTACAACTTAATTATTGATTAATTACTGCTTGATTACTGTGCTTGTTTGAACTAGCTGATGAACTGCTACTTGAATACTGATACATGAACTTACTTGCATCATACTTTATTTATCGTCACTACATTATTTACATGCTGAACCCTAGTGACAAACATGATGCACAAAAAGCACAGTAGCACTAAACGGATACACAGTGAACATGCTGATATAACCAGCATCAGGCAGACACTGCCTCTAAGGCCTGTTAAGAGCCTCAAATATTTTGCTACACTAATGGTGAGTGTAGGGATACAAGTGTTGTAGAACTGCGTCTCTAGGGATAAGATACACTGATTGGATGTGCCTAAAACGTACTTTAAGTACAAAACACAGCACTTTAATAATTAATCCAGCTTCTAGCTGACTAGTAAAGTGCCAAAACATGGGAAAAATATTACTAGACACTTTCTAAAGTGTTGGAAACAAAAGGTGTCACTAAAAATAACAATAACGACACTTTAAAGCTTTAGTAACGCTTTAACGGATTATTATCCAACCGGACAACCGGACTATACCCGGAACATGAAAACATTGTTATTTTTATTATTACTCTTTTTCTGAGCCAGTTAGGGTCCCTGATTACCCTAACATGTCACACCCTGTCTTTTGCGGAAGCGTATGATGTGTGACTAGCTTGTTATCATTGCATTCAATCGTAATAAACAACTACATGATCAAAACGATGTTCATCCATTCATGAAAATTTGAGTATTACAAACACTTGTTATTTAAGTTTTCAAAACACGATCTTTGACAAGGTTTCGATTTAACAAAAGTGGATGACATCTAGACTTGTAGTCTACTTCTAGTTATGACACTTGCGCCCAAGATCCATCCTGTCACCTGAAATACATGTAATTTTGGAAAACATCAACATAAAGTTGAGCGAGTTCATGCGTCTTGTATATCTTGTATGAAAACATAGTTTGTAACCTTTACAAATCAAGTATTTATTGTATACATCACGTTTTCTTGTGTACACCACGTACTAAATGAGTGGATGAGCAAGGACATTAAGGCATGTGAGGACATAGGGAGCTTTAGTATTTTCTCCCTTCACTGTGTCGATTTTCCCTCGACTGTGTCGATTAACCTCGACTGCGTCAATTTCCCTTGACTGTGTCGATTTCCCTCGACTGTGTCGATTAACCTCGACTGCGTCGATTTTCCTCGACTGGGACACCGAAGCACTCAAGTGGTCACATGAGGACCATGAGTGGGGCTCGGCCGTACCCGTTAGATCTAACCCTCGTCCCTATTTAATGAATGTTTTTAATGGCTTGGTCTAGTATTCACCAAGACTTTATGGCATCTTTTGTATTAGTCTATGCTCACATGATCTAGTATTTTCTAGGCATTTATTAATGCTCATCATATTGCACTCACCACGAGTGCTTCTCGTATTCTCAAATCATATTGCACTCGGTTCTCGTTCTCACCAAGAGTGCTTCTTGTATTTTTACCCTTTGTAAAAATTATAATATTTGTAACATGTATTTCACCCCCGAGAGTTATAAAAACTGAAAACAGTTAAAGAAAAGGGGGAGCATGAACTCACAACTTTGCGTTCCTGCGTCGTAAACTTCACCGGATTTGCTTAATTAACGTCGTAACCTATACGCGTTTTCTTAACGTTAGTCACTAGACTCGCATCGCACAAGTACAGTCACTCTCTTTTGTATATATTCTTGTGTTAAAAATATTCTATATTTTTAACTAAGTGTTTTACTTATATTATTTTCTCAAAAATTAATATAAGTATTTCATGTTTTGCACTTTGCACCCGAATTATGTATCTTGTATGTTGTATGTGTATTTTTATGTTTATACTCCTCATGAGTATTTAGTGTATTTTTAAGTCTTAATACACTAGCACGTATAACACATACTTTATACACTTAGCACAAAAGTTGGTGATAAAATAATATATATTTTTCTCTCAAAAATATACATACTTATATCCATTTTTATTCTTGAAGAAATCCTCATTTCTTATCACCAAAAATTAGGGAAACCTTGGTAATATTTAGATACATTTTTAGGGAATAAGTTTCTTAAAACTTATATTTTTTTTTTCTAAGTGTCGAAATTTATAGAAATTTCGACAGAGTTTCCCCTAAAAATGGAGGTTTCCCATGTTTTCAAAACATGTGTTTATTTTCTTTTAAATCGTCAGCAATCATCAACAACAATTATCAACAAATAATCATCAACAATAATCACTAATTTCTCCATTTCATGAACTTGAATATTTACAAAAATGTGTAGTAACTTACTAGCACATTTAGTAAGTCTTGTTATCTTTAAAAATACGTTTAGTTTCTTAAAAACTTTATTTTTAAAGAATATGAAGTTTCACAACTTCTAGTCAAGATTCACAAAAATATTTCTTTGTTGAACTTCCTTGTTACACAAGTGTTTACACACTTGTTTATTTACTAAACATATATTTAGTTCATGTAAGATCCGTCTTTAAAAGTATGTTTTCTCTTGACACGTGGTCCTTTGAAAATACCACATGCAGATGCGTAGATCTGCTAGTTTTAAACACAATTTCACAAGTAAAACTCTTTTACGCAAGTTCATGATTCGCGTGTGGTAGAGTTTCACCTTTTAACCCTTGTATTATTCAAAACAAGCTTACGTTAAGATCCATGATCTTACCAAACCGGGTTAAATGGTGATCCGAGCTACCACAATCATAGATCGGGTATAGATATTCACAACTTTCAAGTACTACAACTTTTACACAACACATATGTTATTAACCACCATTTTTAGAGTTTTTACTAGACTTTAATACTTCAAAATGTATGTTAACGATATTTAACCGACAAAAATCTTTTTAACCACTTTAGATAAGTGTAAAAACGAGTTTTAAATGTTATACCTCTAGCTCAAGGCTAGGGAAGAATCTTGATGAAAAACGAGTGGATAAAAGCCAAATAACGAGGTCCTTCTACTTCCGTTTGCTCCAAAGCTCCTAATACGTAACCCGTGAAGCTTGTATAAACTTGGAATGGGAGGATCAAGATCGAAAATGGATGTGTAGAGGGTGGGGGTTTCGGCCGAGAGTGAAGGGAGAGCAAGAGAGAGTTTGTGAGTTGGCGTTTAGGTGATGGTGATTATGTTATGCTTAGTGATTATCTTATAGGCAACACTTAAGGGTTTTACCCAATGGAAAATGTGTTAGCTTGATACTAGACATTGGGATTTAAATAAATCAATTAGTACTAAACATGTTCCCCATGGTTGGGGCCGATTGCAAGGGGAGGGGGGCATCTAGTTCGATTTCAACTAGCTTAGTTGGTGTAAAGGTTAAGTTAAATAGGTTAGTTAAGTGTTTAACTCCGTTAGTAAAATATAGCGTGTTATGACGGGTGTTAGGGTAATCAGGGACCCTAACTGGCTCAGAAAAAGATAAATAATGAAAATAACAATATTTTCAGGTTCCGGGTAAAGTCTGGTTGTTCGGTTAGACACTGGTTCGTTAAAGTGCTAAATCACACTTTTTAGTGTCTTTTAAGTACCCTTCTTGTACCCTTTCAATTCCCAACACTTAGGGAAATATTCTGGATGATAAAACGAAATTTCTGCATAATATTCATATGTTTAAATGCTGAATTGAGCTGAATTATACAAAATTATGCACTTAAAGTGCGTTTCGGGTGCTTTTTAGTGCTTATTTTTGTTTTTGCAATGTCTATAAATTAAACCCTTATATGTACTCTTGGGTTTTAATGTACTTTTGTCGTCGGACCTACACCTAGGCCTCAATTCTAATGTTTGACTGCTTTCTGCAGTTCTGTTGACACGATGTGTCTTACCGGTGAGTTTACTAATATTTCTGACGCAACGCTCTCGTTTATGCATAAAGCCATATTTTGTAACACAAAATGTGCATGAATTCACTTGCATGGGAATTCAGAAATTTATTTGTCTGGTAACTAGATCATGTACAGTCATTAAAGCACAAATTACTGTTCATCTAGTGTACGGAATGTACGGAAAAGTGACGGTTGTCACAGTCTCCCCCCGTTAAAAGAATTTCGTCCCGAAATTCAAGCGATGCCATCGGTCGCAGGGGAGTTGTGAAACCAATATGGTCACTTAGATTCATGATTTGTCTTCATGTTCCCATGAAATCTCTGGGTCATGTCATGAATTCTATCATACTCAAGTAAGTCGATCATGACTTTTCTGTATTTTGTGGACTCTTGGTTCATAACCTCAACAGGTTTCTATAGTATCACGGACTCTTGGTCCAAAACCTCAGCAGGTTTCTATAGTATCACGGACTCTTGGTCCAAAACCTCAGCAGGTTTCTATAGTATCACGGACTCTTGGTCCAAAACCTCAACAGGTTTCTATAGTATCACGGACTCTTGGTCCAAAACCTCAACAGGTTTCTATAGTATCACGGACTCTTGGTCCAAAACCTCAACAGGTTTCCATAGTATTTCTTGTCATTTGTCATTGACGTGAATTTTATTTGTGGGAACAACGACTGTTCCTTAAGTCAGACTCCTCTACAGACTAGACACATGAATGTGTCGCGATCACTACTGATCTTTTTCTGGGAGCTTCATCTTGTGAGCAATGGTTCTGATCCCTACACCGGGGATTCAACCTCTTTCGTTTTTCAACTCACACTACGCCTTCTCTAGGCGAGGCTCTCATTTAAGCCATACTTCTTGTCTCAAATTCTTTCGACTTCTGCCGCTCATCGGCATAATCTTTCTGTATTCTACGGGCTGTCCTGATATGATTACATATCTGAAGGATCTGGCCTCTAGTTTTCCTGGGCCATCTCGGGCCAGTTGATAGTTTATTTCTCGTCTCCGTTCAACATGACGGGAATTTACTCAATATGTTCCGTCTAAAGCTTTACACGAAGTGGTTTAGACGACGGTGTGATAGATACCATTTTAGGAATACTCCACTAAGGGCAAGTGAGTGTTCCTGCCTTTCATCAAAGTTTATCACACAAGAACGTATTGTGTTCATACAGTCTGCATTGTTCAGCAGCTCAGTTCATATTCGAGTTCTTACGATCATCGGTGTGTTGCAACCCTTGTGATCAATAAAGAACGTGCAACGTTTTCTTTCAGGCAATGACGTCCAGTTGCGGCGCGCAATCACTGTGTCTATCTCAAGATCTCTTCTCGTGATTCCTTAATCAATGTGCCGCGTGTGCAATGTCGTGGTCTCGTTGCATCGACGTACAATCGAGACTTTGTCGAGAGACGTCACATAATTGCAACTCTAGCTCCTTAGCTCTTGGTTGCGGGGTTGGCGTGAATTCCGTTCTTATCCACCATGTATCTTAAAGTTCTCCCTTCGCGAACTCGAAATCCGCTTTTCGTCATCATTGCACATAACTGTGCTTTCTCTAAGAGTTGCAAGGTAAATTACGGCTGTTGCTCATGACCTTCCTTGGTCGTTGGCCATATAAGAATGTAGTCAATAAGTATATGACTTATCCAGGTATGGCTCACACATTCGATTCATGAGGTCCATGAATATTGTCGATGCATGTGTTAAGCCAAATGATACGACAAGGATCTCGTAATGCTCGAAGCAAGTCCTAAAGGTCGTTTTAGGGATATTTCCTCTTGTATTCACAGTGGAGGACCTCTTGTCCTCAAGTTGATCCCTGGGTAAAGGATTCTGATTCTCAATTTTCTGAAGTTTATGTAAAGTGGAGACTACCAACTTTCTCCTTGTCTCCTTAACTAAGGATGTTATGTCCTTAATTTCCTCTGTCTAGCAGCTCTTGCAGTTATATCAGAGGTTCATGCTTCGCTGGTGAAGCTAGTCGGTATGGCGTTATTTGTCACTTGTGCTGCTCCTGGCACGCGATTTATCCTGAACTCCTCTCGTCGCTACAGAGAGGCGTTCCTAGCAAGTCTTCTGAAAAGGCTACTGGGACATCTTCCATCACGGGGATGTTTTCAGGCTCCGTAGCCTACTCGGAGGCGTTTCTATGCCTCTTCGACCAGTGAGGGATGTCGTAGATCTGCCACCTTGTGGGGTCTAGCATCCTTGCACCTATCGCAGGGAATTTGGGTTCCATCATTCGCAAGCGAGGAGCGTCTGATTTTCTCATATCAAACGACTTCGGCTCTATTCTTGGATTTCTGATCCATGCTGACTAACATATTCTGACTTCGCGAGTCAATGGTAACAGAACGTTCCGGCCTTCTGAATCCCTAAATACAATCCTTAATCGCTTTGACTGTTTAATCTAGCCTCCTATATGCCCATTTCTAAAGAATATAGGATGTCTATCTCACTTGAGACTAGGCCAAGCAGTTTCTTAAGTTCTAGGCATGCAAGGTTGAAGTTGATGCCAGTATTAAAAATAGATGCATAAGGTTGGTTATTAGGGAACGTACCCTTAACCGCATCTGGATCCTGGCGTGCTTCACGAGTTTCGATTGTGAAAACCCTTCCTTGCTTGTTTCTTCCTAGGGCAATCTTTCCTAAAGTGCCCTGCTTCGCCACATTTGTAGCAGCCTGGTATTCTCTTATTTCTTCCATCTGGGTCCTTCGCCCAACAGGCATCCTTGTTGTGTCCTTCTTTTCCACACTTTCCGCACGTAGGCCTTAGGCATCGACCTTCATGGTGAAAAGTGCATTCCCCGCATCTCGGCTTAGTCCCCGAGTATATTTTACCACCAGCCTTCTTAGTGGCTTCACCAGTTTTCCTTCCAGGCGGCGGGTTCACTCTCTTTCTTTTGCCTGTTTTAGAGCTTCCACAGTTGACTTGGGTGCTCATCTTTAGATTCGAAGACTTCCTCTTCTTATTGCCTGATGACTCCACATGAGTCTCTTTCTTGTTATCCTCAGGTTCTGAAAATTTTCCCGCACGTAGAGCTTCTTCAGTAAGGGTGACACTCATATCGATAGCCTCTGCGATGGTTGAGGGCTTTGAGGTAGTAACCATGCTCCTGATCTGAGGTGCAAGTCCCCAAATGAATCGTTCAACCCTTTTGAATTCCGGTTTGACTAAGTAGGGGACGACCCTAGACAAGTCGTGAAATCGTTGGACGTATTCAGAAATCTTCGGTCCGTCCATTTTTAAGTTCCAGAACTCCACCTCAATCTTCTGGATTTCAGCCCTAGAACAGTATTTCTTTTCCATCATTTCCTTGAGCTCATCCCAGCTCAGTGCATAAGCAGCATCTGCACCAAGGGTCTGAACCTGAAGGTTCCACCAGGAGAGTGCGCCATCTACGAATAACCCTGAGATATAAGTAACACTCTGTTGGGGCGAACAGTTACTCATTCTTAGAATGGAGTCAGTCTTTTCTGCCCAACGAACAAATGCAACGGCACCTCCTGTGCCATCAAAATTTAATGGCTTGCAGTCCAGGAACTGTTTATAGGTGCAGCCAGTTGGAGGGTTATCTCCAGTAGTGCCATTGCTGTGCTCAGAGCGGAGGGCTTCATGTCGTGCAATTGCCTGCGAGATGCGTTCTTGCAGCTCGGCTTCTGTCCTTGGCAACGTACTGGTGTTTGTGTCTCGCCTGGGCGGCATTCTCTTCTGCCAAAATGGTATGAAGTAGGTTAGACAACCTTTCAATTGTCTATGATATACATAGCACCATAAGCCACCCAATTTCACACGTATATATAACCAGTGTATAAGCGAGGAAACAGTTATTGAGCCTTCACATAGGCTTGCCAACTTGGCATATTGTTTGAAATGATCCCGAGGCTACATCGCCTTGGTCATTCAAGTTTCAGTTATTTCCTGCTACATTGGTTTTCTTAGGTCTTTAGCTTTACTGGTGCGTATATTTCCCCTTTGATGGGGTTGTTTGTGTAGCGGTGATAGGGAGTGTATCGTCACTGATTCTTCCTAAATGTCATTCCACCTCTCTTGCTTAAATATCGCTTTCTCAAACGTCTCGTATGCAGGTAGAAGTGTCAGTCACGAAGTAGGCTAAGACAGGCTTCCTACTTTCTATCGTGCTAAAGTACTAATCTATGTGTTGTTCTACCAGATGAAGGTGAGGACACCTATAGATAGATTTTGTATGGTTTTCATTAGCTTGACCCGGAGAGTCCACCAGGATTTCTGTGCACTACAAGTCGTTATTACGTGGGCCCCCGTAATAATAAATTGTCTTGCACAGTTACCCCAAATTTTCTCTCGTCCAAGCAGATAATCAATCAAGGAGGGGACACTATTGTCCTTATACCTCTTGTCATGGAAAGGACCATTGCAGTGGTCCACGCGCTAACACTCGTTATCGTTACGCGCGTATAGGCACGATGATTAGATGGAATAGGAATAGAAAGAATTCCTAGTAGTTGGAGGGGCACCTTCGAGATGAATACTTCATCTCCCTTTTCTGGTTAAGCATATCGTCAATCTTGCTTCACATAAGCCACAGGGATCTCGTCCCGTTGATTGAGAATTTGTTCAAGGTTGCCGCCTCTGCCTCGTCATCTTCACCGTAGTTAGGCATCTTCACGATCGAGAGGGAAGAACAGCCATCTCCTACGGAAGCAAGCTCAGCATCTTCCTTGGTAATCACTCCCAGCCATGAGCTTTGCAAAGGACGCGAGGTCAGTAGCTTCATCGTGCGAGTTACGTATAGTAACAGGAGTCGGAGTCGAAAGTATCTTATTCACGTCAATAATCATTCCGTACACTTATTTGTATGTATGTATATCAATAACATATATGCTACTTAGCATAATCAAGCAATTTAATGCATTATATCACGTATAACTCTCGTTTTTGGGGGTCATTTTGTTTTTGGGCTAGTCTAACTCGTGTAGACTATGCTTTGGTTGGCACCTTATTCTAAAGGTATTCCTCACTAATGTCCTTGCCTTGTATTTTCTTTGTAAAGTGTCTGACTCGTGGATCTTGGCGCTTTTGTGAATGCAATGAAAACCCTTTTTGAAAAATGTTTTCGTGAGAGAACTCTAGTGATTGTAGTCTAGACTCGAGAAAGAATCCTAGTTCACTACAATCGAAGCTCTGATACCAAACTGTCACACCCTGTCTTTTGCGGAAGCGTATGATGTGTGACTAGCTTGTTATCATTGCATTCAATCGTAATAAACAACTACATGATCAAAACGATGTTCATCCATTCATGAAAATTTGAGTATTACAAACACTTGTTATTTAAGTTTTCAAAACACGATCTTTGACAAGGTTTCGATTTAACAAAAGTGGATGACATCTAGACTTGTAGTCTACTTCTAGTTATGACACTTGCGCCCAAGATCCATCCTGTCACCTGAAATACATGTAATTTTGGAAAACATCAACATAAAGTTGAGCGAGTTCATGCGTCTTGTATATCTTGTATGAAAACATAGTTTGTAACCTTTACAAATCAAGTATTTATTGTATACATCACGTTTTCTTGTGTACACCACGTACTAAATGAGTGGATGAGCAAGGACATTAAGGCATGTGAGGACATAGGGAGCTTTAGTATTTTCTCCCTTCACTGTGTCGATTTTCCCTCGACTGTGTCGATTAACCTCGACTGCGTCAATTTCCCTTGACTGTGTCGATTTCCCTCGACTGTGTCGATTAACCTCGACTGCGTCGATTTTCCTCGACTGGGACACCGAAGCACTCAAGTGGTCACATGAGGACCATGAGTGGGGCTCGGCCGTACCCGTTAGATCTAACCCTCGTCCCTATTTAATGAATGTTTTTAATGGCTTGGTCTAGTATTCACCAAGACTTTATGGCATCTTTTGTATTAGTCTATGCTCACATGATCTAGTATTTTCTAGGCATTTATTAATGCTCATCATATTGCACTCACCACGAGTGCTTCTCGTATTCTCAAATCATATTGCACTCGGTTCTCGTTCTCACCAAGAGTGCTTCTTGTATTTTTACCCTTTGTAAAAATTATAATATTTGTAACATGTATTTCACCCCCGAGAGTTATAAAAACTGAAAACAGTTAAAGAAAAGGGGGAGCATGAACTCACAACTTTGCGTTCCTGCGTCGTAAACTTCACCGGATTTGCTTAATTAACGTCGTAACCTATACGCGTTTTCTTAACGTTAGTCACTAGACTCGCATCGCACAAGTACAGTCACTCTCTTTTGTATATATTCTTGTGTTAAAAATATTCTATATTTTTAACTAAGTGTTTTACTTATATTATTTTCTCAAAAATTAATATAAGTATTTCATGTTTTGCACTTTGCACCCGAATTATGTATCTTGTATGTTGTATGTGTATTTTTATGTTTATACTCCTCATGAGTATTTAGTGTATTTTTAAGTCTTAATACACTAGCACGTATAACACATACTTTATACACTTAGCACAAAAGTTGGTGATAAAATAATATATATTTTTCTCTCAAAAATATACATACTTATATCCATTTTTATTCTTGAAGAAATCCTCATTTCTTATCACCAAAAATTAGGGAAACCTTGGTAATATTTAGATACATTTTTAGGGAATAAGTTTCTTAAAACTTATATTTTTTTTTCTAAGTGTCGAAATTTATAGAAATTTCGACAGAGTTTCCCCTAAAAATGGAGGTTTCCCATGTTTTCAAAACATGTGTTTATTTTCTTTTAAATCGTCAGCAATCATCAACAACAATTATCAACAAATAATCATCAACAATAATCACTAATTTCTCCATTTCATGAACTTGAATATTTACAAAAATGTGTAGTAACTTACTAGCACATTTAGTAAGTCTTGTTATCTTTAAAAATACGTTTAGTTTCTTAAAAACTTTATTTTTAAAGAATATGAAGTTTCACAACTTCTAGTCAAGATTCACAAAAATATTTCTTTGTTGAACTTCCTTGTTACACAAGTGTTTACACACTTGTTTATTTACTAAACATATATTTAGTTCATGTAAGATCCGTCTTTAAAAGTATGTTTTCTCTTGACACGTGGTCCTTTGAAAATACCACATGCAGATGCGTAGATCTGCTAGTTTTAAACACAATTTCACAAGTAAAACTCTTTTACGCAAGTTCATGATTCGCGTGTGGTAGAGTTTCACCTTTTAACCCTTGTATTATTCAAAACAAGCTTACGTTAAGATCCATGATCTTACCAAACCGGGTTAAATGGTGATCCGAGCTACCACAATCATAGATCGGGTCTAGATATTCACAACTTTCAAGTACTACAACTTTTACACAACACATATGTTATTAACCACCATTTTTAGAGTTTTTACTAGACTTTAATACTTCAAAATGTATGTTAACGATATTTAACCGACAAAAATCTTTTTAACCACTTTAGATAAGTGTAAAAACGAGTTTTAAATGTTATACCTCTAGCTCAAGGCTAGGGAAGAATCTTGATGAAAAACGAGTGGATAAAAGCCAAATAACGAGGTCCTTCCACTTCCGTTTGCTCCAAAGCTCCTAATACGTAACCCGTGAAGCTTGTATAAACTTGGAATGGGAGGATCAAGATCGAAAATGGATGTGTAGAGGGTGGGGGTTTCGGCCGAGAGTGAAGGGAGAGCAAGAGAGAGTTTGTGAGTTGGTGTTTAGGTGATGGTGATTATGTTATGCTTAGTGATTATCTTATAGGCAACACTTAAGGGTTTTACCCAATGGAAAATGTGTTAGCTTGATACTAGACATTGGGATTTAAATAAATCAATTAGTACTAAACATGTTCCCCATGGTTGGGGCCGATTGCAAGGGGAGGGGGGCATCTAGTTCGATTTCAACTAGCTTAGTTGGTGTAAAGGTTAAGTTAAATAGGTTAGTTAAGTGTTTAACTCCGTTAGTAAAATATAGCGTGTTATGACGGGTGTTAGGGTAATCAGGGACCCTAACTGGCTCAGAAAAAGATAAATAATGAAAATAACAATATTTTCAGGTTCCGGGTAAAGTCCGGTTGTTCGGTTAGACACTGGTTCGTTAAAGTGCTAAATCACACTTTTTAGTGTCTTTTAAGTACCCTTCTTGTACCCTTTCAATTCCCAACACTTAGGGAAATATTCTGGATGATAAAACGAAATTTCTGCATAATATTCATATGTTTAAATGCTGAATTGAGCTGAATTATACAAAATTATGCACTTAAAGTGCGTTTCGGGTGCTTTTCAGTGCTTATTTTTGTTTTTGCAATGTCTATAAATTAAACCCTTATATGTACTCTTGGGTTTTAATGTACTTTTGTCGTCGGACCTACACCTAGGCCTCAATTCTAATGTTTGACTGCTTTCTGCAGTTCTGTTGACACGATGTGTCTTACCGGTGAGTTTACTAATATTTCTGAGGCAACGCTCTCGTTTATGCATAAAGCCATATTTTGTAACACAAAATGTGCATGAATTCACTTGCATGGGAATTCAGAAATTTATTTGTCTGGTAACTAGATCATGTACAGTCATTAAAGCACAAATTACTGTTCATCTAGTGTACGGAATGTACGGAAAAGTGACGGTTGTCACATAACACCCGTTAAAACACACCATATATTACTAACGGAGTTTAACACTTAGTTAACCTACTTAACTTAACCTTTACCCCAACTAAGCTAGTTAAAATCGAACTAACCCCCCCCCCCCCCTTCTCTAACCGGCCCCAAACCATGGGGGACACACATGGTACAAGCTTGATTATTTAAATCCTAAATGTCTAGTATCAAGATAACACATTTTCCATTGGGTAAAACTCTTAAGTGTTGCCTATAAGATAATCACTAAGCATAACATAATCACCATCATTCAACACCAACTCACCATACTCTCTCCCTCTCCCTTCACTCTCGGCCGAACCCCACTCTTACACCCATCCATTTTTTCGAGTTTGGTTCTTGCATTCCATCATCATACACACATCAAAGGTCGCATATTAGGAGTCTTGGTGCACTCGGAACACGAAGGACCTCGTTGTTTAGCTTTTATCCACGCGTTTTTCATCAAGATTCTTCCCTAGCCCCGAGCTAGAGGTATAATGTTTAAAACTCACTCTTGAACATATCTAAGGTGGTTAATATGATTTATAACGGTTAAAATGCGGAAACCCATCTTTTGAATCTTTAAAGTTTACTAAAACTTGAATCTTGTTGGATAAAAGATCATAACTAGTGTAAAAGTTGTAGTATTTGAAAGTTGTGATTATCTAGACCCGATCTATGATTGTGGTAGCTCGGATCTCCATTTAACCCGGTTTGGTAAGATCGTTGATCTTAACATAAGCTTGTTTTGGATAGTACAAGGGTTAAAAGGTGAAACTCTACCACACTTAAACCATGAACTTGTGTAAAAGTATTTTATTTGTGTAAAAGTGTTTTAACTTGTACAATAGTGTTTAAAACTAGCGGATCTACGTATCTGCAAGTGGTATTTTCAAAGAACCACACATTAAAGAAATCATGTATTTTAAAGAATGGATCTTACACTAACAAATATGATATTTTTATAAACCACAAGTGTGTAAACACTTGTGAAATGAAAAGATCCGACGAAGAACTAGTTTGTCACTTGTTACTAGAAGTTGTAAAAAAAACAGATTTCTCTAAACACAAGGTTTTTTTTTACGAGATCAAAGTTACCTTATATAAAGATCTACAAATATAAAGGGGATTTACACTATAGTTGCGGAAAAACTGCAAGTTCATGCGATTATGCGATTAAATACTTGTCGACTAGTTTGATGTGTCGGAAATTGTTTGATTGAATAAAGAAGTTGTTGAATTGATTTATTAAAAGAAAATGATACGCTTGAAAGCGTGGCCACCTCCAGTTACAGAGGAAACTCTGGCGAAATTTTTCTAAAAACCTAACACTTAGAATTATTTACACAACAAGTGTTAGAACTATTTTTGACATATTTTCGAAATATAAATTTCGCCATGACTTTATTTACTAAATATTCGGAGGTGGGATTTTCACTAAATTTAACGTGATAAATATAAATTGTCACAACACTGTTATGATTATTTTGTGAAAATACATAAATATTATTTTTAGAGTAAAAATAATATTTACAAACGTTAACGATTCCAAAATAATACGAACGCATCCACCATAAATATTCAAGTTACACCGGTAATTATATTACCACTCGATTACTAAAACGTAACTTACGCACATGTATTAAATCCCCCATCCTTGGGAAGGAGATTAACTACCAAGTATATACAGAACGTAAACACGAAATAGTTGTCTAACTATTTCCCAAAAGATTTAACTACAAAGCTAAGGCACGGCCGTCCGTCTAATAGAATTAGCACTTGTAGGTCGTCGCACAGCTTCCTGATTGGAGATACTTGGTAGAGACGCTTCACTGTGAGTTCATGTCCCCCTTTTCTCTAACTGTTTTCAGTTTTCTTAACTGCGGGGGTGAAATACATGTTACTATGATTTTGAGTACATTATACATGGTATGGTTAGCGTAAGGAGGGTTACTGTTCAGATCATGTGAGTGGGTAGGCGGAAACTTGAGGCCATTAATCCTCAAGGTAGGACCGAGGGACAGGAGCGGTAGATCTATCTGGGTGTAGCGAGCCCAGCCCCAGGCCCAAACAGAACGGACCTCGGGGTGACTTTGTGCCCAACGCATAAATCCGCTAGGTTTGAGTCTTCCTACTTGCACTTCACACATATCAATGGATTTGCAACCCATTGGTGATCTCTTTTTCCTTACACTGCTACGTACCAGGGAACTTTTATACTTACAAGTGTTTTACATACTCACTTACACATGAACTCGCTCAACATTATTGTTGATTTTTCAACTTACATGTATTTCAGGAAATTAACGAGATCTGGCACGGTATGGCATGTTTTCCGCTGCACTAGTTTCCAAGGTCATCCGGGGTTTAGGGGATGTGTCTCTTTCCTGGACAAGACACAATCCTTAAACCATGTTTATGTTATGTTTCAAGTTTGTAATGTTTGTTGAACAAGATTATGTTTGTCAGGGTATGTTAAAACAATGGTATTGTGTTTGGTTTTCAAAACTTAATGGATGATCTTGCATATTTTTAACTCATATAGCTTTGTTATGATTAAGCTATGGTATTAAGAAGTCACACCTAAATTTACCACGCTTCCGCAAAGCCAGGGTGTGACAGCTTGGTATCAGAGCTCTGATCATAGCGAACTAGGATTCCTTCTCGAGTCTAGACTATGATCACTAGGGCTCTCACGAAAACATTTTTCTGCATACCACTTAAGTCCAGATCCAAAACTTTTACAAACAAATGTTGAGCACATTTTATTAATTTTAGGCTCAGCCTGGAGGGTTGAGGCTCGGTCTGGAGGATCGAGGTGATCGAAGTAGTTGAGCACGTTGGTTTATTATAGGCTCGATCTGGAGGATCGAGGCTCGGTCTAGGTGACCGAGGTAGTGGGCTAGCAAGGCTAGGAAGAAAAGGCTCAGCTTGGAGGGCTGAGGCTCGGTCTGGAGGATCGAGGTTTGGTCTAGGTGACCAAGGTGGTTGGTTAGGAAGAGTAGGCTCAGTCATGACGACTGAGGCTCGGTCAAGGGGACCGAGGCTCGATCTGAGTGGTCGAGGTGGAGGATAGAGCAGTTTTAAGGACTGGGAGAAATTGGCTAGTAAGACTAGGGAAAATTATGTGATATCTTACTTGGTGACTTATGTGATTATTTGGTTATATGATTGACTGTTTGTGCATGTTTGTGTATATGTTACAGACACATGGATTCTACAGGCACTGGTGGTTCAGGCACCACAGGCCCTAGGCCTATCGTTTCAGACGACCTTGAGTCATCGGAGCACGAGGTTTACACGTCCGACTTCACTAGCACAGATGAGGACGATTTCCAGCCCTTCGCATTACCTGACGGTGCTGGCGAGCTCGCAGATGGTCTTTTGGCCGGGGATCTACCACTCGCATTGATCCCTGCTCCTATACCGCTTGCTTCGTACCCTGCTTACGATTTGCCTATTGACGACGAGGAGGATGATGTCGATATGTTTGAGGAGGAGCCTTTCGAGGAGGATGCTCAGGGCGAGGCCCTTCCTGCTGCTGATGGTCCCTTGTTGATCGCAGATGCTCCTGCCGCGGAGTCACCTGCTCACTCCCCAGTCCCAGACTCCTTTGAGTCTGTGGCCTCTGTACCCTCACACGTCCAGAGTGCGCAGCACTTCTCTTATGGATCAGATCCTGATCAGGCATCTTCTGTTGCCCCTATCCCCAGTTTTGTTTCCGACCATGATGATGAGGGGGATTCCGATCCTATGTTTCCCCCGGGATTCGACCCTGATCGTGACATAGAGTTTGTTCCGATGGACCAGTTTATGGAGGATCCAGTAGACGCTGTTGACCCATTTGATCCTATTGACCCAGATTTTGATTTTGAGATGGCTTTTGATGACCTCGAGCATGCCATTGCTCCTGAGCAGGCAGCCGCTCTAGACCCCCTACCTGAGCATGACCCAGTACATGCTGACATTCCTTTTGAGCCTGCTGTTGATGATCTCCCTGTGGATGTTCCTGTGATTGAGGGCGATCATGTTGCTGTTGATCCTGTCGTCCCACTACCCGTTGGTGATATACCTGCTGACCATCCTATAGAGCACCTTGCACCCGTTCACCCTGTTGTTGCTCCCTTACTTGATCCCGTTCCACTAAAGCCCGGACATGCACTGTTCGCGGCACACATGGATCCACCGGATGAGTCTGCACAGCACGGTTGGATACTGGCTAATGAGGATGTTCCACCTTTTCCTCCACAGATTCCTGTTGCACCACATGTTGACTTTTCATTTCAGGTTCCTATGTTTATACCTCCAGCAGGGCCTGGAGAGGGTTCTTCAGCCCATCCGGTTGGGCATGTACCGATGCCTATCCCTTTCTTGCCCCAGACGTCATCCGTTCCACCTACTTTTACTCCATTTCATGTGGCACCCTTTGACCCTACTAGTGAGCCGTTTCTTTGGGCACCGGACTCTGGTATGCCACCTACTGACCCCTACCATGCTTTTCACAGGGGACACACCATCGAGGACATCTTGATGTCCTTTGTCGCACAGCACGAGTCCCACACACAGCCTATCCAGGAGCTTGAGAGAGCTCGGTTGTCACCTTGTCAGTGCCATGGACAGACACACTCCCCTCTACAGCCGTTTCGACCTTTACCTCCAGATTTTGCTGCCCGTCTCTTTACATTAGAGCAGCAGATTGCTTCCATCATTCGTACTCAGCGAGCCCAGGAGGAGGACTGGCTCCAGTTACGACGTTTGTTTTACACTTACTTTCCCCCTCCTCCACCACCATCTGCATAGAGCTCATCAGTTACTGTTTGGGTAGACGAGGATGAGAAGACGGCGATTGTTGGATTGCACAGTATTTTTGGAGACCACAGTTGATTCTGACTTTTGTTGACTTGTATCTGATGTTGTATTTGACACTGATTTGTTATGGTTTTTGGACAGGGGTGATGTAGCCCCTGGTTGATGGATGATTGTATGACCCTATGATGTACTGATACACTTACTATGTGGTCTTGATGTATGACAATCGCAGTATTCTCATCATATCTGTTTCGCTTGATTACTTATTTGCATTTTTATGACATGGGATGTTGTGTGAGTGATATTTGTGATGTATTGATAACATGAGATGTTATGTGCTATTACTATTACTATATACGTACGTTTTACTATGGCCTGACCAACGTGAACACATCTTTTAGAAGATGCCGCCTAAACGCCCAACGCCAATGCCTACTAATGAGGCAGAGCTACAGCAAGTCATTGCAGCTGCCATAGCACAGTACGCAGCATCTCAGCCAGGAGCGAGCGGAAGTGTTAACCAAGGCAATAACAATCCACCTCACGGTAATACCAAGCCATTTGGACCTACCATGACCTAGCTGGATATCTTTAGCAATGATGCTAATGCCAATCACATGTTTTAACATACGTGCAGGATGCACCTACAAGCAGTTTCTAGACTGCAAACCGGTCAACTTCGATGGCACAGGAGGTGCAGTTGCCTTTACCCGCTGGGCTGAGAAAACCGATTCTGTTTTACGCATGAGCAAATGCGCGCTAGATCAGCAAGTCACCTATATCTCAGGGCTATTCTTGGATGGAGCCCTCTCTTGGTGGAATCTACAAGTACAGACACTAGGCGAAGCTGCTGCCTACGCGCTGACCTGGACCGAACTGAAAGAACTTATGCGCAAAAAGTACTGTTCTCGCGCAGAAATTCAAAGGTTGGAGACTGAATTTTGGCACCTAAAGATGGACGGTCCAAAGGTTGCAGAATACGTCCAAAGGTTTCACGACTTATCTCAAGTGGTTCCTTACATGGTTACACCTGAGTACAAGCGAATCGAGCGTTTCATTTGGGGTTTGGCTCCCCAAATCATAAGTATGGTGACCTCTTCAAAGCCTGCAACAATTACTGAGGCGATTGATTTGAGCGTGGCTCTCACAGAAGAGGCGATTCGCCTGAACAAGTTTGGTGATGTTGAGCAAAGAAAGAAAGAGACTCATGTTGAGTCGTCAGGAGGTAACAAAAGAAAGTTCTCGAACTTCAAACAAGGTGTTAGCGGTGTTGGTAAGAGAGGAGCACCAGACGCGCCAGCTCAGGTTACAGCTGGTAGTGGAAAGAAAGGAAAGGGATATATGGGCACCCAGCCCAAGTGCAACGCCTGCCAGCGTCACCATTCTGGCCGATGTGGTTTGAGGGTATGTGATTCGTGTGGAAAACCTGGCCACTTGAAGGATTCTTGTTGGGCCACTGCTGGCCGCGGAGGCCAGGGAGGATTTGGAAATAGGAATGATAACCGTGGTGGAAATGGAAACCGCCCACAAGGAAACTACGGGGGTAACGGGAATCAAGGCAACAATGTGAATCAGGCAGGCAATGCAAACCAGAACAACAACCCAGCTGGAAATGGAGGTGGAAACGGGCAGAGGCTTGGATGCTATAACTGCGGTGAAATCGGGCACTTTAAGAAGAATTGCCCAACGTTGAACCAAGCCCGTGGAAGAGTGTTCCAAATCGAAGCTAGGGAAGCGCGCCAGGACCCCAATGTTGTTACTGGTACGTTCCCTGTGAACCAACGCTATGCATCCGTTTTATTTGATACTGGTGCCGATTATAGCTTCGTATCGTTAGAATTTAAGAATATGCTTGGGTTAGCCGCTAATAAGTTAGATATTCCCTACTCGATCGAATTAGCTAATGGAAAGTTAGTTGAAGCCAACGAAGTAATCAGAGGTTGTGTGATTGAATTGGGAGAACGTGAGTTCGCTCTAGATCTACTACCAGTCCAATTGGGAAGCTTCGACGTGGTGGTAGGAATGGATTGGTTATCAGGCAACAAGGCTGAGATAGTATGTCACGAGAAAGTTGTTCGTATCCCAACCGAGGATGGTGAGACAATTGTGGTTCACGGAGAGAAGCGTGACACACCGCTAAGATTTATCAGCTGCTTGAAAGCAAGGAAGTGTTTACAGAAAGGATGTGATGCTTTTCTGGCACACATCGTGGATAAGAAGGCTGCTGAGCCAAGAGTCGAAGACATCCCTGTCGTAAGGGAGTATCCAGAAGTCTTCCCAGAAGACTTACCTGGACTGCCACCTCAGAGGAAAGTAGAGTTTCACATTGACTTAGTTCCAGGCGTCGCGCCTGTGGCTAAGGCACCATATAGACTTGCTCCGTCTGAGATGCAAGAACTGTCGACACAACTTCAAGAGTTGTTAGACAAGGGTTTTATCCGACCAAGCTTCTCGCCTTGGGGAGCTCCGGTTCTGTTTGTCAAGAAGAAGGACGGTAGCTTTCGTATGTGCATCGACTACCGGGAGCTGAACAAGCTGACGATCAAGAATAGATATCCTCTGCCGAGAATTGACGATCTGTTTGACCAACTGCAAGGCTCAAGCTTTTATTCAAAAATCGATCTTCGATCTGGATACCATCAGTTAAGGATACAAGAGGAAAGTATCCCAAAGACAGCCTTCAGGACTCGTTATGGGCACTACGAGTTCCTTGTTATGCCGTTTGGTCTGACAAACGCACCTGCAGTCTTTATGGACTTGATGAATAGAGTTTGCAAGCCGTACTTCGACAAGTTCGTGATTGTATTCATCGACGACATCTTGATTTATTCAAGAACGAAGGCTGAACACGAACAGCATCTTAGAGCCATTCTTGAGCTACTGAAGAAAGAACAGCTGTATGCCAAATTCTCCAAGTGCGAATTTTGGCTACGTGAAGTCCAGTTTCTTGGACATGTGATTAATGGAGATGGAATTCATGTTGATCCCACAAAGATCGAGGCAATCAAGAATTGGGAAACGCCTACGACGCCAACCGAGATTCGACAATTCTTGGGTTTGGCTGGCTACTATCGAAGGTTCATCGAGGATTTTTCGAAGATCGCTCAACCATTGACGCTCCTCACGCAGAAGGATAGGAAGTTTGATTGGGGAATCAAACAGGATGAAGCATTTCAGATTCTGAAAGATAAGCTTTGCAATGCGCCAATCTTAGCTCTACCGGAAGGTACTGATGACTTTGTGGTATACTGCGATGCATCGCATCAAGGATTGGGTTGTGTGTTGATGCAACGCCAGAAGGTTATTGCTTACGCATCGCGCCAACTGAAGGTACATGAAAAGAACTATACCACACATGATTTGGAACTTGGCGCAGTGGTTTTTGCTTTAAAGATCTGGAGACACTACCTTTATGGTACGAAGTGCACAATCTTCACAGATCACAAGAGCCTACAGCATATATTCAACCAGAAGGAGTTGAATATGAGGCAAAGACGATGGGTTGAATTGTTGAACGATTACGACTGCGAGATAAAGTATCATCCGGGGAAGGCGAATGTGGTCGCCGATGCCCTAAGTCGAAAGGAAAGGATCAAGCCCATAAGGGTTAGGGCTCTAGAAATGATTATCCGAACCGATCTTTCCTTGCGCATTCGTGCTGCACAGAAAGAAGCCCTTAAGGAAGGAAACCGGGAAGAAGAATATCTCTGCGGGATGGAGAAGCTTTTGGTACCAAACGAGGAAGGAACGTTATGTTTTGAGAAAAGGATTTGGGTTCCTCTATTTGGTGATTTGAGGAAGGTTATTTTTGATGAAGCTCACAAATCACGGTACTCTATCCACCCTGGAGCGGATAAGATGTACCAAGACCTCAAAAATTATTATTGGTGGCCTAGGATGAAAGGCGACGTTGCTGTTTACGTGAGCAAATGTTTAACGTGCGCTAAGGTCAAGGCGGAATACCAGAAGCCTTCAGGACTTCTGCAACAACCTGAGATTCCCAAGTGGAAATGGGAACAAATCTCAATGGATTTTATTACGAAATTGCCAAGAACGCCAAGAGGCCATGATATGATTTGGGTAATAGTTGACCGCCTAACGAAGTCCGCACACTTTCTGCCAATCAAGGAGAAAGACAGCACTAGTAAACTTGCGGAAATTTACATGAGAGAGATCGTCGCACGTCATGGAGTGCCTCTCTCAATCATCTCTGATAGAGACGGAAGGTTTGTGTCAAGGATATGGCAATCCTTCCAAGAAGCTTTTGGCTCACAATTGAATCTGAGCACTGCGTTTCATCCGCAAACTGACGGCCAGAGCGAGCGAACGATACAGACTTTGAAAGACATGCTGAGGGCATGTGTTATGGATTTGGGCGGTAGCTGGGATAAACATTTACCTTTGGTCGAATTTTCATACAACAACAGCTACCACACCAGTATTGGTGTCGCGCCATTTGAAGCCCTATACGGACGCAAGTGCCGATCACCACTATGTTGGTCTGACGCAGGTGATAGGCAGCTTGCTGGTCCCGAAATCGTCAAAGAGACGACAGACAAGATCGCGCAAATTCTTAAACGCATCGAAGCAGCTCGCCACAGACAAAAGGCCTATGCGGATCCAGACCGGAAACATGCGGATTTCCAAGTTGGAGAAATGGTGTTATTGAAAGTTTCACCCTGGAAGGGGGTGGTACGCTTTGGGAAGCGTGGGAAGTTGAATCCGCGCTACATTGGTCCCTTCAGAATTCTGGAAAGAATTGGAACAGTAGCATACAAGTTGGACCTACCTGCTGAACTGAATGGTGTTCACGATACATTTCATGTATCCAACCTAAAGAAAAGTCCAACTCAAGTTGACGTTGCCATTCCCACCGACGAGATTCATATTGACGACACGCTCCACTTCGTTGAAGAACCTGTCGAGGTCACGGATTGGAAAGTTAACAAGACCCGCCGGAGCAGTGTCAAGCTCGTCAAAGTTCGTTGGAATGCCAGACATGGTCCTGAATTCACCTGGGAACGTGAGGACCGGATGAAAGAGAAATACCCCCACTTATTTCCTAAGAACTCTGCATCTACAAGCAGAACTTAAATTTCGGGACGAAATTTATTTAACGGGGGGAGAATGTGACAACCCGCACTAAACCAGGTATCCGTACAACTTAATTATTGATTAATTACTGCTTGATTACTGTGCTTGTTTGAACTAGCTGATGAACTGCTACTTGAATACTGATACATGAACTTACTTGCATCATACTTTATTTATCGTCACTACATTATTTACATGCTGAACCCTAGTGACAAACATGATGCACAAAAAGCACAGTAGCACTAAACGGATACACAGTGAACATGCTGATATAACCAGCATCAGGCAGACACTGCCTCTAAGGCCTGTTAAGAGCCTCAAATATTTTGCTACACTAATGGTGAGTGTAGGGATACAAGTGTTGTAGAACTGCGTCTCTAGGGATAAGATACACTGATTGGATGTGCCTAAAACGTACTTTAAGTACAAAACACAGCACTTTAATAATTAATCCAGCTTCTAGCTGACTAGTAAAGTGCCAAAACATGGGAAAAATATTACTAGACACTTTCTAAAGTGTTGGAAACAAAAGGTGTCACTAAAAATAACAATAACGACACTTTAAAGCTCTAGTAACGCTTTAACGGATTATTATCCAACCGGACAACCGGACTATACCCGGAACATGAAAACATTGTTATTTTTATTATTACTCTTTTTCTGAGCCAGTTAGGGTCCCTGATTACCCTAACACCCGTTAAAACACACCATATATTACTAACGGAGTTTAACACTTAGTTAACCTACTTAACTTAACCTTTACCCCAACTAAGCTAGTTAAAATCGAACTAACCCCCCCCCCCCCCTTCTCTAACCGGCCCCAAACCATGGGGGACACACATGGTACAAGCTTGATTATTTAAATCCTAAATGTCTAGTATCAAGATAACACATTTTCCATTGGGTAAAACTCTTAAGTGTTGCCTATAAGATAATCACTAAGCATAACATAATCACCATCATTCAACACCAACTCACCATACTCTCTCCCTCTCCCTTCACTCTCGGCCGAACCCCACTCTCACACCCATCCGTTTTTTCGAGTTTGGTTCTTGCATTCCATCATCATACACACATCAAAGGTCGCATATTAGGAGTCTTGGTGCACTCGGAACACGAAGGACCTCGTTGTTTAGCTTTTATCCACGCGTTTTTCATCAAGATTCTTCCCTAGCCCCGAGCTAGAGGTATAATGTTTAAAACTCACTCTTGAACATATCTAAGGTGGTTAATATGATTTATAACGGTTAAAATGCGGAAACCCATCTTTTGAATCTTTAAAGTTTACTAAAACTTGAATCTTGTTGGATAAAAGATCATAACTAGTGTAAAAGTTGTAGTATTTGAAAGTTGTGATTATCTAGACCCGATCTATGATTGTGGTAGCTCGGATCTCCATTTAACCCGGTTTGGTAAGATCGTTGATCTTAACATAAGCTTGTTTTGGATAGTACAAGGGTTAAAAGGTGAAACTCTACCACACTTAAACCATGAACTTGTGTAAAAGTATTTTATTTGTGTAAAAGTGTTTTAACTTGTACAATAGTGTTTAAAACTAGCGGATCTACGTATCTGCAAGTGGTATTTTCAAAGAACCACACATTAAAGAAATCATGTATTTTAAAGAATGGATCTTACACTAACAAATATGATATTTTTATAAACCACAAGTGTGTAAACACTTGTGAAATGAAAAGATCCGACGAAGAACTAGTTTGTCACTTGTTACTAGAAGTTGTAAAAAAACAGATTTCTCTAAACACAAGGTTTTTTTTTACGAGATCAAAGTTACCTTATATAAAGATCTACAAATATAAAGGGGATTTACACTATAGTTGCGGAAAAACTGCAAGTTCATGCGATTATGCGATTTACATACTTGTCGACTAGTTTGATGTGTCGGAAATTGTTTGATTGAATAAAGAAGTTGTTGAATTGATTTATTAAAAGAAAATGATACGCTTGAAAGCGTGGCCACCTCCAGTTACAGAGGAAACTCTGGCGAAATTTTTCTAAAAACCTAACACTTAGAATTATTTACACAACAAGTGTTAGAACTATTTTTGACATATTTTCGAAATATAAATTTCGCCATGACTTTATTTACTAAATATTCGGAGGTGGGATTTTCACTAAATTTAACGTGATAAATATAAATTGTCACAACACTGTTATGATTATTTTGTGAAAATACATAAATATTATTTTTAGAGTAAAAATAATATTTACAAACGTTAACGATTCCAAAATAATACGAACGCATCCACCATAAATATTCAAGTTACACCGGTAATTATATTACCACTCGATTACTAAAACGTAACTTACGCACATGTATTGAATCCCCCATCCTTGGGAAGGAGATTAACTACCAAGTATATACAGAACGTAAACACGAAATAGTTGTCTAACTATTTCCCAAAAGATTTAACTACAAAGCTAAGGCACGGCCGTCCGTCTAATAGAATTAGCACTTGTAGGTCGTCGCACAGCTTCCTGATTGGAGATACTTGGTAGAGACGCTTCACTGTGAGTTCATGTCCCCCTTTTCTCTAACTGTTTTCAGTTTTCTTAACTGCGGGGGTGAAATACATGTTACTATGATTTTGAGTACATTATACATGGTATGGTTAGCGTAAGGAGGGTTACTGTTCAGATCATGTGAGTGGGTAGGCGGAAACTTGAGGCCATTAATCCTCAAGGTAGGACCGAGGGACAGGAGCGGTAGATCTATCTGGGTGTAGCGAGCCCAGCCCCAGGCCCAAACAGAACGGACCTCGGGGTGACTTTGTGCCCAACGCATAAATCCGCTAGGTTTGAGTCTTCCTACTTGCACTTCACACATATCAATGGATTTGCAACCCATTGGTGATCTCTTTTTCCTTACACTGCTACGTACCAGGGAACTTTTATACTTACAAGTGTTTTACATACTCACTTACACATGAACTCGCTCAACATTATTGTTGATTTTTCAACTTACATGTATTTCAGGAAATTAACGAGATCTGGCACGGTATGGCATGTTTTCCGCTGCACTAGTTTCCAAGGTCATCCGGGGTTTAGGGGATGTGTCTCTTTCCTGGACAAGACACAATCCTTAAACCATGTTTATGTTATGTTTCAAGTTTGTAATGTTTGTTGAACAAGATTATGTTTGTCAGGGTATGTTAAAACAATGGTATTGTGTTTGGTTTTCAAAACTTAATGGATGATCTTGCATATTTTTAACTCATATAGCTTTGTTATGATTAAGCTATGGTATTAAGAAGTCACACCTAAATTTACCACGCTTCCGCAAAGCCAGGGTGTGACAGGATCATCCTTGAAGATCCCGGAGGATATCAAGATTCCTATTATCCATATCCTGACCCCGGCTATCGAGGATCACGAGGCTATGGAGATAGGAAATGATTCTGCAATTATCCCTTGTGAGGATACTCAATCCCATTCAGGATCAGGATCATGGATCTCACCAATTATGAGATACTTACAACATGGAGAGATTCCTACAGGAGAAAACCCTAGGGCTTTCAAATTTTTGATATCTCAATTCACAATTATGAATAATATGTTGTATAGACGATCTCTTGCAGGACCATACTTGAGATGCATTGAGGATCCTGAAGTTCAAGAAGTTTTAAAAGACTTCCATGAAGGAGATTGTGGAAACCACACTGGGGGCAGGGCATTATTCTCAAGGATCCTGAGGACAGGATACTACTGGCCAACCATGAAGAAAGATGCTGTGGAGTATGCCAGAAGATGTGATCCTTGCCAGAGGCACAACAATATCCTTCATCTGAAGTATTGCATCCCATATCCTCCTCTTGGCCATTTATGAGATGGGGTATGGATATAGTTGGTAAGCTCCCTAAGGCACCTGGTGGAAAAGTATTCATGCTAGCTATGACTGATTACTTCTCCAAGTGGATAGAGGCTGAAGCTTTTGCCCAAGTCAGAGAAAAGGAAGTTATATCCTTCATTAAAAGAAATATTATAACTAGATTTGGAATTCCTTCTGAGATTATATGTGATAATGGTTCCCAATTTATTGGGGGCAGAACCACTAACTTTTGTGACAGCTGGGGGATTAAGATGATAACATCAACACCAGTCCACCTACAAGCTAATGGCCAAGCAGAATCATCTAACAAGATCATCATCAACAATTTGAAGAAGAAGCTTGGATCCAAGAAAGGGAAATGGGCAGAAGAACTACCCTATGTGCTCTGGGCTGATAGGACAACCCCTAAAAATGCTACTGGTTAAACACCATTCTCTTTGGTATTTGGGGCAGAATCAGTGATCCCAACAGAAATGGTGGTTCCAACTGCTAGAACAAGTACTCGTGATCCTGAGGAAAATAATGAAAACTTGGCTCAAGACCTGGATACTATTGAAGAAATCAGGGATATGGCTAGGATAAGGATGGCCAGTTATCAGCAAAGAATGGCTGGTGCTTACAACAAAAATGTCAGGATCAGGAGGTTTCAAATTGGAGACATGGTATTAAGGAAAGCATTTCAGAATACCACCAATCCTGCTGATGGAAAGTTAGCTCCAAAATGGGAAGGCCCTTATTTGATTGAAGCTGAAGCAGGAAAGGGGGCATATAGATTGCTAACCATGGAAGGTGATTTGCTACCAAGAGCTTGGAATGCTGTCCACTTGAAGAAATATTTCATGTGAGCAGGATCCTCATGGCAGAGATGATCCTCACGATAGGGATATCCTTAAAGGATCCTCGAAGTATTGGTGATCCTTACTTAGGTAATATCCTAAACTTGAACTATTTCGTTTCTTTATTTTCTCATATAAGGATAAGGATCATGTATCCTTCATCCATCTCTCACGTGAGTTCAAGTTTTGAAAGTTCAGGTATCCTTAGCATAACATTGGTTATCTGCTGAAGCAATCCGTTCCTTGGGTTTAACCCCAGTTATTTGGGCTTGACCCCAGTTCCGCCTGTAGCGCACGATGATCCTGGTATAGTTCAAGGCATTGGGACCAGTACTCGTTTTAGGGGCTGATAATTCCATTGTTCTGGCTATGCTTAGGATCCTACGTATAATGGTAGACGTACCATACATCCGTTCCTAAGGTTTCTAACGTTTTCACGTTACCTAAGGTTTCTAACGTTTTCACGTTAGCTAAGGTTTCTAACGTTTTCACGTTAGCTAAGGTTTTGGCATTTTCATGCCACTAAGTTTGGATAGTCGCCAGTTAGGGCCATACTCCAGTTTACATACGATCCTTGGGCTTGTCCCCAGTTATCCTTGGGCTTGTCCCCAGTTATCCTTGGGCTTGTCCCCAGTTACTAACTCTTATCTTATATTGGCTTAGTCCCAAGTTATGCTCTATTTCAGGTTCTTGAAGATAGGCAACTAGGGATCCTCGATCATTACTTTATTCTAAGGTTTATCTTGTAGTTATCCTTATAATGGTTAGGATCCTAACTTGGATCCTCAGGTATGATCCTTAACTATATTTAATTCTATTCATTATTTATTTGAATAACCCTTAAAGTTTGACAACTAGACTTGTGATCCTTGAAACATATTGCTTTCTGAGATTCTTTAACTAAAGGATATTTGATCATGGATCATATCCTAAGTATTTTCAATTTGACTTATTCAAAATTATTTGTTTAATAAATATGCATCGAAATAAAGGAAAATCAAAGAAACACAAGGATAACAACACAAGATAGGCGACAAAAGGTTAAGATTTTATTTATTAACAAAAGACTAACCCTTTAAAGGTTGTCAAAATTACCTACCCGAGCATCTACCAGCAAAACGTGGCCCGTCCGCTGGGGTAGGTAAAGGGTGTCCATGATAACAAGTTCAAAAGTAGTGCAGGAATATAAAGGCGGCAGGATCACAATGGCTTCATCCCCCAAACAGAGGATCCCTCCACCATATGCAATCCTGCCTATTGTCCAAAGGATCATACATGATCCTTAATCCTAAAACCTATTGTTCAAGTACAACCCATCATTGTTTAGCAAAAAAAAAAAAAAAAAACACCACAACCAAAACAAACTATCAAACTTAAAAAATGGGCTCCGGCTACGTCTAGAAATGTCCTTCATCGCCCATTCATGCAACCTATGCCTTTGCTGCATCCTCTTCCCCTCCAGCTGCAGTATCCTTCATCAGATCCTTTCCACTGCCACTTGCCTCAATTGCCAAGACCTCAGTTGCCTCCTCCTCATCATCCTCAAGATCAGCCAGCCTTGCCTTCCAGCCCTCAACATCCCAGCTGCTTTTGTCAAAACTAGGATCTTGAGCTTCCTGGGCCATCTTCAATTTTGTCTGATACATCGTGATGGCGGCAGAAACCTTAGCATTTTCTATGAGATCATGCTTCTCATAGTCAAGGTCAATCAGAAGTTTGGCCGTCTTGGTCTTCTCATCTTGGAGTTCCTTCCGAAGATCAGCAAGTGCAAGGTCTTTGAGCACGGCAACCTGTTGGAGATCAGCAATTTTCTTGTCCTGCTCCTCAACATTCCCCACGTAATCCTCGATCTCGGAAAATTTCTGCAATAAAGAGGATAAAGCAGTTCAAGATCAAGTGATCCTCATACGAGTAGGATACCTAGGCAGAATTAAGGATCCTTACATCATTGAAGTATTCAAGGAACTGGTGGCATCCTCAGCATCAGAAGTTTTCCTCTTCTTGACACCCTTTCCTTTAGTGGGTGCCTTTGGAATGGAGATGCTAGGACTGGTAGTGGACCTCTTCTTCCTGGATCGTACGACATCAAGGTCAGCCGTGTTGAATTGGGATACAGGCTTGGCAGATTTTCCAGCGCCTACACATTTAAAGCAAGATGAGTATCCTTATCCTATTTCAATTTATTTATTTATTTTAATATTTAAACTATGTAAAAGGCAGGATACTTACTTGACATGGTAATGGAACCTGAGGATACTTCTTGTGAGTCTTGGGTGTCTATCTTGAATGTCCTTATTTCAGGATCAAGCTTCCAAAAAGCAGCGAGTCTATCCTTGGTTTCAGGTGATGTGATGATGTGTGAGACAGAAATAGCTGCATAACACAAGACAAAAAAGGGGTTAGTGATCCTATTGCGAAAACAAGACTACCTGCTGATCCTTCTCAGGATCCTCCGGCCTACCATGGGTGGACCATGTTCTTGGTAAATGCTCTCCATCTGAAATGGTATCCCTTCTTACAAAGAAGAAGCGACGTTTCCAATCTTTGTCATTTTTGGTGACTTTAAGAAGGGGGTGTTCTGCACTGGGTTTTCGTTTGAACAAATAACGGTGGGATCCAAAGGTGGTAACATCATACAATTGTGTCAGTTCTGACATGCCCAAATCAATGCCCTCCTGCTCGATGATCCTCTCCAGGGTATACAAAACCCTCCAAATCATCGGCATGGCTTGAATGTAAGAGATGCCGGTAAGGGAAAAGAAGGATTGTGTAAATTCTGGGAAAGGATAGGTGTATCCTATGGCAAATGGAGTAACTGGAAAGGCAACCCATGTTTCTGAAACATAGTCGCTCAGGGCAGTTGGATCGAAAGGTTTGAAAAAGGCATTCGCCGGAAAACGGTGACGGATGTTATCTACTTGTGCATCGTTAAAGCAACACCTCTCGTTCACTGAGTCTTTGATGATCTTTTGACTCTTCAAAGGGCTATCCTTTTTGTGATCCTTGGCCAGAGAACTTCGGAGCAACATTTTCGAAGTGACGGAGATAAAGAAAGAAAAACAGAGTAAGAGAGGAAGAAAGAGGAGAAAGAAATACCTGGTTGATCGTCGACTGAGAATTTAAAGGGAGTTTCTTTCGAATTTGAATGCATAATGATCCTATCTATATCTCTATTTATTATTATGATTCTACAGGATTGTCACTTCCGTGACGTCATAATTGCAACGGCTAGTTCTATTTTAACGGCTATATATCCGTTAGTTAGTTGCGGATAAGATCAAGAAAATATAACTCGTTAATTTTACAAATTACTCCTTATATTTTGGGGGCAATTGTTAGGGGAGGATTTTCTAACAATTAGTGATCCTTATTCGTTATCCTAATTAGTGATCCTTACTTCTGTGACAGGTGGTGATCCTCAGAAGAGCTTCAGGATCAGGATCATGGATCACTTTAAGGATCCTCGTACTGACGATTGTTTACTTATGTTTTGTACTATCTCGCAGGTATAACAAGCTTGACCAAGTCTTGGCGACATTCCTGGAGAATATTCCCAAACTATTCTGCACGTGCTTGACCAAAAATAGACGTTGTGGAGAACGTGGAGGCATGGCACGAAAGTCGGATAGTTAGTTTGGTAGTTAGATTTCTATTTTAAAAGGGGTAACGAGCTAGTAGAAAAACACTTAGCCATTTTTGCAGCTACACACACTCGTATACTCGCACACTTGAAGCTCTCGACGAACACACATTCATTTTCACTCACTTGTACACATTTCACGATAGTGATCCTTGTACCTAGCTCGTTACTATCCGAAGTTGTAAACATTTAATCATTTATTTGAGCTTGGTGATCGGTAGTTTCCATCACCCGGGGTTTTTTGTGCCGGAGATCAACACTTGATCAAGGGCTTTTTCCCCGTATAAATCCTTGTGTTGTTAGTGCAATTTACCTTGAAGTGATCCTCATCGCTATTACATATTTTAAGCATCATTCCCCGAAACAAAGAGTTTGGTTGCATATCATAAACAAAATTTTTGACCAAAACAATATATATGTATTAGATCAATGTTTGTTAAAAAGATGCATAGTGGAAACAATATGTAATAATACACAAGTGTATAAGTCTTGTATATACCGACCTGTATACACTATGTACTTGAATAATACATAAGTGTATACGTCTGGTATATACTGACTTGTATACACATCTGTACTTGAATAATACACAGGTGTATAAATCTGGTTTATACCTGTTTTGGTCAAAAATTACCGAAGCAATTAAGTGATCAAATTAGTTAAGTGAGGTAGTGTGCTAAAAACATGCTAGTTAAGTTGTTTATAAAAACAGGTTCAGGATATAGCTCAGGATATTGAGCTATATCTATGATCAAACAATGAGCAAAAATGTAAAGGGTGACACGAGATGTACGAGGAAAGCCCTTGATCATTCTAGATCGCCGGCATAAAACCTCGGGAGCTGACAATCGCAGCTGCCTTGTTCTTCTTATTGCTTCAAATATCAGGATACAGTGCAGGATATGATGCGGATCAACTAAGTGTTACAATGCAATTCGAGTACAAGTATTAGTGCGTTGTGAGTGTTTGCAAGTAGAGAGAAAGAGTGTGCGAAAGATTGTGTGTGTTGCTATCTGATCCGATCAATCCATTTATAGTAAAATGAAAATAACAAACTACCCTAGTAAACCGGGATGCTTCGAATATTCCTCAAGTGAACGTTGTAGTCCACGTCTTCCGTCTTCAACGTCTATAACCCAACTGATTTGCCCGAGTCTTGAGGAGAAGAAGTCCACTTGAACGTTGGAGACTTGCACCTTCTAATCTGCACGTGGTTAAATTAGTCACTACCAGGATATCGTATCAGGATGTTACCAATATCCTGATCCGGCATCCTGGACAATAAAACAAACAAAGTCAGAATATCAGTCAGGATATATGAGCAGAAAATCACCCATAACAATTGTCCCCAAAATATATCTGTTGGTATACCAATTCCAACGGATATATTTTAAATCTTATCCCTCGAATCGAGGTTATAAAATTGAAACGACGGTCAAGATAGCACTATGTAACTTCCAACGCGGTTTTTACTCGATGGATATCTATTACGCCCCTATATCTTCTCTCTTTTTGTTTGAAAACCAAATATCATCAACTGAGTCTCCAGGTAATTACTCATTCCTTCCTCATTTCTTGTTAATTTCTTTATTCTACTTCCAATGGCCACTAGATCCTACTCTCAAACCGGTGAATCATCGGAGACCTTTGTCCAGCAAAACCTTCTTAAAAACCCCGAGAAGGAGATCTGTGCCTTTGATAACGCAGAAATTGCAGCGTTGAGAGCCTTCGGCGCTTTCCTCGATGGCACAATTATTAGGCCCATTTGATCGATCAATTCGATCGGATGTTTCTTCCGCCGATTTGGTCTGTTTTCCGGCATACCCTTTCTCACTGGGTCTTCGGTATCCATTTCCTGAATTTATGATGCAATTTTTCCGAACTACTGGTATTTCCTTTGCCCAAACAATGCCCATGGTTTGGAGAGTACTGATCGTTCTTAACCAAATAAAAAATCTTCATTGTCCTGAGCTCCGCATCGAGGATATCCCGATTACTTATCGCCTCCGATCACACGGTTCCAGTCGGTTCTTACTCTTTTCAACTTCCAGCAAACCCCTCATTCTTAAAGCCACCAAGAACGAGGATGGATGGCAGTGTAAATTCTTCTTCGTCAAGCGAGACTCCATCTATGAGGGTGCTAGCCTTCCGGTGGAGTGGTTAACCACCGGTAGGGTTTAGGGTTTCAAGAATATCCCCAGATTTTTCCTGGCCTTTATCCTGTGATAATATTTTCTTCTTTGGCCTTTATGCAGTGAACTTTAAAGAAGTAGCCCCTCCTACTGCAGAATCCGAAAAAAAGGATCAAAGCAATTTACCAGTTACCGGAAGGTGACAGGAGATTTTCCACACACCTCCCAAGTTCCAGTCAATATTCATCATCTGATATGTCTGGTAAGAGTCATTTCGTAAATAATTGATCTGCGTAATATAATGAAAGAGTATTAAGGATTTAGAACTTCCCCTTTATGCAGCACCAGCCAAGATCCCAGAAGTTTTCGACCTTGAAGAGCTGGACAGTTACTCCGATCACGTCCAGGTCAAGAAGGAGCCCAATCCCAAGGCTACAGCCTCATCCAAGCCCAGCAGCTCCAAAGCCATCATCATTCCCAAGCCTTCATCGGCTACTAAGCCCCGGAGTTCAAGTTCTCGCAAAAGGAAAGAGACCAATTCACCTACCATCTCCGATACGTTCCCCTATGAGAATCATGGGTTTATTGAGGCGAGCAGTATTTGTTTCTTTTTTGTCATTAAATGACTTCCTTTCTTAACCAGGTATAAATTCCTATTCCATATCCTGCATATATACGTCAAACCAATATCCTGGTCATCATAATACATGTGTCTTTGGGTGTAGGGCCTCGAACGTCTGGTTCATTTGTACCAAGAATCCTGTGGGCTCAACAAGATGCTCGAGTCCAAGTTGAAGAAAGCTGAGGTTACCATTTCCGACCAAGGTACGATCGCTGCTGCCAAAACTCGACACTACGAAGACAAGTTCAAGACCATGACTCAGGAGCATCAGGCTGCTCTAAAAAAAGCCACTCATGAAGCCCAAGCCCATCTGGACGCTGCCCACACCCAACATGAGCAGGATATGGCCACTTACCGGGAAGGCCTCAAAGGCTCTGTTGTCATCTCCCTCTTGCAGGCTCGGTTAAAAATGGCTTACGAAGCCAAAGCCCTGGGCGAAGCCCTTCTTGGAACGTCGATGCCTGGGAGACCAAGCTTAAAACTCTTGGATGTAATCCCGTGGAGCATCCCGTTAAACTTGCGGCTGCAGGGTCTTCAAAAGCGATGGAAAAGCTAACGGGTGCTGACGACGAGGCTGAGAAGGAGGTTCAAGCCAATCCTGAAGCGGATGCTGGTGAAGACGCGATGAACGAAGAAGGCGTTGCCCCCAGGAATAGGGTGTAACCCTATTTTCGAGTTTCAATCCTTTTGCAATTTTCTTCCAGTAAGATGTCCCCAGTCCGAAATACTTAGTACACTAGGTCCGAATTTGATCCTTAGAGCCTTACACAATCGCCTCAAAAGGAATGTCCCCTGTGCATAAAGTCTTTGGACACTTAGAAATTTTTTGAACATTGGTTCCAATCGTCTGAACAGTTCTTATGTTACAGGGGGTAAACCCTAACATGTACTGGAGTTAAATCCTTAGTATCCTGGGGATAAACCCATAAGTATCCTGGGGAAATCCCAAATTTTCATGTGCTACAGGCGGGAGTGTATAAACTCCAAGACTTAGAAAGGTGATAACCTTTAAACCTTAGAGAGTATGAAAATACCCTTCCGTGAGAGAGGGTGATCAATCCTCATATACCTTTAGGATCTAGGATATAGCCAACAATAATAAAATTGTCAGCCACTTTTACATGGACTGGTCCCGCTATATTGAACTATCCCTGGATAACTTGCGCTCCAGGTGGGGTGTTTAAACCCAATTCGAGAGAAAGGTGAATACCTTTAAACCTATGAAGGGATCAGGATCCCTTAAACGTGAGAGAGGGGGCCAATCCTCTAATCTTTCGAAGTATTCTGAGTGTGTATCCTGGAGCTATATCCCGAAGCATATACTGCAAAACAACTGTAAACTAAGGTGGGTGTTAGCCTGGCTAACACCCCTCCGATGCTTAAGTTAGTAATGGGTTCAAAAGAATAAATAATATCAAAACATATTAAAAGAGATAGAATCCATACCATCCTGAGTTAGAATTTAAATTCCAAACTCACTTGAAATAGAGCTTTAGATATATAGCATTCCAGGATCTTGGTAGCATATCCACCTCCATATTCTTGAGTCGGTATGCTCCTTTTCCTGATTCTGATTCAATCTCATAGGGTCCTTCTCATTTCGGAGCCAACTTTCCATCACCAGGATTAGTAGTATTCTGAAATGCCTTTCTTAATACCCAATCTCCAACCTGGAACCTTCTAGTCCTTATATTCTTGTTATATGCTCTGGAAATCCTCTGTTGATATGCCGTCGTCCTTAGTTTTGCTGCATCTCTTGTCTCATCAACAGTATCCAATTCCTGGCATAGGGCTTCAGGATTCTGCTCAGGATCCCGGAGGTTGGATCTTGCTGTAGGTATCACTATTTCTGTCGGGATCACCGCTTCCGCTCCAAACACCAAGGAAAATGGGGTTTGGCCAGTTGCAGATTTCACCGTCGTTCTATCAGCCCATAAAACAAAGGGTAATTCTTCTGCCCATTTTCCCTTCTTAGCTCCAAGCTTTTTCTTCAAATTGCTGACAATTATCTTGTTTGAGGATTCTGCTTGTCCATTTGCTTGAGGATGTACCGGTGTGGATGTGATCATTTTGATTCCCCAACTCTTGCAAAAGTCAGTAGTCCTCTTACTTATAAACTGAGATCCATTGTCACAAATTATCTCAGCTGGCACTCCAAACCTAGTCAGGATATTCCTTTTTATGAAGGATACTACTTCTTGATCTCTGACTTGAACAAATGCTTCAGCTTCGACCCACTTAGAGAAATAATCAGTCATTTCCAGCATGAAGACCTTTCCTCCTGGAGCCTTTGGCAATTTCCCTACTATATCCATTCCCCACTTCATGAATGGCCAAGGGGAAGCAATAGGATAAAGTGGCTCAGCAGGTTGGTGTAATATATTACTGTGTCTTTGACACGCATCACATCTTCGAGCATATTCTGCAGCATCTTTTCTCATCGTCGGCCAATAGTATCCTGTTCTTAATACCTTTGAGAATAATGACCTACCCCCAGTATGGTTTCCATAATCCCCTTCGTGTATATCCTGAAGCACTTCTTTAGTTTCGGGATCCTCCAAGCACCTCAGATATGGTCCTGCAAGAGATTTCTTATACAAGATATTATTTATAATAGTGAATCATGAAACCTTCATTCTAAAGGCCTTAGGATTTTCATCCTTTGGGATGTGTCCTTTCTTGAGATATCTTATGATTGGAGCCGTCCAGGACTTAGGATCCTCCTCAGGATACTCATCATCAGGATTCTGAACACTTACTACTTCCTTATCCTAAGGATCCGTCACAGGATACAGGATATGTAATATTGGTAGTCGGGTCCCTTCCGGTATCCTGACTGATGATCCAAGATTTGCCAAGGCATCAGCTTCAGCATTATCCTCTCTTGGTACCTGTTCAAGTGTAAAAATATCGAAATATTCTGCAAATTTTTTGAGAATTTTGAGATACTCGATTAACTTCTCACCTTTAACTGCATAGGTCCCATTAAAATGATTAGTAATTAACAAAGAATCAACAAATACTTGTAAACTCTTGATACTCATGCTCTTAGCCAATTCTAATCCTGCAATTAAAGCTTCATATTCTGCTTCATTATTAGTGGCAGGAAACTCACATCTAATAGCCTGGGGTAATATGTCCCCCTGTGGCGATTTTAGGTGTATACCCAAACCTACACCTCTTACATTAGATGCACCATCAGTATATAATGTACAGGATCCTAAGCTTTCTCCTAGCTGTTGTACTTCTAGGTCTACTTCACTTTGAATATCACTACTGAAATCAGCCACAAAGTCAGCTAAAGCCTGAGACTTTATGGCATTTCTAGGTTCATACACTAGATCATATGCACTTAATTTTACTGACCACTTAGCCATCCTACCTTACATCTCTGGTTTCCTAAGCACATTTTTTACAGGATAGTTGGTTTTAACATAAATCCAGTGTGTTTCAAAATAATGTCTAAGTTTTGTTGACGCCATAACTAGGGCTAATATCAATTTCTCTAAATGAGAATACCTAGTTTCAGCATCTAATAAACTTTTACTAACATAATAGACAAGATACTGCTGACCTTCATGATCCTTTACAAGGACAACACTTACTGCAATCCCTGATACTGCAAGATACAGGGATAATGGTTCACCATCCTCAGGCTTCATCAATAGGGGTGCATATGAAAGATACTGCTTCAAATCCTGCAAGGCTGCTTCATGCTTTACTCCCCATTCGAACTTCTTGTTCTTCTTCAGGATATCATAAAATTCCTTGCATTTTTCTGAGGATCTTGAGATAAATCTATTCAATGCTGCTACTCGTCCTGACAGTCTTTGAACATCTTTCATGTTAGAAGGTGATTTGATATCCAAGATGGCTTTGATCTGTTCTGGGCTTGCTTCTATCCCTCTTTTAGTCACCATATATCCTAGAAACTTTCCTGCCCCCACTCCGAAATGGCACTTAGCAGGATTTAGCTTCATGTTATACTGATCCAGGATATCAAATGCTCCCTTAATATCCTGGAGGTGATCCTCAGCCTTTTTAGATTTTACTACCATGTCATCGATGTACACCTCCATAGTGTCCCCCAGCTTGTCTTTGAACATCATGTTCACCAATCTTTGATATGTTGCACCTGCATTTTTCAAACCAAAGGGCATAGCAGTGTAACAATAAATACCTGTTGGTGTCATGAAGGCAGTATCCTCCTGGTCTGAAGGTTCCATTTGGATCTGCTGGAATCCTGAGGATGCATCCATGAAGGTTAACATCTCATGGCCGGCACTAGCATCCACCATTGAGTCAATATAAGGAAGAGGAAATGGGTCTTTGGGACAAGCTTTGTTCAAGTCTGTGTAATCTACACAAACTCTCCATTTCCCATTTTTCTTCTGCACCACCACTACATTTGCTAGCCATCTTAGAAACTTGACTTCTCTGATCATTTTGGATTTCAATAACCTCTCTACTTCTTCTTGAATAATCATATTTCGCTCCGGAGCAAATTTCCTTCTCTTTTGTTGGACAGGCTTGAACGACCTGTCAATACCGAGCTTATGTGTTATAATATCCTTGGATATTCCTGTCATATCATCGTGTTTCCATGCGAATGTTGACATCCTGCATTTCAAAAAGTTAGTCAATTGATCTTCAATATCCTTAGGGATATTGGTTCCTACGAGCACCGAGATATCCGGATTATCCTGATCCAGGATAATTTTCTTCACATCCTGCTCTGAAGCCTCCATGATATCCTGGCCTCGCATCTTTAATTGCTATGCTGCACTAGGTTTTGTTGAGGATTTCATTGAAGAAGAATAACACTCCTTTGCTTCATGTTGATCACTTTCCACCTTGACAACTCCCCAAGGGGTAGGGATCTTGATGCATTGATGGTAGGTTGATGGAACATCTTTCATATCATGGATCCAAGGCCTACCTAATATAATATTATAGCAGGATAAAGAGTCCATGACACAAAAGCGCTGCATTGAGTTGACCCCTTGAATATACACGGGTAACTTTATCTCTCCTATGGTATTCCTAGCTTCTCCACTGAAACCAACGAGCACAGTGGACTTCGAAGTAATATCCATCGGGGATACATTCATCCTCTTCAACGTTTCCAGCTGAATTATGTTGACTGAGCTGCCATTGTCCACTAATATCCTGCGCACAAAATGGTTAGCAACATATAACGTTATTACTAAAGCATCATGATGAGGATCCTGGACAGTATCCCTGTCATCATTATCGAACATGATCATTTTGTCAGTCGTGAGGGTTGACATCCTGGTTGGATTATCTCCCCTCTCTGCTTCGGCTTCCTTCGCGTGTCTTTTCGCCGCATAATATGATGTGCCGCAGATGTCGGATCCTCCTGAAATAAAGTTAATTATTTTTGCATCCGCAGGAGGTGATGCTGCCCGTTCAGGATCCTTCTCAGGATCCTGACCCTTATTCTTCTTTCTTCCCAAGAGGTCCTTCAGATATCCCTTACTTAAGAGATAGCTTATTTCTTTCCTTAAAGCGATGCAATCCTCGGTAACATGTCAAAAGTCCTCATGGAAAGCACACCATTTGGACTTGTCCTTCCAATCAGCCTTTTATTGATTTTTCTGGGTCCATCTTGCTTTGTCTCCTAAACCCTGCATAGCATACATTAGTTCAGATATTAACGGAAAAACAATATTCAGACAACTCAGGATACTCCTCAGGATCCTCATCTTCAACAGCATTCACTTTCTTGCTGTCATTTCTGCCATATGGCTTTGAGCGATATGGTTTATACAAGGATTCTAATTTCTTGTTGGTTAACTCATAGGTTGTGGACGAATTCGTCCTCTCTTGCATCTTTTTGTCATCCTCCAGCCGAATGTATCTTAAAGCCCTGTTACGAGCTTCGTCCAGATTCCTACAGGGATTCATTACAAGATCCTGATAAAATTGAGAATCATTTTGCAACCCCATCTTGAAGGCTTGCACAGCTGTTGCAACATCAAGATGCGGGATATCCAAAGATTCCCGACTAAACTTGTTCACATAATCCCTCAAGGATTCATGAGGTCCTTGAGTCATCCTGTAAAGATCACTGGTTAGTTTCTCAAAACTCCGGCTGCAAGAAAATTGACTATTAAATAAATTAACTAAATGAGCAAACGAAGTAATTGAGTGAGGAGGAACGTTTAATAGCCATTTTAAGGCTAATCCTGTTAAGGTAGAACCAAAACCCTTGCACAGGCATGTCTCTTTGAGATCTGGAGGGATAGGGTTGATTTCCATCCTTTCCCTATACTGGGCAATATGCTCCCCGGGATCCGTAGTTCCGTCACAGAGTTTCATGTTGGGGGTTTGAAATCTTTTTGTGACAACTCGTATTTCCGAACCTATCTTTGTACTTTAATGTAACGTTTGTGACTATATGAACTTGGTTGATTAATTGAATGTCATGATTTTGTGTTTATGTGAATGTATGTATGATGTAAACGCACAACACTCACCCGATCGCACAAGCCCACTCGGGTTACACTTCTTGCATCCGAACCTAGGGCAGCCCAAGTTGGGTTCGGCCCACTTCATTATATGCGTACACACACACCCTTAGGAGGTTGCTTCTCATTTGTTGCAAAACATTCACACACACAAACTCTAGCTCTCTTTCTCTCCTCTCAAAGCCGACGCCAAATAACATCCCATTCTCATCGAAGCTCTCGATTCGGATCACCCTCACCCTATCTTAATCGGTTAGTAATTTATGATTTGGTGTTTTGTCGAATGATATTATGACTTATATGATTCTATACATTGATATGTAAACGATATATGATGAGTTTGGTGTTCAAATAATCGGTTCATAAGTGTTTCATGTTATGTGTTCATATTCGGTTGATGATGATTAGATGATGATGTATTGTGATGTTAGTATGAATAATATGTGCTTGATTATGAATGAGGGTAATCGGCTCTATATGGGTTTGAATCCGAATGGTTTGGTTGTTAATACAAGTTGGATTAGTTGTATAATGGAAACCGAATGCTTGCAGTCGGCTGTGATATGTTTAGGATTAGGATGATTCATTGTGTTGTTATCATAGGACGTATGTTAGAAATCAAGAACAAGAATCCTGATATATGCTTAAGTGTTGATAAATTATTGATTTGGATTAATTAGGGTTCATATGATTGGAATGATTTAAAAACCTTGTTTGATCGATTTCTGTTTGAATTGGAAGTTGTTGGCATTTATTGATAAATTGTGAATTTGGAAACTAATTGAATAGATGTAACTGATTGCATGAATCACGAGAATTAGTTAACTAGTCGTACAAGATCTCTTGGTCGCATAAGAGGTCCATTCGCACAAGAAGACCAGTCGCACAAGCTGGTCTGGTCGCACAAGAGGACCTGATCGTACAAGAGGTCCCCAGTCGCACAAGGACCATTGAGTCGCACAAGATTGTTTGTTGTTTGTTATTTGGGCCGTATGTTTATATATATTGGGCTGGGTAACAAGACTGGTCGCACAAGATGCATGGATCGCACAAGATGGATTATTTACTTATTGTTGGGCCGTGTATATGTATACAGATGTATTTGGGCTTTCTGATTATTGGGCCGGGTACTGTTGGGCTTCAACGGGTGAATCGCACAAGTTGTTAGACTTGTGCGAGCCCAATCTTGAATACGTTATACGTGATGATGTGTGTTGCCATGATCTGTGTGTGTTACTTATATGCTATCTTATGTGATACTTATGTGCACTACTTTAAACCAAAACCTGACTTGTATGGTAACCATGTTAGGACGTGGTTGACCACTAGCATCTAGACTTGACCTTTTTGTGTATCTGCGGAGCAAACCAAGGTGAGTTCACACTCTACAAAGCATGGGATTCCCAGGGATTGGGAATGGGGTTAAGGAATATGGATTTCTCGTCCTTTCCTGGGTAGGACAGTAATGGTCCAGGAATGTAATTCCTCGTCCTCACGGACAGATAACTTTACTAGACCAAAACTCTATCACGAAGTCCCTCCTTTTTATATCGACTTAATCTCCGGGCCAATGGCGAGCGGGTCATTAGTTAGATAGCGCTATTTAGGTCTGACAAGCCTCACACAGTGCCGCAGAGGACGGGCGTGAACTAATGGATCTGGGCACGTCAATGCTGATAGACATTGACAGTTCAGGGCACTTAAACATGACTTTAGTCAGCAGTCGATATGGTAACGAGTCTAGTGTATACATGGGGTAGCCCCCACGGCCGAAATGCCAGATAACTATCATGGGGTAGCCCCCACGGCTGGATTGCCAGAGTTAATGGGTTAAACAAATCACGTTTTCAAATATGGGGTAACCCCCACGGCAGGGATGCCAGTTAAAGGAACTATTTTTGGAACAACTAAAACCAACACCCAACTGTGAACTCGCTCAACATTATTGTTGACTCGTTACTACATGCTTTGCAGGTCAATAGGTACTTAGCTGGAGCTTGCACAAGGAAGAGTCGTTGTGGGACATGGACAGCTGTGTGCCATGTTAAACCTTTGGATATTTAAACTTATGTTTTGGTTTAAACATTATGCTTCCGCTCATAACTTAAACTATGTTTGTTTTGGACACTAATTGTGTTGATTGGACTTTTACAATTAATTACTTGCTTGTTCAATATGATTAGTGGTTTGATCCTGGTCAGTCACGCCTCCAAGCGGTTATACTCCACGTATGGATTTTGGGGGTGTGACAGATTGGTATCAGAGCCATTGGATATTTAAACTTATGGGTCTTTGGGACAAGCTTTGTTCAAGTCTGTGTAATCTACACAAACTCTCCATTTCCCATTTTTCTTCTACACCACCACTACATTTGCTAGCCATCTTAGAAACTTGACTTCTCTGATCATTTTGGATTTCAATAACCTCTCTACTTCTTCTTGAATAATCATATTTCGCTCCGGAGCAAATTTCCTTCTCTTTTGTTGGACAGGCTTGAACGACCTGTCAATACCGAGCTTATGTGTTATAATATCCTTGGATATTCCTGTCATATCATCGTGTTTCCATGCGAATGTTGACATCCTGCATTTCAAAAAGTTAGTCAATTGATCTTCAATATCCTTAGGGATATTGGTTCCTACGAGCACCGAGATATCCGGATTATCCTGATCCAGGATAATTTTCTTCACATCCTGCTCTGAAGCCTCCATGATATCCTGGCCTCGCATCTTTAATTGCTATGCTGCACTAGGTTTTGTTGAGGATTTCATTGAAGAAGAATAACACTCCTTTGCTTCATGTTGATCACTTTCCACCTTGACAACTCCCCAAGGGGTAGGGATCTTGATGCATTGATGGTAGGTTGATGGAACATCTTTCATATCATGGATCCAAGGCCTACCTAATATAATATTATAGCAGGATAAAGAGTCCTTGACACAAAAGCGCTGCATTGAGTTGACCCCTTGAATATACACGGGTAACTTTATCTCTCCTATGGTATTCCTAGCTTCTCCACTGAAACCAACGAGCACAGTGGACTTCGAAGTAATATCCATCGGGGATACATTCATCCTCTTCAACGTTTCCAGCTGAATTATGTTGACTGAGCTGCCATTGTCCACTAATATCCTGCGCACAAAATGGTTAGCAACATATAACGTTATTACTAAAGCATCATGATGAGGATCCTGGACAGTATCCCTGTCATCATTATCGAACATGATCATTTTGTCAGTCGTGAGGGTTGACATCCTGGTTGGATTATCTCCCCTCTCTGCTTCGGCTTCCTTCGCGTGTCTTTTCGCCGCATAATATGATGTGCCGCAGATGTCGGATCCTCCTGAAATAAAGTTAATTATTTTTGCATCCGCAGGAGGTGATGCTGCCCGTTCAAGATCCTTCTCAGGATCCTGACCCTTATTCTTCTTTCTTCCCAAGAGGTCCTTCAGATATCCCTTACTTAAAAGATAGCTTATTTCTTTCCTTAAAGCGATGCAATCCTCGGTAACATGTCAAAAGTCCTCATGGAAAGCACACCATTTGGACTTGTCCTTCCAATCAGCCTTTTATTGATTTTTCTGGGTCCATCTTGCTTTGTCTCCTAAACCCTGCATAGCATACATTAGTTCAGATATTAACGGAAAAACAATATTCAGACAACTCAGGATACTCCTCAGGATCCTCATCTTCAACAGCATTCACTTTCTTGCTGTCATTTCTGCCATATGGCTTTGAGCGATATGGTTTATACAAGGATTCTAATTTCTTGTTGGTTAACTCATAGGTTGTGGACGAATTCGTCCTCTCTTGCATCTTTTTGTCATCCTCCAGCCGAATGTATCTTAAAGCCCTGTTACGAGCTTCGTCCAGATTCCTACAGGGATTCATTACAAGATCCTGATAAAATTGAGAATCATTTTGCAACCCCATCTTGAAGGCTTGCACAGCTGTTGCAACATCAAGATGCGGGATATCCAAAGATTCCCGACTAAACTTGTTCACATAATCCCTCAAGGATTCATGAGGTCCTTGAGTCATCCTGTAAAGATCACTGGTTAGTTTCTCAAAACTCCGGCTGCAAGAAAATTGACTATTAAATAAATTAACTAAATGAGCAAATGAAGTAATTGAGTGAGGAGGAACGTTTAATAGCCATTTTAAGGCTAATCCTGTTAAGGTAGAACCAAAACCCTTGCACAGGCATGTCTCTTTGAGATCTGGAGGGATAGGGTTGATTTCCATCCTTTCCCTATACTGGGCAATATGCTCCCCGGGATCCGTAGTTCCGTCACAGAGTTTCATGTTGGGGGTTTGAAATCTTTTTGTGACAACTCGTATTTCCGAACCTATCTTTGTACTTTAATGTAACGTTTGTGACTATATGAACTTGGTTGATTAATTGAATGTCATGATTTTGTGTTTATGTGAATGTATGTATGATGTAAACGCACAACACTCACCCGATCGCACAAGCCCACTCGGGTTACACTTCTTGCATCCGAACCTAGGGCAGCCCAAGTTGGGTTCGGCCCACTTCATTATATGCGTACACACACACCCTTAGGAGGTTGCTTCTCATTTGTTGCAAAACATTCACACACACAAACTCTAGCTCTCTTTCTCTCCTCTCAAAGCCGACGCCAAATAACATCCCATTCTCATCGAAGCTCTCGATTCGGATCACCCTCACCCTATCTTAATCGGTTAGTAATTTATGATTTGGTGTTTTGTCGAATGATATTATGACTTATATGATTCTATACATTGATATGTAAACGATATATGATGAGTTTGGTGTTCAAATAATCGGTTCATAAGTGTTTCATGTTATGTGTTCATATTCGGTTGATGATGATTAGATGATGATGTATTGTGATGTTAGTATGAATAATATGTGCTTGATTATGAATGAGGGTAATCGGCTCTATATGGGTTTGAATCCGAATGGTTTGGTTGTTAATACAAGTTGGATTAGTTGTATAATGGAAACCGAATGCTTGCAGTCGGCTGTGATATGTTTAGGATTAGGATGATTCATTGTGTTGTTATCATAGGACGTATGTTAGAAATCAAGAACAAGAATCCTGATATATGCTTAAGTGTTGATAAATTATTGATTTGGATTAATTAGGGTTCATATGATTGGAATGATTTAAAAACCTTGTTTGATCGATTTATGTTTGAATTGGAAGTTGTTGGCATTTATTGATAAATTGTGAATTTGGAAACTAATTGAATAGATGTAACTGATTGCATGAATCACGAGAATTAGTTAACTAGTCGTACAAGATCTCTTGGTCGCATAAGAGGTCCATTCGCACAAGAAGACCAGTCGCACAAGCTGGTCTGGTCGCACAAGAGGACCTGATCGTACAAGAGGTCCCCAGTCGCACAAGGACCATTGAGTCGCACAAGATTGTTTGTTGTTTGTTATTTGGGCCGTATGTTTATATATATTGGGCTGGGTAACAAGACTGGTCGCACAAGATGCATGGATCGCACAAGATGGATTATTTACTTATTGTTGGGCCGTGTATATGTATACAGATGTATTTGGGCTTTCTGATTATTGGGCCGGGTACTGTTGGGCTTCAACGGGTGAATCGCACAAGTTGTTAGACTTGTGCGAGCCCAATCTTGAATACGTTATACGTGATGATGTGTGTTGCCATGATCTGTGTGTGTTACTTATATGCTATCTTATGTGATACTTATGTGCACTACTTTAAACCAAAACCTGACTTGTATGGTAACCATGTTAGGACGTGGTTGACCACTAGCATCTAGACTTGACCTTTTTGTGTATCTGCGGAGCAAACCAAGGTGAGTTCACACTCTACAAAGCATGGGATTCCCAGGGATTGGGAATGGGGTTAAGGAATATGGATTTCTCGTCCTTTCCTGGGTAGGACAGTAATGGTCCAGGAATGTAATTCCTCGTCCTCACGGACAGATAACTTTACTAGACCAAAACTCTATCACGAAGTCCCTCCTTTTTATATCGACTTAATCTCCGGGCCAATGGCGAGCGGGTCATTAGTTAGATAGCGCTATTTAGGTCTGACAAGCCTCACACAGTGCCGCAGAGGACGGGCGTGAACTAATGGATCTGGGCACGTCAATGCTGATAGACATTGACAGTTCAGGGCACTTAAACATGACTTTAGTCAGCAGTCGATATGGTAACGAGTCTAGTGTATACATGGGGTAGCCCCCACGGCCGAAATGCCAGATAACTATCATGGGGTAGCCCCCACGGCTGGATTGCCAGAGTTAATGGGTTAAACAAATCACGTTTTCAAATATGGGGTAACCCCCACGGCAGGGATGCCAGTTAAAGGAACTATTTTTGGAACAACTAAAACCAACACCCAACTGTGAACTCGCTCAACATTATTGTTGACTCGTTACTACATGCTTTGCAGGTCAATAGGTACTTAGCTGGAGCTTGCACAAGGAAGAGTCGTTGTGGGACATGGACAGCTGTGTGCCATGTTAAACCTTTGGATATTTAAACTTATGTTTTGGTTTAAACATTATGCTTCCGCTCATAACTTAAACTATGTTTGTTTTGGACACTAATTGTGTTGATTGGACTTTTACAATTAATTACTTGCTTGTTCAATATGATTAGTGGTTTGATCCTGGTCAGTCACGCCTCCAAGCGGTTATACTCCACGTATGGATTTTGGGGGTGTGACAGATTGGTATCAGAGCCATTGGTTATAGTGAACTTGGTTTTAATAAGGGAAAAAGTTTTTGTTAAAACCAGACTATAACCTGTACAGTGCTCAACGATCCACAACGACGCTTCACTCCACGTGCAAGGCTCGACATTCTAGGTGATACGGTTTGTGTTTTATTGCCTACTTGTTAGTTGCATAGAACTTTGCTCGTGATATGCTTAGATAAATGTAACAACGATAGCTTGAAAACACATGTGTGCTTACTCTCTTCTGTCATCGTACTTTCACGAACCTCTCTCACTCATGTTTCCTTTGGTATGAAGATCATGAGTGGACGCGTTAACATGACTCAAGCCCAGTTGACGGCTCTGATTAACCAACAAGTTGCTGCGGCACTTGCAGCTGCACAAGCAGGAGGTATATCCTGTAGTCTAAACTCATTCTAGGATCCCTAGATCCTACTCTCGTGAACCAACTCTTGTGTTAAACTTTATCCTCTCTTACACCCACGACAGGTCAACATGCTCAGCCACCTGTGTGCACTTTCAAAACTTTTATGGACTGTCGACCTAGTACCTTCAGTGGTACCGAAGGAGATGTAGGTCTCCTCCACTGGTTTAAGAAGCTCGAATCTGTTTGCGAGATGTGTGAATGCCCTGAGGCTCGCAGGGTGAAGTATGCTACCGGTACTCTCGAAGGCACTGCGCTAACTTGGTGGAACGCGCAAGTTCAGATGCCGGGGTTGGCGGCTGCTAATGCCACCCCATGGAATGATTTTAAGGAACTGATCAAACGTGAATACTGTAGTCGTGATGACATCCACAAGCTGGAAGTGGAGTTCTTTAACCGGAAGGTGACAGGGTCAGAGATAGAAGCGTACACGAAACGATCCAATGAACTGGTAGTGTTGTGTCCAATTATAGTGGATCCTCCCATCAAGCGCATTGAGCTGTACCTTAAAGGCTTAGTACCAGAGATTCAAAGCCATTTGACTGCTGCTAACCTTATAACCATTCAGGATGTTACTCGTTTTGCTCATCGTCTCACAGACCCGGCAGTGGAACAGAACAAGCTGCCTAAGCGTATTGGTGCTACTACTACTACTTCTGCTACTCCCAGTGACAACAAACGGAAGTGGGATGGAACCTCTAGTAAGGGTTCGACTACGGTTCAGTCCCAGGCACAACAGCGAAAGATCGATGACTACCAGAGTCCTGGTCAGCAATCTTCTGGTAGTCAAGGGCAGGGTGGAATCGATGTAATTTGCACCACAGCGGGCCGTGCAACAAAGATCGTTGTCAGAGATGCAACAAGCTCGGTCATGAAGCCAAAGATTGTAGAAGCTCACGTCCTGCAAACCAGAACCAACAACAGCAGCCACAAGCTCCACAGAATCAGCAGCAACAGCCGGGTAATAAGGGATGCTATCAGTGTGGTGCTGAAGGTCACTTCAAGAGACGCTGCCTACAGATGAACCAGAACCAGAATCAAAACCACAACCAAGGAAACGGGAACAATAATGGAGGCAACAACGGGGGTAATAACAACGGCAATGGTGCCAGGGGTCGAGTGTTCGTGATTGGTCAGGGTGATGCTAGAAATGACCCCAACGTATGATGGTTTCGACATCGTTATTGGTATGGATTGATTATCCCAACACCGAGCAGAGATTCTTTGCAATGAGAAGACTGTCCGTATTCCTCGTTCAGGTGATGAACCTCTCATGATTCATGGCGACAAGAGGTGTACTGTTGAGAGCATCATCTCTTTCCTTAAGGCCCAAAAATGTTTGCAAAAGGGCCACACTGCTATTTTGGCTCTCGTTACTGACACCTCGAAGAGAGAGGAGAAGATAGAAGATTTTCCGATCGAACGTGACTTTCCTGAGGTATTTCCTGAGGAATTACCTGGCCTTCCGCCTCATCGTCAAGTCGAGTTTCAAATCGAGCTAGCTCCTGGAGCAGCGCCCATAGCTCGTGCACCGTATCGCTTAGCTCCATCAGAGTTGGAAGAACTCTCTACGCAACTACAAGAACTCTTGGACAAGGGTTTTATTCGACCTAGCTCTTTGCCGTGGGGAGCTCCAGTACTATTCGTGAAGAAGAAAGACGGTACCTTCAGGATGTGTATCGACTACCGTGAACTCAACAAGGTGACGGTGAAGAATCGTTATCCTCTTCCACGCATTGACGACTTGTTCGACCAACTGCAAGGGTCGAGCTTTTACTCGAAGATTGATCTGAGATCGGGATATCATCAGCTGAGAGTCCGAGAAGAGGACGTCTCCAAAACAGCCTGTAGAACTCGTTATGCACACTACGAGTTTTTGGTCATGCCTTTTGGGCTGACAAACGCACCTGCAGTTTTCATGGACCTTATGAATAGAGTGTGCAAGCCTTACTTGGATAAGTTCGTGATTGTATTCATCGACGACATCCTGATCTATTCTAAGAGTCAGGAAGAACACGAGCAGCATCTATGACTTATTTTGGAACTCCTTCGAACAGAACAGCTTTATGCTAAGTTCTCGAAATGCGACTTCTGGCTTCGTGAAGTCCATTTCCTAGGCCACGTGGTAAACAAGGATGGGATTCATGTTGATCCATCCAAGGTAGACTCGATCAAGGACTGGCCTGCACCTAGAACACCAACGGAAATACGCCAATTCTTGGGCTTGGCAGGTTACTACAGAAGGTTTATCAAGGATTTCTCCAAGATTGCGCAACCTCTCACCTCGCTAACTCAGAAAGGTGTCACCTATCGTTGGGGTGATGCACAGGAAACTGCGTTTCAACACTTAAAGGATAGACTTTGTAGCGCCCCTATCCTCTCATTGCCTGAAGGCACAGACGATTTTGTGGTTTATTGCGACGCATCCATTCAGGGACTTGGATGTGTGCTGATGCAACGTGACAAGGTTATTGCTTATCCGTCACGAAAACTTAAGATTCATGAACGGAATTACACTACGCATGATTTGGAGCTGGGAGCTGTTGTTTTTGCACTTAAGATATGGAGACATTACCTGTACGGTACCAGGTGCACCATTTACACCGATCACAGGAGTCTTGAGCATATCTTCAAACAGAAGGAGTTGAACATGCGTCAACGTCGATGGGTCGAGCTATTGAACGATTACGAATGCGCTATCAAGTACCATCCGGGCAAAGCCAATGTTGTGGCTGACGCCCTCAGTCGAAAGGACACTATGCCTAAGCGCGTGCGAGCATTACAACTCACTATCCAGTCTAGTCTTCCTTCCCAGATACGAGATGCTCAGGTAGAAGCATTGAAACCAGAAAACGTCAGGGCTGAAGCCCTACGTGGCTCAAGGCAACGATTAGAACAAAAGGCAGACGGTGCCTACTACGTAACAGGACGCATTTGGGTCCCACTCTATGGCAACCTACGAGAGCTTGTGATGGATGAGGCACACAAGTCTTGCTACTCAGTACATCCTGGTTCGGATAAAATGTACCACGATATCAAAACTACATATTGGTGGCCTAGCATGAAGGCCCACATAGCAACTTACGTTAGCAAGTGCTTGACTTGTGCGAGAGTCAAGGCGGAATACCAGAAACCTTCAGGCCCACTTCAACAACCAGAGATACCACAATGGAAATGGGAGCAAATTTCCATGGATTTTGTTATTGGCCTGCCTAGATCTCAACGTGGTAACGATACTATTTGGGTGATCGTGGATCGACTCACAAAGTCTGCTCACTTCTTGGCTATCAAGGAAACGGATAAGTTCTCCACACTAGCAGACATATATCTTAAGGAAGTTGTCTCGAGGCATGGGGTGCCCACCTCTATTATCTCGGATCGAGATGCACGTTTTACATCAGAACTGTGGCAAGCAATGCACAAGTCCTTTGGCTCAAGATTAGATATGAGCACAGCCTATCACCCGCAAACGGATGGACAGTCGGAACGTACCATCCAGACCCTCGAAGACATGCTTAGGGAATGCGTAATTGACTTTGGCAACGGCTGGGAAAAGCATCTGCCGCTTGTGGAATTCTCATACAATAACAGCTACCACACCAGCATTAAAGCTGCTCCGTTTGAGGCATTGTACGGGCGAAAATGCTGGTCACCTCTTTGTTGGGCAGAGGTGGGGGATAGTCAGATTACTAGTCCAGAACTTGTGGTAGACACAACAGAGCGAATTGCTCAGATACGACAATGAATGGCGGCCGCTCGTGACCGTCAGAAAGTCTACGCCGATAAGGGCAGAAAACCACTAGAGCTCCAGTTTGGGGAGCGAGTACTACTCAAAGTTTCACCCTGGAAGGGTGTGGTTCGTTTTGGTAAACGGGGCAAACTTAACCCACGATACGTTGGACCTTTCGAAGTCATTGAGAAAATAGGCAAGGTGGCCTACAAACTGAACTTACCAGCAGAACTCAGTGCAGTTCACAATGTTTTCCACGTGTCGAATCTGAAGAAGTGTCTGTCAGATGAGACCCACATAGTTCCTTTGAAGGAGCTCACTATCGACGAGCAGTTGCGATTCGTCGAGGAACCAGTCGAAATCACGGACCGGGATGTTAAGGTCCTCAAACGTACTAGAATACCTCTCGTTCGAGTTCGTTGGAACTCACGTCGCGGCCCAGAGTTCACCTGGGAATGCGAAGATCTGATGAAACAAAAGTATCCCCAACTGTTCGTAAATGGTATAACTACTACTGAGACTGAAGCTACGGAATTTCGGGACGAAATTCCAGATCAACGGGGGGAGGATGTGACACCCCAGGAAAACCAGGAAAACCATGCAACTTAACTAGCTCCCTCAGTGAGTACGTGCTAAATTTCGGGATGAAATTTCTTTCAACTTGGGGATAATGTGACAACTCGTATTTCCGAACCTATCTTTGTACTTTAATGTAACGTTTGTGACTATATGAACTTGGTTGATTAATTGAATGTCATGATTTTGTGCTTATGTGAATGTATGTATGATGTAAACGCACAACACTCACCCGATCGCACAAGCCCACTCGGGTTACACTTCTTGCATCCGAACCTAGGGCAGCCCAAGTTGGGTTCGGCCCACTTCATTATATGCGTACACACACACCCTTAGGAGGTTGTTTCTCATTTGTTGCAAAACATTCACACACACAAACCCTAGCTCTCTTTCTCTCCTCTCAAAGCCGACGCCAAATAACATCCCATTCTCATCGAAGCTCTCGATTCGGATCACCCTCACCCTATCTTAATCGGTTAGCAATTTATGATTTGGTGTTTTGTCGAATGATATTATGACTTATATGATTCTATACATTGATATGTAAACGATACATGATGAGTTTGGTGTTCAAATAATCGGTTCATAAGTGTTTCATGTTATGTGTTCATATTCGGTTGATGATGATTAGATGATGATGTATTGTGATGTTAGTATGAATAATATGTGCTTGATTATGAATGAGGGTAATCGGATCTATATGGGTTTGAATCCGAATGGTTTGTTTGTTAATACAAGTTGGATTAGTTGTATAATGGAAACCGAATGCTTGTAGTCGGCTGTGATATGTTTAGGATTAGGATGATTCATTGTGTTGTTATCATAGGAGGTATGTTAGAAATCAAGAACAAGAATCCTGATATATGCTTAAGTGTTGATAAATTATTGATTTGGATTAATTAGGGTTCATATGATTGGAATGATTTAAAAACCTTGTTTGATCGATTTCTGTTTGAATTGGAAGTTGTTGGCATTTATTGATAAATTGTGAATTTGGAAACTAATTGAATAGATCTAACTGATTGCATGAATCACGAGAATTAGTTAACTAGTCGCACAAGATCTCTTGGTCGCATAAGAGGTCCATTCGCACAAGAAGACCAGTCGCACAAGCTGGTCTGGTCGCACAAGAGGACCTGATCGCATAAGAGGTCCCCAGTCGCACAAGGACTATTGAGTCGCACAAGATTGTTTGTTGTTTGTTATTTGGGCCGTATGTTTATATATATTGGGCTGGGTAACATGACTGGTCGCACAAGATGCATGGATCGCACAAGATGGATTTTTTACTTATTGTTGGGCCGTGTATATGTATACAGATGTATTTGGGCTTTCTGATTATTGGTCCGGGTACTGTTGGGCTTCAACGGGTGAATCGCACAAGTTGTTAGACTTGTGCGAGCCCAATCTTGAATACGTTATACGTGATGATGTGTGTTGCCATGATCTGTGTGTGTTACTTATATGCTATCTTATGTGATACTTATGAGCACTACTTTAAACCAAAACCTGACTTGTATGGTAATCATGTTAGGACGTGGTTGACCACTAGCATCTAGACTTGACATTTCTATGTATCTGCGGAGCAAACCAAAGTGAGTTCACACTCTACAAAGCATGGGATTCCCAGGGGTTGGGAATGGGGTTAAGGAATATGGATTTCTCGTCCTTTCTTGGGTAGGACAGTAATGGTTCAGGAATGTAATTCCTCGTCCTCACGGACAGATAACTTTACTAGACGAAAACTCTATCACGAAGTCCCTCCTTTTTATATCGACTTAATCGCCGGGCCAATGGCGAGCGGGTCATTAGTTAGATAGCGCTATTTAGGTCTGACAAGCCTCACACCGTGCCGCAGAGGACGGGCGTGAACTAATGGATCTGGGCACGTCAATGCTAATAGACATTGACAGTTCAGGGCATTTAAACATGACTTTAGTCAGCAGTCGATATGGTAACGAGTCTAGTGTATACATGGGGTAGCCCCCACGGCCGAAATGCCAGATAACTATCATGGGGTAGCCCCCACGGCTGGATTGCCAGAGTTAATGGGTTAAACAAATCCCATTTTCAAATATGGGGTAACCCCCACGGCAGGGATGCCAGTTAAAGGAACTATTTTTGGAACAACTAAAACCAACACCCAACTGTGAACTCGCTCAACATTATTGTTGACTCGTTACTACATGCTTTGCAAGTCAATAGGTACTTAGCTGGAGCTTGCACAAGGAAGAGTCGTTGTGGGACATGGACAGCTGTGTGCCATGTTAAACCTTTGGATATTTAAACTTATGTTTTGGTTTAAACATTATGCTTCCGCTCATAACTTAAACTATGTTTGTTTTGGACACTAATTGTGTTGATTGGACTTTTACAATTAATTACTTGCTTGTTCAATATGATTAGTGGTTTGATTCTGGTCAGTCACGCCTCCAAACGGTGATACTCTGCGTGTGGATTTTGGGGGTGTGACACTATCTGGGATTTCAGCATCACAAATAGGATATGCAAACCGTGATATCCTGTGGCTGTCCTGGGACACTTCTGGAATTGGCTGGACCACCCCAGGCACACTGGATTTCATGTCTTTCAGTTTTTGAAGCTCTCTGGAAAATGCTGATGTCATACCTGCATCCTGCAAAGATCCAACACCATTAGTAGCAAGAGTATTATTATTATTATTAGATACATTACCAGTCTGGAGATTCTGGCCATATCCTGAAGCATATCCTGAGCTTCTCACAGTTGATACTCTTACTGAAGAGGGTATCTCAGGGGTATGATTCTGGGAATGGCTAGGCACAATATTCCCCCGGTTATCCTCAGTATAAACTGCAGAACTGAAGTTCAAAGCCCTGGGTTGCAAGGGAGTGACCGTATCTTCAGCAGGCCTACTTGGGCCGGATTTTAAGAGTTGTATCTCTCTCATCAGCATCTGATTTGTTTCCTGCTGCTGCCTCATTTGTTCCTGTATACTACTAAACAAATTTAGAATTTCTTCGTTAGAAGCCAAAACAGCAGCAGATCCCTGGATATTGCGAGCCGGGATAACATCCCGAGCCACATGACTTTCAGTTCCCTGTGAAGAGGCTTGCATTCTCGGAGGAGGTGGTGGAAGCACCGAACCAATTGTTGTAGAGGTTGTAGCAGACACGGTGGAAGAGCTCATGTTTGATCTCGAGGCTATTGAAAATAATGTAGCAAAAAGTTTTGAAAATAGAAAACCAAGTAACGATTTTGCAAAAACTTTTAGTAGAAGTAGCACCACTTGCCCCACGATGGGCGCCAAATTGTTTTAGTAAAAAATTACCGAAGCAATTAAGTGATCAAATTAGTTAAGTGAGGTAGTGTGCTAAAAACGTGTGTTGAAAATATGCTAGTTAAGTTGTTTACAAAAACAGGTTCAGGATATAGCTCAGGATATTGAGCTATATCTATGATCAAACTGTCACGGCCCCCGTCCCGGTTTTTATCTGATCCAGGAGCCGCGGGACAGAAACTTGTGGTATTTATTATTTGAGTTGACAGGGGAAGACTAGCAGGATCTTTTAAGACTTGAAAATACCCAATTATTTTATTTCATCAATTGGGATAAATCCCGTAATTTACAATAGAGGAATTTTACTAGGAAATTCCATATTTCACAAAACATGTTTATTTATTTAACTGAGCCACTACTTCAAGCTTTATTAGTGCTCTGTAGCACTTTTCCTTGATTCACAGTAGGTCACCTGAAACATGTTTTAAAAATATTTTATCAGCGGGGAAATACTGGCGAGTCACTCAAATTTGATAAAACGACACTTAGCTATAATTTACAGCATAAGAGCGATTACAATGGCTACTATCTTATTTTTATCTGGCGCCGTGTCACACCCTGGTGACGATGGTCATACCACTATTGGGTCCTTTCACCCAAGTAGTGATGATTATCACTGTTAGGTTAATGAACCTAACCGTGAGAAATTAGTAATGTGAACAATACCCCACTATCCAGTGATTTAAGATAACCACGACTTAATCCATGTAATTATAACATTTTGAAAATGATTGGTGTATTGTAAAACATGGTTGAGAAAAAAAAAAGAATGACTCACATTGCAGATTTAAACGGGCAGAGTTTAGCCTACTGATAAGCCTGATAACCTAATTTAAACAACAATGCACACGAAACTAGGTAAGTAACTTAATACAACATTTACGATAAGCTCACGATATCGAAACCCTCACGACGAATGACAAAGTATAGCCCTAATTTGGGCAGCACTTAAGCATCCATCGGATTGGTTTCATTCGATTGGACATTGAATCGTAGCAGTGATCGAGTTAATACCCTGTATCGTAGCAGCGTTTCTCCACTGGAAATTATGATTTTGAGTCGTATACTTTCGTTTTTGATCAAATTTTTTGACACAGGTGAACTGCTCATGCTCTAGCAATTTATAGCTGAAAAATGGGTTTTATTCGGCCCGCGTAAACCCACTCTAACATTTACACGGCCCGCGAGGGCCACCTAGTCTACGACTAGGGCATTCGTGTCACGGGTAGGTCTGCCACGTGGCCTGTATCGCTTATCCAGTCAATCTTGAGTTGACGCAGCCCGCGTAAGCATATGCTTACATTTACGCAGCCCGCGTGGAACCCAATTTTATCAATTTCTTGGTTTTTCAAGCACATTAGGGTTTCAGGGGTCCGGGTTTTCACTTACGGGTCATTTTGGGACATTTTTTGCAAGTCCTTACATCCTCCCCACCTTATTTAAAATCTCGTCCTCGAGATTTATTGAAATAAGTGAGGATACTTTCGCTTCATTTCCAATTCCAGCTCCCAGGTGTATTCGGGTCCTCTTTTTGAATCCCATTTGACTTTGACTAGTATCAATCTTTTATGCTTGGGGAATTTAATCTTTCTGTCTTCTATCTGGAGTGGTTTCTCAACAAACTTTAGCTTATCATTTACCTCTATGTCTTGAAGAGGTACTACCAGGGATTCGTCAGATAAACATTTCTTGAGGTTGGATACATGAAATACATCATGCACTCTGGCTAGTTCTTCTGGTAGTTGTAAACGATAGGCAACTGGTCCTATGCGTTGAATTAGTGGGAATGGTCCTATGTATCTTGGACTTAGCTTTCCTTTCTTTCCGAACCGAACTACTCCTTTCCAAGGAGAAACTTTCAATAGTACTCTGTCTCCAACTTGGAATTCTAACGGCTTGTGTCGATTGTGTGCATACTCTTCTGGTGATCTCGAGCCGTCTTTAGTCTTTCCTTGATTTGAGTGATCTTATCGGTAGTTTCTTGCACTATTTCAGGACCTGACAATTGGCTTTCTTCTATTTCTGCTCAACAAACTGGAGTTCTACACTTGCGGCCATACAGTGCTTCGAACGGGGCAGCTTCGATACTTGAATGATAACTATTGTTATAGGAGAATTCAATTAAAGGTAAATGGTTGTCCCAGTTTCCTCCAAAATCTATCACACATGCCCTGAGCATGTCTTCCAGGGTTTGGATCGTCCTTTCACTTTGTCCATCTGTTTGAGGATGGTATGCAGTACTTAAATTTAGTCGGGTTCCCATTGCTTCTTGGAAACTAGTCCAGAAATGGGAAGTGAAACGACTATCCCTATCTGATACAATGGAGAGTGGGACTCCATGTAAGGATACTACCTCATCTACGTATAACTTTGCCAACCTTTCCATGCTAAAAGTTTCTTTCATGGGTAGAAAATGAGCTGATTTGGTTAATCGATCCACAATTACCCAAATCGCGTCATTACCTTTTCGGGTTTTGGGTAACTTTATAACAAAGTCCATGGTCATAAGTTCCCACTTCCACACAGGCATTTCTAATTGTTGGAGCAATCCTGAGGGTTTCTGGTGTTCTGCTTTAACTTGTGAACAAGTAAGACACTTAGATACATATCTAGCTATGTCCTTTTTCATTCCTATCCACCAGAAGTTATTCCTTAAATCTTGGTACATCTTATTATTACCAGGATGCATGGTATATCTAGATTTATGGGTTTCTTCTAAAATCTTCTTTCTTAATTCTCCTTGCTTAGGTACCCAAATCCTTTTCTTATGGAATCTCCAAATTCCATCACTTCCTTGCTCTAATTCTTTTGCTCGTCCTTTCATTCCTTCAGCATCATCCTTGATTGCTGTTTTCTTAATATTCTTCAGTTGTTCCATTAAATCTAACTGTAGATTTAATCTAAGAGCACGAACTCGCTTTTGCTTTTCATGATACTTACGACTTAAGGCATCTGCAACTACACTTGCCTTTCCTTCGTGAAATTGAATATCACAGTCATAGTCACTTAGAATTTCCATCCATCTCCTTTGTCTCATGTTCAATTCTTTTTGCCTAAATATATACCTTAAGCTCTTATGATCTGTATAGACAGTAAACTTACTCCCATACAAATAATGTCTCCAAATCTTAAGGGCAAAAATTATGGCTCCTAACTCTAAGTCATGAGTCGTATAGTTTTCTTCGTGCTTCTTTAATTGCCTGGAGGCATACGCAATTACCTTCTTGTGTTGCATTAGCACACATCCTAATCCTAGCTTAGAAGCATCACAATAAACTTCAAAATCTTATGTCCCTTCTGGTAATAAAATCTTAAAAGCCTCTTCTTGCCTAGATCCCCATTCAAACTTTACTGCTTTACATGTTAGCTTAGTTAATGGTACAACTATTTTGGAAAAATCCTTAATAAATTGTCTATAGTATCCAGCTAATCTTAGAAAACTTCTCACTTCCATAGCTGATTGCGGGACCTTCCATTTGGTGATTGCTTCTATTTTGGAGGGATCTACGTGAATACCTTCGTGATTCACCATGTGTCCTAAAAATTGTACCTCCTATAGCCAAAATTCACACTTTGAGAATTTGGCGTAAAGCTTTTCCTTTCTTAACAAAGTTAACAGTGCATGCAAGTGTTCACAATGCTCGTTCTGACTTTTGGAGTAAATGAGTATATCGTCGATGAAGACAGTTACAAATTTATCTAAGTACGGTTTACAGATTCTATTCATCATGTCCATAAATGCTGCAGGAGCATTGGTTAGTCCAAAGGGCATGACTGTAAACTCGTAATGACCATACCTAGTTCTGAAAGCAGTTTTAGGTATGTCCTCTTCTTGTACTTTCAACTGATGGTATCCAGAGAGTAAATCTATCTTAGAGAAATATCTAGCTCCTTGAAGCTGATCAAAAAGATCATCAATCCTAGGTAATGGGTATCGATTCTTAATTGTAACTTTATTCAATTCCCTATAATCGATACACATTCGCATCGAACCATCTTTCTTCTTTACGAACAACACTGGTGCTCCCCATGGGGATGAACTAGGTTGTATAAATCCTTTACTTAGTAATTCATCTAACTGCTTTTTCAATTCTAGCATTTCGGTCGGTGCTAACCGATAAGGTGCCTTGGCTATCGGTGTAGTTCCAGGAATTAGATGAATTCTAAATTCTACTTCCCTATCGGGTGGTAACCCAAATAGTTCTTCTGGGAATACATCTGGGTATTCTGATACTACTGGAATTTCCTTAAGTTCCTTACCTTTAGTGTTAATGATTACTGAAATCATATACACGATTTCTTGTTTTCTTGAATAACTGGCCAATTTCATTACTGATATGAATTTCATTGGCTTACGTGGCTTATCTCCTGTAATCGTTACTACTTCTCCCGTGGGTGTATGAATTTCTATGGAATTCTTATCACAGAGGATTCGAGCATGGTTGGCCACTAACCAATCCATTCCTGATACAACATCGAATCCGGCTAATTTCATAGGTAACAGGTTTGTAGAAAATTTATGGCCAAAGAGTTCTATCTTTTCTTCTCGCAAAACCTTATCTATTTTAACAGAATTCCCATCTGCGGTTTCTACCGTAAAAATCTGCCTAAGGTTGGTTAAGGGTAGTTTAAGAGCTTGGCAGAATGAAGTATTTATAAAACTTTGGTTTGCACCAGAGTCAAATAATACTTTTGCATAAACGTCATGGACTAGGAACGTACCGGCTATCACATCAGGGATGAGCTCCGCTTCTTGGGTAGTCAACTGGAATGCTCTTGCATTCTTCTTAGTAGTTCCGTCTGCAGGTTTGGCTTTATTGTCTGCTGGTTTGACCAATTTAGGGTAGTCTGATCTAAAATGTCCAGCTTCTCCACTGTTGAAGCAAATTGTGGATTTCTTTCTTCTGTAGTCTTCTTCTTGATGTCCTGGAATTTTGCAGAACTTGCAATACCCTTTGCATCTTCCAAAATGCTTTCTTTTACAAGTATTGCAAAATGGAAGAGTGGAAGATTGCCCAGTTCCCTTTTTCTTGAAATTACTACTGTTACCCACACGAAATCCTTGGGTAATCTTTTGGGCTACTTCCTTCTTCCGATTTTCTTCTCTTGTGTGTACCAGTCCATCTATTAGGGTGTTGGCAAATTGCACAGCATCGTCAATAGTGTGGGGTCTTGCAGCTTTGACAATGTCACGAATTTCGCCAATCAAACCCCAGATGTAGCGAGAAATAAGTACCGGTTCTGGCGAAGCCAGGGTTGGTACAACTCTAGCATAATCGAAGAATGTCAAAGTATACCCTCAACAATCAACATCCACCATTCGGTGGTTCAGGAACTTATTTGTCATTTGTTCCTTTTCATATTCGGGGCAAAATTTCCTTTCTACCAGACGCTTGAACTCTTCCCAACTCATGGCATAGGCCATGTCACTCCCTTTGGCTTGTAATACTGTGTTCCACCATTCTAGTGCCACTTCTTTAAAAAGATGCGACGCGTACATGACCTTGTCTTCCTCGGCACATTTACTTATTTTAATTACTGCGTCAGTTTTCTCCAACCAACGCAGTGCGGCCGTTGCCCCTTCATTGCCTGCAAATTCATTTGGTTTACAGGCAAGAAATTCCTTATAAGTGCAACCAGGCGTTGCAGCTTTCATTCTTTTAAGAAATGGGGCTTGTATCACATCATCGTTATTATTATTGTTGCTGCCTCCATTTACACTAATACTGAAGTTGTCATCACGAGTACGTTTGCTGTGAGTAGGCGGCGGAGGGTCAACTGGATTCCGGGCAGCAGCAAGGATTGCTGGAATAGCATTGGCTATTCCCTGAGCAACGATATTCTCTATATCTTGCCTATTCAGAAATTGATCTTCATGGTTTTGTTCAGATTGGTTAACCTCGTTAACTGGCTCATTACCAGCGTGTTCCATCTGGTAATTAATAATATATATAAGTTATTAACACAAAATAATTAACAATCTAACACAACAAAACAATCGCACATAACCAGGTCAACACGTATAGCCAAAATTGTCGACTTTGCGACGTCCATATTTTTATATATTAGTATGCGTCCGTACACACCAGTTATCTTACAAAAGTTTTATTTTAGGTTATTTTACATGATTATATTTTTATCATTATATTATTATTAAACACACATTCCCACAACCCCATACGATCCCTGTCAGCTTGCACTTCAGAAACGACGTTCCCTCTCGTCGTATTTCCATGATATCCTTTCCCCCACTTCTCGGATTCTATTTCCTGCGTCCACCAGCTCCTCGCCGTAGTGGCGGAGTTCAGCCAAGTTCTCGGTGCTCATTGGTGGATGTAGTGGAGGCTCAGGGTCAAATTGAGGGAAAAGGTATTAGGGTTATTTAAAAGGTTCTGAAATTGCCAGTCAGTTGTCCACCATTCTTCTAGCTCTCCTGGTAGAGGTCGGGGGTGGATAATAGGATCTGGGATAGCAGGTTCCAGATTAACTGGAAGTTGTGCTTCTGCTGGGTAACCAAAGAGGTTTTCATCGGCATGTCCGATGAGGTCGCTATTTTCCAGTTGACGGTCCAGCTCCTCCCAGGGTGGCATTTCCTGGGCTTGCCCTGAACTTTCCCCAATTTCTATTCCCTTGCCTTTATCCTTCGGATCTTCTGTCTTTATAACTTTTTGTGTTTCTAGTTTCTTCCTACGCACACGCCTCCAACCTACAAGTCTTCTTCTCTTTTTTGGCTTCGGTTTTTCCTGAAGTTGGGTTTGGAATACCATTGGTTCCTCAGTGTCGGCCCAATAATCGGAAAAGCCCTCGGAAATTTCCATGTCAGCAGAATGGATAGTGATATTCTGAAGAGCTTCAGACAACTCATTCATGCTGTGAGCATATATAAAGAAACATATAGAATTCTAAGTTAAAATTTTATAAAATAAATTTTCACAGAATCACAGAATGGCAATCAGAAAGTTAAGTATTTCTAAATACTTAATTGGCTTAAATCAGTGGCTCTGATACCACCTTTTTCTGTCACGGCCCCCGTCCCGGTTTTACCCGATCCAGGAGCCGCGGGACAGAAACCCGTGGTATTTATTATTTGAGTTGACAGCGGAAGTCTAGCAGGATCTTTTAAGACTTGAAAATACCCAATTATTTTATTTCATCAATTGGGATAAATCCCGTAATTTACAATAGAGGAATTTTACTAGGAAATTCCCTATTTTCACAAAACATGTTTATTTATTTAACTGAGCCACTACTTCAAGCTTTATTAGTGCTCCGTAGCACTTTTCCTTGATTCACAGTAGGTCACCTGAAACATGTTTTAAAAATATTTTATCAGCGGGGAAATACTGGCGAGTCACTCAAATTTGATAAAACGACACTTAGCTATAATTTACAGCATAAGAGCGATTACAATGGCTACTATCTTATTTTTATCTGGCACCGTGTCACACCCTGGTGACGATGGTCATACCACTATTGGGTCCTTTCACCCAAGTAGTGATGATTATCACTGTTAGGTTAATGAACCTAACCGTGAGAAATTAGTAATGTGCACAATACCCCACTAGCCAGTGATTTAAGATAACCACGACTTAATCCCTGTAATTATAACATTTTGAAAATGATTGGAGTATTGTAAAACATGGTTGAGAAAAAGAGAATGACTCACATTGCAGATTTAAACGGGCAGAGTTTAGCCTATTGATAAGCCTGATAACCTAATTTAAACAACAATGCACACGAAACTAGGTAAGTAACTTAATACAGCATTTACGATAAGCTCACGAGATCGAAACCCTCACGACGAATGACAAAGTATAGCCCTAATTTGGGCAGCACTTAAACATCCATCGGATTGGTTTCATTCGATCGGACATTGAATCGTAGCAGTGATCGAGTTAATACCCTATATCATAACAGCGTTTCTCTACTGGAAATTATGATTTTGAGCCGTATACTTTCGTTTTTTATCAAAATTTTCAACACAGGTGAATTGCTCATGCCCTAGCAATTTATAGCTGAAAACTGGGTTTTACGCGGCCCGCGTAAACCCACTCTATGTCACACCCCGACCACGTAGAACATACAAAACGTGGCGGAAATGTCGGGGAGTGTTGTAACAGAATTAATCGTTTCAAATCCATGGCAATTAAAGTTTCGTTTTATTAATCAATTATGAGAGTTTACATTGTTTAAACAAGAAACAAAGGGTACATAACATAAGTTAACTAGTTATTGTCTCGTTTTAAGTCGCTAAGGCACGAGTCCATCCTAAATGTAGCATGTATCAACAATCATTGCAAAGCAGTACCTGAAACATGTGTAAAAACGAGGTCAGCAAAGAAATGCTGGCGAATACATTGGTTTTGTAGGAGTGTCGAAATCATGGCTAGTTTAGACGTTGCAATACTTTATTTAAAAACCTTGTTTTGAAAAGAGTACAATATTGCAACTTAATTAACCAACTCAAATCAAGCGGGTTATAATTTGTAAACCTCGTAGCCATGACTCTTAACCCAAAAATATTTGTTTTAGTAAATTATTTGAAAAACAATAAATGAGTTCAGATGATATGTATAATAAGAAAATAATGCATGATTAAGTGAATAACCATGTAATATGAGTTTGTATAAGATAAGTTGTTTGTAAATAAATGTCTTGTGAAAAGTATGTTATTTGTATAAAATGTTATATGTCTCAAACTGAAATGATTCAATTAACGCTACGACATGTAATACCATACAAACACTTATATATAGGAAGTACCAGCGGCGTATCCACCATGCTTGTATCATATTACACACGCCTCGTTACTTAATCACTTACTCAAACCAAACCATCAAGATGTAAAATGTTCATGTCTAATGTAAATCATGTAATATGTATTCAATGTGATTTGTATAAATAAATGTAAGATTTAAACAAATAACCTTATAGTAGCATATTAAAAGTATACTTTGGATTTGTAAGTAACATATTAAACTATGTTTTGGTTTCATATATAACATATCAAAATATGCTTTAGATGTGATAAATAACATATTAAACTATATTTTGGTTTCATAAATAACATATCAAAATATGCTTTAGATGTGATAAATATATGTATGTTGGTTTTGTACAATACCACACATGAGAGTATATTCAACTATACTTTAATAGTGTGATTTAAGAATTCATTCAGACCTGGTGCATCAAGATACACCTTTGAGACTATAGAAATACCACAAAGGCAATCCCTATTTGGATGGAGCAACAAATTGGTTTCAGACATTCCTTGACAACAGGAATGGGGTGTCAAATCCTATAGCGCTATATCATACTAACAATCGGTCTGGTGAACATAAAATAAGTACAATTCAACAATTTATTTTATGTTCTTTGAGAAATCAATGTTTAAATCATAGATAGTTATGTAATTTGTCAAATGATAAATAATAACATGTATAATCAATTATACTTTTGGAATCATGAAAATAACAGATAGGTACACATGCTTCACCCCAAAACAGTTTGAAAACAGTAAAAGAGGGGAATAATGTACTCGCCTGAGATTGCTCAGATGTCTAAAGATAACCACCAAGTAATGCTAGAGATCTCGGAATATCAAACGGCACCTAATATAGGTAACTACATTAATAAACCGGACCTAAATCGGAGGATTTTGATAGAATGAGGGTTCGTAAACCAAACGAGTATAGAGACTCGTGTCATATGGTTTTAACAAAGCCTACATATTAAATGAAACCTAACCTAATTGTTTTCGACCCATTACGACCCATTAAGGTAGCTTATGCTACTTTAACGCGTCGTGCGCGTGAAACGCGTTCGGATCGCCTAACTAGTCCTATGACAAGTGTTATATGCCTAAACATGTTACATAATCAGTTATGTGACAAATATTTAGGTTACATATGCTTAATTACCAATTATACATGAAAAGGGTATTCTGGTAATTTACCTAAGGCATATAAACTACCTATCATACAACTACTTAAACGATGTGACCATAAGGTATAACCTCGGAAGGTTATCCCCTACACTATGGTCACCTAATGTATTTGGTCGGATCCTAATGATCGACCAAACTGGGTCGGGTTCGAAGGTATAGGCGATTTATTAGATCGCCTACCCTACGACTCTAGACAACGTGGTAATCAGTGGGCATAGTCCCAAGGGACTATGACCAACGTGATTACACTCACGTTGCGAAGTTCAAACGAACTTCGCATTGACCATTACTGGTCAACGCTGAAAGTCAAACAAAGTTTGACTTTCTGACTCGAAAAGCAATAAAATAAGGAAAAGAACGAAAGAATACTTACGAAGGGTCCCCGAATGCTAATCGTGATCACAATAACTCAGGTATGAAACAATGGTTCCAACTTAGAGTCAAATAGATCAGATTCTTGTAAGTAATGAGGTTGGGGGTGATGGGGTATTTATAGTTTTCGGGTAACCGTTAGGATCGTTTGTCGAATATCGTGCCTTAATCTCATGCGTACACTTGTCGGAACCTTATGGTGGCTCATTTGGTCACTCACCATAAGAGATCAACATGTGGCAAAGTGATTAGGAGTGGGTAACAGCTGTTAACAGCTGGATTAGAAGTTTCTGATGTGCAGACATAAGCTTACGGACCTCAAAGCTGCCAATGTTGAGGTCCGTAAGGTAAAACTTTGGCAGATTTACAGTTTTGGTCCCTGCAGTGCAATCAGCCCATTTTCGACACGTTTAAGGCCCGTTAACCCCATTTCAAAGCTCTAAAATGAAGTTAAAGTATAGGGAACTTAAAATGTGCTCAAAAATATCTCGGATGTCGGTTCGTTTAGCCGTACAGTTGCGATGTTCGGTTAATTACGACGGAATGCGCATAAGCGCGAAAAACGATCCAAATGACGCGACGAATGGATTTTTCTTAAGGCGAACACTAAAATATAATGTAGTCATGCTTCCATAAATTTTTGGAAGTCCAGATGTATTCAGAACGTAAGTTATGCGCGAAAATACAAACTTGTGCACTTTTTGACACTTTTAGTCCCTGAATGACACAAAAGTTTATTTTAGCACACCGAACCCCTCAAAGCCTATTTCTAAGCTATGTAAAGGATATTTATGGTATGTTTAACTTATGGTCATGTTCCAGAATGTCTGTTACAGTTCAAATTGGCATACTTTCGCAATTTGTCAAGTTTAGTCCCTGTAAGCGAATTAACTTTGATTTCACCACACCAAACCTTCCAAAACTTATATCTAAGTTATGTAAAGGTTATTTTAGGTATGTTAAACCTATTTCACTATTCTGGAGTGTTTGTTGCATTAAACTGGTTATATTTACGCATTAGTGCGCGTATAACCTTCCAGAAAGCGATTTAGAGTTTGAAATCGAACAAGAATTGATATGTGCAAAATGATGCACATATTTTTACAAATCCCAAGTATGAAATACAATATTTCATTGGTTTGGCATTTGTTTGACGGTTGAAGTGACACAGGTGTTACACTCTAACATTTACGCGGCCCGCGAGGGCCACCTAGTCTACGACTAGGGCATCCGTGTCACGGGTAGGTCTGCCACGTGGCTGCCACGTGGCCTGTATCGCTTATCCGGTCAATCTTGAGTTGACGCGGCCCGCGTAAGCATATGCTTACATTTACGCGGCCCGCGTGGAACCCAATTTTATCAATTTCTTGGTTTTTCAAGCACATTAGGGTTTCAGGGGTCCGGGTTTTCACTTACGGGTCGTTTAGGGACATTTTTTGCAAGTCCTTACACAAACAATGAGCAAAAATGTAAAGGGTGACACGAGATGTACGAGGAAAGCCCTTGATCAATCTAGATCACTGGCATAAAACCTCGGGAGCTGACAATCGCAGCTGCCTTGTTCTTCTTATTGCTTCAAATATCAGGATACAGTGCAGGATATGATGCGGATCAACTAAGTGTTACAATGCAATGCAATGCAATTCGAGTACAAGTGTTAGTGCGTTGTGAGTGTTTGCAAGTAGAGAGAAAGTGTGTGCGAAAGATTGTGTGTGTTGCTATCTGATCCGATCAATCCATTTATAGTAAAATGAAAATAACAAACTACCCTATTAAACCGGGATGCTTCGAATATTCCTCAAGTGAACGTTGTAGTCCACGTCTTTCGGCTTCAACGTCTATAACCCAACTGATTTGCCCGAGTCTTGAGGAGAAGAAGCCCACTTGAACGTTGGAGACTTGCACCTTCTAATCTGCACGTGGTTAAATTAGTCACTACCAGGATATCATATCAGGATGTTACCAATATCCTGATCCGGCATCCTGGACAATAAAACAAACAAAGTCAGAATATCAGTCAGGATATATGAGCAGAATATCACCCATAACAATACCGACCTGTGGGAACAAGATGTAATAATACACAAGTGTATAAGTTTTGTATATACTGACCTGTATACATACATAATTAGGTTTAATATTTAATTTTAAAAAGAACATAAGAGTTTATTTAAAAAACATTATCTCTTGTAATTAAAATAATGGAAAAATAATTAAAAATGAGAGAGAGAGAGAGAGAGAGAGAGAGAGAGAAAGAGTTAAGAGATGAGAAAACTAAGGGATTTTAATTAAAAATACTTGGCTAATATCAATCTTACCCTTTTAATCTAAAAAATAATCAAGGGCCAAGATTAGTTTACTCAGTTCACTCTCAAGAAGTTGTTCACAAATGAACCTAATATATATAGGGTAAGGTTATTGTAAAAAAGCATGTGTTTTGTGAGATGTGTAAGAAAGAATCTACACCCTTGGATCTATAATCTAATGGTTGTGATTATAATGACAAAATTGTAAATAGTGTTTACCATTTAAATAATTAATTTTCTATATTAATGGTATAAAGGTAAATTTAACATTTTTAAATTCAAAAACTCACATGCAATGCACATGCAAGTCCCCCCGTCTTTTTTAAACATCAATAACTTTATACGTAACTTTTTTTAAAAACAAATTATGTCGCAACCCCCGACCCCTACCCCGGGAGTGGCAGCGGAAATGAGACATCAGGATCGTAGTTAGGAAATAAATTTCAGAGTTTTAAAACACCAAACTTTTATAATAAACAATTGGGATAAAACCAATGTTTCATTCATAACATCTTTATAGGGATAAACCCTAATTGCTGAAAACAAAAACTTTTATTTAGGTAACTTTTATAGCCACTTTCTTTAAGCCTTCAGTGCTCCATAGCTGGCTTCTAATAGTTTCACATTAAGTTACCTGAAACGCGTTTTAAAAATATTTATCAGCAAGAAATACTGGCAATGTAACGCCTCGTATTTTCGTATTTCTATTTTAAAAAATGTTCATATTCGTATTCTAATTTTAGAAACCTTACATTCGTATTTTAATTTCAGTCTCACAATTCGAGGCGTTAATCATAATAAAATTCATATTTTATACATATTTTTTTATTCACACAATCGATCATTTAAATACGTATTTATACACACATCCTCAATACTTGAATTATACTTTTATACTTTTTATATACTCAATTACATAATATATACTCAAGAAATACTAAGAAATATACCAATCATCTTTCCACCTCATCAATCCTCTTCCACCTTCTTTAACCAATCATATTTCACCCTTTTTCACATTCTCTACCTATAAATACCAACCTCCTTCTACCATTTTCTTCACACCATTCTTCTCTCCATCTCTCTAATTCTCTCAATCTCTCTAAATCAAGAATTCTAAAAGGACACTAAGTGTTCCAACCATTCTTCTCTCAACATCTCCACTTCTCTCAAATCTTCCAAGCAAGGAAGAGAACTCTAAGAGTTCTAAGAGAAAACACTAAGTGTTTTAAAGGAAGCTTTGAAGCTCCAATCTCCAACTCTTCACGGAATCACCAAAGGAAACTTTGCAAAACTGTGAATACACTTGACCCATTTTCCTTTTAACACACTTTGGGTGCAACATGTTTTACTTGTTAAAATGCACAATTCACAAATATGCTTTATTCATTCAATCCTTATACATGTTTTGTTATGCTTAGGTTCATGCTAGAATTCATACTACTTGTTAACCCGCCTTAACAATTATAGCGCTATAGGAGTAGCACACCACCCGACGGGGTTTTGTTAAGTTATATTCTTTACGGTCTCGATACTTCGATATCGAGGGATGCTATTATTCATTCTTAAACGGTCGGTCACTTTTGTGGCGATGGATGCTAACTTTTTGTGGACACTTGGGTTTGACTTTTAGTTATGCATGATAGTTTGACCTTGTATACCAAATTGCTATGTTGGATTGAAAAAAAAAATACTTTTATACTTATGCCACATGTCCAAAACTAGTGTACTCGCCAATACGTTTGTATTGAACTATGCTTTTAAAACATGTTGCAGGTTTAGCGACGATGTTGATGATGCATGGAACATTGTAGGATGCCTAGATACACGCTTTAAATTTTGTATTGCAAATTGTATATTCATTGTATTGTAATTTGTATTTCAAGTTGTTGTATTTGATTCCAACCTTTGTAATTGACTTTTAGAAATGAAATGAAATCCATTATTTAAATACTTATCGCAAATCTTAGTGTTATGATGTCTCAAGCAATCTATTTCGTCTCACTCTATAGGAAAATTGCCATGCTTTTGACCTAGTCTATAGTTAAGCACCATCCTTGACCCTTCTTGATTCGTATGTTAAATTCTTATGTGTTATTCTTGAAATGCCTTTTTACGTGTTCATACTTGTTTTATTATTTCAAACATACGCCTTTCCTAAGGCATTTTACTCGATTATACTAAACTCGAAAACACTCGTAATACACAAACGAGACTACTTCACCAAAATAGGCGTGAAATCCACAATTTGGTGAACGACTCTCAATCCACCTATTCTTTTTACACGAAATTCGCCATCAAGTTAGGAGTGAAATCCTCACCTTGATGGAGAGTTTCCATTTCAAATTCTAGTGGACCCTCGTTAAAGTGTCGAAATTAAATTTTGACCCGACGAGTACCAACCACACTTAGGGTATGAAATCGTCAAGTTAGGGGTGAAACCCGCATCTTGTCGACTAGTCCCACTCCTTGATTTTCAAAAATCCCGCCAAGTCTCGAACTTTCGATTGATTTGGAACATGTAGTAACTGGAAGGGTGAATACAATTAACCGAAATTTCGGCGAGAGTATTCCACCTATTAAGCAAAAGCATGTTTCTCCAATTTCAAAAAAAAATTCGACCACTTCGGTTTAGTCAAAGTTCCGTTTTGGAACAATCCAAGTTTTAACCAAACCTACGTTTTACTATTATCAATATTATACGATGCAATCCTCTCTTTTCAAATTCAATTTTTTTTGAGATTATTTTGTTTTATACACACATCATACTAAATCTTTTCATACATCTATACGCCATTCACATGCATGATATCAAAAACGTCACCAACTAGATTTACATTTCTTGTAACCCCAAAATGGAGACATATCATCGAGATAGGAGTGATTTCCTTACCTTGACGATTAACTCCGCTCCTTTCTTTTCTTAAAACGATCTCACCAACGGGTTAGGGGTGATTCCCTTACCTAGGTGATCGTTACCAAAATGTTCTTTCAAAATACTTTATTATGCAAACACGATCATGTTTTACACCTAAATCGTTTATCATTCGTCAAAATCCCTACTTATATCAATTTCAAAATGCATTGTTTTATCAAACGTAGTTCTTACCCTACAATCTATTTTCACATAACTCACATACACGAAATTCTTAATCATACATTAAAACGTTTTATTACCCAAATTTCAAAACCTTACGGAATGATACCTATCAAATTAATCGGTCCAATGAATCTCTTGCCCATGAACTTCATACTCAACCTAATCACTAAAACACGCTCACCTTATATCATCATACTATCTCAATCGAAATCAAACCAACCTTTCTCACATGCCTATAAGATCTTATAGATATTATAAGATCGTTTTACTAAAATTCCCTTCAAAATCAACGAATCATTTTGCTAAACCACTTATTTTCGACGATCACTAAGTTCATTATGCTAAATTTCTTTTTAAGGATCAACGTTTTCACGAGAACCTCCAAATTTCAAATTCCGTATTTTAATGCAAGATATTTTAAAACGATGCAAACTTACTATGTTCAGAAACCCTTTCATACACCGCCCAATACACCATTTAATTTTCAAAACATGTGGGCAAGGAAACTTCATAGGGACCGACCATTTTCGACTTACATAAATTCTTCTAAAACAAGAGTAGCATTTTCGTTCTTTACAAAATACATCACGCATAACCAGTAAGTACTTTATATTCTTTTTACATTCACAAACTAAATTATACATTACATAAATTCTCATAACATCGTACACGTTTTAGTCGATATCTCGCGACAATTTCATTTATATCATTCGTTTTTTTACATACTCGAACTACTCGATCGTTTATATACTTAAATTCATTGTATTCAATTCATACCACACACTCAATCGTCGTCATTTATACCTACTTATATTCATACTTATGCACATATTCATAACTCATACGTTTTATTTTCGTACTTATACTCATATGCATACTTATATTTATGCTCACATTCATGCTCATACTTATATTCAAATTCATACATTCGTACATATACGTGAGCATAACCCGAGGGGGTTCGCTCACGTTGGTCTCGTACTTATTTGAACGTAAACATGCTTATATACTACATTCTTATACGCACACATTCTTATTTTCAAATTTATGTATACCCTGATTCATACACAACTAGTACAAACTATGCGGATCATGCGACGATCAATATAATCGCGGGTGCACACGGGATTATAGTGATAGGCGCATGAGAATCATAGGGTGTACTACTGTGTATGGTAAGACACGGAACGTAACATGACACCGAATAACAAAACGGACGTAACATGGTCAAAACATGGTGGATACGCCGCTGGTACTTCCTATATATAAGTGTTTTCACCATGTTACCAAACTTTCGTAAAACGTGCCATGAGAAATTCGGTGTTTTGCAGACCTATTTAGACCCGATACAAACTTTAACTACTCACAAACGCGTTGCTAAACACGCGATATCCAATTATCCACGACGAGACCCCATTCTTAACTCATCGCTTTCAATACGCATACCATTCTTATACTCGCATTCGTTTATTAGGTCAATCGTTCACTCTTATACCTCCATTATTCCCCGCTATTCTCGGCCTTTTATACAAACCCTTTTTGCAATCAATCGGTTTAAACATTCGAATCTAAAATGCTTTCTTACTTTAAAACTATTTTCCATTCTTTATTTATGCGCAAACATACTTAGTTGGTCGTTACCTCCAAAACCATTTTGTATTTAAAATAACTAACTTCCTCGTTTTTCACCGATAAAGAATTCTCTATAAAACTAGACACTTGTATTGTCACAATAATACTTATGGATAATAAAGTTTGTTCTTTGGTTTACACTGGTATGTTCACTCCATACACATGTGCACAACAGTGCATTACATAAGTCTACACTATTCCAGGTTGTAGACAAATAACCAACCTTTTTTGTACACCTGTGTATCGACTGCTTATACACATGTGTACATAGTGTATAACCCAGGTTGAAGACAATATACACATGTGTACATTGTAGTAGACCATCGCCTAAAAACAGAGTAAAAACCCCTGTACAAATGTGGCACAACCCATCATTGTGTTTAATCAAACTTATTATTCAACAAAATAAAAAAACAGAGCATTAATCAGCCTACTTAACCACTCTGTACACAGGTGTACAACGAGAATTTTACAACAACCTCGACCCAATTAATGCCAACGTACACAAGTGTAACTCATCGATTATAGGTTATCTAAAGCAAACCAAAATTCCTACACTTGAAGAAAAATAGAACAACATCACCTAATTTGTTAAATCAACATTCTCCTTTAAAGTAATCTTACACGAAATTGATTAACTACTACTACAAATCACACCATTGTACCAAATAACTGTAAGTAAACAACTTTGAGAACACAACATTCAAGCCCTAATTCCGATTTGATGTTATTACTACATTAATAAAAGGAACACAGCATGCAACTACTTTCTGAAACATATAAAGATTAAGATTTACATTGTGTTCATTTATTGGTTGAAAATCAGCTGATTCCGGTGGTTTGGATGATCCGACGCCGTTCTTCGTGGTAATTTTGTCGTCGCCAATGAAGGTTAGAGAGAAAGAGGATATGCGTTTTTGTTTTAAAAGGGAAATCAAAAGATTGATAAACAAACCTATAGATAATTACGGGATTTAATGCAATCGGAGAATATGGAAAGAATCTAGTTTCCGGATTTAAAATAACCAATTAATCTAATTACACTTTTACGCTTTTGACTTAATAAAACAATAAAAACTAACCTAATAATTACAATCATGCCACCCATTCAAAATATCAAGATCATAATAATCAATGGTCCAGATCAGTTCACGCAGTTCACTCTTGGAAGGTTGTTCACTCTAGAACCCTACCATATATATATATATATATATATATATATATATATATATATATATGTGTGTGGGAATGTTCAAATGAAAACCACTAGTTAACGCGAAAACTCGAAAACTAACTAAAAAACCCTAAAAACATACTAATTTTTTTTTACCAATTTTCGCTATTTTATTTATATAAAAAAACTTTTTTTCAAAAAAAAAATTGTAGTGCACATGTGTAATAGTACATGTTATAGGTCATTTTCTGAGCATACATATCTTGATCAATATCCTGCTTTTAATTGTTTATTTGTGATCAGGATACTGGACGGGGATATTGCTAACATGTTGGGCGATATCCTGAGGAATATTGAATTAACCACGTGCAGGTTAAAGGCTGGGGTTCGCTAACGGTCAGATGGACTTCTTCTCCTCAATACTCGGGCATGTTTGTTATGGGAGAGACGTTGAACCCGAAAGACTAGGTCCACAACGTTCGAGTGAGGAATATACGTTGGATCCCGGTTATTTAGGATAGTTTGTTATATTTGTTTTACTATAAATAGATGGGGGCGGATCAGATTAAGGCACAACGCAACTTTCACACACTTTCAAACACTTTTGCTTTCTAGCTTTCAGCAGTCACTACACACAAACACTTGTATTCAAATCACTTTGTAACACATAGTTGATCCGCACCACATCCTGCATTGTATCCTAATATTTGAAGCAATAGAAGAACAAGGCAGCTGCGATTGTCAGCTCCCGAGGTTTTATGCCGGCGATCTAGATTGATCAAGGGCTTTCCTCGTACATCACGTGTCAACCTTTACTTTTCTGCTCATTGTTTGATCATAGATACAGCTCTATATCTTGAGCCGTATCCTGAAACTGTTTTTATAACTAACTTGGTTAACATATTTTTCACACATAATTTTAGCACACTTCCTCACTTAACTAATTTGATCACTAAATTGCTTCGGTAATTTTTGACCAAAACAATTTGGCGCCCACCGTGGGGCAAGTGGTGCTCTCTTTACTAAATTTTTTTGTGAAATCATTAATTGGTTTTCTGTTTTCGAAACTTTTTGCCACATTGTTTACAATGGCCTCGAGATCAAACATGAGCTCCTCCACTATGTCTGCTGCAACCTCTGCTACTACCGGTTCGGTGCTTCCACCACCTCCCCCAAGGATGCCATTTTCTTCACAACCTCAAGATGTTATCCCTACTCGGAGTGTTCAGGGATCTGCTCCCGTTTTAGCCTCTAATGATGAAATTCTAACTTTATTTGGAAGTGTGCAGGAACAAATGAGGCAGCAACAGGAAACTAACCAAATGTTGTTAAGAGAAATACAACTCTTAAAAGCTAGCTCGAGTAGACCTGCTGAAGAAACTGTCACTCCTATACAGCCCAGGGCTTTGAACTTCAGTTCCGCAGTTTACACTGAGGATAACAGGGGGAATATCGTCCCAAGCCATTCTCAGAATCATACCCCTGAGATACCCTCCTCGGTCAGGATGTCAACTGTGAGGAGTTCAGGATATGCTTCAGGATATGGCCAAAATCCTCAGACTGGTAATGATGCAGGTATGACGTCAACATTTACTAGGGATCTTCAGAAATTGAAGGACATGATATCCAGTGTACCTGGAGTAGTCCAGCCAATTCCGGAAGTATCCCAAGATAGCCACAGGATATCTCGCTTTGCATATCCTATCTGTGATGCTGAAATCCCAAAAAGATTTCAGACCCCAACATGAAGCTGTATGATGGGACTACGGATCCTAAAGAGCATATTGCCCAGTATAGGGAAAGAATGGAGATTAACCCTATCCCTCCAGAGCTCAAGGAAGCATGCTTGTGCAAGGGTTTTGGATCTACCCTGACAGGATCAACCTTAAAATGGCTATTAAATGTTCCTCCTCACTCAATTACTTCGTTTGCTCATTTGGTTAATTTATTTAATAGTCAGTTTTCTTGCAGCCGGAGTTTTGAGAAACTAACCAGTGATCTTTACAGGATAACTCAAGGGCCTCAGGAATCCTTGAGGGATTATGTGAACAAATTCAGTCGAGAATCCTTGGATATCCCACATCTTGATGTTGCAACAGCTGTGCAAGCTTTTAAGATGGGGTTACAAAAGGATTCTCAGTTTTATCAGGATCTTGTAATGAATCCCTGCAGGAATCTCGACGAAGCTCGTAATAGGGCTTTGAGATATATCCGTTTGGAAGATGACAAGAAGATGCAGGAGAGGATGAATTCTACCTCAACCTATGAATCAACTAACAGGAAATCAGAATCCTCATATAAGCCATATCGCTCCAAGCCATATGGCAGAAATGATAACAAGAAAGTGAATGCTGTTGAAGACGAGGATCCTGAAGAATATCCTGACTTATCTGAATACTGCTTTTCTGTTAATATACCTGAGTTAATGTATGCTATGCAGGGTTTAGGGGACAAAGCTAGGTGGCCTCGAAAGAACCAGCAGAAAGCTGATTGGAAGGATAAATCCAAATGGTGTGCCTTCCATGAAGACTTCAGACATATGACCGAGGATTGCATTGCTTTAAGGAAAGAAATAAGTTACCTGTTAAGCAAAGGGTATCTGAAGGACTTGCTGGGAAGAAAGAAGAATAAAGGGGAGGATCCCGAGAAGGATCCTGAACGAGCAGCATCACCCCCAGCAGATGCCAAGATAATTAACTTTATTTCAGGAGGATCCGACATTTGTGGGACTTCGTATTCAGTGGCTAAGAGACATGCAAAGGAAGCTAAGAGTGAAAGGGGAGACAAACCAGTCAGGATGACTACCCTCACAATTGATAAAATGATCACTTTCGATAGTGATGACAAGGATACTGTTCAGGATCCTCACCATGATGCTTTGGTAATAACATTATATGTGGCTAACCATTTTGTACGCAGGATATTGGTGGACAACGGTAGTTCTGTCAATATAATTCAGCTGGAAACATTGAAAAGGATGAATGTATCTCCGATGGACATTACTTCGAAGTCCACTGTGCTCGTTGGTTTCAGTGGAGAAGCTAGAAATACTGTAGGAGACATAAAGTTACCAGTATACGTTGAAGGGGTCAACTCGATACAACGCTTCTGTGTGATGGACTCCTTATCCTGCTATAACATCATACTAGGCAGGCCATGGATCCATGACATGAAGGCTGTGCCTTCGACTTATCACCAATGCATCAAGATTTCAACCCCTTGGGGGGTCGTCAAAGTTTATAGTGATCAGCAGGAGGCGAAGGAATGCTACACATCCTCGATGAAATCCTCGACCAAGCCTAATCCAGCATAGCAATTAAAGATGCGGGCCCGGGATACCTTGGAAGCTTCGGAGCAGGATGTGAAGAAAGTTATCTTGGATCAGGATAATCCTGATATCTCGGTGCTCGTCGGAACCAATATCCCTCGGGATATTGAAGAACAATTAACTGACTTTTTGAAGTGCTGAATGTCAACGTTTGCATGGAAGCATGAGGATATGACAGGTATATCCAAAGACATTATTACTCACAAGCTTGGAATTGACAGGTCGTTCAAGCCAGTTCAGCAAAAAAGAAGGAAGTTTGCTCCTGAGCGGAATATAATCATCCAAGAGGAAGTAGAAAGATTGTTAAAGTCCAAAATGATCAGAGAAGTCAAGTTTCCAAGATGGCTGGCAAATGTAGTTGTGGTACAAAAGAAAAACGGGAAATGGAGAGTCTGTGTAGATTACACGGACTTGAACAAGGCTTGTCCTAAAGACCCATTTCCTCTTCCCCATATCGATGCAATGGTGGATGCTACTGCCGGGCATGAAATGTTAACCTTCATGGATGCATCCTCAGGATTTCAGCAGATTCAAATGGAGCCTTCAGACCAGGAGGATACTGCTTTCATGACACCAACAGGTATATATTGCTATACTGCTATTCCTTTCGGTTTGAAAAATGCAGGTGCAACATACCAGAGATTAGTGAACATGATGTTCAAAGATAGGCTGGGGGACACCATGGAGGTATATATTGACGATATGGTGGTGAAATCTAAAAAGACTGAGGATCACCTCTAGGATATCAAGGGAGCATTTGATATCCTGGATCAGTATAACATGAAGCTGAATCCTGCTAAGTGCCATTTCGGAGTAGGGGCAGGAAAGTTTCTAGGATATATGGTGACGAAAAGGGGGATAGAGGCAAGCCCGGAGCAGATTAAAGCTATCCTGGATATAAAATCACCCTTGAATATGAATCTTCAACGGTTAACAGGCCGAGTAGCAGCTTTGAACAGATTTATTTCAAGATCCTCGGAAAAATGCAAGGAATTCTATGATATCCTCAAGAAGAATAAGAAATTTGAATGGGGAGCAAAGCATGAAGTAGCCTTGCAGGATTTGAAGCGATATCTCTCAACTGCACCTCTATTGATGAAGCCTGAAAATGGTGAACCACTATCCCTATACCTCGCTGTATCAGGGAATGCTGTAAGTGCCGTTCTTATAAAGGACCATGAAGGTCAGCAATATCCTGTTTATTATGTTAGTAAAAGTTTGTTAGATGCTGAAACTAGGTATTCTCATTTAGAAAAATTGATACTAGCATTAGTTATGGCATCAACGAAGATTAGACATTACTTTGAGACACATAGGATTCATGTTAAAACAAATTATCCTGTCAAAAATGTGCTTAGAAAACCAGAAATGTTAGGCAGGATGGCCAAGTGGTCAGTAAAGTTAAGTGCTTATGATTTAGTATATGAACCTAGAAATGCCATAAAGTCTCAGGCTTTAGCTGACTTTGTGGCTGATTTCAGTAGTGACATTCAGGATGAGGTAGACCTAGAAGTTCAACAGTTAGGAGAATCCTCAGGATCCTGGACATTATATACTGATGGTGCATCTAATGTAAGAGGAGTAGGATTGGGAATACTACTAAAATCGCCACAGGGGGACATATTACCCCAGGCTATTAGGTGTGAATTCCCTGCTACTAATAATGAAGCAGAGTATGAGGCTTTAATTGCAGGATTAGAGTTGGCTAAGAATATGAGTATCAAGAATTTGCAAGTATATGTCGACTCCTTGTTAATTACTAACCATTTTAATGGATCCTATGTAGTTAAGGGTGAGAAATTAATCGAATATCTCGATATTCTCAAAAAATTAGCAAGATATTTCGATGTTTTTACACTTGAACAGGTACCAAGGGAGGATAATGCTGAAGCAGATGCCTTAGCAAATCTGGGATCATCGATAAGGATACCGGAAGGAACCCAAATACCAATATTACATATCTTGTATCCTGCAACGAATCCTCAGGATAAAGAAGTAGTGGGTATTCAGGATCCTGGCGCAGGGTATCCTGAAGAGGATCCTAAATCCTGGACAGCTCCAATCATGAGATATCTCAAGGAAGGACACATCCCCGGAAATGAAAATCCTAAGGCATTTAGGATGAAGGTATCACGATTCACTATTATAAATAATGTTTTATACAAGAAATCTCTTGCAGGACCGTATTTGAGGTGCTTGGAGGATCCTGAAGCCAAATAAGTACTTCAGGATATACATGAAGGGGATTGTGGTACCCATACTGGGGGCAGGTCATTATTCTCAAAAGTATTAAGGACAGGATATTATTGGCCGACAATGAGAAAAGATGCCGCAGAATATGCTCGAAGATGTGATGCATGTCAAAGACATAGTAACATATTACATCAGCCTGCTGAACCGCTGTATCCTATTGTTTCCCCTTGGCCATTTATGAAGTGGGGTATGGATATAGTGGGAAAGCTTCCAAAGGCTCCAGGAGGGAAGGTTTTTATGTTGGCAATGACAGATTATTTCTCCAAATGGGTTGAAGCCGAGGCATTTGTCCAAGTCAGGGATCAAGAAGTAGTATCCTTCATAAAGAGAAATATCCTGACCAGATTCAGAGTACCAGCCGAGATAATCTGTGACAATGGTTCTCAGTTTATAAGCAAGAGAACTACTGACTTTTGCAAGAGTTGGGGAATCAAAATGATAACATCTACTCCGGTACATCCTCAAGCGAATGGACAAGCAGAATCCTCAAACAAGATAATTATCAATAACTTAAAGAAGAGATTTGGAGCCAAAAAAGGAAGATGGGCAGAAGAATTACCCTTTGTTTTGTGGGCTGATAGGACAACGGTAAAGAATGCAACTGGTCAAACCCCATTTTCCTTAGTATTTGGAGCAGAAGCAGTGATCCCGACAGAAATGGTGATACCCACAGCAAGATCCAACCTCTGGAATCCTGAGCAGAATCCTGAAGTCCTATGCCAGGAGCTGGATACTATTGATGAGATAAGAGATGCAGCACGGCTAAGAATGGCGGCATATCAACAAAGGATATCCAGGACATACAACAAGAATATAAGGGTTAGAAGGTTCAGAGTTGGAGATTGGGTGTTAAGAAAAGCTTTTCAGAATACTACCAATCCTGCTGATGGAAAGCTGTCTCCGAAATGGGAAGGACCATATGAGATTGAATCGGAATCAGGAAAAGGTGCATACCGACTCAAGGATATGGAGGGGGGTATGCTACCAAGATCCTGGAATGCAATACACTTAAAGCTCTATTTCAAGTAAGAATATAATTTAATTTCTATCTCAGGATGGTATGTACACTATCTCTTTTAAATATATTTGTTTATTATCTTGAACCCAGTACTGACTTAAGCATCGGAGGGGTGTTAGCCAAGCTAACACCCACCTTAGTTTAAGGATGTTTTGCAGTATATGCTCCAGGATATAGCTCCAGGGTGCTCACTCAGGATACTTCGGAAGATTAGAGGATTGGCCCCCTCTCTCACGTATAAGGGATCCCGATCCCTTCACAGGTTTAAAGGTATTCACCTTTCTTCCGAATTGGGTTTAAACACCCCGCTTGGAGCGCAAGTTATTCGGGAATAGTTCAAGGTGGCAGGACCAGTCCATGTAAAAGTGGCTGACAATTTCGTTACTATTGGCTATATCCTGAATCCTAAAGGTATATGAGGATTGATCACCCTCTCTCACGAAAGGGTATTTTCATACTCTCTAAGGTTTAAAGGTTTTCACCTTTCTAAGTCTTGGAGTTTATACACTCCCGCCTGTAGCGCACGAAAATTTGGGATTTTCCCCAGGATACAAGGGATTCATCCCCAATACATTTTTTGGGTTTTACCCTGTAACATGAAGAATTGTCTACACAATGGGAACTGATATCCAAAGGATTTCTAAGTATTTGAAGGCATTGTACACAGGGGACATTCCTACTGAAGCAATGGTGTAAAGCTCAAAGGATAAGGCTCGGACCTAATACACTAAGTGTCTCAGACAGGGGACATCTTCATTGGAAGAGTTGCAAAGGGATTGAAGTTTGAGAATAGGGTTGTACCCTATTCCTGGTATGATCTTTCCTTTGTAAACGTTATTTAAGTTTTTGACAATACTATGTTTGACAAAAGGTCAAACATCCTGATTAGGATAAATTCTCGGGATTTATTCTCAGAATATATTTTCAAAATACTTCTCAGGATATTTGATTAAAATATTTGAAACTGATACTAGTTTGAATCTTTGATCATTCAAGTATTATCAAAACAGGTTTTGGAAAAGTGGACTGTCTTTCACTCTTTAAAAAGCTTTCTACAAAGTTGAACGAATTTTTAGAAGTCCTATCTAATAAAAGTTTTCATAATATATCTCTGAGCATATTGATCAGAATATTTTTGGAAGACAGTTGTACAAAATTTTGCAAAGCTAAAATATACATTAAGGAATGCATAACGAAAATTAAGAGGCAACAACAAATAAGTCAAAAGCAAGTTATATTATTAACATGTCAAAAGTTATGCTTTTGGTTTCACCTCAAACCGAGGCCCATCCGCCAAAAGCACGATTAGTTTTTACCATATCTACGTAATGGTTGAAGGTTTTATCTCAAAACGAAACCTGTCCATCTTCAACCGTTAGGACATTCAAAATAGGTTATACTAACTGATGACCAAGGGCTTCATCCTGAAAACCCAGGACCCATCCACCTTTGGTCATCATATTATTCTAATGCAGGAAATATAAATTGTTCAAAAACAGGAAAAGTAAATTGTTTACACAACCACAACCATGAAATTTAAAAAGTGGGCTCCGGCCTTGGCACGTATATCCATCATCGCCCACTTCGCCGCCTAAGAAGCGGCACCTTCTTGATCAGCAACCTCTTTCCCAGCATTTGCACCAGCATCAGCCTCAGGATTCTTCTCGGCATCATCACCAGCATTGGCCACTTCCTCTGCCGCCTTAGAAGGCTCTTCACCAGCATGCTTTGCAGGATGAGCGATGGGATGACCTCCAAGATCCTGTAGTTTCACTTCCCAAGCCTTTACATTCCAGGAGGGGCATTCGAAGCCCAAATCCCTGGCCTCGTAAGCCATCCTTAACCTAGCTTGGAGAAGAGAGATGACCACGGATGCTTTGAGACTGTCCCGATATGAACTCATATCCTGCTGGTATTGGAGAAGGGCGGCATCTAGTTTGGCTTGAGCATCCTCATTGGCTTTGTGGAGGGCAGCTTGGTGTTCCTGTGTCATTGCCTTGTATTTGTCCTCATAATGCTGGGACTTGGCAGCTACAATTGTTCCTTGATCAGCTATGGTGGCTTCAGCTTTTTCGAGCCTGATCTCCAGCATCTTATTAAGCCCGCAGGCGTCTTCATACAGATGCATGAGACGTTCCAAGCCCTGCAGTTAAAGATACAGGTATCAGTATAAAATGAACAGGATAATGACTAACATGCATGTTCAGGATATTGAAAGGGAATTTTTACCTGCTTGAGGAATGAAGTAGCTTCATTAAACCCATGATTTTCAAGAGAGAATGTCTCAGAGGCGGCTGGAGAATCCATTTCTTTCCTCTTCCGGGAACTAGAGGCCCGGGTCCTGGATGCCGGAGGATCTTTAGTAGTCTTTGAAGTGGTGGGCTTCGGTGTGGCAGATGGCTTCGGCTTAGGTTCTTGTTTGACAGGTACAAGGCTGGAGTAGCTATCCAACTCGTCAAGTTGGAAGCCTTCGAGGTTAATAACTGGCACTACATAAGGGAAGATGGTTTAGGCTTATTATACCTCTAAAAATAATAATCAATTTAATATAAAGATAATTCCTGAAAATATGCTTACCAGACATGTTGGAGCTTGATCTTTGACTTGAGCTTGTGAGTAGCAGGTTAAAGGTTCTTTCACCCTCTGGAAGCTTGTAGATCTCTTTTATTCTTCCTTCTGATTCAGCACTAGGGGGAGCTAGTTCCTTGAAGTTTGCTGCAAGAAAGAAAATAAACACATCAGGATATTGGTTCAGGATGGAGGTTCGGGATATGATTGGGGATATTCCTAAAACCCTAAATCCTACCAGAAGTCAACCATCTTTTAGGAAGGTCAAAACCCCTATCAATGGAGTCTCTTTTCACAAAAAAGAATTTTCTTGTCCACTTATCCTCGTTCTTGGTAGCTTTAAGGATGAGAGGATCTTTGGAAATAGAGAATAGAAGGAATCGGCTGGAACCATGAGATCTTAAGAGATAAGCCTTTGGCAAATCCTCGATACACAGGTCGGGCATATGGCGAGCCTTAATTCCTTCCAAGGTGGCTAATATGCGCCAAACCATGGGCATGATTTGGGCAAAGCTCAGGCCAGTAAGTTCGAAGAAACGAGAAATAAAAGGTGAAAACGGGTATTGAAGTCCTATGGAGAAAGGGTAGGCAAAGAAGCAGACCCATTCATCGGAACAAAAATCTGATCGGACCTCTCGGTCGAATGGACGGAAGATTGTCCCGGCAGGAAAGGCACCGGAAGCTCGTAGGGCCGCGATGTCAGAATTATCGAAAGAACACACCTCTTTTTAAGGTTTATGAAGCAAATTCTGTTTGTGGAAGGTGGAAACAGAATCCGCCATTTGTGATCTAGTACGGGTAGCCATGAAGGATCACAATCGGAAGAACAGGAGATATAAAGAAGGAAAATAGAAAAGAGAGAGAGAAAAGTACCTGATATTTGGTTGAAGATAAAGATAAATCGTAATGAGACGACCCTCGGTTAATAAAGACTAAATGTAGGGGGTAAAGAGTAAATAACGCCTTGGAAGTTGCACATTGTCATTTCAAGGGTCTCATCATATTGATTGCCTTAATTGGTGAGATAAAACTTTTAAAATATATCCGTTGGATTGGTATACCAACAGATATATTTGGGGACAATTGTTATAGGTCATTTTCTGAGCATACATATCTTGATCAATATCCTGCTTTTAATTGTTTATTTGTGATCAGGATACTGGACGGGGATATTGCTAACATGTTGGGCGATATCCCGAGGAATATTGAATTAACCACGTGCAGGTTAAAGGCTGGGGTTCGCTAACGGTCAGATGGACTTCTTCTCCTCAAGACTCGGGCATGTTTGTTATGGGAGAGACGTTGAACCCGAAAGACTAGGTCCACAACGTTCGAGTGAGGAATATTCGTTGGATCCCGGTTATTTAGGATAGTTTGTTATATTTGTTTTACTATAAATAGATGGGGGCGGATCAAATTAAGGCACAACGCAACTTTCACACACTTTCAAACACTTTTGCTTTCTAGCTTTCAGCAGTCACTACACACAAACACTTGTATTCAAATCACTTTGTAACACATAGTTGATCCGCACCACATCCTGCACTGTATCCTGATATTTGAAGCAATAGAAGAACAAGGCAGCTGCGATTGTCAGCTCCCGAGGTTTTATGCCGGCGATCTAGATTGATCAAGGGCTTTCCTCGTACATCACGTGTCAACCTTTACTTTTCTGCTCATTGTTTGATCATAGATACAGCTCTATATCTTGAGCCGTATCCTGAAACTGTTTTTATAACTAACTTGGTTAACATATTTTTCACACATAATTTTAGCACACTACCTCACTTAACTAATTTGATCACTAAATTGCTTCGGTAATTTTTGACCAAAACAGTACACATGTGTATGTGTACTACACATGTGTATTATTACACATGTGCACTACAAAAAAAATGTCTTTTTTTTAAACAGTCTTTTTATATACAAAACTAGCGATATTTAATAAAAAATGTAAAAAAAAATTGGTGTGTTTTTTAAGCTTTTTTAGTTAGTTTTCGAGTTTTCGCGTTAAAAGTGGTTTTCATTTGAACCATCCCCTATATATATATATATGTGTGGTAAGGTTCATTTGAGAACCACCCTTATTGCGAGAACTAATGTGAACACACAAAAAATACCTAAAAAAATCTAAAAAACCCACAATTTTTTTTAATATTTTTCTAATAAAAATCGCTATATTTTGTTATAAAAAAAACATTTGTTTTTTCGAGTAACAGTTATGGATGCACATGTGCATATGTATCATTTCTTAGACAAATTCCATAATATATTACCAGTAGTAGAAAAATGCACTTTCATTTACACTACCATATGTAATTCACTACCTTTTACATTACCAATATTAAAAATGCACATGTGCATCTATATGTATCAACATGAAATAAGGTGTTTTGGTACAAAAAAGTTTGTGATTTTAAATGATGAAGTAGGCCCATATACATGTGTTTTGGTTAGTTATTTCTAGTGGTTGATGGTTTGATTATATTTGTCACTTTATGATGTAATATGTTGTTTGGATGGTATAAAGGGTGTTGATGTACATATAATAAAGTGAAATATTAGTAATAATATTGTATTATGGATGGTAAAAAGCAATGGTATTGTATTACGGATGGTAGGCGGTAATGGTAGTGTAGTATGGATGGTATGATAGATGAAAGGAAATGTGTATTCAAAGTGGTGTACTAAAACACATTATAACATGTTCATATATATAGATGCACAAGTGCATTTCTTGTGTTGTTATTGTTATAACAAGTTCATACATATACATATTGATGCACATGTGCATTTTTATTATTGTTAATGTAAAAAGTAGTGTATTATGAATGGTAGTGTAAATGAATGTGCAATTGTCTGATATTTGTAATGAATTACGGAATTTGTCAAAGAAACGATACAAATGCACATGTGCATGGATAACTGTTACTCGAATTTTTAAATTTTTTTTTTGAAATTTTTTTATTAATGACGAAATATAGCAATTTTTCCAAAAAAAAAAAAAATTGGGTGTTTTTTAGATGTTTTTAGATATTTTTTGTTGTGTTCACATCGGTTCTCGCAATAAAAGGTGGTTCTTAACGGATCCTTCTCCTATATATATATATATATAGGAGAAGGTTTAAATGAGAACGCTAAATGTTGTGAGAACCGTGAGAACTAATGAAAAAACCGCGAGAACCTGGTCAAAAACAATTCAAATTCAAAAAAAATTTCTACACTTATCATTATTATTCGAATACAATGTTAGAAATTTAATTTACACGTTTCAATTTATGTGAATTCGTTAATAAAGAAAATTTACACATGTGTAAGTTTGCCATTTACACATGTGCAAATCTGCTATATTTACACATGTGTAAAAAATCTAAAAAGAGTGATTTTGAAAGGAGAAATGAATTATTTGATGTTGTAAATTCTCTTTTTTGATATGGTATCTTAATTACAATGAGGTTTGTATTAAAAAAATTGGTTTTGATTGGTTTTTTATTCGTTCTCACGGTTCTCGCAATATTTAGCGTTCTCAAGATAACCCTCCCCTATTTCATTCGTTCTCACGGTTCTCGCAATATTTAGCGTTCTCAAGATAACCCTCCCCTATATATATATAAAGATAGAATGCCCATATAAAACAACGAGTTATATATTAGGCTCATTTAAAAACAAATCTCTATAATAATAAATGAAAATCAAAGTACACTTCCTTGTTCCTAGAGTATCAATTTAGGATTTTGTCAGTTGTCTAACTCCATAATCTTTCTCACTCTTTTGGATTATTTATGATAAAAATGTACAAATCTTTTTTATATTGTTTCCAATAGCAAACTAATCCATAATATCTATACTATCTTTAAAAGTTTTTTTTACAATTATTACTTACATGTTTACATTACTTAAAAAAATCTTCAATTTTAGTATAGTATTGCTATACATTAAAACACCCCCAACTATGGTCATTTGGCCGCTGTCACTCTCAACTTTGACTTTGGCTCACACCACTCCCACCTTAACACATTGATTGTCATGTGTAACACCCGTCTATTTACTACTTGAGTTTAATAAAAAGTCATTCGATTTAAACTAAAGGATATCTAAATAAAACATAAGTTTCAAAACAAAGTTCTAAAGATAACCAAACATTAGTCAACCACAGACTAATTTAGACATTCATAGGTTGTTTAGCAAAACATTTACATTCCCAAAATCATTGTCTATCAAAGTTAAGATATCGCGGAAGCTCAAAAATTAGTGTTCGGTTCTTCAACTACTTGCTTGACCGTCATCCGTAATCCTTGGATACCTAGAAACTGAAATGTTTACATTAAACATTAGTATTAAAATACTTAGAAATAATACATAATCGAAACTACGTTTAAAACTGATTCGATTTGACGAAGAAATACAAAATTTATCATAAATGCCAAAGCTCTACCGTAACTTACGGTAGTTACCGTAAGTTACGGTAGCTTCTGGGAAACTTTGGTTCCACCGTAACACAGAAGGAACCCACCGTAACCTTTTGATCTCTACCGTAAATTACGGTATATACCGTAATTTACGGTAGACTCTGGAAAGTTATGTTTTGTTTGATTTGTTTGTTTACTTGAGCCAAGTTCTCGGCTTTCAATCCTACAAACCAACATGTTTAATCCTCGTATTTCTAATATGTCATTTGTCAATGATAACAAAAGACCTATCAATCATATTACGAAGCAATATCCATGCTTTAATCAATTATTCGACCCGTTTGGCTCATCTACGGAATCTTCCATTATGATGACTACCGACGAGATTTTATCCATCCTTGATCCATTATTCAATTTAGCGAATATCATCGCTTTTAAATTTACACAACTTCTTTTCTACAATACAACTATACGTAATTTAACAAAATTTCACTTAAGTAATGGTCAAGTTACATACCTTTAGTGCACGCCCTTCAACCGCAAATCACCACCGGCTTGTCCGCTCGACGTTCTGGTATCCTTTCCTATAGAGTTCAATTATATCACATTTAGAACTCTTTTTAAGCACATTTTGCATAATAGCCAAAACATCACAATTAGGTGTTTTAACTACAAAATTCCAGTTTTGAGCCTTCTTTGAGGCATTTCAACAAACACTTTAAGGGCAGAATTTTACATGATTATTTAGCAAATCCCTAACTTATCATCTAGCCCGAATTTCACATCAATCAACCCATTTTACACAATTGTTAGCTTCTAAGATTCTGAAGTCACTTCAAAATTGTCAAATTACACTAGAACAACACCCAATTTCCTAGTGTTTATCAAGTTCTACATAACCCACTAATCACCTACAATGGTGTTCATGGATTTTACTAAAATATCACATAATTTCAACTTGTATTTGTCTAGGGTTTGTCCCTAGACACCATATTGTTCCTAATTCATCATAAAACGAACATGCAACCATAAATTTCAGATTTTCCCAATTTCATGAAAATTTCAAGTTGAGAGTTTTCATCAAATTTTACATACCTTGTAATCCTCTTGTGATGAGGATCAATAATCTATGCTTGATTTTCGTTTTTGATCAGATTTGGACCTTCAATTTGAAAGTTTTAGTGAATTTTTAGGGTTTGAAGCATGGGGGTCGACTTCCTCCTGCTTCTGATCGACCAGACCCCTCTTTTGGGGTGTTTGGTTTGTTTTTTTATTTGTTTTATCAATTTAAGTTTCAATTTTTAACAACATAGGCCCCTATACTTTTATTAGCTTTTTATCTTTGGCATATTCTATTCATTCATGTTTTAAAACAGGACAATTAACTAACTAGGTTATTTATTCCTAGTTAACTCATCCTCGTTTATTTCTTATACTTTATATAAAATGCTAATATAAAGCCCTTTTAAATTTCGGGGTGTTACAAGTCCACCCCCCTTAAAAGGGTGTCGTCCCCGAAACCGGAGTACGTACCGAATAGTGATGGATAGAGACATCGCATCTCCTCCTCGGACTCCCACGTAGTGTCCGAGCCTTTCCTATTCTCTCACTTGATTTTGACTTGATCGATTTGTTTATTTCGCAAGTGCTTAGTTTTTCGATCTAAAACTTCTATGGGCCTTACGATATAATTCAAGCGATCATCCACTTCGATATCATCGTAGTGAATATAAGTTGTCTCATCCGCTAGACACTTCCGAAGATGTGACACATGAAATGTGCTATGAATTCTGCTTAGTTCCTTCGGTAGTTCAAGGCGGTAAGCTACCCTTCCTACCCGTTCTACAATCGCAAACGGTCCGATAAACCTCGGACTTAACTTTCCTCTTTTTCTAAACCTGATAACCCCCTTCCATGGGGATACTTTGAGCATGACCTTGTCGCCAACCTGGAATTCGATTGGCCTATTCCTTTTGTCAGCATACGCCTTTTGTCTATCTTGAGCCGCTTTCAAGTGTGCCCGCACCACCTCAATCTTTTCATTAGTGGCTCGTACTATATCTTGGTGGGCGAGTTCACGTGGACCCACTTCACCCCAACATACCGGGGTTCGGCATTTCCTACCATAGAGCATTTCGTACGGTGCCATCTTAATACTAGCATGGTAGCTGTTGTTATACGAAAACTCGACCAATGGTAGGTAAACATCCCAACTTCCTCCAAAGTCGATTATACTCGCCCGTAGCATGTCCTCCAATATTTGTATTGTTCTTTCACTCTGTCCATCTATTTGAGGATGGTACGCAGTGCTAATGAACAATTTGGTTCCCATTTGCTCTTGGAAATCTCGCCAGAAATTTGAAGTGAACCGGGTATCCCTATCAGACACGATGGATACCGGTACTCCATGACGTGCTATTATCTCATTAGTATAAACTTCTGACATTTTTTCTGACGTATAAGTCTCACGAATCGGAATGAAGTAAGCACTTTTCGTCAATCTATCCACCACTACCCATATGGCATCGAAACTGCGGTTTGTCTTTGGTAGTTTGGTTAATATGTCCATCGTAATATGTTCCCATTTCCAAACCGGAATTTCCAATGGTTGAAGTTTACCGTATGGTTTTTGGTGCTCCGCCTTGACTTGTAAACATGTCAAGCATTTTTCCCCGTACTTCACCACATCTCTTTTCATTCCGGGCCACCAATAGTTTTGTTTTAAGTCATTATACATTTTGGTCGCTCCCGGATGGATGGAATAACGGGACTTATGAGCTTCATCAAGTAGAAGCTTTTTAACTCCACATGTGTTAGGAATCCAAATTCTGTTGAAACGTGTTTTTAAACCGTGGTTGCCTACTTCGAGATCTTTAACTTGGCCAACAATCCTTTCCTTTCTCCAGTTTTCCGTCTTTATTGCTTCATCTTGTGCTTCTCGAATTCGTTCGAGTAAGCCTGAGGTCACAATGAGTTGCAATGATCGTACTCGTATCGGGACATAATCTGTCTTTCTGCTTAGGGCATCCGCCACCACGTTTGCCCTTCCGGGGTGATAGTGTATTTCACAGTCGAAATCTTTCACCGTTTCTAGCCATCACCTTTGTCGCATGTTTAACTCCTTCTGATCGAAGAAGTATTTCAAGCTCTTGTGATCGGTGAATATGGTGCACTTTACCCCATATAAGTAGTGCTTCCATATTTTTAAGGCAAATACCACCGCAGCCAACTCGAGATCGTGCGTGGGATATTTCTTCTCGTGTATCTTTAATTGCCTCGAGGCATAAGCTATAACTTTGCCCAGTTGCATCAAAACACATCCGAGCCCCGATAGTGAAGCATCCGAATAAACCACCAAGTCTTCAACCCCGTCCGACAATGTTAGTATCGGAGCTTGAGTTAACTTCTCTTTGAGCGTTTGAAACGCTCTTTCTTGATCTACACCCCAAATGAACTTTTCTTCCTTCCGGGTTAGTTTTGTTAGCGGTGACGCAATCTTGGAGATATCTTGAATGAATCTCCTATAGTATCCCGCAAGCCCCAAAAAGCTTCTAATTTCCGAAGGGTTCTTCGGGGGATTCCATTTTGATACGGCCTCAATCTTTGACGGATCCACTAATACTCCGTCGGCACTTATGATGTGGCCAAGAAATTGTACCTCTCATAACCAAAAGACACACTTAGAGAATTTCGCATAAAACCTTTCTCGTCTAAGTGTCACTAACACCTCTTGCAAGTGGTGTGCATGTTCAGCTTCGCTTTTTTGAATACACCAAAATATCATCGATAAACACAATGACTGACTTATCCAACATTGGCTTGCAAACCCGGTTCATGAGGTCCATGAAAGCTGCGGGTGCATTTGTTAGCCCAAATGGCATCACGAGGAATTCGTAATGTCCATATCGTGTACGGAAAGCCGTCTTCGGCACATCTTCCTCCTTGACCTTTAATTGGTGATACCCCGATCTAAGGTCAATTTTTGAAAACCAGTTCGCTCCTTGTAATTGATCGAATAAATCATCTATCCTCGGAAGCGGGTATCGGTTCTTTACCATGAGTTTGTTTAACTCCCGGTAATCGATACACATCCGCATGCTTCCGTCTTTCTTTTTCACGAACAGTACCAGTGCGCCCCAAGGAGACACACTCGGCCTTATAAATCCTTTGTCAAGCAGGTCTTGAATTTGGGACATCAACTCTTGTAATTCCGACGGTGCGAGTCGGTATGGTGCTTTTGCTACGGGTTTTGTGCCCGGAATCAATTCAATCCCGAACTCTACTTCTCGTTCAGGCGGTATCCCCGGTAAATCCTCCGGAAACACATCTTCATAGTCTCGTACTACCAGTATATCTTCAATCTTCAATGATTCTTTTTCGGGCTCATTTGCGTATATCATGAATACCTTGCATCCTCGCTTCACAAGGTTGTGAGCTTTCAACATTGAGCATATTATGGGGTTGCCTCTTTTTTCGCCATAGATAGTGACATGTTTCCCGCTCGGAGATATTATCTTTATCTCCTTACGAAAACACACGACCTTCGCGTGGTGCTGAGATAGCCAATCCATTCCAACAACTACTTGAAATTCCCCCATTGACATCGGGATTAGATCTATCAAGTATTCCTCATCGTCTATGCTTAATTTGCAGCTTCGACAAACATCACAAACTATAAAACTTTTGTTGTCCCCTATTTCTACTTCTAAGGGCACAGATAACTTCGTCAATACAAATGAAGGATGTCGAATGAATCCATACAAAATGAAGGATTCATTCGCACCCGTATCAAACAATACACGTGCAGGAATCGAGTTAATCATAAATATACCTGAGACCACGTCGGGTTCTATCTTTGCTTCAGCCGTGGTAAGTTGGAAGGACCTAGCCTTCGCCTTTGGAGCTTCCGTTGGAGACTCTGTTGTGTCTCTCTTTCCAACCAACTCGGGGCATTCAGACTTTTTGTGGCCGGGTTGATAACATTTGTAACAAACGGAAACTTTTCCGGGACATAGCGATGCAGTGTGCCCCGTCTTCCCACATATCGGACACGGCTTGTCTTTGAAGCGGCACTCACCTTTGTGCCCCTTTCCACATACTTTGCAACTTGGCGACCCGTCTTTAGTCTCCACTTTCTTCCCTGATTCAGCAGTTCTAGCTTTCTTTGTAGGGCTTGGATTCACATCATGTGCCCTTCGCTCACCCCTTTCAACTTGTTTATTTAACTCGATTTCCCGCTCTCGGTCGGTGTTGATGATTTCTGTGAGAGTTTCATATTTTGAGGGAGTCATAAACTCCCGGTATTCAGCACTCAGCATGTTGTAATAGTAGTATATCTTCTGCTCTTCCGTGGTGACCAACTCATCACAGAATCTCAGCTTATCCATGAAGATACCCGTGATTTTATCAATTGATTCTCCCTTCTGTCATAACTGGAAAAATTCCTCTTTGATCCTATTGATGACCGCTTTGGGACTATGGTGTTTAAGGAACGGCACCTTAAACTCATCCCAAGTCATGACCCTTGCCGCTTCAGCTCCTATTTCCTTCTTTTTATCGTCCCACCAATCTTTGGCTTGACCCCTCAATTGACCCGTTCCGTAAGCAACAAAGTCACCTACGTCACAATGGGTCCGTTCGAACACTCCTTCGACGTCACTTATCCATCTTTGGCAGATTATCGGGTCAACTTCCCCGTTATAGATTGGGCGTTTGCACGCCATAAATTCCTTATATGAGCACCCTTTACGATCTCCCGTTTTCTCCTTCATAAGGTTGACACTATCCTCCAACCTTTTAACTCGCTCTTCAACAAGCGACAACATCGTGTTTTGAATTTTGTCTATAAACCCGGATAGACTACCTTCAATTGCCTTCCCTAGTTCTTCGCCAATTATTTCTTTCATTTGTTCGGTGCTTGTTTGCACCGGATTATCATCGTTTCCATCAGACATCTTGAAACTGAAATGTTTACATTTAAACGTTAAACATTTCATTTATAACATTACTTCATTTGTTTCGGTTTAGCCAAGTTCCCAACTTGCTTTAACCGTTCACATTCGGTGCACTTTCCGGGTTTGAGTGTGTTAACACGCTCTTCCCATGCACATCAATTCATTTCTTATTTCTTACATAAATATAATCTGTTAAAATAATAAGTTAATTCTTACCGGACGATCGATCAAGCTTGAACCGAACACTTGTTGACAACCTAAAGCTCTGATTACCAACTTGTAACACCCGTCTATTTACTACTTGAGTTTAATAAAAAGTCATTCGATTTAAACTAAAGGATATCTAAATAAAACATAAGTTTCAAAACAAAGTTCTAAAGATAACCAAACATTAGTCAACCACAGACTAATTTAGACATTCATAGGTTGTTTAGCAAAACATTTACATTCCCAAAATCATTGTCTATCAAAGTTAAGATATCGCGGAAGCTCAAAAATTAGTGTTCGGTTCTTCAACTACTTGCTTGACCGTCATCCGTAATCCTTGGATACCTAGAAACTGAAAAGTTTACATTAAACATTAGTATTAAAATACTTAGAAATAATACATAATCGAAACTACGTTTAAAACTGATTCGATTTGACGAAGAAATACAAAATTTATCATAAATGCCAAAGCTCTACCGTAACTTACGGTAGTTACCGTAAGTTACGGTAGCTTCTGGGAAACTTTGGTTCCACCGTAACACAGAAGGAACCCACCGTAACCTTTTGATCTCTACCGTAAATTACGGTATATACCGTAATTTACGGTAGACTCTGGAAAGTTATGTTTTGTTTGATTTGTTTGTTTACTTGAGCCAAGTTCTCGGCTTTCAATCCTACAAACCAACATGTTTAATCCTCGTATTTCTAATATGTCATTTGTCAATGATAACAAAAGACCTATCAATCATATTACGAAGCAATATCCATGCTTTAATCAATTATTCGACCCGTTTGGCTCATCTACGGAATCTTCCATTATGATGACTACCAACGAGATCTTATCCATCCTTGATCCATTATTCAATTTAGCGAATATCATCGCTTTTAAATTTACACAACTTCTTTTCTACAATACAACTATACGTAATTTAACAAAATTTCACTTAAGTAACGGTCAAGTTACATACCTTTAGTGCACGCCCTTCAACCGCAAATCACCACCGGCTTGTCCGCTCGACGTTCCGGTATCCTTTCCTATAGAGTTCAATTATATCACATTTAGAACTCTTTTTAAGCACATTTTGCATAATAGCCAAAACATCACAATTAGGTGTTTTAACTACAAAATTCCAGTTTTGAGCCTTCTTTGAGACATTTCAACAAACACTTTAAGGGCAGAATTTTACATGATTATTTAGCAAATCCCTAGCTTATCATCTAGCCCGAATTTCACATCAATCAACCCATTTTACACAACTTCTAAGATTCTGAAGTCACTTCAAAATTGTCAAATTACACTAGAACAACACCCAATTTCCTAGTGTTTATCAAGTTCTACCTAACCCACTAATCACCTACAATGGTGTTCATGGATTTTACTAAAATATCACATAATTTCAACTTGTATTTGTCTAGGGTTTGTCCCTAGACACCATATTGTTCCTAATTCATCATAAAACGAACATGCAACCATAAATTTCAGATTTTCCCAATTTCATGAGAATTTCAAGTTGAGAGTTTTCATCAAATTTTACATACCTTGTAATCCTCTTGTGATGAGGATCAATAATCTATGCTTGATTTTCGTTTTTGATCAGATTTGGACCATCAATTTGAAAGTTTTAGTGAATTTTTAGGGTTTGAAGCATGGGGGTCGACCTCCTCCTGCTTCTGATCGACCAGACCCCTCTTTTGGGGTGTTTGGTTTGTTTTTTTATTTGTTTTATCAATTTAAGTTTCAATTTTTAACAACATAGGCCACTATACTTTTATTAGCTTTTTATCTTTGGCATATTCTATTCATTCATGTTTTAAAACAGGACAATTAACTAACTAGGTTATTTATTCCTAGTTAACTCATCCTCGTTTATTTCTTATACTTTATATAAAATGCTAATATAAAGCCCTTTTAAATTTCGGGGTGTTACATCATGGCACCCCTTCGTTAAATATTCACTAACCAGGTTAGTTCTTTTTGCTTACGTGTTCAATTTTTGATGACATGGCTTATTTTTTATGAGGTGGCAAGATGATGTGGAACTCAAGTAAAATAAAATTAAATAAATAATATATAAATTTTCTCTCCTCTGTACTTAAACATCCCCCCCCCCTCCCTCTATCATCTCCTCCCAATCTCTCAAGTTGCAACCCACCGTCACCACCACAGCTCCACCTTCAACAAGTTAGTGATTATTTAACGCCTCCACCTTCACCACCACACCACCCACCACTGCTTCACCTCTACATCACCACCACACCCACCCACCTATAAAACCTAAATCAATCCCCAAATCATTAAATTGAACCCCAAATCAGGCAAAACACTCAAAACAAGCACCCCTCTCTCGTGTCTGGTAGTCGGCGACCGGAGCCGATTACCAGCCGGCTGCCATCCTCCGATGTAACCCCCACACAACACCCCTCTTTCTCCCTCTCTACTCCGACTAACCACCCGGTCATACCCCCTTCCGACACCCTCCTGTTGCAGAACATTTAAACGGCCACCACCGGTTGGTGGTGGCGTACGGTGAAGACACAAGCGACGTATGGCGATGGTGGAGGTGGAGCCGCGGCGGTGGTGGTGGTGGTGGCCGACGGAGATGTCAGCCGACGACGGCGACGAAGGCAATAGCGACAGTGATATAGTTCCGGCGAGTGTTTTACGGTCAGGCTCATCGATACCGAGCCTTGTTCGATTCTGTTTTGCTTTCGGTCTGGGTCAACGCTAGCCTGAGACAAATTCATATAGTGTGTCTGTTTTGAGCGGACATGGAGCTTATATACATGCTGATGGGGCGGTTGTAGTGTGGCTGTTTCAGATCTGGGGGCTACTATGGTTGAGGGTGGGTGGTTGTAGGAAGTAGGTGGTAGGTTGTTGCAGGTGGGGCGGTGGTGTGTGGGGGTAAATAGTGATAGTAAATGACGGCTTGTGTAAATGGTAATGGTGGTGGTGGTGGTGGTGGTGGATGTTAGCAGGTGAGGAAGTGGTGGCGGTGATGGTTGATGGTTGCAGTTGTTGGTGGAGAGAGGGAGATGGAGATGTACAGAGAAGGGGAGAACTAGAGAGAGATGGGTGCTCTGCATATATAAATACACATATTATATATATATATTATTAAATATAATAATTATTATATAGATTTCTTTAAAAAAATAATTGGCCACATCAGATTTAAATGACACATCATACGTGACACATCAGATAAAATTGCCACATATGCTAAATTTACTAACCTGGTTAGTGAATATTTAACGAGAGGGTGCCATGACAATCAATGTGTTAAGTTGGGAGTGGTGTGAGCCAAAGTCAAAGTTGAGAGTGCTAGCGGCCAAATGACCATAGTTGGGGGTGTTTAAATCCATTAACCCTAATAATAAATGAAAATCAAAGTTCACTTCCTCGTTCCTAGAGTATCAATTTAGGATTTTGTCAGTTGTCAACTACATAATCTTTCTCATTCTTTTGGATTATTTATGATAAAAAGGTACAAATCTTTTTTATATTGTTTCCAATAGCAAACTAATCCATAATATCTATACTATCTTTAAAAAATAATTTTACAATTATTACTTACATGTTTACATTACTTAAAAAAATCTTCAATTTTAGTATAGTATTGCTATACATTAAAAAATCATTTTTTTTTTTAAAAAAAGTTATGTTGTGCCTATAACATGCGTAATTATGTAATCGCGTGATTATCATCTAAGTTTTGTAATAATTTTTATAAGTTACTTAATTATGTATGTACATAATTATGGCATGAGTTGCGTAAGTATTGGTATATGTTTATTAATTATCATTATAAGTTGCGTAATTATGAAGTATGAACATTTTTTTACGTTATATATGCTACCATGTGTATTACACGGGATGCTAACCTAATCTTAAAAATTATAACTTAATCAATTAGGTTTAGCCCAATACCCATTTGATTTAAAAAAAAAAAAACGTGAACAGAGAAAACAAGTTGTGGAAATGGTCAAGTCACAAACCGGTTCTGCACAAAAGTTTTTGGCACCTATAGTTAATGTTAAAAGGCAAGAGGCACATGGAGAGCTTCAAGAATCATCCGTTAGCCATTAGTCTATTACGGTATTTTATTTACTAATTCGAATACTATGATTATATCAGTTTGGTAATTGCTTTGTTTGTTTCTATAACTTTTTTGTTTTAAAAACTAGTTTACATTATATATTCTGTTAAAGTCTAAGGGACACATTTTTCTGGCTCGGACAAGACACCTGAACTCTTAGGACCGACCCTGCTTATTTCTCTTTATAGAAACATCATATAAGGCCAACACTTTATCTCTTGAGTGTTAATCTAATTAGTTTAGCGCCCTGACTATTCCAACGTGCTTGTGACAGTTTTAAAAGTTAAGTTTGTTATATGATCTGGCTGGAACTTTTATCTTTTATTAGATGGAAAAAGTATTAAATATATAAGTTAGAAACATGTAAGTTGGGAAGCTATGAATTTAAGTGACACAATGAATACAAATAATATTTGACATTAAAAAAATTATATATAAAAGTTGTATCATTCCAAAAAAAAAAAGAAAAAAAAAAACTCGATAGCTTTGTTGCAAGAATTAATCATGTAAAAAAATTATAAAATTTAAGGTAAGACAATATCAGAGCGTATAAAAATGCTCCCAGATTAATGTGTTGAAATCGATTTTGCACCCTTGATAATATTATCATAACCTTGTTCTTTGATATTATATCAAAGCCAGTTTTATTAAATTCTTTTACGAGCTCATCATGTACTCCTATAAATCCTAGAAATTATTCTACAATTTTTATAGGGCTTGATAAAATATCCAAAATTCATACTCGATATTTGTTCTTCATGACTTGCATTTAGAAATCACAATATTTAGCTTTCTTAACTTTTATAATAATTTAATTAGCTTTAATATGCTAATAAGTTAAATAGCTCAATTTGCGTATGTTATGAGTTTGATTTACTCTATGTTCATGATTTGGATCAGATTATTTAATCATCTGAATTGAACATAATAAAATTATCATTGTTTTCTTGATGAAGTTTTCCATTCTTTGCATAATTAAGAATGTTGTGCTGAGCCATTAAAAGGCTGACCGATTCAGATGCAGCATGTTTCTAAAACCAACCCACTAAGAGGCTTTAGTTTTTCGGCTTTCGAGTCTACAGAGGATGGAGGAGTGTTTAATCCTTGGATCTCAGAGACAATCTTTGGCACGACTCGAGCAATCTGGTCGGCCATGAAGGACATCATCTTTTTCTAAGACTTTTCCCTGGATCTCTTGAGAGTGTCGGATAGCTTACGAGAAGACATCTAAAGATCCGACAAAAGGATCGTATAAGTCTAGGTTCACAAGCCTCACAATATAGATTCACACATGATAGATTAAGACTCAAGATTCACAAGATTCATATAGATTAATAAAGATTCAAGTTTCACATAGATTCCAATAGACTCAACAACACAAAACCCATGACCTTCGCATGGCACGTTGTACGAAGTTTGGCAACATGTCAGAAATGCTTATATATAGGAAGTACCAGCGGCGTATCCACCACGCTTCGGGCACATCGCTTCCGCCTCGTACTCGGTGTCATGTTACGTGTCGTAAAACACACTCATCATCATCATCATAGATTCACATAGATTCCAATAGATTCACATAGATTCCAATAGATTCAATAGTTTCCCATAGATTCAATAGATTTCAATAGACTCCAATAGATTCCAATAGATTCACATAGATTAGTGTTAACAATCCACAAACAACGAAATCCCGCATGGCACGTGCTACGAAAGTTCGGCAACATGACGGAAGCACTTATATATAGGAAGTACCAGCGGCGTATCCACCATGCTTCACTCATGCCACGTCCGTCTCGTCATCAGTGTCATGCTTCGTTAACCACATCATTAGATTCCAGCACTTTTCACAACATAGATTATCCAAATAGATTCAACACCATAGATTAACCAAATAGATTCCACAACTTCAACCCGAGCCTACAAAACTACGAACTTCACTTAGCGCATTTTACGAAGGTTCGGTAACATGCCAGAAACACTTATATGTAGGAAGTACCAGCGGCGTATCCACCATGTTTCGGACATGCCACGTCCTCCTCGTCTTCGGCGCTAGGCTACGTTTCGCATTTTGTTTCTCAAAACAACACATACTTAGATCACATGTAGATTACGCTAGAGTACACATAGATTACACATAGATTCCTCGTAGATTACACAAGTAGTTTCCCATAGCTTAGATTTCAACAATCTCATCATCGGTCTGCAAAACACTAAGTTTCGCATGGCACTTGGTACGAAAGTTGGTAACATGTCAAAAACACTTATATATAGGAAGTACCAGTGGCGTATCCACCATGCTTCAGACACGTCACTTTTCCCTCGTATTTCTATGCCATGTTACGTTTAGTGTTTTACAACCACAATAACACATAGATTTATCAGATAGCTTCACATAGTATCATAGTCGATCAAGATTCCCACATAGATTAACATGATAGAATAAAGCTTCATAAATTTAGTTTGATTCTGATATTAGAATTAACGTTTTAGATTGCGGACAAACGTGCGTATTTGAGTAAAAGTCTCAAAATAAATGAAGAATCAAGATAAACGAAGAATCAGGTTTAAAACCACACATAAAATCGAGATAACATAAAAGATAGGCTCATAAAACATAGAGTGTTCCGGGTAGAGGAACGGTGACTAACCAAAGTGATTCGAACCTCTTTCGAATTAAGGTAACGTGTCTTGACTTACTTAGACAAATACGTCATCGATGTTAGGCCTACAATATTCGTCCTTTTGGTCATTCCACGTTCCTAATTGATTGGGAATTTCGAGACTTTGGCGAGACATAAATATATCGAGAAGTGGGGCTAGTTATCAAGGTCTGAGTTTCACCTCTAACTTGACAACATCGTACCCTAATAGAGTTGGTACTTATCCACGGACAAGACCTACTAGAATAATATGGAGATTTTCCATCAAGGTTCGGATGTCACTCCTGACTTGAGGGCAAACCTCGTGCAAAATACAAACACTGATTAACAGAGTTTTCAAAGCATCAAGTGTACATTGTATCAGCCTTAGGAAAGGCATGTAGGTTTAACAGGAAAATGTGCTGCTAGGAAGCAGATACGGTAGAATGCATAAGTCTTAAACAACAAATAAGAGTCAAGATTCCTAGAACTATAGACTAGGGCAAGTATTCCTACTTATCCTAATTCCCTATAGTTATGGCTCTGATACCAATCTGTCACACCCCAACCGATGGCGGAAACATCGGGGGTGCGGCACTAAGCGTTCAGATTGCTCATGAGATTCAATAACATGAGATAGTTTCAATATAAATTAGATTCATTTCATGCAATTGTCTAAAACAACATCAAATCACAATACATAGTATCAAACAAACATGATCATTGTTTCAAAGTTTCTAGATTTAGCTAAGTGGAGTATCTAAGCTTCATCCTAGCTTGTTTCATGAATCCTAGCATCCTGTCAGCCTGCAACATGTATTAAAATAAAGTCAGTACAAAAAGTACTGGCGAGTATACAAGTTTGAGTAATAGAATAATAGATTAAAACAACTCATATCCATCATGTAAATGTTAACAAAATAGTTTCAGCCATGCTAGTGTTCGCAGTCCAACAAGTGATAGCCCAAGTACCCCGATGCTTTGTTGTTTTCCCAAGTCTCAAGGAAAACTAAAATCCTCCTAACAATACCCCCGAGAATAATGGGGAGGTGCATCTCCTATAGCGCTACCATTGTTAAGGCGGAACTACACACCCTGGATTAAATGTCCACATGTCACATAGAATACAAGAATCACAAGTTTCACATACACATAGGATATAGTTTAGTTTCCAAAAAGTCTCAAGTATCATAGTTTAATAGAATACATGTTGCATCCCAAAGTTTAAAACAAAAAGGGATCGAGTATACTCACAGTGATTGCTTAACAGATTAACTGTTATTGGATCAAAGGGAGCTCTTTAGGTTTAGCCTGATTAGATTACAACAGATAAGTGTCGGACAAAACAATGAGATTCAAACCAAGTATCGGACTAGTCATCTTGATCGGATGCTTGTTCGATCGGATGGCTATCCGATCGGATTGCCATTCGATTGGGATGACTATTGTGTGGGGGGACGGATTGCCATCCGATCAGATGGTCATCCATACAGATGGCCATTCGATCCAAGTGTTGAGATTTCAAATTGATTACCAAGTGTTCTGGTCACTTTGATCAGATGGTTGTTCGATCGGATGGATATCCGATCGGATTGCCATTTGATCGAGGTTTCCAAAGCTTCAAGTGTTCTGAAAAAGTTTCTAAGTGTCGAAAGGTTTCAAGGCACACGTCACTTTGATCGGATGGCGATGCGATCGGATTGCAATCCGATCGGATTGCCATTCGATCGTTGTGACCTTGTTCCTCAAGTTTCCAAAAGATTCCAAGGGTTTAAGGTTACGAGGTAAGTGTCACCTGATCGGATGGTTGTTCGATCGGATGGTTATCTGATCGGATTGCCATTCGATCGGGTTATCCTTGTCCCGTTCATAACCTTGTAAATTTTCTAAGTTTCTGTTTATACAGTGATGACATGGTACGTATTGAGACAACGGTAAACACATCAGTGTACAGCCGATCTGATCGGGTGGAAATCACCCCAGTCTGTTCAGTCGTCTGTTCGTGATGGTGCTTATGTCAGAATCCACACTCCGGTTATTTTCTCCGGCAACAATCCTTTTCCAAACCAACTCCAGACTAATCATAAAGTCTATATAGTCTGTTTGGATCCAGATCCCACTGTTTTAAGTAAAAGTTTAAGAAAAGATGAAGATAAACATAAGTTTTAGCCGAAAAGTCTAGATTTAGTCAAGATTTAGCGTAAAACACGTGAAATTCCTTAGATCTGAGCTAGATCTTGAACGGAATGACATCACTCAACAGTTTAGTACAAACCGCCATGGTGACGTCTCCCTTGAGAGCTCAAATCTCAGAGATTTCACGGTGAAAAGTGAGATTTCGAAAGAGAATCATGTAGAAAATAACTTGTAGATCAAAGATGTACAAGAATCTAGTGTAAAACGTACCGAAATCGCCGAGAAATGGAAGAAAAGAGGAGTCTGTGCGTCTGGATCGAGTGAGGCTGTCACATCAGTGAGAAATGATGTGACAGGCCTATTTATAGTGTCAGAGGGAGAGAGTGAGGCGGTGTGCACGGATCGGATGGCAGCTCGGTCGAATGGCCATCCGATTGGATGGTCATCCGATCGGATTGCCATTCGGCCAATCCCATCCTTTCCGCGTTCCCGTCTTTGATTCGTTTGCGAGTTAGATTAAGCGTGGCATTGTGTATTATTGGGTAATAGTATCACATTACTAGATTATATCATTAACACAAAAGTTTCCATAGTTTCCTTAGTTTCCATAGTTTCCGCCAGTGACAAGACTCTAGTCCCTCGTTCAACCAAGTCTCAAGTTTCACGAGCCTCAAGAGTCAAGCACCAAAGTATCAAGTATCATAGTTTCCATAGTTTCAAGTATCAAGAATCATAGTTTCCATAGTTTCATAGCATAAGATTCATCAAGTATTAATAGTATAAAGTATCACATAGTTTAGGGGCTAAAAGTGACAAAAGTTAAAAGTCTAAGGACGAAGGCGTTACAGTTAGTGTCTTCTAGAAGATCCCCGGTGCTGGCGCACCTTGATTGGAGCCACGTGTCCCGGTTGTCGTCCTTGTCGCCCTTCTGACATCAGCAGGTGAGTGGAGATCATGGGGCAGTTGTCGCCACCCTTGATTGGTGCCACGTCGGCGTCCTTGCTTACCTTTTGTCTCCTGCACGATTTTTAATCGTGGAGCACTATAGAGTACAACCTGGTGGACGCTGATTGGCTCGCTCTTCTGCCACTCGTACCTTTGGTACTTCCTGAAGTGGCCCTGCGCCGTAACTCTCGCGCGACCTTTATTGTGTGCACAACTAGCCGGCGTGAGGTTGTGGGAGTTGAGGGCTTTTATTCAGGAGACTAAGTGTGAAACTGATGTTATCTCTTGTTTGGGCCTCGCGCGGAGCTTAGGTTTTACCTAGGTAGCCCGCGCTTGGTGTGTGGATTAATCAGCTTATTGAGTAAGGAGTATGGTCTAGCGCGTGACCTGAATGGTCTGCGCAGCGTTTTGGGACCATACCCCTTCAGTAGTATACATTAGTTTTCTGATATTTGTTAGTAAATTTCATATATAGAAAACTAGGTTAATGCCCACGTAATACATGGGCTTCAATCAAAACCGTATTATTTACTTTGAAATGAAATGTTGTGTACAAATACATACATTGGAAGAAAAAAACAGAAAACTATTCAAATGCCGGAAAAAACTTCCTTGTAGACTACATTTGTTGTTTTACTCGTTACATTCCCATCTTTGTCTAGTATAAGCAACTTCACACCGGCTCTGCTTTTAACTCTTGATAACGCAACATAAAGCTGACCATGTGAGAAAACTGGATATTTCAAATACAATCCAACCCTTGATAGAGACGGTCCTTGACTTTTATTTATAGTCATTGCAAAACATACATTTAAGGGGAATTGTCGGCGTTGAAACTTGATAGGAATTCTTTTATCCGACGGTGTCAAACTGATTCGTGGAATAAACGTTCTGGTCCCTATGTTTCCGCCGGATATAATCTCAGCCTCTATAACACGTTTGTAAAGTTTAGTAATCCGTAGTCTCGTGCCGTTGCATAAACCATTTTGTTGATCAATATTACGAAGCAACATTACAGGTACACCAACTTTAAGGACTAATCGATGATTAGGCAGACCAGAAATTTTAAGACCATTCAGAACATCGGGAGAATATAGTCTCGCATGTTGGTGTACCTGTAATAAATCAAACAAAGAAATAATGAAATGGATTGAAAGGATACCTAAGTACGGTTTTCCGATTACACACTTCATTATCTGTGTCGTAAATGTAAAGTTGCGCAAATTTTGGTTCAGCACCTTCTTTAGGAAGAAGACTTCCCAATGAATGACAATTCTCGCCACTAATTCGGTATACATACGGAGCATTTCCTCTATTTATTTTCGAATCAACTTTACCACCCATTGAAGTGAAAGCAAACATAGAATTAAAACGACGAATATTCAGTAAGAAATGCTTGCTCTTATCGTCTAAACTCTTGAAAAGATTTTGATATTCCTCACACGTCTCTTTAAAATCTGGAAGATGTACTTTTCCATAACCACAACAAAGCGTGTAACTTGTTCTTCCTAAGTAAACCCTTCCTTTTCTGGCTTCAAATTTCCACAGCTTAGCGTTACATACGCCACATACAACTACTTGATCTTCATGATCCAAATAATCTATTATACAAAAATATAAATATCAAATTGTGATCATTGTTACAAAAATAATATAATGAGGTTCTTCAAATGAAATTTAAAGTAGTGAGTGTGTAAGCTACTTACTATTTACTTACTATTAGAAACTCCTTTATATGGATCTTCAGCTAATTGTTGAGGAATAATAGGATCGTCGGAAGATAAGTCAACCATTGGAATAGGATGTACGCATCGACCTTTATTAGACAACCTTTCTTTACGTATCGTCTTAAAATTTGATCTTTCACTTGAGAGTGAAGGTTGATTTATTGAATGTGGAGTTGATGAAGTTGTATTTATTTGGAATGTAAAACATGGACTCATATAAATATTCACATTGTCTTTGACACCTATACATTGATATCAAGGAAATAAAATAAAAAAGTCAAAATCATAATAAAAAAATCTGAAATCCGTTAAAAAATACCACAAACCTGAAGTAGATGCTTCATACGGACTTGTTAAAGGTGTGGTTGGCCAAAAACGTCGATCGATGGTATTCATATAAGACGATGAACGAATTGGTGTTACGATCGGGCATCCAATTGTAGTGGAGGTTGAAATGTTGAATGACCGAGTAACATTTTTTTTGAAGTGGAAGATTTGTTATTCACATGACTTCTTTTATTATCTAAATGTGACTTCCTAAATTTTCTTCGTTCAGCTGATTGTTGACGATCAACATCATTAGGAGCAACTGAAAAAAATATGGATATCCATAAAAAATCAAAATAATACATTTAAAATTTTAAACCTATCTAAAAAACTAAAGAGTTTACCATTTGTAATGTCAGACAAAGGAATTCCTCCAGATTCAACTGCAACGTTGGTTGACCGAATGACGTTCTGTGAAGTGGAAGATGAACGAATTGGTGTTACGACACGACATTCATTAGTATTGGATACTGAAACGTTGGTTGACCGAATAATGTTCTCTGAAGTGGAAGATTTATTATTGGCATCACGGCTTTTTTTATCTGAATATACTTTCCTAACTTTTTTTCGTTCAACACATTCTTGATGCTCAAGATGATTATGAGAAACTGAAAAAAAAAAGGAGGCATGTCCATCAAATATCAAACTATAAATGAAAAATTGTATTCATTCCTAAAAAATAATAGAATTTACCATTTGTAATATTAGATAATGGACTTCTTCTATATTCAACTGCAACAAAAAAAGATAAAATGATGGTATGAAAGATGTATATGGTTTATATAATTAGTTATTTTAATCAAAAGAAAGACATGTTAATAATAAACACAATTTATATATGTATATAAATACGACCAACCTGATGTATACGCCTCGTACGGACTTGTTAACGGTGTGGTTGGCAAAATACGTCTATCCATGGTATTGATATAAGAGGATGATCGAATTAGTGTTACGACACGACAATCATTTGTATCGGATACTGAAATGTTGGATGACCGACTGACATTTTGCGAACTCGAAGATTTATTATTTGCTTTAAGTCTTTTATTATCCAAATATAGTTTCCTTAATTTTCCGCGTTCAACATAGTCTTGACGCTCAACTTGATTAGGATAAACTGAAAAATAAAATGCATATAAAAAATAAAATAATTTATAAAAACAAAATTAGTTCATGTCTACAACATTGGAAACATTACCATTCGTAATGTTAAACAAAGGACTTCTACCAACACCAAGTAAAACAATTTAAGTAAAAATTAACGGTACATAACATATTTAGATATTGTACAAATTTTTATTATATTTGTAAACAGAAATAAGAATAAAATACATACTATTCGAAGGTTGGGCAGCAATAAGAAGTGGAAATGAAGGTAACGTTTGAGGCTTTGCACGTTTAGGCATTTCCTAATATTGTATCATATAGAACATGCAAATCAATTAAGATAGGTATTCGAATAACTTAAATGTATAAGTATAATACAGAAAGACAACACTTACGTGTATGAGAAATTACGAAACCTCAAACTTCAAAAATGCATGAATGTTGTGATAGGGTGTTTTGTTTTAGACTAAAATATTGAGTGTGTGTAGTATGGAATAAGAAGAGAGCTTCTTATAGTGTTGGAGTGTATTGTAAAAAAAAAGTTTAAAATTTAAAAAAAAAATCGGTTATAAGTTTTAAAAAGGAAACAATTTAAATCATAAAAATTTGGAGGTAAATCTATAAATATTTCGCTGATTTTATTCTGGAGAATTAAAGATGTTCGGTTATATAATTTAAAAAAAGGAAACAAATTCTTACCAATTTTATTTGTTGGTAAATTATTTAAAAATCGGCGGTTTTTTTATAATATGATATTATAAGTTTGAAAATATTGAGGATTCTTAAAAATATAGTTTTACTATTTATAAAATTAATATAGTATTTAAATTAGTTCATATGAAATGTGTAATTGCTATTTAAAAATAAAACCAAAGCAATAACACTTTTAACAATAATATTTTGTAAAACAAAAAATTTATACCTGGATAATCATTTTTTGTCTATATAATAAAACTTGACAAATTTGCAAAACAATAAAACAAACATAACTTAACCAAAATATAAACCTTAAATGATTATAACTCATATGCAATATTCAAAAAACAAACAGTACTTTGTCCAAAAACCAACCAACCATAACAAAAATTGTCCAAACCAATCAAACATCCAAACCAAACCAAACAATCAAAATACGGAAAACAGCCAAATTGTTTTTGCAACACATACTTCAAACATTAACTACTTTTCAATCTTTGGAACCAGCATCATGGTTTCCACACCATCAATTGCAACATCTACGTTACCAGTCTTTTTAACCTTCGTTGATGATAGAGACGTGGTTTCTTCAACTTCATAAACGTCCGCAAGGTTACGCTTTAGTTCCGCAGACGAAGTCTTTGAACAATCTTTAGATGTGCAATCGGGTGTGAAGCTATCCCCAATAGAATCCACAGCCTCCTGTATCATATATTCAACATTAGAAACTAAAAAAAATCTTTAAAAAATTTGGTATTTTATGAAATTAAGATTTATTACATACATTTAGAGCAAAAGGATTTTGAGTTGATAAATCGCTAAGTGAAACATCAGCATCCGGCTCGTCCACACCCTGCAATTCATAAAATAATAAATTAGAGACAAAAAAAATAATAAATTTTCTAACATGTCTTTAATTAAAAATTTGGTATAAATTAACCTGATCAGCTAGAATTCGGCTCTCCAAAGATTCAATAATGGCTGGATCATTCACCAGCTTATGAACAACATACCCATCAGTGTGGTTTTCAATATTGAATTGACTAACCTGAATTTTGAAAGCATACTTTTTATCATTCAAAATTTTATATTGATAGGGCATGGTTTTTTCTTCCGAAGATGCCTATAATACGTGTATTAAAATTAATTGAAAACATAAATATCATATATCGACATTACTAATATGTACCATATATAACAACTTAAAATAAAATTGATCTAAAATAATTTACCTGTACCACTTTTGATTTCTCAAGCAGCTGAATTGCAGTCATGCCAAACATTTTTCTGGCTTCACGGTTAAACAAAGTCAATGACGCAATGGCTGCAGAATCCTGTACTCTGATCGGAATCCTAAAACTAAATGGACAAAACGTAGTTCACAAAATATATTCAATTAACATTGGTAAAAACTGGTAATATAAGAAAAGCCATTATAAATTAACAACTTTGATCAATTAACTTACACTGGTGTCGCACCAACAACTTCCTTAGGACATTCAGGATTTGAGCAAACCAAAACCTGCTTAAACTTGGGTTCCTCAGCACCGTCTTCAGCCTCATCTATGACCAAAGTTGTTTCCACCTTTCGGTTGCACTCTTCGCAACCAAGGTAATACCAGTCGTCTTTATCATCAATACACAAGACGGTACCAACAACTATGACCTCACATGGCTGAAATTAAATGTAGGAAAATAGAGATTGTAAGTATAAATTGATAAAAAAAATAGTGTCTTTAATGTATTTATTTAAAATATTTAATATTGGATACATACCTCTTCAAACAGAGTAATATCACGGAAATTGGAAAACAGATGCTTAACTAAAAAGTCGTCCGCAACACTGATGCTTCCTGATGAACCAATTGATTTCTGACCATTAGAGGATGTTTTATATATCTTCTCCACAAACTTGTTTACAATAAAATAAAAAATTAAAATTTTAACAACATCAATAAGTAGTTCATATTAATTAAAACCATATTTACTTGGTTTTGAATGACCGAATCTCCTCTATGTCAGCATTGATAAACAGTCTTGTTATATGGAAAGCATTAGAGATCGTTGTCTTCCCTGAGTAAAAAAAGTTAATATAAATTAATGGATATTGAATTTTAAAAAGCATAGAAAAAATTATGTAAAATTAACGAAGATTATAAACAGCAAAATACCTTTATACTTGTTGAAACTACCAAACTGCACAAGAAGAACAACATGGACTTCCTCTTTATGGCTCTGAATGTAGTCAAACATCTCATCACAGTACTCGTCTCATAAGGTGCAATTTAACTTGATACCCCTACATGAATAGAAATTTAAAAAATCAGAGGATATAATAAAAGAATAAATATATAATACTAAACTTTCAATGAATTAAAATTAGGTAAAACAATAAACAGACTCTTCATCAAGCAATTACAAGTTCATGTATTTGCTATCTTTTCCCATCTTTGTTTTCGTCGCCTCTGGTTCAGACCATTCATCTACATATCCAATAAAATCTGTAAAAAAAATTGATCAAAACCAAATATACTCAGCACAAAAGCCAACATTTAAAAAAATATATATATTTTTATTTTATGTTAATTTCCGATGTGGTTGTTATATATGATGAAGTACAAACCAACTCGATAGTTGACATCGACTTCACCGGCTTTAATGGACTCAAAGGATGCTAAATAGATACCGTGCACACTTCCATCAAAGTTCTCACACTTTTTAACAGATGTATCAAAGTTTAAGCTAATAGCATGCTGCTTGTCAAAGTGTTTGAAATTAGACTTAATCACAGAAAGTTGAGATTTATAAATATAATAAGACTCATTTTCTTTAAGCAAAATTTCATGTTTTTTCATAAACTTGTTCCAAATAGTAGCATGTATCTTCGTCCCCTAATAAAAAATAGATAAATAAAATTCGTTAACATAAATATCAAGAAATAAAGTAAAGTAAATTTTTAAATTTAAAATGATATTCAAACTCTAACCTGCTCATCCATCACCACCATTTCAATAGCAAGTATTTCGCCTTCTCTCTTTGGATTCACACGCATCAAAAGTCTTAAAACTTTGACCTTTATGGTAAACAACTTTGATCTCCAATCAAGATTGTTTAACATACTCACATTATTTTCATCCATTTCAATGAATTAGTGTCACACCTCGACCACGTAAAACAACAAAACGTGGTGGAAACGTCGGGGAGTGTTGTAACAGAATTAATTGTTTCACAACCACGGTAATTAAAGTCACACTTCACTTATTAAACAAGAGGGGTTACATTGTCTTAAAACAAGAAACAAAGAGTACACAACATAATTAAATTAGTTCTAGCATCATTTTAAGTTGCTAAGGCACGGGTCCGCCTATATTTGACTTGATCATCCTATGCAACAGCCCCTGAAACACATGTGAAAATAGGTACGTCAGCATAAAAATGCCTGTGAGATACATAGGTTTTGAGAAAATAGGATTCATGACTTGGGTTTTAAAGAAACTGTTTAATAAGAAGTAGTCATGAATCTTGTTGAGTGTTTTCTTTCATAAATCATTTGAAAAGCGATGAATAAACCAAATGATATATATGTATAAAAGAATGATGTATGGTTAAGTGAATAACCAAGTAAATTGAGTTTGTATAAGTTAAGTTATTTGTAAAACGATGTTTATGTGAAAATGTGTTGTAAATGTAATATGTCTAAACTGAAATGGTTTAAATAACGCTACGATAAGTAATACCATAAAAGCACTTATATATAGGAAGTACCAGCGGCGTATCCACCATGTTTTTATCGTATTATACGTCGCCTCGTTATATAAATCACTTACCCAAACAAACCACCAAGATGTAATGTTTAACGATTGTAGAAATGTTTATGTATGGTCAAATGTTTATTGTCAAATGTAAATCATGTAATGTGTAAACAATGTTATGTATGGTAAGTAAAATGAGACTACTTACACCACAAGTAAAAATGTACAAAACAAATTATTTTGAATAATCAAAAGTTATGTTTTGCAAAATAACTGCATGCTTTATTGATACAAACACTTATGTGGTAAGTTAAACGTCTACATCCAAGCCTTGAGACAGTAGGATAACCTTAAAGTAAAGGTTATCAAAAATGTTTTCGGACCCGGTCATTCCTTACGTCCAAACAAACCCAGGATTTCAGGAATGGGAGTTGTCAAGTCCTATGGTAACAGGTACAAATGGTTCCTAATTCAAAAGGTTACAAATGGTTTACATAAATGTAAAAATGGTTACAAATGGTTCATACAATCAAATGGTTCAAAATGTAAAACAATGTGTCCATATGTCGGATGAGCATATGCAACAAAATGTAATGTAAACAATGTGTCCATATGCTGGATGAGCATTGTAACACCCGTTCTTATAAATTAAGGTTTAACATATCATTTACGAAAAACAATCATGTAATTAAGATTACATATGCATTGGAAATTTCGGGTTTATTAAAACTTTTTACAATTTAAAAAGTTACAACATATCATGTGTACGTTCGTCGTTTAACATAATAACGATACATAGTGCGGAAGCTTATTTCGTGATCGTGTTCGGTTCTTGCTCGTCGCTTGATCTTCATCCGGGCACTCTTGGCATTCACCTATGATCAAAACCAACTTAAAAGTTAGTTTTGATAGTTAAATAATCAGTATAAACAAGTTATATGGGTCAAACAATAACAAAATAATTTTTTTATCCGGAACAGGGGCTTCGCGCGACGCCAAGGGGCTTCGCGTGACGCCAAGCCCCTGTTTTCACAGCCTGATGCTTTAACAGTTGCTGTACGTTCCCAGCTTAACCCGATTTCACGGAAACGAGCATAACTCTCTCGTTTTTAATCCGTTTTACCCGATTCTTTTTCCTACGCGTCCGTAATTTAATTCTCCATCATATGGAGTTAAAATCCAACATCCAACTTAATAAATTTTTAGACTTCTAAGCCTTCGACTCGTTACCTTTTTACCGAATTTTAACCCGTTTATGCATTTTATCAAACAAACATATTTGTTTGATCCTTATATCACATACACTTCTTCAAATTAATGTTATCTACCACTTTAGGTTCTAATCACAGGTTTATTACATAATTTAAACCCGTTTTTGCTCATATACTTATTTTGACCCGTTAAGGGTATTTTAAGCACTTTAAAGCTTAAAATCGCTTTCATTCCCTTCTAGCATTGTAGTTCTACATTTCTTATCTAGTAACCTCCCACTACAACTATATGTGTATGGGGTTTAATGTGGATATCTATATGTTCCGAGTTTTACCCCTCGGATTACCATTTTACGGCAAAGACTCATATAAAGCCCTTAGACCCAAGAATTTACGTTTTTCACTATCTAACTTATCCTAAGTATTTATATAATCATAAAACTCATTTCCGAACCACCTTTAAGAGTCGTTCGTCCGAATTAGCTTACAAGGGCAATTTGGTCAATTTTCATCCTTCTTTAACTACAAGGGTCCTTTAAATACTTGATTGACCCAAAATCCGACTCTTTTAACTATAATCTTATTTATAACCCCATGTGCTTCTAAAACACCATGAACATAATTCAATTTATTCGGTTTACCTTAAAGATAACCGAATATCTACACTTTAACATTGTCTAACTCTTATAGAACTCCAAATTCTACATGATGAGTTGTGTTATTATACATACCTGGCTCGGATCAATATATTGACCCGTTTCAATACCTTTCCTTAATAGCCGCTAAGCAATAGCGATGTACTTATCCTTTTGCTATTTATTCCTATAACATGTAACTCGACAAACCATTAGACAATATTGTCAAAGGGTGATAATTTCACCTTTTGACCCGTTTATTTACCTAGTGATCTTCATCACTTCAAGTAAATGCCAATTTCATGTATTATGCTAATTTAAAGTCTACTAGCTAGAATACGGAATCAAGCATAACGTAACGGAATCGTAGTTACGTACCTTTAAAGCACACCTTTCAAGCGTGTATCACCTCCGGCTTGTCCGCTTGACGTTCCGGATTCCTTGCCTAAAGAGTTCAATTCACAATAAGTTTAGAACTCTTTCACAAGCTTTAACGCATAATTTGCTACAATAACCAAATCTGCGTTTTTACCCCAACTTTTAACATTTTAACCCTCACTTAGGTGTTCCATCAAACACCTAGCGAGTCAGATTTTTATATAAACAAAACCAAGTTCATGACTTGTAATTATCATCTAAACTAACTTTACTTAGTCAATCCTACATATATCTTAACATCAATATTTCTGAGATTTATTCTAAATTTCAGATTTGTGTTAGAACAAGATCACAATTCTAAGGCTTATCAAGTTTTCTTCAAGTTTATTAATCACCTACAATGGTGGTTATAAACTCTATAATTATCATGAAATATTTTAACAAGATTTCACCTAGGGTTCATCCCTAGACACCATATCTCTTCTAATTACATTCATGCATGACACAATCAAGCTAAACTTCGATCTTTCATAATTAACCTAGAACTTGAGATGAATCAAAACTTCAAGATTTTACATACCTTATGATCCCTTCAACTAGGTGATCATTAATTTATGCTTGAAAATCGATTTGGACATGATTTAAGCCTTCAATTTGTGGCTTTTGTGAATGTTAGGGTTTTGGAGGATGGGGGTCGCCCTTCCCTGCTTCTGATCGAACCAGACACCAAATGGTGTGTTTGGTTTTTGTTTTAATTAATTCTAGTTTCACTTTTTACAAGATTAACCCCTCCTCTTTTGTATAACTTATAGTTTGGCTGTTTTTTTAACCTTATTATAAGTTATTTCTAGACTATTAGCTAACTAGGTTAAAATTCCTAGTTAGTAAATTCTTGTTTATTTAAGAATCCTAATATTCACCGGGTTACCTTTTACCACTAAAGGTAAATTACCCGTCTTTTAGTATAAACGTGGTTTGATTACCAAACCCGTTTTCGGGGTGTTACAAGTCTACCCCCCTTAAAGAGGTTTCGTCCTCAAAACCTTTCTTACATAGTTCATAGAGTTTTAAACTCAATGCATTTGACCTGAGTAATCTTTTAAGCATTACTCATACTTTACCCAATTGCTAGTATTACCAGAAAAATATATGGAAATATCTTTTTGGTTACAAAACATCTACGTACCTCATACGACATAATGCAACTTGAAATAACGTAATTTCGTTATTTTTACTAGTTTAGTTAATTTAGCGATATCTATCGCTTTTATATATTATTGAACTCTTTATGAATCCGTTACTTTGATCCGTTTAAAGGTCTTTAGTGAAATCTTCCACTTTTAGCAACAATTTATTTTGTTTTCAAATTCATTTATTCGGTTCAGTTATACTGAATCCACCGATTATAAGCAACCAAATTTATTTAAATAACCTTAACCAGTCCCATTAACTAGACTTATTAGTCCAGTTACTCTTTACCGCTCGCTTTGTTATAAAGTGATTCCACTTCACATTGTATTTCTTGACCGTGATCGTGTCACGTTATGTTTAATTTATATCAACATTTCTTTATCATACTTCTTCTTTTCGAATGTATTGTCTCGCACCTATCGATGTTAAGACCCATACTCTTTGATATTAACCATTTTCTAATCTCCCTCGTAATATCCATACTTGTTAAAACATTGTTTCTTACTAAAACTAAATTTTAGTTTAACGTTTCCTTTTTCTCCATGTCTTACATCTTTTACTCATTTCTAGGACTTTTACGTCTGAAAATTTATTCCTTTCCGTTGTCTTTTCGGTAATATTTTTGTCCGTTTAGATGTTTTAGTGAAATCCCTCACTTTTATACTACCTTTACCTTCCGTTATTATTTTACGCGGGGAGTTTAACCATTTTCCTCGCTTAACGTTATTGACCCGTAGGTTCTTTCACTTAGCCTCGAAGGCTTATTTCTTTAGATTTTTCACCTTTTTAAGGCGAGGCCTTTATGATCTCTTTGCTTCAATTCATGTCCCGTGGGTCATTTTGGCCCCGTAGACCTTTACACTAATTAATATCCCGTAGGTTATGATGATCCCGTAGATCATCTTTTATTCTAGTCTTTATTCAAATGTGTATACGTTTATATACGCATATGGCGTTAAGACACCCCTTTTCATGTTTGTAATTATTCACCTTTACTTTTTGGATTTCATTTGACCTTGACCGTAGTCTAAGGCTACATTGTTTTCTTTCGAATCATCTTTCCGACTTCTCGACTTCCAACGTCAATTACACGTCGGTTTTCCATACACTTACCGTTACCCGGTTCTTACCTGTACTTCTTTACGTCCCATTACCTGGGTTCTTTTATTCCAATGTTTTTAACGCCTATAACTCCTTTACGTAGGTTTATTAATATTTCGCACTTTTATTTATCCGATTCGCATTTACTTACTTTAGCAAGTGTCATCCTTTATTAAATTTGTTTGACTTGTTCGTGTGAACATTCGTCACTTATGAACGCCAAACTTCAGTCTTTGTTTGACCCGTTCAGCTTTGAAATAGCCGAACATAGTTTATTCAAAATTTCGATTTACATTATTTTGTCGTCTTTTAGTTATGACTCAAAACCCGAGTCTTTTAACTTTCCATCCGAGTTCCCGTTTCTTGGTTCACGCATGTGTTTAATTCTTACCCATCAATCGGGTGTTTAACCGAAATCGTTATCATTGCACCCTTTCCGGTATGCATTAAGACTTCATTTCGATTTACTTGGTCATCTTAACGAAATCCGTCGCTTTTATTCGACCATGTCTTTTATTCTTTACGTGACCCCCATTGGCGGCCTTATTAATTATGAGTGACGATTATCATCGTTATCCTTACTTTACTACGACTAAAGTTAACAACCTTGATTATCTTTTTCGTGTGGGCAACACCTTTGTTTTTATGACCCAACGGATCATCTATACTTTGGTTTTACTTGCCCATTTTGTTCACCATGGCCCTTTCGTCCAAGATGACTTATTTTCATGAATTTTCTTTTGATCATTCATTTTTATATCATCATTTACGTTAATCCTTATCCCTTCTCTCGGGCTCATTATCCTAATGTAATACGCTTCCGTCACTCGGCTGTGCGTTTACATTATTATCAACGATTTTGTTCATTTGTTTCATTTGGGTACTTTTTTATTTTGTCCCATTCACCCCGCCCTTACTACATCGGATGTAAATGTGTCCGCTATAAGAAGTTCATGGTATCACATGCCACTACTTACTTGGCCAGAGTAAGCGATTAACACATGACACGCATGACCTTTTTATAGTTTTCACATCACGCCCTATGTAAGTAATGCCTCTATTTGTTTCTCTTGGAAACAATATCCCGAATACATTTTCTATTCGGTTTTCCAAGTTTCTAATTTACATATGCTACAATCATTCTCTACATGTTTGTTGCATATTGCTATTTGTGCGTTTACATTCAAAAGCGTGTACCTGGTAATGTTTGCCCCGACGGGCGTTCCTTGCCATTAACCTTGTTCGCGGTCGTTACGCGATTTAGTCCTTGGTGAGCATGCTCCTCTTGTCATACTTCGGACCGTTCCTCTATCATATCCGTAATTTGTTCAACTCACGCTATCCTCATATGCGAGTGTCCTTCAACTAAAACATATACAACAGTTAGTAATTTCAACATTAAAGGATGCCCGTATTATAATACAAGGCTTTTCTACTATACGCATCAACGCGTGTAATTTCGTTGACTATATCTATTCTATATCGTTTTTATTGGTGTAACGTGTATTACACGATAACCATATGTGTTGTTCTCAACACTTTTAATCATATTAAACCTTTGATATACATGTACTTACCGGATTTGCGATCAAGCATCGAACCGAACACATTTGTCAACAACCTTGAGCTCTGATTACCAACTTGTAACACCCATTCTTATAAATTAAGGTTTAACGTATCATTTACGAAAAACAATCATGTAATTAAGATTACATATGCATTGGAAATTTCGGGTTTATTAAAACTTTTTACAATTTAAAAAGTTACAACATATCATGTGTACGTTCGTCGTTTAACATAATAACGATACATAGTGCGGAAGCTTATTTCGTGATCGTGTTCGGTTCTTGCTCGTCGCTTGATCTTCATCCGGGCACTCTTGGCATTCACCTATGATCAAAACCAACTTAAAAGTTAGTTTTGATAGTTAAATAATCAGTATAAACAAGTTATATGGGTAAAACAATAACAAAATAATTTTTTTATCCGGAACAGGGGCTTCGCGCGATGCCAAGGGGCTTCGCGTGACGCCAAGCCCCTGTTTTCACAGCCTGATGCTTTAACAGTTGTTGTACGTTCCCAGCTTAACCCGATTTCACGAAAACGAGCATAACTCTCTCGTTTTTAATCCATTTTACCCGATTCTTTTTCCTACGCGTCCGTAATTTAATTCTCCATCATATGGAGTTAAAATCCAACATCCAACTTAATAAATTTTTAGACTTCTAAGCCTTCGAATCGTTACCTTTTTACCGAATTTTAACCCGTTTATGCATTTTATCAAACAAACATATTTGTTTGATCCTTATATCACATACACTTCTTCAAATTAATGTTATCTACCACTATAGGTTCTAATCACAGGTTTATTACATAATTTAAACCCGTTTTTGTTCATATACTTATTTTGACCCGTTAAGGGTATTTTAAGCACTTTAAAGCTTAAAATCGCTTTCATTCCCTTCTAGCATTGTAGTTCTACATTTCTTATCTAGTAACCTCCCACTACAACTATATGTGTATTGGGTTTAATGTGGATATCTATATGTTCCGAGTTTTACCCCTCGGATTACCATTTTACGGCAAAGACTCATATAAAGCCCTTAGACCCAAGAATTTACGTTTTTCACTATCTAACTTATCCTAAGTATTTATATAATCATAAAACTCATTTTCGAACCACCTTTAAGAGTCGTTCGTCCGAATTAGCTTACAAGGGCAATTTGGTCAATTTTCATCCTTCTTTAACTACAAGGGTCCTTTAAATACTTGATTGACCCAAAATCCAACTCTTTTAACTATAATCTTATTTATAACCCCATGTGCTTCTAAAACACCATGAATATAATTCAATTTATTCGATTTACCTTAAAGATAACCGAATATCTACACTTTAACATTGTCTAACTCTTATAGAACTCCAAATTCTACATGATGAGTTGTGTTATTATACATACCTGGCTCGGATCAATATATTGACCCGTTTCAATACCTTGCCTTAATAGCCGCTAAGCAATAGCGATGTACTTATCCTTTTGCTATTTATTCCTATAACATGTAACTCGACAAACCATTAGACAATATTGTCAAAGGGCGATAATTTCACCTTTTGACCCGTTTATTTACCTAGTGATCTTCATCATTTCAAGTAAATGTGTCACACCCCGATTTCCACGTGTCACCGGTGGGCCCGGTGGGGAGTATCGTGACGTGGTTGGCAACATAATAGTCAAACAACACAATATTTAATATGCACAGCGGAAGCAATTTAAAAGATATAGTTCAACCGAATATAATATTGTAATATTAAATATCACAACTGTCGATTGTTTATCCACAGACGGATCGAAAAAAAAATGGATACAATAGTTCAACAGACTTTTAGGCATCTTAAGCTTGCGAGACTTCTATTGATGCTAAGGAGAAATATCCAGCCAATTTCATATAGTACCTGCATTTAGCCTTTTTGGAAAATACGTCAGTTTACACTGGTAAATACAATTAACTGACTCATTTGAAAATGGTTTAAGAAAATTGATTTGGATGCAAGTGGCACAAAATATCTTTTATAATTTGATTAAATTGCACAGAGGCAAAATTAACCTTTTATAACTTGGGAGAATTATTTAAATATTATAATCTTGTGAACGAATTACATGTTCCTTGTGCGTTCAGTAGCCCGGATCAAGTCCGGGTTAAAGATCAATAGACACACCACATTATTCTTTTGTGCACTGACGGGTGTACGCCTACACCCCGCGCTTAAGTCGTGGCCATTTCATAAAATGATGCCAAGGATATCCGGGACATGGTCATTAACCCCCCAAAGGCTTTAAGTAACAAGACTGTTTAAACGAGCCGATCAAATTATTCAATTACCTACCCAACGGTGGAGGATTTGATGCCCGATCAAGCGGTATTCTATATACCGTAACCCAAGCCCGTATAGGGAAAATAAGTTAAAAGTATTTACCTGAGCAATGTATAAATCACAATAAGCAATTTGCAAGTAGCTTTTACTGGTTCTCCTAATCTGGAATGAAGGTTTATAATAACCTATTAGAATCCTAACGGGTCTTTAATTAAGCTTAAGCTTAGACCGGCTAGTTTCAAAGACACGGTTCGTACGCACGATTAAGCGAAGACCGGATAGAATGTGATTTAGACCCGACAAGTTCAGAGACTTGTTTAATATGGGTATTTCATACACATTCTGGATTTTGAGATAAAACCGATAAGGTTTGACCCGTTTAGGCTAGTTTATGTAAACTAGTTACATAAACCGAACCGAACGCGTAATAAGCGTAACGGGTAGTAATGAGAGCCATTTACAGGTTTCCTAAGTTAATATGCTTCATATATGTTGTGACATCAGTAAGATGTCTTTTATTATGCCCGAAATGAATTTAAACACAAACTATGCCCCGTAGGGGTAGTTTGGTCATTTTAAAGGTTGTAAAAGAGTTTAAGTGTTTATCTGAGTTACAGGTCTGATGTAATCAGCAAACATACTCAATTTAGTGAGTTATAACAGTAGGGTAAAGTATATATGTGAAATTTATCAATTATAACCAAACTATGCACCGTAGGGGCATTTTGGTAATTTCACATAAGCCGAAAAGCTCAAAACTGAAGTCTGAGTTTATCAACCTTTGCTTACTGTTAAAATATTATAATTTGCCTCAAATATCAGTAGGTATCAACCCTTGTATGTTTAATATAGTTATAGCACATACTATGCGTTAAAAACGCTTAAAAAGGCTATTAAAGGCCATTTCCGGGTTCGATACTTAAATCTGATATTTTTATATTTCCAGAAGGCTTAAAATAATTTATTTATCATGTGTGTTCAGTATCAAAAGGTTTGGAGTCGTTTAGATGTATAAAACTCATTTTATAGCCCGTAAGGGCAAAACCGACAATTACCGGATTAAGCCTACGACTATAAGTTATGCTCAGCCTAAAATTAATTAAAAATCTTTAAAAATCCCAAAATAATATATTACATCAGTGGGTAAAAGATTTGATATCAAAAAGTATGTTTAAGTAGGCTATATGCTAAATACGCCATTTAATTAACATAAAGCTTTAATTTTACGCTAACGAGCATAACTCTTAACCTACGCCTCAAACCGATGTCAAATTTTGCATACAAGTTTATATATCAGTAATTAAAGTTTCTACTCTTTTAAATTTTCAAAAATCACGTTTTAAGGTGAAAAGGGCATAATGGTCAACATATGAGCAATTAACGGAATCATGCATATTAATTGGATAACTAATGATCCGAGGTGTATAATCACAGAGGGTTATACTAGCATGTAACCTGGTCCAAATTAAGCTCTTAGGCATTTCTAAAACATACCATAACGGGTCAGAACTGAAAGTCAAAGTATAAGTCAAACTATGAGACTTTCGGTTCCGAACCGGGTCTAAACAGGAAATTGTCGGGTTGAACATGTTTAGACATGTCCTTACACTAATTACCAAGTTATATTAATGATCAAACAGGTTGTATGTGTTCTACCTTGCTAATTATGCATAAATTGTAATTTACACATTCTGTTGACTTTTTAATTACAAGTTTGACCCGACATTTGACCTAGTTAGAGTGGGAATCAGGGGGAACCCTTTTGAGGTTTTATTACCCATATAATTACCAACTTATAACTACTTTTGATTCGAGATTTGACTGATCCATTATTAATTAATCTTGAAGTCAAACCGTAATTACGATGGTTTGACTTTTAGCTAAATAACTAAGCTAAACTTAATTTAGGAGGGTCAAGCAAACTTACAAGAGTCCTATGCACGAATTATGACCACTAGAGTCTGCTTTGGAGCTCCAAGAATGATCAGAAGAGCAAGAATGATGGTGTGAATACTTGTTGCAACTCAAGGGCTTTATATAGCACTTTAATCACCACAAATCTTTGACACATGAGTCTACAACCCACCACAACTGATTAACACATGTCCCTAAGTGTTTAGGGGGTGCCTAGGGGTCGTCCAAGATGAGGAAAATTGGTTAAAGGCGCGCATAAAGGCAATGGCAGGCAACAGCCACGAATTTCGGAACTGGGAGTCCCTCGCGTGGCGCGAGGGCTCCTCGCGTGGCGCAACGGTCGCCTGCAGAAAATCTGAATTTTTGATTTTTTGCTATTTGATCCTTGGCTCTTCAAACTCCGTTTAGACACTTGTTTCTTGCATTATGAACCCTCATAATTGATCTATAAGGGCTTTAAAACATATACCCACTTCGTTAAGTCCCCGGTTAACTTTATTGTTACCCGAAAAGTCCTAACTTTCAACGTTTACTCTTTAACCCCTTGCACGCGAATTTGATCATAACTTTCTCATACGATAACGAAACTTTATGAAATTTATATCGCGCATTCTAGTGAACATAATTAATAGTTACAAAGCTTCGGGTTTGTCAAAAGGTCACTCAGAGGTATAACTTAAACATGTTGACACATTTAGCCCCTATAGTTTGTAATTCCTCACTTTTAGCTTCGCATGATCCATGATTTATTCGTTTGATGATATGAACATCATGTAGGGTTATTATGAAGTATATTTATCCATCATTGACATTTAGAACCCGTATAATCACATACTTTCCATGTTTGTCAACTTTAGTCCTTTTATAACATTCTTTCACACGTTCAAAATTTATGACACGTGTCAACACATTATAGGACGTGAATTTTCGAGGTTTTACATCCTCACCCCCTTAAAATAAATCTCGACCCGAGATTTACTTAAATAAATAAGGGTACTTTTCTTTCATCGTGGATTCAACCACCCACGTGAATTCGGGACCTCTACGGGCATCCCATTTGACCTTTACAATAGGCACATGCTTCCTTCGAAGCTTCTTTACCTGTCGATCTTCAATCGACAAAGGTTTTTCCACAAATTTTAAGCTCTCATCTATATGCACATCTGAATGCGGTATTACCAGTGATTCATCAGCGAAGCACTTCTTCAGATTGCAGATGTGGAACACATTGTGAATTCCACTGAGCTCTTCTGGTAAGTTTAACTTATAGGCAACTGACCCGACACGTTCGATAACCTCGAAAGGTCATATGTATCTCGGGCTTAGCTTGCCTTTCTTACCAAATCGCATCACCCCTTCCAGGGTGATACCTTAAGCAACATTTTATCACCTACTTCGAAGTGAAAAGCTTTACGCTTTGGATCTGCGTAGCTCTTCTGCCTATCTCGGGCAGCTTTGAGACGGTCACGAATCTGGACAATCTTGTCCGTCATTTCAAAGACTATCTCTGGTCCTGATAATTGGACGTCTCCAATTTCCGCCCAACAAACGGGCGATCTACACTTTCTACCATATAATGCCTCAAAAGGCGCAGCCTTAATGCTGGTATGGTAGCTATTGTTGTAGGAGAATTCGATTAAGGGTAGGTTCTTATCCCAACTACCACCCAAGTCAATCGCACATGCACGTAGCATGTCTTCTAACGTTTGAATAGTACGCTCACTCTGACCGTCAGTCTGAGGATGATAAGCCGTACTAAAATTCAAACGTGTGCCCAAAGATTGTTGGAAACTCTTCCAAAAATGTGATGTGTATCTAGTATCCCTATCAGAAATAATAGACACAGGTATGCCATGCAAGGCTACAATCTTATCCACGTATAACTGGGCTAACATGTCGGAGCTATAAGTCTCCTTGATGGGTAAGAAATGTGCTGACTTAGTCAGTCTATCAACTATAACCCATATTGTATCATTTCCTTTCCTTGTTTTGGGTAACTTGGTGATAAAATCCATAGTTACCATTTCCCACTTCCACGTAGGAAGTTCAGGCTGTTGTAGCAAGCCTGACGGCTTTTGATGCTCGGCTTTGACTTGCGCACATGTCAAGCATTTAGCTACATAGGTGGCTACAGACTTTTTCAAGCCTATCCACCAATAGTTTGCCCTTAGATCCTGGGTAGCTGATGGCAAATTCTTAATCGTTGCCTAATTAGGGTTGCGGCAATTAATACATAAGTAATATGAATCGTCTTTCTTATTTAATAATATAAAACCCTCAGAAGATTGAGTCAGGCTATATGAGCCTATGTCTTAAAACTTACTTAATCAAGGTTTCGATTATTCCATAATCAATATGGAGTTTTCACAATACTCCAGCCCACAGCGGGATGTTAATCTTAATTCTACCTGCCTTCCAGGAGGTAAGCAGGGAAAACTTATGAGAAGATAATCAAGATACAAGGAGGCTACAAAGATTTTCCATATCTCAGGCTCCAGTTCATCCATCATTGCTTGTGTTAAATAAGTGACACATTTATGTTATGAGTCCACGAATTCCTTAATCGGGAACATTTACTTGGACAATTTCCTTCTGGATATCTTCTTTGAATACTACTAGTCGTCTTTAGTACAATATGACCATTGGGATATCTTAGGGGTTCCATGTATTAAACCTCCATACTGATCAGGCATGGAAGTACTCTATGGGACACACTATGATACGCCAATCCTCATATGGCACTTTTATCAAACATAGTTTGGCATTCGTAGGTGATAGAAAAACAATGAGAAAAATAATTAAAATAACATATGTTGTCATACTCTATGCGAAGAAAAAGTAGTTTTAGATTTTTTTCGGAAGGATTCCTTGCCGATACTAGAAGAATCGGCTACTATGGTTTCCTTGGTAAGTTATACCTTGTGGATAATATAAAAGTTTGCTAAGCTTATGGTTTATGAAGATTTATTATTGCCTGTATTAAATCAGGACACTTAGCAGAAATTATCATTGGTAAATGATAAGGGATGTACTTGATGACATCGTGAACTGCCTCTTGGCATTCATCAGGTGAGTTCAGGCATTTCTTCCATTAGCCTTTCCAGGCTTAGCTGTACCTTCTTTGGCAGCTTTATGGTATCTAGTTCTGATGCGGCCTTGCTCACCACAGCCGTAATAGACTGCATTCTTTATGTCCCTACGCTCATGGGAATGATGACCAGTTTCCTTAGCAGATGCCACACTGCTTTGGTCTTTGTTCTAATCGACACTGTCCCTAGTGTCTTTTATAGCAATTCTTACATACAGGCTCTTACTGAACTTTCGTTGCTTTTTATTAAGCATGTACTTGCTCTCCTTATTAGATTTATGGGAGTTATCTTCCTCCTTTGGTTCATCCTTCATATACGAAGTGTGAACAAAACTCTTCTCATGAGCAATTGAACAGGGTTTTGAATGAAAATTAGAGCGAGAAGCATTCGGCTCTTTGGATTGTTTCATGACCTTTTCTATGGTCCTTCCAACTGCTGCGTCAACCACATCCTGGAGATTAACTCCATTAATATTGAGGTTTACGTTTGTAGTTTTATTAACTTTCGTCGTATTAATAGTATTGCGACTGTCGTCTACCTCATCTGAGTTTTTCCATACTCGAAACTTGGTACCAATCACCAAGATTTAACAATTATTAGTCATCATTCTGATGACCTGACTTAGATTAGCCACGGCATTCATAAACCGTATGGGCTATTCTGTTCCGAACATTCTTAATGAATGTTATTTGAATGTATATCTATTACATTTAGCTTAGGTCACAAAAGGACTATCAATGGCATTTAAGGTTTGGAGCGAGTCCAATACCTGCTTGACAGTGGACCATAATGTCACAATTGTCTTTGTCACAAGGACGATTATAAATAGCTCAAAGGCTTAGCCTTACAAGACTTTTATTATATATATACATATATGGCATAGAAGCCTGTCTCGATGGACGTAGAAAGATATGGCATAAAGCCCAGTCATGAAGGACATAAATGATTATACGGCACGAAGGCCTTGTCGCAAAGGTCATTTAGATATGGCACAAACGGCCCTGTCATAAGGACATTTATCAAATCTGGCACAAGGCATGTCACCAGGAATGTTAACATTTAATATGTTAGCTTGTCACGAATGACAAATTATAGCACATAGGCTTGTCATGAATGACTTTAAAACATAACTCGATGGTCTATCACCAAGGACCTTAATTCATTAGCCGCAATCTTATTAGATTAGGGCTTCAAGGTTTGAACGTGGTTCTTCACCTTTGGACATGGAGTCATAGACTACAACTGTCATCGTCTTGAAAGACGATTCATTTGGCAGAAAAGTAAGCCAATCAACATCACTAATGGATGTTTATATATAACCATCGTATCTTAATGATATTAGTCATGATCACATCGCTCATATTGACTATTAGGTTTGGGTATAATCACACCATTTTGAACAGGGGATCATAAAGATCACTACTATCTTTGTCTTACCGACACTAGAATAAAGTATAGCCCGTAGGCATTTCATCACGAGGGATGTTAATATTATGATCATCATACTAATGATACTAGTCAGGATCGCAATGATAGTATAGAATATGGGATTTGAGTATAGCTCACCCACTTGGGCAAAGAATCACAAAAGATTACAATTGCCTTGTCTCAATTGGACAATATAATATAGCCCTTAGGTAAAACATCATTAAGGATGTTAAAATTTTTAATCATCATATTGATGTTTTTTTTTGTCATGATGGCATTGATCATATAGACTATTAGGCTTGAGCATAGCTCACTACCTTGGACAGGGAATCGTAAAGATCACAATGTCTTTGTCACACATGGACGATATAATATGGCCCATAGGCGAAACATCACTAATGGATGTTTATAATAGTTTCATCCTATTAGATGATATAAGTCATGATTGCATTAATCATATTAACTATTTGGCATGAGCATAGCTCACCACCTCAGACAAGGAATCATAAAGATAACAATGTCAATGTCTCAAATGGACAATATATTATAGCCCGTAGGCAAAACATCACTAAAGGATGTTAAATAATATAATCATCGTATTAAATGATATTAGTCATGATCGCATTGATCATATAGACTATTATGTTTGGACATAGTCCAACATTTTAGACAGGAGGTCAAAGACCACCACTGTCGTTGTCTTATCGGACAACAAGTTTAGCCCGTAGGCACTTCATCACTAACGGATGTCTATAATATGATCATTTTATAGGATGATATAAGCCATGATTCCTAAATCACTAGGCTAGATCAGAGAATTGGAAGAATCCAATATAAGGATGACGGTTGTGATTTTCTCGAATCACATTTGTCAAGAGTGCTAACACGTTCTTAGGTGTTAACAAGGATCTGAATCCCTTGAGTAGGTTTCACCATCTTGGCCGCGTAGGCTAGGTTTCACCTTTAAGATTCTTTTTAAAATGCATACTGACAGGGAAGGAAGGATATTTATTTTATTCGGGATTTTTATCATAAAATCCTAATTTATAAGTTAATAATAGCACAAATGGCCTAGTCGCGTAGACAAGTTTAATTTATAAGCCATGATTTCAGAGAATCGAGGCATTAAGGTTTGAATCAAAGTTCATTACCTTTTCTTGACAGGGAGTTGTAGGCTACCACTGTCTTTAGTCTCAGAGGACATTAACTATAGCCCGTAGGCACTTCCCTTCCAAGGGATGTTTATTATGGAATTGCCCCTTAGGGTAATTCATTAACCATGGTAAACAGAGACCATATTCGGTTAATTTATTGCTAACATTTATTTAGGATTTCTATTATAATTTATCCTAATTATAAAACATTAACAGTTTTATTAGTGGCACCCAAGGCCTGGTCACATGGACATTTATAAATTTTTAAGCTTATGATTTCAGAGAATCAAAGCAACAATAACAGTTTTATTTAATAACACAAAAGGCCTAGTCACAAGGACAATTTTAAATTATAAGCCATGATTTCAGAGAATCAAGACCTTTAAGTAAATTAGCACAACAGGCTTAGTCACAAGGACATATATAAATTATATGCTATGATTTCAGAGAATCAAAGCATTTGAGGTTTGAACCTAGTTCATTACCTTTTTCTGACAGGGAGTCATCGCTACCACTGTCTTTTGGCTCATATGGAAATGAGCAGGGCCCGTAGGCATTATGTTACCACGTATGGTTAAAATATGATCATCTTAATTAATGATGTAAACCCAGGATTCAGAGATCATTAAACTGGGTTAGGAATCTTTTGAAGAATCCTATATAAAAATGACGTGTGTGATTTATAATGAATCACGTCTGCCAGGAGCATTAACACGTTTTCAGATGTTAACAGGGATTCGAATCTTTTAAACAGGTCTTACCATCTTGGCCAGGTCTTTATAATGACACTCAGGCTAGGTTTCACTCTTAAGATTCTTTATAATAATTAACGCAGAGCAATTTCTAAATTGAAATGTTAATAAGGATCTGAATCTAAATTGAGGAACTGCCATCTTGGCCGGTCTTAATATGACCCGAAGCTAGGTCTTGTCCTTTTAGATTTTGCCATTTTATTATAATGGTAGATCTTGCAAAAAAAGAAATGTTATTTTCCATTTATTTAATATTTCTTGTTTAGAATGAAAGTTTAAACTTAATCATTCCACTATATAAAAATAAAAGTATAAAGTTGCCCTAAGCGGGACTTGAAAGGAATAATGTTGTCCTCGTAGGGACTGAAAGATAATTATGTCCTTATAAGGACTTGTTAAGGAAACGATCTTCAGCAAGAGGTGTTTCTTCTTTATTTTATTTCTGAGTATCCTCTCCTTGGATGCTCGTTTCATTCTAGCCGCGGTACGAAGCTCAGCATTTCAAGGCTCCAGATGTGGAGAATTTTTTTTTTACAGCTTCTTCGCTTGGCGACGTATATAAAAATTTTGGAAGCAAAAATTTCCAGATTAGGATTGAGAATATTCCTAAGTTAAGTCTAGACTCAGAAGGTCAAGGAATGTGCTAATGTGTAACTGAGACTAAACACAAAGGCTAGTGTTTAATTCACTCAGTGTTGGCTCTGATACCAACCTGTCACACCCCGATTTCCACGTGTCACCGGTGGGCCTGGTGGGGAGTATCGTGACGTGGTTGGCAACATAATAGTCAAACAACACAATATTTAATATGCATAGCGGAAGCAATTTAAAAGATATAGTTCAACCGAATATAATATTGTAATATCAAATATCACAACTGTCGATTGTTTATCCACAGACGGATCGAAAATAAAATGGAAACAATAGTTCAACAGACTTTTAGGCATCTTAAGCTTGCGAGACTTCTATTGATGCTAAGGAGAAATATCCAGCCAATTTCGTATAGTACCTGCATTTAGCCTTTTTGGAAAATACGTCAGTTTACACTGGTAAATACAATTAACTTACTCATTTGAAAATGGTTTAAGAAAATTGATTTGGATGCACGTGGCACAAAATATCTTTTATAATTTGATTAAAATGCACAGAGGCAAAATTAACCTTTTATAACTTGGGAGAATTATTTAAATATTATAATCTTGTGAACGAATTACATGTTCCTTGTGCGTTCAGTAGCCCGGATCAAGTCCGGGTTAAAGATCAATAGACACACCACATTATTCTTTTGTGCACTGACGGGTGTACGCCTACACCCCGCGCTTAAGTCGTGGCCATTTCGTAAAATGATGCCAAGGATATCCGGGACATGGTCATTAACCCCCCAAAGGCTTTAAGTAACAAGACTGTTTAAACAAGCCGATCAAATTATTCAATTACCCACCTAACGGTGGAGGATTTGATGCCCGATCAAGCGGTATTCTATATACCGTAACCCAAGCCCGTATAGGGAAAATAAGTTAAAAGTATTTACCTGAGCAATGTATAAATCACAATAAGCAATTTGCAAGTAGCTTTTACTGGTTCTCCTAATCTGGAACGAAGGTTTATAATAACCTATTAGAATCCTAACGGGTCTTTAATTAAGCTTAAGCTTAGACCGGCTAGTTTCAAAGACACGATTCGTACGCACGATTAAGCGAAGACCGGATAGAATGTGATTTAGACCCGACAAGTTCAGAGACTTGTTTAATATGGGTATTTCATACACATTCTGGATTTTGAGATAAAACCGATAAGGTTTGACCCGTTTAGGCTAGTTTATGTAAACTAGTTACATAAACCGAACCGAACGCGTAATAAGCGTAACGGGTAGTAATGAGAGCCATTTACAGGTTTCCTAAGTTAATATGTTTCATATATGTTGTGACATCAGTAAGATGTCTTTTATTATGCCCGAAATGAATTTAAACACAAACTATGCCCCGTAGGGGTAGTTTGGTCATTTTAAAGGTTGTAAAAGAGTTTAAATGTTTATCTGAGTTACAGGTCTGATGTAATCAGCAAACATACTCAATTTAGTGAGTTATGACAGTAGGGTAAAGTATATATGTGAAATTTATCAATTATAACCAAACTATGCACCGTAGGGGCATTTTGGTAATTTCACATAAGCCGAAAAGCTCAAAACTGAAGTCTGAGTTTATCAACATTTGCTTACTGTTAAAATATTATAATTTGCCTCAAATATCAGTAGGTATCAACCCTTGTATGTTTAATATAGTTATAGCACATACTATGCGTTAAAAACGCTTAAAAAGGCTATTAAAGGCCATTTCCGGGTTCGATACTTAAATCTGATATTTTTATATTTCCAGAAGGCTTAAAATAATTTATTTATCATGTGCGATCAGTAGCAAAAGGTTTGGAGTCGTTTAGATGTATAAAACTCATTTTATAGCCCGTTAGGGCAAAACCGACAATTACCGGATTAAGCCTACGACTATAAGTTATGCTCAGCCTAAAATTAATTAAAAATCATTAAAAATCCCAAAATAATATATTACATCAGTGGGTAAAAGATTTGATATCAAAAAGTATGTTTAAGTAGGCTATATTCTAAATACGCCATTTAATTAACAAAAAGCTTTAATTTTACGCTAACGAGCATAACTCTTAACCTACGCCTCAAACCGATGTCAAATTTTGCATACAAGTTTATATATCAGTAATTAAAGTTTCTACTCTTTTACATTTTCAAAAATCACGTTTTAAGGTGAAAAGGGCATAATGGTCAACATATGAGCAATTAACGGAATCATGCATATTAATTGGATAACTAATGATCCGAGGTGTATAATCACAGAGGGTTATACTAGCATGTAACCTGGTCCAAATTAAGCTCTTAGGCATTTCTAAAACATACCATAACGGGTCAGAACTGAAAGTCAAAGTATAAGTCAAACTTTGAGACTTTCGGTTCCGAACCGGGTCTAAACAGGAAATTGTCGGGTTGAACATGTTTAGACATGTCCTTACACTAATTACCAAGTTATATTAATGATCAAACAGGTTGTATGTGTTCTACATTGCTAATTATGCATAAATTGTAATTTACACATTCTGTTGACTTTTTAATTACAAGTTTGACCCGACATTTGACCTAGTTAGAGTGGGAATCAGGGGGAACCCTTTTGAGGTTTTATTACCCATATAATTACCAACTTATAACTACTTTTGATTCGAGATTTGACTGAGCCATTATTAATTAATCTCGAAGTCAAACCGTAATTACGATGGTTTGACTTTTAGCTAAATAACTAAGCTAAACTTAATTTAGGAGAGTTAAGCAAACTTACAAGAGTCCTATGCATGAATTATGACCACTAGAGTCTGCTTTGGAGCTCCAAGAATGATCAGAAGAGCAATAATGATGGTGTGAATACTTGTTGCAACTCAAGGGCTTTATATAGCACTTTAATCACCACAAATCTTTGACACATGAGTCTACAACCCACCACAACTGATTAACACATGTCCCTAAGTGTTTAGGGGGTGCCTAGGGGTCGTCCAAGATGAGGAAAATCGGTTAAAGGCGCGCATAAAGGCAATGGCAGGCAACAGCCACGAATTTCAGAACTGGGAGTCCCTCGCGTAGCGCGAGGGCTCCTCGCGTGGCGCGACGGTCGCCTGCAGAAAATCTGAATTTTTGATTTTTTGCTATTTGATCCTTGGCTCTTCAAACTCCGTTTAGACACTTGTTTCTTGCATTATGAACCCTCATAATTGATCTATAAGGGCTTTAAAACATATACCCACTTCGTTAAGTCCCCGGTTAACTTTATTGTTACCCGAAAAGTCCTAACTTTCAACGTTTACTCTTTAACCCCTTGCACACGAATTTGATCATAACTTTCTCATACGATAACGAAACTTTATGAAATTTATATCGCGCATTCTAGTGAGCATAATTAACAGTTACAAAGCTTCGGGTTTGTCAAAAGGTCACTCAGAGGTATAACTTAAATATGTTGACACATTTAGCCCCTGTAGTTTGTAATTCCTCACTTTTAGCTTCGCATGATCCATGATTTATTCGTTTGATGATATGAACATCATGTACGGTTATTATGAAGTATATTTATTCACCGTTGACATTTAGAACCCGTATAATCACATACTTTCCATGTTTGTCAACTTTAGTCCTTTTATAACATTCTTTCACACGTTCAAACTTTATGACACGTGTCAACACATTATAGGACGTGAATTTTCGAGGTGTTACAAAATGTCAATTTCATGTATTATGCTAATTTAAAGTCTACTAGCTAGAATACGGAATCAAGCATAACGTAACGGAATCGTAGTTACGTACCTTTAAAGCACACCTTTCAAGCGTGTATCACCTCCTGCTTGTCCGCTTGACGTTCCGGATTCCTTGCCTAAAGAGTTCAATTCACAATAAGTTTAGAACTCTTTCACAAGCTTTAACGCATAATTTGCTACAATAACCAAATCTGCGTTTTTACCCCAACTTTTAACATTTTAACCCTCACTTAGGCGTTCCATCAAACACCTAGCGGGTCAGATTTTTATATAAACAAAACCAAGTTCATGACTTGTAATTATCATCTAAACTAACTTTACTTAGTCAATCCTACATATATCTTAACATCAATATTTCTGAGATTTATTCTAAATTTCAGATTTGTGTTAGAACAAGATCACAATTCTAAGGCTTATCAAGTTTTCTTCAAGTTTATTAATCACCTACAATGGTGGTTATAAACTCTATAATTATCATGAAATCTTTTAACAAGATTTCACCTAGGGTTCATCCCTAGACACCATATCTCTTCTAATTACATTCATGCATGACACAATCAAGCTAAACTTCGATCTTTCATAATTAACCTAGAACTTGAGATGAATCAAAACTTCAAGATTTTACATACCTTATGATCCCTTCAACTAGGTGATCATTAATTTATGCTTGAAAATCGATTTGGACATGATTTAAGCCTTCAATTTGTGGCTTTTGTGAATGTTAGGGTTTTGGAGGATGGGGGTCGCCCTTCCATGCTTCTGATCGAACCAGACACCAAATGGTGTGTTTGGTTTTTGTTTTAATTAATTCTAGTTTCACTTTTTACAAGATTAACCCCTCCTCTTTTGTATAACTTATAGTTTGGCTGTTTTTTTTTTAACCTTATTATAAGTTATTTCTAGACTATTAGCTAACTAGGTTAAAATTCCTAGTTAGTAAATTCTTGTTTATTTAAGAATCCTAATATTCACCGGGTTACCTTTTACCACTAAAGGTAAATTACCCGTCTTTTAGTATAAACGTGGTTTGATTACCAAACCCGTTTTCGGGGTGTTACAAGCATATGCGACAAAATGTAATGTAAAACAAGGTGCTAGCATGCTAAGTGAACATACATAGCGTGAAATGTAATGAAAGCAATGCACTAGGTATGCACCAAATGGACATACATGGTGTAAAATGTAATGTAAAACAATGTGCTAGCATGCTAAGTGAACATACATAGCAAAACATGTATGAAATCATGTACTATATGTGTACTAATGAACATAACAAGCATATGACATGAAAACATGGAAAACACGAAAGTAACAAGTATGCACATGTGTTTCACCCCAAAACAGTTTGAAAACAGTAAAAGAGGGGTCTATGTACTCACTTGAGATTGCCTAGGAGTCCTTGAGTAACAACCAAACAATGCTAGAGATCACTTAAATCAAACGGTACCTAATATAGGTAACTATGTTAATAAACCGGACCTAAAATCGGAGGATCGGATAGAATGAGGGTTCGTAAACCAAATGAGTATGGGAACTCATGTAATATGGTTTAACAAAGCCTACATACTACAATGAAACCTAACCTAAGTGCTTACGACCCATTACAACCCGTTTAGGTAGCTTATGCTACTTTAACGCGTCGTTCGCGTAAAACGCGTTCGGATCGCCTAACTAGTCCTATGATATGTAGAATATGCATTAACATGTCTAATATTATTGCCAAATCAGTTTAGATATCAAAAATTATGTTACATATGCTTAAAATGAATTTTGGCGTAAAAAGGGCATTTTGGTAATTTACCTAAGGCATATAAACTACCTATCATACAACTAACTAAACGTCGTGACCATAAGGTATAACCTCGGAAGGTCATTCCCTATATAACTATGGTCACCTAATGTGTTTGGTCGGATCCTAAAGATCGACCAAACGGGTCGGGTTCGAAAGTATAAGGGATTGTTTAGATCGCTTACCTTACGACCCTACATAAGCATTAAACCTAAAGTGACGAGCTAAACATGTTAGAACATGTTTAACGAGGTTAGAAAACAGGTTTGGTATCAAAACAAACTCTTTTGATACCTAAGAGTAGTTTGGATACAAAATACGCAAGAATACGCATCTTGGCCGAAACTACGACTCGTCACTGAGCCTAGATAACGTGGTAATCAGTAGGTATAGTCACAAGGAACTATAACCATCGTGATTACGCTCACGTTGTGAAGTTCAACCGAACTTCATGTTGACCATAAACTGGTCAACGCAGAAAACGCTAAAAGAACGAAAGAGGACTTACAACAGGTCCAAGAACGGAAGTTTTGATCCGAATATTCTCAGGTATGAAGTGATAAACACATCAACTTAGAGAACAAATTCAGATTCAAAGGTGTGGGTTTTGAGTTGTGATCTTGAGGTGTATTTATAGATTTGGTAGAGCCGTTAAGATCGTTCCTCATTATCCGAGCTTCAATCTAGGCCGTACACATCAAGCCCATTGTTTTCTAATACCATGTGCACCCCTGAATGAGCCCATAGTATTCTGAAAACCATGTGCAAGAGGGTATAACAGCTGGAAATAGCTGGAATCAACTTTCTGCTGGTCTGGGCATGCTTTACAGACCGTATGAGGTCCCTTACGGTCTGTAAGGACCATGCTTGTTGGCAGAAAGTTTCAGCAAATGGTATAACAGGCCCCTGAGTCTCCGAACTTGATTTTTGATGCGTTTTGACACGTTTAAGCCCCGTTAACCTCACTTAAAGGCTCAAATATGAAGTTAAAGTATAGGGAACTTAAAATATGCTAAAAAATATGTCGGATGTCGGTTCGTTTGGCCGTACGATTGCGTTGTTCGGTTAATTACGACGGAAGTCGTAACGAACGCAAAAACGATCCAAATTAAGCGACGAATGAAATTTTCTCATGCTGATCACTAAAATAAAATATTTTAATGCTTACATAAATTTCTGGATGTCCGGATGTATTCAGAATGTAAGTTATGCGCGAAGATGCAAACTTGTGCACTTTTTGACGCTTTTAGTCCCTAAATGACCCAAAAGTTTATTTTAGCACACCGAACCCCTCAAAGCCTATTTCTAAGCTATGTAAAGGATATTTATGGTATGTTTAACTTATGGTAATGTTCCGGAATGTCTGTTCCAGTACGAATCATCATACTTTCGCAGTTTGTCGAATTTAGTCCCTGTAAGCGATTAAACTTGATTTTGCCATACCAAAGCCTTCAAAACTTATTTCTAAGTTATGTAGAGGTTATTTAAGGTATGTTAAGCATATGTTGATGTTCCGGAGTGTTTGTCGCATTAAACTGATTACGTTTACGCACCGGTTGGCGTATAACTCTCTAGAAAGCGATGTAGAGTTTGAAATTGAACAAAAATCAAAACATGCAAAATGTCAAACATAAAAAAACAAACATTGGGATCAAATAACATTATTTTATTGATTTGATTTTTGTTTGATGGTCGCAGTGACCCATGTGTCACAGTCTCCCCTACTTTAGGAAATTTCCTCCCGAAATTTATTCGTCGGAGTCTGTCTGTGACTTTGTGTTAAATGATCATCAAAGATATGCAAGGCATAATCCTATCATTTTCCTCAACGGATATTCTTCAGAAGTGAAAATGAACGAACGGAGTCATTTTCCTCAACGGGTTCTTCGGAAATGGAAAATGAAGGGTTTAACAAATGGATATTCATTTCCCTCAACGGATATTCTTCAGAAGCGAAAATGAATGGATGATTCATTTTCCTCAACGGGTTCTTCGTCAGAAACGGGAAAATGAAGGATTTAACAAACGGATATTCATTTCCCTCAACGGATATTCTTTAGAAGTGAAAATGAATGGATGATTCATTTTCCTCAACGGGTTCTTCGTCAGAAATGGGAATGAAGGATTAAACAAACGGATATTCATTTCCCTCGACGGATACTCTTCAGAACAAAAATGAACAAACAAAGTCATTTTCCTCAACGGGTATTCTTCAGAATTGGAAATGAAGGATATTAACAAACGGATATTCATTTCCCTCAACGGATATTCTTTCAAAAGTGAAAAATGAATAGCTAGTTCATTTTTCCTCAACGGATGCTTCATCAGAAATGGACATGAATAGGGTTAACTCTAGACACATGACAGAACTTGCTGTGATTTCTGTTCACTAAATTCCATAATTATGTATGCATCCATAATTACGTAATTCCTTGCATAGTAATCACAGTTTATTTTATAATGTGAAGGGGATAGAATTTGAACAAGGTCGAGACAACTTATGACTAGGTCAACACATCAACACACAAGCACATAATTGTTTTCTTGGATATAAATTTTGTTATCATCTTGTTATTAATTGTTATTAACTTGATGTAGATTTGAACATGGGTATTCAAGGTACACCAGGAACCCAGTCGATGGACTTCAACGTCCTCAAGAATCTATCTGAAAATAGGGTGATCTTCCAAAAATTCGATTTCTGATTACCAGGAATCATAATATTCGAATTAAGGTACACAATAATTAAGGACTTACGGAAATACCCTCAGGTACCCTATTAAGGATTTATAGTGGTATATTGGGTATTCGTCCAGTGTTATAACTTGCGCCTTGTACTTTGTTTTCTTTGGAAGAAATGTGTACTTAGGTTCTTCGTGGAAATCGCAAGAAATCAAAAGATGGGAGGAATGCGGTTCCTTGATTGTCGGTATCGTAGGGGATATGTCGTTTATTCATGCAACCATAATTGTACATTGCAATGTAAATAAAGGATTTATTTATAAACAATAACAACAACAACTGTTTCATAGATCGTGACAACAAAAGAAAATAATACACGAGGCTTGATTATTTTCTAAACAGCGTTGTCTTCTGTCGGTCAGATACTCATCCCTGCGCTGGATTTGCATTAGCAAGCCTTGGGCAATTCCTACGAAAATGGCCCATCTCGCCACAGTTGTAGCAAGACCCCGATGGAAAACGAGCTTGAGCAGGATTGTTGCCAGCTTGATTTGGTGCAGCTGCGGTTGGGCAAACCCTTGCTGTATGACCTATAAGTTCACAAATTTGGCATTTGCGGCACTTCACACCAGCATGATGATGAAGGTTACATTGATTGCACAAGGGTGCAGTTCCGTTGTATGGCTTTATAGCAGGGGGTTGAGCTGGTTGGTTGGGGATGGCTTGATCATTGTGAGCAACTAAGGCGAAGTTCTGAGAAGCCTTTCGCTTCTTTAACTTCTTGGAGGATTCAGTCTGTTCATCCTTTGGTTTCGATTCCTCAATCGATTTCTTGTCACCCTTCCGAAAAAGTTTACCTTTCCTGATCTGCGATTCAGTTAAGGTTGCAGATAGCTCAATGGCATGTCTAACTGTAGTAGGGTTGCTACCAGTCACAATGTCTTGTGCTGAGTCAGGGAGGCCATCAATGTATTTTTCGATTGCCTTATCCAAGGGCGTAACCATGTTCGGGCATAACAGACTCAACTCCTCATACCTATCAGTGTAAGCCCGATGTTCACCACTATCTTGCTACAAATCATCAAATTCCCTTTCTAAATCCCTCAGTTCATGACGAGGACAGAACTCCTTCATCATAAGGGCCCTAAGCTTGGCCCAAGTCTGTGCTAAAGCAACCTCACCACCACGGTCTCTCATAACCCCGTTCCACCATGTAAGAGCCCTCTTCAGAAACGCACTGGAAGCAAACTCGACCTTGCGATTATCAGGAGATTGAACGTGACGAAACGTACTCTCAGTGCTCTCGAACCATTGTAGGAGCCCAGTTGCTCCTTCAGAACCACTAAACTTGAGTGGCTTAGCAGAATTGAAACTCTTCAAATTGCATGGAGCATTATTGTTGTTGTTGGCTTGGTTCAGTTGAGCAATAAGATTTGGGAAAGCAGCAACCATTTGCTGCACGATGATTTCTGCCAGTTCGGCATTTGCTATCTGATTGTCGCGTCGAGGAGGCATTCTAAAGGAGGGAAACATGAAAGGAAACGAGCGAGATGATTAGATGAAAAGGATGAGGTGATACAAAATTTAACAAAAGCAAAGATGGTGGTCATTTGTTTGTTACCACAAGGCAAACAAACGACACATTGTGACTAATCAAAGTAAATGGGTCAAAAATAATGTATCGCGAAGACATGCTCGCCTATAAGTGAACACTCACCCCAAGAGTTCCCAGGTAAGAGTGACTGGTCCGATTATGTGGATTTGTACGAACACTCTAGCCTTAGACAGAAAACCCAGGGTACAGGCATTCACTCTTCCAGTTTGCATGTGTTCACACTATTTAGGACCCAAAACTTTGACGAGATTTTGAAAACTCAAAGGGGTTCAAAACCTTATAACAGAGGGTTCAAAACCTTATAACAGAGGGTTCAAAACCTTACAAAAGAGGGTTCAAAACCTAGTAATCAATCATCCAAGAACATAAGATTAATTTTCAAAGCGGATTCAGAATTGATGTTCTCGTTGTGATTATCACCTAAGGATACGTGACGGTTTTTGTTTTTAAAAATCTAAACGCAAATCTTCTTGTGTTAGGGTCCTAGAAAGGTTATAGTCTAGGTCAAAGCATTACTAATAACCTAATTCCCTATAACCATTGGCTCTGATACCAACTTTTCTGTCACACCCCGACCACGTAAAACAACAAAACGTGGCGGAAACGTCGGGGAGTGTTGTAACAGAATTAATTGTTTCACAACCACGGTAATTAAAGTTACACTTCACTTATTAAACAAGAGGGGTTACATTGTCTTAAAATAAGAAATAAAGAGTACGCAACATAATTAAACTAGTTCTAGCTTCATTTTAAGTTGCTAAGGCACGGGTCCGCATATATTTTACTTGATCATCCTATGCAACAGCCCCTGAAACACATGTGAAAATAGGTACGTCAGCATAAAAATGCCTGTGAGATACATAGGTTTTGAGAAAATAGGATTCATGACTTGGGTTTTAAAGAAACTGTTTAATAAGAAGTAGTCATGAATCTTGTTGAGTGTTTTCTTTCATAAATCATTTGAAAAGCGATGAATAAACCAAATGATATATATGTATAAAAGAATGATGTATGGTTAAGTGAATAACCAAGTAAATTGTGTATAAGTTAAGTTATTTGTAAAACGATGTTTATGTGAAAATGTGTTGTAAATGTAATATGTCTAAACTGAAATAGTTTAAATAACGCTACGATATGTAATAACATAAAAGCACTTATATATAGGAAGTACCAGCGGCGTATCCACCATGTTTTTATCGTATTATACGTCGCCTCGTTATATAAATCACTTACCCAAACAAACCACCAAGATGTAATGTTTAACGATCGTAGAAATGTTTATGTATGGTCAAATGTTTATTGTCAAATGTAAATCATGTAATGTGTAAACAATGTTATGTATGGTAAGTAAAATGAGACTACTTAAACCACAAGTAAAAATGTACAAAACAAATTATTTTGAATAATCAAAAGTCATGTTTTGCAAAATAACTGCATGCTTTATTGATACAAACACTTATGTGGTAAGTTAAACGTCTACATCCAAGCCTTGAGACAGTAGGATAACCTTAAAGTAAAGGTTATCAAAAATGTTTTTGGATCCGGTCATTCCTTACGTCCAAACAAACCCAGGATTTCAGGAATGGGAGTTGTCAAGTCCTATGGTAACAGTTACAAATGGTTTACCTAATTCAAAAGGTTACAAATGGTTTACATAAATGTAAAAATGGTTACAAATGGTTCATACAATCAAATGGTTACAAATGGTTCTAAATGTAAAACAATGTGTCCATATGCCGGATGAGCATATGCAACAAAATGTAATGTAAACAATGTGTCCATATGCTGGATGAGCATATGCAACAAAATGTAATGTAAAACAAGGTACTAGCATGCTAAGTGAACATACATAGCGTGAAATGTAATGAAAGCAATGCACTAGGTATGCACCAAATGGACATACATGGTGTGAAATATAATGTAAAACAATGTGCTAGCATGCTAAGTGAACATACATAGCAAAACATGTATGAAATCATGTACTATATGTGTACTAATGAACATAACAAGCATATGACATAAAAACATGGAAAACACGAAAGTAACAAGTAGGCACATGTGTTTCACCCCAAAACAGTTTGAAAACAGTAAAAGAGGGGTCTATGTACTCACTTGAGATTGCCTAGGAGTCCTTGAGTAACAACCAAACAATGCTAGAGATCACGGAAATCAAACGGTACCTAATATAGGTAACTATGTTAATAAACCGGACCTAAAATCGGAGGATCGGATAGAATGAGGGTTCGTAAACCAAATGAATATGGGAACTCATGTAATATGGTTTAACAAAGCCTACATACTACAATGAAACCTAACCTAAGTGCTTACGACCCATTACAACCCGTTTAGGTAGCTTATGCTACTTTAACGCGTCGTTCGCGTAAAACGCGTTCGGATCGCCTAACTAGTCCTATGATATGTAGAATATGCCTTAACATGTCTAATATTGTTGCCAAATCAGTTTAGATATAAAAAATTATGTTACATATGCTTAAAATGAATTTTGGCGTAAAAAGGGCATTTTGGTAATTTACCTAAGGCATATAAACTACCTATCATACAACTAACTAAACGTCGTGACCATAAGGTATAACCTCGGAAGGTTATTCCCTATATAACTATGGTCACCTAATGTGTTTGGTCGGATCCTAAAGATCGACCAAACGGGTCGGGTTCGAAAGTATAAGCGATTGTTTAGATCGCTAACCTTACGACCCTACATAAGCATTAAACCTAATAGTTGGAATCAACTCTCTGCTGGTCTGGGCATGCTTTACGGACCGTATGAGGTCCCTTACGGTCTGTAAGGACCACGCTTGCTGGCAGAAAGTTTCAGCAAATGGCAGAACAGGCCCCTGAGTCTCCGAACTTGATTTTTGATGTGTTTTGACACGTTTAATCCCCGTTAACCTCACTTAAAGGCTCAAATATGATGTTAAAGTATAAAGAACTTAAAATATGCTCAAAAATATGTCGGATGTCAGTTCGTGTGGCCGTACGATTGCGTTGTTCGGTTAATTACGACGGAAGTCGTAACGAACGCAAAAAGATCCAAATTAAGCGACGAATGAAATTTTCTCATGCCGATCACTAAAATAAAATATTTTAATGCTTACATAAATTTCTGGATGTCCGGATGTATTCAGAATGTAAGTTATGCACGAAGATGCAAACTTGTGCACTTTTTGACGCTTTTAGTCCCTGAATGACCCAAAAGTTTATTTTAGCACACCGAACCCCTCAAAGCCTATTTCTAAGCTATGTAAAGGATATTTATGGTATGTTTAACTTATGGTAATGTTTCGGAATGTCTGTTCCAGTACGAATTGTCATACTTTCGCAGTTTGTCGAATTTAGTCCCTGTAAGCGATTAAACTTGATTTTGCCATACCAAAGCCTTCAAAACTTATTTCTAAGTTATGTAGAGGTTATTTAAGGTATGTTAAGCATATGTTGATGTTCCGGAGTGTTTGTCACATTAAACTGATTACGTTTACGCACCAGTTGGCGTATAACTCTCTAGAAAGCGATGTAGAGTTTGAAATTGAACAAAAATCAAAACCTGCAAAATGTCAAACATAAAAAAACAAACATTGGGATCAAATAACATTATTTTATTGATTTTGTTTTTGTTTGATGGTCGCAGTGACCCAGGTGTCACAATTAGTAGGGGTGTTCAGAAAAAATCGTAACCAAATAAAAACCGTAAACCGAACCGTAACCGTAACCAAATAAACCGATCCGAATAACGAATTTGGTTTTTGGTTTGGTTTCTAACCGAAACCGAATTGTGAATATGATTTTGGTTTGGTTTATGGATCCACATTTTATTTTATTTGGTTTATTCGGTTTATTTGGATAACCGAATAAACCATTTAACTTAATTAATTATTAAATAAAAATAATAATATTTTATAAATCATATACAATGTATTAGCCCAAAATAGTTATTTTTTAAGTAGCCCAAAATACCAAATGTAAATCTAAAAGCCTAACTCAACATTTCTAAAATAAAAGAACTTTAGACCTATAGAAACTAGGTTTTAGGATTTCTACATTTTTTTTTTTTGAGAAAGACTCATGTTTGAAGATTATTTATATTTTGTGTCATTAGACTTGTTAACTATTTATTGTTTTCTATGATCTATGTTTTGAAGCTTTTAACTTTGTGGTTGTGTCTACGATTACTTTATGGATGTGTTTGTTTTATTTCGCATGAAACTTTCTTGTATTCATATATTGTTAGGTGTAAATTAGTTGCGATGTTCGAAAGTTGGAACACAAACATAAATATAAATTTGGAAAAAAGTACTTAGTACAATTTGGTTAGATTTGGTTTATTTGGTTTCTAACCGGAACCAAACCGAATTGAATTTGGTTTGGTTTGGATCGGTTTGCATATTTCTTATTTGGTTTGGTTTGGTTTTTGGTTTGGGGTACAAAATTTTGAAAACCGAATAAAACGAACCGAATAAACCAAATAAACCATAAACCGAACCGATGAACACCCCTAACAATTAGCACCAGAATATATGAAGAAACTGTTTTGAGGATGAAAGAAATTGTAATTAGTAATCTATATATATAAGAAATCAGTTAAATTATTTATGTAAACTTGAAAATTAAAGTTATTAATAAAATAAATAATTACCGTGATTATAATGAGTTATTTATAGTAATCGATTGACTTTAGTAGAATTTCTAAAAATTTCAGTAAACTTGAAAATTAAAAAATACTTACCATAATTATATACTATTATTAATAGAAAACTAAATTCATTAAAAAAATACATTCATTTAAAATAATCATAAAACTACCGAAATACATACACAACCTTTATTTAAAATAATCATAAAACTATATTCTATACCTATATTCGAAATTTTACTTTCCAACTTTTCCCTAACTTTTTTTAAAGTTAATAATAGTTGTGAATTACGGTGGATATGATAATAATTAAAATTTAATAATTTTAAGATTTACTTATAATTATGATATGATTTGGTAGTATATAAATGTAATCTGTTGGTTTAAGTTGATTTTTTAAAATAAATTAATGGATTAATTAAATGTGGAATGATTTTAATGGATTTTTATACATCATTGTTTACAAAAAAAAAACATAACCGATCAACCGCCGGATCATAAAAAACTTCCATATTAAACTTTTAAAATCTGTTTTTTTTCCTTCCAAAAATAAATAAAACAGCATTAAGAATTTTGATTATAAAAATTTCTTTTTTTAATTCGAAAACAGAAACTTCACAATTAAGAAACAGATGGAGATGATATTCAATTACTAATCTACATATTGAAAGTCAAAATTGTTACTAAATTAAAATTTACAAAAGAAATATTTGATTAAAGGATAAATTTTAAAGTTTTAAAAAAATTATACAATTGAAAACAGAAACTTCACAATTAAAAAAATTATTTACCAATGTCATTACTTGATTTAAAGAATTGAAATTAACCAAACATAATCCAAAACTTTTGTTCAACACTTTCAATGCTTTAATTGTACCATACTATAACAAACACACAATTTCAATCCTGGGTCATTTCATTTTAAAATGCATAAGTCATCAAGTCGTAGGAAAGTTAATATAAACACCAAAATGTAGCAAAAAACATTAACAATGTCAGGACACAGGCATCCTAATTCTACGGATGATAATAGCCACACATAAATATGGCCACAAAAAAAGTATCAGTGTATCACCAACATATATCAAGTCATAACGATCATCATAATGACCGCACCAAAAAATACTATTAATCATTGTCTAACCACAACCTGTTTGTTCAACATATACTACCAACATCTACCACATACCTTCACCAACTCAATTGTAAAGCAACATACCTTGACTTTTAACATATATCATCTGAAAGTGGGAACCATATACCAACTGTTTGTCTCTAACAAACTCTCGCATACCGGTGACATTGTAGCGCGGACAGCCATGGGAGAACTCCTTACCAACAACCACGTCCCAAGTTCGACATGCGCCGTCCTTGATGGTCAAATCCATCTTCTGATCCAAGCCATGCGTTTGTGCCCACTTCTTCTTCAAACGCTACAAATAAAAATACAAATTTTTATAATAAAATTCCTTAAACACTGGTATTCAAATAAATAGTAGTAATATAACCACAAATTTTATATTAAAAGTATAAATATGTAAAGAACAGAATCTTACAAAATGATTGTCAACAACAAAAGTAACCGGTACTTCGTCATCGTCACTCTGTTCAATAACAAGTTCAGCAATCGGATTAGGCACATCATCATCACACACTTCAATTAACTCATCAGTTGCTTCTTTTATTATCAAACAGAGTTCTGGTGGGAGTGTTAGAAAGGCAGGCTTACAACTAAAAACACTCAAATCAAACGTATTGAAATCAACCATTTCAAAAACCAACAAATGATCATCTGTTATCGACATCTCCTTCTTGATTCGACTCCAACCTGTAGTAATGTAAAGCTCATGGTCTAACACATCCATCCGAACAAATCATTTGCGATTTCCAGCCCCCCGAACAACGACAGGATATGATGGACTGGTATTCAGGAGGGAATGATGAACAAACAACATGTTCACATACTACACACAGTACATAACCATATATCAGTATCGATGCTATACATGAAATACAAAACAATATATAAATGCAAGGATACAATATTCAATTTTATATGATCAATTACCATGGAACCGTTGATGTATTCAAATATTAACATATAAATTTCATCAAATGAGGCATAAAACTAACCCTTTTTTAGTACTAATGTTGGAAAAAGTGTGCTTTTGTCTTCCTTTTGTATTTTCAGGATTAAATGAGCTCAAATTAACAAAAGAAGCAAAAAGACATCAAAATCTAACATAAATACAAGAAAAGGAACAAGACATGGCATGCCCGACCCCACTACAGCATCTTCCCAAGCAAAACAAGAGATCAGAGGCCTGAACACTCCCCGTGCTCAGCCAGCACGGGGGCGTGCCCAAGTGTCAGCAGAAAAGACAAAGTGGTAGAAGCTTCTATTGCCCACCACGGGGCCGTGCTCAGCGGACACGGAGCAGTGGTCAACTATAAGATTCGCACAATCCAGCAAATCTGCATAGTACAAAGATTCTTCTGCACCACGGGGTCGTGCTCAGCGGACACGGGAGCGTGGTCAACTAATAAGACAAAGCTGCATTAAATGAAGAAAGAGAGGATGTGGACACGGGGCCGTGCCCACTGGACACGGGGCCGTGCCCGAGCTTCTGTTCAGCCTATAAATAGAAGTGCTTGGCTCAAGCTCAAACCATCCCTTGGCACACCACCTCTCTCACACTTCACCCACCACCCACCACCACCATAACACCATCATCCACCACCATCATCCATTGTCCATCATAGAGTGTGTGAGTCGTCTCGGGATCCAAGATTGATCGTAAGAGTTCTTGACAATCAAGGCCATGTTTGCCTAAGTCTCTTACATCACTTGGTGAAGACAAAGTGTCTAGTGTAATACTTTTTATTTCTAATCTTTTGCACTTTTTATTTGGTTTCGTATTAATGACTTTAATAACTAGTTGCTTATGTTGAAGGTGATCTTTCCTTATCGTTTGTCCGTGGTGTCTTGGCATTATTTTACTGTCTATATAAAATAAAAATTTTCACCATTCATATCTCCACGGTCTATATGGAGGTATGTTGGCTACCTGGTCAGGGGTTAAGGGAACGGTTTGGTAAAGGTCTTGCCATTGTTCAGCGTTTAGAGGTCCTGCAATGGACCTGGGTCAAATTTAGTAGGGCCTCCTTCAATACTTCACGGTATTGGATGGCGGGGGTCCAAACTCTTTGATCCCCTCATAAGTTAACTACTATTAATACTATAACCCGGCTATTTAGGACTGTATCCCTGCTGACTCAGACTACTTAGCCGAGGGTAACGTCACCTCCAAAAGAGGGGCCTACCATAATATTGCATTAATAACTTAATTAATTATCTTCCAATAATCCACCCTTTTAGGATTGTATCCTTGCTGACTCAAACTACTGGGGTGAGGGTAACGTCACCTTCAAAAGAGGGGCCTACTACAATAACTAAGATAATCTCTTAATTATGTGCAAAAGTGCGGAAATAATCAAAGGTTACACTAGATACGAGTCGGAAGCAAGTGATTCATCTTGTCTATCTGTTTTTATTTTTTATTTTTATTTTCAGCATTTTAGTTAGTTTTTATTTTTCTTAGTTTAAATCATTTTTCTAAACTTTTTATTTTGATTAGACGTTGAGGATAAACCGGTATTAAAAGCTCTTGTGTCCTTGGACGACCTCGGTATCTTACCAACGCTATACTACGCTCACGATGGGTGCACTTGCCCATATGTGTGTTTAGTGTTAGTAAAATATCGTGTTTTATAAATTTAAAACTTGGCTAAAATAAGTGTTAAAGGGGCTTAAAATATACACCTAATATATATAACACTTCACACGCATCAAGTTTTTGGCGCCGTTGCCGGGGACACAAGGATTTTAAGAAAGTTAGGAATCAACGGCCTAATCGTTTTTCTTGTTTTTCATTTTTTTTAGATTTTTCAGCTTCTGCAGAACTCAGCACGGGCCGTGCCTGCTGAACACGCCCCGTGCCCAATCATTGGAACTGGCAATCTTGTTTTAAGTCAGACAGTAAGCTGAACACGGGGCCGTGCCCACTCAACACGCCCCCGTGCCCAAGTTTCAGTTACTGAAAACAGAACCGTAAGATCCCGACGGTTGGTAATTTCTGACACAAACATGAGTGATACTGATACTTTTTACTTTCGGCACTCTTATGGTACTATGTGGTGTCAATTATGTGGTGGTAACCATAAAGAATTAGAATGCTTTTTTCTAAATTATAAACCCCACTATATAGACCCATTATTTCCTAGTATCCTTAAGAGGGGCGAAAGTAAAAATAATCCCTATCGCTCCCTCGAATGCGCCCAACCGGATATTCTAGGAGAAATGCTTCTCGATGAATTATTTCAACTAGAAGATCTAATTTTTAATTGGTTAAAAGAACTTAGGGAAGATTTCAATAATCTTTTCCAAGACAATAACCAAGAAGAGAGGTTGGAACTGCATTCAAACAACTTCATTGTTTCCAATGATACCTCTAACTCTAGTGAGGACTTGAGCGATAGTCGTCCCTGTGTCGATTGTGCTGTGAAGGACTCCCCATCAACTTCGTTTGATGCATACATAGACCTGAGCGATTCGACATACACCTTCTTTAACGAGAGCCCGGAAAAGGGTTGGACTTGTCCACCTACATATAGCATAAGAATCACCCTCACCGACAACCTCTTGCGTTCTCGTCTTAATCTAGATCAATTAAGGTATCTTAGGCACTTTGGGGTTGTTCCATCCAGTAAGGAACCGCCCGATCTGGAAAAGTTCCTTAAAAATAGACGCACTTCATAAAACAGTTTTCCGACACGGGGCCGTGCCCAGGTCAACACGCCCCCGTGTCCACCAAAAGATTCCCTTCTGACTTTTGTCAGAATACGGACAAAATGTATCAGGATCTTGCCTGCACACGGGGCCGTGTCCAGCCGACACGGGGCCGTGTCCATCTTGCTGTCGTTTTTCTATAAATGCAGCCAAGAACCCTGCACATTTGGACCATCCAGGGACAGAGATTTGGAGGGATTTTCTGACTTACCATCCTAGGTATGTTCTAAAAGAAGGTTCCTACAAGCATCTTGTCCTTTCCTCTTTTATCCATTGCCTTCTTCTTCATCTTTCTTGCACCAAGAACTCCATTAAAGCTTGATTTCAAGCTTTGTTGTGATGTTTATTGAATTTTTGTTCACGGAATCTTGTTAAAAATAAGTTACATAACATTGTTTTAAGTTATTTCTGCTCAAAAAGCTTCATAAGTTAAGAAAAATAATTTGAAACCCCAAGATTCCTTGTTCTAAAAATCTGCAGAAAGTTGAACACGGGGCCGTGCTCATTGAGCACGGGGCCGTGCCCGCAGTACTGTTTCATTAAAACGAACTATTTTTGGTTTGTTTTCGTAGAATGTCTAGCCAAAACAGCGGAACCTCTTCTGCGCACTCAAGGAACAGCCGACGGGAAATGAGGCCATCGATTGAAGCAACTCTCGTAAGATACGTAATGGCGCTACGTGAAGCACTCGACGAGATGACTTCAGTGGAGGAGGTCCTCATTGACCGTATAAACTATCTCTCGGTGGGGTTGGAAAACAGTTTCCGGGAAATAAACCTCTTGCACCAGAGGTTAAACATTCTGGTAACACCTCCTATGGAACCAATCCTCCCTCAAGAGGATTGGAACCTCGCACTTGGAATTCAAAATCCTACCGGTTGGGACGACATTCCGGCAGAACCTCATCTTGAAGAACTCCAAGAAGTTCCGGTAGAAGTTACACCTCCTCAACCCGATGCTCATGAGCCCGCTTTTCTTCTCCCTAGGGAGATCGAAGAGTGGCTCGCCGATGTATGAGGAGCCCATACTCGTAGGAAGAAGTTATCGAGCCACTTTTAACCGAGAGATCTATCTTTTCGAAAATTTTGCTAGTAGAATAAATAGTAGGCTAGAAACTTCTTGGATTTCTTGTGTTTCTTTGACCTAACTAGCTAGTATTTTAATTTTTAGGACTATTATGTAATTCTCTCTATGATTAATGAATGATGGTTTTAGTCAATTTGGTGTTTTGGATGGTGTTGAAATGAATAAAACACACTGGAGATGGCAAAGGATGCAAGGGAAACTTGAGCCAACACTCCATATAGGAAAACAGAACCGTCCAACAAATTTCTTCATTTATAGTAAGCTCGGCACGAGCCGTGTCCACCCAACACGGCCCCGTGCTGCACTGTCTGCAGAAAAAGACCCAGTTCAGGTAACTGAACACGGGCCGTGTTCACCCAACACGCCCCCGTGTCCAGACTTCTGTTTCTCTTGTTTTAATTTTATTACTGGCACTTGAACACGGGGCCGTGCCCGGATCACATGGGGCCGTGTTTAGCGCCCAGTAACGGAAATTTTTTTTGCGTTTTACACCTTTTTACACATTCAATCAACCTAAAAACTTATTTTTTGGGACACATTGAGGACAATGTGTAATTTAAGTGTGGGGGGGGGGATGCTAAAACCTTGAATCTTGCAAGTCCTAAATACAAGCCTTACACAAAACTCTATTGGAACCGCTAATCACCCCAAAAAAAATTTTCAAAAATTTTCATTTTTTTTACTTGTCTAGGTTTAACTCGGGAAATTCAAGTTCTTAAAAAGGTTATATTTTTACGAATTTACAACCGATAGCGTCGTGATAAAAAGAACCAACATAAGAAAATTATGAAAAGGCATGACAAGCTTAGTTAAAATTTAATTATATATACTTGATCACATAACAAACCCATTCCCACAAAAGTGAGTTTTGAGCCTTTATTGAGCATACAATTACATATCATTAGAACTAATTGCTCATTTTTCGTTTCTTGTGTGAATAGCCGCTTGGTTCTTACGACTCTAGAACTTCCTATGACGATACATTCCCGGTCCTTACCAACTTAAACCCGAGTAAGTAAATGATTGAGGCATTAGGACTAACCCTTTTTATTTCTACACCATTATTTTTCTTTTTTTTACCACCTACCCAAAATCCCCCTAGTTAGCCCCTTTGAGCCTAAACCTTTTCATTTCATAACCCAAACCAAACACCCTTTTTACCCACCAAAACCTTTTTCATTTTTACCCCTTTGTTTTAGTAACAAGTTCGGTTCTTCATATGACTTTTCAAAAAAAAAAAAAATTCTTGTTGATGATGAAGCAAAAGAAAATAAACAAACAAGTTCATCAAAATAACTTTGTTTGAATAATAGCTTCATCAAAATAAAAGTTACAAAAATAGAAAGTCTTACGAAAACCGAAACTTGTTACGCTTTTCGCCTTTTTACTAACCACTAACCACCAACCCAACCACCTACCTTTAACCCTAGCCTAACCCTTAACCCACAAAGTCCTCTTGATATTTACAAAGGCATATAAGTTAAAAAGGAGGAGGATTGATTGCTTGGCAAGCCTATGGAAGGAGTAAGTTTCATGCCGCTCTCGAGTGATTCACAAAAATACATTTTCGGCCGAGTGTTGAGTGATCCCCGTGAGGTATGTGAACTTGTATATAAATAGAATTTTACTAAGGCATGTTATGCCCTAATAAGTAATTTATCTTATGAGAAGTTTTAAATAAATCATGACGAATAGGATTGTAAATAAATAAAAATAAAATTAAATAAAGAATCTTGGAAATCCCGACACTCTATGACAAGCCCAAAACCTTCTTTTCTACCCATTCCATTTGGGAGTGTAAATAGCCACATATTAAAGAGTTTTGCTTGAGGACAGGCAAAGATTCAAGTGTGGGGGTATTTGATGTGTTCAAATATTAACATATAAATTTCATCAAATGAGGCATAAAACTAACCCTTTTTTAGTACTAATGTTGGAAAAAGTGTGCTTTTGTCTTCTTTTTGTATTTTCAGGATTAAATGAGCTCAAATTAACAAAAGAAGCAAAAAGACATCAAAATCTAACATAAATACAAGAAAAGGAACAAGACATGGCATGCCCGACCCCACTACAGCATCTTCCCAAGCAAAACAAGAGATCAGAGGCCTGAACACGCCCCGTGCTCAGCCAGCACGGGGGCGTGCCCAAGTGTCAGCAGAAAAGACAAAGTGGTAGAAGCTTCTATTGCCCACCACGGGTCCGTGCTCAGCGGACACGGGGCAGTGGTCAACTATAAGATTCGCACAATCCAGCAAATCTGCATAGTACAAAGATTCTTCTGCACCACGGGGTCGTGCTCAGCGGACACGGGGGCGTGGTCAACTAATAAGACAAAGCTGCATTAAATGAAGAAAGAGAGGATGTGGACACGGGGCCGTGCCCACTGGACACGGGGCCGTGCCCGAGCTTCTGTTCAGCCTATAAATAGAAGTGCTTGGCTCAAGCTCAAACCATCCCTTGGCACACCACCTCTCTCACACTTCACCCACCACCACCATAACACCACCATCCACCACCATCATCCATTGTCCATCATAGAGTGTGTGAGTCGTCTCGGGATCCAAGATTGATCGTAAGAGTTCTTGACAATCAAGGCCATGTTTGCCTAAGTCTCTTACATCACTTGGTGAAGACAAAGTGTCTAGTGTAATACTTTTTATTTCTAATCTTTTGCACTTTTTATTTGGTTTCGTATTAATGACTTTAATAACTAGTTGCTTATGTTGAAGGTGATGTTTCCTTATCGTTTGTCCGTGGTGTCTTGGCATTATTTTACTGTCTATATAAAATAAAAGATTTTCACCATTCATATCTCCACGGTCTATATGGAGGTATGTTGGCTACCTGGTCGGGGGTTAAGGGAACGGTTTGGTAAAGGTCTTGCCATTGTTCAGCGTTTAGAGGTCCTGCAATGGACCTAGGTCAAATTTAGTAGGACCTCCTTCAATACTTCACGGTATTGGATGGCGGGGGTCCAAACTCTTTGATCCCCTCATAAGTTAACTACTATTAATACTATAACCCGGCTATTTAGGAATGTATCCCTGCTGACTCAGACTACTTAGCCGAGGGTAACGTCACCTCCAAAAGAGGGGCCTACCATAATATTGCATTAATAACTTAATTAATTATCTTCCAATTATCCACCCTTTTAGGATTGTATCCTTGCTGACTCAAACTACTGGGGTGAGGGTAACGTCACCTTCAAAAGAGGGGCCTACTACAATAACTAAGATAATCTCTTAATTATGTGCAAAAGTGCGGAAATAATCAAAGGTTACACTAGATACGAGTCGGAACCAAGTGATTCATCTTGTCTATCTGTTTTTATTTTTATTTTCAGCATTTTAGTTAGTTTTTATTTTTCTTAGTTTAAATCATTTTTCTAAACTTTTTATTTTGATTAGACGTTGAAGATAAACCGGTATTAAAAGCTCTTGTGTCCTTGGACGACCTCGGTATCTTACCAACGCTATACTACGCTCACGATGGGTGCACTTGCCCATATGTGTGTTTAGTGTTAGTAAAATATCGTGTTTTATAAATTTAAAACTTGGCTAAAATAAGTGTTAAAGGGGCTTAAAATATAAACCTAATATATATAACACTTCACACGCGTAGAAAAAGAAAAATTAATTAGCCTTTTGAAAAAAACATAAAAATGCAATAGCTTGGAAACTTGTAGACATAAAAGGAATTAGTCCTTCTATGTGCACACACAAAATTTTGATGAATGATGACTACAAATCGGTCATACAACCACAACGTCGAGTGAATCCAAATGTTCAAGAAGTGGTTAAAAACGAGGTCATCAAACTACTTGACGTCGGACTTATCTACCCTATCTCCGATAGTCCTTGGGTGAGTCCCGTCCAAGTAGTTCCAAAGAAAGGAGGTATGACGGTAATAACTAACGAAAAGAATGAATTAATACCAACAAGAACCGTCACAGGATGGAGAGTATGTATAGATTATAGACGATTAAATGAAGCAACAAGAAAAGACCACTTTCCTTTGCCCTTCATTGATCAAATGTTAGAAAGATTATCCGGTCATAAATTTTATTGTTTCTTGGATGGTTTTTCAGGTTACTTTCAAATCCCGATAGCACCCGAAGACCAAGAAAAGACAACTTTCACATGTCCCTATGGAACTTTTGCTTATCGACGCATGTCGTTTGGTCTATGTAATGCCCCAACAACATTCCAACGTTGCATGGTAGCTATCTTCCATGATATGATAGAAAAGACAATGGAAGTCTTCATGGACGACTTTTCTATCTTTGGGGATTCATACGACCAATGCCTCGATAATCTTGAACGAATGCTATCCCGATGTGAGGAAACTAACCTCGCCCTTAATTGGGAAAAATGCCATTTCATGGTAACGGAGGGAATAGTACTCGGTCACAAGATCTCAAGCGAAGGAATGGAGGTGGATCGAGCCAAACTAGATACCATTTTTGAAAAGTCTTTGATAAACCGTCTATAGAATCCGGCATGCCCTAGGAAACTTCTGATAGCTCTTACGGAGGATGGAGGTGGTAATCTAGAAATGGTATCTATTTTGGCTCGATCCACCTCCATTCCTTCGCTTGAGATCTTGTGACCGAGTACTATTCCCTCCGTTACCATGAAATGGCATTTTTCCCAATTAAGGGCGAGGTTAGTTTCCTCACATCGGGATAGCATTCGTTCAAGATTATCGAGGCATTGGTCGTATGAATCCCCAAAGATAGAAAAGTCGTCCATGAAGACTTCCATTGTCTTTTCTATCATATCATGGAAGATAGCTACCATGCAACGTTGGAATGTTGCTGGGGCATTACATAGACCAAACGGCATGCGTCGATAAGCAAAAGTTCCATAGGGACATGTGAAAGTTGTCTTTTCTTGGTCTTCGGGTGCTATCGGGATTTGAAAGTAACCTGAAAAACCATCCAAGAAACAATAAAATTTATGACCGGATAATCTTTCTAACATTTGATCAATGAAGGGCAAAGGAAAGTGGTCTTTTCTTGTTGCTTCATTTAATCGTCTATAATCTATACATACTCTCCATCCTGTGACGGTTCTTGTTGGTATTAATTCATTCTTTTCGTTAGTTATTACCGTCATACCTCCTTTCTTTGGAACTACTTGGACGGGACTCACCCAAGGACTATCGGAGATAGGGTAGATAAGTCCGGCGTCAAGTAGTTTGATGACCTCGTTTTTAACCACTTCTTGAACATTTGGGTTCACTCGACGTTGTGGTTGTATGACCGATTTGTAGTCATCATTCATCAAAATTTTGTGTGTGCACATAAAAGGACTAATTCCTTTTATGTCTACAAGTTTCCAAGCTATTGCATTTTTATGTTTTTTCAAAAGGCTAATTAATTTTTCTTTTTCTACGCTATCTAATTTAGACGAAATAATTACAGGTAAATTACCCTCTTTGTCTAGAAAAGCATATTCCAAACCTTTTGGAAGTTCTTTGAGCTCAAGTGGTGGGTCTTTAGGAGACTCCTTATTTGGTTGCTCATTTCGATCAAGAACTTTAAAAGTTTGTTCTATGGCGACCTCTTCTTCAACAAAGTGGTCAATCTCTTCACTTGTATCGGGTGGTTCATCTTCATCTTCAATTAGGGGGTCATTATTGCCGAATGGCTATTTCATTGATCGTTCGAGATCGACACTTCTTTTAAATGCCCCTAATTGAAGAGGTAGATTGTTGAACTTCCGGTTTTTCAAAGCTTCGTGAGTTTTTACAAATGGTCGTCCCAATACTAGAGGAGCGTCATCTAGGATGACAAAGTCGGTTGGGATTACCATTTGATTTGTTTGAACCAATACATCCTCAACTATACCGATTGATTTTATTACTTTCCGATTGGATAGAAAAATGGGTATTTGAAGTGGAGAAAAATCACTAATACTTAATTTCTCGAAAATGTAGTTAGGCATCATGTTAACACAAAGATCTTTATCGATTGTGACATTACTAATAAATGAATTTTGAAAGAAACAAGGAACCGGTGTAATGTTAATTTCAAATGGGTCTTCTTTTATTAGTGACGTTTGATCATTAGTTAACTTAACACTTACCGTTTCGTCAATTTTAGTGTTAGTGTTTAACTCTTTTAAAAACTTAGCATGAGTGGGTACTAAACAATGATTTTCAAAAGAAGGTGACAAGAGATTAATTTCTTCAAAATTAGACTCTTCTTGTATTTTAACGTTGTCGGACTCACCTATTTCGTTGTTTAACTCATGTGTCGGTTTTTCACTTATTTGTTCTTCCATTTTTACACTTTCAGTTATCTCTTCATTTTTTAATTCTTCTCTTGCGCGGGACTCATCTTCCCTTGCGCGAGATTCTCTTATACAACGATCGATAACTCTAATGTGTTCTAATATCCTATCGGTTACTTTGGTTATAGAAAAGAATCGGAATTTACTAAGCTTGAATCCGGTTGTTCGACCCTTTGTTCCTCATAGTACCCATATGAAGTAGATGGTTCGCACCATTGTTCTTCATTGTAAGCATATGATGGATAAGGTTCGTAATTTTGTTCTTCATAATACTCATATGAGGTGGGTTGTTCACACCATGGCTCCTCATAATAAGCATACGAAGGTGGTGGCTCATATCTTGGTTCCTCAAAGTATGAGTAAGAAGGCTCATACCTTGGTTCATCAAAATATGAGTATGAGGGAGGAGGTTCATACCTTTGGTCTTCATAGGATGTGTATGAAGATGATGGCTCGTACCTGGGCTCCTCATAGTAGGTGTATGAATTGGATGGTTGATATGAGTGATTATTTTGAACCGAGCGTGCGTTACGACAATTAGTGCAATAATTACCCCTATAATCATCCTCCTCATAGGTGTAGTTGTAACCTCCTGAGTATTGATCCATAAGAATCACTCAGCAGACCACAACCGAGTCTCGAGATCAGAAAACAAAAATAAAAACGGAAACAGAGGCTGGACACGGCCCCGTGTTGAGTGGACACGGCCCCGTGTTCAGGAACTGTATCTGGGCGTTTTAATTAAATTTACTGATTTCGTTGAGCACGGGGCGTGTTCAGTGAGCACGGCCCGTGTTCAAGAATCTGTTACTGGGTGTTTTTATTAAAATGTGCAGCACGGCCCCGTGTTCAGTGAACACGGCCCCGTGTACAAGCTACTGTAAATGCAAATCTAAACTAAAATGCAGAAAAAATGTGCGCGCGTTTTAAAAAGGTTTTGAAAAACTGATTAGGCCGTCGATTTTAAGCTTTCTTAAAATCCTTGTGTCCCCGGCAACGGCGCCAAAAACTTGATGCGTGTGAAGTGTTATAGATATTAGGTGTATATTTTAAGCCCCTTTAACACTTATTTTTAGCCAAGTTTTAAATTTATAAAACACGATATTTTACTAACACTAAACACACATATGGGCAAGTGCACCCATCGTGAGCGTAGTATAGCGTTGGTAAGATACCGAGGTCGTCCAATGACACAAGAGCTTTTAATACCGGTTTATCCTCAACGTCTAATCAAAATAAAAAGTTTAGAAAAATGTTTTAAACTAAGAAAAATAAAAACTAACTAAAATGCTGAAAATAAAAATAAAAACAGATAGACAAGATAAATCACTTGGTTCTGACTCGTATCTAGTGTAACCTTTGATTATTTCCGCACTTTTGCACATAATTAAGAGATTATCTTAGTTATTGTAGTAGGCCCCTCTTTTGAAGGTGACGTTACCCTCACCCCAGTAGTTTGAGTCAGCAAGGATACAATCCTAAAAGGGTGGATTATTGGAAGATAATTAATTAAGTTATTAATGCAATATTATGGTAGGCCCCTCTTTTGGAGGTGACGTTACCCTCGGCTAAGTAGTCTGAGTCAGCAGGGATACAGTCCTAAATAGCCGGGTTATAGTATTAATAGTAGTTAACTTATGAGGGGATCAAAGAGTTTGGACCCCCGCCATCCAATACCGTGAAGTATTGAAGGAGGTCCTACTAAATTTGACCCAGGTCCATTGCAGGACCTATAAACGCTGAACAATGGCAAGACCTTTACCAAACCGTTCCCTTAACCCCCGACCAGGTAGCCAACATACCTCCATATAGACCGTGGAGATATGAATGGTGAAAATCTTTTATTTTATATAGACAGTAAAATAATGCCAAGACACCACGGACAAACGATAAGGAAAGATCACCTTCAACATAAGCAACTATTTATTAAAGTCATTAATACGAAACCAAATAAAAAATGCAAAAGATTAGAAATAAAAAGTATTACACTAGACACTTTGTCTTCACCAAGTGATGTAAGAGACTTAGGCAAACATGGCCTTGATTGTCAAGAACTCTTACGATCAATCTTGGATCCCGAGACGACTCACACACTCTATGATGGACAATGGATGATGGTGGTGGATGATGGTGTTATGGTGGTGGTGGGTGGTGGGTGAAGTGTGAGAGAGGTGGTGTGCCAAGGGATGGTTTGAGCTTGAGCCAAGCACTTCTATTTATAGGCTGAACAGAAGCTCGGGCACGGCCCCGTGTCCACATCCTTCTCTTTCTTCATTTAATGCAGCTTTGTCTTATTAGTTGACCACGCCCCCATGTCCGCTGAGCACGACCCCGTGGTGCAGAAGAATCTTTGTACTATGCAGATTTGTTGGATTGTGCGAATCTTATAGTTGACCACGGCCTCGTGTCCGCTGAGCACGGCCCCGTGGTGGGCAATAGAAGCTTCTACCACTTTGTCTTTTCTGCTGACACTTGGGCACGCCCCCGTGCTGGCTGAGCACGGGGCGTGTTCAGGCCTCTGATCTCTTGTTTTGCTTGGGAAGATGCTGTAGTGGGGTCGGGCATGCCATGTCTTGTTCCTTTTCTTGTATTTATGTTAGATTTTGATGTCTTTTTGCTTCTTTTGTTAATTTGAGCTCATTTAATCCTGAAAATACAAAAGGAATACAAAAGCACACTTTTTCCAACACTAGTACTAAAAAAGGGTTAGTTTTATGCCTCATTTGATCAATTACCATGGAGTCGTCTCGGTCTTTGACATGTCCAGCTTTGTAGTAGAAGTAGTTAGAAGGCGCAAGCGAAATATCTTGATAAAAGTGGAACAGGCGGAACGAAGTCAAAGCTTCTTCATACTGGAAAACAACCCACGAATTATCTGGTAATTTCAATGACGTGACCACATCCAACCAACCATTGTAAAGAAAATAGTCGCCTGCAAGTTTGAACACTTTGACTTCAAAGATCTTCCCATTGAGTGTCCGAATGATTGCATTCTTCTCTGGATAAGCAAACTTCTTAATCCATTCACCATAATCAGCAGGAAGTTTCTGTAAAAGGAAAAGGCAAACTCGTTAATGGCAATTATAATATCAGTGAATTTATAAATGCTTATAATATCTATACTAACCAGCGATTTTTTGTCGTTTTTCCACACACGGGCAGCGAATCCGTACACCATCTCTCCTTCAAATGATATACAGACTGATTAGTAAAAAAAATAAACAACAAAACTCTGCGTATCAATTTCAATATTGAGTATCAACAATCAATGTGTTCATCTAAAACAAAAAAACAAATAGTCCATATGAAGAGACTTTTCAAATAACATTCAATCTGTAAACAAAAAAAAATCAATCGCGGTTTAATCCTCAACAATAACTACAAACAGGGGCTGTGTTCATCAAAAGATGGAACCAAAATCATACAATAAAACCAAACGAAATCTTGTGCAAAAAAACAAAACCAAACAGATAACATAAATTCAATATTTAACTAACATTCACTCACTAACTCAATATTTAACCCTAATATCGCCGATTAAAATCCTAACTATAATCATTATCAATCAATCATCCTAAAAAAACTCAAACAGTAAACAAAAAAAACATCAATCGAGGTTTATTCTAAACAATAACTACAAACAGGGGATGTGTTCATCAAAAGATCGAAACAAAATCATACAATCAAACCAAATAAAAAACTTTTGCCAAAAAACAATACCAAACAGACAATCAAACATGACTCTTTAACTAACATTCAGTGCCTGAATCAATAAATATAGAAACAAACCTTATTCTTAAAATCAATCGGAAAAGAAGATAATATCGGAATACTTACTGTCGATTATCACTGATGAAGGTGAATAGTTTAATAAAGGCTGTGGAAGAAGATTGATTGAAACCGCGATAAGAAGAATCGCCAGGGAAGAAGATCGGTTGAAGACGTGAGACAAAAATCACCGTTAGGGTTTTCATATAGTGTGAGGCGAATGATTGATGAGAGAGAGAGATTAAGAAACTTACCAAAGAAGCTAGATTCAATCCTCAATTTAGAGCTATGCCACATGTGTGCTGATTTGGCTTAAACCAATGGGTGACATGTGTCCCCCAATGGTTTTGTTTATTATATATATAGATATAAAACTTATTAGTATTATTAACATATCATTTAAATATTATAAAGAATGTATTAATGATGATAAAATAATAGTATTAGCTCAAATATTAGAAATTTGATTAGAAAACAAAAATATAATAGCAACAACGTAACTTTTAACTGGCATCCTTGTATATATGAAATTTATATGTTAAATCTGATTTGTTGATGATAATTATATTTATATTTATATTACTTTAATTAATTAATTATTGGGTTGATAAACAAACATATCATATAAAATATTAAATTTATATAAGGGTTTGATATATAGGGAGAGGATAATGTACAAGACAAACAAATCATACGAAGCCTACACGACAAGGAAAGGAGGACAAGTGTCCTTGGCTTGAAAGGTAATTTAGTCATTCTCACTTAAACAACTTAAACAACTCACCCGCTTGATTTTCAAACGGCTATAACTTTTTCATACATTAATATAATTTATTTATACTTTTACTGATTAAAGTACATAATAAAAACGAATTTTGTTTAGTTTTTTTACGTGTTTATTAATTGAATATGATATGTATAGTTTTATTTTGTTTAGTTTCTAAACAGTTTTTGTTAATTAACTATTTTACCATATTATTAACTTACTATTATAAATAACATATTTATTGTATAATTATAATATTTATAATGTTATCAGATTCTTAAATCCAGTCTGACTGGTTGGACCGGTCCGACCAGTGGACCACTAAAGTAACCGATTTGATGTCCGATTCAGTTCTGAAAACATTGCTTGAGATCACAAATAAGATGATACAAATCCGTGATAGACTTAAGGCTGCCCGAGATAGACAAAAGAGTTATGCCAACAAAATGAGGAAACCTCTTAAGTTCCAAGTCGGTGATAAAGTTATGTTGAAGGTATCACCTTGGAAAAGTGTTATGAGATTTGGAAAGAAAGGCAAGTTAAGCCCAAGATACATCGGGCCAATCGAGATAATCGATTGTGTTAACACTGTTACGTATAAGCTTAAATTTCCCGAGGAACTTGGCGGTATACATGATGTATTCCATATCTTGAACTTGAAGAAATGTTTGGCTGATGAATCCTTAGCGATGCCTCATTATGATATACGAATCGAAGAGAAGCTTCGTTTTACAGAAAAACCTTTGTCAATTGAGGATCATCTTTTACTCTCCCAACGTAAGAATCAGGGACAACAGACCCCTCCTAAAAGAACTGCGTGGTAAGTATTTCATAAAGAAAAAAAGTTAATAAATACTATACCACACTACTTTCCGGAATAAACGTGCTCCCAATTCGTCTAGGGTTGTTTGGGTTTGATTATGGTTAAGTATGGGCTTAAATGGAGTTTAAATATGAAGTTTACGTGCTGATCAGAATAGGCGCCGCGCCCCTCGACCTGTATAGGGGTCCTCCATCGCGTGGCGTGACGGCCCTTCGTACCGAGAATACGGTTTCGGCCATAACTTCTTCGTTTCAACTTCGTTTTCTTCATCGTTTTCGCCTACGGGTTCGTAATTAAATTCTATATCTTCTCATCTTATCAAATATCCCTTTTCATTTCCTGAAAATCCTTCACTAAGCCCAAACCTTCTCCTGGGTGCTCGTTTCTTCAACGTTTCAGCTCGTATTTACTCCCGGGACCCTGTAAAGCACACAAGACACCATAATATAAAAAAACCAATGTTAAAATGACACAAAACAACTCAAATTATTATACAAACTATACAAGGAAACAAATGTAATTTGCATTACATCAGTGCTTGTGCTGGTCCTCACATGCTTTTTAAAATGGTTGCACACTTCCGTCATCTCATCTCATCGATCTCTCAGTCTGTATCTTGTTATTTTTATCCTGCAGTTACTGATTCTGATTTAACTGTTATCACCACCGACTTCACAGACTTGCACTTTCTAAATTGCAAAACTGCAAATGTCTTATTTTCTGTTTGGATTTTTATTGGTCGTTAGTTTTGGTTTTTTCACATGTTTGGAAAATACATGGTTGTTGTTCTGTGACATTTTTAAAAAAGTCATGATTTTGAATTGTAACAGATGGAATTAGAAACAAAGTATCTTTGAAGTTTGAATCTTTAATTGTGTTAGCTTAAAGGTGGTGCTTTTACCCAAAAGCCAAGATAGAAAATTTAGGAAATCTTGAGTTTGGTGGTGAATGAACTTTAATTTATAGGGTGTGTGGGAAGTGGGAACGGAGAATGCAGGTGTAAAAGGATCAGAAGTTCATACTTAAAGACCAGTGGTAGAAATGAAATTGTATATTGTGACAAAAAGGTAATTAGGTATAGGTAAATATGTAAGCCAATAGTTGTTAAGTGTGTAATTTCTGAAACCTACACGTCATCAATGCGTAATCTATTAACCTGATAATTACATAGTGTTAGAATAGTAAATGAAACTTTAGTGATTTTAGAGAGACAAAAAAAGTTTCAGTTATTTAATTGAAACAATTGGCAAACTTGGTTACATTTCTATGAAGTTACCTTTTTTTTATGTGTAAGAACGGGTCATTTGAATGTATGAGGATTATTTAGTTTTATTTGGAGTTATTATTGTTGACCCGACTCGAATCTAATAGCTGACCCGAATATATAACCCGAAACATAGTGATAGGAAAATTTTTTTGGGTCCTAAGACTTTTCGCCCTCACAAAACTTTTGATCAAACTCCACCACTAAAAATTGCCCAAACTTAAGCAACTAGGTTAGAATTGCCAGGTCGAAATTTGTAAGACATAGAAAGGAGGATGCAATAATCATCCATGTGGTATTGGTCGTGGGACTTGTCACGTGTGAGAGAGCAAAATTGTTTGTTAAAGGGTTGCGGTCACCTACAATCTACAACTCGGGCTGCAAATGAACTGAACAAACCCGAACAAGTCCTTGTTCGTGTTCGTTTGTTAAGAAATATATTTGTTCACGAACTGTTCATGAACGCTTACCGAACATGATTTTATGTTCGTATTTGTTTGTTAAGAAAATGAATTTGTTCGTGTTTGTTTATTAATTTTAGGCAACGAATGAAAACGAACAATGATGAACACAAATGAGCACAAAATAATGTTCTTGAACACAAATGGTGACAAACGAACACAAACAATCGTTCATGAACAAAATATATAATACATTGACACTTATTAAACATTTTATTTGTCGGAAAGTTGAAGTATTTAAATAAAATATAAAAGCTAAAAACACTAATGAACTATCGAACACAAATGAACACGTTACCGAACGTTCACGAACATAAATATGAACGAACCCTCTATTCATGTTTGTTCATTTAACTAAACGAACGAAATTTCTTGTTTGTGTTTGTTTGTTTAATAAACGAACGAACACAAACGAACTTCCCGCTGAACGGTTCACGAACTGTTTGCCGAACGTTTGGTTCGTTTGCAGCCCTACCTACAATTAACGCATCACCCATTTGGTGAATTAGTTTAGTTTTTAATATTTTATTATTATGATTAGTTTTAAACATATTTTGTTTTTCTATTTAAAGTTTATAACAATTAAAAATATGATCTTTAAAAATTTCGGATGTATCGTTGCAACATACTTATTTTTATGTACATCTCAATATAACTTTTATACAAAAAACCAAGTTGTGAATAGGAATTTTTAACCTAACATGTTGCATTCGTAAACACTTAAAAAAGTTTAATACACAACTCTACTTAAATGTAAATTTTATCAAAAATGAAGTTAGTGCTCAATTTTATCAATAATGAAGTTGTATTCAAACTTAGGGGCTGTTTGGTACCCTCTGAATGGAATGGTCATTAAGATGCTACCTCTTAATGGAGCCATTAAGAATTTTACCAATGAGAAGGTAGAAGAACGTGACATGTGATGATTTACCATTCAGATGTTACCTCTTAACCATTCAGACTTGAGGTTACCTCTTATTCATTCAGAGGTTTTAAACCATTAAGAGGTAGCATCTGAATGGTCATTAAGAGGCTACCAAACATCCTCTTAATACCGTAAATTATCCACCAATAAAGATTCCCCACATCACCCGGTAAAAATCCACTAATATATACGTATCGAGACAATTAATAAACTTTAAGGGGATGGTATATCCATAGTTTAAAGAGTACAAGGGGCTAAATGTAATAATAAATAGTTTTAGAAGAGTTAAATGTCATTTACTCCTTGTGGTTTGTGTCATTTTGTCAGTTTGGTCCAAATGTTTCGTTTTTCACCTATGGGTCCAAAAAGGTTTCACCGTTGCCATTTTAGTCTACTGGGTTAACTTCATTCATTTTTTCTGTTAACGAGAAGGCAATTTAGTCATTTTATATGGCCGAATTGCCCCTCTAGTTAACAGATTTATATATAAAATGACCGAATTGCCCTCCTCGTTAACAAAAAAATGGATGAAATTAACCCAATTGACTAAAATAGCAACGATGAAACCTTTTTGAATCTACAGACGAAAAAAAAAACTTTTAGGGGGTGTTTGTTTTTTACTAGAAGTAATTCAGAACCTCTTATGTCTGCACCACGCAGACCACGCGTTGCGTCTATTTATTTTTTTAGAAAGCTTTTGTTAAAAATCCTCTTCCCCACCTCTCCCTGGACTTAGGTCTTCGTTCCTCTTCAAAACTCATATCTCGTTCAAAACTAGGGGTGTGAATTTCGGACACGATCTGAAAACCCGACACAAACCTAACACGAAATTTGCGGGTTTGGGTTTAGTCTAATCGGGTTCGGGTCAATTTCAGGTTGAACCCACGAACCCATTTAGCTAAACAGGTCAGGTTCGGGTCGAACCCATCGGGTTGGCGGGTTTACCCGTTTAACAAACTTATATTATATTTTATTTTTCAAAATGTATTTTTATGTTATAAGTTAAATTAGTTGGGTATTTTATGGGATAACTATAATTTAAAAGAGAACCTAACATAAGATTTTTTAAATAAAATGTAATAATTTTATATACATTCGTATTTTTTGTTATAAAATGTAATTTTAATATATTAGTAGGCAAAAGAAAATAAAAAGTTCGGGTCAAACGGGTCATGTTCGGGTTAACCCCCACTTATTCGGGTCGTGTTCGGGTTTAGGTGTTTGACATGATTTTCGGATTCGGGTCGGGTTCGGGTTAATATAAAATTTTTAGGTTCGGGTCGGGTTGGACCTATCAACCCGCGAACACGACCCGTTTAACACCCCTGTTGAAAACACACAGATCTCCAACCATTCCTATCCAGCCGCACCTCCTCCACCACCTCCACCTCCTCCGCCCTGCTCCACCTCCTCCGCCATCCCCCACCACGTCGGCCTCCACCTCCACAGCCGCACCCCCACCTCGTCGATTAAAGGTTCCTCCTCCTCCACACCACCGGCCACCCCTCCTCCACACCGCCGACCTCCTCCTCCTCCCTCTCCGCCGGGAAGAGGATAGGAAGTGAATGCTCTAAGAAGCTAAAAAAAATCCCTAATCTCCATTTATTTTAGCAGCTCGCCTTCTGGGTTCAGCGATCCGACTTTGTTGGTAAGTTCCTTTGGTTGTTTACAGTAATGAAATCAGTTGAGTTGTGCTGTAATATATTGGTGATTTAGTTATAATCTTTGCTTTTGATAGAGTAATCGAAGATTCTGGAATTCTGATTTAGGTCTTATATTGGAATTGAAGTGGTTTTGTTTCTTCAAAGCATGTTCCTTAGGTTACAATTTAACGCAAAAGCATATATGTATGTATGTTCAATTTTGTGCGAGCTAATGGAAATTCAAGATGCAAGTGTATAATAAATACATAAATTTTGTGGTTTGTTGCTGAATTTTGGTGTTACTTTTGAGTTTTTTGGTGTTAAATTTCAGAAATTTGGTGGTAGTTTGCTGAATTTCTGGTTAATATTCATGCCTATTATGTTGTTTTAGCAGCTTGTAGAAGTTAAAAAACAAACAGTCTTCTTCTTGCAGACACTGCAGAGGTTTGGTCCACCTCTTCAGCTACAGATGTCTGCAGATGTGGTCCGCAGACTGCAGACGTTTTACCTCTGAAAAAACAAACAACACCTTAGACTAAACTGACAAAATGACCCAAACCAACATTTAACTCGTTTTAGAAAATAAACTTAAAGCCTCAATTTTACAGTACGATGCGAATCAATCAGCCATCAGAGACACGGTTGCAGCTCCGGTTAAACCTTTGAGCTTTCAGTTCCGACTGTCCCTTATGTTGTTGCCGGATACTGTTTATTTCCGGTGATCAATTTCCGCCACTGTAGAGATCTGTCATGTGTGCTAGGGTTTCACTGTAAGTATCCATTCCAATTATTATTGGATGAAATTCTAGTATTACATATTCATATTCACATATGTTTGTTTCGAACAGTAGCAAGCTCTTGGTGCCATCCATACGGAAGTCATACTCAACTGGATTGGTATGATTCCATTTCCTTTTAGAATAGTGTGTAAGAAAGATGTGCTCCTCTTTTTCAAGTTATTTTTTACACTGTTGTTCTAATATTTGATATTCACAATAAATAGATCTAATTGACTTTAAATAAAAGTCAAAGTGTCTTAATTAGCATAGTGTAGTACTACATCTCTTTCATGGGCACTATCCAGACACAACTGACGTGTTATACGCTCCCGTATTTACGGGACGTATGATGGCCAAATCATAGTGTCATACTGCCTGTATGATGATTTGGCTGACAAAGAAATGATGATGTGACTCCTGACAATGTCAAACGGCCTGTGTGGCCATTTTTGCGCTATCATATGACTTGTATGATGTGTTTGACTGACAAATAAATGACCTGATGTGACCAGTATCACATCACATGACCCGTATAATGTGACAGCCAAGCTAGTGTACACTATTGGGGGTGGTACTATCTTGATAGCAACACACTTTCATTAAGAAGCTATACTTTTACTTTGATGTCAAATGGGTTGCTTTCAAGTTTCAACCGCCAAATTTATTGAATTTTAGGTTTTTTAGGAAAATTTGTAAACTTTTCGACCCCTAAGGGGCGAGACTTTGTTTTTAGCAGATTAGGGTTTTCTATTCAGAAGGGGATGGCGGCGCAATTTGTTGCTCGTCTACCTGCTATCCTTATGTAATTTGCCCTGGTGATTGGAATGAAACGTTAAGAAATTAGATAAAAAAAATTGTACGAATATTGCATATGAAACTCATAGTAGTGATATCAAACATCAAAAGCAGGCACACGTGTTCAACTTTTATTGTCTTACGAATGCTACTATTGTCTAGGTAAGAAACAAGAGTTCTACATATAATTCAAGAAAAGAAATACCGAAGGAATGGAGAAGTCCTGCAGCATTATATGGTATGTTAACGGGCCTCTATGTTTAATCTAGAGCATGATTACCTTTTCTTTTTTCAAAATTCTATACCTCTTTAACCAATTGCTCAATTAGTATTATTGTGTGTTTGACATTTAATTTTTGGTTCAGGTTATCCAGTGAATCCAATTGTAGGATCGGTGCAGAAGCAAATAGTGAATGCACTTCACCTGGGTGAAAGAGAAAGGGCTTCTGCTCTGTTGTCCAATATTGGCCACGACAAGCATGTGTTGTTAGCTAATCATTTTGTTGAAATTCTTAAATACTGCGCGTTGACACCTGATCCACTGGTAGGCCTTTGAGTGAATTTATTTTTAATTAATATGTAGTTTATTTTGTGGAGTAGCTAGGACAGCCTATGATAAATCTGTAAATAGTTTAATCTCCATGTTGGTAGCACATTTGCTTTAACTTTTTATATAAGTATGTTAAATTTACAAACAACAGGCATTTTTGCTTAGGTGCTGTTTGTTTTTTTGAAAAAGTACTTCTGAACCACTTTTGTCTTCCCCAAGCAGACCACGCGCAGATGTAGGGCCTTGCAGCTTGTTTGTTTTTTAGAAGACTTTTCATAACAAAACCTCTGCCTCACCTCTGTTTCACGCAGATATGGATTGAAGTCTTCTGGCCACTTCAAAGGTCTTCTCCAAGCCCTAAACAGAACAAGAGCAGCCGCAACCCCTCATCTCCTCCTTCTCCACCGCCTCTGCCACCGTCTCAACCTCCGGCGCCGCCCCCACCACGTCCGACATCAGCTTCTCTCCACCCTCTCCGCCCCCACCACGTCCAGCCCAGCACCTCGACGTCTCACCCCCGGCCCTCGACGACCACCTCAAGCCCTCGACGACCACCTCAGGCCCTCGACCTCCACCATAATTCAGAAACCCCTCTCTCTCTCTCTCTCTCTCTCTCTCTCTCTCTCTCTCTTCAGAAACCCCCAAATCGAAACCCTTGAAGATGGTGAAATTAGGGTTTCGGTGGAGGTGGTTGACGGCGGCTGAAGCGGTGGTGCTTGGCTTCGTGGTGGCGGTGGTGCTTGGTGGTTGCGACAGGGAGGAGGGATGGGTGGTGGCTGAAGTGGTGGTGGTTGGTTGTGGTGGTGGACGGTGGTTGGTTGTGGTGGTAGAGGGAGGCACAGAGAGAGAGATCAGAGATGTTGATGTTCTGTGTGTTTTGTGTGTGTGTTGAATGTGAAGAGGTTTTTATATATAAAAAAACAAACCCTCTTCTCCTTGCAGACTGTAGACATTTGGTCCACCTCTTCTCCTGCAGATGCTTGCAGATGTGGTCCGCAGACTGCAGACATTTTCCCGCAGAAAAAACAAACAGCACCTTAGTTTAGCTTCATAATCCCATTAAGGAAAATTTCACTACATGTGTAGCTGTCCTTTGACTATATTACATGCTAACATTCATAAATGTAGGGGTGCTAAACGGGTCGTGTTCGCGGGTTGGCGGGTTCAACCCGAACTCGATCCGAACCCAAAAATTGTGTCACACATATGAACCCGAACATGACCCGTTCAACCCAAATTTTCTTTTCACAAACTAATATATTAAAATTAGTATTTCACTACAAAAAAACACAAATGTATATCATACAATTACATTTTGATTATAAAATCTTATATCAATTTTCTCTTTTTAAGTTATGATTATGGCATAAAATACATACCCAATTTAATTTATGAAATAAAACATATTGTAAAAAATATAGTATAATATAAATGGGTTAAACGGGTCAACCTGCCAACCCGACCTGTTTAACTTAACGGGTTCGCGGGTTCAACTTGAAACTGACCCAGACCCGTTTAGACTAAAACCCAAACCCGCAAAATTTGTGTTAGGTTCGTGTCGTTTAACTAAATGCGTGCTGTGCTATTAAGGTATAACCTGATTACCTGGATTTGTTCTTTGTATAGTTTGTCTTGGAGATTTGGAAAACTATGGAGGAAAAAGGAATTGACCTGAACAATAGATGTCACACTCTTATGATTCGAGCTCTCTGCAAAGCTGGCTACTTAGAGGAGGTATAAACTTTTTTTACATCAACATTCTTATATCATACTTAGGGCTGCAAACGAACCGAACGTTCAGCGAACAGTTCGTGAACCTTTTGACGGAAAGTTCGTTTGTGTTCGTTCGTCAAATAAATGAACAAACACGAACAAGAAATTTCGTTTGTTTAGTTAAATGAACGAACATGAAAAGAGGTCACGTTCGTTCATTTATGTTCGTGAATGTTCAGTAACATGTTCGTTTGTATTTGTTTTTGTTCGATAGTTCGTTAGTGTTTTTAGTTTTATATTTTATTTAAGTACTTCAAATTTCCGACAAATAAAATATTTAATAAGTATTAGTGTATTATATATTCTGTACATGAACATTAGTTTGTGTTTGTTTGTGTTCATGAACGTTCGTTACCTAAAATTAATAAACGAACCCAAACGAACACGGACACGTTCATTTTTTTTACAAACGATCTCGTTCAGTAAGTGTTCATGAACGGTTCGTGAACACATATATTTCCTTAACAAACGAACATGAACAAGGTCTCGCTCATGTTCGTTCGGTTCGTTTGCAGCCCTAATTATTTATTCATGCTGCAATTCTCTGCTTGTCATATTAGTTACTTTGTCATCTACGTACTTTAAACAGCTAAACCGATAAAACAAGTTGCATTTTAAATTAATCTTCTTGAACAAGAAACATCTGACTTATACCCATTTTAATATAGATTACATCTTTTGTGCTTCTTTTTGTAGGCATTTAACTTGATGAGTAATTGTACGGAAACTTCGTATCTTTATCCGACTCTGCAAAAATACAACATCCTTCTAGGAGCTTCTACCGGAATGAACAGTGTTATTCATGTCAGTAGATGTTTAGACCTAATGGAGAATGGCATGTTGGGGAAGGATGAAATTACGTACATCGAACTTCTCAAGGTTTGTATCATCGCGTCAAAAGTTATATTATATCACATGAATAATTCTATCCGCGTATGTTGAATAGAGTTGGCGGTTTCAATCCATTTGTTATGAATGGGTCAATTTGGTTGTGGCTTATCCTATGCAGTTAACACGGTAAAAAATCGGATATCGGTCAAGGACTGATATTTGAGATATAGGTTATCGCGGTGGGATATTGGTAATTTTAATATCATGCAGAATTTATATATATAGCAATTTAACACTAACAGTTAAGTATACTCTCCTACCATTAACAAATTAACCTTTTGCAACTTGCAAAACACTAACAATTGTGGCAAGTAGGAACTGATTAAGACTTAAAACACTAACATTTAACACTAGCAATTAACAATTAAGAATTAAAACACTAATAGCAGCAATAAGATGAAAGACGAATGGTAGAACTAAGAAGAAAGGCACTGATATCGGTAAAATCCGTGATATATCGGTCAATATTGCCGATAATATCGGCACCGATATTTTACATGGGGACCAATAACCGATACATCACCGATATTAACTGCATAGGTGTCTAATCTCCAACAGGTCTAATAAATATTTGGCAAAAAAATTTAGATTTTGGTGTTATCGAGTGAGTGTATTCTAAATTTATTCTTTCAGCTTGCAGTTTTGCAGAAAAATCTGTCAGCGGTCCATAGCATCTGGAACGAGTACACCAGATATTACAGTTTCAACCTTATTTCTCTAAGAAAATTCATTTGGTCCTTTACAAGATTAAAAGATTTAACAACCGCGTGTGAAGCTTTACAACATCTAGTGGCTTTAGTTTTCCGAGGAGATTCAACTATCAAAATAAGCGCTGAAGAAAAAATGGTTATTCCAAAATTGGACGTACCGATACCTTTCTACTGTAATCAGGATAATAATAATAATATGGGCAGTCCAAAAGTTGTCAGATTTGACTCGAATAAAGTCAAAGGCGTTGGAACGGTGCTGGAACATCCGAAAAGTGTTCTTGTTAGGAAGATCTTGAGGTTGTCCTTTACTGATGTTATTCGTGCTTGTGTGCCGCCGAAAAACGATGAGCTGGCAGAACAGTTATTCTCTCTGGTAGTATTCCGTTTCACATATTTAGTCGGAAAGTTATTTATATGTACAAGTTTAGAACATCACTTCTACATGTTTAGGGTTCAAATAATCATGTTTTGGTCAATCATTTTGATACCTACTGCCACAAATTAAATCTTATTTATCTAAGCGCAAAATTATATTAGAGTAAAGTACACTGATGGTTCCTGTGGTTTACAAAAATTTTGGATTTGGTCCCTAGCTTTTAAAAAGTACACGGATGGTCCTTGTGGTTTGCACTTTGTAACGCATTTAGTCCCCAATCAACAAATCTAAAGATTTTAGCATGTCCAAGTTAGGGACTAAATGCGTTACAAAGTGCAAACCACAGGGACCATCCATGTACTTTTGGAAAAAGTTGGGGACTAAATGCGTTACAAAGTGCAAACCACGGGGACCATATGTGTAATTTTGTAAAGCTGAGGGCCAAATCCAAAATTTTGGTAAATCACAGGGACCATCCGTGTACTTTACTCATTATATTAATTTGAACGGCTTTTATTTCCATTTAACAAGCTTTCTATACTTTTCATGCATATGTCTTCTTCGGACATTTATTTGTTAATTACTTGAATGATCAGAAATTGTCAAACACTCAAAAATGTGATTATCTTTTTATTATTGTCATTAATAAATCTGATTTTATTTTATTCTATTTGGTTTAGATGCAAAAGCTTGGCATCGAACCATCTCGCGGTGCATATGATGGCCTCATTAGAGTGCTTGTTAAAGAGAGAGGTTTCCATGATGGCATAGAAATGGTATATATAATTAATTACCTTTATCTTTATTATGTCATGTCAGTATCGTCTTCATAATTATTTTCTCATTCTGTTTGTTATTCTTTGCAGCTAAATTTGATGAAACAAAAGAATTTGAAGCCACATGATTCAACTTTTGCAGCTATATCAGTAGGTTGCAGTGAAAGCTTGGAATTGGGTTTGGCTGAGACGTTTTTGGATCAGATGACGGAATATAAAAGTGCGTATCCATACAATAAGCTGCTAGAAGCGTGTGACACATTGGTTAGTAAGCAACATTTATCTGAATATTGTTGTATGTACTTTTAGAGTAAAATACCATTCTCGTCCTTTAGGTTTGGCCAGTTTTGCGACTTTCGTCCAGAGGTTTGTTTTTCCGCATGTGGATCCAAAAGGTTTAAAATCTTGACAGTTTCATCCGGCTCGTTAACTTCATCCGTTTTTCTCCATAAGTCAGGGGTATTTCCGTCTTTTTTGTCAACTTAAAGGACAATTTGGTCTTTTGTCAAGGGTATTCGGTCTTTTTGCATAAAGTGAAAAAGGCCGAATTGCCCTTTAAGTTAGCAAAAAAGACGGAAATACCCCCGACTTAACAAAGAAAAATGGATGAAGTTAACGAGCCGGATGAAACTGGCAAGATTTCAAACCTTTTGGATCTGGATGTGGGAAAAACAAACTTTTGGACAAAATTCGCAAAACTGGCCAAACCTCAGGGACGGAAGTGGCATTTTACTCTTTTATTTGTGGAATCATTGTCAATTGTGATCTTGCATTTAAGATGAAATAAGGCTATCTTCTCATGAAAAAAATATGTTGGTTTAATAATGTAGGATCAACCTGAACGTGGAGTTCATGTATTTGGTAAAATGAAGCAGTTGAAAGTGGCTCCAAATATCAAAACATACGAGTTGCTGTTTTCATTGTTTGGCAACGTGAATGCTCCGTATGAAAATGGAAATATTTTGTCACAAGCAGAAGCTACTAGAAGGATAAATGCAATAGAGGATGATATGGTCAGAAATGGCATTCAACACAGTTATGTGTCATTAAGGAACTTGGTAAGTCCCTCTATTGAACACACTATTTCTTCAACTCCCCCCCCCCCCCCCCCCCCCTCCTCTTCCTAAAAAAACCCTTTTTGGGTATCTTTTTATAAATGAATATTGCAACTTGAAGAATCAGATAATGAGTTTTCCAAAATAATGAATATTTTTTTATAAATAATTAGTGTGTAGAGAATATAGTTAAAGAAATATTTTTTCGGCTATAATCTTTTTTAATAGAATGATTTAGGAGGCCTTATGCTTTAAAAAAGCAACTTTGGGCCACCTTCTACCTGTTTGAACCATTTGACCTGTTTTCTTTTTAGTTCCTTGTTATTTCTTCAATATCCCTCCACCCACCCTGCCCAAAAATAAAGCCCAAAACCCCTTTTCAGGTGTTTGAATGTGTGTTTTGTAAATAATTAATGCAAATTTCAGAATTAGATGATAAGATAATGCGTTGATTAAAGTTACGGATAGGTTGGAAAGTTTACATTTATTTCAATATTTTTGTGCAGTTACTTAGCTGCGTTTCCTAATGTGATTATGTTAATCCATATAATTAGTAAACAATAATCATAATAGCTTTTATCCAAACTCTCAAAACCGATTATTTTACTTAAGTTTAAGGGAAATTGGATTCAAATAATCCCAACTTTGACCTATTGGCCAGGATTAATCCCAACTTAGGAAATGTTTACAGACAGTCCCAATTTTGAACATAGATCCCATGCTAACTGAAAGTTAACCCAATTAGTTTTGTTGGCGTGGATTAATCCCGGCCAACAGGTCAAAGTTGGGATTATTAAATTCAATTTCCTTAAATTTAAACACAAACCCAAACGCCATTCATTGTGTTGTGCACTTGTGGGTCCTATGATCTGGTATGACATAGCAGTATTCTCATTGCTTATTCATATAGCAAGGAATGAAATACACGATACCAAGAAGATCATATTTAATTTTTTAAACATGAAAAGAAAGAAAAAGGTTTGTAGGAAGACAACTTGTAAAACCCATAATAGGTGATTTATCCTATATTATCATGTCATTTAGTTGAAATGTTTGTGGGATTTGGGCAATTATAGATTCAATAAAGGCTCGGTTTTAGGGTTCTCATAGTTGATGAATATGCCTCGCTATTGTATCATAGATATACCTTAAAATTCTGTTTTTTGATAATATATAGCTGAGGGCACTTGGATCAGAGGGGATGATAAGTGGGCTCTTGCACTACTTACGTGTGGCAGAAAACCAATTTACTCCGGGAACTCCAATTTACAACATAGTCTTGCATTCACTTATTGAGGCTAACGAGGTAGGTAATATATGGTTAAAATGAGAACTAGGTTGAGCTATGAGAACCGCGAGAACTTTTTGATCTAAAGGTTTTTTGAAAAAAGAATTTTGACGAATTTTTTTATTAAACGTTTAAAAAAAATCCTATACGACTTCTTACGTTCGTTTAAAACAAATTTACACCGCCGTAACGTCATGAAGCTGATGACGCCAGTGTAAATCAAACTTACATGTTGAATAAATGCCGGCTCGTTAACTTTTTTCGAATATTTTTTCACAGATGTCTTAGTTAGATGTTAATCTACGTTTGTGTAAAATTTGGTTGAAAAATTGACACGGGAAGTAGGAGTTCTCGCGGTTCTTGCAACTCGGCGGAGTTCTCATAGGAAATGAATCCTATATGTGTGTGTGTGTGTGTAATATCATTGTGATAATACCATAATGTGTGTTGTGAATCCAGGATCAAACGGCGATAAATGTATTTAAAACTTTGATGTCACATGGCTATCGTCCGAACGACGTGACATGTAACATCATGATCGACTGCTGCAGTATTAGTAGGTCATTCAAATCCGCTCAGGGTTTGATCGCCATGATGATTCGTTATGGATATCCACCACAGGCGCAAACTTATACGTCTCTTGTAAAGGTATTTCAATATTTATAGCTTTCTTCGCCATATTTAACTGTTCTATGCATTATTCAAAACATTGTTCTTTTCTGATATAAAAATCAATGGTTATCAGCTTGTGTTGGCATCGGAAGATTTTGATGAAGCGTTAAATCTTTTAAACCAAGCTTGCTCGGACGGAATCCAACTTGATGCAGTGTTGTTCAACACAATTATTAATGTCGCATCGCAAAAGGTATCTAATTGCTTCTTCGATAACAAACTATAAAACGAAACTTTGTTTTCGTTCATTTAACTTTAACCGAACACGAACATATAATTGAACACATTTTTTTGTTCATGTTTGTTTATTAAGAAAAAATGGGCATGTTCGTGTTCGTTTATGTTCGTTCGTTTAAAACCTAAACAAACAGTTCACGAACGTAAACGAACATAAACAAACAAACAAACAAACTTAAACGAACATAATTAACAATAAACAACCCAAATGAACATAATTGAAGAAACATAAATTAACATAATTTACCAAACACAAATGAACATAAAGTAAATTTTTATACAAGTAGGTATATAAATATAACTACTTATGTATTTAAACTGAAACGTACATAGACGAACATAAACGAACGAACATAGACAAATGTAAATGAACGAACATAAACATAAACGGACATTTACGAACATAAATGAACGAACAAAACATGTGTTCCTGTTAATTTGTTTAATTAAATGAACAAAAAATTATGTTCATGTTTTATTAAATAAACGAACTTCCCGCTGAATAAGTTCACAAACAGTTCATGAACGTTCGGTTCGTTTACAGTCCGTCTAAAGCGCAACTTATGCTGGGCAGGTGGCCTCAACGCTTACAACTGTGCCACCCCTTTAAAGTTGTATGAAACAAAACTAATAATTTCTTATTTATGAACTGATTATATAGGATAGGATAGACATTATCGAATTTGTGATGGACCGTATGCACAAAGAGGGGGTCCCACCGGATCCTGCAACATGCGGTCATGTGTTCACAACATATGTGAATCAAGGTTTCTACAACACAGCCATGGAAGCATTGCAAGTTATGAGTATACACATGTTATGCGAAGAAGATATTAACAAAAACAGAACGGTTTTCGAGGAGCTTATTTACGCGGAAGATTCAGAAGCCGAATCAAGAGCTTTAGACATGTTCAAAGATTCCAAGGAGAATCTTGCTGTAGCCCTTTTGAACTTGAGATGGTGTGCCATGGTTGGGAACCCGATTTCGTGGTTAACCGATCAGAGCCAGTGGGTCAAGCGGCTCTCCGCTACAAACAGTTTTAGATAAAATGCCAACTGGTGAGCCGATTTTCAAAGTGATATGATTGTACCAATAAGATTTTGTAGTCTGTCCACATCAAAAGTGGTGAGAATAGTTTATATGAAGGGGCAATAATGTAATTTATTATTTGATTATCTAACTTGGGTATCATTGTGGTTTAGCTAGCATGAGTACTAGATCATCTGAGGTTCCTTATTTATGCATACACTTCAGTTTGGGCTCAGATAAAAAAAGAATATGGGTTTGTTGAGGGCCACCGTACCTCAAAGCTAAAAGTTTGGGTTACGAAGAATGTCTTAACTTTTTTTTGGTTGGTTTTTGATTACCTGTTAAATATACAGGATGGGTAAATATACAAAATGCTTCGGTTCTGTTGATTTTATTAGTTGATTTGGTTGTGGTTCGATCGTCAATATACTCCTAACATAAATACCAACTGAAACATGCCAAACTTAATATTTCACAAATATTAGAAACGAGATGCCGAGTTAAAAGTAACATGCATTGATCCGAACATGTTTTAACCCGTCATACAACTTGACCCGACAAGTTTACCATCTCTAGTTGCTTTTATTTATCTTACCATTAGCTTGTGAACTATCCAGGTTTCTACAGATTGTTTTTAGAGTAAATTACAAGTTTTGTCCTTTATGTTTGTCCCAAATTTCAGGCGCTCTCCTTTACCTTTAAAATTGATGAGTTTTGTCCTTAACGTTTCAAAATCTTGCACGTTATGTCCTTTAGGGCAAACCCAGTTAGAATTTTCTGTTAAGTTATGTCATGTGCATTCCATACGAGGGTAGAACAGTCATTTCCCCTCCCCATTTGTGTTTCCCCCTTTTAAAACCCTAATATCACCCCCTGTTCATCTTCAACCCCAATTCATCTTCATCAACTCATCATCACCATCTTCTTCACCATTTCAACTCTAGATTAGGTCAAACTTGATGCTAAATTCAATGTTTGTTGTACATCTAGAATTCATTGGCGTTTGAATTCGTTCGTATCGTATCATATATCTGCATTATAGCAAGGATATTGCATAAAAATAACTGACTCAAGGTATGCGACTCGATGAAACTTTACAATGATTTAGCTGATGATTGAATGAAATTGTTTGTGTATTTCGAGATTGAATGAATTAGAAAGTAACCAATTCGCCTCACTCAGCCAATACACGGATCGAGATGCACAAATGGTCCAAGGACCGGCCTGTGCTCTTGAAGCAAGCCCAATATATGACTTCTTAATGTTTTCCATAAACAAAATTTATTTACTGGATCAGGTACACCTTCCAATACTTAATATTTTCTTTATGGCCTCAACAAATACTTATATTTTATTTTGATCAGTAGGAGTTCAGAACTATACGATTAAGGTAAAACTTGATACTATATAGAGCCAATCGTTGCTGCATAGGCTTGATTCATGTGCTGTTTTGTTGCTAATATTTATCAGTCAAATGGATATAATTGAAGTTAGGGTTTAAGTAGCTTTGACTGCAATTTTGGAATAAGATGGTGGAAAGTGAGTTGAACACAGGAAAAGGCGGTCATAGTCAAAGATTTGGTTTCCATAGGGATCCTTCATTTTCTGGATGGGGTGTAAGTGATGGGAAAAATAATCCAAACGGTGTGAAAGATGTGGATATTGTGAATACGTCTGAACTGGACGATGATTTTGAACTGCCGGTGTGGAAAGATGTGAAATGGTGAAGAAGATGGTGATGATGAGTTGATGAAGATGAATGATATGAAGATGAATTGGGGTTGAAGATGAACAGGGGTGTTATTAGGGTTTTAAAAGGGGGAAACACAAATGGGGAGGGGAAATGACTGTTCTACCCTCGTGTGCAATGCACATGACATAACTTAACAGAAAATTCTAACTGGGTTTGCCCTAAAGGACATAACGTGCATGATTTTGAAACGTTAAGGACAAAACTCATCAATTTTAAAGGTAAAGGACAGCGCCTGAAATTTGGGACAAACATAAAGGACAAAACTTGTAATTTACTCTTGATTTTATACCAAAGTTCCAGTTGTAATCACTTTACCAAAAGGAGTGAAACCCAACCCACAATCATTTCTTCTATTCTTTAACAAATGCAGTATAGGACTAGGGTGCAAATAAAGCAAGCCATTTGTTATTCGAGACCCTACAGTTCTATGTGTTTGTATGTTGTTTGTTTTGGGGCTGGGGGTCTCTCTGAAAGCAGTCTCCCTATCCACAAGGATAGAGGTAAGGTTTGCCTACATCCCACCCTCCCCAGACCCTACAAATAGCTTTTGCTGTGTTGTGGGATTTACTGGGTACGGTTGTTGTATTTGTTATTCGAGATCAGCTTACTAAAAACTCGAATTAAGCGCAGCTTAAATATTAGACTCGAGCCGATATTAGAGTTAATTTGATAAACAAATTCGAACCTGGGCTTGGCACAACTGGGATTATTATTTATATAATAAAATATAAATAAAGACAATTAATAAATAATAACCTCGACATCTATAGATAAAGCTCAAAACAAGTCAAACTTGAGCTCTACCTAAGTTAAACAAGTCCACAAAATATAAGCTACAAAACATTAATTATAATCAAAGCATCTAAAAGACTTGCAAGCAAGCCATTGAGTCTGTAAGTTCACACCAGCTATAGGTTTACCATTTGTGACGTTACAATGATGAAAAATGCAAGAATGCTTTAATATGATCACAACCCTGACAAATTTAAAAAAAATGAACTCTTACTCATCTTTTTTACTGGTTGATGAGCTTTCATGAGTTTGATCTGGTACCAAGTGTTTGACACTAGCCTCGGCTTCTGAAACAAACTTAGGGTCTGGCTCGTGTTTATCAGATGGCTCTTTCATTGCCAAATATATGTAGAACGCAATTACAATATTAACAGATATCACAGCAAGAAACCCGCTTATAAGTGTCAATGAATAGGGAGACATGTCCGAAGCACCTGTTGGATGATGACATGGCACGATAACCAAGTAAGTTTAAGGAGAATCCATATATATACTTTGAGTGAAACCGTTGTACATACATGTTTGACTTTTAAAAATCACGTTGACTCTTTCTCTAGAACGAGAATCGAACTTGTGTCTAGCGTAACAGACACATGGAAACGAAAATATAAAGTGATGGCTTTTAATATGTAGTTATGTACATCTTCTCAGCTTTCTAGATGCAAAAAGACCAAATAAAGCAAGAATATAGATAATGAAAAAGTTAACTGAAGCTTACCGGGAAATAAATTGTTGTTGAAGGCATACAGAATTGCAATAGGAATTGCCCACATAAATATGGATGCGATAAAGAACTTTTCTATAACTTTTGCCATTGTCAACCTCAAACTGCAACAATTCAAAAATCACACGGTCATTGAATTATTCATTTGGTACATTAAGTTACATATCAATGGAAAAATAAAATTTATAAAATAGTATCGTAACTAAAATCTTATATGTTTACATAGCCTAAATAACTATATGTGATCTTTGTTTTAATATGTGTGATGTGCTCCGATGCGTTTTGATCACAAAAGCCGATGTGCGATGCGAATCCGTGATGCGCGCGCATCACGTGTGTGAGGCATTTGTTATTTAAAAAAAAAATATTTATAGATAATATTTTAACTTGTTAACTTTAAACATTAAAAATTTCGAGATTAAGATAAATAAATACGACAAAATAGCTCTAGTACCATGAAAGAAGTTCAATATAACCAAAATAAGCCTTGAACTCTTAAGTGTACAAGTAGTCTATGCAAAAGGTACAAGTAATCTATGTAGGAACTCCTTTAACAACTTCATCAGCTCATTGTACAAGCTTGTTAAGCACATTCTACAAGCTCATTGTACAATTTACTCTATAGTGGTCGATTTCGAAAAAATGCGCGCATCAGGAGCGCATTACACGATTTAGGGGGCATCATCCTTGCATCATGTAATCACAGTGCATCGCATCATCTGCTGCGATCTCATCAGTGCATCGTGCGCATCACGCATTATGCGTGCATTTTAAAACCAAGTATGTGATATAACCTAAATAACTATATACAACTTTTAGATGAACTTAAATGTACGTTTTTATCGAGAAAAAAGACACAAATGTCAATGAACATAACCATATAAAAAGCATAGTGGGATCAGAAAAACGCCTCAGGGTCTGGAGGCAGCGCTTCTTGCACGTGTGATCAAAATGAATGAAAACTGGGGTCTGAAAAAGGCTAATATGTAAAAAACGACCAAAAGAATGAAGAGATTATATGTAAAAAGAGATCAGAAAGATGCAACACTTGGTCGTACATAGAGCAACGCCTAACGTACGTGAATCTCTCACCTAGCGCCTAGGCTTTCGGGACGTAAACGCCTAAGAGTGCCTTGTACTTTTTAAAACTAAGGCTTGACATGAAAAATCAAAATCCAACCCTGTTATAGTAACCGAGACGCAAACTTAAACTTTTTTGTAACTTATTTAGATGTTTTGAAGTGCAGATATGTTTCGGTAACCTTTTAAAAATACATTTACATCAACTTTTCATCAGAATCACAATCATTGTGGCTAAGCAACAACGGTTTTCTCGAAGAATACAGATTAAACGGAAGTTCTTTTAAATCACCGTATTGATCTAGACACGCCATGGTGTTTAGGCCATCCAGTAAGAGGCCCAGTGCAGAAGCAAAACAAGAATGCACTTCACCCCGTCAAAGTTACCAAATTGCAGGCAACTTTGCTGTCTAAAGTACTTAAATCTCGAACCGATTAATCTATAAATTCACCCCGTCACCCCGTCAAAGTTACCAAATTGCAGGCAACTTTGCTGTCTAAAGTACTTAAATCTCGAACCGATTAATCTATAAATTCCATAAATCTCAACACATGTATCTAATGCCAACAGGAAAAAAACCCTCTGCTTAATTTATGGTTACATAGCTTAAGGAATTGAGTTCTTAAAACGCTACCGAATTTGAAAACAATCAATAACACCGACAAATTGGATGATAAAGCCATCAAAGGATCATTAAACAATAAATTTTTTGTTACTTAAAAAAAAATTCAGAGATGCATTCATCAAGTGCTACATCCTAAGAAAAATATATACATATTTAAAAAAATAAAAGAGATTATATCGCTATAAAATCGGGTAAACGGGTATAACACCAAATCCCAAAGCTGCGATAAAAACGAAAATTAATCCCAAACCTGGACCCATACCCGATTACCTGTCCCATCGGGTTCAATTGCCATCCCTAAAATTATCATGTACCAAAATTGGCATCAAAGAAAAACCCTGCTTAATTTAGGGTTCTGAGTTCTTAAAAGGCTACTGAATTTGTAAACAATCAATAACACGGACAAATTGGATGATAAATTGATCAAGAATATTACTTAAAAGATCCAGAGATGCATTCATCAAGTTAAGCTAAATATATAGTGATTAAGTTAGATACAAATTACTACTACTACTACTACAAGGGTTTAAAGTACTAGGGTTCTTGTATATAATAATAATATAAACAATAATTATGAATGAAATCGATATGAGTTAAAGAACTTGCCATTCAGGATTTTGAGATGCGAAGATGGATCGTAGATGCAACTGCGTCCAGAAAGAAGATCAGGGGATTTTGATTTCAGAAAATCACTACTCACTTTGGGAGTCAGGGTATCTACTACTACTAGTCTAGTCAGTAATAAGTTTTTTTTGGGCAATTACATATATCCCCTACAAACTTCATTAATTACATATATACCCAACTCAAAAAAACAATTACATATATCCCCTTCCTTAAAACTCAAAATATCAAATTTACCCATTTTGTTTTATTTTATTAAAAATAAATCATATAATGACTATTTTATCCTTTTTCTTTTTTAATAAAACTTACAGATTACATATTTACACATTTCCATTCATGATTTGCTCTCCGGTCTTCTTAATCTTCATATCCTATTTCAGAAATCTTTAACCCATAAAACTTAATATGAAATTCAATTTTCAAGTCAAATTCTTACAAGATTAACACATAAATATGTAAATGGAACGGGAACATAAAAGCTGACTGCTGAAAAGATCAAAACCCAACTAGAATCCCAATTTTACTTTTAAGAAAACTGCATAATTCTTTTCAAGATTTCAAATAGAAATCAATCCCACTAATCAAACTCCCATTCTATCGAGAGAGAACAAACCGGAAAAACCTGGTTACAATCGCCGGACCTCTTCTCGTCGCTGGTTCTCTTCTTGTCGTTGGATCTCTTCTTGTCGCCGGAAGTCCTGTCGTCGCTGATCTCTTCTCGTCGCCGGAACTCTTATCGTCGCTGGTTCTCAGAGGCCGGTTAGGGTTGGTGGTTTGCCGGTGGAACTGTGGAAGTTTTGGCAAAGCCGTAGTCACCAGCGATGACTCGTAGGGGGAAATGAAAGCTAGCAGGGTTTTTATTTTTAAAAGGGTATTTATGTCATTTTGCTAAGAGAAAGGGAAATATGTAATTTAATTTTTAGGTTGGGTAAATATGTAATTTAGGTTTTAAATAGGGGGATATATGTAATAATCCCAAGTTTTGTTTATTTTTTTTAGAGTAAATTACAAGTCTTGTCCTTTATATTTATATCAAATTGTAGGCGTTGTTCTTTAGCGTAAAAGTTTACGAGTTTTGTCTTTAACGTTTCAAAATCTTGCACGTTATGTCCTTTAGGCCAAACCCAGTTAAAATTTTTAGTTAAATCTGGTCATGTGCAAGACACATGAGGGTATTCTTGTCATTTTATATTCCTAGAGACTATTGAGTAAATAAATTATAACAAAGGACTTTTGTGTAAAATATAAAAAAAATAAAAACATTTAATCTCTCTCTAAACTCATCTATCTCTGTTCTCTAAACTCATCATGTCAATTGAAACAGAAGATCCCTAATCTGTCGTTTTCCTCTCAAATTCATCCAATGAAGCCATCATTTGGTGGAATTCTCCCATCATCTAAACCTCCAGATCCTCCACACCTCACTAATTCGTCTCAATTTCCCCCATTGGTCATCCCCAGCCGCCATGTTACCTTTGTGAACCCTAATCCCCCACCTTCCTCGCATGGAAATGGAGCGGCTATTGATAATGCCCCTTCCTCATCTATAACTGGGAACAGGGAGGCGATGGTGGTTCAGTCATGCAATAGGTGTAACACCCCGTGTTACGAAAGTCAAGGTCAAAGTCAAAGTCAAGGTCAAAGGAAGAAAAGATTGCTAATTGCGATCTGTCACTCCTTGCTTAATTGTTGACCTTACTACATTGACTTGTAATCGAATCTTTTATTTTGATCGCTTTAGTTGTATTATGTGGAGTATCTATTAATAATCGAGGTTTAATCGATGTTTATCGCGTGATTTATCGCTTATCCCTAATCGCATCGCAATCGCATTCGCGCCTTGATTAATAGATTCTGTGTATTATTTACGTGTGTGTGTGTTACTTATGTGTTACTTGTGCATGTTTACTTATTGTTTGTTGGTGATTAATTGAAACGCAATCGCAACTCTATCGCATCAAATCGCAAACGTTAAACACAAGTTAATTAGGATGATTGTATGTTAGATATAGCGAGTTTGATTAAGCTAATCGTAGTTATTGTCTAATACTATCGCATCGCATACTCGCTGAAACGCATCGCAACGCTCAAAACACGAAACGAAACGCCAACACGCAACTCGTCGGAGCCACTCGATCGAATGGCCAATCGATCGAATGGCCATCCGATCGAGGTGCTATCCGATCGGGATGCTATCCGACACCTGCACCTCACCTTTCCCTTTTTGGCAACCTATAATACCCCCTGTCATATCAATTGTGATGTGACAGCTCTCTCATTCGACCAGCAGCACTCAAGACCTCCTTTCTCTCGATTTCTCGCGATTCTTGTAAGTTTTCAACCTAAATCTTGTACTTCTATGATCTACACACATTTCTTCATCATTTTCACCCTTGAATCTTAACTTTTAACCGTGAAATCAGTGGATTTGAGGTGTTCTAGGGTGATGTCATCATGGAGTTCTTATGAACTTCAAGCTTTGACCTCATTCCACCAAGAATAACTCAGATCTGAAGGATTTCCACATGATTTCACAACGATTTTGCATAGATCTTAACATTTTCACTGATAAAAGGATTGAAAGAAGCTTTTCCAACTTTCTTTCAACTCTTTTACACTCAATGCACTCAAAACCGATGGATTCGGAGCTCACTCAGATCTTCAACTCATTTCTTAGTGAAGCATCGGTCTGAGATCTGGTTTCTATCAAAGAGACAACCGATTCCGGGTTAAACATGAACAACCGTGATGAACCAGTAAACTGATCTGATTTGGGTGATTCCTGTTTGATCGGGCGACTTGGGACTTGACGAGGTTCTGTTGTTTAGTACGTTGTCATACCGTCTCGAGCAAACCGCAAAAATTTCAAATAATCAAGTCAAGACGATCAGATTCGTTGGGACGGATTGCCGTCCGATCGGATTGCTATCCGATCGAACTACTATCCGATCGGATTGTACTTGGTTCCACGCTTAAACTTTTTACTTCAAACTTGCAAAGCTGTGAACGTCGAACGGATTGCCGTCCGATCGGATAGCCATCCGATTGAACGAACATCCGATCATTTGACAATTGGAACTTCGACACTTAATCATTTTCATAATTTTCAAAGAACATCAGTTTCTAACGGATTGCTATCTGATCGGATTGTTATCCGATCGAGTAACAATCCTTCTGTGAACTTGTTCTCACTAAGTGTCCTGCCAATCGGATCGCTATCCGATCGAACAACCGTTCGATTGACGACCTGAAAGGTAGAGATACTTCTCTGTTTTCAAAATGCTACGACGAAAACTTCAAAGCCATCATACACAAACACATCCTTACCAAACGAATGTCAATCCGACCGAATGGCCATCCGATCGGATGACCATCCGAACGGATTGACATCCGATCAAATAGCCAACCGATCGGATTGCCATCCGATCGAATTACCATCCGACACTTAGCCACTCTTCACCGATTTTACGCGTCGTTCATCACTTATGCTATCGTTAACTGTTCAGGCTAACCTCTCAGCGCTCCCTTCAATCCAAGACAGTGTTTATTAACTTAAACGCTATCTGTGAGTATACTCGAACCCTTTTTGCTTTACGCACTTTTGGGTGGTACATACGTTACTTATTCTAAATCACAATCGACACACAACGCAAACACTATTTACACGCTGACCGTTATTGCATGCTACGTGTTATTCGATGAATGCTTGTATGTTATGTTAACACAGTGATTGTTGCCTGGCACTTTAGCAACGATAGTACTATAGTTTGGACTCAGCACCTGTCATGGACAGGGGTTGTTAAGGGCCTTACTTCAGGTGTCCCAGTGGGGATATGTGTTGCGCATTCTACAACTCGCAGTCACGTCTATACATATTTCTCTGTCGATAACCTACTTGCCTTCACTTTGTACATGTTACATGCTGGTTATGCATAAACTATTTCGGACACTATTACTAGTATCAAACTTGTATGCTCACCTTTACACTATGTGTATTGACCTATACTTTAACGTATGTGACAGGTGCTTAGGATGCTTGCTTGTTACTTGCTGGAAATCAAGTTAGGATAGAGTCTAGAAACAAAGACAATTTATTTATTTAAATCTGAGTTGTCGAAACATGTTATTTGCCTTTGAGATATCGCTGTCTGTAATAATTGATTTTACTTGATGGGTTATGGTATGGGACATAATATTAACTATCCGGTAATTTAGTTGTTATGGAATTTCTCATGGACAATCTGTTTCGCTCAGTGCCGCGCCCCGATGTTTCTGCCATCGGTTGGGGTGTGATAGATTGGTATCAGAGCCATAACTATAGGGAATTAGGCAAGACTCGACCTAGTACGGGTCGATGTCTTAGAAACGACCTAGTCTATAGTCTAAGTACCGACAGACCGACTTGTGCATACTCGACAGGGGTTTTGCACGAGCTACTTGCTATTCTCGCTCGCACTCATTCTATACTATGACACTGCCTTTCCTAAGGCAGTCGCACTGCACTATTTTCATAAATGGACAAGTGATTAGATCGAGATTAGGTGTGAAAACCACAAACTCTCGATTTGATCGTTTGTTTGACCCGCATTTTACTATAAACAAGAGAATTTGCGTTGAATCAGGAGTGAAATCCTTACTTCGACGTAAATATCTCTCAAATCTCATGATGCCATCACACAAACAGGAATGTAGCCGCTAAGTTAGGGGTGAAACCCAAACCTTGATGGCTCGTTCTATTCTCTATTTTGGTTTTACAAAACTCTCACCAAAGTCTCGATGGATTCCAACGACTCGAGTTGCGTAAATAACCGAAAGGATGCGTGCCAATCACCGTATGTCAGTGATAGAGCACAGTCTATTAGGCCAAAACGTATACTCGAAGTCTTCGAGAATAGTCAAATCACTTTGGGTAGTCAACGTCTATCAAGCCTTAGACAATCTATCTTCGATTTCAAGCTCGCAATCGCCGATTCTATGTGTTTCGATTCTGAGCCCACAACTGCTGACTCTGATAATTTTCGCTTTTACGTGAACTTTTGTGTGATTTATGTGGTTTTTATGTATTCTGGATTTTGATTTAAAAAGCGAAAAGCGAAAAGCTGGAAGTCACCAACGCATCATACTTTTCGCTTTAATCGACACACTGCACATCTATCTAAAAACGTTAACAAATCGCTGCTACCTATGGATAATCACATGCTATGTTATTCGTTTATGCAATGTTACTCGCTTATGCTTATTACTATTCGCTATGTTACTCGCTGTGTACTCGCTAATCGCAATCGCTATTCTCGGACTCGCGGACTTTGAATGATAGGTGAATACGTGCAATATATGTAGGTGAATACATGCAAAATATAGTTGTCCTCATGGTTTTGGTGAATTACTTGCTTATGTGCTCTATGTGCTTATGTGATTCTGTGGTTTATGTGCCTATATGAATACGTGTTTATATGATTGATTGTGTTCCTGAGCTTTAGTAGTAAGTGGGTGCGAGGTGAGTTTCGATTGTATAGTGTCTGAGTCCCATGGCGATGTCTGTTGCAGACAATGTCGTCATTTGGATCGTTCCACTCCCGAAACGCTCACCGCAATCACGAAGACAAGCGTATCGCTTCTTTGGTCGCCAAGCAAATTGCGAAAGTGATTCCGCAAATCGTTAGTGAGCTGAATGAAAACGGTAGCAAGTCCTCCGATGTCACACCCCGACTTTCCACGTGTCACCGGTGGGCCCGGTGGGGAGTATCGTGACGTGGTTGGCAACACAATAGTCAAACAACACAATATATGAATGCACAGCGGAAGCAAAAGATAAATATATATTACAAATCCGAATTTAAAGTAATATCCAGTATTACAACGGAAAGTAAAGGATCCACAGGCGGATCTTAAAACATAACATTTTTCAACATAATTTACGTGCCTAGAACTTGCAAGATTCCTTATAAACGCCCTGAGCTTCCAGCCAATTACGTTCAGTACCTGTCACTTAACCCTTTTGGAAAATACGTCAGTTTTCACTGGTAAATACACTCAACCGACTCATTTTGAAAATGTTTAATAAAATTTTTTTGAATGCACGTGGCACAAAATATCTTTTTATGATTTGATTAAAATGCACAGAGGCAAAATTAATCTTTTATACTTGGGACAATTATAGTTATAATCTTGTATACAGATTTACATGTTCGTTGTACGTTCAGGGCCCGATGTAGAAACCGAGTCAGATTAACAGACACGCCACAAGTATAGGCCCACAAGAGAGTGAGATACCGTTATTACTTAAGCAACTATCAGGTGTATGCCTACACCCCGTGCTTAAGACGTGGCCATTTTATAATACAATGATGTCAGGGATATCCGGGACATGGTCATTAACCCCTAAAGGCTTTTATTTCAAACAATACAGATTAAACCGGGTTACCTCAATAATTTAACCACAATAAGATTAAATATTCAATACCCGACCAAGCGGTATCATTATACCGTATCCCAAGCCCGTATAGGGAAAATAAGTTAAGAGTATTTACCTGAGCTAGCTCCTGTCTTAAATAGCAAGAATTAATAACTCAGCCGTATTCACTTAAGTAAGCGTAGGTACAATTTACCGGAAGGCTCTATTCTGGAATGATGGTATAAATAACCAATTAGAATGCTAACGGGTCTTTAATTAAGCCTAAGCTTAGACCGGTTAGTCTTAAGGAAATATACGGTTCAAACGCGTGATTAAGCGAAGACCGGAATAGAATGTGTTTTAGACCCGAAAAGTTTGAAGACTTGTATAATATGGGTATTTCTTACACATTCTGGATTTTGAGATAAAACCGATAAGGTTTGACCCGTTTCGGCTAATTTATGTAAACTAGTTACATAAATCGTACCGAACGCGTAAGAAGCGTAACGGGTATTCATGAGAGCCATATACAGGTTTCCTAAGTTAATTATGCCTCAAATATGTTGTGACATCAGTAAGATGTCTTTCATTATGCCCGAAATGTATTTAAACACAAACTATGCCCCGTAGGGGTAGTTTGGTCATTTAAAAGGTTATAAAAGAGTTTAAGTATTTACCTGAGTTACAGGTCTGATATAATCAGCAAAAATACTTATTTTACTAAGTTATAACAGTAGGGTAAAGTATATATGTGAAATTTATCAATTATAACCAAACTATGCACCGTAGGGGCATTTTGGTAATTTCACATAAGCCGAAAAGCTCAAAATCGAAGTCTGAGTTTAACAACTTTTGATTACTGTTAAAATATTATAATTTACCTCAAATATCAGTAGGTATCACCCTTAGTATGTTTAAAATAGTTCTAGTACATACTAGGCGTTAAAAACGCTTAATTAGGCGATTAGAAGCCGTTTTCGGGTTCTATATAGAAATCTGATATTTTTATTATTCCAAGAGGTTTAAAATAATTTATTTGTCATATGTAATCAGGAGCAAAAGGTTTGGAGTCAATTAGATATGTAAAACTCATTTTATAGCCCGTAAGGCCAAAACCGACAATTACCGGATTAAGCCTACAACTACAAGTTATGCTCAGCCTAAAATTTATTAAAAATCTTTAAAAACCCCCAAAATAATATATTACATCAGTGGGTAATAAGTTTGATACCGAAAAGTAGGTTTAAATAGGCTATATGCTAATTACGCTGTTTTATTAACATAAAGCTTCTTAATTACGCTAGTGAGCATAACTCTCAATCTACACCTCAAACTGATGTAAAACTTTGCTTACAAGTTTATATATCAGTAATTAAGGTTTCTACCCTTTTATATTTTCAAAAATCACATTTTAAGGTGAAAGGGCATAATGGTCAACATATGGGCAATTAACGGAATCATGCGTATTAATCGGTTAACTAATGAACCATGGTGTATAATCACAGAGGGTTATACTAGCATGTAACCTGGTCCAAATGAAGCTCTTAGGTATTTCTAAATCATACCAAAACGGGTCAGAACTGAAGTCAAAGCAAAAGTCAAAGCTTTGCGACTTTCGGTTCCGAACCGGGTCTAAACAGTAAATTGTCGGGTTGAACATGTTTAGACATGTTCCTACAATAATTACCAAGTTATATTAATGATCAAACAGGTTGTATATGTTCTACATTGCTAATTATGCATAAATTAGAATTTAAGTATCCTGTTGACTTTTTCTTAGCAAGTTTGACCCGACATTTGACCTAGTTAGAGTGGGAATCAGGGGGAACCCTTTTGAGGGTTTATTACCCACATAATTAGCAACTTATAACTACTTTCACTTCGACTAATCACTGGACTAACAATGATTAATCGTTAAGTCAACCGTTAATTACGACGGTTTGACTTTTAAGCTAAAACTAAGCTATAACTTAATTAAGAAAGGATTAGTAAACTTACTGAATCCTATGCTTGATTAGGAAGGTCTTGTGTCTGCTCTTAAGCTCCCAAAGGCTCCAGAATTGCACAAGAGATGAATGATCAAATGGTTGCAACTTCATGCCCTTTTATAGTGATTTAATCACCATAAAATGTTGACAAGTAAGTCTACCATTGACCACAACTTATTAATAAGTGTCCCTAGTGTTTAGGGGTTGTTTAGGGGCCAAGCAAGATGAGGAAAATCATTTAAAGATCAGTTGCAATGTTTAAAATAGCTAACAGCCAACTTGCTGTATCTGGGCATGCCTTGCGCACCGCAAGAGTGTGGTTGTTGAGGTGCGCAAGCATGTCATCAGGGCCAAAAGTCTCTTTTTCAGTTTGCATCCTTGGCTCTTGGTCCTCCGAAAGGTCAATTAACTTATTTTCTTGCACTTTGAACCCTCTAAATTGACATATAAGGGCTTTAAGACATTTACCCACTTTGTTTAGTCCCCGGTTAACTTTATTGTCACCCGAAAGGTCCAAACTTTCAACGTTGACGCTTTAACCCCTCGTACACAAATTTGATCATAACTTTCTCATACGATAACGAAACTTTATGAAATTTTTATCGTGCATTCTAGTGAGCATAATTAACCGTTACAAAGCTTCGGGTTTGTCAAAAGGTCACTCAGAGGTATAACTTAAACATGTTGACACATTTGACCCCTGTAGTTTGTAATCTCACTTTTAGCCTGGTATGATCCATGATTTATTCGTCTGATGGTATCAACGTCATGTAGGGTTATTGTAAAGTATATTTATTCACTGTTGACATGTTGAACTCGTATATTCACATACTTTCCATGTTTGTCAACTTTAGTCCCTCAAGAACATTCTTTCTCACGTTCAAGCTTATGACACGTGTCAATACATTATAGGACGTGAATTTTCGAGGTGTTACATCCTCACCCCCTTAAAAGAAATCTCGACCTCGAGATTTGTTAAAGTAAAGGAAGTATTTTCTGCCTTATATTGGGCTTAATCTTCCTCAGTACCTTTGAGCCTCTAAGGCACTCCAATTGACCTTTATAATAGGTACATGTATCTTTTTGGAGCTTCTAATCCTGTCGACCCTTAATCGACACAGGTTGCTCATCATATTATAAATCTGCATATCATATTGTGATAATGCTTCTTGACTTATTGGCGAAACACATCCTTCAATCACTGATGTGCAATGTATTGCGAGCTCCGCCAAGCTCTTTAAATAGGTTTTAGCTTAAAGGCTACCTGATCTTGATACATTCGATTTCCTTCGAATGATTCTATATATTCAGAGCTTAACTAGCCTGATAATTTTAACAATTTGGCACTCCCTTCCTTAACAAGAATTCAGGAGGTTTGCTACTTTCATTTATCCTTGATTTTTCTGCCGAATACTGGCATCTTACAGATAATTATGAATTTGCGTGATCTTATTTGTTGTTTCTAATGCAACCTTCAGATCCTGATAATTGGACTTACCAATCTATTGTCCAAACAATAGATGTTTAACATTCCATCTATACAAGGTCTTCAAGGGAGCAGCCTTGATACTTATGTATCATCTATTATAGAAAGTTTATCTTAAGGTGAGATGGTTATTTCAACCATTGCTCAAAACAATTCTTAAGGAGTAGCTAATCCTTACAGTTGGTCGATCAAATCGATGATCCTGGGCAGGTAATAGCGATTCTTAATTGTTGCCTATATAGGGTTGCGGTAATCAATGCATAAGCAAGATGATCCGTCTTTCTTATTTATATAAATCGGAGTTCTTAGAATTCAACCCAAAGCGGGATGTTAATCTTAACTCTACTTGCCTCTTGGGAGGTAACTAGGGTAGTCTTAGGAGAGAATAATCAAGATACAAGGAGGTTACAGAGATTTTTCCAAATCTCAGGCTCCAGTTCATCCATCATTGCTTGTGTCAAATAAGTGACATATTTATGTTACTAGTCCATGAATTCCTTAATCGGGAACATTTACTTGGACAATTCCATTCTGGATATCTCCTTTGAATACTACTAGTTGACTTTGGTACGATATGACCATTGAGATATCTCAGGGATTCCATGTATTAAACCTCCATACTGATCAGGCATGGAAGTAATCTATGGGACACACTAGGATACGCCAATCCTCATATGGCACTTTTATCAAACATAGTTTGGCATTCGCAGGCGATAAAAAATGAGAAAAATAATTAAAATAACATATGTTGTCGTACTCTATGCGAAGAAAGAGTACTCTTAGATTTTTTGGAAGGATTCCTTGCCGATACTAGAAGAATCGGTTACTATAGTTTCCTTGGTAAGTTATACCTTGTGGATAATATAAAAGTTTGCTAAGCTTATGGTTTATGAAGATTTTTTATTGCCTGTATTAAATCAGGACACTTAGCAGAAATTATCATTGGTAAATGATAAGGAATGTACTTGATGACATCGTGAACTGCCCATCTCATCCGAGTTTTCCATACTCAAAACTTGGTACTAATTACCAAATTAAACCATTATTAGTCATCATCCTGATGACCTGACATAGATTAGCCACGGCATCCACGAACCGTATAGGCCATTATGTTCCGAACATTATTAATGAATGCTATTTGAATGTATATCTTTTATTTTTAGCTTAGGTCACAAATGGACTATCAATGGCATTCAAGGTTTGGAGCGAGTCCAATACCTGCTTGACAGGGGACCATAATGTCACAACTGTCTTTGTCACAAGGACGATTATTCATAGCTCAAAGGCTAGCCTTACATGACTTTGGTTATATATATATACATATATGGCATAGAAGCCTGTCGCGAGGGACGTAGAAAGATATGGTATAAAGCCCAGTCATGAAGGACATAAGTAATCATATGGCGCGAAGGCCTTGTCGTAATGACATTTAGATACGGCTCAAATAGCCTTGTCTCTAGGACGTTATAGGATATGGCACTAAGGCCTGTCACCAGGGATGTTAACATTTAGTATGTTAACTTGTCACGAACGACTAATTATAGCACGGAGGCTTGTTATGGGTGACTTGAAATATAACTTGTGGATTTGTCACAAGGACATCAATTCGTAGGCTGCAATCTTATTAGATCAGGAGTTTTAAGGTTTGAACATAGTTCTTCACCTTTGGACAGGGAGTCATAGACTACACCTGTCATCGTCTTGAAAGGCGATTCACTTGACAGAAAGGTAAGCCAATTAACATCACTAATGGATGTCTATATATAATTATCGTATCTAATGATATTAGTCATGATCACATCGGTCATATTGACTATTAGGTTTGGGTATAATCCCACCATTTTGAATAGGGGATTATAAAGATCACCACTATTTTGTCTTATCGACAATAGAGTAAAGTATAGCCCGTAGGCAGTTCATAACTAGGGATGTCAATATTATGAATTTATGATCATCATACTGATGATACTAGTCAGGATCGCAATGATCATATAGACTATTAGGCTTGAGCATAGCTCACCACCTTAGACAAGGAATCATAAAGATCATAATGTCAATGTCTCAGATGGACAATTTATTATAGCCCGTAGGCAAAACATCTTTTCTTGACAGGGAGTTGTAGGCTACCACTGTCTTTAGTCTCGGAGGGCGTTAATTATAGCCCGTAGGCATTTCCCTCCTAAGGGATATTTATGGTATGATCATCTTTTCAGATGATATTAGTCGAGATCGTACGGACCCTACCGACTATTATGCTTGGACGTATTCCAACATCTTTAGACAGGGTCAAAGACCACCACTGTCGTTGTCTTATCGGACAACAAATTTAGCCCGTAGGCACTTCATCACTCACGGATGTTTATAATATGATCATCTTATAAGATGATATAAGCCATGATTTCTAGATCATAAGGCAAATTAGGAATTTAAAGATTTCCATTATAGGGATGACTGTTGTGATTTTATCGAATCACATTTATCAGGAGTGCTAACACGTTCTTAGGTGTTAACAAGGACCTGAATCCCTTGAGTAGGTTTCACCATCTTGGCCGCGTAGGCTAGGTTTCACCTTTAAGATTCTTTTTAAAATGCATACTGGCAGGGAAGGAAGGATATTTATTTTATTCAGGATTTTTATCATAAATCCTAATTTATAAGTTAATAATAGCACAAATGGCCTAGTCGCGTAGACAAGTTTAATTTATAAGCCATGATTTCAGAGAATCGCGGCGTTAAGGTTTGAATCAAAGTTCATTACCTTTTCCTGACAGGGAGCTGTAGGCTACCACTGTCTTTAGTCTCAGAGGACATTAACTATAGCCCGTAGGCACTTCCCTTCTAAGGGATGTTTATTACGGAATTGCCCCTTAGGGAAATTCATTAACCATGGTAAGCAGAGACCATATTTGGTTAATTTATTAATCATATATATTTAAGATTTCTATTATAATTTTTCCTAATTATAAACAATAACAATATATATTAGCACGTAAGGCCTAGTCACAAGGACAATTTTTAAATCATAAGCCAGGATTTCCGAGAATCGAGGCATGAAGGTTTGAACATAGTCCATTACCTTTTTCTGACAGGGAGTCATAGCTACCACTGTCTTTTGGCTCATATGGAAATGAGCAAGGCCCGTAGGCACTATATTACCACGTATGGTCTAAATATGATCATCTTAATTGATGATTTAAACCCATGATTCAGAGATTATTTAGTTGGGTTAGGAATCTTTTGGATAGGTTTTACCGTCTTGGCCATGTCTGCAATGACATTTAGGCTAGGTTTTACCATCTTGGCCATGTCTGCATTGACATTTAGGCTATGTTTTACCATCTTGGCCATGTCAGCATTGACATTTAGGCTAGGTTTTACCTTTAAGATTCTTTTTAATAATTAACGCAGAACAATTTCTAGCTCGGGATGTTAATAAGGATCTGAACCTAAATTGAGGAACTGCCATCTTGGCCGCGTTTTAATAATGACACCAGGCTAGGTCTTGTCCCTTTTTAGATTTTGCCATTTTATTATAATGGTAGATCTTATAATATAGGAATGATATTTTAAACATAATCGTTCCTTTAAAATTTAAGCAAGTATATAGTTGCCATAAACGGGACTTCTAATAAAAATGACTTGCCCATGCAAAGGCTAATCAGAAAAATAATCAAGGAAGTAATTAAAAGACAATGAAACGAATTGGAATTTGTCCTATGTTCTTGTCTAGACTCAAGAATGTGCAACTTTGTAACGCAAAAGGCTAGCGTTTAATTCACTCAGTGTTGGCTCTGATACCAACCTGTCACACCCCGACTTTCCACGTGTCACCGGTGGGCCCGGTGGGGAATATCGTGACGTGGTTGGCAACACAATAGTCAAACAACACAATATATGAATGCACAGCGGAAGCAAAAGATAAATATATATTACAAATCTGAATTTAAAGTAATATCCAGTATTACAATGGAAAGTAAAGGATCCACAGGCGGATCTTAAAACATAACATTTTTCAACAGACTTTAGGCGCCTAGAACTTGCAAGATTCCTTATAAACGCCCTGAGCTTCCAGCCAATTACGTTCAGTACCTGTCACTTAACCCTTTTGGAAAATACGTCAGTTTTCACTGGTAAATACACTCAACCGACTCATTTTGAAAAGGTTTAATAAAATTTGTTTGAATGCACGTGGCACAAAATATCTTTTTATGATTTGATTAAAATGCACAGAGGCAAAATTAATCTTTTATACTTGGGACAATTATAGTTATAATCTTGTATACATATTTACATGTTCGTTGTACGTTCAGGGCCCGATGTAGAAACCGAGTCAGATTAACAGACACGCCACAAGTATAGGCCCACAAGAGAGTGAGATACCGTTATTACTTAAGCAACTATCAGGTGTATGCCTACACCCCGTGCTTAAGACGTGGCCATTTTATAATACAATGATGTCAGGGATATCCGGGACATGGTCATTAACCCCTAAAGGCTTTTATTTCAAACAATACAGATTAAACCGGGTTACCTCAATAATTTAACCACAATAAGATTAAATATTCAATACCCGACCAAGCGGTATCATTATACCGTATCCCAAGCCCGTATAGGGAAAATAAGTTAAGAGTATTTACCTGAGCTAGCTCCTGTCTTAAATAGCAAGAATTAATAACTCAGCCGTATTCACTTAAGTAAGCGTAGGTACAATTTACCGGAAGGCTCTATTCTGGAATGATGGTATAAATAACCAATTAGAATGCTAACGGGTCTTTAATTAAGCCTAAGCTTAGACCGGTTAGTCTTAAGGAAATATACGGTTCAAACGCATGATTAAGCGAAGACCGGAATAGAATGTGTTTTAGACCCGAAAAGTTTGAAGACTTGTATAATATGGGTATTTCTTACACATTCTGGATTTTGAGATAAAACCGATAAGGTTTGACCCGTTTCGGCTAATTTATGTAAACTAGTTACATAAATCGTACCGAACGCGTAAGAAGCGTAACGGGTATTCATGAGAGCCATATACAGGTTTCCTAAGTTAATTATGCCTCAAATATGTTGTGACATCAGTAAGATGTCTTTCATTATGCCCGAAATGTATTTAAACACAAACTATGCCCCGTAGGGGTAGTTTGGTCATTTAAAAGGTTATAAAAGAGTTTAAGTATTTACCTGAGTTACAGGTCTGATATAATCAGCACAAATACTTATTTTACTAAGTTATAACAGTAGGGTAAAGTATATATGTGAAATTTATCAATTATAACCAAACTATGCACCGTAGGGGCATTTTGGTAATTTCACATAAGCCGAAAAGCTCAAAATCGAAGTCTGAGTTTAACAACTTTCGCTTACTGTTAAAATATTATAATTTACCTCAAATATCAGTAGGTATCACCCTTAGTATGTTTAAAATAGTTCTAGTACATACTAGGCGTTAAAAACGCTTAATTAGGCGATTAGAAGCCGTTTTCGGGTTCTATATAGAAATCTGATATTTTTATTATTCCAGGAGGTTTAAAATAATTTATTTATCATATGTAATCAGTATCAAAAGGTTTGGAGTCAATTAGATATGTAAAACTCATTTTATAGCCCGTAAGGGCAAAACCGACAATTACCGGATTAAGCCTACAACTACAAGTTATGCTCAGCCTAAAATTTATTAAAAATCTTTAAAAACCCCAAAATAATATATTACATCAGTGGGTAATAAGTTTGATACCGAAAAGTAGGTTTAAATAGGCTATATGCTAATTACCCCGTTTTATTAACATAAAGCTTCTTAATTACGCTAGTGAGCATAACTCTCAATCTACACCTCAAACTGATGTCAAACTTTGCATAAAAGTTTATATATCAGTAATTAAGGTTTCTTCACTTTTATATTTTCAAAAATCACATTTTAAGGTGAAAGGGCATAATGGTCAACATCTGGGCAATTAACGGAATCATGCGTATTAATCGGTTAACTAATGAACCATGGTGTATAATCACAGAGGGTTATACTAGCATGTAACCTGGTCCAAATGAAGCTCTTAGGTATTTCTAAATCATACCAAAACGGGTCAGAACTGAAGTCAAAGCAAAAGCAAAAACAAAAGTCAAAGCTTTGCGACTTTCGGTTCCGAACCGGGTCTAAACAGTAAATTGTCGGGTTGAACATGTTTAGACATGTTCTTACACTAATTACCAAGTTATATTAATGATCAAATAGGTTGTATATGTTCTACATTTCTAATTATGCATAAATTAGAATTTAAGTATCCTGTTGACTTTTTCTTAGCAAGTTTGACCCGACATTTGACCTAGTTAGAGTGGGAATCAGGGGGAACCCTTTTGAGGGTTTATTACCCACATAATTAGCAACTTATAACTACTTTCACTTCGACTAATCACTGGACTAACAATGATTAATCGTTAAGTCAACCGTTAATTACGACGGTTTGACTTTTAAGCTAAAACTAAGCTATAACTTAATTAAGAAAGGATTAGTAAACTTACTGAATCCTATGCTTGATTAGGAAGGTCTTGTGTCTGCTCTTAAGCTCCCAAAGGCTCCAGAATTTCACAAGAGATGAATGATCAAATGGTTGCAACTTCATGCCCTTTTATAGTGATTTAATCACCATAAAATGTTGACAAGTAAGTCTACCATTGACCACAACTTATTAACAAGTGTCCCTTGTGTTTAGGGGTTGTTTAGGGGCCAAGCAAGATGAGGAAAATCGTTTAAAGATCAGTTGCAACGTTTAAAATAGCCAACAGCCAACTTAATCTATCTGGGCATGCCTTGCGCACCGCAAGAGTGTGGTTGTTGAGGTGCGCAAGCATGTCATCAGGGCCAAAAGTCTCTTTTTCAGTTTGCATCCTTGGCTCTTGGTCCTCCGAAAGATCAATTAACTTATTTTCTTGCACTTTGAACCCTCTAAATTGAAATATAAGGGCTTTAAGACATTTACCCACTTTGTTTAGTCCCCGGTTAACTTTATTGTCACCCGAAAGGTCCAAACTTTCAACGTTGACGCTTTAACCCCTCGTACACGAATTTGATCATAACTTTCTCATACGATAACGAAACTTTATGAAATTTTTATCGTGCATTCTAGTGAGCATAATTAACCGTTACAAAGCTTCGGGTTTGTCAAAAGGTCACTCAGAGGTATAACTTAAACATGTTGACACATTTGACCCCTGTAGTTTGTAATCTCTCACTTTTAGCCTGGTATGATCCATGATTTATTCGTCTGATGGTATCAACGTCATGTAGGGTTATTGTAAAGTATATTTATTCACTGTTGACATGTTGAACTCGTATATTCACATACTTTCCATGTTTGTCAACTTTAGTCCCTCAAGAACATTCGTTCTCACGTTCAAGCTTATGACACGTGTCAATACATTATAGGACGTGAATTTTCGAGGTGTTACATTTGAAGAGTCCAGGACTGATTCGCCAAAGTCTACTTTTAGCTTCAAGCTGTTCAAAGCCTGCGGCCCGAAAGAATTTACCGGCGAAGATGGGCCTACGACCATGTTTCAATGGTTTGATTCAATCGAAGTAACCCAGCGCCAAAGCGGCTGTCCGGAAAACCTTCGCACTGTTAACGCCATCGGCGTCTTCCAATCCCGTGCTCTAGATTGGTGGACGGCCGAGAGAAACAAACGAGGGAATGATGCAGCTTACGGGCTGACATGGGATGAGTTAAAGGACATCATGATGCGAGAGTTCTGCCCTCCCCACGAGCTCCAAAAGTTGGAGGACGAGTTCTGGCATATCAAGTAAAAGGATGGCGACAACGCTGGTTTAACTGCTCGCTTTAAGCAGCTAAGCATAATCTGTCCAGGTCAAGTTTCTACGCCCGAAATCACCATCAAGAAGTATATCCGTGCTCTTCCGGATTGCGTGGCTGATTTCGTTAAAGCTGCGAAGACGACAACCATTGAGGAAACCTTCTTACTCGCTGCTGAGATCAACGACAAGCGAGTCAAGGCTGGTTACTGGGATAAAGCCTCCAAGAATCTGCACCAAATTACCGCTGCTTCAAAGCCCTCTCATCGCAAGAGGAAGAACAAGAACAACAACAACAGTAGCAAGAATTGCGCTGTCACAGCTGCCACTCCGCTCCAAGCAGTACCTGCTTAACCGCAGCCTCAACACCGCCAAGTAGCGGCACCGCTTACCCATGCACCACCGGCCAAGTGTGCATACACTGGTCCTCACCTGGCTTGCCCTACTTGTACTTATCACCACCCAGTGGGAATTGCTTGCAGATACTGTGTGCACTGCAACATGTACGATCATTTTACCGCCAACTTCCTTACAGGTCCACGTCAAGCTCCAACTCCAGCTCAAGGTCAAGCTCCTGCTCAACAAGCTCTACTTCCTTCTACTCAAGGCCAACAAGCGGCTCCTGAACCCGCGATCCACGCTAGAGCTTGCTTTACGTGTGGTGATCCCAACCACTTCGCAAACATGTGCCCAAATCGAGTGGTGAAGCAAGAGCCACAACAGCAGCAGCCCCAGCAACAGCAACAGCAGCAGCAACCAGCAGCCCGCGGACGCACTTTCAACATCAATGTCCGCCAAGCTCAAGCAGATAACAATGTGGTTAATGGTAGGTTCCTTGTGAATGGTATATATGCTTCGTGTTTATTTGATACTGGAGCCGATAACTGTTTTGTGTCTTTTGAGTTCGAAAAGCTCCTTAATCGCAAGCGCGCTCATCTCCCCTCGTCGTTCGATGTTGAAGTTGCCACTGGAAGAACCGTCGCTGTCAATTATGTTCTTCGTGATTGTACTCTCGAACTCAACAATCACATTTTTCCTATCGAACTTATTCCGATGCAGCTCAGTAGTTTTGACATCATAGTAGGCATGGATTTTCTTCGTGAAAATCGTGCTGAAGTTGTTTGTTTCGATAAGATGATTCGCTTCTCGCTCGCTAATGGTGATTTACTGTGTGTCTTCGGTGAAGTTGCGTCGAAGAAACTCCAACTCATGTCGTGTGTTCAAGCTAGCAAGTATCTCCGCAAGGAATACCAAGCTTACTTGGCACACATTGTAGTAGCGGAGAAAAAGGAAGTTAAGGCAATCGATAAGGTGCCTGTGGTTCATGATTTTCCTCGTGTCTTTCCTGATGATTTACCTGGTCTACCCCCGAGTCATGATATTGATTTTCATATCGACCTCATTCCTAGAGCCAACCCTTTTGCTAAATCTCCTTATCGTCTCGATCCGTCCGAAATGCACAAAATCTCGAGTCAACTCCAGGAATTACTTGACAAAGGCTTCATTCGCCCTACCACCTCTCCTTGGGGCGCACCAGTCCTTTTCATCAAAAAGAATGATGGGTCGCTTAGATCTACACCTATTCATGGTTAAAAGGATAACTCAGATAAAAAAGATTTCCACAAGATTAAACAATGTTTTCGCTTAGATCTACACCTATTCATGGTTAAAAGGATTGAAAGATGGTTTTCTAACTTTCTTTCAACTCTTTTACACTCAATGCACTCAAAACCGATAGAACCGGAGCTCGTTCTGATCTTCTACTCCTTCTTAGTGATGTGTTGGTTCAAGATCTGAGTTCTATCAGAGAGACTACCGATTTCGGGTTAAACATGAACAACCGTCTCGAACAAGTGAACTGATCGGACTAGGGTGATTCCTGTTCGGTCGGATCACGTGGGTCAAGATGGGGTTTCCTTTGTTTAACACGTTATCACACCGTCTCGATCAAAACTGCAAAACTTTCAAAGCAATCAAGTGCCAAAGATGATCAGGTCGTTGGGACGGATTGCCGTCCGATCGGATTGCCATCCGATCGAACAACCATCCGATCGGCTTACACTTGGTTCCACAGTTAAACTTTTATTTTCAACTTTTCAAAGATCTGAACGTCGAACGGATTGCCGTCCGATCGGATTGCCATCCGAGCGAACGACCATCCGACCATGTGACATTTGGAACTTCAACACTTAAACAATTTTCAACATGTTCAATACATAGTCAGTAACCAACGGATTGCCACCCGATCGGATTGCTATCTGATCAAGTGACAAACCTGCTGTGAACTTGTTCTCACTAAGTGTCCTACTACTCGGATCGCCGTCCGATCGAACCGCCATTCGATCGATCGACCTAAAGGGTAGAGATACTTCTCTGTTTTCAAAATGCTACAACGAAAACTTCAAAGCCATCATACACAAACACATCCTTACCAAACGAATGTCAATCCAATTGACTGGCCATCCGATAGGATTGCCATCCGATCGGATTACCATCCGACACTTGGTACTTTGCACCGTTTTACGCGTCGCTTATCGTTTGTGCTATCGTTAACTGTTCAGGCTAATCTCTCTCAGCGCTCCCTTCAATCCAAGAGAGTGTTTACTTGTTAAACACAATTTGTGAGTATACTCGAACCCTTTTTGCTTTATGCACTTTTGGGTGTTACGTACGTTACTTATTCTAAATCACAATCCACACACTACGCAAACACTATTTATACGCTGACCAATTATTGCATGCTACGTGTTATTCGATAAATGCTAGTATGTTATGTTAACACAGTGATTGTTGCCTGACACCTTAGCAACGATAGTACTGTAGTTTGGACTCAGCACCTGTCGTGGACAGGGGTTGTTAAGGGCCTTACTTCACGTGTCCCAGTGGGGATATGTGTTGTGCATTCTACAACTCGCAGTCACGTCTATGCATATTTCTCTGTCGATAACCTACTTGCCTTCACTTTGTACATGTTACATGCTGGTTATGCATAAACTATTTTGGACACTATTACTAGTATCAAACTTGTATGCTCACCTTTACACTATGTGTATTGACCTATACTTTAACGTATGTGACAGGTGCTTAGGATGCTTGCTTGTTACTTGCTGGAAATCAAGTTAGGATGGAGTCTCGAAACAAAGACAATTTATTTATCTGAGTTGTCGAAACATGTTATTTGCCTTTGAGATATCGCTGTCTGTAATAATTAATTTTACTTGATGGGTTATGGTATGGAACATAATATTAACTATCCGGTAATTTAGTTGTTATGGAATTTCTCATGGACAATCTGTTTCGCTTAGTGCCGCGCCCCGATGTTTCCGCCATCGGTTGGGGTGTGACAGATTGGTATCAGAGCCATAACTATAGGGAATTAGGCAAGACTCGACCTAGTCCGGGTCGATGTCTTAGAAACGACCTAGTCTATAGTCTAATTACCAACAGACCACCTTATCCAAACCCGTTAGGGGTTCCGCAAGAGCTTGTTGCTATTTCTTAATCGACTCGCGCTCACGCTATGCTATCACACTACCTTTCCTAAGGTAGTCGCACAACACTGTTTTCGAAAATAAGCAAGTGATTAGATCGAGATTAGGTGTGAAAACCGCAAACTCTCGATTAAATCGCTTGTTCAACCCGCATTTTTTACTATAAACACGAGAATTTGCATTGAATCAGGAGTGAAATCCGCACTTTGACGCAGATTCTTCTCTCAATCTCGTGATTTCATCACACAAACAGGAATGTAGTCACTAAGTGTCACACCCCAACCGATGGCTGAAACATCGGGGCATGGCACTGAGCGAAACAGATTGTCCAGAAGTTTACATAACAATTATCATTACCAGCCAATTTAAAGTAACATGTCCCATACCATGTCTCAAAAGGTAAAACAAATTATTACAGACAAAATCTAGGCAAATAGTTCTATTCCGACAACTAAGATTTTTCAAATAGAGCAATTTTTATCTGCTTCTAGAGACTCTTTATTTCATTTGTACAGACAACTATTTGTTGGCCTCTAGAGCCTTATTCTAGCCTCGATTTCCGAGCAGATAAGCATCCTAAGAACCTGTCACATACGTTAAAATAAAAGTCAATACACATAGTGTAAAGGTGAGCATACAAGTTTGATAATAGCATATAGAGTTCGAAATAGTTTACGCATAACCAGCACGTACACAGAGGAAAACGAAGCGTGTTAGTTATCGACATAGACCTATCGATACCAATGACTGCGGGTTGACTGCCCAAGGCAGTTCGTAATACATGATCACCACTGTAATCCATGAAAATAATTGTCCTTAACAACCCCCGCGTGAGTGGGTGCTGAGTCCAAACTATAGTACTATCGTTGCTAAGGCAGGTAGACAGCCTTCCATGTGTAAACATAACAACAAGCATTCATTAAGCGACGTATAACATACGGTAACGGTTAGCGTTTAAATAGTATTGAGTAGTGTGTTCGATGTGATTTAGAATAAGTTACGTATGTAACACCCAAAAGTGCATAAAGTAAAAAGGGTTCGAGTATACTCACAGCGATGATGGATTGAAGGGAGCGCTTAGAGAGGAATTAGCCTGATTAGAACGATAGCATAACGATAAGAAAACACGTAAAACGATGCAAAGTGTAAGTGGCTCGGACAGTAGTCCGGTCGGATGGTAGTCTGGTCGGACAGCCAGTCGTGCGGATGGCAATCCGTTCGGATGGTTATCCGGTCGGACGGTAGTCCGGTCGGATGACTATTCGAGTGGATTGTTTCTTCCTATGAGAAGGATGTGTTTGTGTATGATGGCTTGAACTTTGAAGTTTTCGTTGTAGCATTTTGAAAACATTGAAGTATCTCTACCCTTCAGGTCGGCCGGTCGGACGGTCGTCCGGTCGGACGGCAACCCGTTCGGTTAGACACTTTAGTGAGAATAAGTTCACAGCAGGGTGGTCACTCGGTCGGACGGTTGTTCGACCGGATGGCATCCTTGGTGCATTGAACATGTTGAAAATAGATTGAGTGTTAAAGTCCAAGTATCTCATGATCCGAAGAGTAATCCGGTCGGATGGTAGTCCAGTCGGACAACAGTTCGTTCAACACTCAAACTTTAGATAAGGTTGGTTAAGTGTGGGACCCATAATGCAAGCCGTTCGGATGGCCAGTCGCTCGGATGGCTGTCCGTTCGGACAGTAGTCCGGTCGGATAGCACTCCGTGCTGGTTAATCCGTTGGTCTTTCACTTGGTCGTTTTGATTGTTTGTAGTTTTATCGAGACGTTGTGACAGCGTGTTAACCAACAGAACCCCATCTTGACCCAAGTGGCCCGATCAAACAGGAATCACCCTAGTTCGACTAGTTAACCGGTTCAAGATGGTTGTTCTTGTTTAACCCGAAATCGGTGGTCTCGTGTGTAGAATCCAGATCTTGAACTAGCACAACACTAAGAATGAGTAGGAGACTAGATCAAGGCCCGATTCTATCGGTTTTGAGTGCATTGAGTGTAAAAGAGTTGAAAGAAAGTTAGAAACCATCTTTCAATCCTTTTTACCATGAATGTGTTTAGATCTATGCAAGATCTTTGTTTATTTGTGCGAAAATCGGTTAGATCTAAGTTGTTCTTGGTGGGTTGAGGCCAAAACATGAAGTTCATAAGAACACCATGATGACGTCATCCTAGAACACCTCAAATCTAGTAATTTCACGGTTAAAAGTTAAGATTCAAAAGATAGAAAGGTGTAGGAGTGCGTGTAGATTAAGGAAGTACAAGATTTAGGACACTTCAAATCTAGTGATTTCACGGTTAAAAGTTAAGATTCAAAAGATAGAAAGGTGTAGGAGTGCGTGTAGATTAAGGAAGTACAAGATTTAGGACGAGAGCTTACCAAAAATAAGAGAAATCGAAGAAAAGGTGAGGAGCACGAGCTGTTCGGACGTCAGTTGCCAAAAGTGGTAACTATGAGAGTGACATGGGGTATTTATAGGATTCCCAAAATGGAAATAGGCAGGTCGGTTGGATGGCATCTCGCCCGGATGACTGTCCGGTCGGATGTTATCTCGGTCGGATGGCACTCAATCAAGTGACCGCCCGGTCGGATGGCAATCCGGCCGGATGGCACTTGGTTCGAGTGCGCGGCGCGATGATTTTTGCTGTTTCGATTTCGATTGTGAGTGATGCGAATGCGATAGAGTTTCCTATTCAAATTACTTTTAGTCCCAACTACTCATATCTAACGCTATATCTTCTCCACTAACTAACATACCATTTCGATTGCGATTAAGTTCGATTGCATTTGAGTTTCGATTGCGTTTCGATTGATTACCACACATAACATAAATAAACATGCACAAATAACACATAAGGCACACACACACGTATAACCATAACCAAAATGCGTAATTCGAGTTGCGAGTTCGATTGCGATTCGATGTCGATAAAACTGGATTGATTAGTGTTTAGTTGACTTTATCGCATTGTTACTTCCTATAGTTCACAGTCGTAAGTCGATCAGTTAGCGAGCACACGCGTCGATTACTGTGATTATTGACACTTACTCCTCATAATACAACTAAAATAATCACATAAAAGAAATTCACTAAAAGTCAAGTTGCGAAATTGATCGTTGACTTTGACCTTGACTTTAACTTTGACTTTCGAAAACACGGGGTGTTACACTAAGTTAGGGGTGAAACCCGAACCTTGATGATGCGTTCCGTCCTCTGTTTTGGTTTTACAAAACTCTCACCAAAGTCTCGATGGATTCCAACGACTCGAGTTGCGTTTATAACCGAAAGGATACGTGCCATCCACCGTATGTCAGTGATAGAGCATAGTCCATTAGGCCAAAACGTATACTTGTAGTCATTTAGAATAGTCGAACCACTTTGGGTAGTCAATGTCTACCAAAGCCTTAGACAATCCATTTTCGATTTTCAAGCTCGCAATCGCTGATTTTATATGTTTCGATTCTGAGCCCGCAACTGCTGACTCTGGTAATTGTCGTTTTACGTGGATTTATGTGTTTTGTGTGGTATTACCTGTTTATGTGTTACGATTTTTTGTAGGTTTATTCGCTTTTCGCTTTCGCTATAATCGACACACACAAATCGCACTGCACATCTATCTTAACCCGCTAACAAATCGTTGCTTCTTATGGATGATTGCATGCTATGTTACTCACTTATATTATACTACTTGCTGTGTACTCGCTAATCGCAATCGCCATTCTCGAACGCGCGAACTTTGAATGAAAGGTTTCTGTGTTCTGACTGCCTCATGTGTTTCTGTGCCTTACATGCTCCTATGTGCTTATGTGTTATGTGATTATGTGTTTATGTGATCATGTGTTTGTATGGTTGACGTATTCCTGCTCTTTAGTAGTAGTACGTGTGAGGTGAGATTCGATTATAAATAGCGTTTTGAATCCTATGGCGCTGTCTATTGCAGACAATGTCGTCATTTGGATCGTTTCACTCGCGCTCAGCTCGCCACAATCACGATGACAAACGCATCGCCTCTTTGGTCGCTAAGCAGATTGCGAAAGTTATCCCCCAAATTGTTAGCGAGCTGAATGAAAACGCTAGCAAGTCATCAGAAGAGTCCCGAACAGATTCGCCAAAGTCTGCTTTTAGCTTCAAGCAGTTCAAAGCTTGCGGACCGAAAGAATTTACCGGCGAAGGTGGTCCTACGGCCATTTTCAATGGCTTGATTCGATAGAAGTCACTCTGCGTCAGAGCAACTGTCCTGACAATCTCCGAACTGTTAACGCCACCGGCGTCTTCCAGTCCCGCGCTTTAGACTGGTGGACGGCCGAGAGAAACAAGAGAGGAAATGACGCAGCTTATGGATTAACGTGGGATGAGTTGAAGGATCTGATGATAAAAGAGTTCTGCCCTCCCCACGAACTCCAAAAGTTGGAGGACGAGTTCTGGCATCTGAAGCAGAAGGATGGTGACAACGCCGCTCTGACTGCTCGCTTCAAGCAACTCAGCATAATCTGCCCTGGCCAAGTTACTATGCCCGAAATCACCATCAAGAAGTACATCCGTGCTCTTCCGGATTGCGTGGCTGATTTCGTTCAAGCTGCAAAGATCTCAACCATCGAGGAAACTTTTCTACTCGCTGCTGAAATCAACGACAAGCAAGTCAAGGCTGGATATTGGGATAACGCCTCCAAGAATCTGCATCAAGCTACCACCGCTGCAACCGCTGAAGCCGCCACCGCATCGCAGTCTTCAAAGTACTCTCATCGCAAGAGGAAGAACAACAACAGTAGCAAAAATTGCGCTGTCACTACTGCTACCCCGCTCCAATCAGTTCCAGCTCAACCGCAGCCTCAACACCGACAAACTGCAGCGCCAGTAACCTATGCACCGCCGGCCAAGCGTGCATACACTGGTCCTCACCCTGCTTGCCCAACGTGTACTTATCACTACCCGGTTGGAATTGCCTGCAGATACTGTGTGCATTGCAACATGTACGGCCATTTCACCGCCAACTGCCGTACAGGTCCTCGTCAAGCTCTAGCTCCAGCTCAAGGTCAAACTCCTACTCAACAAGCTCTACTTCCCGCTCCTCAAGACCAACAAGTGGCTCCTGCACCCGCGATCCACGCTAGAGCTTGCTTTGCTTGTGGTGATCCCAACTACTTCGCAAACATGTGCCCGAATCGAGTGGTGAAGCAAGAGACACAACAGCAGCAGCAGCAGGCAGCTCGTGGACGCACTTTCAACATCAACGTTCGCTAAGCTCAAGCCGATAACAACGTGGTCAATGGTACGTTCCTTGTGAATGGTATATATGCTTCGTGTTTATTTGATACTGGAGCCGATAACTGTTTTGTGTCGTTAGAATTCGAAAAGCTCCTAAACCGTAAGCGCGCCCATCTCCCTTCGTCATTCGATGTTGAAGTTGCCACCGGAAGGACCGTCGCTGTCGATTCTGTCCTTCGTGATTGTACTCTCTAACTCAACAATCACATCTTTCCCATCGACCTTATTCCGATGCAGCTCGGTAGTTTTGACGTCATAGTAGGCATGGATTTTCTTCGTGAAAATCGTGCTGAAGTTGTTTGTTTTGATAAGATGATTTGCTTCTCGCTCGTTAATGGTGATCTATTATGCGTCTATGGTGAGGTCGCTTCGAAGAAACTCCAGCTCATGTCGTGCGTTCAAGCTAGCAAGTATCTCCGCAAGGAATACCAAGCTTTCTTGGCTCATGTAGTAGTAGTGGAGAAAAAGGAAGTTAAGGCAATCGATAAGGTGCCTGTAGTTTGTGATTTTCCTCTTGTCTTTCCTGATGATCTTCCTGGTTTACCTCCGAGCTGTGATATTGATTTTCGTATTGACCTCATTCCTGGAGCCAACCCTGTTGCTAAATCTCCCTATCGTCTCGCTCCGTCTGAAATGCGCGAACTCTCGAGTCAACTCTAGGAATTACTTGACAAAGGCTTCATTAGCCCTAGCACCTCTCCTTGGGGCGCACCAGTCCTTTTCGTCAAAAAGAAGGATGGGTCGTTCCGGATATGCATCGACTATAGGGAGTTGAATAAGCTGACAATCAAGAATCGTTATCCCCTGCCCCGAATCGATGATTTGTTTGATCAACTGCAAGGTGCTACATGTTTTTCGAAGATCGATTTACACTCAGGTTATCCCCAGTTACGCATCCAAGAGGAAGATATTCCGAAAACCGCCTTTCAAACTCCCTATGGTCATTATGAATTCGTCGTAATGCCCTTTGGTTTAACCAATGCACCTGCGGTCTTCATGGATTTAATGAATCGTGTGTGCAAACCATTTCTTGACCGCTTCGTCATCGTGTTCATCGATGATATCCTTATCTATTCAAAGTTGAAAACCGAACACGCGCAACATCTGCGTTTGGTTCTCGAGCTACTCCAGGGGAATCGACTCTATGCCAAGTTCTCCAAATGTGAATTCTGGCTAGAGGATGTTCAATTCCTCGGTCACATCGTCAATAGTCAAGGTATTCACGTCACCCCACGAAGATCGAAGCTGTTAAGAGTTGGGTTACCCCAAAATCACCATCTGATGTACGTTCGTTCCTCGGATTGGCGGGCTATTACCGTCGATTCATCGCCGACTTCTCGAAAATCGCTGTCCCGCTTACTTCTTTGACGCATACAGATAAGCCTTTTGTTTGGGGAACCGAACAAGAGACTGCCTTTCGAACTCTCAAGCATATGCTCTGCAATGCTCCCGTCCTCGCTTTACCCGACGGAAATGATGACTTCGTTGTCTATTGCGATGCCTCGAACCTTGGTCTTGCTTGTGTTCTCATGCAACGGGACAAGGTTATCACTTACGTATCTCGTCAGCTCAAGATCCACGAGAAGAACTATACAACCCACGACCTCGAGCTAGGCGCAGTTGTTTTTGCGTTGAAAATTTGGTGGCACTACCTTTACGGTACAAAGTGTACAATCTTCACAGATCATAGAGCCTACAACACATCCTCAGCCAAAAAAGAACTGAATATGAGCCAACGCCAATGGGTAGAACTTCTCAACGATTACGACTATGAGATTCGTTATCACCCTGGAAAAGCAAATGTCGTTGCCGACACCCTCAGCAGACGAAGCTCTTTGCATAGCGTTCGTAATGTTCACGCCCAGCACCATCTCGAGACTCTCATCCGCGACGCTCAGCATGCTTGTTTTACCGAACGCACCTTGAAGAAGGAAAGGATTCACTATAATGGTGAGAAGTTAGTGAATAAATCGAATGGGATATTCCATTATGTGGACCGAATTTGGATTCCCAAACGAACTAACTTGCGAAAAATCCTGTTGGATGAAGCCGCCAAGTCTCGATATTCCATTCATCCTGGCGCCGACAAGATGTACCATGACCTTCGTCAGCGGTATTGGTGGTTTGGAATGAAGAAGGATATCGCAATCTATGTTTCGAAGTGCCTTACTTGCTCGAAAGTCAAGGCCGAACAGCAAAGACCATCTGGCTTGCTTGAGCAACCCGAGATCCCGATGTGGAAATGGGAAACATAGCCATGGACTTTATCATGAAACTTCCGCGTACAACCTTAGGTCACGATAGCATCTGGGTTATCATTGACCGTTTGACTAAATCTGCTCATTTCCTGCCGATTCGAGAAGACTTTAAGGTAGAAAAATTAGCCCGAATCTACACCGACGAGGTCATCTGTCCACATGGGACGCCTCATGACATCATCTCGGACCGCGACGGTCGGTTTACCTCGCGTCCTTGGGAAACGTTTCAATCCGCTCTCGATACTACGCATAATCTAAGTACCGCTTTCCATCCCCAAACCGATGGTCAGACTGAAAGAACGATTCGTACTCTTGAAGACATGCTTCGCTCGTGTGTCATAGATTTCGTTGGTAATTGGGACGCGCACTTACCTTTGGTCGAATTCTCGTACAATAACAGTTATCATTCTAGCATACAAATGGCACCATTTAAGGCATTATACGGAAGGAATGTCGATCGCTGATTGTGTGGCATGAGATCAGAGATGCGCAATTAACCGGTCCTGAGCTACTACAAGAAACGACTGACAAGATCCTCCAAATTCGAGATAATCTGCTGAAAGCTCGGAGTCGTCAGAAAAGTTACGCCGATAGACGACGCAAGCCCCTTGAATTTGACGTTGGTGATCAAGTACTCCTAAAGGTATCAACTTAGAAGGGTGTGATTAGATTCGACAAGAAAGGAAAGCTCGCGCCTCAATATGCTGGACCCTTTAAGATTCTGGAAAGGATCGGAAAAGTGGCCTACAGACTCGAACTACCAGAGGAACTTAGTAACTTCCACCCGACTTTCCATGTATCGAACCTTAGAAAGTGTCTAGCCGAGCAGGATTTACAAGTTCCATTAGAGGATCTACAAGGGGACGAAACATTACACTTCGTGGAGAAGCCTGTCGAGATCATGGACCGAGAAACAAAGAAGCTCAGGCGCCCACGCATTCCCATTGTGAAGGTTCGCTGGGAAGGCAAACGTGGCGCATAGTTCACTTGGGAACTCGAAAGCGACAGGAAGGTGAAGTACCCGCAGTTGTTTGTTACGGCTTAAGCCTAATTTTGGGACGAAATTCCCTTAAGTAGGGGAGGCTGTAACAGCCCATGTTACGAAAGTCAAGGTCAAAGGAAGAAAAGATTGCTAATTGCGATCTGTCACTCCTTGCTTAACTGTTGACCTTACTACATTGACTTGTAATCGAATCTTTTATTTTGATAGCTTTAGTTGTATTATGTGGAGTATCTATTAATAATCGAGGTTTAATCGATGTTTATCGCGTTATTTATCGCTTATCTCCTTATCGCTAATCGCATCACAATCGCATTCGCACCTTGATTAATAGATTATGTGTATTATTTTACGTGTGTGTGTGTTACTTGTGTGTTACTTGTGCATGTTTACTTATTGTTTGTTGGTGATTAATTGAAACACAATCGCAACTCTATCGCAATCAAATCGCAAACGTTAAACACAAGTTAATTAGGATGATTGTATGTTAGATATAACAAGTTTTGATTAAGCTAATCGTAGTTATTGTCTAATACTATCGCATCGCATACTCGCTGAAACGCATCGCAATGCTCAAAACACGAAACGAAACGCCAACACGCAACTCGTCAGAGCCACTCGATCGAATGGCCATCCGATCGGATTGCCATCCGATCGAGGTGCTATCCGATCGGGATGCTATCCGACACCTGCACCTCACCTTTCCCTTTTTGGCAACCTATAAATACCCCCTGTCACATCAATTGTGATGTGACAGCTCTCTCGTTCGACCAGTAGCACTCAAGACCTCCTTTCTCTCGATTTCTCGCTATTCTTGTAAGTTTTCAACCTAAATCTTGTAATTCTATGATCTACACACATTTCTTCATCATTTTCACCCTTGAATCTTTACTTTTAACCGTGAAATCAGTGGATTTGAGGTGTTCTAGGGTGATGTCATCATGGAGTTCTTATGAACTTCAAGCTTTGACCTCATTCCACCAAGAATAACTCAGATCTGAAGGATTTCCACATGATTTCACAACGATTTTGCATAGATCTTAACATTTTCACTGATAAAAGGATTGAAAGAATCTTTTCCAACTTTCTTTCAACTCTTTTACACTCATATAACAACCCGCACGTTCGTGCGTTGTTACTACTCGTTACACTCGTTACGCCTAGCACCAGAGATTCGGATCATAATGTAACCATATCGCATACATCGCTATTTCGTAGTATTTTCGCATATTACTCATACTTTATCGCTATCACATCACATTGCACTTGTTGACAACCACAGAGATGTCAAGTAAGGACCAATTCTACCCCCTTGATAGCCGTGATGTGTCGCAGTGCAACTCAATACTCAAGAAAACGCACTCGCAGGCACGCGTAACTCGATTATCGCAAGATTTGAGATATGGATATGTATATACGACTCTATGTGACTAATTATAATAAATATATGAATATGGGTATGAAAATGTGTAACCAAACAATCGCGACGCTTAACGAACAAAATGAAACATCGAAACGCCATACGCCGGAGACCACCGATCGAGTGACCACTCGATCGGGTGGCCATCCGATCGGACAGCCACCCGATTGGACAGCCACCTGATCGGACAGCCACCCGATCAGACAGCCATTCGATCCGTTGCACTTCTTCCCCTTCACTCCACTACACCTATAAATAGCACTTGTCACATCACTTAAACAGTGATGTGACAGCTCTCACTCGACCAGCACGCTTTTGGGGCTTTTCCTCTCGATTCCTCGCGATTATTGTAAGTTTACAACTCGAATCTTGTACGTCTATGATCCACACACACTTCTTCATCTATTTCACCTTTGAATCTTAATTTTTAACCGTGAAATCAACGGATTTGAGGTGTTCTAGGATGATGTCATCATGGACTTCTTATGAGCTTCAAGTTTTGGCATCATTCCACCAGGAACAACTCAGATCTGAAGGATTTCCACATGATTAAACAACGTTTTCGCATAGATCTACACAACCCATGGTTAAAATGATGGAAAGATGATTTTCAACTTTCTTTCAACTCTTTTACACTCAATGCACTCAAAATCGATGGAATCAGAGCTCGTTCCGATCTTCTACTCATTCTAAGTGATGTGTTGGTTCCAAATCTGATTCTGTCTAAAGAGACAACCGAGTTCGGGTTAAGCATGAACAACCGTTATGGACAATTAACTGATCGAACCAGGGTGATTCTGGTTTAAACGGAAGACTTGGTTCGTAATGGAGTTCTGTTGTTTGGCACGATATCACATCGTCTCAATCAAAACCACAAACTTTCAAAACAACCAAGTGTCAAGATGATCAAGGCAGTTAGAACGGAATGCCGTCCTATCGGATTACCACCCGATCGGATTGCCACCCAATCAGACAGCCGGCCGATCGGCTTGCCCTTGGTTCCTCACTTAAACTATCATTACAACTTTTCAAAGTCTTGAATGTCGAACGGATTACCGTCTGATTGGATTACCACCCGATCGAACGACCATCCGACCATGTGATGTTTGGGACTTCGACACTTAAACAATTTTTAACATGTTCAATGCATTACCAGTTCGAACGGATTGCCACCCGATCGGATTGCAATCCGATCGAGTGACAAACAACTATGAACTTGTTCTCACTGAAGTGTCATACTAATCGGATTGCCGTCCGATCGAGCCACCGTTCGATCGACCGACCTGAAAGGTAGAGATACTTCTCTGTTTTCAAAATGCTACGACGAAAACTTCAAAAGTCAAACCATCATACACCAACACATCTTCACAAAACGAGGTGACAATCAAATCGAATGGCCATCCGATCGGATGACCATCCGAACGGATTGCCACCCGATCGACTGGCCATCCAATTGGATTACCATCCGATCGGATTACCATTTGATGCTTGGTTCACTCGCCACCGTTTAACGCACTGTTCGACGCTTACGCTATCAATCTGTAACCAGGCTGATCTCAGACGCACTCCCTTCAATCCAACCAAGTTGTGTTTACTAGCTGAACACCAACCGTGAGTATACTCGAACCCCCTTTTTATCACATTTTGGGTGTAACATACGTTTCTATTAAATCGAAGTTATCAAAACGAAATAATCAATCAAATTATTTTTCACTTGCGAATGACTGTTATGCATATTTATACGTGATGCTAGTTACATATGTGTTAGGACTTATACTCGCGAGGTCCCGCCTTAACTAGTATAGTACTATAGCACCCGACGGGGTCTAGTTAGGATGAATAGCAATCACAATCGCAGCTCGAGTGACTTAGCTGGTAGTATCGGTCTTATATGCATGTATGTTGAGGTATCTCGTTTATGTATTTGGTAATTCGCAGTACTTTTTATCTACTTTTCGCTACTATCAAAACTTGTATACTCGCCAATACTTTTGTATTGACGTTGTTTTAACGTATGTTGCAGGTTTAGTCGCAGTCTACATCAAATCAAGCTAGGAAGTCTAGAAACTCACCTAAAATCTAGGTTGTCGGATTTGTATTGTTCGAGAGGACAAGAAATCTGTGATAACTTATGTGATTGTATTGTTTGTTAGTATGGGATAACAAATGTAATCAATATTGTCGCTTTATAGTTGTTATGGATCCTCTTGAGCAATCTGATTCGCCTAGTGCCGCGCCCCGATGATTCCGCCATCGGTTGGGGTGTGACAACTCAATGCACTCAAAACCAAGGGATTCGGAGCTCACTCAGATCTTCAACACATTTCTTAGTGAAGCATCAGTCTGAGATCTTGTTTCAATCAAAGAGACAACCGATTCTGGGTTAAACCTGAACAACCGTCAAGAACCAGTAAACTGATCTGATTTGGGTGATTCCTGTTCGATCGGGCGACTTGGGACTTGACGAGGTTCCGTTGTTTAGTACGTTGTCATACCGTCTCGAGCAAACCGCAAAACTTTCAAATAATCAAGTCAAGATGATCAGATCCGTTGGGACGGATTGCCGTCCGATCGGATTGCCATCCGATCGAACTACTATCCGATCGGATTGTACTTGGTTCCACGCTTAAACTTTTTACTTCAAACTTGCAAAGCTCTGAACGTCGAACGGATTGTCGTCCGATCGGACGACCATCCGATCATTTGACAATTGGAACTTCGACACTTAATCATTTTCATAATTTTCAAAGAACATCACTTTCTAACGGATTGCTATCAGATCGGATTGCTATCCGATCGAGTGTCAATCCTGCTGTGAACTTGTTCTCACTAAGTGTCCTGCCAATCGGATCGATATCCGATCGAACGACAGTTCGATCGACGACCTGAAGGTAGAGATACTTCTCAGTTTTCAAAATGCTACAACGGAAACTTCAAAGCCATCATACACAAACACATCCTTACCAAACGAATGTCAATCCGACCGAATGGCCATCAGACACTTAGCCACTCTTCACCGATTTACGCGTCGTTCATCGCTTATGCTATCATTAACTATTCAGGCTAACCTCTCAGCGCTCCCTTCAATCCAAGACAGTGTTTATTAACTTAAACGCTATCTGTGAGTATACTCGAACCCTTTTAGCTTTACGCACTTTTGGGTGTTACATACGTTACTTATTCTAAATCACAATCGACACACAACGCAAACACTATTTATACGTTGACTGTTATTGCATGCTACGTGTTATTCGATGAATGCTTGTATGTTATGTTAACACAGTGATTGTTGCCTGACACCTTAGCAACGATAGTACTATAGTTTGGACTCAGCACCTGTTGTGGACAGGGGTTGTTAAGGGCCTTACTTCAGGTGTCCCAGTGGGGATATGTGTTGCGCATTCTACAAGTCGCAGTCACGTCTGTGCATATTTCTCTGTCGATAACCTACTTGCCTTCACTTGTTACATGTTACATGCTGGTTATGCGTAAACGATTTCAAACTCTATTATACTATTAAACTTGTATGCTTACCTTTACACTATGTGTATTGACCTTTATTTTAACGTATGTGACATGTGCTTAGGATGCTTGCTTGTTACTTGCTGGAAAACAAGTTAGGATGGAGTCTAGAAACAAAGACAATTTATTTATTTAAATCTGAGTTGTCGAAACATGTTATTTGCCTTTGAGATATCGCTGTCTGTAATAATTGATTTTACTTGATGGGTTATGGTATGGGACATAATATTAACTATCCAGTAATTTAGTTGTTATGGAATTTCTCATGGACAATCTGTTTCGCTCAGTGCCGCGCCCCGATGTTTCCGCCATAGGTTGGGGTGTGACAGTAGGTGGGGTGGGTGGTAATAGTGAAGGTTGTGTGAATTTAATCGACAAGATTTGTTCTCCCAAAAGACCGACTGCAGAACTGGTGACCCCATGACATTGCATCATGTTTAAACCGATTAGTGTTTCACCCAACTTTTTCAAAAACGGTAAACTCTTGTTTGACACCTGGCATCCCGAGATTGATAACACTTGTAAATTTACCTGTTCTGAACAAGCCAATGCTGCAACTGACAAATCGGTGATAGCGGATTTAGAAACGTCAAGTTCTTAGAGCGAAAAGCAGTTTCGAGCAACAGTGACCACACCTTCATCGGTGATTGATCTGCAACTGTCAAGATTTAACACTTTGAGAGTCGCATCATGAACCATGGAGATTTCTGAAACAATCTTGTCAGTTAAATTCACACAGCCTCTAAGATTGACCTTGGTTATAAATGGGTAGATATAAATGGGAGAATAGAAAGGGTTGAGAGGGAAATTTCCATTTTACCCTCATGTGCATTGCACATAACAGTTTTTAACTGAGATTTCTAACCAGGTTTAGCCTAAAGGACAAAACGTACAAGATTTTGAAAAGTTAAGGACACCGCCTGTAAACTTTTGGCCAAAAGGATAGTGCCTGCAATTTGATGTAAACATAAAGGAAAAACTTTTAATTTACTCTTATTTTTAAGTAAAATGCCAAAATCGTCCTAAGGTTAACATATTTGCCAATTACTTTTAAGAGTTAACTCTCATTTTTGTTTATGTGGTTTGTTCACTTTTGTCAGAGTAAATTGTCAAAATCGTCCCTGAGGTTTGAGCATGTTTGCCATTTTCATCCAAAACAACTTTTTTTGTACAATATAGTCCTTCACTTTTGGGATTTTTTTGCCTTTTTCATCCAAACATCTAATTTGCTTTATTTTTTCTATCAAACATTTGGATGAAAATGACAAAAAAATTCCCAAATCTCAGGACGATTTTGGCAACAAAAAAAAAGAAGTCAGAAGTTTGGATGAAAATGACGAAAAATCCTAAAAGTGAAGGACTATATGGTATAAAAAGGTTGTTTTGGGTGAAAATGGCAAACATACTCCAGGGACGATTTTGGCAATTTACTCCACTCCTTTTGCCATTTCAGACCAATTTTAAAAAATGCACCATTTCCTCCCTCACATACTGGAAACGTGTCACTTCGGTCCAAAAATTAAAACTCATTTAAGTCAGACATGTTAAATGAAGGGTATTATTGTCAATTTATAAAATAAGGTGAACATAAAAGATATATGAATTGACAATAATACCCTTCATTAACCTGTCTGACTTAACTGAGTTTTAATTTTTGGACTGAAGTGGCACCTTTACAGTATGTCAGGGAGCAAACTGGTGTATTTTGAAAATTGGCATGAAATGGTAAAAGTGAACAAACCACAGGGAAGAAAATGACAGTTAACTCCTCTAGAAATCAGTATAAATATCATGATATTTTAGATAAAAATATCTAGATATTATAAAGTAGATTTTTATAAAGAATGTTCTAGATTTAGACAAGTAGTATAAGTAGATGATTTCGGGTCTCATTTTAGATATCTCTAGCACTTTACTATTACATTTAATACATTTCTTATTTCGTTTTCATCAACCTAGCACGTTTTCATTATTTAAACTTTACCTTTTGTATAATAAAATTTTAGCTGACTGTTATATCATTTCTATTTTTTCTAGTTAAGAGTTAAGATTCTTATTTTCCCTTTTGGCTTTTATGAACACATTGTTGGTGCATTTAGTGTGTCTGCCACTATACGAATATGTTAGATAGAGTGTGTGTTGAATATTGTATAGTTGATAGTGATTTAGGAGCACATGACATGAACCTACGCAGGAGTTCTACGTGAGTATGAGTCCTACGTGTGCAGGAGTCCTACGCATGTAGTGAGCGCAGGAGCCATGTCTTTAAATAGTAGTGTCATGCGCTTGGGAACCTAAGTTTGGTTTTTCAGGTGGAGAGAAGTTGTGTGTTTCTCTCAGATTGTCAATGATGTATGCTTTTTCGGTACAATTAGAATATGCCCAGCCGTTTCTCGAGTGAAAAAAGTACAATCTACAGTACCTCGAATAAAATCATTATCCAACGATTGTTGAGATAATGTCTCGTACCGAGCTCCCGGGGGCCTGGTGTAAACCATAAAGTGTTTTGTCGAGTAAATACACCTTGTCTTTGTAGATTGGATCGACAAACCTCAGTGGTTGTCATATATAGACTTCCTCTTTCACTTTGCCATAGAGAAAAGCAGACTTGACATCCAATTGATAAACTTTGAAACCTTTCCAAGAAGCAAAAGCAAGAAAGATATGTATCGCTTCAAGCCTTGCAACCGGAGCGTAGACTTCCGTAAAATCTACTCCTTCCTCCTAGCAAAACCCTTGCACAACTAGCCGAGCATTGTTCCGCACAATAACACCTCGATCATCCCGTTTTACACTTGAAAACCCATTTAGTACTAATCTTTTTGTGATTCTCAGGTAAATCAACCAATTTGCATACTCCTAGTTTCTTAGACTGATGCACCTCCTCCTGCATTGCATTCACCCATGTATTCGAAAGAATTGCTCTTCAAGATCAGAAGATACGTATATCAGTCTCTCTGTGGAAAGGCATCCGCAAGCTTGTCAACCCATTCATCATCGTCTTTCTCTATCTTTACCCGCTTCATTTCCGTCACCAAATGACAGTATTTCTCGACTAGCTGCTTCATCGTTTCTCCTTTCATTGAAGTGAATATATCGAACTCTTTCTTCAAAAGCGCCTTCTTTCTTTTCTGCATTGAAGTATTTCCTTGATGTTTCATCTTTAGTGCATTCCATATTGACTGAGCAAAGCCTTGATGTTGCAGAAGTGTAAAGATATCCTCTTTAATCGCGTGTTGCAGTAAGTTCATCATTTTTTCCCTGATAAACCTATCTCTGTCGGCTTGTGGAATTTGAGTTATGCTTATCTTTTCTCCATTCTCACCTGTAGGAATAACATACTCTTCCTAAATGGCTAACCAATAGTCGAAATAATTCGCTTGAACCCATGTTTGGGGTTTAGTCAGACTTATCATGTGCCAGTCATGTGACTAATAATTAACCAGAGTTTGGGGTTTGGTTAGACTCAGGGGCCAAAATAGTTAGTTATAGAGACCATGGGGGCACATATGTTAAAAAATATTATTTTAAGGGGTTATTGGATTTTATCACCCCCAACTATCGACCATTGGCCGCTGCCACCCCCAACTAACACCTTGACGCCCGACACCTCCAACTTGACTTTTAGTTTGTGCTGGCACCACATCGTTAACCAAACACTAACTTAGTTAATTTTTTTATCCTACGTGGCACTCCATTTCCTATGTGGCAAGATGAGGTGGAATATTTGGCGGCTTATGTGTATATTTTAATTTCTATAATATATATTAATTATATATAATTGCAGACAATAAACACACAGTTTGTGTATGTTTATCTCCCTCACACTCTCCACCTACATCAACCACCACCCCCCACAACCGTCATTAACCACCACCACCCACCACCGCACTACCTACCGCAAGCAGATCCCTCTCTCTACCCCCGAAAAAAAGCTCTGATCGTCAGATTCCGTCAAATCAACCAACCGAAACCCTAGCAGACATCAGGAAACGTACGAAATTCTCGCCGCATTGCCAGAAAACAACGGCCATAAACCTAATCTCCCTGAGTTGAATTCTCCATCATCGTTGCGGTCAATTCCATCGATTCCGAGGCCTAATAAGTTAGATCGAGACGTGTCTCACACTATAACGGTGAGATTTCAGCAATCGGCGCATGTGAATGTGCCGATGTTCGCGAGGAAGGTGAGGACTGGCGGTGAGCTTGCTGATGTGGATATTGTTGAGGATGATGATGACGAAGAGATGCTTCCGCCGCATGAGATTGTGGCGAGAGGTTCGTCTCCGCGTACGACGTTTTCCGTTCTGGAAGGTGCTGGAAGGACACTGAAAGGAAGGGATTTACGGTTGGTTCGGAATGCGGTGTGGCAGAAAACAGGTTTTTTCGATTGATTTGATTAGGTTTTGTAGGTTTTCTAGTTCGTTATGGTGGTGGTAGAGAGGTGGAGGGAATGAGGAGGTGGTGGAGTTGATTGTGGCGGTGGTGTAAGAGAGAGAAGAGAGAGGGAACAAGTGATTTTAGAGAGAGAGGGAGGAAGCTTTTATAAAATCTGATTATTTTTTTAAACTAGATTAAAAAAAGCCACGTCACCTTGCCACATCAGATAAAAAAGCCACATAGGATTACAAAAACTAACTGAGTTAGTGTTTGGTTAACAACGTGGTGTTAGCACAAACTAAAAGTCAAGTTGGAGGTGTCAGGCGTCAAGGTGTTAGTTGGGGGTGGCAGCGGCCAATGGTCGATAGTTGGGGGTGATTAAATCCAATAACCCTGTTTTAAGCTAATAGAGTAAAAGTGATATAACAACAGGGGCTAAAAACGTAATTTACTGTAATAACAATTGGGAAATTGGCCTGTAATAATCCCACCTAGACCTTATTGGCCATTAATAATCCCACCTCAGAATATTCCCCCCACCAGTCCCACCTTTCACATATTTTTCCTACAATGGTCCCCCATTAAAAAAACTTAACGGAGTTTAGTTTTTTTTTCCAAATTACAAACAAATTTTTTAGGGCTTTTGATTAGAACGATGATACGAGTCCACTGATGTAAAACTTGCCTTGAAACGGTGCTCCAAACGATGAAAACGGCGCTTCAATTCGGGAGTTTAAATTTCCAATTAACCAAAATCAAGTCACTTGGAGCACCATTTCGAAGTAAGTTTTACATCAATGGACTTGTATCTTCGTTCTGATCAAAAGCCCTAAAAAATCTGTTTGTAATTTGGAAAAAAGCTTAACTCCGTTAAGTTTTTTTAACGGGGGACCATTGTAGGAAAAATAGGTGAAATGTGGGACTGGTGGGGGGAATATTCTGAGGTGTAATTATTAATGGCCAATAAGGTCTAGGTGAGATTATTATAGGCCAATTCTCCATAACTATTTTACAAACACATATTCATAGAGAAATACAACAAAACATCAACAGTTTAGTTGAAAAGGATTGAGAATTGTGATTATGATATAAACAAGAGAGCAATCATAAGAAAAAGATTTCATTCATCTCTATTTCATGTACATATATCATATATATAGATCAATACAACAACCCTAAAGCCCATTAACATTAGGTCAGGCTTGGCCTATGGGCCTGAATGTCTGCATTCATAACACTCCCCCTCAGACATTTAGAAATACACATACACTGTTAACATTATACTACTAGATAATGTTTACACGATTCTTCAGGACCGATGTTAACTGATACTGCAGGACCAGTTATGTTGCCTCATTAAAACCTTACTAAGAAAAACCCAGTGGGAAAAAACTTAGTCAAGGAAAAAGAGTACATACACTGTGTATATTATGGGTACCTTACTCCCCCTCAATTTTACTTGTATATCTTAATGATGTTGAATCCAATCTTCTGTGACAATTGTTTGACTTGATATTTGGCGTAGTCTTCTTTGATTTGAGTGTTGTTGTCTACATTGTCTTCATACAGTATGGCTTGAGCTTCTCTTGATCAACTCTAATCTACATGCTTCTTAAATATGTTGAAATCTTCGACCTTCATAACTTGTATCTGGATTGAGATCGAACTCTATGCGAGTCTAATATATATCAATCATAACCCAGGACGCCATATTGTTCTTGTGGAACTATCCCGTGTCTCGAGTTTGTAAATATGTCAAATAATTATTTAATGCGCTTTATAATTCTGCCTCGTTAAAAACCATGCTAGGAAAACCTAATGGGACAAAACCGTAGCTAAGGGAAAAGAGTGCACTACGCATTATACATAATTAAGAACATGATTTATGATGATGTTAAATTAGTACTTCGGGACCTATAAGATAAACTGATACTACTGGATCAGTTATGTTGTCTCGTTAAAAACCTTACCAAGAAAACCCAATGGGAAAAACTTAGTGAAGGGAAAAGAGTGCAACATTTGAGATTAGAACTGTAATCTTACCAATACATCTAGCAAGAACGTAATATCAGATGTCGTCTTGTTTGCAAGATACGTCAATGCTCTGATCGCAATTAAGTATGGTACTTCTTGACTAAGTAGTTCAACATCCCTTTCTTGGGGTTGATAAGAATATTTTTTTTTCTATGTCAAGCGATCAGACAATCGTTCATGTATTCAACGAATGAGCTTTTTCTATATAACATCTTCTAGATGTAGTCAGATTGATGAGCAAAAATAGTACATATATACTCGAACTACAGGTCGAGAATAACTACACTTTCTGTAAAGGTCATTCAAAATTTTCCTCTTTAGTTTGAGAGTTCCCTCTCGATGATGTTTACATTATCACTGTAAGAGTGAAATCTTGTTAAATAGATGTAGCTCATTTTATCAAAATTATACCTCTCTTTTCAGAGTATAGTCAACTGTACCACATACGAGTAGTTTCCTTTAAGATTCATATATATATAACACATATGGGGTTATTGTTTCATAATGCTTTGAGCATTTTTAATCCTTCAGGGGTTTTCATACAGATGTCATTTGCAATTGTCTCGTACATGTATACGGTGATGACATCCATAAGTTGTTTTATCTGAAGTCATTCTGAGATTGCGAGGCCGCTTAAACATCTAAAGATTATCGCATCCACTACAGGGGTATACGTGTTGGATCTGAGTTTCTTTTTGATTGTATTTTCGTTTGAAATTAAGATGGAAATGAAAGAGTTGTGCAGCGGAATTAAGATGAAAACAAACTTTGCATACAATCAAACAGGAGTAATACTTTTAATCAAACATCTTTTCACAATGAACCGAATGATTGAATTTGTTTCAATAACGATTACAATGATTGATGTGAGAATGCAAACTCCCCCTCAGCCAGAGCTCAGTAGTTTGTTCGTGCAAAGAAGACGATGTGGTGAAAGAGCTAATAGAACAGTACAAAGTACTGAACTATTTATAGGCACTTGCAAACCACTGAGCATCTTAGCTGACGTCACCATGAAAGTGACATCTAACCTCCTAACAAACTCTAACCTCTGATCTATACAAACACTGATGTAGTAACTACTGCTATTACAATCTATTACATGAAAGACACTTAAACAGCTGCTGCATCCTTCCACTGCTGTGAATCCAGCAGTGCTTGTCCGGATCAGCAGTACTTGACTCAAGGCAGAAGATTGAGTCAGCAGAGCTTTGGTCTTCCATCAGTCTTTAACATTTGGCAGTAGATGCAAGGCAGCAGTTGTGGATCAGCACTTGGTAAGATCAGTAGATAGGAGGTCAGCAGATACAAAGCCACTTTCAAGGGGAGAGATTTGCATGAACTATCTGTAAACGTCTGCTTATTCTTGGATCCACTGCTCTGATCCAGTTTTGGCTTTAATTATCTGTTCCTCTGATAGGGTTCAATCCCAACAATCTCCCCCTGGAACAGATAATGCCAAAACTCTTCATTATTTGTGGAAATCTTTATTGCCTCATCAACAGCTCCCTTATCTGACCTTTAAATTGTAATTCAAAGTCTAGGGCGTCTGTATCTTCATCATCCCTGCTAAGTGAAAGATCAAGGAGATCCTGCAAATCTTCAAGACTCAGGCCAAGAGCTTGTTCCCTTGATATTTTCTCCACTACTCCACCAGACCTGAGCAAAGTCAATACGCAGGTCTGTTTGTCAGTTTCCCACTTTTGTATTTTTAAGCCTGGTGGGTTTCTTAGGAGATGTTTATTTGCAGAAGTATTTGGTGAGGCTGGCCTGTTCATAGCTGGCTGAGCAGCGGTTGCAGATTGTTCCAATTCAAGATCTTCTTTTATCATTACTTCCGTGCCAGCTTTTACAATGGCATCTCCGGCTAAAAGATCTTGAATTGTTTCCATGCTAAACTGGTTTTTGCTCCTTCTTTTGTAGATGGCAGCACCAGCTGGAGCAGTGGTTCTTTTGACTTGCAGCTTTGGTGGTCTTTTTGAAACCGCTGCTTTGGAATAGTCAGGCTTTTGTGGAACTCTTGGATCTTTCTTTCTAAGTTCCTCTAATCTTTTATAGGTTGCCCTGACTCTATCTTCTCCCCACTTTGTCACAGAGTTCTTTGACCCATAATCAGCTATAATCAGCTCCCCTTTCATTCTCCTCAGCTCTAACATCTTTTCAGCTTCAAATTGTTTGAATTTTTCAGGAGGAGTCTGCTTGACCTTATTTTTGATCATGTCTTGAATCCTGGCTGCTTCTTTTTCAAGCTCAGGAATGGTCCAGTTCTTGTACATGTGTTTCTCCCCCTTGTATTTCTTGTAGGTTATGATGTTTTCAATGTAGTCTTTTCTTAAGGACTCATCTGCCCTTTTTGAAATTTTCTGACATACATTTTTAGCAAAACGCTCCATAGCATTGACCTGTGAGAGTAAAAACTGATAGTTTTGTTGAAATTCTCTATCAGATTTCCCTTTTCTGTTTTTGATTGCAATATCCTCTGCTTGTTTGGCTTTGAGCTTCAAGTATTCTTCAATGTTGTTAGGCCTGGGATAATTTGCAATTGATGGCAAACTCCTTTTGGCTGGGTCATCTTCATAATAAAATGATTTGATTTCTTCTCTTACTGCAATGAGTTCCAGAGGAAATGAGACACCAGCAGGAGGTAGTGGTTTTACAATTTGAGCTGAAGAGAAAGGTATGGGTTTAGGAATAGTGACAAGTGATAGGGATTTTGAAGATGTTGGTGATGGAGGTGTGTCATCATCTTTTAAAATTAGCCTTCTCCTTTTTGGTTTAGGAGAGACTGATGATGTTTTGAATGGAACAGTGGTTGTAGATGTAGTGGCAGTGGATTGTGATTGACTAACAGCTGTTGAAACAACTGGTGTTTCAACCACTGTTGTCATTACAACAGATGTTATAACATCTGCTGTCTTCTGCTGTATGTCAGCAGGTGTTGTTTTTGGTGGTAATGATGGTAAAGCAGTGGATGTTGTGTGTGTTGAAGTGGTGTGTGTTGATGGAACAACTGTTTGGCAAGCAGTAGTTTTTGTAACTCCTGTTGCATCAGTTGTTTTGTATGGTGGTTTTTGAGCAGACTTTGAACGTCTGATAGGAATGGATTTGGGTTGCCTTACTTTTCTAGTAGGCCTCTTCTTTTCCTCAACAGGATTTTCATGATCCCTTGACCCAGAAGTACCCTGATCTGGATGATCCATTCTGTCCACCCTGGCTTTCCTTTTGGCCTCTCTATCTCTTTTCACACTTGCAACTGCTTCTGCTAGTGCATTTGTTGTCACATCAATCTTCTTGCTGCCATCTGGCAAAGGGATCTTTTTGGTCATGTTTGAATTCTCTGGTTCAAGATAAAGACCATCCTCTATACCCTTCTGTTTCCACTCCTTCATTTTCTCCCCCTTTTTGGCATTATCTTCTGGGAGTTGATAAATGTAGCGTACTTGTGGAAGAGCAGTGCCAGTGGTGTGCAAGATCTGAGTTTTGAGAGCCTTTAAGTCAGCCTTAGTGTTCTTGAACCTTGACTCCATTGCATTTCTCAGCTGTTGTACATGTTTTTCATGTTGTTGATCTGCTAATTGTGCTTGTCGTTGGAGAAAAGATTGAAATAACATCCAGAGCTCTTTTGGAGCAGATGCCCTTTGTGGAGCAGGTGCTTGAGATGGAACAGCAGTTGATTGTACCTTCTGAACTTGTAACACCTGTTGTAGCATATCTTTGAGTTCTGCAACAGAGTTATCAAGTTTTTCAATGCGATCCGTCAATTTCTGGTACTTTAAACCATCACCCAAGTTAATGGGATCATCTGATTTCCCACTAGCAGTGGTTTTATCAGTGGTAGATATAGGGAGTATACTCCAAACATTAACCACTGATGCCCCTTTTTCTTGGTACTGGGGTCTTCTTCCTTCAACACTTGACAACCTTTTGATGTTGCCAGTAGGATACAGAAATCCACTGGTGGTTGGCAGAGGTGCTATAAAAGGAATTGCCTCCAAGGAAGTCTTATTAATGTAACCACTGTCCAAGTATAACCCAGTGGGTGTAACACTTGTAGTGGTTGCTTCACTTGGATTACCACCAAGAGTTACTTGTAACTCAAGGGGTGTAACCTCCTCAGGTTGTGTTGGTGGGTTAGCAAAGATTGATACATCAGACCCAGTCAGTTGTTGAGGTATATTCTCATTAGTAGGTGATTGAGAAGGACTGGATAATGCCTGGTTCAAATCAATTGCATCCAACAGTGGTTTTATTGGTGAGGGAATTGTGGATGTGAAGGATGGTGTAGAAAGTGGAGTTGCCCCGGGTATAGAGCTGTGGATGATAGAAACGAGTGTTTCTAGAGCATCATGATGTGGAGACCCTATTTGTACAACCTGTTCTTTTTGTGAAGAATCAGGAGGAGTTGTGGTTATGGGTTGAGATATTTGTACCAACTGCTGTGAGGAAGTAGCAGCAGTGGTTTCTTGTGACTTTTGTGTTGTCACTGGCAGAAGCTCTGGTATCTCATCCTCCAGAGATGCCGTTTTGATGGGTTTTGTGGGTTTTTGAGTTTTTCTTTTTGGCTTTTTGGAAATAGTAGGTGTGGGTTTCAAAGCAGTTGTGCTGCTGCTTTGATCACCTTGAGCAGTGGGCTCAGCAGCAGATACCTGAGGAGCAGTTGTAACTGCTAAAATCTGCTCAGGCACCTCTGCTTGTGTTTTGCAAGGTGCTAACATTCTTGAAAAAGTTTCAGTTGTTAAACTGTTTATTTGAATAGAATCACCTTGGTTTATTAAAGCTAAATCATCCTTATTGAATTTCTTTGCAAAATAGTAACTTAAAAACCTTGGAAACAGTAAGAATGATTTTGTTTCAACATTATTTACCAAATCTTTAAAAATTTCCCGAGAATAGTTAAAATTTTCACCTTGAAGAATTGCATATCCCAGATTTTGAATCTTTAAAGGAATTTCATTGAAAGAAGTGGTTTTGTTTGAAACACATAATAGGAGGGTATGAAATAAAAATCTGGTTGCAGAAGGAAAATAACCTTTTTCTAAGGTAATTTTCTTCATCATTGTGGCTTCATACCCTCTCTCAATGAAGTCAGTTTGTAACTCGTTTTTAGTGAAAGAAATTTTACCTTCCTGATCACCGAGTTGAAAGACCTCTGAAATGGATTGTGGTGTGATTTGGACAGCTTTACCCTTTATTGAAGAGTGTATGGTGGTTGCAATGTCTCCTTGTTTTTCAAGGGTTGCATTTTTTCAGAATTCCCTTTCGGTCGCCAAATAGATTGGTTCATCGGCAGTAAACAAAGTTTTGTACTTTGATTTGGCCATGAGATCAATGGTGGAATCGAAAATATTGGTGGTTCCTGGTTTTGTGAGAAGACCCAGGAGATTGTGAGATGGTTTATGTGGAATCTCAGTGGAGATTGCCTTTTGAGAGGCTGTTTTTGATGATGATTTGGATGAGGGTTTTGAAGATTTCTTTGATTTTGTCATTTTGAGAATGATTGATCGAAGAAATTTGTGAAGAGATGAGATGAAAAACAGCTTTGAGAAGAGAATTTTTAAGAATTCAATTCGACAGTAAAACCCTGTTTTGATGGTGAGTGGGGAATTTTATAGGGAAGAAAGTGAATGCTGAGGTGGCAGCCGTTACAAAAGGTCTGACCAATATGTACTGTCCACGTGACAACCCCTGTTGAAAATGAAGGACAGTACTTTTGTGAAAGTGACTGATGAAGGCAGTGGTATGAAAGCAGTGGATGATTGTTACTATCAGTGGATAGCATATCAGTGGATAAGACACTGCTTTTGAACAACAGAGTTTATCAAAATAATGAGAGAGCAGGGGTTGACTTTCAGCAGTGGACAGAGTTTTGAAGTAGAGCAGACTTTTGAACAATCAGTGGTTAATGGCAGACTTTTAAGGACTTTAATGAAAAATTTTCATTTTTAGCTATTTTTAAGGATGGAGTTTTGATTTTCTGAAAACATTTTGTTGCTTTTATTCATAGAAAAACAAGATGTTGCTTGTTATTCCATGTTCAGCATCCCAATTCTAGAGACCAAGCTTTCAAAAGTGGTTGTATCAAGTGCCTTTGTGAGCACATCAGCTAGCTGATCTTTAGTTGGGACATGATGCAGAGAAATCAAACCTTTTTCATAGCAATCCCTCACAAAGTGATGTCTGATGTCGATGTGTTTGGTGGTTGAATGGGAAACTGGATTTTTGATGATATTTTCTGCTGCCTGACTGTCCAACATGAGTGGTGTCTTTAAGGCAGTTATACCAAAATCCAGCAACTGATTTTGAAGCCACAGGAGTTGGGCTGTACAGCTTGCAGCAGCAATGTATTCAGCTTTAGCAGTGGATGTTGAAACAGCTGCTTGCTTTTTGCTTTGCCATGAAACTAAGCAATCACCTAGAAACTGGCACCCTCCTGATGTGGACTTCCTTGTGGTGTGACATCCAGCAAAGTCACTGTCTGAGAAACCTGAAAGCTTGATGTTCCCATTAGCTGGATACCAGATACCAAGTGTGGGAGCACCTTTTATGTATCTGAAGATCCTTTTTACAGCAATGAGATTTGATTTTCTGGGAGCTGATTGACTTCTTGCACAGACACATGTTGCAAACATGATGTCTGGTCTAGATGCAGTTAGGTACAATAAAGACCCAATCATGCTTCTATAAAGTGTTTGGTCAATCAGCTCATCCTTTTCATCAGACATGACCAGCTTATTTGTTGCCATGGGTGTGCTGCATGGTTTACAATCATTCATATCAAATTTGGTTAAAAGTTCTTTAGCATATTTGCTTTGATGAATAAAAGTTCCATTTTGCAATTGCTGTACTTGGAGACCAAGAAAGCATTGCAGCTCACCCATAGCACTCATTTCAAACTCAGCTGTCATGAGTTCTCTAAACTCTTCACACATTGAATTACATGTGCTTCCAAAAATAATGTCATCCACATAAATTTGGACAATCATTAAATCCTTCCCTCTCCATTTTAAAAACAGTGTTTTATCAATGGTACCTCTTTTGAAACCATTTGAGAGTAGGAAGTTGGAAAGAGTTTCATACCAGGCCCTTGGTGCTTGTTTCAAGCCATACAAGGCTTTGTTTAGCATGTAGACATGATCTGGATAAAATGGATCCTCAAAACCTGGAGGTTGACAAACATACACCTCTTCTTGAATTGTACCATAGAGGAAAGCACTTTTGATATCCATTTGAAACACCTTCATATTGTGGTTGACAGCAAAGGCCAGGAACAGTCTAATGGCTTCCAATCTTGCAACAGGGGCAAATGTTTCATCATAATCAATTCCCTCTTCCTGTCTGTAACCTTGAACCACAAGCCTGGCTTTATTCTTGACAACAATACCCCTTTCATCAGTTTTGTTCTTGAAGACCCACTTTGTGCCAATGGGACTTACCTCTTCTGGCAGTGGTACAAGCTCCCATACTTGTTGTCTTTTAAACTGTTGGAGCTCCTCTTGCATGGCTTCTACCCAGCTGTTGTCTTTCAGTGCCTCTTGGTACTTGACTGGCTGATGGAGTGATAGAAAACCAGCAAAAAGACAAATGTTTTGGGTTTGGCTTCTTGTGAGCACCCCTTCATTTATGTTGCCAATGATTTGATCAGGTGGATGAGATCTCAAGAAGATTAAATCTCCTTGGTATGGTATGATGGCATTGGTTGGTGAAGGCTGCAAATGTGTATCATCTGAGCTAACCACTGCTGGGGACTTTGATGATCCAGCAGTGGCTTCAAAAGGTGGTGGTATAGGAGGTAATGAAGTGGACAACTGCTGACTTTTATCCACTGTTTGAGGACTTTTGTCAGCAGTGTTTGAGGATGTGGAAGCAGTGGTTGATGGGCTACTTTGGTCAACAACTGTTGAGGTAGCAGTGGTTGAGCTTTGACAACTGTTTTGAACAGCTGGTGCTTTTCCCTTTGTGGCAGACCTTTGAGGGATGATGATTTCATACCCATAGTCTGGTGTTGTATCCTCTGATGGACCTGCACTGTTAGTCTTGACAGCAGTATTTTCAAAAGTGAATTTTTCAAGATCAAACAGATCTGCAGGGTTTGCTGGGATTTTCATTGATGAGAGTTCATTGAACTTAACATTCAAAGTCTCCTCCACTGCCTTGGTCCGTGTATTGAACACTTTGTAGGCCTTGGCAGTGGATGAGTATCCCAGATGATAACCACAATCAATTTTGGCTGCAAATTTTGAAATGGAATCTTTTAAGTTCAAAATAAAGCATGGGCAGCCAAACACTTTGAAATATGAGATCAGTGGTTTAATTTTATACAGAATTTCATAGGCAGTCTTTTTGTGCCTGGGGTTTATTAAAACTCTGTTCTGAACATAGCAAGCAGTGTTTACTGCCTCTGCCCAGAAAGTTAATGGCAAACCTGAATCTGCAAGCATGGTTCTGGCAGCCTCAATCAGAGTTCTGTTCTTCCTTTCCACTACCCCATTCTGCTCTGGTGTTCTTGGGATGCTGTACTGCCTTACAATCCCTTTCTTCACACAGAAGGCATCCAACTCCCTATTTTTGAATTCTGTGCCATTGTCACTCCTGAAGCTTTTCACTGGAAGGTCAAATTGCTTTTCAACCTGTGTTACAAAGTCTTGCAAAATGACTGCAGTTTCATCTTTTGAGTGCAAAAAGAAAGTCCATGTGAACCTAGAAAAGTCATCAACAATAACCAAACAATATTTTTTCTTTTTGAGGCTCATGACTTGAACTGGGCCAAACAAATCCATGTGTAGCATTTGCAAACACTGGGTTGTTTTGGACTCTTCAATGGACTTGTAAGAACTTTTATGCTGTTTTCCTTTTAAACAGGAAATGCAATGTTCAGGACATGAAAACAATTTTTGTGGTAGGCCTCTCACCAAACCATTTTTTGAAATTTCTGTGATTGTCTTAAGATTTGTGTGTCCCAGCCTTCTGTGCCAAAGTTCTGTCTCTTTGTTAGAGGCAGCTGAGAACAGACAGGCATCAGCTCTGGGACACTCTTTTGACATGTCAACAACATAAACATTGCCACTTCTTTGAGCAACAAGTTTAGTTTGACCAGTTTTGATTATTGCTTCAATCTTTTTGACCATTTCTGGTCCAACAATCCTACAACAATCTTTTGTGAAGAATGACCCAAAACCCTTGTCACTCATTTGGGACACACTCAGAAGGTTGAATTTTAGATTGTCTATTAGATTGACATTTTCAAATTTTACTTTTCCAGACTCCACTGTACCCGACCCCAGAACTTTTCCTTTACTATTATTCCCAAAGGATATATCACCCCCTCCATGGATTTTAAAGTCTTTGAGGAGGGCTTTACATCCTGTCATGTGCCTGGAGCCTCCACTATCTACATACCACAAACTATCAAAGCATGCAGAAGCTCCCTGCACATGAAGTAAAAGGATTAGTTCATTAAGGTCTCCAAAGCCAACAAGGCTTTGGATGGGGTCTCAACAGTGTCTGGGATGGATGCAGAATGATGGACAGTTGTTAGGTCAGGGGTTTGAACTATTTTAGGACACTTGCAAACCACTGAGCATCTTAGCTGACGTCACCATGAAAGTGACATCTAACCTCCTAACAAACTCTAACCTCTGATCTATACAAACACTGATGTAGTAACTACTGCTATTACAATCTATTACATGAAAGACACTTAAACAGCTGCTGCATCCTTCCACTGCTGTGAATCCAGCAGTGCTTGTCCGGATCAGCAGTACTTGACTCAAGGCAGAAGATTGAGTCAGCAGAGCTTTGGTCTTCCATCAGTCTTTAACATTTGGCAGTAGATGCAAGGCAGCAGTTGTGGATCAGCACTTGGTAAGATCAGTAGATAGGAGGTCAGCAGATACAAAGCCACTTTCAAGGGGAGAGATTTGCATGAACTATCTGTAAACGTCTGCTTATTCTTGGATCCACTGCTCTGATCCAATTTTGGCTTTAATTATCTGTTCCTCTGATAGGGTTCAATCCCAACAATACGTTTCCTCGTAATCAACTGTTGGGGTTTGGGAAAAATCTTTATGTTAAAATGCGTGCCTTACATCACAAAACTCATTATTTACGTTTCCTTTTATTTAAAGACACCCATTTATAACCTACTAGTTTGACGTCTATAGGTGTTCGAACTGCTGGTTCGAAAACGTTTAGTTTGTCGAGCAAATTTAGTTCAACCTTAAGCCATGTAGCCATTTTGGCTATTTGTGTGCTTACACTCTTGCACACTTTCTATATACGTAATCTTTTTTCATCGATTACATCTATTGCTATAGCATAATCAAATATATCATTTTACACGTGTTTCATTACGGTTCCATATTGTACTTATTTTGTACACAATTCATCGCGATCTCATATTTGTTTGGTACTAGAGTTTCTTTTAGAACTCCATTAGCCTCTTTCGGGGTTTTAACAACAACCTTCTTTAAAGTTTAGTATGCAACCACTTCTGGGGTTTTGTATGCACCCACTTATGGTGTATTATGTGCCACCTCTTTTGGGGTTACACCAACTGCGTTACTCTGCTCTTTTTGTGTTTGTGAGTTTTATCTTTTTGGAACCGATTTATCTCTCACAATTTATTAATATGATAATCATTTTGTGAGTACTTCCATTCGAGCAGATAAGTTTAAGCTGGTATATGTGACTTTGTCACCTTATTTGTGTTAGTGAATGCATCTTGTATTTCATTTGTTATTATTTGCAAATACACGCTCTTTCTTTTGGACTTCAGATTTGCATTGACCACTTCAGGGGTCGATATATAATATGATGCATTTTTTTTTATGTTACCAGTCTTTCATTTTCTTGTCTCCCCCTAAGACTGGGAATACGATGTACATATCCCATTTTATATGTTATGGTGGTGCTATTGGTACATAGGCTGCACAACAAAATATAAAAAAAAAATGGAAACTTGGTTCTCTTCAGGAGACCAGTTGTAATGGGGAGTATTTGTGATAAGCAGTTGGTTTTGAATTGATATAATCAATCTACGAATTCCGTCTCGACTACGTATGCCTCTCACTATATTTCACATTTTGCCCAACAATGGTCCCTACAATTGGGTTGTCAAATAACAGTGTTAGTTGTGATGTGTATCAGACATTTGCCACCTCAATTTGTGATCGCTCTACTGGAGCTTCTAGATTTGCATATGTATGATACATGCATTCACGTGAGTATGATAAGGTCTTTGTGTATCACTGGTTGGTCAATACACATTTGAAGCGAAATGAATGTTTGTATTTCCCCTTCTCGCAAATTGCCTCTTAGTAAGCGACTCATATTATGTTCGTTTGGGCCATAGATGTAAGTTTTTTTTTCTTCATGATCATCCACATGTAAGGCCTATACTGCGGCCGATAATCCTTTGCTCCTCTGGTGACATTAACAAATTATAACATTTACATCCGAGCGTTTTGTGAAATCACATTCTCGGTATTGCTGCATCAGGAGCATGTCGAGAAGATTTATAGCAAGCTTTTCAAAGGATGACTAACTTCTGGTGGTCAAACATGTCGATCGGGTATCTTCACACGTCTAGAATACGTCATGGAGGAGAAATATTATAGTTTTAGCCTTTGTTTAGAGGGAAAACATGTACTATTCATAAGGTTTTCCATCACTAGGCTATATGTTAGCCAAAAACGCCAAGTGCGATGAACGAAAGTTTGGGTTGAACTTGAAAAATCATTATTAAAACAAACGGGACTTTGCATACACTTGGGAGAACTTCGGGTTCTCAACATTGATTTAGGATTCATGTGAAATTCAGTATAAATGAGCATCAACACTAACTCAAATGAATTATTATCTATCAATTTAAGTAACTAACATCAGAGTAGTTTACTTAAGCTAAAGTCCACTAACTATTTTCATAGCTATTTTTCATCATTTTCATGTGAGGGCACATTTCTAATGACTATATCAATGTCTATTAATATTTGTTTAGCAACAACAAGCAATTAGAAGAATAACCATACAATTAATTATGTTGACTATGCATAACATTGTAACAAGCTGAAATATCAAATCACTAAAGCATAACAATGTTTATCTCAGTGTAGTTGTTTGGTAACCAGCTACCAATGAAATTTGTATTAATTTGTTTAGCACATTTAACTTGTCAAAAGGCAATACATATAACATATATGTTATCTAAAATAATGAGACAAACAGAAGTATTGCTAAGAAATTTGACAAGTAAGTGTCATTTAAAGTATTTAATAATACTGATTACTGTAACGTTGAAACAAAGGAATTCTTAAGGGAATTTATTTATTTATTTTTATTATGGATTGATCCTAACATATAGTTTTAATTTAAACCAAAAGAACAACTTTCAAGCTTGATATATTTGACCAAGCTTCAAAGATGATTTGTTTTTCCTTTCTTCTCTAGTGCATTAACGAGAGTTTATTGTCTATGAAATACATCTAATAGAAACTAGTAACTGAACAATTTAAATGGTAATCATGGGAATTCGAAACACCATAGACCAAACTAGTAACCGAACAACTTAAAGGATAATCATGGGACATGTAACTGATTGTTACACGAAACTGATGATTTTAAAACAAAAATTTAAGTCTCAATAATGTCAATTAAACATCACCCATTATTGTGTATAACCTCAAACCATTAATATTCAAATAAATTACATTAAAACATAATAAGTTACATTTCTTTCCATCATTAAAGCCAAATTCATTTTATAGAATTAGCATACTATAAATATTGATTTACCTTCACCCATTTTTATCAATTTATTCACAATTTATATGCATATCAATTACATATATAAATCACACATAATCCTAGGACATTATACATATACATACATGTGTGTGTGAGTGTTAAAAAGATTAAGCTCATATTTATTTGCTTGTCATGTCTAGAAAAAAAAAACAATTGTTGATGCTCTTTGTATCATATATATATATATACACATAGAGGTTTTATTTGAATACAGTAATATTCTAGTTAAAATTAGAATCATAAGTTTCACTAAAAAAATGACGGTAGAGTTTTGAAAAAAAAAACAATACCATAATAACACCATTTGTAGATATATGTACTTTAAATAAATTTAATAATTAATATTAAAATATATGAATTTGTTTGGTGGAGTAGGGCTAGCAAACAAGACATATTTTTAAGATATATATTAAATAGTAAAGATAAGCATCCAGTCATCCTTCACATGTATCAGTTAGATTTTAGGAAACAAATGCTAGGCAAGATACATGAGACGAGTAACACCGACGGGATCCAGTAACACCGCAAGCAAGTTGGCATCAATTCTCTTGAAGAACCACCAGAACGTAACATCGATGATTCACATAAACGGTTGGCGGTTGAGTACAATCGTCGGAAAAAGGTTGTCGGGTAAGAATTTTTTTTTTATGTGTGGCGGTAGTGACCGTTGTAGCGATCGTTCGATTCATTGATTTGTATGTAGAGCGTTTCTTAAAATTTGTTGTTGTAACTAAGATATTATGGGTATTTTTAAAATAGATTGAAAAACATAATCCTGTGTTTCCAAAGGAGTAAATCCGAATTCCCATTTTAAGAGTCGTTCGAAAAATGTGCATCTTTTGGTCTATGAAAAAGAAATTGCCCACGGTAGAAGGGTATTAAAAAAATCCTAGGGTCACCACTTAGGAAAACAAAAAATTAAATAAAATAAAATTGGGATTTATCCTTTGGTGATACAAATCTATACCATAATAAAAATAACATGGAAACATATTCAACACTTAGTAAAGATTGTGATAATGTGTACCAGGATGTGATGAACAGATCAGTTTTTGAAACGCAATACAAGTGCGGATGAATCTGATAATGTGGTTAGCGGAGTGAAACAACTGCCAATTTTTCTTCTTCTGTGAATGATGCAAAGAAAGGGTTGAAGATCGATCGAATCTACAATGAATAGAGCAAATCGTGCTGATAACGTGATATAAACAAGAGAGCAATCATAAGAAAAAGATTTCATTCATCTCTATTTCATGTACATATATCATATATATAGATCAATACAACAACCCTAAAGCCCATTAACATTAGGTCAGGCTTGGCCTATGGGCCTGAATGTCTGCATTCATAACAGATTAATGATTTTCTGATTTGTGAATATCTAGATGGAAATTTACGAAGAGTCATGGTTATATGAAAAGTCGGAAACCCAACACCCGCCCATTCCAGCTATCTTTGGTTATATGGATCGGTTAAATGTGGAGGGTTGGTTTAGATAAACGTTATTTTACCAAACTTCGGGTCAGTTCAGTTTTGTAGGGGATGGAAATACTAATAACCAAAACCAACCCACTAGATTCGGTTTTCTAAAAAATTTCAAACCGACCTATCGGCTTTTGGTTAGGTTTGGTTCAGTTACATTGGTTAATTAGGTTTTATGCACACCCCTAAATCGACCCGCTATAGATTTAAAACCATTTAACGGGAAACGATTTTGGTTATCGTTATCCGTTTAATCAACATCTCGGTCATGGTTCCCATGCACACCCCCTAGGTGACACATAAACTTAAAAATTTAACTATCTCAATGCGTTTACTTTATCAACGTTGACTTTCCGACTAAATTGACCATTTTAGTGATTAAACATGTCGCAACAACTGGAAATCATCCACATTCATTCAAATCCGACTCCTCGAGATCATTCTCAATCCGATCATAACACAAAATATATGGTGCAGGTCTAACCCCAACACTCTGCTCGGTTATGTGTCGTCGACTCAGGCATGTTAAAAGAATTAAAACAATGCATGTCTATAATGACCATTTTTTAAGATAAAATTAAAAAATGCTCATTTTGACCAACCTTTTTACTAAATAGAAATTTATTCACAAGTTTAAATATACAACTATTTGAATTACCATTGATTACACGCACGTATAACCAGTGACGAAACTTAAGATTTCTGACGGGGGGTCGAAAACGTATATACCAAAAAAAATTATGAAACCGGGGGGTCGAAAACGTATATACCAAAAAATTTCTATATGAAAGCTACATACATAACACCACTGAGCGAAAGCTCGGGGGTCGCAAAAATAAAAAAACCCAACTCACTTTGAATAGAACGATCATCTTCAAATTCATTAAAAATCATAAATATGAAAATAACATAAACAAGCATACTTATGTCAAGCGAAACTCAATTTCAGTAATAAATTAAAATTATAAAAATGGAGATTTGAAACCCTAAAATTAATAATAAATTACAGATTTGTGTTCATACGAGAGATGTGCAGAAACCCTTTTGTCGATTGATCTTCATAGCGACAGAGTTTTGAAAACCGGTTTGTAAACCGGGTTGAGTGTAACCGGTTTTGGAACGGGGTTGAGTGAAACCGGTTTTGGAACCGGGTTGATAACCGGTTCGGACCGTTGGAAGAAACTAGCCAGTAGAATGACGTTAGTTAACGTTATAAAACAGCTCTTTGACCGTATTTTGACTATTTTTACATTTTATTACCATTTTAACTCTCATTTGTTAGTATATAAAGGTGTTAGAATGTTTTGTTTTAATCACAATATATTAAAAAAAAACGTTTTCTAATTTTTTAAACCTTGAAAACGCTTTCAAATGGCATCCGATCACGCTCACTCTCAATCTTCTGTTGGTGTTGAATCTACGTCAAGCAACTTACGGGTTGTTTCGGTTGTACCGACAACTAGGAACCCGGATATATGGCAACATTTTGATTTATGTGAAATGTTGGACGGTCCAAAAAAGGCTCGTTGCAAGAAATGTGGTGGGTTTTTTAAGGCGGGTTCAAACTCGACTTTGAAAATACATATAAACGCGTATTGCAAGATGCGCAATCAAGAAATTTGGAATTATGACGTAAATGCGGTTGAAGATATGATGGCAAAGCGCGTGATTCAAGAGAATTTGCCTTTCAACTATTTTGAGAACCCGCGTGTGACAAAGTTCATCCAAGTTACTCTTCAACCGCGTTATACACAAGTAAGTCGCACAACCCTTAGGCGTAAATGTTTTAAAATGTGGAAACAAGCTAAAAATGAAATGATTTTAGGATTTGAAAATTTAAAAACCGGTGTGAATTTAACTTGCAATGTTTGGACGGCTCCAGACGGTTCACCGGATTCGTACCTTTGCGTCACCGCTCATTGGGTAAACCCTGATACGTGGCAAATGATGAAGTGTACGACAACGTTTGAATTGTTTGGGTATCCAAATGCCGAAGATGATTTATATAGAATTTTAGATGAGGTAATAACTGCTTATAAATTGAAAGACAAAGTTTTTTCTATATCGTTTGATAACGTTTCGGATAACACCGACGTGGTTGAACAACTAAAATTAAAATATAAACCGATTTGCAACGGCGACTTTTTCCATAGTCGATGTGTTGCACACGTCATTAACTTGATTGTGCAAAACGGACTTAAACATATTGAAGATATAAAAGAAACTTTTAAGCAAATGTTAATTGATATTTTTTGTTCTAGTAGAGCTCAATATCATAGATATATGAAATTTTGTTCAGAAAAGAATGCTATTTGGTTAGGTCCGAATTGGGAGATACCTATAAGATGGGATTCGACTTGTAACATGTTTAAAAGCGCTTTACGACAAAAAGAAACTTTACGAATGTTTCATGACCTCCTAGTTGAGCGTAAGAATGTCACTCCATTTCCGACATCAAGTTGGTTAGTTATCCAACAACTAACCGATTTGCTCGAAGTTTTGAAAAATGCAACTACTCATTTATCAAGAGTTTATGAACCTACGAGTTCATCGGTACTTTACCAAATCTGTGTAATTTGTTCAAAATTGTCCGAGTATGAAAAGACAAGCCAAATGTTTTCTGAAATGATCCGTCCGATGAAAGTTGAATTTATAAAATATTTTAAAGAAATGTCTCCCGTTTTTACTTGTGCCGCCGCATTGAACCCAACCCTAAATGTTCGCGGAGTTGAAATTTTACTTGAAAACATAACTTCCAATTTGAATTTATTTGAAGAAGACATGCATTTTGCAGCAAATGTAAAAACTAACTTCACCAAACATTTTTCAAATATATTTGAAGTTTATAAAGCAAAATATGAATCAATGAGAAATGCGGCATTCAGTAGTCATGATTCTAACGATCCAATGATAGAATTATATAATCTTATGAGAGATGCAAATAATCAACGAGGTAGCGAGCTTGAAAGTTATACTGCGACAAATGTTTTAGGCAGTATGACTTCTTTGCAAGAGTTTAAAACTTTTGATATTTTCGCTTGGTGGAAAAAAAATGAATCCCAATTTCCGATTCTAGCTGCTATGGCTCGTGATCTACTAACAGTCCAAGCTTCTACGCTAGCTTCGGATTCTGCTTTTTCTGTTATTGGCAGGGTGATACCTCTGGTAAGAAGAAACCTCGACCCATTTATGATGGAGATGTGCATTTGTTTGAAAGACTACTTGGACGGGGTGGAACGAGCACAACATTGTTCATCCTCTGAAGGCGATATTACGAGCGCAGAACAAGAACTAAACGAGGAAGAGTTAGCTGAAGAACTCGCTTATGCAGAAGAGATGCAAGATGACGTTGACGATGAGTAAACACCAAACAACGACAACGATGACGGCAAAAGAAATAAGATTAAGAATGTATTGGAATTCTCTTTTTGTAATTTTTAAACTAGAAAAGCCTCATGTGAACTGCATTCAGCAAATTACTAAGAAATGAACCGGTTTTTATTTATGATAATATAGCAAAAAAAAAAAAAAAAAAAGTGCAAGAATATGCATTTTATCTGGAAGCAAGTAACAAAATTATATACTGTTACAACTTTTGACTTCCCAGCATTAATATCGATAGTTGATCTTCTGCAAATCTTCTTATTTACATACTTGATTTGTGAGTATCATTGAAACTTAAGCTGAAAGTAAAAAATACTTATTTGCTTACAATAGACACATGTTTGTGACAAAAGTATCTAAGAATTTAGTGCCAACTTTGTCCTTGAAATAAACATGTTGACTTTTGAAAATCAAGTTGACTCTTTCTCTAGAACAGGGGTCAAACTTGTGTCTAACTTTTTTTTTTTGAAACGTAAACTTCATTAGAAAACACGGCCTACCTGAAAACTGGGCCGAGCACAAAACAAACACACACTACATAAATACAAATTTACATCAATCCGACCAAAGAATATGCTTAAACTTCGATCTGCTTTTAAACCAAAGAAAACCCAAGGACCTCACTTCGCTGAAAACGTCTTCTACCTTGACTTGAATATTAAACACCACTTTATTCCTAGCTTTCCACAAGCTCCAGCACGAGATAATTATGATACCTTTCAGTGCACTCTTCTCAGCCGCCCCCATCCTACCATAATTGTGAAGCTCAAGAAGGTCTTTAAACGAGAAGGCAAAAATATCATAATTGTGAAGCTCAAGAAGGTCTTTAAACGAGAAGGCAAAAATATTTTGTATACGGCACCACCTGCTGATCTTCTGCCAAAGCACCGTCACGATCATACATACAAGAAGTGAATAAGTGATCCACCGACTCCTCTTCACTTCTGCAGAACGGCCACAAACCGTCACCAGCCACTTCTTACAAGTAAAAGATATCAAGTGAAGGCTTAATAGACCCAAAAAAAGGACCAAATAAAGCAAGAATATAAACACTTAAAAGGGTCAAAAGAAACTTACCGGACAATTCAAATATCACATGGTCACCGAATTATATGCTGGTAGCCTGGTACCTTAAGTATAATATAAACGGAACAACAAAATCAATTAAATAGTATCATAATTGTGGTTTGACAAAAAAAGTCAAAGTTCACGCATTAATGGAAGTAGCATAACCAACCACACAGATGGGAGACAACTAGAAAACTAGAAATCAGAAACCCTTAATCATGACAAGAATAAATCCTAGAACATTAAGACCCTGCAAGTAAATCTATTTCTGAATACATATATCACCAATTGACTTTTCAAAGTCAAACGGGTTGCTTCAACTTTCAGATGAATTCAAGTTTATTAGAGAATAAGACTCATACGTTATTGAACTTAACGCCATATTAACAGATAGACTTTTCATCAACTTTTACATTTACATCAAGTTTTTATCCGAAACACAATCATTGTGGCTAAAAGAAGAAGCAGCTCGTGGATTATAGATTCAATGAAAATAAACATGTTTCACTTTGGAAGATCACGTTGATTACTTCGCTAGAACGATAGAGTACTAAAGAATGAGTCTGTCAAACCTAAAGCAAGAACTTGATAACAAATGAAACTTAACGAGAAATTAGTTGTTGCAATGGGAACCGCCCACATCAACAATGATTATAAATAACTTCTCTATAACATTTGCCATTGTCAACCTCAAAGTAACTGTAATAGTTCAAAAATCATGGTGGGTAACTGATTTATTCATGTGATACATCAAGTATAATGTCAAACATAAAATCAATCATATAGTATCATAATTAAATTCTTGTATGTTTAATTGTGCAGGGAAAAAGACAAAACTAAAGTGAAGGAGATTGCTGTGACCTTATTTGTTCAGAAACTATTAAAGATAGGAACAAACCAAGAGTGATCATATTTATTTTGTAGGATTATTATGAAGGTTGAACTTGTTTGGATGCTTTAAAGTGCATAATTATTTGCTAAAAAAAAGAAACAGTTATTTTTTTTTATTTTTTATTTTTTGTGGATTATTGATTAATTTAGGGGTGTGCAAAGTCGGTTCGGTTTCGCTATGGATGCTTAACCATGACAGATAACCAAGCTTCGGTTATAATGGGCGGACCCAAGTGAGAGGTCTGGCAGGCAGGTGCACCCCTTAAAAAATTTAGTATTTTATAGGCTAAAATACCGATCGCGTCCCATAAAATTTTGGTTGAGCCACTGTCAGTTATGGAAAATTGCTTAACCATAACCATAACCGAAGGTTGGTTAAGCATGGTTTGGTTTTGGTTAAGTTCGGTTAATTGTCCAACGTATTCTTTCAAATGGCTCGGTTATGGTGTTCCAAGCTCGCAGTAGCGGAGCTTGACCAAAAGTTTCGAGGGGGCGTAAAGTGATGGGACCCAAAAATTATTTTCCTATCGTTATGTTTCGGGTCGGGTCGGGTTGGCTATTCAATTCAAGTCGGGTCAAATAATAATAGTTCCAAATAAAACAAAGTGTATGTTTCCCAAACTACCCATCATTTATATACAAAGTTTATAAATATTTAGGATATACAATTTAGGAAAAATAATCGGGGGGGCGATCCTATATAATTTTAAAATTTTCGGACGAAAAATCATAACTTATACACTTCTAACCGAAACATTGGGGTGGGCGGGTGCACCCCCGGGCACCCACTATACTTCGCCCCTGCAAGCTCGGACAGTTGAAGCATGTATTATTCATATGTTCGAAGCTGGAAATGCAGACATATAAGCTCGAAAATCACAAATATACAAGATTTGGTTTGGTTTCGGTTAAAGACAGTGAACGAAGACACATTAACCACATTAACCGTAACCATAACCAAATGGTCAGTTAATCAAATCCACATAACCATAACCAATCGCTTTTGCCGGTTATGATTAATTTCAGTTAAATTTTTTCGGTTAATGATCAATATCTAACTACACATGCCATGATGCTTACAGGCAGTGCAGAAGCAAAACATGATCTCAACTGATTTGTCTACAATTTCCATTAATCTATTCATCTATTGTAAGTAAACTGCAATTAAAATTTTACTAGGGTTACAAAGTTTAAGGCACTGAGTTCTTAGAATGTTGTTGTACAAATTAAGCATCACCCTCCATAACAGTCAGAGTTGGATGCATACCCTGTCACACCCTGACCCGCAACGGAATAGGTGATCGGGGCATGGGTGGGTTGATCCAAAGAGCTTATGACTTGCTATTATGAGTTTTAGCTAATCATTAATCCAAACTATATGTTTCAAAAAACAATAATTCAAATAAACAATTACAAACCATAGTTACCTAATTCGCGGTTCGCTCTGGTACGGGTACGTGGTTCGGGTACGCGATTCGCTAGAGGTGACGTTTTCGGTACGGAGGGGGGTAGGTTCATTTCGGTACGAACCGGTACAGTGTACCATGGAGTCCGGTTCGGTGTACACAGATTAAAACAGAAATTACCAAAATTCAAATTACCAAACATAATGTAAACTAGTGAAGATAGAGGGGGTTAAATGTTTAAATACACAAACTACTTTTATAACTTTATGTAAAAAAACTACAAGTTTTAGGGTTCAAATGTAAACTAGTAAAAATAGAGGGGCTAAATGTTGAAATAACTAAACTTAGTTAAACACTTGAACCTTAAAAGCCCTAAAACACCTACATCAGCCGTTGTTTCTTCCCCTTCTTCCTGTTCTGTCTTCTTCTTCCCTTTCTTCCTGGTTTCCGGCAGAAAACAACTCCGGCGTCGGAATTTGTCGCCGAAATTTGCATATGGAACGCCGAACCTTATCATTACAGAGCGCCGAACCTTATCATCCTAGAACGCCGTACCTGAGAAACTTGGATCGCCGGACCTAATCAATTTGGATCGCCGTACCAGGACGTTCCGGATCGGTAGCGAATTGTGATTGGGTACACCACGATCCAATACGTGGATCGTGGGTACCCTAGCGATTTAGGTAACTATGTTACTGTCACACCCCAAAATACCACATGCGGAAACCCCGCTAGGCATGTGACGTACCAGGATTTAGCCACCAATCACATTGAACTCATACTTGATTTTAAATAAAAACTTTCATTTATTATGATAAAGTATTACATTACATAAAGTATAACTCAGCGTTTTCAGTGGAAGCATAAATCATCAGTTATGTATTTAATAAACCAAGTGTGTGAAAATTATTAGACTTGTCCCATGTTTCCATGTGTCTCGACCCATGACCACTCCAACTTCCCAGACACCAAGTTCCACATCCAAATACCTATAACCTGCGAGCATGCAACAAGTGTATCAGACAACGTTGGTGAGTTCACAGTTTTATGAAAACGTTTGGTTACCAAGTGTTTAATCCAGTTTAATAACAATTCCGAAAGTAATGTTGATAATAACTCGAGTACCGTACAAGATGGCTCCGGATTGTTTTGCCCGTCCCCAATGCCCCCTATCTAAGCATTGGTCACGATTAAGGTCATTAGTTCACACCCGTCCTCTCAGGTACGGGGTGAGGGTGCCAAACCTAAATAGCGCTATCAACTAATAACCCCGTTACCTCTCAGGTAACCATTCGGTATAAGATGGGACTTAAGGTGATAGGAAATGAGTGTATTATCCAACATTCCAGTTTTTACCCAAATGACTTATTCCTCTCAGGAATACCCAATGATTTACCCAAAGACTTATTCCTCTCAGGAATACCCGTTTGACTGTCCCACCCACCGGGACTGTCACACCCTATCTTTTGCGGAAGCGTATGATGTGTGACAAGCTTGTTATCATTGCATTCAATCATAATAAACAACTACATGATCAAAACGATGTTCATCCATTTATGAAAATTTGAGTATTACAAACACTTGTTATTTAAGTTTTCAAAACACGACCTTTGACAAGGTTTCTATTCAACAAAAGTGGATGACATCTAAACTTGTAGTCTACTTCTAGTTATGACACTTGCGCCCAAGATCCATCCTGTCACCTGAAATACATGTAATTTTGGAAAACATCAACATAAAGTTGAGCGAGTTCATGCGTTTTTGTATTTCACGTTTTTATACTTTGTATGAAAACATAGTATGTGTTATAATTCAAGTCTTTCTTGAGTACCCCACGTACTCAAGTATAATTCCCGTTTTCTTGAGTACCCCACGTACTCAAGTATCATTCAAGTTTTCTTGTGTACCCCACGTTTTAAATGATTGTTTATACAAGGACATTAAGGCACGTGAGGACATAAGGAGCATTAGTATATTCTCCTTCAAGGCATGTGAGGACATAGGGAGCATTAGTATTTTCTCCCTCAAGGCATGTGAGGACATAGGGAGCATTAGTATTTTCTCCTTTAAGGCATGTGAGGCCATAGGAAGCATTAGTATATTCTTCCTCCAACTATGTCGATTTCCCTCGACTGTGTCGATTAACCTCGACTGTGTTGATTTCCCTTGACTGTGTCGATTACCCTCGACTGTGTCGATTAACCTTGACTGTGTCGATTTCCCTCGACTGGGACACCGAAGCACTCAAGTGGTCACATAAGGACCATGAGTGGGGCTCGGCCGTACCCGTTAGATCTAACCCTCGTCCCTAATTAAGTATTAATGGCATCTCAATATTTAGTTTAAGCTCACATGATCTAGTATTTTCTAGGCTTTTCTTAAAGCTCATCATATTGCACTCACCACGAGTGCTTCTCGTATTCTCAAATCATATTGCACTCGGTTCTCGTTCTCACCAAGAGTGCTTCTTGTATTTTTACCCTTTGTAAAAATTGTAATATTTGAAACATGTATTTCACCCCCGAGAGTTATAAAACCAAAAATAGTTAGAGAAAAGGGGGAGCATGAACTCACAACTTTGCGTTCCTTGCGTCGTAAACTTCACCGGATTTGCTTAATTAACGTCGTAACCTATACGCGTTTTCTTAACGTTAGTCACTAGACTTGCGTCGCACAAGTACAGTCACTCTCTTTTGTACATATTCTTGTGTTAAAAATATTCTATATTTTTAACTAAGTGTTTTACTTATATTATTTTCTCAAAAATTAATATAAGTATCTCATGTTTTGCACTTTGCACCCGAATTATGTATCTTGTATGTTGTATGTGTATTTTGTGTTTATACTTCTCATGAGTATTTAGTGTATTTTTAAGTCTTAATACGCTAGCACGTATAACACATACTATATACACTTAGCACAAAAGTTGGTGATCAAATAATATATATATTTTTCTCTCAAAAATATACATACTTATATCCATTTTTATTCTTGAAGAAATCATCATTTCTTATCACCAAAAATTTGGGAAACCTTGGTAATACTCTTAAATACATTTTTAGGGAATAAGTTTCTCAAAAACTTATATTTTTCTAATTGTCAAATGAATCGTTCAACCCTTTTGAATTCCGGTTTGACTAAGTAGGGGACGACCCTAGATAAGTCGTGAAATCATTGGACGTATTCAGGAATCTTCGGTCCCTCCATTTTCAAGTTCCAGAACTCCACCTCAATATTCTGGATTTCAGCCCTAGAACAGTATTTCTTTTCCATCATTTCCTTGAGCTCGTCCCAGCTTAGTGCATAAGCAGCATCCGCACCAAGGGTTTGAACCTGAAGGTTCCACCAGGAGAGTGCGCCATCTACGAATAACCCTGAGATATAAGTAACACTCTGTCGGGGCGAACAGTTACTCATTCTTAGAATGGAGTCATTCTTTTCTGCCCAACAAACAAATGCAACGGCACCTCCTGTGCCATCAAAATTTAATGGCTTGCAGTCCAGGAACTGTTTATAGGTGCAGCCAGTTGGGGGGGTTATTTCCAGTAGTGCCATCGCTGTGCTTAGAGCGGAGGGCTTCATGTCGCGCAATTGCCTGTGAGATGCATTCTTGCAGTTCGGCTTCTGTCCTTGGCAACGTACTGGTGTTTGTGTCTCGCCTGGGCGGCATTCTCTTCTGCCAAAATGGTATGAAGTAGGTTAGACAACATTTCAATTGTCTATGATATACATAGCACCATAAGCCACCCAATTTCACACGTATAAATAACCAGTGTATAAGCGAGGAAATAGTTATTGAGCCTCCACATAGGCTTGCCAACTTGGCTTATTGTTTGAAATGAACTCGAGGCTACAACGCCTTGGTCATTTAAGTTTTAGTCATTTCCTGCTACATTGGTTTTCTTAGGTCTTTAGCTTTACTGGTGCGTATATTTCCCCTTTGATGGGGTTGTTTGTGTAGAGGTGATAGGGAGTGTATCGTCACTGATTCTTCCTGAAGGTCATTCCACCTCTCTTGCTTAAACATCGTCTTCTCATACGTCTCGTATGCAGGTAGAAGTGTCAGTCACGAAGTAGGCTAAGACAGGCTTCCTACTTTCTGACGTGCTAAAGCACTGATCTATGTGTTATTCTACCAGATGAAGGTGAGGACACCTATAGCTTAATTTTGTATGGTTTTCATTAGCTTGACCCGCAGAGTCCACCAGGATTTCTGTGCACTACAAGTCGTTATTACGTGGGCCCCCGTAATAATAAATTGTCTTGCACAGTTACCCCAATTTTCTCTCGTCCAAGCAGATGATCAATCAAGGAGGGGACACTATTGTCCTTATACCTCTTGTCATGGAAAGGACCTTTGCGATGGTCCACGCGCTAACATTCGTTATCGTTACGCGCGTATAGGCACGATGATTAGATGGAATAGTAATGGAGATAATTCCTAGTAGTTGGAGGGGCACCTTCGAGATGAATACTTCATCTTCCTTTTCTGGTCAAGTATGTCGTCAATCTCGCTTCACATAAGCCGCAGGGATCTCGTCCCGTTGATTGAGAATTCGATCAAGGTTGCCGCCTGTCACACCCCGACCACGTAGAACATACAAAACGTGGCGGAAACGTCGGGGAGTGTTGTAACAGAATTAATTGTTTCAAATCCATGGCAATTGAAGTTTCATTTTATTGATTAAAAGTGTTACAATGTCTTAACAAACAAAGAAATACAACATAATTAACTAGTCTTGCATCTTTTATTGTCACTAAAGCCCAAGTCTGCCTATGTGTATCTTGATCATCTTATGCAACAGCTCCTGAAAAACACATGTGAAAATAGGTACGTCAGCATAAAAATGCCTGTGAGATACATAGGTTTTGTGAAAATAGGATTCATGACTTATGTTTGAGAAAATGTTTAGTCATGAACCTTGTAATTTGCTTTGTCTTGTAAATCGTTTGAAAATCAATAAGTCCAGATGATATGTATAGATAAAAGAATAATGTATGGTTAAATGAATAACCATGTAACTGAGTTTGTATAAGATAAGTTGTTTGTAAAACAATGTCTTGTGAAAAGTATGTTATTTGTATAAAATGTTATATGTCTCAAACTGAAATGATTCAAATAACGCTACGATATGTAATACCATACAAACACTTATATATAGGAAGTACCAGCGGCGTATCCACCATGCTTGTATCATATTACACACGCCTCGTTACTTAATCACTTACTCAAACCAAACTATCAAGATGAAATGTTTAACAAGTGTAGAAATGTTCATGTATAGTCAAATACGGTTCACACGGTTCACAGATACAAACGGTTCACAGATACAAACGGTTCACAGATATCAACGGATCACATAGTCAAATGATTACAACGGTTCACATAGTCAAATGTTTACAACGGTTCAATATGTAGTATAATGTGTTCATATGCTGGATAAGCATATGCAACAGAAAAGCAATGTAAAACAATGTACTAAGTATGTACACAATGGACATACGTAGTATGAAATGTAATGTAGAATGATGTACTAAGTAATGCACACAATGGGCACACCTAGCATGAAATGTAATGAAATCATGTACTATAATGTACTAACGAACATAGCAGATATATGATGTGAAAACAGGAAAGCAAGAAAGTAACAAGTAGGCACATGTGTTTCACCCCAAAACAGTTTGGAAAACAGTAAAAGAGGGGTCTATGTACTCACTTGAGATTGCTCAGTAGTCCTTGAGTAACAACCAAACAATGCTTAGAGATCGCGGATATCAAACGACACCTACTATAGGTAACTATGTTAATAACCGAACCTAAATCGGAAGATCGGGTAGCATTAGGGTTTGTAAACCAAACGAGTGTAGAGACTCGTGTCATATGGTTTAACAAAGCCTACATACTAAATGAAACTTAACCTAAGTGCTTTCGACCCATTACGACCCGTTTAGGTAGCTTATGCTACTTTAACGCGTCGTTCGCGTGAAACGCGTTCGGACCGCCTAACTAGTCCTATGACAAGTGTTATATGCCTAAACATGTTACATAATCAGTTATGTGACAAAGTTTTAGGTTACATATGCTTAATTACCAATTATACATGAAAAGGGTATTCTGGTAATTTACCTAAGGCATATAAACTACCTATCATACAACTACTTAAACGATGTGACCATGGGGTATAACCTCGGAAGGTTATTCCCTACCTACTATGGTCACCTAATGTATTTGGTCGGATCCTAATGATCGACCAAACTGGGTCGGGTTCGAAGGTATAGGCGATTTATCAGATCGCCTACCCTACGACCCTAGACAACGTGGTAATCAGTGGGCATAGTCCCAAGGGACTATGACCAACGTGATTACACTCACGTTGCGAAGTTCAAACGAACTTCGCATTGACCATTACTGGTCAACGCTGAAAGTCAAACAAAGTTTGACTTTCTGACTCGAAAAACAATAAAATAAGGAAAAGAACGAAAGAATACTTACGAAGGGTCCCCGAATGCTAACCTCGATTCAAAAATCTCAGGTATGAAACAATAGTTTCAACTTAGAGTTTCTCAAATCAAAGTTCTTGTAAGAAATGAGGTTGGGGTGATGGGGTATTTATAGTAATACCCGAACCGTTAGGATCGTTTTATGGAATAACGTGATTGAATCCAACCCGTACACTTGTCGGACAAGTTATGGTGTCTAAGAAATGGTACTTATCAGCTGAATTGGCAATAGAGAACATGTGGATGTGGTTAAAACAGCTGGAAATTGCTGACTGTTAAGTCTGATCTGTTCTGCAGGTTGCCTTACGGACCTCAAAGCTGCCAATGTTGAGGTCCGTAAGCTAACAACTTTGGCAGATTTACAGTTTTGGTCCCTGCAGTGAAATCAGCCCATTTTCGACACGTTTAAGGCCCGTTAACCCCATTTCAAAGCTCTAAAATGAAGTTAAAGTATAGGGAACTTAAAATATGTTCAAAAATATGTCGGATGTCGGTTCGTTTGGCCGTACGAACGCGATGTTCGCTTAATTACGACGGAATGCGCACAAGCGCGAAAAACGATCCAAATGACGAAACGAATGGATTTTTCTTATGCCAAACACTAAAATAAAATATTTTAGTGCTTACATAAATTTTTGGATGTCCGGATGTATTCAGAACGTAAGTTATGCGTGAAAATGCAAACTTGTGCACTTTTTGACGCTTTTAGTCCCTGAATGACACAAAAGTTTATTTTAGCACACCGAACCCCTCAAAGCCTATTTCTAAGCTATATAAAGGATATTTAAGGTGTGTTTAACTTATAGTCATGTTCCGGAATGTCTGTTACAGTTCAAATTGGCATACTTTCGCAGTTTGTCAACTTTAGTCCCTGTAAGCGATTTAACTTGATTTTGCAATACCAAAGCCTTCAAAACTTATTTCTAAGTTATTTAAAGGTTATTTAAGGTATGTTAAGTATATGTCACTATTCCGGAGTGTTTGTTGCATTAAACTGGTTATATTTACGCATCAGTGCGCGTATAACCTTCCAGAAAGCGATTTAAAGCTTGAAATCGAACAAGAATTGATATGTGTAAACGATACACATATTTTTACAAATCCCAACTATGAAATAAAATATTTCATTGGTTGGGCATTTGTTTGATGGTCTCAGTGACACAGGTGTCACAGTCTCCCCTACTTTAGGAAATTTCGTCCCGAAATTAATTCGTAGGAGTCTATTTGTGACTTTGTGTCAGATAACCACCAGAGATATGTAAAGCATAATCCTGTCATTTCCTTAACGGACATTCTTCAGAACGAAAATGAACAAACGGAGTCATTTTCCTCAACGAGTATTCTTCAGAAGCGGAAATGAAGGAATAAACAAACGGGGATTCATTTCCTTAACGGACAATCTTCAGAAACGAAAATGAACAAACGGAGTCATTTTCAACGGATGCTTCCTCAGAAACGGAAATGAAAATGATAGACAAATGGATATTCATTTCCTCAACGGACAAATCTTCAGAAACGAAAATGAACAAACGGAGTCATTTTCAACGGTTGCTTCCTCAGAAACGGAAATGAAAATGATAGACAAACGGATATTCATTTCCTCAACGGACAAATCTTTAGAAACGAAAATGAACAAACGGAGTCATTTTCAACGGTTGCTTCCTCAGAAACGGAAATGAAAAAATTAAGCAACGGATATTCATTTCCTCAACGGATAATCTTCAGAAACGAAAATGAACTAACGGAATCATTTTCAACGGTTGTTTCCTCAGGTTCGGAAATGAAGGATTAAACAACGGATATTCATTTCCTCAACGGATAATCTTCAGAAACGAAAATGAACTAACGGAGTCATTTTCAACGGTTGTTTCCTCAGGTTCGGAAATGAAGGATTAAACAACGGATATTCATTTCCTCAACGGATAATCTTCAGAAACGAAAATGAACTAACGGAGTCATTTTCAACGGTTGTTTCCTCAGGTTCGGAAATGAAGGATTAAATAAACGGATATTCATTTCCCTTGACGGATACTCTTCAGAACGAAAATGCACAAACGGAGTCATTTTCCTCAACGGGTATTCTTAAGAATTGGAAATGAAGGATAAACGGATATTCATTTCCTCAACGGATATTCTTCAGAAGTGAAAAATGAATAGCTAGTTCATGTTTCCTCAATGGATACTTCATCAGAATTGGAAATGAATAGGGTTAACTTCTAGGTACATGACAAAGCTCGCTGTGGTTTCTGTGCACTAAATTCCATAATTATGTATGCATCCATAATTACGTAATTCCTTGCACAGTCCGCACAGTTTGTCTTGTAATGTTCATAAGCACATAATCACATAGTTGTTTAATTATTATTATCTTGTTATTGATTGCTATTAACTTGGCACCTCGTACTTCGTTTCTCTTGGAAGAAACGGGTACTTAGGATTTTTGTGAAAAACGCAAGAGATCATACAATGAAAGAAATTTGGGAGTAGTCCGTTCTTCAAGGAATGCGGTTCCTTGATTGTCGGTATTGTAGGGGATATGTTGTTTATACATACAATCACATAAATACATTGCAATGTAAAAGATTTATTTATAAACAACGATAACAACTGTTTCTTGGATCTTGACAACAAAAGAAAATAATACATAAGACGTGATTATTTCTAAACGATGTTGTCTTCTGGTTGATCATATGCTCATCCCTGCGCTGGATTTGCATTAGCAAGCCTTGGGCAATTCCTACGAAAATGGCCCATCTCGCCACAGTTGTAGCAAGATCCCAGTGGAAAACGAGCTTGAGCAGGATTGTTGCCAGCTTGATTTGGTGCAGCTGCGGTTGGGCAAACCCTAGCTGTATGACCTATAAGTCCGCAAACTTGGCATGTGCGGCACTTCACCCCAGCATGATGATGTAGGCCACATTGGTTGCACAAGGGTGCAGTTCCGTTGTAGGGTTTCCTGGCAGGGGGTTGAGCTGGTTGGTTGAGGACGGCTTGATCATTGTGAGCGACCACAGCGTAGTTCTGAGAAGCCTTTCGCTTCTTTGACCTCTTAGGGGATCCAGTCTGTTCATCCATGATCTTTGATTCCTCGATTGATTTCGATTCTTCGACCGGCTTCTTGTCACCTTTTCGGAAAAGTTTACCTTTCCTGATCTTTGATTCAGTCAAGGTTGCAGATAGCTCAACGGCCTGTCTAACTGTAGTAGGGTTGCTACCAGTCAAAATGTCTTGTATTGAATCAGGGAGGCCATCAATGTACTTTTCGATTGCCTTATCCAAAGGCGTGACCATGTTTGGGCATAACAGACTTAACTCCTCATAACGGTCCGTGTAGGCTCGATGCTCACCGCTGTCTTGCTCAAGATTGTCGAATTCCCTTTCCAAAGCCCTGATCTCGTGTCGAGGACAGAATTCCTTCATCATAAGGGCTCTAAGTTTAGCCCATGTCTGTGCTAGAGCAACTTCTGCACCACGATCTCTCATAACCCCGTTCCACCACGTAAGGGCTCTCTTCTGGAATACACTCGAAGCAAACTCGACCTTGCGATTGTCAGGACACTGCACATGGCGGAAAGTATTCTCAATGCTCTCGAACCATTGAAGAAGCCCAGTCGCTCCCTCAGAACCACTAAACTTGAGTGGTTTCGCCGAGTTAAAACTCTTGAAATTGCATACACCATTGTTGTTGTTGTTGGCTTGATTCCATTGAGCAAAGAGGTTTGGGAATTAAGCAGCCATTTGCTGCGCAATGATTTCTGCCAGTTCGGCAGTCGCTATCTGGTTCTCGCGTTGAGGAGGCATTCTAAAAAAGGAAACATGAAAGGAAACGAGTGAGAGAATTAGACGAAAAGAATGAGATGGAACAAATCTGATGAAAGCAAGGATAGTGGTCATTTGTTTGTTACTACAAAGCAACAAACGACCTCGGTGATTAATCAAAGTAGATAGGTCAAAAATAATGTATCGCGAAGACATGCTCGCCTATAAGTGAACACTCATCCCAAGAATTCCCAGGTAAGCACAACTGGTCTCGCGTCTGATGAGATGTATACGAAGTGCTTGCCTAGACAGAAAACCCAGAATACAGGCATTCACCCTTCCAGTTTGCACGTGTTCACATTATTTAAAACCCAAAACCTTGGCGAGATTTTGAAAATTCAAAGGGTTCAAAACCTTATAACAGAGGGTTCAAAACCTTGTAATAAATCATCCTAGAACAGATGATTAGTTTTCAAAGCGGTTTTGAAATTTATGTTCTTGTTGTGGTAGTCGCCTAAGGATAGGTGACGGTATTGTTTTATGACTAAACGCAAGTAAACTCGCGTTAGGGTCCTAAGAAGGTTATAGACTAGGTCAAAGCATTACTAATAACCTAATTCCCTATAACCATTGGCTCTGATACCATCTTTTCTGTCACACCCCGACCATGTAGAACATACAAAACGTGGCGGAAACGTCGGGGAGTGTTGTAACAGAATTAATTGTTTCAAATCCATGGCAATTGAAGTTTCGTTTTATTGATTAAAAGTGTTACAATGTCTTAACAAACAAAGAAATACAACATAATTAACTAGTCTTGCATCTTTTATTGTCACTAAAGCCCAAGTCTGCCTATGTGTATCTTGATCATCTTATGCAACAGCTCCTGAAAAACACATGTGAAAATAGGTACGTCAGCATAAAAATGCCTGTGAGATACATAGGTTTTGTGAAAATAGGATTCATGACTTATGTTTGAGAAAATGTTTAGTCATGAACCTTGTAATTTGCTTTGTCTTGTAAATCGTTTGAAAATCAATAAGTCCAGATGATATGTATAGATAAAAGAATAATGTATGGTTAAATGAATAACCATGTAACTGAGTTTGTATAAGATAAGTTGTTTGTAAAACAATGTCTTGTGAAAAGTATGTTATTTGTATAAAATGTTATATGTCTCAAACTGAAATGATTCAAATAACGCTACGATATGTAATACCATACAAACACTTATATATAGGAAGTACCAGCGGCGTATCCACCATGCTTGTATCATATTACACACGCCTCGTTACTTAATCACTTACTCAAACCAAACTATCAAGATGAAATGTTTAACAAGTGTAGAAATGTTCATGTATAGTCAAATACGGTTCACACGGTTCACAGATACAAACGGTTCACAGATACAAACGGTTCACAGATATCAACGGATCACATAGTCAAATGATTACAACGGTTCACATAGTCAAATGTTTACAACGGTTCAATATGTAGTATAATGTGCTCATATGCTGGATAAGCATATGCAACAGAAAAGCAATGTAAAACAATGTACTAAGTATGCACACAATGGACATACGTAGTATGAAATGTAATGTAGAACGATGTACTAAGTAATGCACACAATGGGCACACCTAGCATGAAATGTAATGAAATCATGTACTATAATGTACTAACAAACATAGCAGATATATGATGTGAAAACAGGAAAGCAAGAAAGTAACAAGTAGGCACATGTGTTTCACCCCAAAACAGTTTGGAAAACAGTAAAAGAGGGGTCTATGTACTCACTTGAGATTGCTCAGTAGTCCTTGAGTAACAACCAAACAATGCTTAGAGATCGCGGATATCAAACGACACCTACTATAGGTAACTATGTTAATAACCGAACCTAAATCGGAAGATCGGGTAGCATTAGGGTTTGTAAACCAAACGAGTGTAGAGACTCGTGTCATATGGTTTAACAAAGCCTACATACTAAATGAAACTTAACCTAAGTGCTTTCGACCCATTACGACCCGTTTAGGTAGCGTATGCTACTTTAACGCGTCGTTCGCGTGAAACGCGTTCGGACCGCCTAACTAGTCCTATGACAAGTGTTATATGCCTAAACATGTTACATAATCAGTTATGTGACAAAGGTTTAGGTTACATATGCTTAATTACCAATTATACATGAAAAGGGTATTCTGGTAATTTACCTAAGGCATATAAACTACCTATCATACAACTACTTAAACGATGTGACCATGGGGTATAACCTCGGAAGGTTATTCCCTACCTACTATGGTCACCTAATGTATTTGGTCGGATCCTAATGATCGACCAAACTGGGTCGGGTTCGAAGGTATAGGCGATTTATCAGATCGCCTACCCTACGACCCTAGACAACGTGGTAATCAGTGGGCATAGTCCCAAGGGACTATGACCAACGTGATTACACTCACGTTGCGAAGTTCAAACGAACTTCGCATTGACCATTACTGGTCAACGCTGAAAGTCAAACAAAGTTTGACTTTCTGACTCGAAAAGCAATAAAATAAGGAAAAGAACGAAAGAATACTTACGAAGGGTCCCCGAATGCTAACCTCGATTCAAAAATCTCAGGTATGAAACGATAGTTTCAACTTAGAGTTTCTCAAATCAAAGTTCTTGTAAGAAATGAGGTTGGGGTGATGGGGTATTTATAGTAATACCCGAACCGTTAGGATCGTTTTATGGAATAACGTGATTGAATCCAACCCGTACACTTGTCGGACAAGTTATGGTGTCTAAGAAATGGTACTTATCAGCTGAATTGGCAATAGAGAACATGTGGATGTGGTTAAAACAGCTGGAAATTGCTGACTGTTAAGTCTGATCTGTTCTGCAGGTTGCCTTACGGACCTCAAAGCTGCCAATGTTGAGGTCCGTAAGCTAACAACTTTGGCAGATTTACAGTTTTGGTCCCTGCAGTGAAATCAGCCCATTTTCGACACGTTTAAGGCCCGTTAACCCCATTTCAAAGCTCTAAAATGAAGTTAAAGTATAGGGAACTTAAAATATGTTCAAAAATATGTCGGATGTCGGTTCGTTTGGCCGTATGAACGCGATGTTCGCTTAATTACGACGGAATGCGCACAAGCGCGAAAAACGATCCAAATGACGAAACGAATGGATTTTTCTTATGCCAAACACTAAAATAAAATATTTTAGTGCTTACATAAATTTTTGGATGTCCGGATGTATTCAGAACGTAAGTTATGCGTGAAAATACAAACTTGTGCACTTTTTGACGCTTTTAGTCCCTGAATGACACAAAAGTTTATTTTAGCACACCGAACCCCTCAAAGCCTATTTCTAAGCTATATAAAGGATATTTAAGGTGTGTTTAACTTATAGTCATGTTCTGGAATGTCTGTTACAGTTCAAATTGGCATACTTTCGCAGTTTGTCAACTTTAGTCCCTGTAAGCGATTTAACTTGATTTTGCAATACCAAAGCCTTCAAAACTTATTTCTAAGTTATTTAAAGGTAATTTAAGGTATGTTAAGTATATGTCACTATTCCGGAGTGTTTGTTGCATTAAACTGGTTATATTTACGCATCAGTGCGCGTATAACCTTCCAGAAAGCGATTTAAAGCTTGAAATCGAACAAGAATTGATATGTGTAAACGATACACATATTTTTACAAATCCCAAGTATGAAATAAAATATTTCCTTGGTTGGGCATTTGTTTGATGGTCTCAGTGACACAGGTGTCACACCGCCTCTGCCTCGTCATCATCACCGTAGTTAGGCATCTTCACGATCGAGAGGGAAGAGCAGCCATCTCCTACGGAAGCAAGCTCAGCATCTTGTTTGGTAATCACTCCCAGCCATGAGCTTTGCAAAGGATGCGAGGTCGGTAGCTTCATCGTGCGAGTCATGTAGTAATAGGAGTCGGAGTCGAAAGTATTTTATTCACGTCAATAATCATTCCGTACACTTATTTGTATGTATGTATATCAATAACATATATGCTACTTAGCATAATCAAGCAATTTAATGCATTATATTACGTATAACTCTCGTTTTTTGGGGGGTCATTTTGTTTTTGGCAAGTCTAACTCGTGTAGACTATACTTTGGTTGGCACCTTATTTTAAAGGTATTCCTCACTAATGTCCTTGCCTTGTCACTTTTGAAAAGTTTCTGACTTATGGATCTTGGCGCTTTCGTGAATGCAATGAAAACCTTTTTGTAAAATGTTTTCGTGAGAGAACTCTAGTGATTGTAGTCTAGACTCGAGAAAGAATCCTAGTTCACTACAATCGAAGCTCTGATACCAAACTGTCACACCCTGTCTTTTGCGGAAGCGTATGATGTGTGACAAGCTTGTTATCATTGCATTCAATCATAATAAACAACTACATGATCAAAACGATGTTCATCCATTCATGAAAATTTGAGTATTACAAACACTTGTTATTTAAGTTTTCAAAACACGACCTTTGACAAGGTTTCTATTCAACAAAAGTGGATGACATCTAAACTTGTAGTCTACTTCTAGTTATGACACTTGTGCCCAAGATCCATCCTGTCACCTGAAATACATGTAATTTTGGAAAACATCAACATAAAGTTGAGCGAGTTCATGCGTTTTTGTATTTCACGTTTTTATACTTTGTATGAAAACATAGTATGTGTCATGTATAATTCAAGTCTTTCTTGAGTACCCCACGTACTCAAGTATAATTCCCGTTTTCTTGAGTACCCCACGTACTCAAGTATCATTCAAGTTTTCTTGTGTACCCCACGTTTTAAATGATTGTTTATACAAGGACATTAAGGCACGTGAGGACATAAGGAGCATTAGTATATTCTCCTTCAAGGCATGTGAGGACATAGGGAGCATTAGTATTTTCTCCCTCAAGGCATGTGAGGACATAGGGAGCATTAGTATTTTCTCCTTTAAGGCATGTGAGGCCATAGGAAGCATTAGTATATTCTTCCTCCAACTATGTCGATTTCCCTCGACTGTGTCGATTAACCTCGACTGTGTCAATTTCCCTTGACTGTGTCGATTACCCTCGACTGTGTCGATTAACCTCGACTGTGTCGCTTTCCCTCGACTGGGACACCGAAGCACTCAAGTGGTCACATAAGGACCATGAGTGGGGCTCGGCCGTACCCGTTAGATCTAACCCTCGTCCCTAATTAAGTATTAATGGCATCTCAATATTTAGTTTAAGCTCACATGATCTAGTATTTTCTAGGCTTTTCTTAAAGCTCATCATATTGCACTCACCACGAGTGCTTCTCGTATTCTCAAATCATATTGCACTCGGTTCTCGTTCTCACCAAGAGTGCTTCTTGTATTTTTACCCTTTGTAAAAATTGTAATATTTGTAACATGTATTTCACCCCCGAGAGTTATAAAACCAAAAATAGTTAGAGAAAAGGGGGAGCATGAACTCACAACTTTGCGTTCCTTGCGTCGTAAACTTCACCGGATTTGCTTAATTAACGTCGTAACCTATACGCGTTTTCTTAACGTTAGTCACTAGACTTGCGTCGCACAAGTACAGTCACTCTCTTTTGTACATATTCTTGTGTTAAAAATATTCTATATTTTTAACTAAGTGTTTTACTTATATTATTTTCTCAAAAATTAATATAAGTATCTCATGTTTTGCACTTTGCACCCGAATTATGTATCTTGTATGTTGTATGTGTATTTTGTGTTTATACTTCTCATGAGTATTTAGTGTATTTTTAAGTCTTAATACGCTAGCACGTATAACACATACTATATACACTTAGCACAAAAGTTGGTGATCAAATAATATATATATTTTTCTCTCAAAAATATACATACTTATATCCATTTTTATTCTTGAAGAAATCATCATTTCTTATCACCAAAATTTTGGGAAACCTTGGTAATACTCTTAAATACATTTTTAGGGAATAAGTTTCTCAAAAACTTATATTTTTCTAATTGTCAAAATTTATAAAAATTTTGACAGAGTTTCCCCTAAAAATGGAGGTTTCCCATGTTTTCAAAACATGTGTTTATTTTCTTTTAAATCGTCAACAATTATCAATAACAATTATCAACAATAATCATCAACAATACTCACTAATTTCTCCATCTCATGAACTTGAATATTTACAAAAATGTGTAGTAATTTACTAGCACATTTAGTAAGTCTTGTTATCTTTAAAAATAAGTTTAATTTCTTAAAAACTTTATTTTTAAAGAATATGAAGTTTCACAACTTCTAGTCGGTTTTTACGAAAATTATTTCTTTGTTAAAACTTTTGTTACACAAGTGTCCACACACTTGTTTGTTCATAAAAACACCTCTACTTCATGAAAGATCCGGTTTTAAAACATGGTTTTGTCTTACAGTTGGTCTTTCGAAAATACCACTTGTAGATCTTTAGATCTACTAGTTTAGAACTTCATTTCATAAGATAAATTGTTTTTACACAAGTTCATGTTTAATAGTAGTAGTGTTCATCATCTAGTCCTTTTTATACTTTAACATACACTAGCTCATGTTCTAAGAACATAACCTAGCCGGGTTAGATGACGATCCGAACTACTACTAGCATTAAACAACACAAAATAATCATCACAAAACAAGTTTAACAAGTTTTACACAATTATCCATCTATTAACCATCATATTCATCACTTTAATAGACTTTTAGTTGGTGATTTAGTATGTTCATGATTTTCAACCGACAAATCTCTTATTAACCACTCTAGATAAGATCAAGAAGGTGTTTTAGAACACTTACTACTAGCTCAAGGCTAGGGAAGTTCAAGAGTGCAAATGAGGTGGATAAAAGCAAATGGTGAAGGTCCTTCAAGATCCGCTTGCACCGAGCTTCGTTAGTGACCTTCTTACACCTTGGAGTCACCTTAGAATGCTTGATATTGAAGTGAAAATTGAGGTGTGAAGTGTGAGAGATGGAGCCGTAGGTATGGAGGGCCAATGGAGGTTTTTTTTGTTTGTTGGAGAAGATGAATGGCATTGGTGCAAGGTCTTGTGGTTTATAAGCAATGACTTCCAACATTTCCATACCCAAAGGATAATGTGTTCCATGAAGGACTAACACAATCTATTAAAATATAAGAAAGAAATCCCATGAGGGATTTTGGTCTCCCAACCGTCCAACCAAAAGGGGGGGGGGGTAAGTGTAACATTTCTAACTACTAGTTAGTGATTAGTTGGAAATCAAATGTTTAGTTAGTGCCTTATGGTGTGTTATTAAATATATAGTGTGTTAGGGTATTCGGGGACCCTAACTAGCTTAGAAAAATAAAGACATTGCTTCTAGCATTATTTTGGTGTTCCGGGTATTATCCGGTTGTTCGGTTAGACACTGGTTCGTTAAAGTGCTAAATCACACTTTTTAGTGTCTTTTAAGTACCCTTCTTGTACCCTTTCAATTCCCAACACTTAGGGAAATATTCTGGATGATAAAACGAAATTTCTGCATAATATTTATATGTTTAAATGCTGAATTGAGCTGAATTATACAAAATTATGCACTTAAAGTGCGTTTCGGGTGCTTTTTAGTGCTTATTTTTGCTTTCGCAATGTCTATAAATTAAACCCTTACATGTACTCTTGGGTTTTAATGTACTTTTGTCGTCGGACCTACACCTAGGCCTCAATTCTAATGTCTGACTGCTTTCTGCAGTTCTGTTGACACAGTGTGTCTTACCGGTGAGTTTACTAATATTTTTGACGCAACGCTATCATAACGTAATTCTTGTAGCATATATCATGCATGAATTCACTTGTATGGAATTCAGAAATTTATTTTTCTGGTAAACTAGATCATGTACAGTCATTAAAGCACAAATTACTGTTCACCTAGTGTACGGAATGTACGGAAAAGTGACGGTTGTCACAGTCTCCCCCCGTTAAAAGAATTTCGTCCCGAAATTCAAGCGATGCCATCGGTCGCAGGGGAGTTGTGAAACCAATATGGTCACTTAGATTCATGATTTGTCTTCATGTTCCCATGAAATCTCTGGGTCAAGTCATGAATTCTATCATACTCAAGTAAGTCGATCATGACTTTTCTGTATCTTGTGGACTCTTGGTCCATAACCTCAACAGGTTTCTATAGTATCACGGACTCTTGGTCCAAAACCTCAGCAGGTTTCTATAGTATCACGGACTCTTGGTCCAAAACCTCAGCAGGTTTCTATAGTATCATGGACTCTTGGTCCAAAACCTCAACAGGTTTCTATAGTAATTCTTGTCGTTTGTCATTGACGTGAATCTTATTTGTGGGAACAACGACTGTTCCTTGAGTTAGACTCCTCTAACGATTAGACACATGAATGTGTCACGATCACTACTGTTCTTTTTCTGGGAGCTTCGTCTTGTGAGCAATGGTTCTGATCCCTACTGTCACACCCCGATTTCCACGTGTCACCGGTGGGCCCGGTGGGGGAGTATCGTGACGTCATGGTTGGTAACGTAATAGTCAAACAACACAATATTTAATAATGCACAGCGGAAGCAATTGAAATTATGATACAACCGAATTTATTATTGTAATATCAAATGTCACAATATTCGGAAGTTTATCCACAGAAGGATCGGCAATAAATAGGAAACAATTGTTCAACAGACTTCGGCATCCTAAGCTTGCGAAACTTTTAATGATGCTAAGGAGAAATCACAGCCAATTACGCTTAGTACCTGCATTTAATCTTTTTGGGAAAATACGTCAGTTTACACTGGTAAATACAATCAACTGACTCATTTTGGAAAATGATTGAAAATTTGTTTGGATGCACAAGGCATAAACATTTTTATTTTAACTTGGGAGAATCATATAATATTATAATCTTGTGAACGAATTACATGTTACTTATGCGTTCAGTCGCCCGGAACTAGTCCGGGTTAAAGATCAATAAACACACCACTTCAATGAGTTATACACGGGAGTACGCCTACACCCCGTGCTCAGGTCGTGGCCATCTCGTAAGATGATGCCAGGGATATCCGGGACATGGTCATTAACCCCCCAAAGGCTGTAAAGTAAACAAGACTGTTTAAAACGAGCCGATCAAATTATTCAACTACCCACTAAGCGTGGAGATTTGATGCCCGATCAAGCGGTACGCTATGTACCGTAACCCAAGCCCGTATAGGGAAAATAAGTTAAAAGTATTTACCTGTGCAAAGTATAATTCACAATAAGAAAATAGCACGTAGCTTTTACTGGTTCTCCTAATCTGGAACGAAGGTTTATAATAACCTATTAGAATCCTAACGGGTCTTTAATTAAGCTTAAGCTTAGACCGGCTAGTTTCAAAGATACGGTTCGTACGCACGATTAAGCGAAGACCGGATAGAATGTGAATTAGACCCGACAAGTTCAGAGACTTGCTTAATATGGGTTTATTATTCACATTCTGGATTTTGAGATAAAACCGATAAGGTTTGACCCGCTTCGGCTAATTTATGTAAACTTGTTACATAAGCCGAACCGAACGCGAAATAAGCGTAACGGGTATCCGCAAGAGCCATATACAGGTTTCCTAAGTTAATATGCTTCAAATATGTTGTGACATCAGTATGATGTCTTTCATTATGCCCCGAACTAATTTAAACACAAACTATGCCTCGTAGGTGTAGTTTGGTCATTTTAAAGTTTGTAAAAGAGTTTAAATGTTTAACTGAGTTACAGGTCTGGTGTAAACAGAAAACATACTCATTTTGATGAGTTATATCAGTAGGCTAAAGCATATATGTGAAATGTATCATTTATAACCAAACTATGCCCCGTAGGGGTATTTTGGTAATTTCACAGAAGCCGAAAAGCTCAAAAACGAAGTCTGAGTTAATCAACCCTTGCTTACTGTTAAAATATCCTAATTTGCCTCATATATAAGTAGGTATCAACCCGGGTATGTCCAATATGATTTTAAGACATACTATGCGTTAAAAACGCTAATTATGGCGATTAAAGGCCATTTCCGGGTTCGATACTTAAATCTGATATTTTTATATTTCCAGAAGTCTTAAAATAATTTATTTATCATATGTGATCAGTAGCAAAAGGTTTGGAGTCGTTTAGATGTGTAAAACTTATTTTATGGCCCATAAGGGCAAAACCGACATTTACCGAATTAGGCCTACGACTATGAGTTATGCTCAGCCTAAAATTAATTAAAAATCTTTAAAAATCCCAAAATAATATATTAGATCAGTGGGTAAAATATTTGATATCAAAAAGTATGTTTAAGTAGGCTATACGCTAATTACGCCATTTTATTAACATAAAGCATTAATTTAGCGATATTGAGCATAACTCTTAATCTACAAGTCAAACTAATGTCAAACTTTGTATACAAGTTTATATATCAGTATTTAAGGTTTCTACACTTTTACATTTTCATAAATCACTTTTTAAGGTAATAAGGGCATAACGGTCAACATATGAGCAATTAACGGAAACATGCATATTAATCGGATAACTAATGAACCAAGGTGTATAACCACAGAGGGTTGTTCTAACATGTATCCTAATCCAATTAAAGCTCTGAGGCATTTCTAAAACATGCCTAAACGGGTCAGAACTGAAAGTCAAAGTGAAAGTCAAACTATGCGACTTTCGGTTCCGAACCGGGTCTAAACAGGAAATAGTCGGGTTGAACATGTTTAGACATGTTCTTACACTAATTACTAAGTTATAACAATGATCAAATAGGTTATATATGTTCTAGATAGCTAATTATGCATAAATGACATTTTAAGCATCCTGTTGACTTTTTACTTAAAAGTTTGACCCGACATTTGACCTGTTTAGGATGGTGATCAGGGGAAACCCTTTTGGGGTTTTATTACCCTCATAAATACCAACCTATAACTACTCTTAATTCGAGATATGACCGAGCCATTAGTGACTAATCTCGAAGTCAAACCGTAATTACGACGGTTTGACTTTTAGCTAATTAACCAAGCTAAACTCAAACAAAGAAGAACTAGAAGACTTACAAGAGTCCTATGCACGACTTAAGATCAAATGAGAGAGTTCCTTAGCTCCATAAATGCTCCAAATGATCAGATGCAAGTGTGAAGAATGGTTGCAACATGAAGTGCCTTATATAGTGAAATTACTCACCATGATTGGTTGACAACTAACTCTAGAGCTGACCACAATCATCCAACAAGTGTCCTAGTGCTCTAGGATAGTTTAGGGGTCGTTTAATAATGAGAAAAACCAGCTAAATCGGTCATAATCGCGAAATACAGGCTGCAGCCTGTTTTCTGATGTTGGGCACTAGCTAGCGCACCGTTACGCTACAATTGTAGCGGTGCGCTAGCCCGAAACTTCTGGCCATTTGACTTGAGTGGTAGCGCACCGTTACGCTAACAATGTAGCGGTGCGCTAGCCCCCTTCTGAGGCAATTTGTTGTTGTTTGTTGAAGATTCGAAAAGGTAAACAACTTGCACGAATTTGGGGCCTCAATTATCAACTTAGGACCCTCACAAAGTGTATGATCCTGTATAATACCCTACCATTTGAATTTGTCCCATTTGAATGCATTTACAAGACCCGGAAACATCGGTTTACCAATCAATTTATTCGTGGGATCAAGTCATGCATTATCAATTCCGTTATTAACAATAATTCTCTGCATTGAGGGCATAAAAGATGTGTATAACATTTAATCGGGTCTTGGGATTTATACTTGAGGTCGTTCAGAGGTAACAATTTAACATGACGCCACTTTAAATCCTACCGAAACATCTTTATTAAATCCGGGTTTTCAACGCGTTTTGTCTGACATGACACGTGTCGTTTTATTATTGAACCCGAAATTTTCGAGGTGTTACATCCTCACCCCCTTAAAATAAATCTCGACCCGAGATTTACTGAAACAAGTAAGGGTACTTTTCTTTCATCGTGGATTCAACCTCCCACGTGAAATCGGGACCTCTACGGGCATCCCATTTGACCTTAACAAAAGGTATATGCTTTCTTCGAGGCTTCCTTACCTGTCGATCTTCAATCGACACAGGTTCTTCCACAAATTTTAAGTTCTCATCTATATGCACATCTGTATGCGGTATAACCAGTGATTCATCAGCAAAACACTTCTTCAGATTGCAGATGTGGAACACATTGTGAATTCCACTGAGCTCTTCTGGTAAGTTTAACTTATAGGCAACTGACCCGACACGTTCGATAACCTCGAAAGGTCCTATGTATCTTGGGCTTAGCTTGCCTTTCTTACCAAACCGCATCACTCCCTTCCAGGGTGACACTTTAAGTAGGACTTTGTCACCTACTTCGAAGTGAAAGTCCTTACGCTTAGGATCAGCGTAACTCTTCTGCCTATCCCGGGCAGCTTTGAGACGGTCACGAATCTGAACAATCTTGTCCGTTGTTTCGAACACTATCTCTGGTCCTGATAACTGGACATCTCCAACTTCTGCCCAACAATTGGGCGATCTACACTTTCTACCGTATAATGCCTCAAAAGGCGCAGCCTTGATGCTGGTGTGGTAGCTATTGTTGTAGTAGAAATCGATTAACGGTAGGTTCTTATCCCAACTACCACCCAAATCGATTGCACATGCACGTAGCATGTCTTCCAACGTTTGAATAGTACGCTCACTCTGACCGTCTGTTTGAGGATGGTAAGCCGTACTAAAATTCAAACGTGTGCCCATAGATTGTTGGAAGCTTTTCCAAAAATGGAACGTGTATCTAGTATCTCTGTCAGAGATAATAGCTACGGGTATGCCATGTAAGGCTACAATCTTATCAACGTATAACTGGGCTAACATGTCGGAGCTATAAGTCTCCTTAATGGGCAAGGACCGTGCTGACTTAGTCAGTCTGTCAACTATAACTCATATTGTATCATTTCCTTTCCTTGTCTTGGGTAACTTGGTAATAAAACCCATAGTTACCATTTCCCACTTCCACGTAGGAAGTTCAGGCTGTTGTAGCAAGCCTGATGGCTTTCGATGCTCGGCTTTGACTTGCGCACATGTCAAGCATTTAGCTACATGGGTGGCTACGGACTTTTTCAAGCCTATCCACCAATAATTTACCCTTAGATCCTGGGTAGCAAATGGCAATTCTTAATCGTTGCCTAATTAGGGTTGCGGCATGTATGCATAAGCAATATGAACCGTCTTTCTTATTTAATAACATAAAACCCTCAGAATATTGAGTCAGGCTATATGAGCCTATGTCTTAAAACCTACTAAATCAAGGTTTCGATTTTTCCATAATCGATATGGAGTTTTCATAATACTCCAGCCCACAGCGGGATGTTAATCTTAGTTCTACCTGTCTTCCAGGAGGTAAGCAGGGAAAACTTATGAGAAGATAATTAAGATACAAGGAGGCTATAGAGATTTTCCATATCTCAGGCTCCAGTTCATCCATCATTGTTCGTGTCAAATGAGTGACACCTTTATGTTATAAGTCCACGAATTCCTTAATCGGGAACATTTACTTGGGAAAAATTTCCATTTTTGGATATCTTCTTTGAATACTACTAGTCGACTTTAGTACTATATGATCATTGGGATATCTTAGGGGTTCCATGTATTAAACCTCCATACTGATCAGGCATGGAAATAATCTATGGGACACCCTATGATACGCCAATTCCTCATATGGCGCTTTTATCAAACATAGTTTGGCATTCGCAGGCGACAGAAAACAATGAGAAAATAATTAAAATAACATATGTTGTCGTACTCTATGCTAAGAAAGAGTGCTCTTAGATTTTCGGAAGAACTCCTTGCCGATCCATAAGAATCGGTTACTATGGTTTCCTTGGTAGTTATACCTTGTGGATGATAATAAAAATTTTGCTAAGTTTATGGTTCATGAAGATTTATTATTGCCTGTATTAAAAACAGGACACTTAACAGGAATTATCCTTGATAAATGATAAGGAAGTTTATTGTACAAGTGCTTATATTTAATTAATAATGGAAGTTTCACAAACTAGGCACCTAGCTCAGTTGGCTAGGCGCGCGAAAGGGTGCGGCCGGCCTAGACCCAGGTTCGATTCCGGGGACGGCCAGTTCCACCATTTTTTATGTTTAATTTTAATTAATCGTACGGATACGTGTAATTATGAGAGTTGTCTCATAAGGAGTCTTGATAATTAATTGCTTCTTATTACCCACAATATGGGCTTGATTTTATCACTAAATTGAGTCCTTGTATTTAACGGAACTAAGACATCAAGAAAAATGATTCCTAATGGATATAAAGCATCCATCTATTAATGCTGAAGCAGTCTCAGAGGTATACCGGCTTCTTACCGAACTTTCGTTGCTTTTTATGAAGCCTGTACTTGCTCTCTTTCTCAGATTTCTGGGAGTTATTCTCCTTCTTTTGGTTCATCCTTCATATACGAAGTGTGAACAAAACCTCTTCTCATGAGTAATTTGAACATGGTTTTTAAATGAAATTCAGCGCGAGGAGCATTCGGCTCTTTAGATTATTTCATGATCTTTCCATGGTCCTTTCAACTGCTGCGTCAACCACAGCTTGAAGATTAACTCCATTAATATTGAGGTTTACGTTTGTAGTTTTATTAACTTTCGTCGCCTTATTAGCATTGCGACTTTCGTCTACCTCATCCGAGTTTTCCATACTCGAAACTTGGTACCAATCACCAAGATTTAACCATTATTAGTCATCATCCTGATGACCTGGCTTAGGTTAGCCACGACATTCATAAACCGTATGGGCTATTCAGTTCCGAACATTCATAGTGAATGTTATTTGGACGTATTTCCATTATATTTAGTCTAGGTCACAACGGGACCATCAATGGCATGCAAATTTTGGAGCGAGTCCAATACCTGCTTGACAGGGGACCATAGTGTCACAACTGTCCTTGGCGCACGAACGATCATAAATAGCTCAAAGGCTAGCCTTACATGACTTCGGTTATATATTTATATACATATATGGCATCGAAGCCTGTCGCGAGGGACGATCGGTAAATTTTACTTTACATTTAACGCTTAGAGTTTTAGCAGGCAGATTTAAATGATTTACAAAATCTATTGTCTACAGAAGACTTATCTGAACCTGAATCAATTAATACTCTAGCATGAGCGTCATTGATAAAAATTACCTGTTATGACATTGTCATCCTGAATAGCCTCCTGAGCGCCCATTCGAGAGCTTCCAGCTTCGGTCATCCTAGCTTCCTTAAGCTTTTTAGCGTATTCAGGGCAGTTGGTCTTAATGTGTCCCTTTTCATTGCAACCATAGAAGGTTGCTTCTCCCAATCTCTTGCAATCCATGGTCTTATGCCCCTTGGACTTGCAGATTCCACAGGGTAGAGACTGAGATTCATATCTGCATTTCCCGAGGTGGTATTTCCTACAGGTTTTGCATCTAGTCTTCTCACCGTTCTGCTGTTTATCATTCACATCCTTCCCAGACTTAGCTGCTCTTTCCTTGGCAGCCTTAGGGCAATCAGTACCGATGTGGCCCTTTTCGCCGCAACTGGAACAGTTTGCGTTCTTTATGTCCCTACATTCGTGGGATTGGTGGCCATCTCCTTTACAGATGCCACATCGCTTTATCTTTGGGTTTGATCGACACTGCCCCCAGTGTCTTCTTTTGCAGGTTTTACATTTGGGTTTTGCCTTCCTTGGTTTGGACTGGTTATAGCTTGAACCGGTCTTACCCTTCTTGTAACCTTTATTTAGGGTATTATCGCACTTTCGCTTAAGATCCTTCAACACACGGTCTACAGCGTTGCTTACGGCTATTTTGATCATAGCCTGTAATCCGGTGCTTGTTAATTTCAATCTAGCATCATCCTCTTGATTAACTGGATGATTGTGAGCTTCAGGGGAGTCAGCCATGGTGAAGCTTTGAAGGCTACAAACCAAGTAGTAATAATTGGTTTAAATATAGGGTGAATTGTCAAATTTGATGATTATTTAGCCATGGTACAAATAAACCATATAGGCGAACAGATAGTATTAACTTCATTTGATTATGTTTTGCCTAAGTTTTTAAATAAACTATCTTTGGCGTTTAGGCGGAATATAATCCTTCATATTTATTAGGCAGGGGACATAAGTCACGGCTGCCAATGTCATAATGACATCTTTTATATATATATAGCACAATGCTTGTTCCAAAGAACTTTTGATGGCTCATAGGCCTTGTCACTAGGGAAAAATTTTTAAATCAAAATCAATGATTCCTTTGGATCGGAAAATTTCATGTGTCATTGTCCTGACAAGAAGTTATGAGATAAAACTATCTTTTCATGTATACATCTTTGCCCGTAGGTATACATCCTAATGGATGTTTTGATGTGTTCATCATGTTCGACGTTTATTAGCCATGATTCCTATTGAATCATAGTCTAAACAAGGGGTTTGAAAAAAAAAATTCCTAATATAAAGATGACAAGTGTGATTCTATCACATCACTGTTGTCAGGAGTGTTAACATATTTACAATGTTACAAGGGTTTGGATCCTTTGCATAGGTTCTACCATCTTGGCCTCGCCTGGGATGACGTATAGGCTAGGTCGTACCTTCAAGATTCTTTTTAATAAGTATGCTGGCAGGGAAGGAAGGATATTTATTTTATTCAGGATTTTCATCATAAGTCCTAATTTACAAGTTAATAATAGCACAAATGGCCTAGTCGCGTAGACGAGTTAAATTTATAAGCCATGATTTCAGAGAATCGCGGCATTAAGGTTTGAATCAAAGTTCATTACCTTTTCCTGACAGGGAGTTGTAGGCTACCACTGTCTTTAGTCTCAGAGGACATTAATTATAGCCCGTAGGTACTTCCCTTCTAAGGGATATTTATTACGGAATTGCCCCTTAGGAAAATTCATTAACCATGGTAAACGGAGACCATATTTGGTTAATTTATTAATCATATAGGTTTAGGATTTCTATTATAATTTATCCTAATTATAAAACATTAATAGTTTTATTAGTGGCACCAAATGGCCTGGTCACATGGACATTTATAAATTATAAGCTTGTGATTTCAAAGCATGAAAGTATATTGGCACAATAGGCCTAGTCACAAGGACAATTATAAATTATATGCTAGGATTTCAGAGAATCAAAGCATTTGAGGTTTGAACCTAGTTCATTACCTTTATCTGACAGGGAGTCATCGCTACAACTGTCTTTTGGCTCATATGGAATGAGCAGGGCCCGTAGGCATTATGTTACCACGTATGGTTAAAATATGATCATCTCAATTAATGATGTAAACCCAGGATTCAGCGATCATTAAACTGGGTTAGGAATCTTTTGAAGAATCCTTAATAACGTGAGTGATTTCCAACGAATCATATCTGTCGGGAGTGTTAACATGTTTTCAGATGTTAACTGGAATACGAATCTTTTAAACAGGTCTTACCATCTTGGCCAGGTCTTTATAATGACACTCAGGCTAGGTTTCACTTTTAAGATTCTTTTAATATTTATCGCAGAACAATTTCTAAATTGAAATGTTAATATGGATCTAAATCTAATTATGGAACTACCATCTTGGCCCGGTCTTAAATTGACACGTGGCTAGGTCTTGTCCTTTTTAGACTTTGCCATTTTATAATAATGGTAGATCTTATAAAAGAAATGTTATTTTACATTTATTTAATATTCCTTATTTAGAATGAAAGTTTAAACTTAATCATTCCACTATATAACAATAAAAGTATAAAGTTGCCCTAAGCGGGACTTGAAAGGAATAGTGTTGTCCTCGAAGGGACTAAAAAAGATAAATATGTCCTTATAAGGACTATTGAGGAAACGATTTTTCAGCAAAGGAGTTTCTTCTTCATTCTATTCCGGAATGCTTTCTCCTTGGTTGCACGTCTCATCTTGGTCGCTGTACGAAGCTCAGCATTTCAAGGCTCCGGGTGTGGAGAATCCCTAGTTCAGCTTCCTCGCTTGGCGACGTATCGAATAATAATAAAAATTTGAAGCAAGATTTCCGTATTAGGATTAAGATCATTCCTATGTTAAGTCTAGACTCAGAAGTTTAGATTGTGCAATTGTGTAACTGAGACTAAACACAAAAGGCTAGTGTTTAATTCACTCAGTGTTGGCTCTGATACCAACCTGTCACACCCCGATTTCCACGTGTCACCGGTGGGCCCGGTGGGGGAGTATCGTGACGTCATGGTTGGTAACGTAATAGTCAAACAACACAATATTTAATAATGCACAGCGGAAGCAATTGAAATTATGATACAACCGAATTTATTATTGTAATATCAAATGTCACAATATTCGGAAGTTTATCCACAGAAGGATCGGCAATAAATAGGAAACAATTGTTCAACAGACTTCGGCATCCTAAGCTTGCGAAACTTTTAATGATGCTAAGGAGAAATCACAGCCAATTACGCTTAGTACCTGCATTTAATCTTTTTTGGGAAAATACGTCAGTTTACACTGGTAAATACAATCAACTGACTCATTTTGGAAAATGATTGAAAATTTGTTTGGATGCACAAGGCATAAACATTTTTATTTTAACTTAGGAGAATCATATAATATTATAATCTTGTGAACGAATTACATGTTACTTATGCGTTCAGTCGCCCGGAACTAGTCCGGGTTAAAGATCAATAAACACACCACTTCAATGAGTTATACACGGGAGTACGCCTACACCCCGTGCTCAGGTCGTGGCCATCTCGTAAGATGATGCCAGGGATATCCGGGACATGGTCATTAACCCCCCAAAGGCTGTAAAGTAAACAAGACTGTTTAAAACGAGCCGATCAAATTATTCAACTACCCACTAAGCGTGGAGATTTGATGCCCGATCAAGCGGTACGCTATGTACCGTAACCCAAGCCCGTATAGGGAAAATAAGTTAAAAGTATTTACCTGTGCAAAGTATAATTCACAATAAGCAAATAGCACGTAGCTTTTACTGGTTCTCCTAATCTGGAACGAAGGTTTATAATAACCTATTAGAATCCTAACGGGTCTTTAATTAAGCTTAAGCTTAGACCGGCTAGTTTCAAAGATACGGTTCGTACGCACGATTAAGCGAAGACCGGATAGAATGTGAATTAGACCCGACAAGTTCAGAGACTTGCTTAATATGGGTTTATTATTCACATTCTGGATTTTGAGATAAAACCGATAAGGTTTGACCCGCTTCGGCTAATTTATGTAAACTTGTTACATAAGCCGAACCGAACGCGAAATAAGCGTAACGGGTATCCGCAAGATCCGTATACAGGTTTCCTAAGTTAATATGCTTCAAATATGTTGTGACATCAGTAGGATGTCTTTCATTATGCCCCGAACTAATTTAAACACAAACTATGCCTCGTAGGTGTAGTTTGGTCATTTTAAAGTTTGTAAAAGAGTTTAAATGTTTAACTGAGTTACAGGTCTGGTGTAAACAGCAAACATACTCATTTTGATGAGTTATATCAGTAGGCTAAAGCATATATGTGAAATGTATCATTTATAACCAAACTATGCCCCGTAGGGGTATTTTGGTAATTTCACAGAAGCCGAAAAGCTCAAAAACGAAGTCTGAGTTAATCAACCCTTGCTTACTGTTAAAATATCCTAATTTTCCTCATATATCAGTAGGTATCAACCCGGGTATGTCCAATATGATTTTAAGACATACTATGCGTTAAAAACGCTAATTATGGCGATTAAAGGCCATTTCCGGGTTCGATACTTAAATCTGATATTTTTATATTTCCAGAAGGCTTAAAATAATTTATTTATCATATGTGATCAGTAGCAAAAGGTTTGGAGTCGTTTAGATGTGTAAAACTTATTTTATGGCCCATAAGGGCAAAACCGACATTTACCGAATTATGCCTACGACTATGAGTTATGCTCAGCCTAAAATTAATTAAAAATCTTTAAAAATCCCAAAATAATATATTAGATCAGTGGATAAAATATTTGATATCAAAAAGTATGTTTAAGTAGGCTATACGCTAATTACGCCATTTTATTAACATAAATCATTAATTTAGCGATATTGAGCATAACTCTTAATCTACAAGTCAAACTGATGTCAAACTTTGCATACAAGTTTATATATCAGTATTTAAGGTTTCTACACTTTTACATTTTCATAAATCACTTTTTAAGGTAATAAGGGCATAACGGTCAACATATGAGCAATTAACGGAAACATGCATATTAATCGGATAACTAATGAACCAAGGTGTATAACCACAGAGGGTTGTTCTAACATGTATCCTAATCCAATTAAAGCTCTGAGGCATTTCTAAAACATGCCTAAACGGGTCAGAACTGAAAGTCAAAGTGAAAGTCAAACTATGCGACTTTCGGTTCCGAACCGGGTCTAAACAGGAAATAGTCGGGTTGAACATGTTTAGACATGTTCTTACACTAATTACTAAGTTATAACAATGATCAAACAGGTTATATATGTTCTAGATAGCTAATTATGCATAAATGACATTTTAAGCATCCTGTTGACTTTTTACTTAAAAGTTTGACCCGACATTTGACCTGTTTAGGATGGTGATCAGGGGAAACCCTTTTGGGGTTTTATTACCCTCATAAATACCAACCTATAACTACTCTTAATTCTAGATATGACCGAGCCATTAGTGACTAATCTCGAAGTCAAACCGTAATTACGACGGTTTGACTTTTAGCTAATTAACCAAGCTAAACTCAAACAAAGAAGAACTAGAAGACTTACAAGAGTCCTATGCACGACTTAAGATCAAATGAGAGAGTTCCTTAGCTCCAGAAATGCTCCAAATGATCAGATGCAAGTGTGAAGAATGGTTGCAACATGAAGTGCCTTATATAGTGAAATTACTCACCATGATTGGTTGACAACTAACTCTAGAGCTGACCACAATCATCCAACAAGTGTCCTAGTGCTCTAGGATAGTTTAGGGGTCGTTTAATAATGAGAAAAACCAGCTAAATCGGTCATAATCGCGAAATACAGGCTGCAGCCTGTTTTCTGATGCTGGGCACTAGCTAGCGCACCGTTACGCTACAATTGTAGCGGTGCGCTAGCCCGCAACTTCTGGCCATTTGACTTGAGTGGTAGCGCACCGTTACGCTAACAATGTAGCGGTGCGCTAGCCCCCTTCTGAGGCAATTTGTTGTTGTTTGTTGAAGATTCAAAAAGGTAAACAACTTGCACGAATTTGGGGCCTCAATTATCAACTTAGGACCCTCACAAAGTGTATGATCCTGTATAATACCCTACCATTTGAATTTGTCCCATTTGAATGCATTTACAAGACCCGGAAACATCGGTTTACCAATCAATTTATTCGTGGGATCAAGTCATGCATTATCAATTCCGTTATTAACAATAATTCTCTGCATTGAGGGCATAAAAGATGTGTATAACATTTAATCGGGTCTTGGGATTTATACTTGAGGTCGTTCAGAGGTAACAATTTAACATGACGCCACTTTAAATCCTACCGAAACATCTTTATTAAATCCGGGTTTTCAACGCGTTTTGTCTGACATGACACGTGTCGTTTTATTATTGAACCCGAAATTTTCGAGGTGTTACACCTACACCGGGGATTCTACCTTTTCGTTTTCCAAATCACACTACGCCTTCTCTAGGCGAGGCTCTCATCAAAGCCATACTTCTTGTCTCAAATTCTTTCGACTTATGCCGCTCATCGGCGCTATCTTTCTGTATTCAGCGGGTTGTCCTGATATGATCACATATCTGACGGATCTTGCCTCTAGTTTTCCTGGGCCATCTCGGGCCAGTTGATTGTTTATTTCTGGTATCCGTTCAACATGACGGGAATTGACTCATTATGTTCCGTCTAAAGCTTTACACGAAGTGGTTTAGACGGCGGTGTGATAGATACCATTGTAGGAAAACTCCACTAAGGGCAAGTGAGTGTTCCGACTTTTCATTAAAGTTTATCACACAAGCACGTATTATGTTCATACAGTCCGCATCGTTCAGCAGCTCAGTTCATATTCGAGTTCTTACGATCATCGGTGTGCTGCAACCCTTGTGATCAGTAAAGATCGTGCAGCGTTTTCTTTCAGGTAATGACGTCCAGTTTGCGGCGCGCAATTACTGTATCTATCTCAAGGTCTTTTCTCATGATTCCTTAATCAATGTGCCGCGTACGCAATGTTGTGGTCTCGTTGCATCGACGTACAATCGAGACTTTGTCGAGAGACGTCACATAATTGCAACTCTAGCCCCTTAGCTCTTGGTTGCAAGGTTGGCATGAATTTCGTTCTTATCCACCATGCATCTTAAAGTTCTCCCTCCGCGAACTCGAAATCCGCTTTTCGTCATCATTGCACATAACTGTGCTTTCTCTAAGAGTTGCAAGGTAAATTGCGGCTGTTGCTCACGACCTTCCTTGGTCATTGGCCATATAAGAATGTAGCCAATAAGTATGATCGTAATCCATCCGGGCATGGCTTACACGTTCGATTCATGAGGTCCATGAATATTGTCGATGCATGTGTTAAGCCAAATGGTACGACAAGGAACTCGTAATGCTCGAAACGAGTCCTAAAGGTCGTTTTAGGGATATTTCCTCTTGTATTCACAGTGGAGGACCTCTTGTCCTCAAGTTGATTCCTTGGCAAAGGATTCTGATTCTCAATTTTCTGAAGTTTATGTAAAGTGGAGACTACCAACTTTCTCCTCGTCTCCTTAACTAAGGATGTTATGTCCTTAATTTCCCCTGTCTAGCAGCTCTTGCCGTTATATCAGAGGTTCATGCTTCACTGGTGAAGCTAGTCGGTATGGCGTCATTCGTTACTGGTGCTGCTCCTGGCACGCGATTTATCCTGAACTCCTCTCGTCGCTATGGAGAGGCGTTCCTGGCAAGTCTTTCGAAAGGGCTACTGGGACTTCTTCCGTCATGGGGATGTTCTCAGGCCCTGCAGTCTACTCGGAGGCGTTTCTATGCCTCTTCGACCAACGAGGGATGTCGTAGATCTGCCGCCTTGTGGGGTCTGGCATCCTTGCACCTATTGCAGGAAAGTTGGGTTTCATCATCCGCACGAGGGATGCGTCTGATTTTCTCATATCGAACGACTTCAGCTGTATATTGGATTTCTGATCCATGCTGACTATCATATTATGACTTCACGAGTCAATGGTAACAGAAGGTTCCGGCCTTCTGAGTCCCTAGAATATAATTCCTTACTTGCTTCGTCTGTTTAAACTAGCCTTCTATATGCCCATTTCTTAAGAATATAGGACGTCTATCTCACTTGAGACTAGGCCAAGCAGTTTCTTAAGTTCTAAGCATGCAAGGTTGAAGTTGATGCCAGTATTATAAATAGATGCATAAGGTTGGTTATTAGGGAACGTACCCGTAACCGCATCTGGATCCTGGCGTGCTTCACGAGTTTCGATCGTGAAAACCCTTCCTTGCTTGTTTCTTCCTAGGGCAATCTTTCCTAAAGTGCCCTGCTTCACCACATTTGTAGCAACCTGGTATTCTCTTATTTCTTCCATCTGGGTCCTTCGCCCAATAGGCATCCTTACTGTGCCCTTCTTTTCCACACTTTCCGCACTTAGGCCTCGGACATCGACCTTCATGGTGAAAGTTGCATTTCCCACACCTTGGCTTAGTCCCCGAGTATATTTTACCACCAGCCTTATTAGTGGCTCCATCAGTTTTCCTGTCATGCGACGGTTTCCCTTCTTTCTTTTGTTTGCTTTAGAGCTTCCATAGCTGGCTTGGGTGCTTATCTTTAGGTTTGAGGACTTCCTCTTCTTGTTGCTTGACGACTCCACACGAGTCTCTTTCTTGTTATCCTCAGATTCTGAAAATTTCCCCGCACGTAGAGCTTCTTCAGTAAGAGTGACACTCATATCGATAGCCTCTGCAATGGTTGAGGGCTTTGAGGTAGTAACCATGCTCCTGATCTGAGGTGCAGGTCCCCAAATGAATCGTTCAACCCTTTTGAATTCCGGTTTGACTAAGTAGGGGACGACCCTAGATAAGTCGTGAAATCATTGGACGTATTCAGGAATCTTCGGTCCCTCCATTTTCAAGTTCCAGAACTCCACCTCAATCTTCTGGATTTCAGCCCTAGAACAGTATTTCTTTTCCATCATTTCCTTGAGCTCGTCCCAGCTTAGTGCATAAGCAGCATCCGCACCAAGGGTTTGAACCTGAAGGTTCCACCAGGAGAGTGCGCCATCTACGAATAACCCTGAGATATAAGTAACACTCTGTCGGGGCGAACAGTTACTCATTCTTAGAATGGAGTCATTCTTTTCTGCCCAACGAACAAATGCAACGGCACCTCCTGTGCCATCAAAATTTAATGGCTTGCAGTCCAGGAACTGTTTATAGGTGCAGCCAGTTGGGGGGGTTATTTCCAGTAGTGCCATCGCTGTGCTTAGAGCGGAGGGCTTCATGTCGCGCAATTGCCTGTGAGATGCATTCTTGCAGTTCGGCTTCTGTCCTTGGCAACGTACTGGTGTTTGTGTCTCGCCTGGGCGGCATTCTCTTCTGCCAAAATGGTATGAAGTAGGTTAGACAACATTTCAATTGTCTATGATATACATAGCACCATAAGCCACCCAATTTCACACGTATAAATAACCAGTGTATAAGCGAGGAAACAGTTATTGAGCCTCCACATAGGCTTGCCAACTTGGCTTATTGTTTGAAATGAACTCGAGGCTACAACGCCTAGGTCATTCAAGTTTTAGTCATTTCCTGCTACATTGGTTTTCTTAGGTCTTTAGCTTTACTGGTGCGTATATTTCCCCTTTGATGGGGTTGTTTGTGTGGAGGTGATAGGGAGTGTATCGTCACTGATTCTTCCTGAAGGTCATTCCACCTCTCTTGCTTAAACATCGTCTTCTCATACGTCTCGTATGCAGGTAGAAGTGTCAGTCACGAAGTAGGCTAAGACAGGCTTCCTACTTTCTGACGTGCTAAAGCACTGATCTATGTGTTATTCTACCAGATGAAGGTGAGGACACCTATAACTTAATTTTGTATGGTTTTCATTAGCTTGACCCGCAGAGTCCACCAGGATTTCTGTGCACTACAAGTCGTTATTACGTGGGCCCCCGTAATAATAAATTGTCTTGCACAGTTACCCCAATTTTCTCTCGTCCAAGCAGATGATCAATCAAGGAGGGGACACTATTGTCCTTATACCTCCTGTCATGGAAAGGACCTTTGCGATGGTCCACACGCTAACATTCGTTATCGTTACGCGCGTATAGGCACGATGATTAGATGGAATAGTAATGGAGATAATTCCTAGTAGTTGGAGGGGCACCTTCGAGATGAATACTTCATCTTCCTTTTCTGGTCAAGTATGTCGTCAATCTCGCTTCACATAAGCCGCAGGGATCTCGTCCCGTTGATTGAGAATTCGATCAAGGTTGCCGCCTCTGCCTCGTCATCATCACCGTAGTTAGGCATCTTCACGATCGAGAGGGAAAAGCAGCCATCTCCTACGGAAGCAAGCTCAGCATCTTGTTTGGTAATCACTCCCAGCCATGAGCTTTGCAAAGGATGCGAGGTCGGTAGCTTCATCGTGCGAGTCACGTAGTAATAGGAGTCGGAGTCGAAAGTATTTTATTCACGTCAATAATCATTCCGTACACTTATTTGTATGTATGTATATCAATAACATATATGCTACTTAGCATAATCAAGCAATTTAATGCATTATATTACGTATAACTCTCATTTTTGGGGGGTCATTTTGTTTTTGGCAAGTCTAACTCGTGTAGACTATACTTTGGTTGGCACCTTATTTTAAAGGTATTCCTCACTAATGTCCTTGCCTTGTCACTTTTGAAAAGTGTCTGACTTATGGATCTTGGCGCTTTCGTGAATGCAATGAAAACCTTTTTGTAAAATGTTTTCGTGAGAGAACTCTAGTGATTGTAGTCTAGACTCGAGAAAGAATCCTAGTTCACTACAATCGAAGCTCTGATACCAAACTGTCACACCCTGTCTTTTGCGGAAGCGTATGATGTGTGACAAGCTTGTTATCATTGCATTCAATCATAATAAACAACTACATGATCAAAACGATGTTCATCCATTCATGAAAATTTGAGTATTACAAACACTTGTTATTTAAGTTTTCAAAACACGACCTTTGACAAGGTTTCTATTCAACAAAAGTGGATGACATCTAAACTTGTAGTCTACTTCTAGTTATGACACTTGCGCCCAAGATCCATCCTGTCACCTGAAATACATGTAATTTTGGAAAACATCAACATAAAGTTGAGCGAGTTCATGCGTTTTTGTATTTCACGTTTTTATACTTTGTATGAAAACATAGTATGTGTCATGTATAATTCAAGTCTTTCTTGAGTACCCCACGTACTCAAGTATAATTCCCGTTTTCTTGAGTACCCCACGTACTCAAGTATCATTCAAGTTTTCTTGTGTACCCCACGTTTTAAATGATTGTTTATACAAGGACATTAAGGCACGTGAGGACATAAGGAGCATTAGTATATTCTCCTTCAAGGCATGTGAGGACATAGGGAGCATTAGTATTTTCTCCCTCAAGGCATGTGAGGACATAGGGAGCATTAGTATTTTCTCCTTTAAGGCATGTGAGGCCATAGGAAGCATTAGTATATTCTTCCTCCAACTATGTCGATTTCCCTCGACTGTGTCGATTAACCTCGACTGTGTCAATTTCCCTTGACTGTGTCGATTACCCTCGACTGTGTCGATTAACCTCGACTGTGTCGCTTTCCCTCGACTGGGACACCGAAGCACTCAAGTGGTCACATAAGGACCATGAGTGGGGCTCGGCCGTACCCGTTAGATCTAACCCTCGTCCCTAATTAAGTATTAATGGCATCTCAATATTTAGTTTAAGCTCACATGATCTAGTATTTTCTAGGCTTTTCTTAAAGCTCATCATATTGCACTCACCACGAGTGCTTCTCGTATTCTCAAATCATATTGCACTCGGTTCTCGTTCTCACCAAGAGTGCTTCTTGTATTTTTACCCTTTGTAAAAATTGTAATATTTGTAACATGTATTTCACCCCCGAGAGTTATAAAACCAAAAATAATTAGAGAAAAAGGGGAGCATGAACTCACAACTTTGCGTTCCTTGCGTCGTAAACTTCACCGGATTTGCTTAATTAACGTCGTAACCTATACGCGTTTTCTTAACGTTAGTCACTAGACTTGCGTCGCACAAGTACAGTCACTCTCTTTTGTACATATTCTTGTGTTAAAAATATTCTATATTTTTAACTAAGTGTTTTACTTATATTATTTTCTCAAAAATTAATATAAGTATCTCATGTTTTGCACTTTGCACCCGAATTATGTATCTTGTATGTTGTATGTGTATTTTGTGTTTATACTTCTCATGAGTATTTAGTGTATTTTTAAGTCTTAATACGCTAGCACGTATAACACATACTATATACACTTAGCACAAAAGTTGGTGATCAAATAATATATATATTTTTCTCTCAAAAATATACATACTTATATCCATTTTTATTCTTGAAGAAATCATCATTTCTTATCACCAAAATTTTGGGAAACCTTGGTAATACTCTTAAATACATTTTTAGGGAATAAGTTTCTCAAAAACTTATATTTTTCTAATTGTCAAAATTTATAAAAATTTTGACAGAGTTTCCCCTAAAAATGGAGGTTTCCCAGGTTTTCAAAACATGTGTTTATTTTCTTTTAAATCGTCAACAATTATCAATAACAATTATCAACAATAATCATCAACAATACTCACTAATTTCTCCATCTCATGAACTTGAATATTTACAAAAATGTGTAGTAATTTACTAGCACATTTAGTAAGTCTTGTTATCTTTAAAAATAAGTTTAATTTCTTAAAAACTTTATTTTTAAAGAATATGAAGTTTCACAACTTCTAGTCGGTTTTTACGAAAATTATTTCTTTGTTAAAACTTTTGTTACACAAGTGTCCACACACTTGTTTGTTCATAAAAACACCTCTACTTCATGAAAGATCCGGTTTTAAAACATGGTTTTGTCTTACAGCTGGTCTTTCGAAAATACCACTTGTAGATCTTTAGATCTACTAGTTTAGAACTTCATTTCATAAGATAAATTGTTTTTACACAAGTTCATGTTTAATAGTAGTAGTGTTCATCATCTAGTCCTTTTTATACTTTAACATACACTAGCTCATGTTCTAAGAACATAACCTAGCCGGGTTAGATGACGATCCGAACTACTACTAGCATTAAACAACACAAAATAATCATCACAAAACAAGTTTAACAAGTTTTACACAATTATCCATCTATTAACCATCATATTCATCACTTTAATAGACTTTTAGTTGGTGATTTAGTATGTTCATGATTTTCAACCGACAAATCTCTTATTAACCACTCTAGATAAGATCAAGAAGGTGTTTTAGAACACTTACTACTAGCTCAAGGCTAGGGAAGTTCAAGAGTGCAAATGAGGTGGATAAAAGCAAATGGTGAAGGTCCTTCAAGATCCGCTTGCACCGAGCTTCGTTAGTGACCTTCTTACACCTTGGAGTCACCTTAGAATGCTTGATATTGAAGTGAAAATTGAGGTGTGAAGTGTGAGAGATGGAGCCGTAGGTATGGAGGGCCAATGGAGGTTTTTTTTTGTTTGTTGGAGAAGATGAATGGCATTGGTGCAAGGTCTTGTGGTTTATAAGCAATGACTTCCAACATTTCCATACCCAAAGGATAATGTGTTCCATGAAGGACTAACACAATCTATTAAAATATAAGAAAGAAATCCCATGAGGGATTTTGGTCTCCCAACCGTCCAACCAAAAGGGGGGGGGGGGTAAGTGCAACATTTCTAACTACTAGTTAGTGATTAGTTGGAAATCAAATGTTTAGTTAGTGCCTTATGGTGTGTTATTAAATATATAGTGTGTTAGGGTATTCGGGGACCCTAACTAGCTTAGAAAAATAAAAACAATGCTTCTAGCATTATTTTGGTGTTCCGGGTATTATCCGGTTGTTCGGTTAGACACTGGTTCGTTAAAGTGCTAAATCACACTTTTTAGTGTCTTTTAAGTACCCTTCTTGTACCCTTTCAATTCCCAACACTTAGGGAAATATTCTGGATGATAAAACGAAATTTCTGCATAATATTTATATGTTTAAATGCTGAATTGAGCTGAATTATACAAAATTATGCACTTAAAGTGCGTTTCGGGTGCTTTTTAGTGCTTATTTTTGCTTTCGCAATGTCTATAAATTAAACCCTTACATGTACTCTTGGGTTTTAATGTACTTTTGTAGTCGGACCTACACCTAGGCCTCAATTCTAATGTCTGACTGCTTTCTGCAGTTCTGTTGACACAGTGTGTCTTACCGGTGAGTTTACTAATATTTTTGACGCAACGCTATCATAACGTAATTCTTGTAGCATATATCATGCATGAATTCACTTGTATGCAATTCAGAAATTTATTTTTCTGGTAAACTAGATCATGTACAGTCATTAAAGCACAAATTACTGTTCACCTAGTGTACGGGATGTACGGAAAAGTGACGGTTGTCACAGGGACGCATGCTCAAGAGAAGTGAACTCACCTTAGATTGCTCGGTATGTTACGTTACATTACCCGTTCCAAGTTGGTCAACCAAACCCTATCGTGGTTACCAATGACAAATCAGTTTCATAAACACATAGATCACGTATTCCTTATACAGACTACTTAAGTAGTGTACACATATATTATCATGCAAGTTGTAATAGTTGGTCATGAAGTCCAACAGTCTATATCACACATCATATTTCCTTTCAACAGTTAGCATATGAGGTAAGTCATCCTTATAACATCTATCAAGTAATTCGGCTCACACAAATAAGCATGCAGGTTCACAATCATGTAACAACTTAATTAATTCAAGGTATCAAGCATTCAAGTGTGCGACTACGTAACTGGTCCTCCTACGCAGTTCGGTCCAACCATAATTTATGCACATGTGTGCGAGTCCAGTTGTTAAGTAATCCAAATGATTGTGCGACTCTCTAAATAGTGTGCGATTCCAATTCCGTTTATGGCCCAACACTAAGGTGCGGCCCAAAAGAACGTGTGTGCAGCCCACCAGAGAACGGCCCACAACAAGTGTGCGGCCTTCCCCTGAGTGTGCGACTCCCGGTTATGTGGCCCAACAGTCTTCGGCCCACTATACCGATGTATAATCAGTCCAAGTATGATGCCCAAAGATATTACCCGGCCCATAGTGAGTGTGCGATCATGCATTAATATTATGTACAACATGCAGTTTACTAGTGTGCGATCAGTTGGGGTCGGGCCGTAAATCACGGTATCAGTTACAATTTCCATCATTTATTTCCTGATTTCTCGCAACCACACTCTTCAACATTCCTAATCGATCAAACGGTTACATCCTTTGATTCAAAAGAACCTTAGTTATCTCTCAATTATTAACCAATCAGTTAGCACACCCACATACACACTTCCAGTTGGATCAAGTAACATGTGATAATTATCTAACAAAACTGTTTTGTAGCCCGTTCATTATCATCATTACGAATCCTAACTCATAACCAATCGAATCGAACCCAAGACAATCTAGTGTGCATGAATTTCAACAAGTGCAAATCATCGTGCAACTTTACACTAACAGTTTCAAACATCCATAATCAAACACACATATCATGAAATCAATCATTAGACACAATCATTAAATCATCGATTAAACATCATCACCATTTCTGGTTTCGTGATTAACATCCTAGCCGATTCTTCACCACTTTCTTTTTTTTATTACCCATGCTAATTACTAACAACATTCCTTCGTTTAATCAGCATCAATCAATCTATAAGCAAAACTCTACATCGCATTCTGACCATACATATTACTAGCATTCCTCAAGATTACAGTGCTTTCAACAATTACAATCACATATACGCAACATGATATCACACCAAAAACCATGCAACAATTAAACAATGATAGTAGACTAACCTAGATACAAGATGGGGACGGGATTGCTTGCAACGAGAAGGAGAGACTTCGAGAGAGGAAAGAGGGGCTGTCGTCGATCACTAGAGAGGATTAGGTTTTGAGGTCGTGTGTGTGTGTTTTCGGAATTATGGGAATGCTCATGCATGTTTGCGATGCTAGTTAGGGGTGTTTGGGCTTCGATTGGGCTTCGAGTATCATGGGCCGAGAATGCAAGAGAGTGTGCGGATCTGGTGAAGTGTGCGACTCGGTTTTTATATAACACTCACCGCTTAACGTACACACAAATAATCCAATGCAACAAGTATAGTCAAGCACGTTTGTCAAGTTTAACGTGATATACACCCAATTATATCGTAGACTGGGACGTGAAGGAGAAATAATACAAAACCAATGGTCACCAGGTTAGACGACGCTAACCTTGAAAGTTCGGGTTGTCACATCATCCCCAACTTGAAAGAAATTTCGTTCCGAAATTTGATAAGCAATTTCAGAAAGAAGGAACGGTATCTCAGGATGACTGCGGGTTTTCCTCAGGTGCCACATCATCCCCAACTTGAAAGGGAATTTCGTCCCGAAATTCACCAGTGGTATCGGGATGTGACTCAGCAGTTTTGAACAACTGAGGATACTTGAGCTTCATCTGATCTTCGCGTTCCACGTGAACTCTGGTTCACGCCTTGAGTTCCAACGAACCCTCACGATAGGAATTCGGCTGTGTTTACGAGCCATAACTTCCCGGTCCATAGTTTTCAGTAGGTTCTCCAACAAACTGTAGCTTGTCGTCGATCTTCGGTTCTCGTAACGGTACTACAAGTGTTTCATCGGGTAAACACTTCTTTAGGTTTGAGACATGAAAGACATCGTGAGCGTTACCCAATTCATCAGGTAGCTCAAGCAAGTAGGCAACCTTACCAATTCTTTCCAGAATTTCGAAAGGACCAACGTAACATGGATTAAATTTGTCGTGCTTCCCAAAGCACACCGCACCCCTCCATGATGAGACTTTCAACAAGACACGAGTGCCTATCAGCATAGCTTTTCTGGCGATCACGTGCTGTCGCCATACGGTTTCTGATCTGAACAATCTCCTCAGAGGTTTCTAACACAAGTTCGAAACCCGTGATTTGGCTGTCACCCACTACAGCCCAACAAGAAGGGGATAGGCATTTCCGTCCGTACAATGCCTTGAATGATGTTGTTGTAAGGAGACTCTATCAAAGGCAAGTATCTTCCAACCCTTACCAAAATTGATCACACATGCTCGTAGCATGTCCTCAAGTGTTTAGATGGTTCGCTCACTGACGCCATTTCGTCTGAGGGTGATAAGCAGTGCTCATACCTAGACGTGAGTTAAAAGAGTTGTGCACTGCCTGGCACAAGTCGGATATAAAACGCGGATCACGCTCAGAGAGGATAGAAGTTGGCACCCCGTGTCTAGAAACCACCTCTTTTAGATACACAGCCGCAAGTTGTGAGAACTTATTAGTTTCCTTGATCGCGAGGAAGTGCTCTGATTTCATTAGACGGTTTGATCACCCAGATGGTATCATTTCCGTTTCGAGTTTTGGGTAGGCCAGTGACAAAATCCATGGCAGTCTGTTTCCCATCTCCATATGGGTGTTTCTAGTTGCTGACACAAACCAGTTGGTTTTCTGATTTTCCTCTTGACTTCCGCGCAAGTCAAACATCGTTCACGTACATTGATATGTGGGCCTTCATGCCCGGTCACTAGTACAAGATCTTTAGAACCTAATATATCCTATCACAGCCCAGATAGATAGAATATCAAGACTTGCGTGCTTCGTCTAACACAAGTTCCCTAAGGTTTCCGTATAGTGGGACCCATATTTGCTCCATTTCGAATACCGTCCGATTTTGCTACAAGTTGCTTCTATATGCCTCGCATGGTTTCAGCTTGAAGATTCTATTCCTTCAATGTTTCGGTTTGGGCAGAACGAATCTGATCAGGTAGGTTAGAGTCGATGGTGAGCTGCAAGGCTCGTACACGTTTAGGTTACACAGTCGTAATCGTTCAAGAGTTCCATCTAGCGACGCCGTCGCATGCTTAGCTCTTTCGGATCAAAGATATGCTGGAGGCCCTTGTGATCGGTCTAAATAGTGCATTTGGTACCGTACAAGTAATGCCTACAGATATTAAATCCAAAGGCCATGGCTTCCACCTCAGGTTGTGAGTCGTGCAATTCTTCTTGTAAATCTACAACTGCTGGGAAACGTAAGCTATCACTTTCTCGCGTTGCACCTGCACGCAACCGAGACCCTGAATCGAAACTACACATTACACCACAAAATAACCTGTACCATCGGGTAAGGTCGATATTCAGTGCATTGTAGAGTTTGGTTTCCAAAAGCTGAAAGGCGTTCTCCTGTTTTGTTCCCCACAATTACACAGCACCCTTCTGTGTCAAAGCGGTAAAAACTGAGCAATCTTCAAAAATCCCTCAACAAATTTCCATTAGAATTGATTTTAGCGGAATCCACGTGTATTCCCAATTTCTTTGACTATGCGACCAAGAGAGTGTACTTCCCAAAACCAGAAGTCACACTTAGTGAATTTTGCATAGGGCTGCTCCTTCCTCAGGAGCTTCAGGATAAGATGCAAGTGCCGCTCGTGGTGTAACACCCCGTGTTTTCAAAAGTCAAAGTCCAAGTCAAGGTCAAAGTCAACGACCGATTTCACGTGACTTGACTTGTAGTAGATTTCTTTTAGGAGTTTATTTTAGTTGTATTATGTGGAGTAAGTGTCAATAATTACAATAATCGACACGAATTATTTGACTTACGACTGTGAACTATAGTAAGTAACAATGCGATAAAGTTAACCAAACGATAATCAAACTATGCTAATCAAATCGACATCGAATCGAATCAAAACCCAAAATACGCGAATTGGAATACGTGTGTGTGTGCCTTATGTGTTACTTGTGCATGTTTATTTATGTTGTGGGAATTAATTGAAACACAAAATGCAATCGAACTCAATCGAAATCGAACTCGAAACACAATCGAAATTCTATGATAATTAGTGGAGAAGAGATAGCGCGAGATATGAGTGATTGGGATTCAAAGTAATTTGACTAGGAAACTCTATCGTATCAAATCGATCACAATCGTAATCGAAATATCAAAAATTGTCGCACCGAACACTCAAATCAGGCAACTGATCGATCAGGCTACCAGCCGATCGGACTGCCGTCCGATCGGACAGGCTGTCCGATCGAGCTGCCTGGCCGATCGGCCAGCACTTTCCTCATTTGGAAGCCTACAAATACCCCTGTCATTGTCATCATTTCCACTTTTGGAAACCCTCTGTCCGACCAGCTCATGTTCCTCACTTTTCTTCAGATTTCTCGCGATTCCGGTAAGATCTCGTCCTAAATCTTGTACTTTCTTGATCTACATGCACTCCTACACCTTTCTATCTTTTAAATCTTAACTTTTAACCGTGAAATCATCAAGATTCAAGGGATTCTAGGATGACGTCATCATGTGTTCTTGAAGAACTTCATGTTTTGGCCTCAATCCACCAAGAATAACTTGGATCTAACCGATTTCCACAAAAAACAAACAAAGATCTTTCATAGATCTAAACATATTCGCGGTAAAAAGGATTGAAAGATGGTTTTCCAACTTTCTTTCAGCTCTTTTACACTCAATACCTTCAAAACCGATAGAAACGGGGCTTGGGCCGACCTACTACTCACACTGGTGGTTGTATGGCTCAAGATCCGGATTCCATCCCTGAGGTTCACCGATTCCGAGTTAAACGTTAAACACCGTCCCGAACCGTTCACCAACCGAATTTGGGTGATTCCTGTCCGATCAGGGGAACCAAGTAAGGACGAGGTCTCTATTGTTTGACTCGTTGTCAAAATACTTCGATAAAACGACAAACAAACAAAACAACCAAGTGTTAGACAAACAGGCCGACCAGGACAAGGCGTTGTCCGATCGGACTGCTGTCCGAACGGACAGCCAGCCGAACGGACAGACAGCCGAACGACTGGCCAGCCGATCGGCTAGCACATGGGTCCCACACTTAGTCAACCTATTTGAAGTTAAGTATTGAACAAACTACTGTCCGATCGGACTACCGTCCGATTGGATTACTCTTCGGATCATGAGATACTTGGCTTTAAATACTTGATCGATTTTTCAACACGTTCAATGCACTATCAATGCCACCCGATCGAACTACTGTCCGATCGAGTGCCACTTTGCTGAGAACTTGTTCGTCGCTGAAGTACTAACCGATCAGGTTACCGGCCGATCGAACGACCGTCCGATCGACCGACCCGAAAAGTAAAGATACTTCAATGTTTTCAAAATGCTACAACGAAAACTTCAAAAGTCAAGCCATCATACACAAACACATCCTACTCAAAGGAAGAAACAATCCACTCGAACAGCCATCCGATCGGTCTACCGTCCGACCGGACAACTGTCCGAACGGACTGTCAACTGCACGGCCAACCGCCCGATCAGACTACCAACCGATCGACCAGTTGTCCGATCCACTTATACCTGTTTCCGTTTTTACGCATTACTTATCGTTATGCTATCAATCTAATCAGGCTAACCCTACTCGCTAAGCGTTCCCTTCAATCCATCAACCGCTGTGAGTATACTCGACCCCTTTTTGCTTTATACACTTTTGGGTGTTACATACGTTACAACTATTCAAATCACATCAAACACACTACTCAACACTATTTGAATGCTAACCGTTAATGCATGTTATACGTGGCCTATGAATGCTTGTTTGTTATGTTTACACATGGAATGCTGTCTACCTGCCTTAGCAACGATAGTATTATAGTTTGGACTCAGCACCTGTTCGCAGGGGTTGTTAAGGACAATTACTTGCATGGATTACGATGGTAATCATGTATTGCGAACTGCCTCAGGCAGTCAACCCGCAGTCATTGGTATCGATGGATCTATGTCGATAACTAATGTGCTTCATTTCACTATGTGTACGTGCTGGTTATGCGTAAACGAAATTCGAACTATATGCTATTATCAAACTTGTATGCTCACCTTTACATTATATGTATTGACTTTATTTTAACGTATGTGACAGGTGCTTAGGATGCGCACTTGCTAGGAAATCGAAACTAGAATAAGGCTCTAGAGGCCAACAAATAGTTGTCTGTACAAATTTAATCAAGGGTCTCTAGAAGAAGATAAACAATTTCCGTATTTAAAAAATCTGAGTTGTCGGAATAGACTATTTGCCTAGATTTTGTATGTAATAATTTGTTTACCTTTTGAGACATGGTATGGGACATGTTATTTTAAATTGATTGGTAATGATAATTGTTATGGAAACTTCTGGACAATCTGTTTCGCTCAGTGCCATGCCCCGATGTTTCCGCCATCGGTTGGGGTGTGACAGATTGGTATCAGAGCCATAACTATAGGGAATTAAGCAAGACACGACCTAGTCCAGGTCGATGTCTTAGAGACCTAGTCTATAGTTAGGAATCGACAGACCGACTTGTGCATATCCGTTATAAACCTGCTATTTCTTGATACTCTCGCCTATGCTACACTATCACTGCACTCAATAAGCAATTAAGTCGAGAATAGGTGTGAAAACTGCAAACTCTCGACTAAAGTTGCTCAATCAACCCGTGTTTTATCAACAAATGGGGAGAATTATGCCAAATCAGGAGTGAAATCCGTATTTTGATGAATAATCTCCTCTATTTTATCAAAACAGGGACGAAGTTGTTAAGCTAGGGGCGAAACCCTAACCTTGACGACTTGTTCCCCCCATTTTACAAAACTCTCACCAAAGTCTCGACGGACTCCAACGACCTGAAGTCACGATATGACTAACGGGATGCGTGCCCAATGCCCAAGAATCGAGGCAAAGGCACTGCCCGGTAGGTCAAGCGTGCACGACAAGTCCATGTGAATACTCAAACCACTTTGGTTAGTCGATGTCTAATAGCCGCAGACGATCTATTTCTCGAATTTTATGTGTTCTGATTCTGAGCCCGCAACTGCTGACTCTGATGATTCGTCGATTTTTTGTGAATTATGTGGTTTATGTTTATTTGTTAGCGTTTTGAGGTACTACTGGGTTCGATCTAACGCCTTTTTGCTTCCGATAGCCACACAACACACTACCGCCCGCTAACAAATCGTTAATACTGTGGACGACCTTATGCTATACTATGCGCTTATACTATACACCTCGATATGCTATACACGACTGCTATATTTGAGCAATCGCAGACTTTGAATGATAGGTTTCTGTATTCTGACTGCATCTGATGATTAAATGCGAATGTGCTTCTGTGCTTCTGTGATCTGCATGCTTATGTGTTTATGTGTCTCTGTGCCCTACGTGTTTATGTGTTAAGTGCTTCTGTGACTATGCGAACTGTGTTCCTGAGCTTTAGTAAGTAGTAAACGTGTGAGGTGAGATTCGAATACGTTGTGTTGAGTCCTGTGGCGATGTCTATTGCAGACAATGTCATCTGGATCACGTCACGCCTCACTTTCTCATCAAGAAAAGAGAGACAAACGTCTTGCTGCTATCATCGCTAAACAAGTAGCAAAGGCCGTGAGTGATGTTTACGAGAATGTCAGCAAATCGTCTGAGGAGTTGAGAACCGAAGCTCCTAAAGTTACCACCAAAGCTCCCTTTAATTTCAAGCAATTCAAGTCTTGTGGGCCAAAGGAATTCACTGGCGAGGAAGATCCTACTTCATTATTCCAATGGTTTGATTCCATTGAGGTCACTCTACGACAGAGTGGTTGCCCAGACGAGCTCCGCACTCTGAATGCTACCGGCGTCTTCCAGTCCCGCGCATTGGACTGGTGGACGGCTGAGAGAAACAAGCGGGGAAACGATGCAGCCTATGGTTTGTCGTGGGATGAACTCAAGGAGGTCATGCTGGAAGAATTCTGCCCTCCTCATGAGCGCCAAAAGTTAGAAGAGGAATTCTGGCACATAAAGCAGAAGGAAGGTGAAAACGCCGCTCTCACTGCTCACTTCAAACAGCTCAGCATCATTTGTCCCGACCAAGTCAAGACTTTAGACATGGCGATCAAGAATTACATCCGAGCCCTGCCTGACTGCGTCGCAGATTTCGTGCAAGCGGCTAAGACTAAGACGATCGAAGAGACTTATCTACTGGCCGCTGAAATCAACGACAAGCAGGTCAAGGCTGGTGTCTGGGACAAAACTTCAAAGCATCTGCATCAAGCTACTACTGTCGCACCAACTGCTGAACCCACCTCATCGAGCAACAAGAGGAAGAACAAGAGAAAGAACAGCTCCAGCAACAAGAACTGTGCGATCACTGCTGCACCGATACAAGCTGTACCAGCCCAACAGCGTCAAGTAGCGGCGCATGTGGCAAATGCACTGCTTGCTAAGCGTGCATACACTAGGCCACACCCGCTTTGCTCTACTTGTACCTACCACCACCCGACTGCCATCGCTTGCCGATTTTGTGCTCATTGCAATATGTATGGCCATTTCACTACCAACTGTCGTGCTCAACAAGCTCCTGCTCATCAAGCTCTACTCACCGACCCTCAGGGTCAACAAGCTCCTCCGGCACCCGCGGTCAACGCCAGAGCCTGCTTCGCATGTGGCGATCCTAACCATTTCGCCAACATGTACCCAAACAGGGTTGTGAAACAAGAGCCCCAGCAGCAGCAGCAGCCTCAGCAGCAGCAGCAACAGCAACAAGCAGCACGCGCATGAACTTTCAACATCAACGTGTGTTAAGCCCAAGCCGACAACAACGTGGTCAATGGTACGTTCCTTGTGAACGGTATTTATGCTTCGTGTTTATTTGATACTGGAGCCGATAATTGCTTTGTGTCGTTCGAATTCGAAAAGCTCCTTAGTCGTTAGCGCTCCTGACTCTCCTCGACGTTTGATGTTGAAGTCGCTACCGGAAGAACCGTTGCCGTAAATTCTGTACTTCGTGATTGTACCCTTGAACTCAACAATCACATCTTCCCAATCGACCTTATTCTGATGCAACTCGGAAGTTTTGATGTCATAGTAGGCATGGACTTTCTTCGAGAAAACCATGTTGAAGTTGTGTGCTTCGACAAGATGATTCGATTCTCGCTCGCGAATGGTGATCTATTGTGCGTCTACGGTGAAACTGCTTCGAAAGGTCTCAAGCTCATGTCATGTGTCCAAGCTAGCAAGTATCTCCGCAAGAAATACAGAGCTTTCTTGGCTAACATTGTAGTAGCGGAGAAGGAAAAGAAAGAGAAGAAGGAAGTGAAAGACGTTCCTGTGGTTCGAGAATTTCCTAATGTTTTTCCAGAGGATCTTCCCGGACTACCGCCAAGTCGTGATATCGACTTTCGAATCGACCTCATTCCTGGAGCCAACCCTATTGCCAAAGCTCCTTACCGACTCACGCCGTCCGAAATGCGCGAACTCTCAAACCAACTCCAGGAATTACTTGAGAAAGGCTTCATTCGCCCGAGCACCTCTCCTTGGGGCGCTCCAGTCCTTTTCGTCAAAAAGAAGGATGGGTCGTTCAGGATGTGCATCGACTATCGGGAATTGAATAAGTTAACTATCAAGAGCCGCTATCCCCTACCTCGCATCGACGATCTGTTTGATCAGCTACAAGGTGCTACGTGTTTCTCGAAGATCGACCTACGCTCAGGCTATCACCAACTACGTATTCAAGAGGAGGATATACCCAAAACCGCATTTCGCACTCGATACGGCCACTACGAATTCGTTGTTATACCTTTCGGTTTAACCAACGCACCCGCGGTTTTCATGGATCTGATGAATCACGTGTGTAAGCCATATCTCGACCGTTTCGTCATCGTATCCATCGACGTTGTCTTTATCTATTCCAAATCGAAAGCCGAGCATGCGCAACATCTACGTTTGGTTCTCGAACTACTCCAGGGGAACCAACTCTATGCCAAGTTCTCCAAGTGTGAATTCTGGCTGGAAGAGGTTCAATTTCTGGGTCACATCGTAAATAGACAGGGTATTCACGTCGATCCTGCGAAGATAGAAGCAGTTAAGAGTTGGATTACGCCTAAGAACCCGTCCAAAGTCCGTTCTTTTCTCGGACTATCGGGCTATTATCGACGATTTATCGAAGGATTCTCAAAAATCGATGTACCGCTTACTGCTCTCACGCATAAAGACAAGCCTTTTGTTTGGGGAACTGAACAAGAGTCTGCCTTTCGAACCCTCAAGCACATGCTTTGCAATGCTCCTGTTCTCACACTGCCCGACGGAAATGACGATTTCATTGTCTACTGTGATGCTTCCAACCTCGGTCTCGGTTGTGTCCTTATGTAGCGGGACAAGGTTATAGCTTACGCGTCTCGTCTCGCCAGCTCAAAATCCACGAGAAGAACTATACAACCCATGATCTCGAGCTAGGCGCAGTTGTTTTTGTGTTAAAGGTTTGGCGACACTACCTGTATGGTACCAAGTGTACGATCTTCACCGATCATAGGAGCCTACAACATATCTTTAATCAGAAAGAACTTAATATGCGTCAACGCCGATGGGTAGAACTTCTCAACGATTACGACTATGAGATTCGTTATCACCCAGGCAAAGAAAATGTTATTGCCGACGCACTCAGCAGACGGAGCTATCTGCTTAGTACTCGTAATGTTCAAGCCCAACACAATCTCGAAACCCTCATCCGCGAAGCCCAGCATGCATGTTTTAATGAACGCACTCTGAAGAAGGAACGAATCTACCACGATGGAGCCCAGCTTATGAGTAAGTCGAATGGGATATTCCACTTTCTGGACCGAATTTGGATCCCTAAATGGACCGATTTGCGACAGATCTTGATGGACGAAGCCCACAAATCCCGGTATTCTATTCATCCCGGTGCCGACAAAATGTACCAGGATCCTCGCTACAAGTACTGGTGGCCTGGCATGAAAAGGGATATTGCTCTCTATGTTGGAAAGTGCCTGACCTGGGCAAGAGTCAAGGCTGAACATCAAAGACCCTCTGGCTTACTCAAACAACCCCCGATCCTTACGTGGAAGTGGGAGAGTATAGCTATGGACTACATAACAAAGCTACCACACACGTCATCAGGTCACGACAACATTTGGGTTGTGGTCGACCGTTTGACTAAATCAGCTCACTTTTTGCCAATACGGGAAGACTACAAGGTAGAACGATTAGCCCGAATCTACACCGACGAGATCATTTGTAATCATGGGACGCCTCGTGATATCATCTCTGACCGGGATGTTCGGTTTACCTCGTGACTGTGGGAAACGTTTCAAAAGGCTCTTGGTACATCGCTTAATCTAAGTACCGCTTTCCACCCTCAAACCAACGGTCAGACTGAAAGAACGATTCGTACTCTTGAAGACATGCTCTGTTCGTGTGTCATAGACTTCGGTGGTAATTGGGATAAATACCTGCCGTTAGTTGAATTCTCGTACAACAACAGCTATCATTCCAGCATTCAAATGGCACCATTCAAGGCTTTATACGGAAGAAGATGTCGATCGCCTATTGTGTGGCACGAGATCGATCACTCGCAATTAACCGGTCCTGAGCTATTACAAGAAACGACAGACAAAATTTTCCAAATTCGAGACAACCTGGTAAAAGCTCGGAATCGACAGAAAAGCTATGCCGATAGACGACGCAAGCCCCTTGAATTTGACGTTGGTGACTACGTACTCATAAAGGTATCACCTTGGAAGGGTGTGGTCCGATTCGGCAAGAAAGGAAAGCTCATGCCCCGATATGTTGGACCTTTTAAGATTTTGGAAAGGATCGGAAAAATCACCTACAGACTCGAACTACCGGAGGAACTTAGTAATGTCCACCCGACTTTCCACGTGTCAAACCTCCGAAAGTGCCTAGCCGACCACGACTTACATGTTCCACTCGATGACCTTCAGGTGAACGAAACATTACACTTCGTGGAAACGCCTGTTGAAATCATGGATCGCCAAACCAAGCAACTCAGACGCTCGCGCATTCCTATTGTGAAAGTCCGATGGGAAGGCAAACGAGGCGCAGAGTTCACTTGGGAACTCGAAAGCGACATGAAGGCGAAGTACCCGCAGTTGTTCTAGAGAATGAAAGTCTAGAGAGAGAAAGTTCTCCAACGTGATTCACGGTAGTGTACATCTTTCAGCCTAATTTCGGGACGAAATTCCCTAAACAAGGGGAGGCTGTAACACCCCGTGTTTTCAAAAGTCAAAGTCAAAGTCAAGGTCAAAGTCAACGACCGATTTCGCGTGACTTGACTTGTAGTAGATTTCTTTTAGGAGTTTATTTTAGTTGTATTATGTGGAGTAAGTGTCAATAATTACAATAATTGACACGAATTATTCGACTTACGACTGTGAACTATAGTAAGTAACAATGCGAAAAAGTTAACCAAATGATAATCAAACTATGCTAATCAAATCGACATCGAATCGAATCAAAACCTGAAATACGCGAATTGGAATACGTGTGTGTGTGTGCCTTATGTGTTACTTGTGCATGTTTATTTATGTTATGGGAATTAATCAAAACTCGAAATGCAATCGAACTCAATCGAACTTGAAACACAATCGAAATGGTATGATAAGTAGTGGAGAAGAGATAGCGCGAGATATCAGTGATTGGGATTAAAAGTAATTTGACTAGAAAACTCTATCGTATCAAATCGATCATAATTGTAATCAAAATATCAAAAATCGTTGCACCGAACACTCGAATCAGGCAACTGATCGATCAGGCTACCAGCCGATCGACCAGCCGGCAGATCGGACTGCCGGCCGATTGGACTGCCGGCCGATCGGACTACCGTCCGATCGGACAGGCTGTCCGATCGAGCTGCCTGGCCGATCGGCCAGCACTTTCCTCATTTGGAAGCATATAAATACCCCTGTCATTGTCATCATTTCCACTTTTGGAAACCCTCTGTCCGACCAGCTCATGTTCCTCACTTTTCTTCAGATTTCTCGCGATTCCGGTAAGATCTCGTCCTAAATCTTGTACTTTCTTGATCTACACGCACTCCTACACCTTTCTATCTTTTAAATCTTAACTTTTAACCGTGAAATCATCAAGATTCAAGGGATTCTAGGATGACGTCATCATGTGTTCTTGAAGAACTTCATGTTTTGGCCTCAATCCACCAAGAATAACTTAGATCTAACCGATTTCCACAAAAACATACAAAGATCTTTCATAGATCTAAACATATTCGCGGTAAAAAGGATTGAAAGATGGTTTTCCAACTTTCTTTCAACTCTTTTACACTCAATACCTTCAAAACCGATAGAAACGGGGCTTGTGCCGACCTACTACTCACACTGGTGGTTATATGGCTCAAGATCCGGATTCCATCCCTGAGGTTCACCGATTCCGAGTTAAACGTTAAACACCGTCCCGAACCGTTCACCAACCGAATTTGGGTGATTCCTGTTCGATCAGGGGAACCAAGTAAGGACGAGGTCTCTATTGTTTGACTCGTTGTCAAAATACTTCGATAAAACGACAAAAAAACAAAACAACTGAGTGTTAGACAAACAGGCCGACCAGGACAAGGCGTTGTCCGATCGGACTACTGTCCGAATGGACAGCCAGCCGAACGGACAGACAGCCGAACGACTGGCCAGCCGATCGGCTAGCACATGGGTCCCACACTTAGTCAACCTATTTGAAGTTAAGTATTGAACGAACTGTTGTGCAATCGTACTACCGTCCGATTGGATTACTCTTCGGATCATGAGATACTTGGCTTTAAATACTTGATCGATTTTTCAATATGTTCAATGCACTAGAAATGCCACCCGATCGAACTACTGTCCGATCGAGTGCCACTTTGCTGAGAACTTGGTCGTCGCTGAAGTAGTAACCGATCGGGTTACCGGCCGATCGAACGACCGTCCGATCGACCGACCCGAAAAGTAAAGATACTTCAATGTTTTTAAAATGCTACAATGAAAACTTCAAAAGTCAAGCCATCATACACAAACACATCCTACTCAAAGGAAGAAACAATCCACTCGAACATCCATTCGATCGGATTACCGTCCGACCGGACAACTGTCCAAACGGACTGTCAACCGCACAGCCAGCCGCCCGATCGGACTACCAACCGATCGACCAGCTGTCTGATCCACTTATACCTGTTTCCGTTTTTACGCATTACTTATCGTTATGCTATCAATCTAATCAGGCTAACCCTACTCGCTAAGCGCTCCCTTCAATCCATCAACCGTTGTGAGTCTACTCGACCCCTTTTTGCTTTATGCACTTTTGGGTGTTACATACGTTACAACTATTCAAATCACATCAAACACACTACTCAACACTATTTGAACGCTAACCGTTAATGCATGTTATACGTGTCTTATGAATGCTTGTTTGTTATATTTACACATGGAATGCTGTCTACCTGCCTTAGCAACGATAGTACTATAGTTTGGACTCAGCACCTATTCGCAGGGATTGTTAAGGACAATTACTTGCATGGATTATGGTGGTAATCATGTATTGCGAACTGCCTCTGGCAGTCAACCCGCAGTCATTGGTATCGATGGATCTATATTGATAACTAACGTGCTTCATTTCACTATGTGTACGTGCTGGTTATGCGTAAACGAAATTCGAACTATATGCTATTATCAAACTTGTATGCTCACCTTTACATTATATGTATTGACTTTATTTTAACGTATGTGACAGGTGCTTAGGATGCGCACTTGCTAGGAAATCGAAGCTAGAATAAGGCTCTAGAGGCCAACAAATAGTTGTCTGTACAAATTTAATCAAGGGTCTCTAGAAGCAGATAAACAATTGTCGTATTTAAAAAATCTGATTTGTTGGAATAGACTATTTGCCTAGATTTTGTCTGTAATAATTTGTTTACCTTTTGGGACATGGTATGAGACATGTTATTTTAAATTGATTGGTAATTATAATTGTTATGGAAAATTCTGGACAATCTGTTTCGCTCAGTGCCATGCCCCGATGTTTCCGCCATCGGTTGGGGTGTGACACGTGGTCCCTCTAGCTCTTAGAGTAGTTAAGAATGTCGACGTTAAACACAATGACAAAGTCGTCAGAATACGATTCACGCACATGGTTCATGAGATTCGGAAGGAAGACGCTGGTGTGTTGGTCAACCCGAATGGCTCAACTAGAAACTCGTGATGGCCGTGCCACATTTAGAAAGTGGTTTTAGGAACATCCTTCCCTCGGACTCCTGTCTGATGATAGCTCGACCCTAAGTCGATCTTCGAATAAAAGCTTGACCCTTGCAGCCGGTCAAACAGTTCGTCGATGCGTGGTAGAGGATAACGGTCCTTGACTGACACCTTGTTAGGTTCCTGATAATCGGTACCCATGTGAAAAGACCAATCTTTCTTCTTCTCGAATAGAACTGAGACTTCCCATGGCGAAAAACTAGGTCAGACAAAACCCCTGTCTAACTGTTCCTTAAGTTGGTTAGACAGTTCTTGCAACTTTCCTGATGCGAGACGATAAGGAGTACGAGAAATCAGGGCTGCCCCTGGCGTGAGATCAGACTGAGATTCCACCTAACGGTCGTGGAAGTAAACCTAAAAGTTCTTCGGGTAGCACGTCAAAAGAAATCACGAGCAACCAATAGATCTTCACTTTCTTTTCCTTGGGTTGCGTACCAATCACCAGTGATAGACTAGCGGGATAGCTAAAACGCTTCTGGGCCTCCATCGCTGAAGTGATACTGACAATCAGTGAATCTCTACTAGGGAGAGGTATACGTGTGATTCTCTCTTTACAGAGGATTTTCTGCTTGATACTTGGACAACCAGTCCATGCCAATGACTACATCGAAGTTTCCAACAGTGGCAAGTAGAAGATCAATGTCGAACACTTGACCTACAAGGTCGAGTTTGCACCCTAATCGAACAGGTGAGGCTCCAATTGACTTGCCATCGGCCAATTCTACAACAGGTTCAGTTTCAAGAAGTGTCGGTGTCCAACAAAACGGGGGGGGGGGGGGGAAGGTTAATCACAAAACGTAAAAGTCACTATGCTATTATCATACCTGGCGTCACCCACGCCAATCGTAAGTACTCCTCCACGAGCACCATTTTCACCATCGTCGTTATCGTCGAAGTCTCCTTCATTCCCATACTGAAGGCTGTGGTTACGGGTGCCTCGTTATTGTCATGGTGATTGCCTCCAATGTTGCTACTTTGTAAACAGAGCCTTGTGATCTTTCACCAAAAGGGTCCACCTTTACACATCCCATGCTTCGGCCGTTTGTCAGCGTTTATGCCCCGATTGGTTCGTAAGAGTTGGCTCCCAGAGGTTGCTGACTAGGGTTAGGGTCTCGATTGAAGTCAATCTACTGGCGTTCATTGTCAGTAATAAGGGCCATCATATTACTAGGGTCGGTAATGTATCACGTTCAACTTCTTGTCCATCAGTTTTGCGAGTCGACTGAATAACGCACGGTAAGTTGTTAGAGAATTACAGAGGCGATAGTACTTCCAGATCTGCGGCGTCAATTCGTGGAATTCAAGTAAAGGAGATAAGTGAAGAGAGTATAGACCAAACATTCGACGCTTCGTTAATCCAACTCAGAGGCATTCGCACTAGCACCTAATATTCTTAGACGGTTCTCTAGACGTTCAGATACGTGTTCAGGCAACACTCAATATCATTGAGGTTCGTAAGGATTCAGAAGGAAGTGAAAAGATTCACACTCGAGTAGGAGGCAATCATCGCTATGACTCCTATAGATCGTTATGTTTCACACTAGGTCGGATAATGGAACAGAACCCCTTTCACACTCGCTAAGTCTCACTGGGACTCACATGCACCCCACATTATTATTATGTGTGCACCCACAATAATAATACGATTTGCACGCTCGTCTCAGTTCCTCCTAACTCGTGTCAAATGGTTCCCCAAATTCGAGTAGCAAGACAGAAGGCATCACAAATCATGAATCATGAAAGTCTAACGGAATATCGTATTGTGACTCTATCAAGCACATAACATAGGCAAGTAACACATGAATTCAGTCTGTAGCGCTAAGTGTGCAATCACATGCAACATCATAAATAAGTGTTTACTAGTTACACTATGCAATAAGTAAACGAGAGACGAACCTTGCCATCTGGAGCTGAGTGTCATGGGCGTATTCAGAACTGTTCGGTTATAGTCAGGTTTTATAAAAACGTTTTAAAACCAAGTTCACTATAACCAGTGGCCCTGATACCAAACTGCCACACCCCAAACTACCACATGCGGAAACCCCGCTAGGCATGTGACGTACCAGGATCTAGCCACCAATCACATTGAACTCATACATGATTTTAAATAAAAACTTTCATTTATTATGATAAAGTATTACATTACATAAAGTATAACTCAGCGTTTTCAGCGGAAGCATATATCATCAGTTATGTATTTAGTAAACCAAGTGTGTGAAAATTATTAGACTTGTCCCATGTTTCCATGTGTCTTGACCCATGACCACTCCAGCTTCCCAGACAGCAAGTTCCACATCCAAATACCTATAACCTGCGAGCATGCAACAAGTGTATCAGACAACGATGGTGAGTTCACAGTTTTATGAAAACGTTTGGTTACCAAGTGTTTAATCCAGTTTAATAACAATTCCAAAAGTAATGTTGATAATAACTCGAGTACCGTACAAGATGGCTCCATATTGTTTTGCCCGTCCCCTATGCCCCCTATCTAAGCATTGGTCATGATTAAGGTCATTAGTTCACACCCGTCCTCTCAGGGACGGGGTGAGGGTGCCAAACCTAAATAGCGCTATCAACTAATAACCCTGTTACCTCTCAGGTAACCATTCGGTATAAGATGGGACTTAAGGTGATAGGAAATGAATGTATTATCCAACATTCCAGTTTTTACCCAAATGACTTATTCCTCTCAGGAATACCCAATGATTTACCCAAAGACTTATTCCTCTCAGGAATACCCGTTTGACTGTCCCACCCACCGGGACGCATGCTCAAGAGAAGTGAACTCACCTTAGATTGCTCGGTATGCTACGTTACATTACCCGTTCCAAGTTGGTCAACCAAACCCTATCGTGGTTACCAATGACAAATCAGTTTCATAAACACATAGATCACGTATTCCTTATACAGACTACTCAAGTAGTGTACACATATATTATCATGCAAGTTGCAATAGTTGGTCATGAAGTCCAACAGTCTATATCACACATCATATTTCCTTTCAACAGTTAGCATATGAGGTAAGTCATCCTTATAACATCTATCAAGTAATTCGGGTCACACAAATAAGCATGCAGGTTCACAATCATGTAACAACTTAATTAATTCAAGGTATCAAGCATTCAAGTGTGCGACTACGTAACTGGTCCTCCTACGCAGTTCGGTCCAACCATAATTTATGCACATGTGTGCGAGTCCAGTTGTTAAGTAGTCCAAATGATTGTGCGACTCTCTAAATAGTGTGCGATTCCAATTCCGTTTATGGCCCAACACTAAGGTGCGGCCCAAAAGAACGTGTGTGCAGCCCACCAGAGAACGGCCCACAACAAGCGTGCGGCCTTCCCCTGAGTGTACGACTCCCGGTTGTGTGGCCCAACAGTCTTCGGCCCACTATACCGATGTATAATCAGTCCAAGTATGAAGCCCAAAGATATTACCCGGCCCATAGTGAGTGTGCGATCATGCATTAATATTATGTACAACATGCAGTTTACTAGTGTGCGATCAGTTGGGGTCGGGCCATAAATCATGGTATCAGTTACAATTTCCATCATTTATTTCCTGATTTCTCGCAACCACACTCTTCAACATTCCTAATCGATCAAACAGTTACATCCCTTGATTCACAAGAACCTTAGTTATCTCTCAATTATTAACCAATCAGTTAGCACACCCACATACACACTTCCAGTTGGATCGAGTAACATGTGATAATTATCTAACAAAATTGTTTTGTAGCTCGTTCATTATCATCATTACGAATCCTAACTCATAACCAATCGAATCAAACCCAAGACAATCTAGTGTGCATGAATTTCAACAAGTGCAAATCATCGTGCAACTTTACACTAACAGTTTCAAACATCCATAATCAAACACACATATCATGAAATCAATCATTAGACACAATCATTAAATCATCGATTAAACATCATCACCATTTCTGGTTTCGTGATTAACAGCATTCCTTCGTTTAATCAGCATCAATCAATCTATAAGCAAAACTCTACATCGCATTCTGACCATACATATTACTAGCATTCCTCAAGATTACAGTGCTTTCAACAATTACAGTCACATATACGCAACATGATATCACACCAAAAACCATGCAACAATTAAACAATGATAGTAGACTAACCTAGATACAAGATGGGGGCGGGATTGCTTGTAACGAGAAGGAGAGACTTCGAGAGAGGAAAGAGGGGCTGTCGTCGATCACTAGAGAGGATTAGGGTTTGAGGTCGTGTGTGTGTGTTTTTGGAATTATGGGAATGCTCATGCATGTTTGTGATAATAGTTAGGGGTGTTTGGGCTTCGAGTATCATGGGTAGAGAATGCAAGAGAGTGTGCGGATCTGGTGAAGTGTGTGACTCGGTTTTTATATAACACTCACCACTTAACGTACACACGAATAATCCAATGCAACAAGTATAGTCAAGCATGTTTGTCAAGTTTAACGTGATATGCACCCAATTATATCGTAGACTGGGACGTGAAGGAGAAATAATACAAAACCAATGGTCACCAGGTGTCACACCCCGACCACGTAGAAAATACAAAACGTGGCGGAAACATCGGGGAGTGTTGTAACAGAATTAATATTTCAAATCCATGGCAATTGAAGTTTCGTTTTATTGGTTAAAAGTGTTACAATGTCTTAACAAACAAAGAAATACAACATAATTAACTAGTCTTGCATCTTTTATTGTCACTAAAGCCCAAGTCTGCCTATGTGTATCTTGATCATCTTATGCAACAGCTCCTGAAAAACACATGTGAAAATAGGTACGTCAGCATAAAAATGCCTGTGAGATACATAGGTTTTGTGAAAATAGGTTTCATGACCTATGTTTGAGAAAATGTTTAGTCATGAACCTTGTAATTTGCTTTGTTTTGTAAATCATTTGAAAAACGATAAGATCAGATGATATGTATAAATAAGAGAATAATGTATGGTTAAATGAATAACCATTGTAAAATGAGTTTGTATAAGTTAAGTTGCTTGTAAAACAATGTATTGTGAAAAGTATGTTATTTGTATAAAATGTTATATGTCTCAAACTGAAATGATTCAAATAACGCTACGATATGTAATACCATACAAACACTTATATATAGGAAGTACCAGCGGCGTATCCACCATCCTTGTATCATATTACACACGCATCGTTACTTAATCACTTAATCAAACCAAACCACCAAAGTAATGTTAAACAATTGTAGAAATGTTTATGTATGGTCAAATACGGTTCACACGGTTCACAGATACAAACGGTTCACAGATACAAACGGTTCACAGATACAAACGGTTCACAGATACAAACGGTTCACAGATATAAACGGTTCACAGACACAAACGGTTCACAGATACAAACGGTTCACAGATACAAACGGTTCACAGATACAAACGGTTCACATAGTCAAATGATTTCAACGGTTCACATAGTCAAATAGTTATAAACGGTTCAAAATGTAATATAATGTGTTCATATACTGGATGAGCATATGCAACAAAATGTAATGTAAAACAATGTACTAAGTATGCACACAATGGACATACATAGCATAAAATGTAATGAAATCATGTACTATAATGTACTAACGAACATAGCAGGTATATGATGTGAAAACGGGAAAGCATGAAAGTAACAAGTAGGCACATGTGTTCCACCCCAAAATGTTTGAAAAACAGTAAAAGAGGGGTCTATGTACTCACATGAGATTTCTTAGTAGTCCTTGAGTAACAACCAAACAATGCTAGAGATCGCGGATATCAAACGGCACCTAATATAGGTAACTATGTTAATAACCGGACCTAAATCGGATGATTGGATAGAATGAGGGTTCGTAAACCAAACGAGCATGGAGACTCATGTAATATGGTTTAACAAAGCCTACATACTAAATGAAACCTAACATAAGTGCTTACGACCCATTACGACCCGTTTAGGTAGCTTATGCTACGTTAACGCGTCGTTCGCGTAAAACGCGTTCGGACCGCCTAACTAGTCCTATGACAAGTAAAATATGCCTTAACATGTCTAATATGGTTGTCCAATCAGTTTAGATGTCAAAAGTTATGTTACATATGCTTAAAATGAATTTTGGCGTCAAAAGGGCATTTTGGTAATTTACCTAAGGCATATATACTACCTATCATACAACTACTTAAACGAAGTGACCATAAGGTATAACCTCGGAAGGTTATTCCCTATATACTATGGTCACCTAATGTGCTTGGTCGGATCCTAATGATCGACCAAACGGGTCGGGTTCGAAAGTATAAGCGATTGTTTAGATCGCTTACCTGACGACCCTATATAAGCACTAAACTAAAAGTGACGAGCTAAGCATGTTAAAACATGCTTAACTAAGTTTAGAAAACAGGTTTGGTATTACAACAAACGGTTGTGATACCCTAGAGTAGTTTGGTTACAAAATACGCAAGAATACGTATTCTGACCGAAACTACGGCTCGTCACTGAGCCTAGATAACGTGGTAATCAGTAGGTATAGTCACTAGGGACTATAACCATCGTGATCACGCTCACGTTATGAAGTTCAACGAACTTCGCATCGACCATAAACTGGTCAATGCAGAAAGTCAAACAAAGTTTGACTTTCGGACTCGAAAAGCAATAAAAGAACGAAGGAACACTTACGAAGGGTCCCCGAATGCTAATCTAGATCAAAATAGCTCAGGTATGAAACAAAGGTTTCAACTTAGAGCACAAATGATCAGATTCTTGTGAGAAATGAAGTGAAATGTGATGGGTATTTATAGATTTCGGTCCACCGTTAGGATCGTTTCTTGGAGAAGAGGGAATGATCACACCCCTACACTTGTTGGAATGTTCTGGTTACTGAATTTGGCCACCATAAGAGTTTAACATGTGGCACTTGACCTTTGGGAAGTGTTAGGAGCTGCCAACTTGTGTTAAAAATGACCTTTGCTAATCAGAAGGGGCCTAGCGTGATGCTAGGGGGTCTAGGCGTCGCGCTAGGGGTCCCCTGATCAGCAAACACTTTCAAATGCTCACCTTTCAGTCCCCGTTGCGTATTAAGGCCATTTCCGATGTGTTTAAGGCTCGTTAAATCATTTTCAAGGCTCCACAAGGATGCCTAAACATTGTGGACATGAAACATGCTCAAAAATATGTCAGATGTTGGTTCGTTTGGCCGTACGAACGCGATGTTCGCTTAATTACGACGGAATGCGCACAAGCGCGTAAAACGATCCAAATGACGCAACGAATGGATTTTTCTTATGCCAAACACGAAAATAAAATATTTTAGTGCTTACATAAATTTTTGAATGTCCGGATGTATTCAGAACGTAAGTTATGCGCAAAAATGCAAACTTATGCACTTTTTGACACTTTTAGTCCTTGAATGACCCAAAAGTTTATTTTAGCACACCGAACCCCTCAAAGCCTATTTCTAAGCTATGTGAAGGATATTTAAGGTGTGTTTAACTTATGGTCATGTTCCGGAAAGTCTGTTACAGTTCAAATTGGCATACTTTCGCAGTTTGTCAACTTTAGTCCCTGTAAGCGATTAAACTAGATTTTGCCATACCAAAGCCTTCAAAACTTATTTCTAAGTTATGTAAAGGTTACTTAAGGTATGTTAAGCCTATTTCACTATTCCGGAGTGTTTGTTGCAATAAAATGGTTATATTTACGCATTAGTGTGCGTATAACCTTCCAGAAAGCGATTTAAAGCTTGAAAACGAACAAGAGTTGATATGTGTAAACGATACACATATTTTTACAAATCCCAAGTATGAAATACAAAATTTCATTGGTTTGGCATTTGTTTGATGGTTGAAGTGACACAGGTGTCACAGTCTCCCCTACTTTAGGAAATTTCGTCCCGAAATTTATTCGTAGGAGTCTATTTGTGACTTTGTGTCAAATAACCACCAGAGATATGTAAGGCATAATCCTGTCATTTCCTTAACGGACATTCTTCAGAACGAAAATGAACAGACGGAGTCATTTTCCTCAACGAGTATTCTTCAGAAGCGGAAATGAAGGAATAAACAAACGGGGATTCATTTCCTCAACGGGCAATCTTCAGAAACGTAAAATGAACTTACGGAGTCATTTTCAACGGGTGCTTCATCAGAAATGGAATTGAAAAGGAGAAACAAACGGATATTCATTTCCTTAACGGACAAATCTTCAGAAACGAAAATGAACAAACGGAGTCATTTTCAACGGGTGCTTCCTCAGAAATAGAAATGAAAATGATAGACAAACGGATATTCATTTCCTCAACGGACAAATCTTCAGAAACGAAAATGAACAAACGGAGTCATTTTCAACGGGTGCTTCCTCAGAAATGGAAATGAAAATGATAGACAAACGGATATCCATTTCCTCAACGGACAATCTTCAGAAACGAAAATGAATAAACGGAGTCATTTTCAACGGGTGCTTCCTCAGAAATGGAAATGGAAATGATAGACAAACGGATATTCATCTCCTCAACGGACAATCTTCAGAAACGTAAATGAACCAACGGAGTCATTTTCAACGGGTGCTTCCTCAAAAATGGAAATGAAAAGGGTAGACAAACGGATATTCATTTCCTCAACGGACAATCTTCAGAAACGAAAATGAACAAACGGAGTCATTTTCAACGGGTGCTTCCTCAGAAATGGAAATGAATAGAGTTAACTTCTAGGCACATGACAAGGCTCGCTGTGGTTTCTGTGCACTAAATTCCATAATTATGTATGCATCCATAATTACGTAATTCCTTGCACAGTCCGCACAGTTTGTCTTGTAATGTTCATAAGCACATAATCACATAGTTGTTTAACTTGGTTATTAATTTGTTATAAATTTGTTATCGATTGAGCACGGATATGGAAACCAGTCGATGGACTTCAATGTCCTCTGGGATCTATCTAAAGAGATAGGAAGATCTCCTAAAAATTCGATTTTGTTTTCAAAGAAACGTAATAGTCGAATTAAGGAACACAACAATTTTAGGATTCACGGAAATACCCTTAGGTACCCTATCAAGGATTTATAGTGGTACTTTGGGTATTCGTTCAGTGTTGTAACTTGCGCCTTGTACTTCGTTTTCCTTAGAAGAAACGGGTACTTAGGGATTTCGTGGAAAATGCAAGAGATCATAAAGTGGAAGAAAGTTTGGGGGTAGTCTGTCCTTCAAGGAATACGATTCCTTGATTGTCGGTATTGTAAGAGATATGTTGTTTATACATACAACCACATAAATACATTGTAATGTAAATAAAAGATTTATTTATAAACAATGATAACAACTGTTTCATAGACCTTGACAACAAAAGAAAATAATACATAAAACGTGATTATTTCTAAACGATGTTGTCGGTCAGATGCTCATCCCTGTGCTGGATTTGCATTAGCAAGCTTTGGGCAATTTCTTTGGAAATGACCCATCTCGCCACAGTTGAAGCAAGAACCTGGTAGAAAACGACCTTGAGCGGTATTGTTGCCAGCTTGGTTTGGTGCAGCTGCAGCTGGGCAGACTCTTGCTGTATGGCCTATAAGCCCACAAGTTTGGCATTTGCGGCACTTTACATTGGCATGATGATGGAGGCTACATTGGTTGCACAAGGGTGCAGTTCCATTGTATGGCTTCCTAGCAGGGGGTTGAGCTGGTTGGTTGGGGACGGCTTGATCATTGTGAGTAACCATGGCGAAGTTCTGAGAAGCCTTTCGCTTCTTTGACTTTTTAGGGGATCCAATCTGTTCATCCATGGTCTTTGATTCCTCGATTGGGTTCGATTCCTCGACCGGATTCTTGTCACCTTTTCGAAAAAGCTTACCTTTCCTGATCTTTGATTCAGTCAAGGTTGTAGATAGCTCAATGGCCTGTCTAACTGTAGTAGGGTTGCTGCCAGTCACAATGTCTTGTATTGAGTCAGGGAGGCCATCAATGTACTTTTCTATTGCCTTATCCAAAGGCGTGACCATGTTTGGGCATAACAGACTCAACTCCTCATAACGGTCCGTGTAGGCTCGATGCTCACCGCTGTCTTGCTCAAGATTGTTGAATTCCCTTTCCAAGGCCCTGATCTCGTGACGAGGACAGAATTCCTTCATCATAAGGGCCCTAAGTTCAGCCCATGTCTGTGCTAGAGCAACTTCTGCACTACGATCTCTCATAACACCGTTCCACCACGTAAGGGCTCTCTTCTGGAACACACTCGACGCAAACTCGACCTTGCGGTTGTCAGGACACTGCACGTGGCGGAAAGTATTCTCAATGCTCTCGAACCATTGAAGAAGCCCAGTCGCTCCCTCAGAACCACTAAACTTGAGTGGTTTCGCCGAGTTAAAACTCTTGAAATTGCATGGACCATTGTTGTTGTTGGCTTGATTCCATTGAGCAAAGAGGTTTGGGAATTGAGCAGCCATTTGCTGTGCAATAATTTCTGCCAGTTCGGCAGTCGCTATCTGGTTCTCGCGTCGAGGAGGCATTCTAAAAGAGGAAACAAGAAAGGAAACGAGTGAGAGAATTAGACGAAAAGAATGAGATGAAACAAATCTGATGAAAGCAAGGATAGTGGTCATTTGTTTGTTACTACAAAGCAACAAACGACACACAGTGACTAATCAAAGTAAATGGGTCAAAAATAATGTATCGCGAAGACATGCTCGCCTATAAGTGAACACTCATCCCAAGAATTCCCAGGTAAGCACAACTGGTCTCGCGTCTGATGAGATGTATACGAAGTGCTTGCCTAGACAGAAAACCCAGGATACAGGCATTCACCCTTCCAGTTTGCACGTGTTCACATTATTTAAAACCCAAAACCTTGACGAGATTTTGAAAATTCAAAGGGGTTCAAAACCATATAACAGAGGGTTCAAAACCTTACAACAGAGGGTTCAAAACCTTACAATAGAGGGTTCAAAACCTTGTAATCAATCATCCTAGAACAGATGATTAGTTTTCAAAGCGGTTTTGAAATTTATGTTCTTGTTGTGGTCGTCGCCTAAGGATAGGTGACGGTATTGTTTTATGACTAAACGCAAGTAAACTCGCGTTAGGGTCCTAAGAAGGTTATAGACTAGGTCAAAGCATTACTAATAACCTAATTCCCTATAACCATTGGCTCTGATACCAACTTTTCTGTCACACCCCGACCATGTAGAACATACAAAACGTGGCGGAAACATCGGGGAGTGTTGTAACAGAATTAATTGTTTCAAATCCATGGCAATTGAAGTTTCGTTTTATTGGTTAAAAGTGTTACAATGTCTTAACAAACAAAGAAATACAACATAATTAACTAGGTTTATTGAGAAAATGTGCGTTAACCAATGTAAGTAAACATGTTGTATGTTATATATCAAACTCATAACACAACCTCAAACAATAAACAAACCAACTGAAATGATTCAATAAATGTATGCATATTGCACGGTATTATAGTGTGCCAATGAATGAATGAATGTTGCACGGTATCATGGTGTGCTGCAAGGATCAAAAGAGCTTAAACACACAAAAGGAACAAATTAACAGCAGAAACCAACATAAATACAAAGAAGAAGGATTGACACGACTCGCCGAGCCCCCATCCACATCCAAACCAACAAAAATAACAAGAACAGAAGCTCTGGCATGGGGCCGTGCCCACCAGGCATGGGGTCGAGCACAGTCAAGATTCCCTGCAGAAAAAGACAACAAAAGACAAACCAACACGGGGCCATACCAACTCTACACATGGCGTGGTCAACATTAAGATTCGCAGAATCTGAGATAGTAAGTACATTCACCACGGGCCGTACCGTTGACACACGGGGCCATGTTAGTACAAGACCTGACACTGTAGTTAATGAAGAAAAGAGAGAATGAAGGCCACGGGGTTGTGCCAGGTGGGCACGGGCAGTCTGCTTTCAGCTATAAATAGGGGTGCTTGGTTTCATTCCAACTCATCCCTTGGCAATCCACTTCTCTCACACTTGCCCCCAGTCCACCACCACTACAACACCAACACCCGCCACCATCATCCATCTTTCATCTTTTAGAGTGTGTAGTAGTCTCGGGATCCAAGATCGATCGTAAGAGTTCTTGTCAAACAAAGGTCATGCTTGGCTAATCTCTTACATCGCTTGGTGCAGAAGAATCTTTTATGTATTACTACCTCTGTCCCATTAAAAGTGTCCTATTTTGAATTTTCAAAGTCTTTATTTGTAAACTTTGACTTTAATTATATATTTTTTGTGTTATATAAAACTTGATGAAAATTAACCCGATAAAAACACTTGTAAAACACACTCAAATCATATAACTTTCCTCAAGTATTATCTAACACAAACAAAATTATTTAAGGTCAAAGTTTACAAATAAAGACTTTGAAAATTCAAAATAGGACACTTTTAATGGGACGGAGGGAGTACTTTTGATTTCTAACATTTGGCAAACTTTTTATTTGGGTATGTATTAATGACTTTAATAACTAGTTTTTTATATTGAAGGTGAATTTTACTTAATCATTTCTACATGTTTTTTTGATGCACCCATTCGTGTATCTACGGTCTATATAAAGCGCGTTAACTGCCTGGAAGGGGGTTAGAAGGGTGTTTGGGTAAAATTCTTACCTCTTTCAGTGTATAGATCTTGCGAGGGCCTGATTCAAGCTTAGTAGGACTTCCCTTGACACAGAGAGCATCAAATCGGGGGAAGTAAGAGCCGCTTGTAATCCCTTATCTATAAACTACTATTAAAACATTAAACCAACCTTGTGGACTGTATCCTTGCTGACTCAGACCAATAGGTTGAGGGTAACGCTGCCTGGAAGGGGCCTACCACTTTTCGCATTAATAACTTACTTAATTATCTTTCAATAATCCGACCTTGCGGGACTGTATCCCTGCTGACTCAGACCAATAGGTTGAGGGTAACACTGCCTGGAAGGGGGCCTACTACTATAACTTAAGGATAATCTCTTGAAAAGCCCAAAGTGCGAAAATCATCAAAGGATACATAAAAGATGAGTTGGAACCAAGTGATTCCTTCTTGTCTATTTGTTTTCCTTATATTTTTATTTTTACTTTTACTTTCTAGTTTATCTTTTATAACTTTCAAAACCTTTTATCAAAATTTGGTTAGATTAGACGTTAACGATAAGCCGGTACTAAAAGCTCTTGTTGTAACACCCCGTGTTTCAAAAGTCAAAGCCAAAGTCAAAGGGAGAAAAGATTGCTAATTGCGATCTGTCTCTCCTTGCTCAATTACTGATTGTACTTCTTGACTTGTAATCAATACTCTGTTCTAAACGCTTTAATTGTATTATGTGGAGTACATGTTAACAATCGCTATTTAATCGCATCTTAATCGATAATCGATCTATCGCTAATCGCATCGCAACTGGAATTATAGGTTCTGGATATTGTTTTACGTGTGTGTGATATTTATGTGTTACTTGTGCATGTTTATTTATGTTTGGCGGTTATTACTCGAAACACAATCGCAACTCTATCACAATGCAATCTCATCGCAAACTCGAGATTCACGGTTTATATTTAGGATGATTGATGTTAGATATAGTATTGTAGAATTATTAAACCTATCGCATCGCTCACTCGAAACGCATCGCAAGACTCAACGCACGAAACGAAAACGTGAAAACCAACGCGCCGGAGCTACTCGATCGAATGACCATTCGATCGAATGGTCATCCGAACGGATGGCCATCCGATCGGATGGCCATCCGATCCGTCACCTTCGCGCACCATTTTCCTCTTTTGGAAACCTTATAAATACCCCATGTCACATCATTTGTGATGTGACAGCTCCTTCTTCTCCGACCAGCTCGCTCCAACCCACTTTTCTCTCGATTTCTCGCGATTCCGGTAAGTTTCTAGCTCAAATCTTGTACTTCTATGATCTACACACGTTTCTTCATCATTTTTACCTTTGAATCTTCACTTTTAACCATGAAATCAACTGATTTGAGGAGTTCTAGGGTGATGTCATCATAGAGTTCTTATGAACTTCATAGTTTGGCTTCATTCCACCAAGAACAACCCAGATCTAAAGGATTTCCACAAGATTTGTCACACCCCGACCACGTAGAACATACAAAACATGGCGGAAACATCGGGGAGTGTTGTAACAGAATTAATTGTTTCAAATCCATGGCAATTGAAGTTTCGTTTTATTGATTAAAAGTGTTACAATGTCTTAACAAACAAAGAAATACAACATAATTAACTAGTCTTGCATCTTTTATTGTCACTAAAGCCCAAGTCTGCCTATGTGTATCTTGATCATCTTATGCAACAGCTCCTGAAAAACACATGTGAAAATAGGTACGTCAGCATAAAAATGCCTGTGAGATACATAGGTTTTGTGAAAATATGTTTCATGACTTATGTTTGAGAAAATGTTTAGTCATGAACCTTGTAATTTGCTTTATTTTGTAAATCATTTGAAAAACGATAAGATCAGATGATATGTATAAATAAGAGAATAATGTATGGTTAAATGAATAACCATTGTAAAATGAGTTTGTATAAGATAAGTTGCTTGTAAAACAATGTATTGTGAAAAGTATGTTATTTGTATAAAATGTTATATGTCTCAAACTGAAATGATTCAAATAACGTTACGCTATGTAATACCATACAAACACTTGTATATAGGAAGTACCAGCGGCGTATCCACCATGCTTGTATCATATTACACACGCATCGTTACTTAATCACTTAATCAAACCAAACCACCAAAGTAATGTTTATCAATTGTAGAAATGTTTATGTATGGTCAAATACGGTTCACACGATTCACAGATACAAACGGTTCACAGATACAAACGGTTCACAGATACAAACGGTTCACAGATATAAACGGTTCACAGATACAAACGGTTCACAGATGCAAACGGTTCACATAGTCAAATGATTACAACGGTTCAAAATGCAGTATAATGTGTTCACATGCTGGATGAGCATATGCAACAGAAATGTAATGTAAAATAATGTACTAAGCATGCACACAATGGACATACATAGCATAAGTGTAATGTAAAACAATGTACTAAGTATGAACTAAATGGACATACATAGCATAAATGTAATGTAAAACGATGTACTAAGTACGCACACAATGGGCATACATAGCATGAACACAATGAAATCATGTACTATAATGTACTAACGAACATAGCAGGTATATGATGTGAAAACAGGAAAGCATGAATGTAACAGTAGGCACATGTGTTTCACCCCAAAACAGTTTGGAAAACAGTAAAAGAGGGGTCTATGTACTCACTTGAGATTGCTCAGAAGTCCTAGGATAACCACCAAGCAATGCTAGAGATCACGGAATCAAACGGCACCTAATATAGGTAACTATGTTAATAAACCGGACCTAAATCGGAAGATCGGGTAGCATTAGGGTTTGTAAACCAAATAAGTGTAGGAACTCATGTAACATGGTTTAACAAAGCCTACATACTAAATGAAACCTAACATAAGTGCTTACGACCCATTACGACCCGTTTAGGTAGCTTATGCTACTTTAACGCGTCGTTCGCGTGAAACGCGTTCAGACCTCCTAACTAGTCCTATGACAAGTGTTATATGCCTAAACATGTTACATAATCAGTTATGTGACAAAAGTTTAGGTTACATATGCTTAATTACCAATTATACATGAAAAGGGTATTTTGGTAATTTACCTAAGGCATATAAACTACCTATCATACAACTACTCAAACGATGTGACCATAGGGTATAACCTCGGAAGGTTATTCCCTACCTACTATGGTCACCTAATGTATTTGGTCGGATCCTAATGATCGACCAAATGGGTCGGGTTCGAAGGTATAAGCGATTTATTAGATCGCTTACCCTACGACCCTAGACAACGTGGTAATCAGTAGGCATAGTCCCAAGGGACTATAACCAACGTGATTACACTCACGTTGCGAAGTTCAAACGAACTTCGCATTGACCATAAACTGGTCAATGCAGAAAGTCAAACAAATTTTGACTTTCAGACTCGAAAAGACTCGAAAAGCAATAAAAGAACGAAAGAATACTTACGAAGGGTCCCCGAATGCTAATCGTGATTCAAGTAGCTCAGGTAAGAAACAAAGGTTTCAACTTAGAGCTCCTCAAATCAGATTCTAGTGAGTTTGAAGCAAATGGGGGTGGGGTATTTATAGTTTTCGGGTAACCGTTAAGATCGTTTCATGGAAACCGTGCTCGAATCCCACCCGTACATGTGTTGGAATGTTATGGTAGGTTAATTTGCCACTCACCATAAGGAATTGACATGTGGAATTGGGATTGGGGATGCAAAACAGCTGCAAACAGGCTGTTAAACATTGAATCTGGTCTGCAGAGGCTGACACGGCCCGCTTCAGGATTACCAGAAGTGTAGGCGGGCCGCCTGGCCATGTTTTACAGAATTGACAGTTTTGGTCCCTGTTGTGTTTTCAGCCCATTTCCGGCACTTCTAAGGCCCGTAAAGCCAACTTTAAGGCCCTAAAATGATGCCTAAACATTGTGGACATGAAACATGCTCAAAAATATATCGGATGTTGGTTCGTTTGGTCGTACGAACGCGATGTTCGCTTAATTACGACGGAATGCGCATAAGCGCGAAAAACGATCCAAATGACGCGACGAATGGATTTTTCTTAAGCCAAACACTAAATCATAATATAGTCATGCTTACATAAATTTTTGGATGTCCGGATGTATTCAGAACGTAAGTTATGCGTGAAAATGCAAACTTATGCACTTTTTGACACTTTTAGTCCCTGAATGACCCAAAAGTTTATTTTAGCACACCGAACCCCTCAAAGCCTATTTCTAAGCTATGTGAAGGATATTTATGGTATGTTTAACTTATGGTCATGTTCCGGAATGTCTGTTACAATTCAAATTGGCATACTTTCACAGTTTGTCAAGTTTAGTCCCTGTAAGTTAATAAACTAGATTTTGCCATACCAAAGCCTTCAAAACTTATTTCTAAGTTATGTAAAGGTTACTTAAGGTATGTTAAGCCTATTTCACTATTCCAGAGTGTTCGTTGCGTTAAACTGGTTATATTTACGCATCAGTGCGCGTATAACCCTCCAGAAAGCGATTTAAAGCTTGAAATCGAACAAGAGTTGATATGTGTAAACGATACACATATTTTTACAAATCCCAAGTATGAAATACTATATTTCATTGGTTTGGAATTTTTTTGATGGTTGAAGTGACACAGGTGTCACAGTCTGCCCTACTTTAGGAAATTTCGTCCCGAAATTTATTCGTAGGAGTCTATTTGTGACTTTGTGTCAAATAACCACCAGAGATATGTAAGGCATAATCCTGTCATTTCCTTAACGGACATTCTTCAGAACGAAAATGAACAGACGGAGTTATTTTCCTCAACGAGTATTCTTCAGAAGCGGAAATGAAGGAATAAACAAACGGGGATTCATTTCCTCAACGGACAATCTTCAGAAACGTAAAATGAACTTACGGAGTCATTTTCAACGGGTGCTTCATCAGAAATGGAAATGAAAAGGAGAAACAAACGGATATTCATTTCCTCAACGGACAAATCTTCAGAAACGAAAATGAACAAACGGAGTCATTTTCAACTGGTGCTTCATCAGAAATGGAAATGAAAAGGAGAAACAAGCGGATATTCATTTCCTCAACGGACAAATCTTCAGAAACGAAAATGAATAAACGGAGTCATTTTCAACGGGTGCTTCCTCAGAAATGGAAATGAAAAGGAGAAACAAACGGATATTCATTTCCTCAACGGACAAATCTTCAGAAACGAAAATGAACAAACGGAGTCATTTTCAACGGGTGCTTCCTTAGAAATGGAAATGAATAGAGTTAACTTCTAGGCACATGACAAAACTCGCTGTGGTTTCTGTGCACTAAATTCCATAATTATGTATGCATCCATAATTACGTAATTCCTTGCACAGTCAGCACAGTTTGTCTTGTAATGTTCATAAGCACATAATCACATAGTTGTTTAACTTGGTTATTAATTTGTTATTAATTTGTTATCGATGGAGAACGGATATGGAAACCAGTCGATGGACTTCAATGTCCTCTGGGATCTATCTGAAGAGATAGCAAGATCTCCCAAAAATTCGATTTTGTTTTCAAAGAAACGTAATAGTCGAATTAAGGAACACAACAATTTTAGGATTTACGGAAATACCCTTAGGTACCCTATTAAGGATTTATAGTGGTACTTTGGGTATTCGTCCAGTGTTGTAACTTGCGCCTTGTACTTCGTTTCCTTAGAAGAAACGGGTACTTAGGAATTTCGTGGAAAATGCAAGAGATCATAAAGTGGAAGAAAGTTTGGGGGTAGTCTGTCCTTCAAGGAATACGGTTCCTTGATTGTCGGTATTGTAAGAGATATGTTGTTTATACATGCAACCACATAAATACATTGTAATGTAAATAAAAGATTTATTTATAAACAATGATAACAACTGTTTCATGGACCTTGACAACAAAAGAAAATAATACATAAGACGTGATTATCTCTAAACGATGTTGTCAGTCATATGCTCATCCCTGTGCTGGATTTGCATTAGCAAGCTTTGGGCAATTTCTTCGGAAATGACCCATCTCGCCATAGTTGAAACAAGAACCTGGTAGAAAACGACCTTGAGCAGGATTGTTGCCAGCTTGGTTTGGTGCGGCTGCAGCTGGGCAAACTCTTGCTGTATGGCCTATAAGTCCACAAGTTTGGCATTTGCGGCACTTTACATTGGCATGATGATGGAGGCTACATTGGTTGCACAAGGGTGCAGTTCCATTGTATGGCTTCCTAGCAGGGGGTTGAGCTGGTTGGTTGGGGACGGCTTGATCATTGTGAGTAACCATGGCGAAGTTCTGAGAGGCCTTTCGCTTCTTTGACTTCTTAGGGGATCCAGTCTGTTCATCCATGGTCTTTGATTCCTCGATTGGGTTCGATTCCTCGACCGGTTTCTTGTCACCTTTTCGGAAAAGTTTACCTTTCCTGATATTTGATTCAGTCAAGGTTGCAGATAGCTCAATGGCCTGTCTAACTGTAGTAGGGTTGCTGCCAGTCACAATGTCTTGTATTGAGTCAGGGAGGCCATCAATGTACTTTTCGATTGCCTTATCCAAAGGCGTGACCATGTTTGGGCATAACAGACTTAACTCCTCATAACGGTCCGTGTAGGCTCGATGCTCACCGCTGTCTTGCTCAAGATTGTCGAATTCCCTTTCCAAGGCCCTGATCTCATGACGAGGACAGAATTCCTTCATCATAAGGGCCCTAAGTTCAGCCCATGTCTGTGCTAGAGCAACTTCTGCACCACGATCTCTCATAACCCCGTTCCACCACGTAAGGGCTCTCTTCTGGAACACACTCGAAGCAAACTCGACCTTGCGATTGTCAGGACACTGCACGTGGCGGAAAGTATTCTCAATGCTCTCGAACCATTGAAGAAGCCCAGTCGCTCCCTCAGAACCACTAAACTTGAGTGGTTTAGCCGAGTTAAAACTCTTGAAATTGCATGGACCATTGTTGTTGTTGTTGGCTTGGTTCCATTGAGCAAAGAGGTTTGGGAATTGAGCAGCCATTTGCTGCGCAATAATTTCTGCCAGTTTGGCAGTCGCTATCTGGTTTTCGTGTCGAGGAGGCATTCTAAAAGAGGAAACATGAAAGGAAACGAGTGAGAGTATTATACGAAAAGAATGAGATGAAACAAATCTGATGAAGCAAGGATAGTGGTCATTTGTTCGTTACCACAAGGTAAACAAACGACACACAGTGACTAATCAAAGTAAATGGGTCAAAAATAATGTATCGCGAAGACATGCTCGCCTATAAGTGAACACTCATCCCAAGAATTCCCATGTAAGCACAACTGGTCTCGCGTCTGATGAGATGTATACGAAGTGCTTGCCTAGACAGAAAACCCAGAATACAGGCATTCACCCTTCCAGTTTGCACGTGTTCACATTATTTAAAACCCAAAACCTTGACGAGATTTTGAAAACTCAAAGGGGTTCAAAACCTTATAACAGAGGGTTCAAAACCTTACAATAGAGGGTTCAAAACCTAATAATCAATCATCCAAGAACAGATGATTAGTTTTCAAAGCGGTTTTGAAATTTATGTTCTTGTTGTGGTCGTCGCCTAAGGATAGGTGACGGTATTGTTTTATGACTAAACGCAAGTAAACTCGCGTTAGGGTCCTAGAAAGGTTATAGACTAGGTCAAAGCATTACTAATAACCTAATTCCCTATAACCATTGGCTCTGATACCATCTTTTCTGTCACACCCCGACCACGTAGAACATTCAAAACGTGGCAGAAACATCGGGGAGTGTTGTAACAGAATTAATTGTTTCAAATCCATGGCAATTGAAGTTTCGTTTTATTGATTAAAAGTGTTACAATGTCTTAACAAACAAAGAAATACAACATAATTAACTAGTCTTGCATCTTTTATTGTCACTAAAGCCCAAGTCTGCCTATGTGTATCTTGATCATCTTATGCAACAGCTCCTGAAAAACACATGTGAAAATAGGTACGTCAGCATAAAAATGCCTGTGAGATACATAGGTTTTGTGAAAATATGTTTCATGACTTATGTTTGAGAAAATGTTTAGTCATGAACCTTGTAATTTTCTTTGTTTTGTAAATCATTTGAAAAACGATAAGATCAGATGATATGTATAAATAAGAGAATAATGTATGGTTAAATGAATAACCATTGTAAAATGAGTTTGTATAAGATAAGTTGCTTGTAAAACAATGTATTGTGAAAAGTATGTTATTTGTATAAAATGTGATATGTCTCAAACTGAAATGATTCAAATAACGCTACGCTATGTAATACCATACAAACACTTATATATAGGAAGTACCAGCGGCGTATCCACCATGCTTGTATCATATTACACACGCATCATTACTTAATCACTTAATCAAACCAAACCACCAAAGTAATGTTTAACAATTGTAGAAATGTTTATGTATGGTCAAATACGGTTCACACGGTTCACAGATACAAATGGTTCACAGATACAAACGGTTCACAGATACAAACGGTTCACAGATACAAACGGTTCACAGATACAAACGGTTCACAGATGCAAACGGTTCACATAGTCAAATGATTACAACGGTTCAAAATGCAGTATAATGTGTTCACATGCTGGATGAGCATATGCAACAGAAATGTAATGTAAAATAATGTACTAAGCATGCACACAATGGACATACATAGCATAAGTGTAATGTAAAACAATGTACTAAGTATGAACTAAATGGACATACATAGCATAAAATGTAATGTAAAACAATGTACTAAGTACGCACACAATGGGCATACATAGCATGAACACAATGAAATCATGTACTATAATGTACTAACGAACATAGCAGGTATATGATGTGAAAACAGGAAAGCATGAATGTAACAGTAGGCACATGTGTTTCACCCCAAAACAGTTTGGAAAACAGTAAAAGAGGGGTCTATGTACTCACTTGAGATTGCTCAGAAGTCCTAGGATAACCACCAAGCAATGCTAGAGATCACGGAATCAAACGGCACCTAATATAGGTAACTATGTTAATAAACCGGACCTAAATCGGAAGATCGGGTAGCATTAGGGTTTGTAAACCAAATGAGTGTAGGAACTCATGTAACATGGTTTAACAAAGCCTACATACTAAATGAAACCTAACATAAGTGCTTACGACCCATTACGACCCGTTTAGGTAGCTTATGCTACTTTAACGCGTCGTTCGCGTGAAACGCGTTCGGACCGCCTAACTAGCCCTATGACAAGTGTTATATGCCTAAACATGTTACATAATCAGTTATGTGACAAAAGTTTAGGTTACATATGCTTAATTACCAATTATACATGAAAAGGGTATTCTGGTAATTTACCTAAGGCATATAAACTACCTATCATACAACTACTCAAACGATGTGACCATAGGGTATAACCTCGGAAGGTTATTCCCTACCTACTATGGTCACCTAATGTATTTGGTCGGATCCTAATGATCGACCAAATGGGTCGGGTTCGAAGGTATAAGCGATTTATTAGATCGCTTACCCTACGACCCTAGACAACGTGGTAATCAGTAGGCATAGTCCCAAGGGACTATAACCAACGTGATTACACTCACGTTGCGAAGTTCAAACGAACTTCGCATTGACCATAAACTGGTCAATGCAGAAAGTCAAACAAAGTTTGACTTTCAGACTCGAAAAGACTCGAAAAGCAATAAAAGAACGAAAGAATACTTACGAAGGGTCCCCGAATGCTAATCGTGATTCAAGTAGCTCAGGTAAGAAACAAAGGTTTCAACTTAGAGCTCCTCAAATCAGATTCTAGTGAGTTTGAAGCAAATGGGGGTGGGGTATTTATAGTTTTCGGGTAACCGTTAAGATCGTTTCATGGAAACCGTGCTCGAATCCCACCCGTACATGTGTTGGAATGTTATGGTAGGTTAATTTGCCACTCACCATAAGGAATTGACATGTGGAATTGGGATTGGGGATGCAAAACAGCTGCAAACAGGCTGTTAAACATTGAATCTGGTCTGCAGAGGCTGACACGGCCCGCTTCAGGATTACCAGAAGTGTAGGCGGGCCGCCTGGCCATGTTTTACAGAATTGACAGTTTTGGTCCCTGTTGTGTTTTCAGCCCATTTCCGGCACTTCTAAGGCCCGTAAAGCCAACTTTAAGGCCCTAAAATGATGCCTAAACATTGTGGACATGAAACATGCTCAAAAATATATCGGATGTTGGTTCGTTTGGTCGTACGAACGCGATGTTCGCTTAATTACGACGGAATGCGCATAAGCGCGAAAAACGATCCAAATGACGCGACGAATGGATTTTTCTTAAGCCAAACACTAAATCATAATATAGTCATGCTTACATAAATTTTTGGATGTCCGGATGTATTCAGAACGTAAGTTATGCGTGAAAATGCAAACTTATGCACTTTTTGACACTTTTAGTCCCTGAATGACCCAAAAGTTTATTTTAGCACACCGAACCCCTCAAAGCCTATTTCTAAGCTATGTGAAGGATATTTATGGTATGTTTAACTTATGGTCATGTTCCGGAATGTCTGTTACAATTCAAATTGGCATACTTTCGCAGTTTGTCAAGTTTAGTCCCTGTAAGTTAATAAACTAGATTTTGCCATACCAAAGCCTTCAAAACTTATTTCTAAGTTATGTAAAGGTTACTTAAGGTATGTTAAGCCTATTTCACTATTCCAGAGTGTTCGTTGCGTTAAACTGGTTATATTTACGCATCAGTGCGCGTATAACCCTCCAGAAAGCGATTTAAAGCTTGAAATCGAACAAGAGTTGATATGTGTAAACGATACACATATTTTTACAAATCCCAAGTATGAAATACTATATTTAATTGGTTTGGCATTTGTTTGATGGTTGAAGTGACACAGGTGTCACAAGATTAAACACTATTTTCATATAAATCTAAACATTTTCGAGGATTAAAAGGATTGAAAGATGGTTTATTTTCTTTCTTTCAACTCTTTTAAACTCAATGCACTCAAAACCGTTAGAATCGGAGCTAGTTCAGGCCTTCTACTCATTCTTTAGTGAAGTGCCGGTCCAAGACCCGATTCCTACCAAAGAGACCACCGATTTCGGGTTAAACATGGACAACCAACACGCACAGTTAACTGAGCGGATTGGGGTGGTTCCCGTCCGATCGGATGGCTTGGGCTTGGTGGAGTTCTGGTTGTTTAGCACGGGGTCACACCGTCTCGATCAAACTGCAAACTTTCAAACTTAACACATTTCAAAACGAACAAGTCACTGAACGGACTGCCGTCCGATCGGATTGCTATCCGATCGAACGACGACTCGATCAGGTGACATACACTTCCCACACTTAAACAGATCCAACAAACTGCAACCTCCACTCGGATCACCATCCGAGCGGACGGCCATCCGACCGGATGACCGTCCGAACGGGTGACCTGAATGGCAGGGATATTTTCCATTTTATAAAATGCTACAACGAAAACTTCAAAGCCATCATACACAAACACATCCATTCCAAACGAGTGGCGAACCGACCGAGAGGCCATCCGATCGGATTGCTATCCGTTCGGATCACCTCGTCACTTCAACACTCGCACCGTTTTACGTGCCACTTATCGCTTACGCTATCATTCTGTAACTAGGCTGACTCTCTCTCAAGCGCTCCCTTCAATCCATTTAGCTACATCGCTGTGAGTATACTCGATCCATTTTCACTTAACGCACTTTTGGGTGTTACATACGTCACATATTCTAAATCACATCAAACACACAACACAAATACTTTTAACGCTAACCGCTATTGCATGTTATACGTGACTCGATGAATGCATGTATGTTATGTTTACACATTGATTGCTGTCTACCTGCCTTAGCAACGATAGTACTATAGTTTGGACTCAGCACCTGTTCATTCAGGGGTTGTTAAGGATATTACTTCACATGTTCATAGTGGTGAACATGTGTTGTGCACTCGCTACTCGCAGTCAACTCGCAGTCATTGGTATTGATAGGATCTTTTTCGATAACTTACGTGCTTCACATTACGCGTTGTACATGCTGGTTATGCGTAAACGAATTCGAACTCTACTATACTATCAAACTTGTATGCGCACCTTCACACTATGTGTATTGACTTTATTTTAACGTATGTGACAGGTGTTTGAGATGCTAGGATGCCTGCTTTTGTGGAATCGAGTAGGAGAGTCTAGAAACAATGACAATTTATTTATTTAAAATCTGAGTTGTCGGAACATGTTATTTGTCTCTGAGATATCGCGGTCTGTAATAATTGATTTTACTTTATGGGTTATGGTATGGGACGTAATGTTAACTATCCGGTAAATTAGTTGTTATGAAATTTCTCTTGGACAATATGTTTCGCTCAGTGCCATGCCCCGATGTTTCCGCCATCGGTTGGGGTGTGACACTTGTGACCTTGGACGACCTCGGTATCTTGCCATCACTATACTGCGTCCGCGATGGGTGCATTTGCCCTAACGTGTGTAGAGTGATAGTATTATATCGTGTTTTATAAATTTAAAGTTTGATTCGCGAGTAAAAAATGCTTAAAATACATCTAAAAATTATACACACCCGCACACATGTCAGTATCAATTTTAATATACTAAAATCATGGTCATATAAAAGTCGTTAGGCGATCTCTAGTCGGATTTGAGGGTACTCGGGAAGTACTTGGCATAGGCGGAGAGTACTCGGAAAGTACGCGGCCTAGACAAAGAATACTCGGGCATCGACATCCTAACTTATATCGAGTACTCGGCCTCCGAGACCTTATTTTACAACCATGACTAAAATAAATAACAATTTCATTGTATTAAACTTATTAAAATAAATTATTAAATTATACACAATACAATTTCAGCTAAGAATATTCATTACTTTTCTCTATCCCCACATTTTTCTAAAAAGCAATATTTATTACTTTTCTTTATTCCCACATTTTTCTAAAAAGTTGTATTCTTTTTGTTTAAAAAAAAAAATTCAAATAGAAAAGTAAAATAAGTCAGAACCTTGCGGGTGGGGGATTCATTAACGGGCATTCCTTATTCCCACCCATCCGTCCCCATGTTTTCTGTTTCATCTTAAATACGATTTGAGACAAGTCCAATACATTGCAATAGTATCAGTCTATAACACTTTCATCTAGTTATCCCATCTCGCTACTTATCTTCTCCTCTTTGTTTATTTTCCACTTTGGCACCAACATCCCGCTTCTATCGTCAACGTCTTCATCTTTCTCTACCACATGTCACTCTCTCTCACTGTCACATACCACTATCCTGTTACGTGCTGAACCCTCTAAAATAATACATATTATTACTTATTTTGATGAGATATGCATTAAAAACATCTATAACAATATAAAAACTAAATCATTTGATAATTAAGATGATGATCAATTTTAGATAGTGATTTATTGTCATCTTTAACCTAAACCGTCTATCAACATGTACATGCATGGATTCGAGTAGTTAAAAGTAGAATAATTGTTATTAAAAAAATTGTAAAAAATGAAGGGTCGAACAAGTATCATATCGTGCATTGGTAGCCCCATGACCTTCTAAATCCAAAGCGCAGGTCAGCGTAGAGCAAAATACTCTGCGTTGAGTCAGGGGTTTTACCACGGTGGAAATTCAGATGGTGAGTTTACTCTTGAGATGATAGTGGGGCAAGCCATCAGCGTTGTCCGTGTTCACGGGTGTAGGACGCTTTTTGCCATTAGGTTTACCGAGGTGACCCAGGCTTTGTTGGTAGTTAAAAAAACGAAGGGTCGAAATGGAAAGCGAGTATAATGATAAAATGTATATATGAACGAACACACAACGGTGATAGACACTTGGAACTAATTAAATAGGTTTTGGTTGGGTGGTGATTTGGGTTGAAAGAGGATGAAATCATCAGTGGTAGGAATGGTGGTGTCGAACAAAATGCACAAGTCGGTGGTGGATAGGCTCTTCCATAACAAGCTCTATAACCGCTACGTCAAGCGCTCCTCCAAGTTTATTGTCAAAAAGATGTACAATGGCAAAACACTTTGGGTTTGATTTTGATTTTTGAAACCACACACTTATTCATAATTGTAACTGTAGGGAAAGCTTTGACATGTTTGTATGAAACATATCTTTTTCAGGTTAAATTGGATCCTTCAAGACCACTGAGCAAGCGGAAGAACTGGGTCGTTGCAGAGATTCTGAAGAAAGCACGAATTTATACGCCCCCATCATCGTCAAAACCAGCGCAAGAATTGGGTTGTTTTATATCTTCTTAGACTTTTGGTTTTCATGTGAAGGTCTCTTCGCTCATGTACTAAACATAAAGGCGGGGACAGATATTTCTTGATTGTAGTTGTCGAGAAACTTTCCGCAATCTTGGTTTTGGAACAATGTTAATTCAAACGATGAAACAAGTTTTTGGTATTTCTTTTATCTTTAAGATTAGTGGGCATTTGGTTCATATGAAGGTAATTGTAAACAGAGTTGGTAATCTTCATATATAGATTATCACCGATCTTTTGATATGTGACTAGGGATTGCAAGCAAACCTAAACCCGACGAGAAAACCCAAATTTCAAAGGGTAATGGCACTGGTTTGGGAAGTGTTAAAAAGTTGCGGGTTTTGGACGTGGTGGTATTAGATGATACCTACTTGATCACCCAAACCTGTGTTACCTGCTATTTTGTAGCTATTAAAAACTTGAATTACATAATTATCATAAGAGGAAAGTGAATACGGTGATGTTAGGCGTCTAAGTTTAGACGTAAGAGTCAAAACCTATCAAAATTACGTAGTTTTGATTAAAACAAATTAGAAAACTCCTTTTATTATATGATTCCTCTACATCAATCTTTTAATTTCACAATTCATTGTTCCATCTGCCATCACCGTTAGAGCCACGAGACTACAAGAAAAGCTTACAAAACAAAGTTACACCAATCTCTCCATATCAAGGACATATACAGGGATCATTTTTTATCCAAAGATAACCCAGCGATTTGATGTTTTCCACGATTTTAGAGATACAAAAGTCACCTTATTGGAGAAAAATCGATTAACAACTGATTAATTAATTAACAATTGATATACGATTAATCAATTTAATACATTAAATTGCAATAAACACCTGCATTTAAGATTAAACAATTGAAATCGCGGGTGTCGATGAGTACACTTGATACAATATACTGATATACCCATGAAAGAAACAATTGGGTTGAGCAACGGGTCAAACATGTATATCTTTTCCCTTTTATGTGGGGTATTGACCCGAGACTTCTCAATGCGGCTACAAAGACTACAAACACCCTTAAGCGATCTGAATGAGGTTTAATCATTGAATATAAACTTGGAACTCTTTCGACTCATTTCCCTTTTAGCCAACTCATTTTTACTCATTTGATCTGTTATAGATAAAAACATAAATCCAATCGACTCGATTACAAGGTAAATGATCCGAATTGGCATAGTTTTAAATAATGTTACTACAAGGTGGACGCAAACGAAATGCCATAGAGACCAAGAATCATAGTTGCTACAACTAATATGAAAACCCTCATCGCCGCTTCCTTAACCATACGCTAAAATCTGGACAGAAACAGCAACTTCATTGTCATATATGAAACAACATTTTTGGTGGAATAATGAAAATTTTGGTGGTTGGTTATTGATACTGTTTCGGTTGTTGTTTATATGTTCTCGGCTGGGGGTAGCTCTTGACGCTTAGGTGGACTGCCTAAAAAACGTTCCATATCATAACGGACTTCAATGTTACGTATACTGTATCCGACCACCATTAGCCAATAAAGCAGCTTCGCCAGTTCCGGAGCACTTGTCTCTGTCACACTAGTCTGCATAACCATCACAATTTACAATTATAAAAAGGAATATTGGATTTTAATAATCCCAACTATTCGCCGTTGGCCGCCAACAGTCCCAACTTCAAAATAACCACTGACAGTCCCAACTATTAACACATTTGCCTCCAATGGACCCTGATTAACGGAACCCTAAAGACGTTAGTCTCTGGTGGCCGGAAAACTCAACATTTTCGTCTCAAACCTCTTTGTAACCGTATTACGGACCTGTAGGAACCTTCTTTTTTAGTAAAAGCCCCAATTATTGAGGTCGCCAGAAAACTCCATTTTCGCCGGAAAACTTCTTTTTGGCCGGAAAACTCACATTTCCGTCTCAAACCTCTTTGTAACCTTATATCGGACCTTTAGGAACCTTTTTCTGGCCAAAAACGTTTTTCTGGCGACCAGAGACTTAACAACATTAGAGTTCTGTTAGTCAGGGTCCATAGGAGGCCAATCTAATAGTTGGACAGCCAGTGGTTATTTTTGAAGTTGGGCAACGGCGAATAGTTGGGATTATTAAAATCTAATATTCCTTATGAGAAAGGGAGTATTTCATAGAATGGTAATCAAGTTTTATGAGTGTTCCAATCAGGTAATTCATAAAAAAATTTGTTCTAATTAAATCATTAAAGTTTATTTTATGTTCTAATCCTATATGATTAACCTGAATAGCAGGTAAACTATTCTATGTGGTTTTTATTTAGTTTTTTGTTAAAAAATATAAAATAAATTAAATCAAACTTTAGGATGGATGACTTTCTATGTAGGTAAAATATCTAGGATTGGAACATAAACTAAACTTTAGTGACCTGATTGGAACAAAAATAAGTTGAGTGATCTGATTGGAACACTCTTGAAACTACGTTACTATTTAACAAAGTTATCCCTATAAAAAAGTTTAAAAAATGCAAAGCTTGACAAAACAATATAGTTGAGAAACAAATAAAAGACAAGTTACTATCACACAGTGAGATTTTTTGGACCACAACAGGCCAGTAACTAAATTTAGAATAGAACCTTCCTAACATAAGAAAAACATTGCCATTTTTGGAAAATCTTGAAATAGATAGTCAGGGTTACAAATGTGCTCTCGAGATTTTTATTTATATTTATTTTTGAGAAAAAGTGATGACAAACAAGGAAAAACCATTTGTAACACATTAATGGTATATTTGTAAATTTGTCAACTTTAATTCATCATGCTAACCTTCATTTGAGTAGGATCTGAAACAGCTAAAAGACGTTTTATAAACGTGTTCATTGCAACCACAACATCCTCCCCAGCACTACTTGTCAAATCCTGCATAATTTTATTAAAAAAAAAGTATTCAGACATGAAGTAGACAGGTCGATCTATCATTCTATCCAGTAGCTTTGACCAAGTTGACTTTTTACCTGACGTGGTGCTGACATGCAATGTGGTAACCAGTCAACTTCAGAGATTAATTTATATAAAAAACTTAGAAGCTTTGATAGTTTGTTATCTTTTTTATGCAGTTTGCTTTAATTAATTAACAGACTAACTTCCTAACCTTAAGATTTTGGGGCTCGAGGGTTTTAAGATAGTCCAACAATTCATTTGATCCATTGGCGGATATTCTTTCTACTTGACGATTAAGTTCCTCAACTTCTGCTTCAAGTAATTCGATGTATTTAATTGCCTCTATTTTTTCAGGACCAGAAACATTATTCCACCTGATAACCTCCCCCGACACCTTTTTCTGCGTCCCCGGTGCATAATCTGGTGCATCCTGTAAATCATACACGTAAAACTTAATAATTTAATACTACAAACATTTATTTTGTTTTCAATATAGGATAAACACCTTTCAGATTTTAAAAGTCAGACACCCATTTCAGTTGGGAGTTAGGACTATTGATAAAAAAAGTGAACCATCTTTTAACTCAAGTGACTACACATCGGAAAAAAAAGACAAGTGTGTAAAGATGAACTTCAAATCTGCAATATCAACTTTCACCTTTTGTGGCTTAATGGTGGGCTGGACGGGTTGGGTAATGGGTCCAAACAGATTGGGTTGGACTGACGTGTCAATAATCAACACTTTTTTGTCCATAAATTTGAATCTTATAAATATGTGCATGAATAAAATTATTTTCATAAAGGGATACAGGTCTTTTAGCTACATTAAAAAAATGACCCAATTTTTAGAGTAACGCGTCACTGTCGTCCCTGAGGTTTGGCCGGTTTTGCGACGTTCGTCCAAAGGTTTTTTTTCGGCAATCTGGATCCAAAAGATTTGAAATCTTGCCATTTTCATCCGACCCATTAACCCCATCCATTTTCCTGTTAAAAAGAGGTATTTTCGTCTTTTTATACATTTTATTACATATGTATATATGTAAATATATAAATAAATAAACAAACAAATCGGTAAAAGGACGAAAATACCTTTGACTTAACGTTAAAAAATGGATAGAGTTAATGGGTCGTATGAAAATGACAAGATTTCAAATCTTTTGGATCCAGATGCGGAAAAACAAACCTTTGGACGAAAGTCGCAAAACCGGCCAAACCTTAGGGACGAAAATGGCATTTTACTCCCATTTTTAAGTAAATGGTTCGAAATTTGCCACCTCTAAATTCGACCACATAAATCACATGAAAAACAGTGTTTCTATAACATATATAATTGTATGCATATAGTTTATAAATATACTATGTATTTTCGAATGCTAGATTTTACTTCCCTCGGAACAATATTATCTTGATCATACTAAACAGGAAACAAGCCAAATAGGTCAAAACTGTCAAAAGCAAGCCCAGTTTGTATTGTTTAAGGCTTGGTTTAAAAAAGCGGGAAGCGCACAAAAGCGATGAGGTCTAAAAAAGCTTTTTTTAAAGCGAAGCGCAAAAGCGGTGAGCTTTTCGTACGCGAAGCGCAAAGTGATTATAAAATTTATTTTTTATATATCCCATAAGTGTGTAGCCTCCAATACCTATGATTTAGCTATAATTAAGCTTTATATATGTTTTAAAATGAAAAAAACATAAATGTACACATAGTTAGTAGCAAAGGACTTATATGTTGGGTGTGTGAATGAAAGTCTCAAAAGGTGGTAAATACTTTGTCCCACATCGGTGTGGGGACAAAGTGAGTGGTTGTTTATAAGGTAAAGTCTTTACTACTCCATTGTAGCTTTATGACATGTTTTACCACAAGTCCTACCCGCGCGCAGGGGGGGTGCAAAAAATGAGTTTCTGAATTGAAATTTAATTGAACTCGTGCCCGCACGTCCTGCGGACACGAATGCAGCTCCGAAAGCCCCAGGCACGCGTGGGCCAGTTTTTGCATTTAACCTTCATTTTTTTTTTGTATTAAAGCCAATCCCAGACTAAAAAAAGCTGTCCAAAGCATTGAAACAACCGATGTCGCCTCAGCCTGCGCCTTAGGTCGATTTTCCCCTAAAAATCGCGCCTCAGCTGCGCTTTTTGTACATAGTGCGCCTTATGTCACACAAGGCGATCCACCCTGCGCCTAGATGCGCTTCGCGCTTTTTAAAACCAAGGTTTAAGGCATAAAAAATATTAAAGAATTTAAATTAAAAATCCATGATATTACTGAAATAATATAACTTCTGTAATTTGACGTACGAAAGTTCTACCCACCAAGCATATTGCTTAGCGGTTGCATGACCATTAACGGTAACAAACAAAAAGTTGAAAAAAGCACCTTTGTCTCCTGTGATGTATCGGGAAGTGCAACTTGCTCCAAACTTTGTTGCAATTCCAACCGATATTGTGCGTTTCTAAACATATACCCAGTCATCAAAACACTGTACATGAGTTGCGCAAGATTCTCAGCAACCTGATTGCACGATACACAATTAAAAATAAAACAGTGTGTCAATACTTAAGTTGTTTAAGCCAATCTACGTAAAGGCCTAAATCGAGCAAACTTACGGTGGTAACAGTTACTGCAAAAAACTGAGGGGGTAAAGTTCCCATCATATTTGTTACTGTCTGGCGCATGGCATCTACAACCTAACAGAAATAAGTGTAAGTCATGATTCATTTATAAAATACATATAGAAGAAACATAGGGATAAATATTACCTGCTGAGGTGCTCTTTTAACAAATAACTCCATAAATTCTGGTTGCACATTTTTTACATACTCCAGTAGCATTTCCCTCCTGCTTGTCTATAAAATGCATATATTGTTGAGGAGATCCATATTTAACATCAGTATTAGTATGAAAAATACACACACACACACTGTTTAAGTAAGTCTATAATGGATCAAAATCAAAGATGCAGCTTTACAACATTCCTGTAGATAGTCTTAACATTCCGTTTCAAAACCATACTTCTATAGTTCTATCATAGTTCATTATCAACATAATCTCCAATTGTAAATAATCTAATAACATAGATTATGGAAAACAAATGTCCATCATATGTTTTCAAATTAGTAGTAGTTGAATCACGGTTATGAGAATCCTTATCAATCTGTTAAGTAGGTAGAAGTTTTTGAAAAAACAAGTATTTGAGATGAAAAATATTGCTTATTGACATTGTAATCCTAGTCACATAAAGGAGTATCCGAGTATAGGAGCTCGTCACAAGTATAGATGTAACATCTCATGCAACCATGTTTTTGGCATGTGCATAAATTATTTTCACATAATTAGTTAAGCGTTCGAGTGTGCTCCAAAAAATATGTCATTGTCCTCATCATTTACAAAACTTGTGGTATTGGCTATACTTATTTTCAAGTCTTACCACTGACGCACAAACTTCTCATATCTACTTATTCAAAAACGTAAAGAGAAACAATAATGCCCACGTCATTTATCAAGAAATCATAATATATCTCAACGTTCACTAGCTTATGAAGTATCTTCACATACTCATTCTCCCCGTTTTGTTCTGTTACTAAACTCTACTTTCCACAAACTAACAATAATTGAACAAATTCATGTAGCTCGTAAGTTCAAATGCACTTTCTTTCCAATTGATTTCCTTTCTTACCCAAATCCGGTAGATTGGCAGTGAAGATTATAGCCTTTTAACTAAAACTTTTTTCTCTATATTTAAACATCTACTCATAGTCACCTAATTCGCGGTACGCTCCAGTTCGGGTTCGCAATTCGCTAGTTGGCAAGAATTCGATTCGGAGGGGGGTAGGTTCATTTCGGTACGGTGTACCATTTCGGTAAACACAAACTAAAACAAAAATTACTACTTTCATAAATCCAAATGATCAAAATCCAATATTCATATTAGCAAATAGAAAAACATAAAGTTTTAAAATCTTAATCTAGACGTGTCCTTTTTCCTTTCCCGTTAGCGACGTCTTCTTCATCAAGATTTTCGCAAACCATTTCTTCCAAATGAGCACTTGAACATTCAATATACGTGCTTTCTGGGTTCATATCCCACTTTTGGTGGGGGCCAGATTTATACGATTCTGAAAAACGACTTTGAAGCCTAATGTTAAAGTGAATAAAAACTAGTTTATCCGCTCTATTACAATTTAATCGATTTCTCTTCACATTATGGATGTAGGAGTATGTACTCCAGTTTCTTTCCGCCGAAGAGCTACTAATCGGTTGAGAGAGTACTTTTTTGGCCACTTCTGCCAATTTGGATGTCTCCGACCCGTATGTACCCCACCAATCAACTGCGTCCATTGTCACGGCATCAACTTGTGCTGCGGTCCTCGCATAGATACCTTTTTTTAATATGGAACGTGGTAAATTGTGCCCGCAACATACCTTCTTCCTCTGGATTTTCCGCAATTCTTTTAAACGCTTCTATAACACCATTGGTAACTTCCAGGTCTTGGTTCAGAGCTTTTCCTACCGTGTCACCGGGTGCCAACTTTTGTAGATAATGTTTATCGTAAAACCTTGGATTCAAAGCATGCCCCAAACAATGAAGTGGGATTGACATTTTATCCCACCTAGCCAAAAAAATCTGATTAATTTCTTTAAAATAGCCTCCATATTTATTATCCTTCATAACATCTTTTATTTCTCCTACCATGTTGTCCATTTTCTCATAGATTTCACCCAATATAGGACCTTCACAAAACTTAATTAGCAAAAATATAGGTTTTGTAATAGCTAAAATATTCTCCATTGATTCCCAAAACCCGTCATCTTTAATCTTATCAGTGATGTTTGCCCATCTGTTCGAGCCTTTTCGTCCACTTTTCATCCAATCCCACCAAGAATTGAGGACGATAGTTGTCGCAAGCGCCTCCCTACAATCCAACAACCTTCACAAAAGTACATTATGTGATGCAAACCTTGTTTTTGCAACCTTTAATAACTCCAACCTTGAGTTTTCTCTAAATATCGCTAAGGCATGGGTATGGTTTAGAAAATACTTAACAGTAGCCTTACCTTGCTTATATGTGTCGTGTAGCCAATAATATTCGTTTGCCAAGTCTTTAAAAATAAGATTTAAAGTGTGTACACTACAAGGCGACCAAAATATATGTTTATATACCTTCTCGATCTCCTTCCCAGCCGCTTTGCAATTAGCCGCATTATCCGTTACGACTTGCAACACATTGCTTGGTCCAACGGTCTCGATCGCTTCAAGAAGACACTTAGAGTTTAAAGAGTTGATTATAATTATGAGTTTATATTCCGGCTTGAAGATGCAATAATCAGTTTAAAGTGTGTTAAAAGAGTTGATTATAATTATGAGTTTATAACTATAGTTATGAGTTTAGCTACAAAGTTTTTTGTTTAATACATGAATCTTTCATCAAGAAACAGCAAGAATTCCGGTGGTTCCAAATAGTGGACCTTCAATCGCTGTAAAGGCAGGTTTACGAGCACTTACACCAGAATTCATGTTCACTTTTTCGGGCCTTCACCGGGGAAAAAAGCCGAGATTAAAAGACGTATAGTCGTACTTAAAGATCGAGAGACGTCTGATAGGCTTTTGAAGAAGGTAAAAGATGCAGAAAACGATGGAGTTTCAAAGTCTTTAAGAAATTCGGTCCTCTCAAAAAACTCATTTTCAAAGAAACGAATTGAAGAATCTTTCGGTATGCTAGAGAGAAATGCGGTAGATTTGAAGATTATTCGAGGTTTGTGTGCCAACGGGATCCCGTTTAATGTACTACGCAATCCACGGTTTATTGAAATGGTGAGTGCCATCAAGAAGGCACCAGTTGATTACAAACCCCCATCTAGTGAAAAAGCGAGAACCACATTACTAGACGCATGTGTACGGGACGTTTGAAAGGAGCTAACACCGGTCAAAGACACGTGATACACACAAGGAGTGTCAATCGTCTCGGATGGGTGGACCAATGTTAAACATAACCCACTCATTAATGTTCTCGCGGTTAATTCTGGTGGTGCAATGTTTATGCACGCGGGAGACTTTTTAGGGGTGGATAAAGAGGCTGGAGTGATTTCTAAATATCTTCTTGAAGCGATCGAGACCGTTGGACCAAGCAATGTGTTGCAAGTCGTAACGGATAATGCGGCTAATTGCAAAGCGGTCGGGAAGGAGATCCAGAAGGTATATAAACATATATTTTGGTCGCCTTGTAGTGTACACACTTTAAATCTTATTTTTAAAGACTTGGCGAACGAATTTTATAGGGTACACGACACATATAAGCAAGGTAAGGCTATTGTTAAGTATTTTATAAACCATACCCATGCCTTAGCGATATTTAGAGAAAACTCAAGGTTGGAGTTATTGAAGGTTGCAAAAACAAGGTTTGCATCACATTATGTACTTTTGCGAAGGTTGTTGGACTGTAGGGAGGCGCTTGCGACAACTACCATCCTTAATTCTTAGCGGGATTGAATGAAAAGTGGGGACGAAAAGGCTTGAAGTCTCGAACAGATGGGGCAAACATCACTGATAAGATTAAAGATGACGGGTTTTGGGAATCAGTGGAGAATATTTTAGCTATTACAAAACCTATATTTTTGCTAATTAAGTTTTGTGATGGTGAAAGTCCTAGATTGGGTGAAATCTATGAAAAAATGGACAACATGGTAGGAGAAATAAAAGATGTTATGAAGGATAATAAATATGGAGGTTATTTTGAAGAAACTAATCAGATTGTTTTGGCTAGGTGGGATAAAATGTCAATCCCATTTCATTCTTTGGGGCATGCTTTGAATCCAAGGTTTTACGATAAACATTATCTACAAAAGTTGGCACCCGGTGACATGGTAAGAAAAGCTCTGAACCAAGACCTGGAAGTTACCAATGGTGTTATAGAAGCGTTTAAAAGAATTACGGAAAATCCAAAGGAAGAAGGTATGTTGCGGGCACAATTTGCCACGTTTCATATGAAAAAAAGGTATTTATGCGAGGACCGCAGCACAAGCTGATGCCGTGACAATGGATGCAGTTGATTGGTAGGGTACATACGGGTCGAAGACACCCGAATTGGCAGAAGTGGCCAAAAAAGTACTCTTGCAACCAATTAGTAGCTCTTCGGCGGAGAGAAACTGGAGTACATACTCCTACATCCATAATGTGAAGAGAAATCGATTAAATTGCAATAGAGCGGATAAACTAGTTCTTATTCACTCTAACATTAGGCTTTAGAGTCGTTTTTCAGAATCGTATAAATCTGGCCCCCACAAAAAGTGGGATATGAACCCAGAAAGCACGTATATTGAAGGTTCAAGTGCTCATTTGGAAGAAGTGGTTTGGGAAAATCTTGATGAAGAAGACGTCGGTAACGGGAAAGGAAAAATGACACGTCTAGATTAGGATTTTAAAACTTTATGTTTATCTTTTTCTATCTGCTAGTATGAATATTGGATTTTGATCATTTGGATTTATGAAATTAGTAATTTTTGTTTTAGTTTGTGTTTACCGAACCGGTCGGAATGGTACACCGTACCCAATCGTACGGACCGTACCAAAATGAACCTACCCCCCTCCGAACCGAATTCATCCCAACTAGCGAATTGCGAACCTGAACCGGAGCGTACCGCGAATTAGGTGACTATGAGTTTAACCTCAAAATCAAAATCATCCACACAGCCACTACTTGCTACAACCTATAAACATTACTAACTTCCAAAATGTGAAGCAAATTATTCGAGTTTTTACGACACACCAGTTCAACTTTATCACAAGGCTTGACCTCAAAATCAGAATCAAACACAAAGCAAACAAAAACAGCATACACTTACTACTTACAACAACCTATAACATAACTAATTTCCACAATCTAAAACAAATTAATAACACAGAACAGGCTTGACCTAAAATCAGAATCATACAGCAAGCAAACAATATCAGCATACACTTACTACATACTACTTACGACCTATTAACGCAATTAATTTCAACTATCTATAACAAATTAATCAAAATTTATACCACAGAACCGTTAGGTTGTTGTTGAGAATCACTACTATTGCTACTTTCCGAAGCATCCTGCGGCTGAGATTCAGCACGCAACCTCAATCTCCCGCGGTTAAACGTTCGTTTTCCGGCAACGCAAACTGAAGACGAAGAACAGAGCCGCAGCAAGTGATTGGTTCTACATGAAGCGAGAACAGAGGATGAAGATGAAGAATGTGATGTTGGAAATGGAGTTTTCAATGTTAGAAACGACATTTGGAGTATTGTTCAGAAGATATTTGTGTATGAATATGAGAATCTGGTGTGATGAAAATTGAAAACCCTAGAACTCCATTAACGAGACTAAACCCCAAGGTATTATGGAAGAAGAAGAAGAAGAAGAAGAAAAAAGGGGTGTGCTGAGAAATTGGGGTTTGGATTAGGTGTGAGGAAAACATGTGAATTTTATTGGATAAAATATTTTTACTTTTTATTGTATTAACATTTATTTTTACCGGTTAAACTCGTATATTACGAGGGTCGAATATATATTGTTAATACCCGCGAATGAACTACAAACTTTGACAAAAATAATTGTTTTACGATTGATTTTGGCCGTTCAAATGAGACGGTTAATTGTGATGTTTAATCCCAAACGGAATAACCTGGTGGTTATTGCTGGAATTTGGAGAGTTTTTTAGGTATGGCAGTTTTGCCAACTGAGTTTTTATCGTTGCGTGTTCTGCCAGTTTCCTGCTTCTCAGTTAGTATTCCTCCATGATTTTATGGCCATCTCCTACATTTACGATACCTCCTACACTCGCGTGGGAGTTAGCTTATCAGTTTTATACATGTCGCTTGTATATTTTCTATTCCATCGCTTACAAACATTGAATGTAGAGTTTTCCATCATTTAAATATGGAGCACATTCTAAATGCAATCAAAGAAAATGATATCAATGTAAGACTGCTACATACTATGTATTGAAGATACTTCTTATATTGTAAATTGAGTTTATGAGTTTTACTTTTGTGACTGGTCTTTTTTTTTTTTTGGAACGGCCAACAAACATTTATTAACAAACATAAACTAGTTAGACCAAAAAAGCACCACACAACAGATTACAAAAGCATATTAGCAAAATCGAACCGAACCCATTGTTCCCATGTCAAAACCCTCGCCTTGGCTCTACTTTTTACCCACAAAAAACTAAAGTGCCTAATCTCCTCTTTCATTGCACAAATACAAGGGTCTTTGTGGTTAAACACATTCGCGTTTCGAGTCTTCCAAATGGTCCAGATTGTCACTTGAATCACCCCATAAACCAACTTTTTCCACTTTTGTGATCCCCTGAGCACTTTCCAGCCTCCTAAGAGGTCTTAGACCTGGAAAATGATGAACATGGGTATCCTACACCACTGTGTTATAAACTCCCACATTTCTTGTGCCACTAGCCACGAACAAGTGTTCTGCGGTTTCATACGCATTGTTTTGGTCAAAAATAGTACAAGGATAATGTAACCAAATCTGATTTTTGTGAGGCATGATGCTTAGTTAATTGGACAAATACGTGAACAACAAATATATGAAATGAGTGATGAACACAAGGATTTATACGAGGAAAAAGCCCTTGATCAATGAATGATCTCCGGCATAAAAAAAACCTCGGGTGATGGAAACTACCGATCACCAACTATATTCGATAAACAAAGTTTACAACTTGGGATGATATCAAGTTTGTTACAATGATTGCTAGTGTGTAATCGCCAAGAGAGTTCGAGAGAGTTGTGTACGAGTGTTGCTATCTATTTATAAATCAAGCTTATATCCCCTTTAAAATTAGAAACTATCTATAATAACAAACTATCCGAAAATGGTGCTAGCTTCCCCATGATCATCACAACGGTCATGGAGGTCATGCACGTGTAAAAGTACCAAGTATATTCCCCTAGAATCTCGGTTGGACCAAGTCTCATTCGAATACACCTGCAAAATAAGTTAAAACGTGATGGAAACAATTGTTAGTTTAGGATAATAATGAGGATCCTGGATCCTTATCCTTGCAGCATCTCATGAGGATCGTTAATTCAAACTGAACTGAGGATCCGTGATCCACAAGCTATAAAATTATATCCCTAACAATTGTCCCCAAACATGATTAGTTAATATCCAATTAGATAGTCATGTTTGAACGAATTTCGGACTAGCCGTTGCTTATGGATATAGCCGTTACAGTGCTGATGTCATCGTCAGTCACCACCTGCAACCATAATCATTATAAATAGGTTAGAGATAAGGATCAAATCCTGCATTTATATTCGAGACCCTCTCCTTTATATCCACATTCGAAGATCCCAGCAGGTAATTCCTTCTCTCTTCTTTCTAATCTTCCGATTTTCGATCCTCTGTTTTCTAAAAATCCATGGCGAAGATGAATACTTGCTCCTCCCCTGCCAAAAAATCCTGATCACAACAGCCCATTGAAGAGTCAGGGTTTAACCAAAAACCCTTCAATGGAGCTGTGCCGATTCACTGATCCTGAAGTTGATCAGTTCTGATCCTGCTTTCCTGATGGCACCATATTCAGACCCTTTGATTCTTCAACCAAGAGTGATTGCATATCCGACACTTGGATCACCTTCCCTACTGCACCTTTCCAGATAGGGTTCACCTATCCCTTCTGTCACACCCTGACTTTTGCGGAAGCGTGATTACGTGTGACTTGCTTAATATCATTGCATTCAACCATAACAAACAACTATATGATAGAAACCACGATGTACATCCATTTAAGTTTCAAAATGATACAACCATCATTGTTTTAAAACCAAACACAGACTTCAAGTTTAAAGTACATAACAACCAAAGTTTGAGTTCCGTAATGGACTTGACAAAAGACACTATTAAAACTAGGCTTTGAACTATGTATCTTATCCAAGATAAAATACACAATTCAACCCCTTCAACACTAGATGACATCCTTTATTGAAGACACAACTTGAAACCCTTGTACGCCCGACAGATCCATAATCAATTTCCTGAAATACATGTAGTTTGAAAACATCAACAAAAGTTGAACGAGTTCATGTGTTTTGTATGTGAGCTCGTAATAAACCTGTAATCATTGTAAGTATGTATTTGTAAACCCGGTATGAAAGCAACAAGGAAACATATCAATTAACGGTTTGCAATGCCATTAATATGTGTGCAGTGATGCAGGAAGGCTCAAACCTAGCGGATTTTGTATCGGGCTTCCAGCTGGAAGACATAGTCACCTCATGGGCCAAATCCCGGTCCCATGGGTGGGGCTCGCAACACCCAAATAGATCTATCACTCATGTCCCTCGGTCCTTATACGAGGATTAATGGTCTTAAGCGTTGTACCCACCACTCACATGATCTAACAGTTCATTCCTTAGCTAACCATACCATATGTAAACGTTTGTAAACAATTTGTAACATGTACTTCACCCCCGAAGTTATAAAACTGAAAACAGTTAAAAGAAAAGGGGGGACATGAACTCATAGTCTTGCGTTCTAACACACGTGTTATGGTTAATTAGACGGATGGGTCGTGCCTTGACTCTAGTCTTATATGTTATGACTTAGCATCTTTGAGTTACGTTTCTTTGTGTCATAATATTATTCCAAAGTATATAATTATTTGTTAAAATAATAAATATTTTAACTTAAATTATATTTATTAATTATTGGAATATTAGTTAAAATAAAATATTTTAACTTGACACATTATGTATTTATACATGTATATCTTTCCCCAATGATGGGTATACTTATACTTGTATTCTTAGACTTGTGTATTTTGCCAAGTATTGGTGGCGTGTTATGGTGTATTTATACGTACGAAAATACGTATTTTCATTGTATTTATTAAGTATTCTTATACTTGATTTTGTATATAATTTTCCGGAATATTATTTTCAATGAAAATCACCAATATATATATATATATATATATATATATATATATATATATATATATTCTTAAAATATATATTTTAAGAAATCATTTATAGAAATTTATCTATACTTCTTCTTGGCAAAAATATATTCATATTTTCATATAAACCTCAAAAATAATATATTTTCAAGATTAACTTAGAGAATATTTATAAATCCATTTTTCACCCCAAAAGTATTATATTCTAAATTTGTTTAAGAAAATATATATTCCTTCCAAAAATAATATATTTTCTAGTAATTCAAGAAAACATATATATTTTTCTTTACTCAAAATAATATATTTTCTTCTTGTAAAAATATGATATATTTTTGTAATAATCATAAAATCATATTTTCGTTTTCTAGGTTTCCAAAATATTTTTGTGGTTTATATTTGTTAGGGAAGGATTTTCACAGCTTATGGATCACGGATCCTCAAATGCAGCTTGGATCAAGGATCCTCAGTCCGGTTTGAATTAAGGATCCTCAGAAGATGTTGCAGCAATAAGGATCCAAGATCCTCATTATTATCCTAACACTAATAATTGTTTCCATTATTTTGAACTTGTTTTGCAGGAGTATTCGAATAGGACTTGGTCCAACCGAGATTCTAGGGGAATATGCCTCATGATTCTGCACGTGTATGAGCTCTTCGACCGTTATGGTGATCGTGGGGGACTTACACCTTTTTCGGAGAGTTAGTTAAACTAGTTAGTTTCTATTTTTAAAAGGGGATACAAGCTTGATTAGACAACAATTAGCAACACAATTACACCACACTCGAGCTCTCAAGAAGTCTCTGCGATTTCACACTTTTGCACTATAGTGATCCTTGTACCAAGCTTGTTATCATCCCGATTTGTAAACTTTGTTTGTTTAATATAATTGGTGATCGGTAGTTTCCATCACCCGAGATTTTTTGTGCCGGAGATCATTCGTTGATCAAGGGCTTTTTCCTCGTATAAATCCTTATGTTCACCTCTCATTTCATTCATTCATCGTTCATATATTTGATCATTTAACTAAGCATCACACCTCACAAAATCAGATTTCGTTGCATTATCGTTGTGTGATTTTTAACCAAAACAGTTTGGCGCCCACCGTGGGGCAATTGGTGCTTCATTCTTGAAAAATTCCGTTCATTTCATCCATTTCTATTCATAACCTTCAATCACATGGCTTCTCAGGCGAATAACACTTCAAACCCCATGCCGGCGATCACCTCTTCACAGGGCATTCCACCTTTGCCTCCTATTTCTTCTGGATCCCAGAAGAATGCTGAGAATGCTGCGAAGAAGCCAACCCCCGTTTTCTCAAAAGCAACTACTGCTGTTTCTTCTAGTCCTACTAACGGATAATACGGCTAATTGCAAAGCGGCCGGGAAGGAGATCGAGAAGGTATATAAACATATATTTTGGACCAAGCAATGTGTTGCAAGTGGTAACGGATAATACGGCTAATTGCAAAGCGGCCGGGAAGGAGATCGAGAAAGTATATAAATATATATTTTGGTCACCATGTATTGTACACACTTTAAATATTATTTTTAAAGACTTGGCGAGCGAATTTTATTGGCTACACGACACATATAAGCAAGGTAAGGCTATTGTTAAGTATTTTCTAAACCATACCCATGCCTTAGCGATATTTAGAGAAAACTCATGGTTGGAGTTACCGAGGGTTGCAAAAACAAGGTTTGCATCACATTATGTACTTTTGCGAAGGTTGTTGGATTTTAGAGAGGCGCTTGCGACAACTATCGTCCTCAATTCTTAGCGGAACTGGATGAAAAGTGGGGACGAAAAGGCTCGAACAGATGAGGCAAACATCACTAATAAGATTAAAGATGACGGGTTTTGGGAATCAGTGGAGAATATTTTAGCTATTACAAAACCTATATTTTTGCTAATTAAGTTTTGTGATGGTGAAGGTCCTCGATTGGGTGAAATTTATGAGAACATGGACAACATGGTAGGAGAAATAAAAGATGTTACGAAGGATAATAAATATGGAGGTTATTTTGAAGAAATTAATCAGATTGTTTTGGCTAGGTGGGATAAAATGTCAATCCCACTTCATTGTTTGGCGCATGCTTTGAATCCAAGGTTTTACGATAAACATTATCTACAAAAGTTGGCACCCGGTGACACGGTAAGAAAAGCTCCTAACCAAGACCTGGAAGTTACCAATGGTCTTATAGAAGCGTTTAGAAGAATTGCGGAAAATCCAGAGGAAGAAGGTATGTTGCGGGCACAATTTGCCACGTTTCATATGAAAAAAGGTATTTATGCGAGGACTGCAGCACAAGCTGGTGCCGTGACAATGGATGCAGTTGATTGGTGGGGTACATACGAGTCGGAGACACCCGAATTGGCAGAAGTGGCCAAAAAAGTACTCTCTCAACCAATTAGTAGCTCTTCGGCGGAGAGAAACTAGAGTACATACTCCTACATCCATAATGTGAAGAGAAATCGATTAAATTGCAATAGAGCGGATAAACTAGTTTTTATTCACTCTAACATTAGGCTTTAGAGTTGTTTTTCATAATCGTATAAATTTGGCCCCCACAAAAAGTGGGATATGAACCCAGAAAGCACGTATATTGAAGGTTCAAGTGCTCATTTGGAAGAAGTGGTTTGGGAAAATCTTGATGAAGAAGACGTCGGTAACGGGAAAGGAAAAAGGACACGTCTAGATTAGGATTTTAAAACTTTATGTTTATGTTTTTCTATTTGCTAATATGAATATTGGATTTTGATCATTTGGATTTATGAAATTAGTAATTTTTGTTTAATTTGTGTTTACCGAACCGATCGGAATGGTACACCGTACCGAAATGAACCTACCCCCTCCGAACCGAATTCGTCCCAACTAGCGAACTGCGAACCCGAACCGCTCACCCGAACCGGAGCATACCGCGAATTAGGTGACTATGAGTTTAACCTCAAAATCAAAATCATCCACACAGCCACTACTTGCTACAACCTATAAACATTACTAACTTCCAAAATGTGAAGCAAATTATTCGAGTTTTTACGACACACCAGTTCAACTTTATCACAAGGCTTGACCTCAAAATCAGAATCAAACACAAAGCAAACAAAAACAGCATACACTTACTACTTACAACAACCTATAACATAACTAATTTCCACAATCTAAAACAAATTAATAACACAGAACAGTTGAACTTTATCAAAAGGCTTGACCTAAAATCAGAATCATACAGAAAGCAAACAATATCAGCATACACATACTACTTACTGCCTATTAACGCAATTAATTTCAACTATCTATAACAAATTAATCAAAAATTATACCACAGAACCGTTAGGTTGTTGTTGAGAATCACTACTATTGCTACTTTCCGAAGCATCCTGCGGCTGAGATTCAGCTCGCAACCTCAATCTCCCGCGGTTAAACGTTCGTTTTCCGGTAACGCAAACTGAAGACGAAGAACAGAGCCACAGCAAGTGATTGGTTCTACATGAAGCGAGAACAGAGGATGAAGATGAAGAATGTGATGTTGGAAATGGAGTTTTCAATGTTAGATACGACATTTGGAGTATTGTTCAGAAGATATTTGTGTATGAATATGAGAATCTGGTGTGATGAAAATATATTTGACCCACGTAATATACGAGTTTAACCGGTAAAAATGACTGTTAATGCAATAAAAAGTAAAAATATTTTATTTAATAAAATAAAATTCACATGTTTTCCTCACACCTAATCCAAACCCCCATTTCTCAGCACACTCCTTTCTTCTTCTTCTTCCATACCTTGGGGTTTAATGGAGTTCTAGGGTTTTCAATTTTCATCACACCAGATTCTCATATTCATACACAAATATCTTCTGAACAATACTCCAAATGTCGTATCTAACATTGAAAACTCCATTTCCAACATCACATTCTTCATCTTCATCCTCATCCTCTGTTCTCGCTTCATGTAGAACCAATCACTTGCTGCGGCTGTGTTCTTCGTCTTCAGTTTGCGTTGCCGGAAAACGAACGTTTAACCGCGGGAGATTGAGGTTGCGAGCTGAATCTCAGCCGCAGGATGCTTCGGAAAGTAGCAATAGTAGTGATTCTCAACAACAACCTAACGGTTCTGTGGTATAATTTTTGATTAATTTGTTATAGATAGTTGAAATTAATTGCGTTAATAGGCAGTAAGTAGTATGTAGTATGTGTATGCTGATATTGTTTGCTTTCTGTATGATTCTGATTTTAGGTCAAGCCTTTTGATAAAGTTCAACTGTTCTGTGTTATTAATTTTGTGATTCGTCTGAGGGACAATTTTGTAAATGACGAATAGCCAATCCTAAGCAAACAGGTAAATTATTTATTTAAATAATTAGCTTTTAAATCAAATAAATTAAATGAGAAGTAGTATAAGAATCAAGGCTATTAAATGTTTTGATCTAGACGTAGTTTACATCAATACAAGTATCTTCTTTCACATTGAAATTGAAATTGGTGGCGACGGAAACCGTAACTGTTATATTGAAACCGCAACTCTCCATTTTAATATTGAAAATTGTAGAATTTTATGAATCAACCACAAATTACAAAGAACAACAAAAATAGTGACAAAATACGGTGACAAAATCGTATTAACCCAACCCAAAAGATTTACCCCAAAATAAACCCTAGATTTTACAATAGTAAGCTCTGTAAACAATGCAAGATACAAAGAGTCTCAAACCTCTTTGTAACCGTATTACGGACCTTTAAGAACCTTTTTTTTAGTAAAAGCCCCAATTATTGAGGTCGCCAGAAAACTCCTTTTTCGCCGGAAAACTCAAATTTTCGTCCCAAACCTCTTTGTAACCTTAGGTCGGACCTTTAGGAACCTTTTTCTGGCCAAAAACGTTTTTCTAGGATTGGAACATAAACTAAACTTTAGTGACCTGATTGGAACAAAAATAAGTTGAGTGATCTGATTGGAACACTCCTGAAACTACGTTACTATTTAACAAAGTCATCCCTATAAAAAAGTTTAAAAAATGCAAAGCTTGACAAAACAATATAGTTGAGAAACAAATAAAAGACAAGTTACTATCACACGGTGAGATTTTTGGACCATAACAGGCCAGTAACTAAATTTAGAATAGAACCTTCCTAACATAAGAAAAACATTGCCATTTTGGGAAAATCTTGAAATAGATAGTCAGGGTTACAACGTCTAGGATGTGCTCTCGAGTTTTTTATTTATATTTATTTTTGAGAAAAAGAGATGACAAATAAGGAAAAACCATTTGTAACACATTAAGGGTATATTTGTAAATTTGTCAACTTTAATTCATCATGCTAACCTTCATTTGAGTAGGATCTGAAACAGCTAAAAGACGTTTTATAAACGTGTTCATTGCAACCACAACATCCTCCCCAGCACTACTTGTCAAATCCTGCATAATTTTATTAAAAAAAAAGTATTCAGACATGAAGTAGACAGGTCGATCTATCATTCTATCCAGTAGCTTTGACCAAGTTGACTTTTTACCTGACGTGGTGCTGACATGCAATGTGGTAACCAGTCAACTTCAGAGATTAATTTATATAAAAAACTTAGAAGCTTTGATAGTTTGTTATCTTTTTTATGCAGTTTGCTTTAATTAATTAACAGACTAACTTCCTAACCTTAAGATTTTGGGGCTCGAGGGTTTTAAGATAGTCCAACAATTCATTTGATCCATTGGCGGATATTCTTTCTACTTGACGATTAAGTTCCTCAACTTCTGCTTCAAGTAATTCGATGTATTTAATTGCCTCTATTTTTTCAGGACCAGAAACATTATTCCACCTGATAACCTCCCCCACCTTCCGTCCCCCCCCCCCCCCCCCCCCCTCTCCCTCCCCCCTGCCGTCCCCCCGGTGCATAATCTGGTTGCATCCTGTAAATCATACACGTAAAACTTAATAATTTAATACTACAAACATTTATTTTGTTTTCAATATAGGATAAACACCTTTCAGATTTTAAAAGTCAGACACCCATTTCAGTTGGGAGTTAGGACTATTGATAAAAAAAGTGAACCATCTTTTAACTCAAGTGACTACACATCGGAAAAAAAAGACAAGTGTGTAAAGATGAACTTCAAATCTGCAATATCAACTTTCACCTTTTGTGGCTTAATGGTGGGCTGGACGGGTTGGGTAATGGGTCCAAACAGATTGGGTTGGACTGACGTGTCAATAATCAACACTTTTTTGTCCATAAATTTGAATCTTATAAATATGTGCATGAATAAAATTATTTTCATAAAGGGATACAGGTCTTTTAGCTACATTAAAAAAATGACCCAATTTTTAGAGTAACGCGTCACTGTCGTCCCTGAGGTTTGGCCGGTTTTGCGACGTTCGTCCAAAGGTTTTTTTTCGGCAATCTGGATCCAAAAGATTTGAAATCTTGCCATTTTCATCCGACCCATTAACCCCATCCATTTTCCTGTTAAAAAGAGGTATTTTCGTCTTTTTATACATTTTATTACATATGTATATATGTAAATATATAAATAAATAAACAAACAAATCGGTAAAAGGACGAAAATACCTTTGACTTAACGTTAAAAAATGGATAGAGTTAATGGGTCGTATGAAAATGACAAGATTTCAAATCTTTTGGATCCAGATGCGGAAAAACAAACCTTTGGACGAAAGTCGCAAAACCGGCCAAACCTTAGGGACGAAAATGGCATTTTACTCCCATTTTTAAGTAAATGGTTCGAAATTTGCCACCTCTAAATTCGACCACATAAATCACATGAAAAACAGTGTTTCTATAACATATATAATTGTATGCATATAGTTTATAAATATACTATGTATTTTCGAATGCTAGATTTTACTTCCCTCGGAACAATATTATCTTGATCATACTAAACAGGAAACAAGCCAAATAGGTCAAAACTGTCAAAAGCAAGCCCAGTTTGTATTGTTTAAGGCTTGGTTTAAAAAAGCGGGAAGCGCACAAAAGCGATGAGGTCTAAAAAAGCTTTTTTTAAAGCGAAGCGCAAAAGCGGTGAGCTTTTCGTACGCGAAGCGCAAAGTGATTATAAAATTTATTTTTTATATATCCCATAAGTGTGTAGCCTCCAATACCTATGATTTAGCTATAATTAAGCTTTATATATGTTTTAAAATGAAAAAAACATAAATGTACACATAGTTAGTAGCAAAGGACTTATATGTTGGGTGTGTGAATGAAAGTCTCAAAAGGTGGTAAATACTTTGTCCCACATCGGTGTGGGGACAAAGTGAGTGGTTGTTTATAAGGTAAAGTCTTTACTACTCCATTGTAGCTTTATGACATGTTTTACCACAAGTCCTACCCGCGCGCAGGGGGGGTGCAAAAAATGAGTTTCTGAATTGAAATTTAATTGAACTCGTGCCCGCACGTCCTGCGGACACGAATGCAGCTCCGAAAGCCCCAGGCACGCGTGGGCCAGTTTTTGCATTTAACCTTCATTTTTTTTTTGTATTAAAGCCAATCCCAGACTAAAAAAAGCTGTCCAAAGCATTGAAACAACCGATGTCGCCTCAGCCTGCGCCTTAGGTCGATTTTCCCCTAAAAATCGCGCCTCAGCTGCGCTTTTTGTACATAGTGCGCCTTATGTCACACAAGGCGATCCACCCTGCGCCTAGATGCGCTTCGCGCTTTTTAAAACCAAGGTTTAAGGCATAAAAAATATTAAAGAATTTAAATTAAAAATCCATGATATTACTGAAATAATATAACTTCTGTAATTTGACGTACGAAAGTTCTACCCACCAAGCATATTGCTTAGCGGTTGCATGACCATTAACGGTAACAAACAAAAAGTTGAAAAAAGCACCTTTGTCTCCTGTGATGTATCGGGAAGTGCAACTTGCTCCAAACTTTGTTGCAATTCCAACCGATATTGTGCGTTTCTAAACATATACCCAGTCATCAAAACACTGTACATGAGTTGCGCAAGATTCTCAGCAACCTGATTGCACGATACACAATTAAAAATAAAACAGTGTGTCAATACTTAAGTTGTTTAAGCCAATCTACGTAAAGGCCTAAATCGAGCAAACTTACGGTGGTAACAGTTACTGCAAAAAACTGAGGGGGTAAAGTTCCCATCATATTTGTTACTGTCTGGCGCATGGCATCTACAACCTAACAGAAATAAGTGTAAGTCATGATTCATTTATAAAATACATATAGAAGAAACATAGGGATAAATATTACCTGCTGAGGTGCTCTTTTAACAAATAACTCCATAAATTCTGGTTGCACATTTTTTACATACTCCAGTAGCATTTCCCTCCTGCTTGTCTATAAAATGCATATATTGTTGAGGAGATCCATATTTAACATCAGTATTAGTATGAAAAATACACACACACACACTGTTTAAGTAAGTCTATAATGGATCAAAATCAAAGATGCAGCTTTACAACATTCCTGTAGATAGTCTTAACATTCCGTTTCAAAACCATACTTCTATAGTTCTATCATAGTTCATTATCAACATAATCTCCAATTGTAAATAATCTAATAACATAGATTATGGAAAACAAATGTCCATCATATGTTTTCAAATTAGTAGTAGTTGAATCACGGTTATGAGAATCCTTATCAATCTGTTAAGTAGGTAGAAGTTTTTGAAAAAACAAGTATTTGAGATGAAAAATATTGCTTATTGACATTGTAATCCTAGTCACATAAAGGAGTATCCGAGTATAGGAGCTCGTCACAAGTATAGATGTAACATCTCATGCAACCATGTTTTTGGCATGTGCATAAATTATTTTCACATAATTAGTTAAGCGTTCGAGTGTGCTCCAAAAAATATGTCATTGTCCTCATCATTTACAAAACTTGTGGTATTGGCTATACTTATTTTCAAGTCTTACCACTGACGCACAAACTTCTCATATCTACTTATTCAAAAACGTAAAGAGAAACAATAATGCCCACGTCATTTATCAAGAAATCATAATATATCTCAACGTTCACTAGCTTATGAAGTATCTTCACATACTCATTCTCCCCGTTTTGTTCTGTTACTAAACTCTACTTTCCACAAACTAACAATAATTGAACAAATTCATGTAGCTCGTAAGTTCAAATGCACTTTCTTTCCAATTGATTTCCTTTCTTACCCAAATCCGGTAGATTGGCAGTGAAGATTATAGCCTTTTAACTAAAACTTTTTTCTCTATATTTAAACATCTACTCATAGTCACCTAATTCGCGGTACGCTCCAGTTCGGGTTCGCAATTCGCTAGTTGGCAAGAATTCGATTCGGAGGGGGGTAGGTTCATTTCGGTACGGTGTACCATTTCGGTAAACACAAACTAAAACAAAAATTACTACTTTCATAAATCCAAATGATCAAAATCCAATATTCATATTAGCAAATAGAAAAACATAAAGTTTTAAAATCTTAATCTAGACGTGTCCTTTTTCCTTTCCCGTTAGCGACGTCTTCTTCATCAAGATTTTCGCAAACCATTTCTTCCAAATGAGCACTTGAACATTCAATATACGTGCTTTCTGGGTTCATATCCCACTTTTGGTGGGGGCCAGATTTATACGATTCTGAAAAACGACTTTGAAGCCTAATGTTAAAGTGAATAAAAACTAGTTTATCCGCTCTATTACAATTTAATCGATTTCTCTTCACATTATGGATGTAGGAGTATGTACTCCAGTTTCTTTCCGCCGAAGAGCTACTAATCGGTTGAGAGAGTACTTTTTTGGCCACTTCTGCCAATTTGGATGTCTCCGACCCGTATGTACCCCACCAATCAACTGCGTCCATTGTCACGGCATCAACTTGTGCTGCGGTCCTCGCATAGATACCTTTTTTTAATATGGAACGTGGTAAATTGTGCCCGCAACATACCTTCTTCCTCTGGATTTTCCGCAATTCTTTTAAACGCTTCTATAACACCATTGGTAACTTCCAGGTCTTGGTTCAGAGCTTTTCCTACCGTGTCACCGGGTGCCAACTTTTGTAGATAATGTTTATCGTAAAACCTTGGATTCAAAGCATGCCCCAAACAATGAAGTGGGATTGACATTTTATCCCACCTAGCCAAAAAAATCTGATTAATTTCTTTAAAATAGCCTCCATATTTATTATCCTTCATAACATCTTTTATTTCTCCTACCATGTTGTCCATTTTCTCATAGATTTCACCCAATATAGGACCTTCACAAAACTTAATTAGCAAAAATATAGGTTTTGTAATAGCTAAAATATTCTCCATTGATTCCCAAAACCCGTCATCTTTAATCTTATCAGTGATGTTTGCCCATCTGTTCGAGCCTTTTCGTCCACTTTTCATCCAATCCCACCAAGAATTGAGGACGATAGTTGTCGCAAGCGCCTCCCTACAATCCAACAACCTTCACAAAAGTACATTATGTGATGCAAACCTTGTTTTTGCAACCTTTAATAACTCCAACCTTGAGTTTTCTCTAAATATCGCTAAGGCATGGGTATGGTTTAGAAAATACTTAACAGTAGCCTTACCTTGCTTATATGTGTCGTGTAGCCAATAATATTCGTTTGCCAAGTCTTTAAAAATAAGATTTAAAGTGTGTACACTACAAGGCGACCAAAATATATGTTTATATACCTTCTCGATCTCCTTCCCAGCCGCTTTGCAATTAGCCGCATTATCCGTTACGACTTGCAACACATTGCTTGGTCCAACGGTCTCGATCGCTTCAAGAAGACACTTAGAGTTTAAAGAGTTGATTATAATTATGAGTTTATATTCCGGCTTGAAGATGCAATAATCAGTTTAAAGTGTGTTAAAAGAGTTGATTATAATTATGAGTTTATAACTATAGTTATGAGTTTAGCTACAAAGTTTTTTGTTTAATACATGAATCTTTCATCAAGAAACAGCAAGAATTCCGGTGGTTCCAAATAGTGGACCTTCAATCGCTGTAAAGGCAGGTTTACGAGCACTTACACCAGAATTCATGTTCACTTTTTCGGGCCTTCACCGGGGAAAAAAGCCGAGATTAAAAGACGTATAGTCGTACTTAAAGATCGAGAGACGTCTGATAGGCTTTTGAAGAAGGTAAAAGATGCAGAAAACGATGGAGTTTCAAAGTCTTTAAGAAATTCGGTCCTCTCAAAAAACTCATTTTCAAAGAAACGAATTGAAGAATCTTTCGGTATGCTAGAGAGAAATGCGGTAGATTTGAAGATTATTCGAGGTTTGTGTGCCAACGGGATCCCGTTTAATGTACTACGCAATCCACGGTTTATTGAAATGGTGAGTGCCATCAAGAAGGCACCAGTTGATTACAAACCCCCATCTAGTGAAAAAGCGAGAACCACATTACTAGACGCATGTGTACGGGACGTTTGAAAGGAGCTAACACCGGTCAAAGACACGTGATACACACAAGGAGTGTCAATCGTCTCGGATGGGTGGACCAATGTTAAACATAACCCACTCATTAATGTTCTCGCGGTTAATTCTGGTGGTGCAATGTTTATGCACGCGGGAGACTTTTTAGGGGTGGATAAAGAGGCTGGAGTGATTTCTAAATATCTTCTTGAAGCGATCGAGACCGTTGGACCAAGCAATGTGTTGCAAGTCGTAACGGATAATGCGGCTAATTGCAAAGCGGTCGGGAAGGAGATCCAGAAGGTATATAAACATATATTTTGGTCGCCTTGTAGTGTACACACTTTAAATCTTATTTTTAAAGACTTGGCGAACGAATTTTATAGGGTACACGACACATATAAGCAAGGTAAGGCTATTGTTAAGTATTTTATAAACCATACCCATGCCTTAGCGATATTTAGAGAAAACTCAAGGTTGGAGTTATTGAAGGTTGCAAAAACAAGGTTTGCATCACATTATGTACTTTTGCGAAGGTTGTTGGACTGTAGGGAGGCGCTTGCGACAACTACCATCCTTAATTCTTAGCGGGATTGAATGAAAAGTGGGGACGAAAAGGCTTGAAGTCTCGAACAGATGGGGCAAACATCACTGATAAGATTAAAGATGACGGGTTTTGGGAATCAGTGGAGAATATTTTAGCTATTACAAAACCTATATTTTTGCTAATTAAGTTTTGTGATGGTGAAAGTCCTAGATTGGGTGAAATCTATGAAAAAATGGACAACATGGTAGGAGAAATAAAAGATGTTATGAAGGATAATAAATATGGAGGTTATTTTGAAGAAACTAATCAGATTGTTTTGGCTAGGTGGGATAAAATGTCAATCCCATTTCATTCTTTGGGGCATGCTTTGAATCCAAGGTTTTACGATAAACATTATCTACAAAAGTTGGCACCCGGTGACATGGTAAGAAAAGCTCTGAACCAAGACCTGGAAGTTACCAATGGTGTTATAGAAGCGTTTAAAAGAATTACGGAAAATCCAAAGGAAGAAGGTATGTTGCGGGCACAATTTGCCACGTTTCATATGAAAAAAAGGTATTTATGCGAGGACCGCAGCACAAGCTGATGCCGTGACAATGGATGCAGTTGATTGGTAGGGTACATACGGGTCGAAGACACCCGAATTGGCAGAAGTGGCCAAAAAAGTACTCTTGCAACCAATTAGTAGCTCTTCGGCGGAGAGAAACTGGAGTACATACTCCTACATCCATAATGTGAAGAGAAATCGATTAAATTGCAATAGAGCGGATAAACTAGTTCTTATTCACTCTAACATTAGGCTTTAGAGTCGTTTTTCAGAATCGTATAAATCTGGCCCCCACAAAAAGTGGGATATGAACCCAGAAAGCACGTATATTGAAGGTTCAAGTGCTCATTTGGAAGAAGTGGTTTGGGAAAATCTTGATGAAGAAGACGTCGGTAACGGGAAAGGAAAAATGACACGTCTAGATTAGGATTTTAAAACTTTATGTTTATCTTTTTCTATCTGCTAGTATGAATATTGGATTTTGATCATTTGGATTTATGAAATTAGTAATTTTTGTTTTAGTTTGTGTTTACCGAACCGGTCGGAATGGTACACCGTACCCAATCGTACGGACCGTACCAAAATGAACCTACCCCCCTCCGAACCGAATTCATCCCAACTAGCGAATTGCGAACCTGAACCGGAGCGTACCGCGAATTAGGTGACTATGAGTTTAACCTCAAAATCAAAATCATCCACACAGCCACTACTTGCTACAACCTATAAACATTACTAACTTCCAAAATGTGAAGCAAATTATTCGAGTTTTTACGACACACCAGTTCAACTTTATCACAAGGCTTGACCTCAAAATCAGAATCAAACACAAAGCAAACAAAAACAGCATACACTTACTACTTACAACAACCTATAACATAACTAATTTCCACAATCTAAAACAAATTAATAACACAGAACAGGCTTGACCTAAAATCAGAATCATACAGCAAGCAAACAATATCAGCATACACTTACTACATACTACTTACGACCTATTAACGCAATTAATTTCAACTATCTATAACAAATTAATCAAAATTTATACCACAGAACCGTTAGGTTGTTGTTGAGAATCACTACTATTGCTACTTTCCGAAGCATCCTGCGGCTGAGATTCAGCACGCAACCTCAATCTCCCGCGGTTAAACGTTCGTTTTCCGGCAACGCAAACTGAAGACGAAGAACAGAGCCGCAGCAAGTGATTGGTTCTACATGAAGCGAGAACAGAGGATGAAGATGAAGAATGTGATGTTGGAAATGGAGTTTTCAATGTTAGAAACGACATTTGGAGTATTGTTCAGAAGATATTTGTGTATGAATATGAGAATCTGGTGTGATGAAAATTGAAAACCCTAGAACTCCATTAACGAGACTAAACCCCAAGGTATTATGGAAGAAGAAGAAGAAGAAGAAGAAAAAAGGGGTGTGCTGAGAAATTGGGGTTTGGATTAGGTGTGAGGAAAACATGTGAATTTTATTGGATAAAATATTTTTACTTTTTATTGTATTAACATTTATTTTTACCGGTTAAACTCGTATATTACGAGGGTCGAATATATATTGTTAATACCCGCGAATGAACTACAAACTTTGACAAAAATAATTGTTTTACGATTGATTTTGGCCGTTCAAATGAGACGGTTAATTGTGATGTTTAATCCCAAACGGAATAACCTGGTGGTTATTGCTGGAATTTGGAGAGTTTTTTAGGTATGGCAGTTTTGCCAACTGAGTTTTTATCGTTGCGTGTTCTGCCAGTTTCCTGCTTCTCAGTTAGTATTCCTCCATGATTTTATGGCCATCTCCTACATTTACGATACCTCCTACACTCGCGTGGGAGTTAGCTTATCAGTTTTATACATGTCGCTTGTATATTTTCTATTCCATCGCTTACAAACATTGAATGTAGAGTTTTCCATCATTTAAATATGGAGCACATTCTAAATGCAATCAAAGAAAATGATATCAATGTAAGACTGCTACATACTATGTATTGAAGATACTTCTTATATTGTAAATTGAGTTTATGAGTTTTACTTTTGTGACTGGTCTTTTTTTTTTTTTGGAACGGCCAACAAACATTTATTAACAAACATAAACTAGTTAATATTAGCAAAATCGAACCGAACCCATTGTTCCCATGTCAAAACCCTCGCCTTGGCTCTACTTTTTACCCACAAAAAACTAAAGTGCCTAATCTCCTCTTTCATTGCACAAATACAAGGGTCTTTGTGGTTAAACACATTCGCGTTTCGAGTCTTCCAAATGGTCCAGATTGTCACTTGAATCACCCCATAAACCAACTTTTTCCACTTTTGTGATCCCCTGAGCACTTTCCAGCCTCCTAAGAGGTCTTAGACCTGGAAAATGATGAACATGGGTATCCTACACCACTGTGTTATAAACTCCCACATTTCTTGTGCCACTAGCCACGAACAAGTGTTCTGCGGTTTCATACGCATTGTTTTGGTCAAAAATAGTACAAGGATAATGTAACCAAATCTGATTTTTGTGAGGCATGATGCTTAGTTAATTGGACAAATACGTGAACAACAAATATATGAAATGAGTGATGAACACAAGGATTTATACGAGGAAAAAGCCCTTGATCAATGAATGATCTCCGGCATAAAAAAAACCTCGGGTGATGGAAACTACCGATCACCAACTATATTCGATAAACAAAGTTTACAACTTGGGATGATATCAAGTTTGTTACAATGATTGCTAGTGTGTAATCGCCAAGAGAGTTCGAGAGAGTTGTGTACGAGTGTTGCTATCTATTTATAAATCAAGCTTATATCCCCTTTAAAATTAGAAACTATCTATAATAACAAACTATCCGAAAATGGTGCTAGCTTCCCCATGATCATCACAACGGTCATGGAGGTCATGCACGTGTAAAAGTACCAAGTATATTCCCCTAGAATCTCGGTTGGACCAAGTCTCATTCGAATACACCTGCAAAATAAGTTAAAACGTGATGGAAACAATTGTTAGTTTAGGATAATAATGAGGATCCTGGATCCTTATCCTTGCAGCATCTCATGAGGATCGTTAATTCAAACTGAACTGAGGATCCGTGATCCACAAGCTATAAAATTATATCCCTAACAATTGTCCCCAAACATGATTAGTTAATATCCAATTAGATAGTCATGTTTGAACGAATTTCGGACTAGCCGTTGCTTATGGATATAGCCGTTACAGTGCTGATGTCATCGTCAGTCACCACCTGCAACCATAATCATTATAAATAGGTTAGAGATAAGGATCAAATCCTGCATTTATATTCGAGACCCTCTCCTTTATATCCACATTCGAAGATCCCAGCAGGTAATTCCTTCTCTCTTCTTTCTAATCTTCCGATTTTCGATCCTCTGTTTTCTAAAAATCCATGGCGAAGATGAATACTTGCTCCTCCCCTGCCAAAAAATCCTGATCACAACAGCCCATTGAAGAGTCAGGGTTTAACCAAAAACCCTTCAATGGAGCTGTGCCGATTCACTGATCCTGAAGTTGATCAGTTCTGATCCTGCTTTCCTGATGGCACCATATTCAGACCCTTTGATTCTTCAACCAAGAGTGATTGCATATCCGACACTTGGATCACCTTCCCTACTGCACCTTTCCAGATAGGGTTCACCTATCCCTTCTGTCACACCCTGACTTTTGCGGAAGCGTGATTACGTGTGACTTGCTTAATATCATTGCATTCAACCATAACAAACAACTATATGATAGAAACCACGATGTACATCCATTTAAGTTTCAAAATGATACAACCATCATTGTTTTAAAACCAAACACAGACTTCAAGTTTAAAGTACATAACAACCAAAGTTTGAGTTCCGTAATGGACTTGACAAAAGACACTATTAAAACTAGGCTTTGAACTATGTATCTTATCCAAGATAAAATACACAATTCAACCCCTTCAACACTAGATGACATCCTTTATTGAAGACACAACTTGAAACCCTTGTACGCCCGACAGATCCATAATCAATTTCCTGAAATACATGTAGTTTGAAAACATCAACAAAAGTTGAACGAGTTCATGTGTTTTGTATGTGAGCTCGTAATAAACCTGTAATCATTGTAAGTATGTATTTGTAAACCCGGTATGAAAGCAACAAGGAAACATATCAATTAACGGTTTGCAATGCCATTAATATGTGTGCAGTGATGCAGGAAGGCTCAAACCTAGCGGATTTTGTATCGGGCTTCCAGCTGGAAGACATAGTCACCTCATGGGCCAAATCCCGGTCCCATGGGTGGGGCTCGCAACACCCAAATAGATCTATCACTCATGTCCCTCGGTCCTTATACGAGGATTAATGGTCTTAAGCGTTGTACCCACCACTCACATGATCTAACAGTTCATTCCTTAGCTAACCATACCATATGTAAACGTTTGTAAACAATTTGTAACATGTACTTCACCCCCGAAGTTATAAAACTGAAAACAGTTAAAAGAAAAGGGGGGACATGAACTCATAGTCTTGCGTTCTAACACACGTGTTATGGTTAATTAGACGGATGGGTCGTGCCTTGACTCTAGTCTTATATGTTATGACTTAGCATCTTTGAGTTACGTTTCTTTGTGTCATAATATTATTCCAAAGTATATAATTATTTGTTAAAATAATAAATATTTTAACTTAAATTATATTTATTAATTATTGGAATATTAGTTAAAATAAAATATTTTAACTTGACACATTATGTATTTATACATGTATATCTTTCCCCAATGATGGGTATACTTATACTTGTATTCTTAGACTTGTGTATTTTGCCAAGTATTGGTGGCGTGTTATGGTGTATTTATACGTACGAAAATACGTATTTTCATTGTATTTATTAAGTATTCTTATACTTGATTTTGTATATAATTTTCCGGAATATTATTTTCAATGAAAATCACCAATATATATATATATATATATATATATATATATATATATATATTCTTAAAATATATATTTTAAGAAATCATTTATAGAAATTTATCTATACTTCTTCTTGGCAAAAATATATTCATATTTTCATATAAACCTCAAAAATAATATATTTTCAAGATTAACTTAGAGAATATTTATAAATCCATTTTTCACCCCAAAAGTATTATATTCTAAATTTGTTTAAGAAAATATATATTCCTTCCAAAAATAATATATTTTCTAGTAATTCAAGAAAACATATATATTTTTCTTTACTCAAAATAATATATTTTCTTCTTGTAAAAATATGATATATTTTTGTAATAATCATAAAATCATATTTTCGTTTTCTAGGTTTCCAAAATATTTTTGTGGTTTATATTTGTTAGGGAAGGATTTTCACAGCTTATGGATCACGGATCCTCAAATGCAGCTTGGATCAAGGATCCTCAGTCCGGTTTGAATTAAGGATCCTCAGAAGATGTTGCAGCAATAAGGATCCAAGATCCTCATTATTATCCTAACACTAATAATTGTTTCCATTATTTTGAACTTGTTTTGCAGGAGTATTCGAATAGGACTTGGTCCAACCGAGATTCTAGGGGAATATGCCTCATGATTCTGCACGTGTATGAGCTCTTCGACCGTTATGGTGATCGTGGGGGACTTACACCTTTTTCGGAGAGTTAGTTAAACTAGTTAGTTTCTATTTTTAAAAGGGGATACAAGCTTGATTAGACAACAATTAGCAACACAATTACACCACACTCGAGCTCTCAAGAAGTCTCTGCGATTTCACACTTTTGCACTATAGTGATCCTTGTACCAAGCTTGTTATCATCCCGATTTGTAAACTTTGTTTGTTTAATATAATTGGTGATCGGTAGTTTCCATCACCCGAGATTTTTTGTGCCGGAGATCATTCGTTGATCAAGGGCTTTTTCCTCGTATAAATCCTTATGTTCACCTCTCATTTCATTCATTCATCGTTCATATATTTGATCATTTAACTAAGCATCACACCTCACAAAATCAGATTTCGTTGCATTATCGTTGTGTGATTTTTAACCAAAACAGTTTGGCGCCCACCGTGGGGCAATTGGTGCTTCATTCTTGAAAAATTCCGTTCATTTCATCCATTTCTATTCATAACCTTCAATCACATGGCTTCTCAGGCGAATAACACTTCAAACCCCATGCCGGCGATCACCTCTTCACAGGGCATTCCACCTTTGCCTCCTATTTCTTCTGGATCCCAGAAGAATGCTGAGAATGCTGCGAAGAAGCCAACCCCCGTTTTCTCAAAAGCAACTACTGCTGTTTCTTCTAGTCCTACTAACGGATAATACGGCTAATTGCAAAGCGGCCGGGAAGGAGATCGAGAAGGTATATAAACATATATTTTGGACCAAGCAATGTGTTGCAAGTGGTAACGGATAATACGGCTAATTGCAAAGCGGCCGGGAAGGAGATCGAGAAAGTATATAAATATATATTTTGGTCACCATGTATTGTACACACTTTAAATATTATTTTTAAAGACTTGGCGAGCGAATTTTATTGGCTACACGACACATATAAGCAAGGTAAGGCTATTGTTAAGTATTTTCTAAACCATACCCATGCCTTAGCGATATTTAGAGAAAACTCATGGTTGGAGTTACCGAGGGTTGCAAAAACAAGGTTTGCATCACATTATGTACTTTTGCGAAGGTTGTTGGATTTTAGAGAGGCGCTTGCGACAACTATCGTCCTCAATTCTTAGCGGAACTGGATGAAAAGTGGGGACGAAAAGGCTCGAACAGATGAGGCAAACATCACTAATAAGATTAAAGATGACGGGTTTTGGGAATCAGTGGAGAATATTTTAGCTATTACAAAACCTATATTTTTGCTAATTAAGTTTTGTGATGGTGAAGGTCCTCGATTGGGTGAAATTTATGAGAACATGGACAACATGGTAGGAGAAATAAAAGATGTTACGAAGGATAATAAATATGGAGGTTATTTTGAAGAAATTAATCAGATTGTTTTGGCTAGGTGGGATAAAATGTCAATCCCACTTCATTGTTTGGCGCATGCTTTGAATCCAAGGTTTTACGATAAACATTATCTACAAAAGTTGGCACCCGGTGACACGGTAAGAAAAGCTCCTAACCAAGACCTGGAAGTTACCAATGGTCTTATAGAAGCGTTTAGAAGAATTGCGGAAAATCCAGAGGAAGAAGGTATGTTGCGGGCACAATTTGCCACGTTTCATATGAAAAAAGGTATTTATGCGAGGACTGCAGCACAAGCTGGTGCCGTGACAATGGATGCAGTTGATTGGTGGGGTACATACGAGTCGGAGACACCCGAATTGGCAGAAGTGGCCAAAAAAGTACTCTCTCAACCAATTAGTAGCTCTTCGGCGGAGAGAAACTAGAGTACATACTCCTACATCCATAATGTGAAGAGAAATCGATTAAATTGCAATAGAGCGGATAAACTAGTTTTTATTCACTCTAACATTAGGCTTTAGAGTTGTTTTTCATAATCGTATAAATTTGGCCCCCACAAAAAGTGGGATATGAACCCAGAAAGCACGTATATTGAAGGTTCAAGTGCTCATTTGGAAGAAGTGGTTTGGGAAAATCTTGATGAAGAAGACGTCGGTAACGGGAAAGGAAAAAGGACACGTCTAGATTAGGATTTTAAAACTTTATGTTTATGTTTTTCTATTTGCTAATATGAATATTGGATTTTGATCATTTGGATTTATGAAATTAGTAATTTTTGTTTAATTTGTGTTTACCGAACCGATCGGAATGGTACACCGTACCGAAATGAACCTACCCCCTCCGAACCGAATTCGTCCCAACTAGCGAACTGCGAACCCGAACCGCTCACCCGAACCGGAGCATACCGCGAATTAGGTGACTATGAGTTTAACCTCAAAATCAAAATCATCCACACAGCCACTACTTGCTACAACCTATAAACATTACTAACTTCCAAAATGTGAAGCAAATTATTCGAGTTTTTACGACACACCAGTTCAACTTTATCACAAGGCTTGACCTCAAAATCAGAATCAAACACAAAGCAAACAAAAACAGCATACACTTACTACTTACAACAACCTATAACATAACTAATTTCCACAATCTAAAACAAATTAATAACACAGAACAGTTGAACTTTATCAAAAGGCTTGACCTAAAATCAGAATCATACAGAAAGCAAACAATATCAGCATACACATACTACATACTACTTACTGCCTATTAACGCAATTAATTTCAACTATCTATAACAAATTAATCAAAAATTATACCACAGAACCGTTAGGTTGTTGTTGAGAATCACTACTATTGCTACTTTCCGAAGCATCCTGCGGCTGAGATTCAGCTCGCAACCTCAATCTCCCGCGGTTAAACGTTCGTTTTCCGGTAACGCAAACTGAAGACGAAGAACAGAGCCACAGCAAGTGATTGGTTCTACATGAAGCGAGAACAGAGGATGAAGATGAAGAATGTGATGTTGGAAATGGAGTTTTCAATGTTAGATACGACATTTGGAGTATTGTTCAGAAGATATTTGTGTATGAATATGAGAATCTGGTGTGATGAAAATATATTTGACCCACGTAATATACGAGTTTAACCGGTAAAAATGACTGTTAATGCAATAAAAAGTAAAAATATTTTATTTAATAAAATAAAATTCACATGTTTTCCTCACACCTAATCCAAACCCCCATTTCTCAGCACACTCCTTTCTTCTTCTTCTTCCATACCTTGGGGTTTAATGGAGTTCTAGGGTTTTCAATTTTCATCACACCAGATTCTCATATTCATACACAAATATCTTCTGAACAATACTCCAAATGTCGTATCTAACATTGAAAACTCCATTTCCAACATCACATTCTTCATCTTCATCCTCATCCTCTGTTCTCGCTTCATGTAGAACCAATCACTTGCTGCGGCTGTGTTCTTCGTCTTCAGTTTGCGTTGCCGGAAAACGAACGTTTAACCGCGGGAGATTGAGGTTGCGAGCTGAATCTCAGCCGCAGGATGCTTCGGAAAGTAGCAATAGTAGTGATTCTCAACAACAACCTAACGGTTCTGTGGTATAATTTTTGATTAATTTGTTATAGATAGTTGAAATTAATTGCGTTAATAGGCAGTAAGTAGTATGTAGTATGTGTATGCTGATATTGTTTGCTTTCTGTATGATTCTGATTTTAGGTCAAGCCTTTTGATAAAGTTCAACTGTTCTGTGTTATTAATTTTGTGATTCGTCTGAGGGACAATTTTGTAAATGACGAATAGCCAATCCTAAGCAAACAGGTAAATTATTTATTTAAATAATTAGCTTTTAAATCAAATAAATTAAATGAGAAGTAGTATAAGAATCAAGGCTATTAAATGTTTTGATCTAGACGTAGTTTACATCAATACAAGTATCTTCTTTCACATTGAAATTGAAATTGGTGGCGACGGAAACCGTAACTGTTATATTGAAACCGCAACTCTCCATTTTAATATTGAAAATTGTAGAATTTTATGAATCAACCACAAATTACAAAGAACAACAAAAATAGTGACAAAATACGGTGACAAAATCGTATTAACCCAACCCAAAAGATTTACCCCAAAATAAACCCTAGATTTTACAATAGTAAGCTCTGTAAACAATGCAAGATACAAAGAGTCTCGACATGATCATCTACTAATGATCATCAACATAACCAGATGAATCTCTCAGATACAGTTGAGAGATTATCAATACAATTTCAACAATCTCAAACCCTAATACAATACAAAGAGACCAAGAGAGTATGCGTAAAGGTGAAAGAGAGTGAATGAATCTCAGAGAGAAGGGTGAACTCTTTTATATGTTGTAACTTTGAAAGTTACACTCCAGTCCAAAACTATGGCACAAGATGATTGCGACCCCTAAAATCTTTCATATCACCCCCTCAACTATCCAACCTCTTTAAACACATTTCAACAAAAGTAACAACCTTAAAACATAATAACAACCTGGGCCCATATGAGCAACCCATTTTATAATCAGTAGCCCACCAGGCAATAAACAATAATAAGCCCATATGAATGACTAATATAACATTTTAACATATCCACTTCATTCATATGGCTTAAACAGATCCATTAATCCCAGCTTTTTACACGTTATCTTAAGTTGAACAACATTAAGACCTTTAGTAAAGACATCAGCAAGTTGATTATCTAAGGTTCTGTTTGTTTTTTCTCCAGAAGCTCTTCTGAGCACTTATGTCTGCGTCGCGCAGAGGCGCGCAGACATAAGGTTCCTGCAGCTTGTTTGTTTTCTTGAAGATCCGCAGACCAAAAACGTCTGCAGAAGCTCTTCCCCAAGCAGACTTGTCCACAAGTCTTCTAACCTCTGCAGACCTCTTCTCCCTCTTCAAACCCACCTCTCAGCCACCACCTCCGACACCACCTCCACCTCCACCACCATCATCTCAGCCACCACCATCATCATCATCGGAGACCTCCACCTCTGACACCCATCACCTCCACCTTCAACAATCACCACCTCCATCTTCACAAGAACCGCCGCTCCAGCCCTGCTCCGCCGCCCACCCTTGCTCCGCCACCACCTCCAAATCGAAAACAAAACCCTCATCATCATCAACATCGCAAACAAAACCCCCAAATTGAAAACCCTCATCATCATCAACATCGATCGCAAATAAAACAGACCTGCAACTTCGATCTGAACTTCGATTCACAGCCGTCGAGCATCACCACCGCCTTCGAGCATCACCAACGCCGTCGAACTCCTCTCTCTAGCTGTTGTTTCTCTCTCTCTCGCTGTTTCTCTCTCTAGCCGCCTTCGATTCACAGATCTGAAGGAGAAAGGGGTGGGGGTGGGGTGGATTAGCAGGTTTGATGGCGGTGGTGGTGCGGTGGTGGTGGTGGCGGTGGTGGTGCGGTGGTGGTGGTGCTTTGGGCGGTGGTGGTGACAGATTCTAGAGAGAGAGTGTGTTTGTAGAGAGAGAGAAAGGCAGAGTAGTGTGTGTGTTGTGTGTGAACTGTGAAGAGGTTTTGTAGAAAAAAAAAACAAACCCTCTTCTCCTTGCAGACTGCAGACATTTGGTCCACCTCTTCTCCTGCAGATGCCTGCAGATGTGGTCCGCAGACTGCAGACCTTTTGCCGCAGAAAAAACAAACAGCACCTAAGTCAACCTTTTGAGGATTAATAATACCATCAGCCACTTTTTCTCTCAAAAAATGTAAAACTAACTCAAAGTGTTTCGTTCTTTAATGAAACACAGGGTTAGTTGCTATCGACATAGCAGCTTGACTATCACAGTATAACTCAATAGGTAATTGGCATTCAACATCCAACTCAGTTAACAAATTCTTAAGCCACATAGTTTCACAAGTAGTATAACACATTGCTCTATATTCTGCTTCTGCAGTTGACCTGGAAATAGTGCTTTGTTTCTTGCTTTTCCAAGAAACAAGGCATTCACCCAGGAAAACACATAAGCCAGTCATAGATTTCCGAGTGGACAAAAACTTTGCCCGATCAGAGTCTGCAAATCCACACAATTTTAACTTGTCACTTTTCTTGAAACTTAGTCCTTTACCAGGACTTACTTTCAAATATCTTAATAACCTTAAAGCCAAACTCCAATGTATTTCTTTTGGACTATGCATGAATTGACTTAAAAATTGAACAACATAACTAATGTCAGGTCTGGTTAAAGACAAATAGACCAATTTCCCAATCAACTTTTGAAAACCAAACACATTTTTAAGCAGCTGTTGATTTTTATCAACTTTTGAAGTAACCAAATAACTTTGTTCTATAAGTATATTAAGAGGTTTACAACCTAAGTACCAAAACTCACTTAACAGTTATAGACAATACTTTCTTTGACTTAGGCAAACATTGTTTTTGTTATATAAGATTTCAATTCCCAAAAAGTACTTTAATACACCCAGATCTTTAATTTTAAAAATGTCACTTAAAACTTGTTTAACACTTTTAATTTCATTAGCTGAGTTACCTGTTATAACAATATCATCAACATATACTAACAAAAAAAAGACAGTCACATTTTCTCTAGACAAGACAAACAATGAGTGATCACACTTGCTTTGAACAAAACCAATACTTATAAAAAACAGAAGTCAGTTTCTCATTCCATTTTCTAGGTGCTTGTTTAAGACCATACAAATATTTAACTAATTTACACACTTTAGTTTCATCTTTAGAGTAATAACCTTGAGGTAACTTCATATAAACATCCTCATAAATAGTACCAGCTAACTACCCACCAAACTACCGAATGTGACTAATTGAATGTGTTATGTATGTTGTTTGATATGTAATTATTTAAGGGAATTGTATATATTGTTTATAGTTGTCGTCCCGCTTACATTTGAGTTTTTATGTACATTAGATTACATAATTAATCAGGAAGACTCGAGAATGGACCAAGAGATTCAAGACACAAGGAGTTTCTTAAATGATGGTTAATGTATTTTATCTTAAATTATTGTAAAAATGTAAATGTTTTTATTTTATTTTTAATTGAATGATGTTTCGTGATCTGTGATCTGATGGATGACTGTATTAGTGACACGACAACCCTAGAATGGGAGGGGTGTTATAGTTATGTATCAGAGCCCAGGCTCTTTCCCATTGAAAATTGTTCTTTTAAGCAAAAACTGTGGGGTAATGGGTAAAACATGGTTTGAGATCTTTGTCCAATTAAACTTGTTGTGTAATTCTCATATCTGTTTGGGCGAGAAATTCGTCGGGTGGATACATCATCGTAAAGTTTATGGATGGAAATCCATCAAGGACAAAACAAAACGATCTTGACATGGTTAAGTTAGGCAAATACATTTATCATCGTCATTGAACGGTCTTCTCTTATAGATGACTCAAATTATATATTTAGTCGTCATAGTTTAACCAAATCCATTAAGGTGTAAACAGGTAGATCGTAGTCCCAAGATGGTTTATCATTTGTTAAATATGTTATTTACTGTATTTCATGGTTTTAAATTCAAGGACAATTTTTTTAGGCGGTAATATTCTGACAACCTGAGTTTTTGAAACCTTATAATGATAAATATCTATTTATTATATCGGTATTTAAACGGATTTAATGCATCATAAAAGTAATACAATGATTATAAGACAATATTAAAATTTGTGTCAAGACTTATTCGTAATTAGAAGAAAATGAAAAATAAATTAGCCTTTTAATCAAATAAATTAAATGAAAAGTTATATAAGAATCAACGCTATTAAAACTGAGTTTTACTCAGGTGTACATTTGAGCTTTTATGTATGTTAGATTACATAATTAATCAGGAAGACTCGAGAATGGACCAAGGGATCCAAGACACAAGGAGTTTCATAAACGATGTTTAATGTATTTTTATCTTAAACTATTGTAAAAATATAAATGTTTTTATTATTAATGGAATGATGTTTCGTGATCTGATGATTGTATAAGTGACACGATGAATAAAGAAAAAAACCTCAACGACGTTTGTGGGGGGGGGGGGGGGGTCCCGCTGAGTGTAATAAGTAAAGTGTTTATCAATAAACAATTATTCTAGTTTATGCATGGGAGACGTTTGTAGGTCGGTTATTCAGGAATTAATCTTTTAACGAGCATTGTGTACGTCTTCCTGAACACACTTGTTATTGGGGTTCTGTGTAATTATGGTTTTCTGGATTTTACGCGCCTCCATGTCCTGCGCTGACAGCTGCTCCACCAATCTGTACCCACTCTACAAAAGTCTCTTGGCATACGCGTGACTCTCCATATGTTGAGCAGGGTCGTAGTTATATTCGGGGTTCCTCACATCTAACCTCCAAGCGTGACGCGTTCCGTCGTTGAACCCTATCAACAAAAAAAAGGCATCCAACTTTTTTGCTGGCAGTTTTTATAAGTGTGTCTATACTTGTAACACCCCGAAAATATAAAACTTTATATTAAAATTATAAAGTATAAAATAAACGAAATAAAATAACTAGGAATAAATAACCAAGTTAGTCATAAGTCTAGTTATAACAAAGAAACTTGGTTAAAAACATTGAAAATCTAACTTGACATTAGTAGGAGGACCAAAAGTGTCAAGTTGGAAACTTGATTTTATAAAATCAAATAAACAAAATCCAAACACACACTTATGTGTGTGTCTGGATCGAGCTAAGCACAGGGGCGACATAGAGTTCCCCCACAAACCCTAGTTCTTGCAAATTCCTCCAAATTGAGAGCCCTAATCTATTCCAAATCGATTTCTAAGCACAAATGCGTGATCACCTCGTTGAAGGGATCATAAGGTATGCTAAATTTTATTGTTTAATCTCATCTCAAATTCTTGGTAATTTGTGAAATCGAAATTGGAGCTTGATTTTGTGATGATTAGATGGAACTTGTTATGAAAACAAGTCTAGGAGTGAATCTTAGATGATAACTTGCAGAAATTATGTTCAAAATTATGAAACTCATGATAATCTATTCATAGGTTAAATGGGTTTTATAGAATAGAATGAACACAAGAATTTTAACTATCAATAGTAGTGTTACTTGATTTCTATAAGATGGTGTTGATAATAGTATGCATGCTTGACATAATGAAATCGAAATGTGTGATTATATTTGGCAAAAATAACAAGTTATGAACTTGACTCTAGTTATGTAAAAATTAAACCCGCTAGGTATTCGTTAAAATGCCTAAGTGAGGAATAAAGTGTTAAAAAACAGATGAAAACGCGTGTTAGAATTATATGGCAAATTATGTGTTAAAACTTATAAAAAGGGTTCTAAAACGGTTGTGAATTGAACTCTTTAGGCAAGGAATCCGGATCGTCAAGTGGACAAGTCGGAGGGGATAAACGCTTGAAAAGGGTGCATTAAAGGTACGTAACTATTAGTTCCGCTACTTAGTTTCAAAGAATGTTTAATATGTTTGTAAATGATATCGTAGCGTGATAAGAATGTTTGATGTATAATTCAAGTGACGAAGTTCACTCGATAGATCAAACGGGTCAATTTGAATAAATCTTGGTAGTCATTAAAGTGAAGGTTTTCACTTGACAACAGAATGGTCAAAACTATGTTTTCAAAATAACAATGTAAGTAGAGACTTGGAAGTCACATTATATGTTAACAATAGGAGGTCATATGCCAAGAGATTGGATGCACCAAATTGATGTTTATGAACCCTTGATACTAGGTCAAATGTCGAGAATTCGCTTGCAATATTTGCATAAAGTGGTTTGCTCGAATTATAGAAAACGAGCATGAAATTCTACTGCGTGCGTAAAACCATGTGATGGTGATGATACGCCATAGTTGACAAGCCCAGGGTATGGGTAACAAAGCTTAGAAATAAAGAAAATTGAATGAGGACAAGTATGTCATAAAGCAAACGGGTCGAATAATTGAAACAAGGATTTGTGAACAATTCATATATAAACCGGGTTTCGTTGCGTGAAATTTAAATGGTTAGATCCGTATTTTATTAAGGACGCGTAGGAAAAAGAATCGACTAAAACGGACACTTAGATAAAAAGTTATGAGCGTTCAAAGTTGGAATTGTGAAAATTGGTGTTGGGCAGTAGATGCAGGTTTAAACCTGCACCCGCTGGAAAATGGTCTCCCCCGCGGTACGCGGAGGGAGCCACTTTTTCTGTCGCGACACGCGGGGCTCCCTCGCGGCCCGCGTAAACTTAAGGGTGATCTGTCGCGGGCGCGACAAACAAAAATGCTGAAATTTTATTTTCTTTTCAATCGTATGATTCCAGAACTTGTTTATACATATTTTAACATCGTCAAAACTAACATTTAACGTGGTTTTGACATTAGGTGATGTTCATCTCATTCCGGATGCCGATCAAGCATGATTTCAAGAACCGAACACCACTTTTTGAAGTTTCCGCGTTTACCTAACTTCGTTGTAGACAATGTTCATGTTGTAAACACTTAACTTATCGTTTTTGGATGTCTAAACTAGTTAGTAGTTAACTAGAATATTGTTACTATGCAAACTTCCGATTTGTCTAACTCTATGAAATTAAGCATTTCCTTTTAAAAAATGTGCATTTTATATTAAAAACTTAAATAATTGAGACGGGTCTTACAAGTTGGTAATCAGAGCTGAAGGTTGTTAACAAAGTGTGTTCGGTTCAAGCTTGATCAAACATCCGGTAAGAATTAGTTACTTTAGTAGATTTTATTAAATGTAGAAAAGAAATATGAATTGATGTGCACGGGAAGAGTGTATTAACACACTCGAACCCGGAAAGTGCACTATGGGAGAATGGTTAAAGCAAGTTGCGAACTTGGCTAAATCAAAGTAAATAAAGTATGTATTATAAAAATGAAATGTTTAACGATTGGTATAAACATTTCAGTTTCAAGGTGACGGAAAAAGGTAACAATGATGCGGTGCCGATAGTCACCGAGCAAATGAAAGAAGTGATTGCCGAGGAAGTAGGAAAGGCAATCGAGAATAGCCTATCCGGTTTATAGATAAGATCCAAAATATGGTACTTTCGGTAGTCGAATAGCGGATCAAGAAGTTGGAAGATAGTACCAATGTAGCGAAGGAAAAATCTGGAGAGCGGAAGGGTTGCTCATATAAAGAATTCATGGCGTGTAAACCGCCAATTTAAAATGGAGAAGTGGATCCGATAATATGCCAACGATGGCTAAGCGATATCGAGGGGGTGTTTGAGAGAACCCACTGCGACACAAATGACTTCGTAGCTTACGGTACGGGTCAGTTAAGGGGGCAAGCAAAAGATTGGTGGGATAATAAGAAAATAGGATATTGGAAGTGAAGCGGCGAGGGCGATGACATGGGACGATTTTAAGGTACCATTCCTTAAACACCACAGTCCTAAGGCAGTCATCAACAGAATCAAGGAGGAATTTATTCAGCTAAGGCAAAAGGGTGAATCCATCGATAAGATTACGGGTATCTTTCTCGACAAATTGAGATTTTGTGACGAGTTAGTGATGTCCAAAGAGCAGAAAGTGTATTACTACTATAATATGCTGAGTGCTGAATATCGGGAGTTTATGACTCCCTCGAAATATGAAACTCTCACCGAGATCATAAACACTGCTCGAGAAAGGGAGATAGAGCTGAAAAAGCAAATTGAGCGAGGTGAATGGAGGGCACAGATTGTTAATCCAAGCCCTACGAAGATGGCACGAACAACAGAGTCATCTAAGAAACAAGAAGCGAAAGGTGGGTCGCTGAGTTGCAAGGTATGCGGGAAAGGGCACAAGGGCGAGTGTAGGTTCAAAGATAAGTCGTGCCCTATATGCGGGAATGTTAGTGCACTACGTCTATTGACTTCGTCTTGTATCATGTAATAGGATAGGATAGGATTATCAGTGCCCAAGGTTCGAGAAACAGATTTTTACGTTTAAGATAGTGAGTTCGCTTGAAAGAGTCAAGGTCAAGTTCAAGCGAAACCAACAGAAGCTGAGTTCGCTTGAACGTGTCTTGTTCATTTCAAGCGAAACCTCCACTAGTATATATAGGGCACTTGTCATTTCATTTGGTACGACTTCTGGATTTGTAACGAAGTGCTGCCAAGATCTGTTCAGGTTGTAACTGATGTTATATTCAATAAAAGTGACAGATTTAATAGTATCAAGCTGTTTCCACGTCCGTTTCACTGATTCTGTCTTTGAATCGGATATAAAGCTCTTCTGAACGACTCATTTGGGTCCAACAACGATCCTACAAGTGGTATCAGAGCTCAGGAAGAAGAGTTTAGCTTGATATCATCAATTTTCTTACTTGTACACCTTCTTTTCCAAATCTGAACAAGATTTCACGGTCAAAATGGCATGAATTTTTCACCGAACATGCAAAACAGTATAATAACAAAGCCTTGAGAGTTTCAGACTCAAATTCTGACTAAAAATGACAAAAACAGGCCTAACACTTGAGTTCGCTTGAACGGATATCGACATATCGCTTGAAATTAGTATTTGAGTTCGCTTCAACTCGCCATTTCGCTTGAAATTATCAACTGATTTAGCTTGATTTCAGTGTTTCGCTTGAAAAACCTTGCTGAGTTCGCTTCAAATCGATGTTCGCTTGAAAGTAGACCTGATCTCGCTTGAATTAGTGTTTTCGCTTGAAAGTTCATCAGAGTTCGCTTGAAGTGCTATATCGCTTGAAGTGTTAGTTTTACTATTTCGCTTGAAAGCTGATATTCAATTTCAACTTGGAATTTTGCTTCAACTTGTTGTTTCGCTTGAAGTCTCAGTTCGCTTGAAAGTGGAAATTCCGAATCGAGATCATTTCACGTCAATCGAGTGTCAGTCTGTTTCAGAATATTTGATATTGTTTGTACTGATTGTGTTTGTTTGATTATTTGTTCAGGATTACATCATGGCTGAAGAATTCTACAATACGTTTTTCAACGCATTCACATCCGAATCGTCTGAAATTACAAATGTTACACCAAAAACTATCACAAAAGCGATCAATGAAAACATCAAGCATGATAATTTCTATGGAACACACTCAAAGCCACCAACTCTGGAAAGCATTGAGGATTATACATGGTGGAAAGAACGGTTTCTTAACTGGGCGAAAGCGTATGCGCATGAAAGCTGGTTCTGTTTAGAATTTGGATACGAACGACCAAAAGATGATAAAGGCGAAGAACTTTCATTCAAGAAACTAACCAGAGAGGATAAATCTGAATTTGCCGCCGAACAGAGAATGATTGCTTTGATTCAGACGGCTATTAGAAATGACATTTTTGCATTACTTAATCATGATGGGTCTTCGAAATCTGTCTAGGAAGCTTTACGAGTTAAAGCTGAGGGGGGTAAACAGATTAAAAAGAACAAAATTGCTTTATTAAAGAAAGAATTCGATCTATTTGATAGCTTAAAAGGAGAGACAGTGAGGCAAATGATTAAGAGGTTTTGTCATCTTAAAATTGAACTTGAACGTTTTGAAATCATGAAAACAAGAGAGGAACTTATAGACAAAGTGATTGAAGCGTTACCACGAGCTGATCAGTGGCAAACGTTTGTTTTTATTTTGAAAAATGATGCTTTGTATAAAACAATTTCTCTTGATACTTTATTTGAAAAAAAATGAAACTCATGAGCTTGAATTGCATAAACAGAACAAGATGAGCAGTTCTTCACATCAACAGAATGTTGGCTTGTACTACAAAGGAAGTTTACCTTCAGAAAAAATTGTCAGTTCACCAAAGACAGCATTCAGTGGTGAGAGGACACAAGAGCCGCAAAAGAGTTCATCAAATTATGATCCGGGTTATCATTCATCAGCTTCAAAAGCCAGTTCTGAAGAAGCAGAGGAGATACTTTGCAACATTGCTCTTAAGCTGAAGAATTCTCCTGCAATGAGCATCAATGCAGCTAAGCAGCAAATGAGTTTCCTTGCATCTGTTCTGGAATCGTATGAAGGTCTTGTAGCTAGAAAAATTGGAAACTCCGAATTGACCAAAGAAGACTACGACCAGATTGATCCGGAAGAGATGGAGCTCATTGACATCCGTTGGTGCTTAGCAAGTTGCATCCGAAGAGCGCAGAGGTATATGGAGATTACTGGGAAACAATCTCTTGGAGGTGCATCAACAAAGCTTGGATTCGACAAATCCAAAGTGACTTGCTTCAAATGTAAGCAGAAAGGTCATTTCAAGAGAGAATGCACTAATTCTGCAGTTGGTGGAAATGAACATCCGTTCAATGATGATTACTACCGAAAGGCAATCTACCATCGAAGCAGAGAAGAGCCAAAGATGATTGAAGATAAACCTAAATCGAGAGCTTGTTTTGTAATTCAAGATGATGAAGGTTTTGATTGGTCCGAGATATGTCCAGAAGAAGATCGTTTGGAGAATGTTCGAAAAACAGCTCATGGCAAAGCTATAACAGAGGAAAGAAAGTTTGTTTTTGTTGCTGAGATTCAAGATGAAAACAAAGACAAAGATACAGCTGAGATCAAAGTGAAAACCAGAGAAGAGATTCTGGAAGAAAAGACCTACAGAGAAAGAAACATTGTGTTGAACAGAATGGATGAAATGCAGGAAGAGTATGAAATTGCTGTCAGCAGCAAAAGATGGGATAAGAAGAGAGAATGTTATTTCAACAGAGAAGGAGAACCAGTTGTTCCAAAGAAAGACATAATCTTTGATGATGTTCTTCTGATAATTCCTTTGAGAGCCGAATATTATAGAAATGTGATGAAAGATGACACATATGCTAAAAGGCATGAAAAGGAGATCAGATATGCCATGACATCATGTCTAAGAAAAAGGGATGAAGAGAGAATGAAAAAGAGTGTTGAAGAAATGGTGAACAATCTGAAGAAAACTGCTGAAGAGGTTAAAGCTGAAGTGATTGAAGTTGAAGTTGTGAAAGAGGAAGTTTTGAAAGTTGGTGAGACAGAAAAGATTGAAGAAAAAGTTGTTGTGAATGAAGAGGTTAAGATAGCGGTTACTGAAGAACAGCAGATTGGAGAAGAGGTGAGGAAAGAAGAAGAAGTAAAGAATGAAAATTTGGAAGCTGGTAATGTTGGTGATGAAGTCGGTGTTGAAGAAAAGCAAGATGATGCTGATCAGAAGCAAACTGAGGCAACTACATCAAACACCGAAGTGCCAATCACTGAGGTACATTATGATTCTGAAATCTTAAAAACGATTGATCAGTGCTAGAAATGCATGGAACCGTGCAGAGTTTGTACTGAAAAAGATGAGCAATTCAGAACAAGAGATCTTGAATTCACTAAAATTGAAAACATTTTTAAAGAAAAATGCAAAGAAATGCTAGAAAAAGAAAAATTTTTGAAAGAAAATGATGAAAAACTTTCTGAAAAATGTAAAAAATTAGAAACAGAAAATGAAGTTTTGAAAGAAAATGTTTCTAAAATGACAAAAGAATGTTCACAAAAAGAAATTGCTTGTCAAGAAATGAAGAAAGAATACGACTCAATGAAATTAGCATATCATATTACGAAAGAGTCATACGAAAAAGTGAAAGATGAAATGAAATATGCTCAATCAAGAATGAATTATCTTTCTGAAACAACTAATGAACTTAAACGAATGTATTCCATAAAACAAGATGTTGTTAATTCCTATATTGAGGATGTTGCAAAGCTAAAGCGACAGATTGCTGATCTAGAACAGGATAACAACAAGTTAAAGAGTTATCACGTGTCGTCATATGTGCTTGAACGTATTTTCAATATAAAACCGGGAGATGGTGACTCTGAACAAAACAAGAAAGGCATTGGCTCAGAGTTTCATCAAGTTCCACCACCGGGAAAATTTGCATTTTATGATGATGAAAAGGTCGAAAAAGCTTTCAACCTGGTTGATCAATTGCGAGACAACATTGATGTAACCTATTCCAAATCTGATGATACTCATGATTCAGAGGTGGTAGGTAAAGTTGTTGAAAGTGTGTTGAAAGAAGAGTTGGTTGATACATGTAAATTTGAATCACAGGATGAAGATGAAGGAAATTTTCATGATAGTTATCTGAAAAACACAAAATCCGAGAAAAGTTTGAATGATGATTCAAAAGGATTGGTTTATACCATGATTGGATCGGACAAATTGTTCTTAGATGTTGTATTCCCGATTCAGAATGTGATTTCAGAAAAGGTTGATAAAGTTTTCAAAATGGTTGAGATTGAGAAGTCTGAGATTTCAAAGTTTGCTGGTAAGAGTCATAGAGGTTCGTATGACAAACCTAGTTTCAAGAAGAAAAACATGAAGGCTGGTTTGGGTTATAAGAAGAAACAGAATTGGAAGAAAAATGAAGTTTCAAATTTTCAGGCAAAAATGAATTTTGTTCAAGGAAAAAGTTTTGAAGAAGAGGAAAAACTCAAATTTAGACAACAGTCTATTGAAGAGTTCCTAGCTCAAAAGAAAAAGCAACAACCACAGGTTAAAGATGTGTCCATGAGAACATGTTTTAAATGTGATCAAAAAGGACATCTTGCTCGCAAGTGTCCAAATCTGAAACCTGTGGATGTTGACAAAAAGAAGATTGATGCTGAGAAACAAAAATCTGATAATGTGAGACAAAGGTCAACCAGATTTGATTCAAAACAAACTTGGAGGTACAACACAAACAAGTTTGCTTCGAATCAAAATTGGAAGTCAAACCCATATAGGTTCGATTCTAGACAGACCTGGAATTCTCATACACCCAGAGTCAGAACAACTCAAAGTTGGAAAACAACTGTTGATATGACAAAACCACAAGAGTTTTGGAAACCAAAAATTGTTGTTAAAAAACAAAGTGTTCAAAAAGATTCTCATTTTTATAAAAGAGGTACGCCTAAAGGTCAAACATGGTCTATTAAGAAACAAGTGACTTCGGTAAAAGATGAGATAATTGAAGTCAAAGATGAAAAAGTCTTTGATGAAAAAGATTTTCCGAAACTGCATGATACACATTGTGTCGAAATGCCTAAGGTCAAACAGACCTGGGCTAAATTGTTCAAGTAATTGAGTAGTTTGTTTGTGCAGGTGCTCATGGAATTTGAAGATTGTGAGTTTGGAACTCAGAGCAGCCTGGCACAATGAGGAGAGGAGGCTGCTGGAACTTGTGTTGGTTGAAACAGGGAGTTTATTTGTTTTTCTTTACATAAATAAACAATATTTTAAAACCCTAAAAATTGAAAATTTTGAAAAACCAAAAATAGGTTTGTTTTTAATTTTTGTCAAAAATAGAAAATTAAAAAAAAATATGTGTTGATTGAATACGCCGAAACCCTCACGGCTGAACAAACATGATTACTTTCACAAGATTGAAAAACGGTTTTCAAACTGTCGAAAATCAATGGGTTGTAAATCTTGGGGGTACATTATATTTTCTGCAAATCAGTACACTTGAAGCAGAAAATGGATGGCGAGACAAAGCTATCAGTATTGGTTGTCAAATTTTCTTTAAATGATTTTGCATTTTAGGGGGAGTAATATTGTTAGAAAATACAAAAACATTTGAAAATTTGAAAAAGTAAAAAACATGATAAAATGAAAATTGAGTTTTTGTGTAAAAAGAGGAAATGATAGTACATCAGTAGACAGTTTCAATACGCTAAAGAAATGGAAAGTTTAAATGTGTTAAACGATATCACCGTGGATGTGTCGGTAGATTTTTATACATTTAGTAAACTTTTTCAGGATATAAACCTAAATTCAATCTTGCTTATTTCGTGGGGAACACTACTTGGATATATAGGTAACCCCTGAAATCTCGTTTGAAAGGTCCCTCTTTCTGAGATACTAGGTCTTTATACTCAGTGATATTTGGGGTATTATCCCGGGACTTCTGATTTTGCGGAAGCAATGGCCTAGTCCCCGGAGAATACTTTCTGCTTGCTTGAAATATAGCGCCGCCCTCAGCAAAAATGATGAAACAATAAAATTGATAGTCATTGCTGTTGTAAAAAAAAGATCTTCTAAAGGGGTCACACCTAAAGACAAGCCTGAGTTCTCTGCTGAACGGAAGTTCTGACCTGAGCTCATATGGTTTCATAATTTATTCCCCTTACAGATATCATCTAGGTATACTCACCTATAAGACTGAATATTGGGATCTGGATACGGGAGTATATTCAAGAGGTGGGACACATGAATAAGTTTAAGTCTTTAAAACACCTAATTCGTATCCTGAATCAGTTGAAATTTGTATGAAAATTTAAGTGGACAAGTATATCGACAATCTAAGTGAATTGTTTAATTCTTAATGTGTAATTAAGCTCAACGGTACTTGTGACCTGTCAAAAACTGATATGATCCTCTGACGCATACTCAAACAAAAATATTGTCTGTAGATATGTTTGTACATATTTCTTTATTGCTTTACATTTCAGAAAATTACAAAAAGATTTTTTATTCTACTTTATTTTCAACAACCGATGTCTGAGATGCTGAGTTTCAAAATCTAAATAAGCTGATTGTGTTTCTGAAAATAAAACAAGTTCATTAATTTGAAACTTGAAATATTAAAAATCAAAAATTCAAAAACAGTTTGTGATATCTCCAAGGTCATTAATTTGGACTTGGATGATTAACTGTGAGGGAGTTGGATTCTTTAATGCTGCTAAATCATTTAGTTTGTTGATAGGGGAAGTGGTTTAGAGAATTTGATTGATGATATGAAAACATTGTATTTATAGATGTTTGAGTGATTGCAGATAGTCTAGATTACGATCCCGAGAGCAAAGTCTAAGGGGGAGTCTGAAGACAAGCTTGAAGCAAGAGGGAGCTTGTAGATGGAAAGCTAGGTGTCGATCCCAAAGCATGGAAGCTTGACGAAAGGGGGAGCCTGAAGCTGATGGAAGAAGCTAAGGATTGATGGATGCTTATAATGTTACAATTTGGACGAGAAGGCAGAATGATCAAGACTGAAGATGTGTAATGCTGAAGACTAGACACTGAAGACTTCGTCAATATCCGAGGGGGAGTCTGTTAGTGCACTACGTCTATTGATTTCGTCTTGTATCATGTAATAGGATAGGATAGGATTATCAGTGCCCAAGGTTCGAGAAACAGATTTTTAGGTTTAAGATAGTGAGCTCGCTTGAAAGAGTAAAGGTCAAGTTCAAGCGAAACCAACAGAAGCTGAGTTCGCTTGAACGTGTCTTGTTCATTTCAAGCGAAACCTCCACTAGTATATATAGGGAACTTGTCATTTCATTTGGTACGACTTCTGGATTTGTAACGAAGTGCTGCCAAGATTTGTTCAGGTTGTAATTGATGTTATATTCAATAAAAGTGACAGATTTAATAGTATCAAGCTGTTTCCACGTCTGTTTCACTGATTCCGCCTTTAAATCGGATATAAAGCTCTTCTGAACGACTCGTTTGGGTCCAACAACGATCCTACAGGGAAGACAGGGCATACGGCTACGCTATGCCCGGGAAAAGTTTCGATTTGTTATAAATGCTACCAGCCGGGTCATAAGATATCTGAATGCCCGGAATTAGTCGGAAAGAAGGATGGCAAGGATTCGCAAGCAGAAACTCCAAAGGCAAAAGCCAGATCCTTCCAGCTAACTGCGGCCGAGGCAAAGATGGAACCCGATGTGGTCTCAGGTATATTCGCCATAAATTCAATTCCCGCACATGTGTTATTTAATACGGGTGCGAATAAATCCTTTATTTCACATGGATTTATTCGACATCCTTCATTTGTATTGACGAAATTACCTATGCCTTTAGAAGTAGAAATAGGTGATAACAAAAGTTTTATCATGTGTGACGTGTGTCAAGATTGTAAGATGAGTATCGATGGTGAAGAATACTCAATAGACTTGATCCCGATGTCAATGAGAGAATTCCAGGTAGTGGTCGGGATGGATTGGTTATCCCGACACCATGCGAAGGTCGTGTGTTTCCGCAAGGAGACAAAACTTATGTCTCCAAGTGGAAGACACGTTACCATCTATGGCGAGAAATGGGGCAATCCCGTTGTGACACTTGGGTCACTGCGACCATCAAACAAATACCAAACCAATGAAATATTGTATTTCATACTTGGTATTTGTACAAAAGTGTGTATCATTTGCACATATCAATTCTTGTTCGATTTCAGACCCTAAATCGCTTTCTGGAAGGTTATACGCGCACTGATGCGTAAATATAACCAGTTTAATGCAACGAACACTCCGGAATAGTGAAATAGGCTTAACATACCTTAAATAACCTTTACGTAACTTAGAAATAAGTTTTGAAATCTTTGGTATGGCAAAATCGAGTTAAATCGCTTACAGGGACTAAAGTTGACAAACTGCGAAAGTATGCCAATTTGAACTGTAACAGACATTCCGGATCATGGCCATAATTTAAACATACCATAAATATCCTTTACATAGCTTAGAAATAGGCTTTGAGGGGTTTGGTGTGCTAAAATAAACTTTTGGGTCATTCAGGGACTAAAAGTGTCAAAAAGTGCATAAGTTTGCACTTTCGCGCATAACTTACGTTCTGAATACATCCGGAAATCCAAAAATTTATGTAAGCACTAAAATATTTTATTTTAGTGTTTGGCATAAGAAAAATCCATTCGTCACGCCATTTGGATCGTTTTTCGCGCTTATGCGCATTCCGTCGTAATTAAACGAACATCGCGATCGTACGGCCAAACGAACCGACACCCAAGATATTTTTGAACAAATTTTAAGTTCCCTATACTTTAACTTCATTTTAGAGCTTTGAAATGGGGTTAACGGGGCTTAAACGTGTCAAAAGTGCATCAAATAGCAAGTTTGGAGCTTCAGGGGCCTGTTCTGCCAAAAATCAAACTTGCTGGTCTGCAAGTGCTTGCGCACCTCAACACTCAGGATGTTACGGTGCGCAAGCAGGGGTCAGATGCAGAAAATTGTGTTGGCTACTGATTTATGGCTTCCAAACACCCCAAAGGCCAATGCCAAGTGTCAAACTCTTGTGGTGGGGGCAAAATGAGTTACCACAACATTCCGACAAGTGTACGGGCGAGATCAAGGCACGTTATCCAAGAAACGATCCTAAGGGTGAACCGAAATCTATAAATACCCACCACATTTTCACTCATTCCTCACAAGAATCTGATTTGAGAAGCTCTAAGTTGAAACCTTTGTTTCATACCTGAGCTACTTGAATCAAGATTAGCATTCGGGGACCCTTCGTAAGTATTCCTTCGTTCTTTTATTGCTTTTCGAGTCAGAAAGTCAAACTTTGTTTGACTTTCTGCATTGACCAGTTTATGGTCAATGCGAAGTTCGTTTGAACTTCGCAACGTGAGCGTAATCACAATGGTTATAGTCCCTTGTGACTATGCCTACTGATTACCACGTTGTCTAGGGTCGTAAGGGTAAGCGATCTAATAAATCGCTTATACCTTCGAACCCGACCCATTTGGTCGATCATTAGGATCCGACCAAACACATTAGGTGACCATAGTATATAGGGAATAACCTTCCGAGGTTATACCTTATGGTCGCTTCGTTTAAGTAGTTGTATGATAGGTAGTTTACATGCCTTAGGTAAATTACCAAAATACCCCTTTGATGCCAAAATTCATTTTAAACATATGTAACATAACTTTTGACATCTAAACTGATTTGACAACAATATTAGACATGTTAAGGCATATGTTACTTGTCATAGGACTAGTTAAGCGGTCCGAACGCGTTTCACGCGAACGACGCGTTAAAGTAGCATAAGCTACCTAAACGGGTCGTAATGGGTCGTAAGCACTTAGGTTAGGTTTCATTTTAGTATGTGGGCTTTGTTAAACCATATTACACGAGTCTCCATACTCGTTTGGTTTACGAACCCTCATTCTATCAAATCCTCCGATTTAGGTCCGGTATATTAACATAGTTACCTATATTAGGTGCCGTTTGATTCCGAGATCTCTAGCATTGTTTGGTTGTTACTCAAGGACTACTAAGCAATCTCAAGTGAGTACATAGACCCCTCTTTTACTGTTTTCCAAACTGTTTTGGGGTGGAACACATGTGCCTACTTATTACTTTCATGCTTTCCTGTTTTCACATCATATACTTGTTATGTTCATTAGTACACTATTAGTACATGATTTACATTACATTTCTGCTATGTATGTTGACTGATAGCATGCTAGCACATTGATTTACATGACTTTTCTACTTTGTATGTTAACTTAGCATACTTAGTACATCACTTTACAATACATTTTATGCTATGTATGCCCATTGTGTGCGTACTTAGTACATTATTTTACATTACATTCTATACTATGTATGCCCATTGTGTGCGTACTTAGTACATTATTTTACATTACAATCTATGCTATGTATGCCCATTGTGTGCATACTTAGTACATTATTCTATTCATCACATGCTTACATTTTGGTATGACATATGGTTTGTTTAAATGAGACAATGTACATTCATTAACACTGATCATACCGCTCGGTAGTAGGTAGTGGTACCATAGGACTTGACAAATCCCATTCCTATAATCTCGGGTTTGTTTGGATGGAAGGAATGACCGAATCCGAATACATTTTTTGATAACCTTTACTAAAAGGGTTATCCGACTGTCGCAAGGCTTGGATGTATGAATTTTCACAATACCGCATAAATGTTTATATCAGTATAGCATGCATTTATTACACAAAACATAACTTTGATTTAAACCATGTTTTACTTCAATACCTTGTTTTTGTGCATTTTACATATGGTTTAGTTGATATATTTCACTTACCATACATAAACATTTTGACATTTACATACACAATTCATGATTTACATTAGACATAAACATTAGACATAGACATTAGACATGGTTTTCACATAAACATTTTGACATTTGATTATACATAAACATTTTACTTTGGTGGTTTGGTTTGAGTAAGTGATTTAAGTAACGAGGCGTGTGTAATATGATACAAGCATGGTGGATACGCCACTGGTACTTCCTATATATAAGTGTTTGTATGGTATTACATATCGTAGCGTTATTTAAATCATTTCAATTTGAGACATATAACATTTTATACAAATAACATACTTTTCACAAGACATTGTTTTACAAACAACTTATCTTATACAAACTCATTTTACTTGGTTATTCATTTAACCATACATTATTCTCTTATTTATACATATCATCTGAACTTATTGTTTTTCAAACGATTTACAAAACAAATCAATTTACAAGGTTCATGACTGACTTTTGCTAAACAACTTTCTTTCTAAACTTACAAGTCATGAATCCTATTTTCACAAAACCTATGTATCTCACAGGCATTTTTATGCTGACGTACCTATTTTCACATGTGTTTCAGGATATGATGCATAGGATTTATCAAGATACACTTAGGCGGACTTGGGCCATAGTGACAATAAAAGATGCAAGACTAGTTATTTATGTTATGTTTCTTTGATTGTCAAGACAATGTAACTCTTTTATTTAATAAAGCAATATTTCAATTTCCATGTGTTATGAAACAATGATTCTGTTACAACACTCCCCGATGTTTCCGCCACGTTTTGTTGTTTTACGTGGTCGGGGTGTGACAGAAAAGTTGGTATCAGAGCTCATGGTTATAGGGAATTAGGTTATTAGTAATGCTTTGACCTAGTCTATAACCTTCCTAGGACCCTAACGCGAGTTTACTTGCGTTTAGTCATAAAACAATACTGTCACCTATCCTTAGCCGACAACCACAACAAGAACATAAATTTCAAAACCGCTTTGAAAACTAATCATCTGTTCTAGGATGATTGATTACTAGGTTTTGAACCCTCTGTTGTAAGGTTTTGAACCCTCTAAGTTTTCAAATCTCGTCAAAGTTTGGGTCGTATAATGTGAACACGTGCAAACTGGAAGAGTGAATGCCTGTACCCTGAGTTTTCTGTCGAAGGCTAGAGTGTTCGTACAAATCCGCAGTATCGGACCAGTCACTCTTACCTGGGAACTCTTAGGGTGAGTGTTCACTTATAGGCGAGCATGTCTTCAGTGATACATTAATATGACCCGTTTACTTTGATTTGTCACCGTCTCATTTGTTTGCCTTAGGTAACAAACAAATGATCGCAATTTCTATGCGTTGTCATTTTGTTTACAGATAACACTTCATTTGTTTCTTCCTATGTCTTTCATTTTCTTCTAGAATGTCTCTTCCTCTCAGCAACGGTCAAATGTCCGAGCGAACAGCCAAATTTGCCCAGCGAATAGGCGAAGTAATCCTGAAGACTGTGGATTTAGGCATTGCCATATCTCGTCTCAACAATGAAGCCTCTCGTCTCAACAATGAAGCCACTCAAGAGTCACCAAAGGAAGCAGAAGTCAAGCCAGCACCACCAGCCAAGAAACCAACCGAGGAATCAAAGACCATGGATGAACGATCCCCTAAGAAGTCAAAGAAGCGAAAGGCTTCTCAGAACTTCGCCATGGTCGCTCACAATGGTAAAACCGTCCCCAACCAACTAGCTCAACCCCCTGCTAGGAAGCCATACAACGGAACTGCACCCTTGTGCAACCAATGTAGCCTTCATCATCACCCTAGTGTGAACTGCCGCAAATGCCAAATTTGTGGACTTAAAGGTCATACAGCAAGAGTTTGCTGAGCTGCAATTGCTCCAAAGCAAGCTGGCGACTCTGCTCAAGCTCGTTTCTCACCAGGGTCTTGCTACAACTGTGGCGAGATGGGCCATTTCCTAAGGGATTGCCCAAAGCTTGCTAATGCAAATCCAACCCACGAATGAGCAGTTGGCTGACTAGAAAATGTTGCTGTCTTATGCTTTTATTCTTCTGTTTTCTTGTAATGTGAAACAATCTGTTTTGTTTATAAATAAATAGTTGTTCACAATTCTGATATACAAGTGTAGTTACATGTGTGTATGACTTTTCCTATGATACCTACATCAAGAAACTATGTACCTTACAAACTACTCTTGTGATTTCTCTCTTTCAAATGATCGCTCATGATTCCCTCGAAAATTTTAAGTACTCGTTTCACTCTAAGAAACAAAGTACAGAAAATAAAGTGACATTATGAGTAATCATGCTTCTGCACATCTGTGCCTTTGAATCCTTGGTTAGATAACTAAGGGTATTTTCAAATCTCATACCCATTACGTTTTGATTTTTTTCAACATACACAGTACAAGTATTTCAAAAACAATCTTCATGATCTCAAAACATTTCATATAGTTTGAAAACAATTTTTTTTCAAATGCATTGTCTTTGTTATTTCAAAAACATTGGCTATGTTTTCAAAAACAACCTTCATAATTTCAAAATGTTTCATATAGTCTGAAAACAATATTAACACGGTACATTTTCTTATCAAGTGCATGATTTCGAAAAGCATTTTTCATATTTTCAGAAACCTCATACCTAATTTCAAAAATTTCATCTCGCATGATTTTAAAACAATTTTTTTATAAATATATACCTACCTAATACACCTACTTTATGATTTCAAAGGTATTATATATAAGGTTTCAAAAACATTGAACACATTTTTTTAAGAACCCCATGCATAGTTTTCAAAAATGTTTTCTTCATACATTGACTTAACTTTCAAATTTCGCTTCATATGTCGCCTTGGCATATCTGGCATCTCAACTTCATAAGCATTTTACTTCATGTTTTGACCTAAGCACATCAAGTGCAAGGTTTCAAAACATCTTCAACTTCTAAAATCCATATGGGATCTTTTTATCTTCACATTTAGACCCTTGTGGATGATTATCATTCAAATCAGATTCCTTAATTGGATTCCTTATGTATCTAAATTCGAACATTTCGGTTCCTTATAATCGAAATCGATTTTTTCTTTTAAAAATCTTTCTATCTTTATAGTTAGATTCTTGATAATGTTTAAAGTACCAAATGAAATCCACGGGATGGATTCCTAGTGTGCTTTAAATACATGTACACAATCAACAAAACAAATTAACAAATAAACAATCTTGTGGTTATATGACTATGTGTTTATGCATCTTGTGTTTTCTTTTATGCATTTTGTGTTTTTGTATACTCTGGATATTCGTTATCCAAATCCTTGTAGAATTTTTCATATCTTCATATGAGGGATTCATAGTAGGATACTCAAAAAGGTACTACCTTAAATCCTTAACGGGCTTCTATGTAATAGTTAAGACCCTTGGATTATATAGTACTACTCCATGATTCATAAGAGACCCTTTTAGGGGTCTAGACTAAAAGATTGATTCAAAAATCTGGTTAAGAATGACATGTGATGATATAAGCTGAAAAGACTCCTTGGTTGTCTATTAAAATCATTTAATGATTTAATAAAAGGGACCCTATGGTGGTCTAGTCACACTCATCACAGGTTTGTTCATTTGGTTTTCCCCTACACATTATAAAATAGACTGTGTGAACTATGCAAGGAATTGTCTAATTATGGACGCGTACATAATTATGAAATTCAGTGCACGGAAACCACAGTAAGATTTATTATGAGTAAGAACTGATAGCGACCACAATAACAAAATGTGAACGATGTAATGGAGGTACGGTGGACGCACCAATAACGCTTAATAGACTATTATATAAGTGTCCCTCCTACATTGTAAGCATGATGTTATTTAAAGTTACTAGAAGTTTAAGAACTCTAACCAGTGTTGTTTGATCTTTTCAACTTCATGTTTTAAACTCTCACAAGTTTCCTCTGAATAAATTTCGGGACGAAATTTCCTAAAGTAGGGGAGACTGTGACACCTGGGTCACTACGACCATCAAACAAATACCAAACTAATGAAATACTGTATTTCATACTTGGTATTTGTACAAAAGTGTGTATCATTTGCACATATCAATTCTTGTTCGATTTCAGACCCTAAATCGCTTTCTGGAAGGTTATACGCGCACTGATGCGTAAATATAACCAGTTTAATGCAAGGAACACTCCAGAATAGTGAAATAGGCTTAACATACCTTAAATAACCTTTACATAACTTAGAAATAAGTTTTGAAGGCTTTGGTATGGCAAAATCGAGTTAAATCGCTTACAGGGACTAAAGTTGACAAACTGTGAAAGTATGCCAATTTGAACTGTAACATACATTTCAGATCATGGCCATAAGTTAAACATACCATAAATATCCTTTACATAGCTTAGAAATAGGCTTTGAGGGGTTTGGTGTGCTAAAATAAACTTTTGGGTCATTCAGGGACTAAAAGTGTCAAAAAGTGCATAAGTTTGCACTTTCGCGCATAACTTACGTTCTGAATACATCCGGACATCCAAAAATTTATGTAATCACTAAAATATTTTATTTTAGTGTTTGGCATAAGAAAAATCCATTCGTCACGCCATTTGGATCGTTTTTCGCGCTTATGCGCATTCCGTCGTAATTAAACGAACATCGCGATCGTACGGCCAAACGAACCGACACCAGAGATATTTTTGAACACATTTTAAGTTCCCTATACTTTAACTTCATTTTAGAGCTTTGAAATGGGGTTAACGGGGCTTAAACGTGTCAAAAGTGCATCAAATAGCAAGTTTGGAGCTTCAGGGGCCTGTTCTGCCAAAAATCAAACTTGCTGGTCTGCAAGTGCTTGCGCCCCTCAACACTCAGGATGTTACGGTGCGCAACCAGGGGTCAGATGCAGAAAATTGTGTTGGCTACTGATTTATGGCTTCCAAACACCCCAAAGGCCAATGCCAAGTGTCAAACTCTTGTGGTGGGGGCAAAATGAGTTACCACAACATTTCGACAAGTGTACGGGTGAGATCAAGGCACGTTATCCAAGAAACGATCCTAACGGTGAACCGAAATCTATAAATACCCACCACATTTTCACTCATTCCTCACAAGAATCTGATTTGAGAAGCTCTAAGTTGAAACCTTTGTTTCATACCTGAGCTACTTGAATCAAGATTAGCATTCGAGGACCCTTCGTAAGTATTCCTTCGTTCTTTTATTGCTTTTCGAGTCCGAAACTCAAACTTTGTTTGACTTTCTGCATTGACCAGTTTATGGTCAATGCGAAGTTCGTTTGAACTTCGCAACGTGAGCGTAATCACAATGGTTATAGTCCCTTGTGACTATGCCTACTGATTACCACGTTGTCTAGGGTCGTAAGGGTAAGCGATCTAATAAATCGCTTATACCTTCGAACCCGACCCATTTGGTCGATCATTAGGATCCGACCAAACACATTAGGTGACCATAGTATATAGGGAATAACCTTCCGAGGTTATACCTTATGGTCGCTTCGTTTAAGTAGTTGTATGATAGGTAGTTTATATGCCTTAGGTAAATTACCAAAATACCCCTTTGATGCCAAAATTCATTTTAAACATATGTAACATAACTTTTGACATCTAAACTGATTTGACAACAATATTAGACATGTTAAGGCATATGTTACTTGTCATAGGACTAGTTAAGCGGTCCGAACGCGTTTCACGCGAACGACGCGTTAACGTAGCATAAGCTACCTAAACGGGTCGTAATGGGTCGTAAGCACTTAGGTTAGGTTTCATTTTAGTATGTGGGCTTTGTTAAACCATATTACACGAGTCTCCATACTCGTTTGGTTTACGAACCCTCATTCTATCAAATCCTCCGATTTAGGTCCGGTATATTAACATAGTTACCTATATTAGGTGCCGTTTGATTCCGAGATCTCTAGCATTGTTTGGTTGTTACTCAAGGACTACTAAGCAATCTCAAGTGAGTACATAGACCCCTCTTTTACTATTTTCCAAACTGTTTTGGGGTGGAACACATGTGCCTACTTATTACTTTCATGCTTTCCTGTTTTCACATCATATACTTGTTATGTTCATTAGTACACTATTAGTACATGATTTACATTACATTTCTGCTATGTATGTTGACTGATAGCATGCTAGCACATTGATTTACATGACTTTTCTACTTTGTATGTTAACTTAGCATACTTAGTACATCACTTTACAATACATTTTATGCTATGTATGCCCATTGTGTGCGTACTTAGTACATTATTTTACATTACATTCTATACTATGTATGCCCATTGTGTGGGTACTTAGTACATTATTTTACATTACAATCTATGCTATGTATGCCCATTGTGTGCATACTTAGTACATTATTCTATTCATCACATGCTTACATTTTGGTATGACATTTGGTTTGTTTAATTGAGACAATGTACATTCATTAACACCGATCATGCCGCTCGGTAGTAGGTAGTGGTACCATAGGACTTGACAAATCCCATTCCTGTAATCTCGGGTTTGTTTGGATGGAAGGAATGACCGAATCCGAATACATTTTTTGATAACCTTTACTAAAAGGGTTATCCGACTGTCGCAAGGCTTGGATGTATGAATCTTCACAATACTGCATAAATGTTTATATCAGTATAGCATGCATTTATTACACAAAACATAACTTTGATTTAAACCATGTTTTACTTCAATACCTTGTTTTTGTGCATTTTACATATGGTTTAGTTAATATATTTCACTTACCATACATAAACATTTTGACATTTACATACACAATTCATGATTTACATTAGACATAGACATTAGACATGGTTTTCACATAAACATTTTGACATTTGATTATACATAAACATTTTACTTTGGTGGTTTGGTTTGAGTAAGTGATTTAAGTAACGAGGCGTGTGTAATATGATACAAGCATGGTGGATACGCCGCTGGTACTTCCTATATATAAGTGTTTGTATGGTATTACATATCGTAGCGTTATTTAAATCATTTCAATTTGAGACATATAACATTTTATACAAATAACATACTTTTCACAAGACATTGGTTTACAAACAACTTATCTTATACAAACTCATTTTACTTGGTTATTCATTTAACCATACATTATTCTCTTATTTATACATATCATCTGAACTTATTGTTTTTCAAACGATTTACAAAACAAATCAATTTACAAGGTTCATGACTGACTTTTGCTAAACAACTTTCTTTCTAAACTTACAAGTCATGAATCCTATTTTCACAAAACCTATGTATCTCACAGGCATTTTTATGCTGACGTACCTATTTTCACATGTGTTTCAGGATATGATGCATAGGATTTATCAAGATACACTTAGGCGGACTTGGGCCTTAGTGACAATAAAAGATGCAAGACTAGTTATTTATGTTATATTTCTTTGATTGTCAAGACAATGTAACTCTTTTATTTAATAAAACAATATTTCAATTTCCATGTGTTATGAAACAATGATTCTGTTACAACACTCCCCGACGTTTCCGCCACGTTTTGTTGTTTTACGTGGTCGGGGTGTGACATAAAAGTTGGTATCAGAGCTCATGGTTATAGGGAATTAGGTTATTAGTAATGCTTTGACATAGTCTATAACCTTCCTAGGACCCTAACGCGAGTTTACTTGCGTTTAGTCATAAAACAATACTGTCACCTATCCTTAGGCGACAACCACAACAAGAACATAAATTTCAAAACCGCTTTGAAAACTAATCATCTGTTCTAGGATGATTGATTACTAGGTTTTGAACCCTCTGTTGTAAGGTTTTGAACCCTCTAAGTTTTCAAATCTCGTCAAAGTTTGGGTCGTATAATGTGAACACGTGCAAACTGGAAGAGTGAATGCCTGTACCCTGAGTTTTCTGTCGAAGGCTAGAGTGTTCGTACAAATCCGCAGTATCGGACCAGTCACTCTTACCTGGGAACTCTTAGGGTGAGTGTTCACTTATAGGCGAGCATGTCTTCAGTGATACATTAATATGACCCGTTTACTTTGATTTGTCACCGTCTCATTTGTTTGCCTTAGGTAACAAACAAATGATCGCAATTTCTATGCGTTGTCATTTTATTTACCGATAACACTTCATTTGTTTCTTCCTATGTCTTTCATTTTCTTCTAGAATGTCTCTTCCTCTCAGCAACGGTCAAATGTCCGAGGGAACAGCCAAATTTGCCCAGCGAATAGGCGAAGTAATCCTGAAGACTGTGGATTTAGGCATTGCCATGTCTCGTCTCAACAATGAAGCCTCTCATCTCAACAATGAAGCCACTCAAGAGTCACCAAAGGAAGCAGAAGTCAAGCCAGCACCACCAGCCAAGAAACCAACCGAGGAATCAAAGACCATGGATGAACGATCCCCTAAGAAGTCAAAGAAGCGAAAGGCTTCTCAGAACTTCGCCATGGTCGCTCACAATGGTTAAGCCGTCCCCAACCAACCAGCTCAACCCCCTGCTAGGAAGCCATACAACGGAGCTGCACCCTTGTGCAACCAATGTAGCCTTCATCATCACCCTAGTGTGAACTGCCGCAAATGCCAAATTTGTGGACTTAAAGGTCATACAGCAAGAGTTTGCCGAGTTGCAATTGCTCCAAAGCAAGCTGGCGACTCTGCTCAAGCTCGTTTCTCACCAGGGTCTTGCTACAACTGTGGCGAGATGGGCCATTTCCTAAGGGATTGCCCAAAGCTTGCTAATGCAAATCCAACCCACGGATGAGCAGTTGGCTGACTAGAAAATGTTGCTGTCTTATGCTTTTATTCTTCTGTTTTCTTGTAATGTGAAACAATCTGTTTTGTTTATAAATAAATAGTTGTCACAATTCTGATATACAAGTGTAGTTACATGTGTGTATGACTTTTCCTATGATACCTACATCAAGAAACTATGTACCTTACAAACTACTCTTGTGATTTCTCTCTTTCAAATGATCGCTCATGATTCCCTCGAAAATTTTAAGTACTCGTTTCACTCTAAGAAACAAAGTACAGAAAATAAAGTGACATTATGAGTAATCATGCTTCTGCACATCTGTGCCTTTGAATCCTTGGTTAGATAACTAAGGGTATTTTCAAATCTCATACCCATTACGTTTTGATTTTTTTCAATATACACAGTACAAGTATTTCAAAAACAATCTTCATGATCTCAAAACATTTCATATAGTTTGAAAACAATTTTTTTTCAAATGCATTGTCTATGTTATTTCAAAAACATTGGCTATGTTTTCAAAAACAATCTTCATAATTTCAAAATGTTTCATATAGTCTGAAAACAATATTAACACGGTACATTTTCTTATCAAGTGCATGATTTCGAAAAGCATTTTTCATATTTTCAGAAACCTCATACCTAATTTCAAAAATTTTGATTGTGAGATACATTAGCATCCCGGGAAAGCTAATGTGGTGGCGGATGCGTTGAGCCGAAAGGTAGACTATACACCAATACTAGTACGATTGATGCAACTAATAGTGACATCGGGTCTACTTGAACAAACCCGGAAATCTCAAGTTGAAGCAATGAAAGAGGAAAATTTGAAGAAGGAAAGAATAGTTGGCCAATTGAAAGAATTGGTGGAAGGTAACAACGGGTTAAAGACTCGTTTTGGAAGAATATGGGTCCCAAATTCGTGTGGAGTCAAGACTCTTCTACTTGACCAAGCTCATAAATCCCGTTATTCTATCCATCCGGGGGAAACCAAGATGTATAACGATTTAAAGCACAACTATTGGTGGCCCGGAATGAAAAGAGATGTTGTGAAATATGTAGAGAAATGCTTGACCTGTCTACAAGTCAAAGCAGAGCACCAAAAACCATATGGTAAGCTACAACTGTTGGACATCCCAGTTTGGAAATGGGAACATATCACAATGGATCTATTGACCAAACTGCCCAAAACCAATCGCGGATTCGATGCTATATGGGTAGTTGTGGATATATTGACAAAAAGTGCTCACTTCATTTTGATACGTGAGACTTATACGTCCGAAAAGATGTCAGAAGTGTATACCAATGAGATAGTGGCACGTCACGGAGTGCAGATATCCATCGTGTCCGATAGAGATACTCGGTTCACTTCGAACTTCTGGCGCGAATTCCAATAGCAAATGGGAACTAAATTATTCATTAGCACAGCATACCATCCCCAAATGGATGGACAGAGTGAAAGAACAATACAAACATTAGATGATATGTTACGGGCATGTATTATTGACTTCGGGGGAAGTTGGGATGTTTATCTACCGCTGGTCGAATTTTCATATAATAACAGTTACCATACAAGCATCGGAATGGCTCCGTACGAGATGCTTTATGGTAGAAAATGCCGAACCCCGGTGTGTTGGGATGAAGTTGGTCCACGTGAGCTTGCACATAAGGATGTAGTCCAAATCACGAATGAGAAAATTGATTTGGTCCGAGCCCATTTGAAAGCGGCTCAGGATCGACAAAAATCGTACGCGAACAAAAGAAGGAGACCGATTGAGTTTCAAGTTGGTGACAAGGTTATGCTAAAAGTATCTCCGTGGAAGGGGGTTATTCGGTTAAAAAAAAGGGAAGCTAAGCCCGAGGTTTATTGGGCCATTTAGAATCATCGAACGGGTTGGTAAGGTCGCATACCGTCTCAAACTACCCGAGGAGTTGAGTGGGATACATAGCACGTTCCACGTATCACATCTCCGGAAATGTCTAGCCGATGAAACCGCTTATATCCACTACGACGACATTGAGGTGGATAATAGTCTCAACTATGCAGTGAAGCCGATTGCTATTTTAGATCGTAAGGTGAAGAGTTTGAGGAACAAAGAAATTGACCAAGTGAAGGTCAAATGGGAGCACAGAAAAGGTTCGGATACCACATGGGAATCTGAAGAGGAGATGAAACGTCTCTACCCTACGCTATTCGGTACGTACTCTGGTTTCGGGAACGAAACCCTTTTTAAGGGGGGTGGACTTGTAACACCCCGAAAATATAAAACTTTATATTAAAATTATAAAGTATAAAATAAACGAAAATAAACTCACTAGGAATAAATAACCTAGTTAGTCATAAGTCTAGTTATAACAAAAAACTTGGTTAAAAACATTGAAAATCTAACTTGACATTAGTAGGAGGACCAAAAGTGTTAAGTTGGAAACTTGATTTTATAAAATCAAATAAACAAAATCCAAACACACACTTATGTGTGTGTCTGGATCGAGCTAAGCACAGGGGCGACACAGAGTTCCCCCACAAACCCTAGTTCTTGCAAATTCCTCCAAATTGAGAGCCCTAATATATTCCAAATTGATTTCCAAGCACAAATTCGTGATTACCTCGTTGAAGGGATCATAAAGTGTTAAAAATCGGATGAAAACGCGTGTTAGAATTATATGGCAAATTATGCGTTAAAACTTACAAAAAGGGTTCTAAAACGGTTGTGAATTGAACTCTTTAGGCAAGGAATCCGGATCGTCAAGTGGACAAGCCGGAGGGGATACGCGCTTGAAAGGGGTGCATTAAAGGTATGTAACTATTAGTTCCGTTACTTAGTTTCAAAGAATGTTTAATATGTTTGTAAATGATATCGTAGTGTGATAAGAATGTTTGATGTATAATTCAAGTGACGGAGTTCACTCGATAGATCAAACGGGTCAATTTGAATAAATCTTGGTAGTCATCAAAGTGAAGGTTTTCACTTGACAACGGAATGGGTTAAAACTATGTTTTCAAAATAACAATGTAAGTAGAGACTTGGAAGTCACATTATATGTTAACAATAGCAGGTGATATGCCAAGAGATTAGATGCACCAAATTGATGTTTATGAACCCTTGATATTGGGTCAAATGTCGAGAATTCGCTTGCAAGATTTGCATAAAGTGGTTTGCTTGAATTATAGAAAACGAGCATGAAATTCTAGTGCATGCGTAAAACCATGTGATGGTGATGATACGCCATAGTTGACAAGCCCGGGGTATGGGTAACAAAGCTTAGAAATCAAGGAAATTGAATGAGGACATGTATGTCATAAAGCAAACAGGTCGAACAATCGAAACAAGGATTTGTGAACAATTCGTATATAAACCGAGTTTCGTTGCGTGAAATTTAAATGTTTAGATCTGTATTCTTATTACGGACGCGTAGGAAAAAGAATCGACTAAAACGGACACTTAGATAAAAAGTTCTGAGCGTTTAAAGTTGGAATTGTGAAAATTGGTGCTGGGCAGCAGATGCAGGTTTAAACCTGCACCCGCTGGAAAATGGTCTCCCCCGCGGCACGCAGAGGGAGCCACTCATTCTGTCGCGACACGCGGGGCTCGCTCGCGGCCTGCGTGAACTTTAGGGTGATCTGTCGTGGGGCGCGACAAACCAAAATGCTGAAATTTTATTTTCTTTTCAATCGTATGATTCTAGAACTTGTTTATACATATTTTAACATCATCAAAACTAACATTTAACGTGGTTTTGACATTAGGTGATATTCATCTCATTCCGGATGCCGATCAAGCATGATTTCAAGAACCGAACACCACTTTTTGAGCTTCCGCGTTTACCTAACTTCGTTGTAGACAATGTTCATGTTGTAAACACTTAACTTATCGTTTTTTGGATGTTTAAACTAGCTAGTAGTTAACTAGAATACTGTTACTATGCAAACTTCTGCTTTGTCTAACTCTATGAAATTAAGCATTTCCTTTTAAAAATGCGTATTTTATATTAAAAACTTAAATAAATGAGACAGGTCTTACAATACTCTTGTGCTCACCGTTACGGCTGCAGTTAAGCCATACCCTCACGTCCTTATCTCCATGTTTCTTCAACCGTCTGGAAACGATGATGTAACTGTTGTTACACCCCAACCGATGACGGAAACATCGGAGCGCGGCACTGAGCGAAAAAGATTGTCCAGGAGAATCCATAACAACTATTAGTTATAATATATTAAAGGTTCATGTCCCATACCACAAACATATAAAATAAAAACAATTATTACAAACATTGTTCTCAAGGACAAATTATCCATTCCGACAACTCAGATTTCATTAAATTGTTTGTTTCTAAGACTCCAACCTAACTTGATTTCCCACATAGCAGCAAACATCCTAAGCACCTGTCACATACGTTAAAATAAAGGTCAATACACATAGTGTAAATGTGAGCATACAAGTTTGATATAGCATAGTAGAGTTCGAAATAGTTTACACGTAACCAGCATGTAACATGTATAAAGTGAAGGCAAGTAGGTTATTGACAGAGAAATATGCATAGACGTGACTGCGAGTTGTAGAATGCGCAACACATATCCACACTATGACACATGAAGTAAAGCCCTTAACAACCCCTGTCCACGACAGGTGTTGAGTCCAAACTATAGTACTATCGTTGCTAAGGTGTCAGGCAACAATCACTGTGTTAACATAACATACAAGCATTCATCGAAAACACGTAGCATGCAATAACGGTCAGCGTATAAATAGTGTTTGCGTTGTGTGTAGATTGTGATTTAGAATAAGTAACGTATGTAACACCCAAAAGTGCGTAAAGCAAAAAGGGTTTGAGTATACTCACAGAAAGCGTTTAACAAGTAAACACTGCCTTGGATTGAAGGGAGCGCTGAGAGAGATTAGCCTGAACAGTTAACGATAGCATAAACGTTAAGCGGATCTAAAAATGGTGCAAAGATACCAAGAGTCGGGTGGTAATCCGATCGGATGGCAATCTGATCGGATGGCCAGTCGATCGGATGTCAATCCGTTCGGATGGTCATCCGATCGGATGGCCATTCGATTGGATTGACACCTCGTTTGGTGAGGATGTGTTTGTGTATGATGGTTTGTTTTTTGAAGTTTTTGTTGTAGCATTCTGAAAACAGAGAAGTATCTCTACCCTTCAGGTCGGTTGATCGAACGGTGGTTCGATCGGGTGACGATCCGATCGACGAGGTATTTCTCAGAGAGCAAGTTCACATCAATGTTGTCACTCGATCGGATGGTCTACCGATCAGGTGGCAATCCATTAGAACATGTCAAAAAAAATTTAAGTGTTGAAGTTCAAAACATCACATGGTCGGATGGTCGTTTGATTGGATGGCAACCCAATCGGACGGCAATCCGTTCGACGTTCAAAACTTTTGAAAAGTCGAAATATAGTTTAAGTGTGGGGCCAAGTGCAAGCCGATCGGACGGCTGTTCGATCGGGTGGCAATCTGTAAGGACCTGCAAAAATGTCCCACAACACTCTGTAAGTGGAAACCCAGACCCCTAAAACCCTAATCCTTGTGAAAAATCGAGAAATTCAATTTTATGGATCGCTCGCGGGCTGCGTAAGAGTTAACCGAAGCTTACGCGGGGCGCGACAGCTCAAGGGTAACCGGATAAGGATGAGGGACACGCATTGTTACACGTGTCAACCTAGACTCCCTCGCGGGCCGCGTAGAAGAAGCTTATGTGCTTCGCGGGCCGCGACGCGCCCCATTTCCAACCCTATAAATAAGGAGTTCAAGTTTCATTTCAAATCGTTCAATTCTTTTCTTTCTCTTGTTCTCTTGTTCTGTCATTCTAATGTCAGAACTTCTAAATCCCGAAACTCTGCCCGTATTAAGGTAATAACTCTAATCACTGGTACGACACTTTATCCGATCGATTAAAACCGATCCAATGGATGTTTAAGTGCTGCCAATATCTAGCTATACTTTGTCATTCGTTGTGAGGGTTTCGATCTCGTGATTATCGTTAAAGTTGAATTAAGTTAATACACTAATACGAGTTCCATTGTATCTAGAAATTAGAATTCGTAACTAGGAAGTTGTTAAACTAGAATACTTAGCGATTAAGTAAACATAGTAATTAAAATAAAGTAAACTTAGTAGTTAAGAAACCTTAATAATTAACTAAACTTAATGGTTAAGTAAACTTAGTAATTAAGTAAACTTAATAGCTAAGGAAACTTAACAAGAAAGGAAACTTAGCAGTTAAGCAAGCTAAGTAAGTTAATTAATCAGCTAAGTAAATTACTTAATTAAACCGTTAAGGAAAATTAACCAGTTAAGTAAGATTAATTAATCAGTTAAGTAAGATTTGTTAATCAGTTAAGTAAGATTAATCAAGTTAAGTATGATTAATTAATCAGTTAAGCAAGATTAATTAAGCTAAGCAAGATTAATTAGGCTAAGCAAGATTAATTAGGCTAAGCAAGATTAACTAAGCTAAGCAAGATTAATTAAGCTAAGTAAGATTAATTAAGTAAATTAAACACCTAAATAGATATACATGAAAATAATTATATATGAGATAGATATATATGAGGAAGGTGCAAGGAAGGTGTAAGGGGATATATATGTAGGTAGGAAGCTTCCTAGAAAATGTATAGGTAACTTTCTAAAAAAAAAAGCTATATGAAATTTCCTAGAAAATACAAAGGAAACTTCTTAGAAATTTCATATTTCCTACCTATAAATAGGAAGCTTAGGATTCATTTTTCTTTGCTCATTTCTTCTATTCTTCTCTCTATACGTTGGTGTTCTAACCAATAATCACCGATGCGGTATTCTGTCCGATCGATTCGGGAACCAACTAACGAATGCCAAAGTGCTGTCTAAATAAGACTATACTTTGTGAATTTCGTTCTGAAACGAATGCCAAAGTGCTGTCTAAATAAGACTATACTTTGTGAATTTCGTTCTGAAACGAATGCCAAGGTGTTGTCTAAATAAGACTATACTTTGTAAATTTCGTTAAGGTTCTGATCTCGTGACCATCATTAGGTTTGATTGGGTTTAACACTAATACGTATTCCACTCTGTTAAACTAAATGTTTAACTACCAGAAAGCTCTGCACTATACACTTACAATCAAAATAGATGTATAATCATCAGAAGACTTAGAATCAAGATGCTTGTTTAATCAAGACTATATGCTAACAAGGTGAATCATTCTCTTTTTATCAAATTGTTTTCCCAAAACCCTACTTGTTGTCAAAGTTATAATTACAGGGATTAAGTCTTTGTAATCTTCAATTACTGCCGTTATGTGGGGTTTTGTATACATTACTTGATACCCGTCACCATTGGACAACGGGTTAGCCAATGGGTGATCTGACCATAGTCACAGACACGGTCGAATGACAAATACCGATTTGGGGTAATTGGTTAATAGAAACAATGTAATCACCCTTAATACTGTAATTTATAACAATGTGTCATTTTGTACAAAAATGAATGAACTCACCAGTATTTCCTGCTGACCAAATCTTTTTAAAACGCGTTTCAGGTAATGACAGTAGATTGGAATAAGAGTGATGATACGACACCGAAAGGCTTAAAGAAGTGTCTTATTCTATCAATTGAATTAAATTAAGAAAACATGGTTTCATATATTCGGGTTTATCCCTTATTAAAGATACCTCTGTAAAACATGGGTTTTATCCCATCTATTTAATAAATAAAATCCGTTGATTTCTAAACTCTGATATTTTTCCTAACTCACGGTCCTGATGAATATTTCTGCTGCAATGTTTTTAAAATAACCACCGGTACCACTTGACTGCTTCACGGCTCTCGTCCAGGGTGTGGTCGGGGGTCGTGACAGAAGGTGGTATCAGAGCCACTGGTTTAAGCAATTGGGTGTTGTAATAATACCTAAACTTAAATGAAAGAGTTAGGAAATTGTTATTAACTGTTAGCAACAAGGATAGTATTTAGACTTGAACTTAAGAAAGATGCCTTAGTATAAGCTTCGAGATAAGCTAATTACTTGCATAAATAAAGTGTGATGGGTGTTGGTATGCCGTGAGGATGATAACTAGAACATTGCAAGTATGGTAAATAAGCGATAACACTTGGCCACTGTTATTTCTTATTTATTGGTACTACTTGGTTCTAGAATATGATCCATCATGTGAATACTAATTTCCATGTTCTTTGATGAAAGCCTTAATAAAAGATTCATTTTTAAATCATGAAAAAAAAATCTATCTATTTATGGGAAATTCAAATTACCTCTCCGGCAATACTGGGTATGGTGTAGCAGACTCTCCAGCTTGTCCGGGTAAGATGGGGTTACCTCTCCGGCGAGAACCGGGTAAGATGGGGTATACGATATGTCAAACAAGTGACATAATTCCCTAAATACTATCATGACCTGATGTCTGACTTGTCTTTGGAAATATGAATCTGTTAAATACATTGACCTTATGAATGGTATGTATATTACAGTATGTGAAATATATGATTATATAGATATGTATATCTATAAGGAAATCCAAAAACCATAAGGATTAACAATTTAGAATAAAACATAAGCATGTGTGTCAATGATAATTTTAGATTTCTTTATTAGGAATCTCTTGTATACATCTATAATTCCGATACCGAACATTGTTTCGTTTGATCATTTGTCTCTTAACTCGTACGACAAGAAGTATATGAACCCTTTTATGTTGGGATGCCATCGAAAGTATAAGAATTCCCTTTGCGTTACCTTAGATTATTAACGCATTAGGAAACCTGTAGCTAAAGTTGTGCTAGGCACTAAACGTCTCAAAACCTACGCTAATGAGAATAATTCTACTTTCTTTAAGAACTCTTGCAAAGATAATAGTGACCACGACTAGATGCACTTACAAAGACTCTTCACCTATAATCCTACTAAGATTACCAGTAACAAAAGAATTGATGCAACAATACATGGGCTTAAAGGACTGAAGTGTCATAACCATTAGTACATATGTTAAGAAAAATGAAGTAATGTATGCTTCAAAATTTAGACATTTAGATAGTGAGACCCGAGCTTCAAAACACCTGGTCAAGACATATGCCATGAAATGGAGAGAACTGACAGAAAAGAAATTCTATCTGCTTCATAAAAAGGAACAAATGGAAACAATGACTCCTGGGGGTTTGCAAGCCAACCGGAGAAGTGACCACAAGGAGGCAAGACAGACCAGCTGACAAAGTTCGTCTCTGTGAGGAAAGCTGCGAGTTATGCACGGAAGTAAGACATAACGTATATGGTCTCGGAGTTCATTAACACTAGAGGCATGGAACTGAAAGAAATTTCGACCGACGTTTCCCAGAGGATCTACTTAGACTATCACCCGATCATGAGAAGAAACTTAGAATTCATCCGAGACTAGGAACAACACCGATTGTTATATCACAAAGTTAAAACTAATGTAGTAGTTAATGATTTAAGTCATAAGTCTCATAGGAAGCCGAATCAAGTACGTGCTCTTAGATTAAATTGCGGATAGATTTAATGAAATAATTAAAGAGTACCCAAGAAACAGCAATCAAGGATGATGCTGAAGGATTATAAAGAAATAATGAAGGAATCAGAAAAAGGAACTAATGGAAATTAGTGATTCCATAAAGAATTCGGGTACATATTCAAGGAAACCTGCAAGAAAGGATTCTCGAAGAAGCCCAAAGAACTAAGTATTTGATACATCGTGTAAGTAATATGAGGTATCGAGGTTTGAATTACTGATAAATAAAAATGAAAAAGGATGTAGCAAGTTATGTCTCTAAGTATTTAATCGATTAGCAAGTTAAAGCTGAACATTAGAACCCTTTAGGTTTACCTCAACGATTAGAAATGCCAGTAGAGAAATAGGATTGATAACAAATGAATGTTATTACCAAATTCCCCAAAAACGATAAGTTGTAACAACATAATCTGGGTGATTGTGGATCAACTAACCAAGTTAGCTCAATTACTACCGATGAAGAAAACCCTTTAGCATAAAACGCTTAGTTAAGTGGTGTGGGAGCAAAATAGTCTCATTACATAGAATCCCATCATCTATTGTATTAAATCGAGATAGTCATTTCACTTCTCATTTTTGGGACAATTTTAACCCGACCTATTTTGAGCAGTATAAAGGAACACTACAAACATAGAAAGACATGCTAAGTGCATGTGCGATAAATAGAACTATCATTTATCACTCATAAGATTCTCCAATAATCGGTCTACAAGTACTAGTGTTAACCGTTTAAAACACTTTATGGATGATAGTATCATCCAGTATGTTAGACATACATATGAGGAAAGCAACTATCAGGCCATGAGATCGGCAAACCATGAAATTTAAATCAGAGAAAGGATATCACTAAAAGTCTCTCTGTATTTGGAAAGGAAAGTTAAGTCCAAGGAATGTCAAACCATTAAAGTAACTAAGCAAAGTGGACCAGTAGCTTATCAGCTAAAATGGCAAGTATACATGATACATTTCACGAAATACTTAGAAATCTTTAGTTATACCTCCTCAAAATATAGAAGTAAATGCAAGACCGTATCAGTCAATCATGAGAATTCCAAAAACATGCAAGAATAGTTCTGGTCAGGGTGAAGTAGGACTTAAAGGGTGGACAAGAATATACTTGGGTATCGAAAATAAGACGGAAGTATCCTTACTTGTTCCAGTAAATCTCGAGGACGAGATTTTAATTAAGGTGGGGAGGATGTAAGGACCTGCAAAAATGTCCCACAACACTCTGTAAGTGGAAACCCGGACCTCTAAAACCCTAATCCTTGTGAAAAATCAAGAAATTCAATTTTATGGATCGCTCGCGGGCTGCGTAAGAGTTAACCAAAGCTTACGCGGGGCGCGACAGATCAAGGGTAACCGGATAAGGATGAGGGACACGCGTCGTTATACGTGTCAACCTAGACTCCCTCACGGGCCGCGTAGAAGAAGCTTATGTGCTTCGCGGGCCGCGACGCGCCCCATTTCCAACCCTATAAATAAGGAGTTCAAGTTTCATTTCAAATCGTTCAATTCTTTTCTTTCTCTTGTTCTCTTGTTCTGTCATTCTAATGTCAGAACTTCTAAATCCCGAAACTCTGCCCGTATTAGGGTAATAACTCTAATCACTGGTACGATACTTTATCCGATCGATTAAAACCGATCCAATGGATGTTTAAGTGCTGCCAATATCTGGCTATACTTTGTCATTCGTTGTGAGGGTTTCGATCTCGTGATTATCATTAAAGTTGAATTAAGTTAATACACTAATACGAGTTCCATTGTATCTAGAAATTAGAATTCCTAACTAGGAAGCTGTTAAACTAGAATACTTAGCGATTAAGTAAACATAGTAACTAAAATAAAGTAAACTTAGTAGTTAAGAAACCTTAATAATTAAGAAAACTTAATGTTTAAGTAAACTTAGTAATTAAGTAAACTTAATAGCTAAGGAAACTTAACAGGAAAGGAAACTTAGCAGTTATTCTGTCCGATCGATATACGTTGGTGTTCTAACCAATACGTTGGTGTTCTAACCAATAATCACCGATGCGATATTTTGTCCGATCGATTCGGGAACCAACTAACGAATGCCAAAGTGCTGTCTAAATAAGACTATACTTTGTGAATTTCGTTCTGAAACGAATGCCAAAGTGCTGTCTAAATAAGACTATACTTTGTGAATTTCGTTCTGAAACGAATGCTGTTGGATCTGAGTTTGATTCTGATTGTATTTTGTGTTTGTAATTAAGATGAAAATGGATGAGTGTGCAGCGGAATTATGATGAAAACAAACTTTGCATACAATCAAACGAGAGTAATACTTTGATCAAACATCTTTTCACAATGAATCGGAAGATTGAATTTATTTCAATAACGATTACAATGATTGATGAATGAATGCAACTTCCCCTCAGCCAGAGCTCAGTAGTTTGTTCGTGCAAAGAAGACGATGATGCAAAAGAGCTAATAGAACAGTACAAAGTACTGAACTATTTATAGGCACTTGCAAACCACTGAGCATCTTAGCTGACGTCACCATGAAAGTGACATCTAACCTCCTAACAAACTCTAACCTCTGATCTATACAAACACTGCTATGTTAACTACTGCTGTTACATTACATTACATTACAAAACAGACTATAGATCAGCTGCTGCAACCTTCCACTGCTGTGAACCCAGCAGTACTTGTCCGGATCAGCAGTGCTAGACTCAAGGCAGTAGATTGAATCAGCAGGGCTTTGGTCTTTCATCAGGTCTTTATTTGAGCAGCAGTTGTAGGTCAGTGGTTTGCACGATCAGCAGATAGGAGGTCAGTAGATGTTGAAATCACTTTCACGGGGAGAGACTTGTATGTAAATATCTGCTTATTCTGGATCCACTGCTCTGATCCAGTTTTGGCTTTAATTATCTGTTCCTCTGATAGGGTTCAATCCCAACAATCTCCCCCTGGAACAGATAATGCCAAAACTCTTCATTATTGTGGAATTCTTTATTGCCTCATCAACAGTTCCCTTATCTGACCTTTAAATTGTAGTTCAAAGTCTAGGGCATCTGTGTCTTCATCATCCCTGCTAAGTGGAAGATCAAGGAGATCCTGCAAATCTTCAAGACTCAGGCCAAGAGCTTGTTCCCTTGATATTTTCTCCACTTCTCCACCAGACCTGAGCAAAGTCAATACGCAGGTCTGTTTGTCAGTTTCCCACTTTTGTATTTTTGAGCCTGGTGGGTTTCTTGGGAGATGTTTATTTGCAGAGGTATTTGGTGAGGCTGGCCTATTCATAACCGGCTGTGCAGTACTTGCAGTTTGATCCAAACCAAGAGTTTCTATGATCATTTTCTTTATGCCTTCTTTTACAAGATCATCTCCTTTTATCAACTCTTGGATGGTTTCACCTCCCAACTGTTTGTGTGTCCTTCTTTTATAGATGGCAGCACCAGTTGGAGCAGTGGCTCTCCTGATTTGCAGCTTTGTTGGTCTTTTTGAAACCTCTGCTTCAGGATAGTCAGGCTTTTGAGGAACATTTGGATCTTTCTTTCTTAGTTCCTCTAACCTTTTGTAGGTGATCCTGACCACATCTTATTTCCATCTAGCAATTTGTCTTTTGTTTCCATATTCAGCAGCAACCAGTTCTTCTTTCATTCTTTTCAGTTCTACCTGTTTGTCAGGTACATTCTTTCTAAACTTTGCCCAGTCAGGAGGAGTGTGAGTGACTTTCCTGTTTATCATATCTTGAATTCTTGCTGCTTCATTTTCAAGCTCAGGAACAGTCCACTCTTTGTACATGTATTTCTCTCCTTTGTATTTCTTGTGAGCCATGATGCTTTCAATGTAGTCTTTCTTCAAAGTTTCAGCTGCTCTTTCTGAAATTTGTTGACTGACATTTTTTGCAAATTGTTCTAGGGATCTGACTTGTGTGAGCAGATATTGATAATTTCTTAAAATTTCTTTGTCAGATTTCCCTTGTGTATTTCTTTGTGAGATATCCTCTGCTTGCTTGGCCTTGATTTTCAAATATTCATCAACATTTTTAGGCCAGGGATATCCTTTTATTGATGGCAAACTCCTTTTGGCAGGGTCATCCTCAAAGTAAAAGGATTTTATTTCTTCTCTAACAGCTGCTAGCTCAAGAGGAAATTGAACACCTGCAGGAGGTAAGGGCTTGTGCATTCGAACTGAAGAGAGAGGAACTGGTTTTGGTATTGTGACAAGAGCTAAAGATTTTGAAGATGTTTGTGGTGGTGAAGTGTCATCATCTTTGAGAATTAGCCTTCTCCTCTTTGTTTGAGGAGGGGCTGATGATGTTTTGGATGGAGCAGTGGTGGTGGATGTAGTGGCAGTGGTTTGTGATTGACTAACAGTTGTTGAAACAACTGGTGTTCCAACCACTGTTGTCATTACAGCAGATGTTGTAACAACTGTTGTCTTCTGCTTTTTGGCAGGAGGAGTGTGTGTTGAAGTGGTGTGTGTTGAAGTGGGAGCAGATGTTGAAACCACTGAAGTACCAACAGTAGTGGGTACAACAGGAGTTACAACAGCTGTTTTAGGTGGTGGTTTTGGAACAGACTTTGAACGTCTGGTTGGAATGGATTTGGGTAGCCTTACTCTTCTTGTAGGCTTCTTCTTTTCATCAACAAGATTTTCATCATCTTTTGACTCTGAAGTACCCTGATCCGGATAATCCACCCTGGCTTTCTTTTTGGCCTCTCTATCCCTTTTTACACTTGCAACTGCTTCTGCCAGTGCATTAGTGGTCACATCAATTTTCTTGCTTCCATCTGGCAAAGGGATCTGTTTGGTCATGTTTGCATTTTCTGGTTCAATGTAGAGACCATCCTATATTCCCTTCTTTTTCCACTCCTGAATTTTCTCCCCCTTTTTGGCATTATCTGGGGGAAGTTGATCAATGAAGAAAACTGTTGGAGGAGCAGTGCCAGTGGTGTGCAGAATCTGAGTTTTGAGAGCCTTTAGATCAGCCTGAGTGTTCTTGTACCTTGACTCCATTGCATTTCTCAGCTGTTGGACATGTTTTTCATGTTGCTGATCTGCTATTTGTGCTTGTTGATGGAGAAAAGGTTGAAATAGATTTCAGAGCTCACTTGTAGCAGGTGCCTGTTGTGGAGCAGGTGCTTGAGGTGGAACAGGAGTGGATTGTACCTTTTGTACTTGTAACAACTATTGTAGCATATCTTTGAGTTCTGCAACAGAGTTATTAAGCTTTTCAACACGATCCGTCAATTTCTGGTACTTTAAATCATCACCCAATTTAATGGGATCATCTGATTTCCCACTAACAGTGGTTTTATCAGTGGTAGAGGTAGGGAGTATACTCCAAACATTAACCACTGATGCCCCTTTTTCTTGGTACTGGGGTCTTCTCCCTTCAACACTTGACAACCGTTTGATGTTGCCAGTAGGATAAATAAATCCACTGGTGGTTGGCAGAGGTGCTATAAAAGGAATTGCCTCCAAGGAAGTCTTATTAATGTAACCACTGTCCAACTGTAAACCAGTGGGTTCAACAGTTGTAGTGGCTGCTTCACTTGGACTACCACCAAGAGTTACTTGTAACTCAAGGGGTGTAACCTCCTCAGGTTGTGTTGGTGGGTTAGCAAGGAATGATACATCAGGCTCAGTCAGTTGTTGAGGCATATTCTCATTAACAGGTGATTGAGAAGGACTGAGTAATGCCTGGGTCAAATCTATTGCATCCAACAAAAGTTGTGTTTTTGGTGGAATTGTGGATGTGAGGTGGGGTGTAGAAAAAGAATTTGCCCCGGGCATTGGGTTGTGGATGATGGAAACGAGTGTTTCCAGGGCATCATAATGTGGTGGCCCTATGTGTACAACCTGTTCTTTTTGTGAAGAAGCAGGAGGAGTTTTGGTTATGGGTTGAGATATTTGTACCAACTGCTGTGAGGAAGTAGCAGCAGTGGTTTCTTGTGACATTTGTGCTGTCACAGGCAGTAGCTCTGGTATCTCATCCTCCAGAGTTGCCTTTTTTATTGGTTTGGGGGGTTTTTGATTTTTCTTTTTGTTTGGCTTTTTGGGATTTGTAGGTGTGGGTTTCAAAACAGTTGGTCTGCTGCTTTGATCACCTTGAGCAGTGGGCTCAGCAGCAGATACCTGAGGAGCAGTGGTAGCTGCTAAATTCTGCTCAGGCACCTCTGCTTGTGTTTTGCAAGGTGCTAACATTCTTGAAAAAGTTTCAGTTGTTAAACTGTTTATTTGAGTAGAATCACCTTGAATTATTGATGCTAAATCATCCTTACTGAATTTCTTTTCAAAATAGTAACTTAAAAACCTTGGAAACAGTAAGAATGATTTTGTTTCAACATTATTAACCAAATCTTTAAAGATTTCCCGGGAATAGTTAAAATTTTCTTCTTGAAGAATTGCATAGCCCAGATTTTGAATCTTTAAAGGGATTTCATTGAAAGAAGTGGTTTTGTTTGAAACACATAGTAGGAGGGTATGAAATAAAAATCTGGTTGCAGAAGGAAAGTAACCTTTTTGAAAGGTAAGTTTCTTCATCATTGTGGCTTCATACCCTCTTTCAATGAAGTCAGTTTGTAACTCGTTTTTAGTGAAAGAAGTTTTACCTTCCTGATCATCGAGTTGAAAGACCTCTGAAATGGATTGTGGCGTGATTTGGACAGCTTTACCCTTTATAGAAGAGTGTATGGTGGTTGCAGTGTCTCCTTGTTTTTCAAGGGTTGCATTCTTCCAGAACTCTCTTTGGGTCTCCAAATAGATTGGTGCATCGGCGATGAACAAAGTGTTGTATTTTGATTTTGCCATGGTGTCAATGATGGAATCGAAAACATTTGTGGTTCCTGGTTTTGTGAGAAGACCCAGGAGATTGTGAGATGGTTTATATGGGATTTCAGTGGAGATTGCCTTTTGAGAGGCTGTTTTCGATGATGATTTGGAAGTGGGTTTTATGGATGGCTTTGATTTTGTCATTTTTGAAGAGAATGATCGAAGAAATTTGGGAAGGATGAGATGAAAAACTGCTTTGAGAAGAGAATTTTTAAGAATTCAATTCGACAGTAAAACCCTGTTTTGGTGGTGAGTGGGGATTTTTATAGGGAAGAAAGTGAAAGCTGACGTGGCAGCCGTTACAAAAGGTCTGACCACTATGTACTGTCCATGTGACAACCCCTGGTGAAAGTGAAGGACAGTACTTTTATGAAAGTTACTGATGAAGGCAGTGGTAGTAAAGCAGTGGATGATTTTTACTATCAGTGGATAGCATATCAGTGGATAAGACACTGCTTTTGAACAACAGAGTTTATCAAAGGAATGAGAGAACAGGGGTTGACTTTCAACAGTGGACAGGCTTTTGAAGTAGAGCAGTCTTTTGAACAATCAGTGGTTATGGCAGACTTTTAACGATTTTAATGAAAATTTCATTTTTGGCTATTTTTAAGGATGGATTTTTGATTTTCTAAAAACATTTTGTTGCTTTTATTCATAGAAAAACAAGATGTTGCTTGTTATTCCATGTTCAGCATCCCAATCCTAGAGACCAAGCTTTCAAAAGTGGCTGTATCAAGTGCTTTTGTGAGCACATCTGCTAGCTGGTCTTTAGTTGGGACATGATGCAGAGAAATCAAACCTTTTTCATAGCAATCCCTCACAAAGTGATGTCTGATGTCGATGTATTTGGTGGTAGAATGGGAAACTGGATTTTTGATGATATTTTCTGCTGCCTGGCTGTCCAACATGAGTGGTGTTTTTAAGGCAGTGATACCAAAATCCAGTAACTGATTTTGAAGCCACAGGAGTTGAGCTGTACAGCTTGCAGCAGCAATGTATTCAGCCTCAGCAGTGGATGTTGAAACTGCTGCTTGCTTTTTGCTTTGCCAAGAAACCAAGCAATCACCTAGAAACTGGCACCCTCCTGAAGTGGACTTCCTTGTGGTGTGACATCCAGCAAAGTCACTGTCTGAAAAACCTGAAAGCTTGATGTTCCCATTAGCTGGATACCAGATACCAAGTGTGGGAGCACCTTTTATGTATCTGAAGATCCTTTTTACAGCAATGAGATTTGATTTTCTGGGAGCTTATTGACTTCTTGCACAGACACATGTTGCAAACATGATGTCTGGTCTAGATGCAGTTAAGTACAATAAAGACCCAATCATGCTTCTATAAAGTGTTTGATCAATCAGCTCATCTTTTTCATAAGACATGACCAGCTTATTTGTTGACATGGGTGTGCTGCATGGTTTACAATCATTCATATCAAATTTGGTCAAAAGTTCTTTAGCATATTTGCTTTGATGAATGAAAGTTCCATTTTGCATTTGCTGTACTTGGAGACCAAGAAAGCATTGCAGCTCACCCATTGCACTCATTTCAAACTCAGCTGTCATGAGTTCTCTAAACTCTTCACACATTTTGTTGCATGTGCTTCCAAAAATAATGTCATCCACATAAATTTGGACAATCATTAAATCCTTTCCTCTCCATTTAAGAAACAGTGTTTTATCAATGGTACCTCTTTTGAAACCATTTGAGAGTAGAAAGTTGGAAAGAGTTTCATACCAGGATCTTGGTGCTTGTTTCAGGCCATACAAGGCTTTGTTTAACCTGTAGACATGATCTGGATAAAATGGATCCTCAAAACATGGAGGTTGACAAACATACACCTCTTCTTGAATTGTACCATAGAGGAAAGCACTTTTGATATCCATTTGAAACACCTTCATGTTGTGGTTGACAGCAAAGGCCAGGAACAGTCTAATGGCTTCCAATCTTGCAACAGGGGCGAATGTTTCATCATAATCAATCCCCTTTTCCTGTCTGTAACCTTGAACCACAAGCCTGGCTTTATTCTTGACAACAATACCCCTTTCATCAGTTTTGTTCTTAAAGACCCACTTTGTGCCAATGGGACTAACCTCTTCTGGCAGTGGTACAAGCTCCCATACTTGTTGTCTTTTAAACTGTTGGAGCTCCTCTTGCATGGCTTCTACCCAGCTGTTGTCTTTCAGTGCCTCTTGGTACTTGACTGGCTGATGGAGTGATAGAAAACCAGCAAAAAGACAAATGTTTTGGGTTTGGCTTCTTGTGAGCACCCCTTCATTTATGTTGCCAATGATTTGATCAGGTGGATGAGATCTCAAGAAGATTAAATCTCCTTGGTATGGTATAATGGCATTTGTTGGTGAAGGCTGCAAATGTGTATCATCTGAGCTAACCACTGCTGGTGACTTTGATGACCCAGCAGTGGCTTCAAAAGGTGGTGGAATAGGAGGTAATGAAGTGGACAACTGCTGACTTTTATCTACTGTTTGAGGACTTTTGTCAGCAGTGTTTGAGGATGTGGAAGCAGTGGTTGATGGGCTACTTTGGTCAACAACTGTTGAGGTAGCAGTGGTTGAGCATTGACAACTGTTTTGAACAGCTGATGCTTTTCCCTTTGTGGCAGACCTTTGAGGGATGATGATTTCATACCCATAGTCTGGTGTTGTATCCTCTGATGGACCTGCACTGTTAGTCTTGACAGCAGTATTTTCAAAAGTAATTTTTTCAAGATCAAACAGATCTGCAAGATTTGCTGGGATTTTCATTGATGAAAGTTCATTGAACTTAACATTCAAAGTCTCCTCCACTGCCTTGGTCCGTGTATTGAACACTTTGTAGGCCTTGGCAGTGGTTGAGTATCCCAGATGATAACCACAATCAATTTTGGCTGCAAATTTTGAAATGGAATCTTTTAAGTTCAAAATAAAGCATGGGCAGCCAAACACTTTGAAATATGAGATCAGTGGTTTGATTTTATACAGAATTTCATAAGCAGTCTTTTTGTGCCTGGGGTTTATTAAAACTCTGTTCTGGACATAGCAAGCGATGTTTACTGCCTCTGCCCAGAAAGTTAATGGCAAACCTGAATCTGCAAGCATAGTTCTGGCAGCCTCAATCAAAGTTCTATTCTTTCTTTCAACAACCCCATTTTGCTCTCGTGTTCTAGGGATGTTGTACTACCTTACAATCCCTTTCTTCACACAGAAGGCATCCAACTCCTTATTTTTAAATTCTGTGCCATTGTCACCCCTGAAGCTTTTCACTGGAAGGTCAAATTGCTTTTCAACCTGTGTCACAAAGTCTTGCAAAATGCCTGCAATCTCATCTTTTGAGTGTAAAAAGAACGTCCATGTAAACCTAGAAAAGTCATCAACAATAACCAAACAATATCTTTTCTTCTTGAGGCTCATGACTTGAACTGGGTCAAACAAATCCATGTGTAGCATTTGCAAACACTGGGTTGTTTTGGACTCTTCAATGGACTTGTAAGAACTTTTATGCTGCTTTCCTTTTAAACAGGAAATGCAATGTTGAGGACATGAAAACAATTTTTGTGGTAGGCCTCTCACCAAACCATTTTTTGAAATTTCAGTGATTGTCTTAAGATTTGTGTGCCCCAGCCTTCTGTGCCAAAGTTCTGTCTCTTTGTTAGAGGCAGCTGAGAACAGACAGGCATCAGCTCTGGGACACTCTTTTGACATATCAACCACATAAACATTGCCACTTATTTGAGCAACAAGTTTAGTTTGACCAGTTCTGATTATTGCTTCAATCTTTTTGACCATTTCTGGTCCAACAATCCTACAACAGTCTTTTGTGAAGAATGACCCAAACCCTTTGTCACTCATTTGTGATACACTCAGAAGGTTGAATTTTAGATTGTCTATCAGATTGACATTTTCAAATTTTACATTTCCAGACTGCACTGTACCAGACCCCAGAACTTTCCTTTACTATTATTCCCAAAGGATATATCACCCCCTCCATGGATTTTAAAGTCTTTGAGGAGGGCTTTACATCCTGTCATGTGCCTGGAGCCTCCACTATCTACATACCAAAGACTATCAAAGCATGCAGAAGCTCCCTGCACATGAAGTAAAAGGATTAGTTCATTAGGGTCTCCAAAGCCAACAAGGCTTTGGATGGGGTCTCAACAGTGTCTGGGATGGATGCAGAGTGATGGACAGTGGTTAGGTCAGGGGTTTGGACAGTTTTAGTACTGTTTCTTGCTAACCACTGTTGGGGGTCTTGACCAATCACCTGCTAATAACCAAAAGGATGCCTATTCACTTTAGGTTTAGAGGGCCTTTTGTAGACCTCATAAACGTGTGGAATCCTTTGGTAAGACTGTTTTTCCTTGCCTTTTCTGAACTGATTGGCAGGGGGTGCATCAGTAACCTGAACATCTCTTTTGACGGATGTTTGGTTCAGCTGTTTTGCGACAGCTGTTTGAACTGGCACAAACTGTGGTTGTTTCTTGGTGAATTTGACAGATGTTGATGATGATGATGATGGACTCAAGGATGTTTTAGCAATGTACTCATTCTTTTTCACATCAAAGTTTTTGAGATACACACATGCTTGAGTTTTGTGGTTTGTTTTACCACAAACACTACAACTTTCAGCTGAAACAATGACACTTGTTCTGTTTAAATCATAAGCTTTTAAGTGGAAACAGACTTTTGTTAGATGATTCCTTTTCTCACAGAATTCACAAAACAAGTTGTCAATTTTTTCTTTCTTCTTTCTCTTTTCAGACTCCTTTGCAGCAGAGGTTTTAACCACTGCTGGGATGTCCTTGAGAGGTATGACTTTAGCTTTTGGAGCTTTAACACCATCAGTTGATGTAAAGTCCATTGGCTTGAAATTTTCAAGAATATCACACTCATCAGACCATTTTGGTTTAAATTGATAATCTTCAAGCTCCTCGAAAGTAGAGGATCCCATTGGTCTGTCAAGTGTGATTTTGTTACCAAGTTTGTCAGTGATTTTCACTTCTTGGCCATTCTTGTTTGTGGGGATGAACTCAGTGGTTACATCAGTGGTTTGAACAGATTTTCCAAAAGCAGTGGTTTCATCATCATGTTTTCTATAACCAACACCAAATTTCACATTGCTTTTTATCTGTTTTTCAAGCATAACCTCATACCCTTTGCATGATTCCACCCACCTTTCACAGGTGATCTGGGTGGACTCCAACTCCTTTTTGCAAACTTGGTATTTGTCTACCATAGTTTGGAGTTGAGTTTTGGTTATGCTTTGTTCTTCTTTCAGACTGCTGATCTCTTTTTCCTTTTCAGTCAATTTGTTTTTAAGTTCTTTTAAAGACCTTTCAAATTTGACTTCATCAGTTAAGATTTTACTCCTAAGGTTTTCATTTACCTCTTTGATGTTAGCAAAAGCAATAATGCAATTGTCAGAACACAGTTTTTCAAGAACTTGAGGTGATACCTTGGCAGCAGCCATCATTGCACAATCACATTGATGATTTTCTTCATCATCAGCTCTTTCTTCTTTCTCACCTGCTTTCTCAGTTATTTCTTCTTCTTTGTCCTCTTTGGACCATGGGTCTGTCAGTGGTTCAATCAGGGTTTCTGAATTTTCTCCCAGCAGCAGTTCACCAGCAACTGCATTAACAACTGCTTCAGTCACCTTATCCACTGTTTCATCACTTAGCTATTCACCTTCAGTTTCAATCCCCTCTGGTATTGACTCTAATGCCATCAAACAAAATTTATCATTAGAATATTCATTAGAAGCATAGAGTGCAAAATTTTCATCACAAAGCTCATCAGGCATACTGCTCCAGTCAACAAAGCCTTGAGTGAAAAAGCTTTGTTGATCTGGTTGTGCCACTGCTGGAGCAGCAGTTTGAGGTGCAGGTTGCACTTGTGCCTGGGGGACAGGGGTTTGAACATATTGAATCTGTGGAACAGTGGTTTGGATATAGTGCACAGGCACAGGGGCAGCAGCATAATGAGCAGTGTTAACATGGGCTGCAGGGGTATATTGGGTATAGTGCACAGTGCTTTGGTTTTGAGGTCTAGGATTTGAGCTAGGGTGAGTGATTATAGGACCAGTAGTTTGACTCCTGCATTCCCTAGCGAAATGTCCCAACCTATTACACTTGTAACACTTGATTTTCGATTTATCCAACCCAACCCTCAGATTTCCATGTAAACCTGGGAATTTTCGCCCTGTTCTTTTGTAGAATTTGCTAGTTCTAACACTGAGCAAAGCCAATTGGTGCAGGATGTCCATTTCCTCTAAGTCAGTGGGATCAAAATGTTGTAAATCATTGAGTTCAAAGCACAAATTATCTGACATCTAGTTTTCAGTGTTTGCAGTGAAAGCATAATTTGCAGAGTGAGGATCAGGGTTGGTAAAGTTACCACCAGCTGTTATATCAATGAAATGATCATAACCCTGTTCCTTACTGCTACCACCAGATTCCTCCTGACCCAGAAGAGCTGTGCTACCGAATGAGTAATCATCAGTGGCTTTTCCAGACTCTTGCAACTTCTTTTTCTGGTTCAACTCCCTTTCATAGGTCAGGAGTCTACCATGAAGTTGGGTCAGGGTCAGATCTTTGAACTCAACAGAGTTTCTAGTCACAAATGCAATTGTGTCCCATTTATCAGGTAGTGATCTAAGAAACCTGCTATTTTGGGTTGATTTTGGAAATTCAACCTTAACAAGTCTTAGCTCACTGATGAGACAACTGAACCGTTCAAATTGTTGGGTCAATGTTTCACCCTTAATGTGACAAAAGGTTTCATACTGCTGATTCAGAATTTCCCTATTGTTTTCAATAACTTCTTCAGTACCCCCAAACTGTTCCTTCAAAGCCTCCCATAGCTCTTTTGCACTGTTGCAATGCAACAGTCCAGCATAGATCTCATTTGGTAATGCAGATGCTATGATGCTAAATGCTTTGGCATCCAATTCGAACTTTTGAAAATCAGTTTCAGTATAGTTTTCATAAGGTTTTGGTATGTTTTTCTTTGGATCCTCAGCACTTGGCACCATAGGAACATGGGGACCAAAAACGACAGACCTCAAACATCCAGTGTTCTGTTGAGCAAGGATGTGACCCATCCTTCGCTCCCAGATGTTGTATTCATTTCTCTTAAGCATAGGTGGTTTAAAAAGCGAGCCAACATTATTCTTATCATCTTGTGATTGTGACGTCATCTTGGTTGTTTTACAGACACTGATTAATCAACTTTAATGGTGATTAAACCTTGCTCTGTTTTTCAACTAAAACGAACAAACTATCGATATCAACGATTTTGAGCTGAACTATTTATGTCAAAATGATTGTTAAATCAAATTTGACTGTCCAAGCTCTGATACCAATTGTTGGATCTGAGTTTGATTCTGATTGTATTTTGTGTTTGTAATTAAGATGAAAATGGATGAGTGTGCAGCGGAATTATGATGAAAACAAACTTTGCATACAATCAAACGAGAGTAATACTTTGATCAAACATCTTTTCACAATGAATCGGAAGATTGAATTTATTTCAATAACGATTACAATGATTGATGAATGAATGCAAACTCCCCCTCAGCCAGAGCTCAGTAGTTTGTTCGTGCAAAGAAGACGATGATGCAAAAGAGCTAATAGAACAGTTCAAAGTACTGAACTATTTATAGGCACTTGCAAACCACTGAGCATCTTAGCTGACGTCACCATGAAAGTGACATCTAACCTCCTAACAAACTCTAACCTCTGATCTATACAAACACTGCTATGTTAACTACTGCTATTACATTACATTACAAAACAGACTATAGATCAGCTGCTACAACCTTCCACTGCTGTGAACCCAGCAGTACTTGTCCGGATCAGCATTGCTAGACTCAAGGCAGTAGATTGAATCAGCAGGGCTTTGGTCTTTCATCAGGTCTTTATTTGAGCAGCAGTTGTAGGTCAGTAGTTTGCACGATCAGCAGATAGGAGGTTAGTAGATGTTGAAATCACTTTCAAGGGGAGAGACTTGTATGTAAACATCTGCTTATTCTGGATCCACTGCTCTGATCCAGTTTTGGCTTTAATTATATGTTCCTCTAATAGGGTTCAATCCCAACAAATGCCAAGGTGCTGTCTAAATAAGACTATACTTTGTAAATTTCGTTAAGGTTCTGATCTCGTGACCATCGTTAGGTTTGATTGGGTTTAACACTAATACGTATTCCACTCTGTTAAACTAAATGTTTAACTACAAGAAATCTATGCACTCTACACTTACAATCAAAATAGATGTATAATCATCAGAAGACTTAGAATCAAGATGCTTGTTTAATCAAGACTATATGCTAACAAGGTGAGTCATTTTCTTTTTATCAAATTGTTTTCCCAAAACCCTACTTGTTGTCAAAGTTATAATTACAGGGATTAAGTCTTTGTAATCTTCAATTACCAACGGTATGTGGGGTTTTGTATACATTACCTGATACCCGTCACCATTGGACAACAGGTTAGCCAATGGGTGATCTGACCATAGTCACAGACACGGTCGAGTGACAAATACCGATTTGGGGTAATTGGTTGATAGAAACAATGTAATCACCCGTAATACTGTAATTTATAACAATGTGTCATTTTGTACAAAAATGAATGAACTCACTAGTATTTCCCGCTGACCAAATCTTTTTAAAACGCGTTTCAGGTAACGACAGTAGATTGGAATAAGAGTGATGATACGACACCGAAAGGCTTAAAGAAGTGGCTTATTCAATCAATTGAATTAAATTAAGAAAACATGGTTTCATATATTTGGGTTTATCCCTTATTAAAGCTACCTCTGTAAAAGATGATTTTTATCCCATCTATTTAATAAATAAAATCCGGTGATTTCTAAACTCTGATATTTTTCCTAACTCACGGTCCTGATGAATCTTTCCGCTGCAATATTTTTAAAATAACCACCGGTACCATTTGACTGCTTCACGGCTCCCGTCCAGGGTGTGGTCGGGGGTCGTGACACAATCTGATTGGACGACAATCCGATCGGACGGCAGTCCGTCCCATCAACCTGACCGTCTTGATCCTGACTGTTTTGAAAGTTTTGTGGTTATCTCGAGACGGTATGATGACGTGTTAAACAACAGAACCTCGTCTGACCTAAGTGACCCGATCGGATCGGAACCACCCTAGTCCGACCAGTTAACTGTTCGAGACGGTTGTCCATGTTTTACCCGAAATCGGTAGTCTCTTTGATAGATCCCAGATCTTGAACCAACACATCACTAAGAAGGGGTAGAAGATCAGAACAAGCTCTGATTCTATCGGTTTTGAGTGCATTGAGTGTAAAAGAGTTGAAAGAAAGTTAGAAAACCATCTTTTAATCCTTTTCACCATGAATGAGTTCAGATCTATGCAATATCTTTGTTTATTTATGTGGAAATCGTCCAGATCTAAGTTGTTCTTGGTGGGTTGAAGCCAAAACATGAAGTTCATAAGAACTCCAAGATGACATCACCCTAGAACACCTCAAATCCACTGATTTCACGGTTAAAAGTTAAGATTCAAAAGAGAGAATGATGAAGAAGTGCGTGTAGATCATAGAAGTACAAGATTTAGGTTGAAAACTTACAAGGATCGCGAGAAATCGAGAGAAAGAAGGGCTTGAGTGCGGCTGGGTCGAGTGAGAGCTGTCACATCACAAATGATGTGCCAGGTTGGTATTTATAGGGTTTCCCAAAAAGGAAAGTGTGCAGAGGATCGAGTGGGTCACCGATCGGGTGGTTGTCCGATCGGGTGGCAATCCGATCGGATGGCCATCCGATCGAGTTGTCACTCGATCGAGTGGCTCCGACGATTTAAGTTTCAGTGTTTCGTTTTGCGTGCTGAGCTTTGCGATGCGTTTCGAGTGAGCGATATGGTGAAATTATCCAATTAATCCCAACTACTATATCTAGCATACAATCACTATAATTAACTTGCGTTTAGCGTCTGCGATTCGATTGCGATAGAGTTTCGATTGCGTTTCCATTGATCACCATAAAACATACATAAAAGTAAACATGCACAAGTAACACATAAAGAGCACACACACAAAACAATATCCAGAACGCATAATTCGGGTTGCGAATGCGATTGCGATGCGATAAGCGATAAAGCGATTAAACGCGCAATAAATAGCGATTAAACCTCGATTATTAACAAGTACTCCACATAATAAAACTAATGCGATAAAATAAATAGATTAACTACAAGTCAAAGAAGTCAAAACAAGAGTTGAGCAAGGAGTGGCAGATCCCAATTAGCAATCTTTTCTTCCTTTGACTTCAATCTTGACTTTGACTTTGACTTTTGAAACACGGGGTGTTACAGCCTCCCCTAGTTGAGGGAATTTCGTCCCGAAATTAGGCTTTAGCCATAACAAACAACTGCAGGTACTTCGCCTTCATGTCGCTTTCGAGTTCCCAAGTGAACTCTGCGCCTCATTTTCCTTCCCATCGGACCTTCACAATGGGAATGCGCAAGCGTCTGAGCTGCTTGGTTTGTCGGTCCATGATCTTGACAGGCTTCTCCACGAAGTGTAGTGTTTCGTTCACTTGGAGATCTTCTAGCGGTACGTATAAATCATGCTCAGCCAGGCACTTCCGGAGGTTCGACACATGGAAAGTCGGGTGGACATTGCTAAGTTCCTCCGGTAGTTCGAGTTTGTAGGCCACTTTTCTGATCCTTTCCAGAATCTTAAAGGGTCCAACATATCGAGGCGCAAGCTTTCCTTTCTTGCTGAATCTGAACACACCCTTCCAAGGTGATACCTTTAGGGGTACATGGTCGCCAACGTCAAATTCAAGGGGCTTGCGTCTATCAGCGTAACTTTTCTGACGACTCCGAGCTTTCAGCAGGTTGTCTCGAATTTGGAGGATTTTGTCAGTCGTTTCTTGCAGTAGCTCAGGACTGGTTATTTGCGAATCTCCGATCTCATGCCACACAATTGGCGATCGACATTTTCTTCCGTACAATGCCTCAAACGGTGCCATTTGTATACTAGAATGATAACTGTTATTGTACGAGAATTCGACTAAAGGCAAGTATGCGTCCCAATTACCACCGAAATCTATGACACACAAACGGAGCATGTCTTCAAGGGTACGAATCGTTCTTTCAGTCTGACCGTCGGTTTGGGGATGAAAAGTGGTACTTAGATTAAGCGTAGTACCGAGAGCAGATTGAAACGTTTCCCAAAGACGCGAGGTAAACCGACCATCGCGGTCAGAGATGATGTCACGAGGCATCCCATGTCGACTAATGATCTCATTGGTGTAGATTCGGGCTAATTTTTCTACCTTGTAGTCTTATCGAATTGGCAGAAAGTGAGCAGATTTAGTCAAGCGGTCAACGACAACCCAGATGCTGTCGTGGCCTGATGGAGTGCGTGGAAGTTTCGTTATAAAGTCCATAGCTATGCTCTCCCACTTCCACATGGGAATCTCAGGTTGGACGAGTATGCCAGAGGGTCTTTGATGCTCGGCCTTGACTTTCTAGCAAGTCAGGCACTTCGAAACATAGAGAGCGATATCTTTCTTCATGTCCGGCCACCAGTACTTGCAGCGAAGGTCCTGGTACATTTTATCGGCATCGGGATGAATAGAATATCGAGACTTGTGGGCTTCGTCCATCAGAATCTGTCGTAAATCGGTCCACTAAGGGATCCAAATTCGGTCCAGATAATGGAATATCCCATTCAACTTATTCACTAACTGGGCTCCATCGTTGAGAATCCTTTCCTTCTTCAAAGTACGCTCGGTAAAGCAAGCATGTTGGGCTTCGCGGATGCGGGTTTCGAGATGATGTTGGGCTTGAATATTACAAACGCTATGCAAATAGCTTCGTCTGCTGAGGGCGTCGACGACGACATTTACTTTGCCAGGATGATAACGAATCTCACAGTCGTAATCATTGAGAAGTTCTACCCATCGGCGTTGACGCATATTCAGTTCTTTTTGGCTGAAGATATGTTGTAGGCTCCTATGGTCGGTGAAGACCGTACACTTTGTACCATAAAGGTAGTGTCGTCAAATCTTCAACGCAAAAACAACTGCGCCTAGCTCGAGGTCGTGGGTTGTATAGTTCTTCTCGTGGATCTTGAGCTGACATGACGCGTAAGCGATAACCTTGTCCCGTTGCATGAGAACACAACCAAGACCAAGGTTCGAGGCATCACAGTAGACAACGAAGTCATCATTTCCGTCGGGTAAAGCAAGGACAGGAGCATTGCAAAGCATGTGCTTGAGGGTTCGAAAGGCAGTCTCTTGTCCAGTTCCCCAGATAAAAGGCTTGTCCTTGTGCGTGAGAGAGGTAAGCAGCACGGCGATTTTTGAGAATCCTTCGATAAATCGGCGATAATAGCCCACTAGTCCAAGAAAAGAATGGACTTCAAACGGGTTCTTAGGCATAACCCAACTCTTAACAGCTTCGATCTTTGCGGGGTCAACGTGAATACCTTGACTATTAACAATGTGACCGAGGAATTGAACCTCTTCTAACCAAAATTCACACTTGGAGAACTTGGCATAGAGTTGATTCCCTTGGAGTAGCTCGAGAACCAAATGTAGATGCTGCGCGTGTTCGGCTTCCGACTTGGAATAGATCACGATATCATCGATGAACACGATGATGAAGCGGTCAAGAAATGGTTTACACACGCGATTCATCAGATCCTTGAAAACCGCAGGTGCGTTGGTTAAACCAAAAGGCATAACAACGAACTCATAGTGGCCGTATCGAGTACGGAAGACTGTTTTGGGTATATCCTCCTCCTGGATGCGAAGTGGGTGATAGCCTGAGCGTAGATCGATCTTTGAGAAACACATAGCACCTTATAACTGATCAAACAAATCATCAATTCGGGGTAGGGGATAGCGATTCTTGATTGTCAGCTTATTCAATTCCCTGTAGTCGATGCACATCTCGGACGACCCATCCTTCTTTTTGACGAAAAGGACTGGTGCGCCCCAAGGAGAGGTGCTAGGGCGAATGAAGCCTTTATCAAGCAGTTCCTGGAGCTGACTCGAGAGTTCGCGCATTTCAGAGGGAGCTAGACGATAAGGCGCTTTGGCGACAGGATTGGCTCCAGGAATGAGGTCGATTCGAAAGTCGATATCACGACTCGGCAGTAAACCGGGCAACTCATCGGGAAAGACGTTGGGGAATTCACAAACAACGGGGGCATCTTTCACTCCAGGATTACCTTTTTTTTCCTTCTCCGCTACTACAATGTTGGCCAAGAAAGCTCTGTATTCCTTGCGGACATACTTGCTAGCTTGGATACATGACATGAGCTTGAGACCTTTCGAATAAGTTTCACCAAAACACAAAATAAATCACCATTAGCGAGCAAAAAGCGAATCATCTTATCGAAACACACAACTTCAGTACGATTTTCACGAAGAAAATCCATGCCTACTATGATGTCAAAACTACCGAGCTGCATCGGGATAAGGTCTATAGGAAAGATGTGATTGTTGAGTTCAAGAGTACAATCACGAAGAACAGAATTGACAGCGATGGTTCTTCCGGTGGCAACTTCAACATCGAACGACGAAGGGAGATGGGCGCGCTTACGATTAAGGAGCTTTTCGAATTCTAACGAAACAAAACAGTTATCGGCTCCAGTATCAAATAAACACGAAGCATAAATACCATTCACAAGGAATGTACCATTAACCACATTGTTGACGGCTTGAGCTTGGCGGACATTGATGTTGAAAGTGCGTCCGTGTGCTGCTTTCTGCTGTTGCTGTTGCTGCTGTTGTTGCTGTTGCTGAGGCTGCTGCTGCTGCTGCTGGGGCTATTTTTAACCACTCGGTTTGGGCACATATTCACAAAGTAGTTGGGATCACCACATGCAAAGAAAGCTCTAGCATGGACCGCGAGTGCAGGAGCCACTTGTTGGCCTTGAGGAGCGGGAAGCAGAGCTTGATGAGCAGGAGCTGGAACTTGAGCTGGAGCTGCGGTGTGACGAGGGCAGTACGACAGTAGGCAGTGAAATAGCCGTACATATTGCAATGCACACAGTATCTACAGGCGATTCCCACCGGATGATGATAAGTACATGTTGGACAGGCAGGGTAAGGACAAGTATATGCACGCTTTACAGGCGGTGCATAGGTAACTGGTACTGTAGCAGGTCGGTGTTGCGGCTGCTGATGAGCTGGTACAGCTTGGAGTGGGGCAGCGGTTGTAAGAGCACAGTTCTTGTTGCTTGAGTTGTTGTTGTTCTTCCTCTTGCGATGAGAGGACTTGGATGACTGCGGAGCGGTGGTGGCGGTTTCAGCGGTTGCAGCGGTTGTTGCTTGGTACAGATTCTTCGGAGCTTTATCCCAAAACCCAGCTTTGACTCGCTTATCATTGATCTCGGCAGCGAGCAGAAACGTTTCTTCAATCGTCGTCGTCTTGGCAGCCTAGACAAAATCAGCCACACAATCCGGCAGAGCATGGATCTATTTCTTGATGGTGATTTCTGGCGTCTTAACCTGGTCAGGACAGATTATGCTGAGCTACTTGAAGCGAGCAGTCAGAGCTGCGTTTTCCCCATCCTTCTGCTTCAGATGCCAGAACTCGTCCTCGAGCTTCTGGAGTTCATGGGGAGGGCAGAACTCTTTCATCATCAGGTCCTTCAATTCATCCCATGACAATCCATAAGCTGCGTCGTTTCCTCTCTTGTTTCTCTCGGCCGTCCACCAGTCTAATGCGCGGGACTGGAAGACGCCGGTGGCATTAACAGTTCGGAGGTTATCAGGAGAGTTGCTCTGACGCAGAGTGACTTCAATTGAATCGAACCATTGAAACATGGCCGTAGGACCATCCTCGCCGGTAAATTCTTTTGGACCACAAGCTTTTAACTGCTTGAAGCTAAAAGCAGCTTTGGGCGAATCTGTTCGGGATTCTTTAGACGATTTACTAGCGTTTTCGTTCAATTCACTGACGATCTGGGGATGACTTTTGCTATCTGATTAGCGACCAGAGAAGTGATGCGTATGTCATCATGCTTGTGGCGGGCAGCGCGAGAGTGAAATGATCCAAATGATGACATTGTCTGCAATAGACAGCGTCATGGATTCAAAACGCTATACAATTTTCAGTTAACCCTAGTATAGACTAGCGATTCGACCAAAGTCTGCTTTAGAAAGCACAGGAACACGTCTATCATACAGGCACATAATCACAAAATCACAGAACACATAAGCACATAGGAGCACATAAGCACGTATGGCACATAGGGCACATAGAAGCACATATAAGCACATGAAGCAGTCAGAATACAGAAACCTATTATTCAAGGTCGCGCGTTCGAGAATAGCGGTTGCGATTAGCGAGCATTCAGCGAATAGTATAGCATATGCGAGCAACATAGCAGGCGAACATCCACAAGTAGTAACGATTAGTTAGCGTATTGAGGTAGATGTGCAGTGCGATCTGTGTGTGTCGATCAAAGCGAACAGCGAAAAGCGTATAAAGCACCAAAAATCGAAACATATAAACAAGTTAAATCACATAAAATTCTCATAAAATCGGCAAATATCAGAGTCAGCAGTTGCGGGCTCAAAATCGAAACACATAAAACCAGCGAAATGCGAGACTGAAATCGAGGATAGATTATCTCAGGCTGTTAGACATTGATGTCACACCCCAACCGATGGCGGAAACATCAGAGTGAGACGAAATAGATTGCTCGAGACATCATAACACTAATAATTGTGACAAGTATTTAAATAATAAATTTCATTTCATTTCTAAAGAATCAATTACAAGAATTTGAAGTAAATACAACATCATGAATAATGAAATACAATGCAATAAGAATACAAATTAAAGTGTGTATTTAAGCATCCTACTAGATTCCATGCATCACCAACATCATCGCTAAACCTGCAACATGTTTTAAAAAGCATAGTTCAATACATAGGTATTGGCGAGTACACTAGTTTTAGACTCGTGGCATGTGTATAAAAGTAATTTCAATCCAACATAGCATTTGGTATACAAGGTCAAACTATCATGCATAACAATATGTCAACTCTAGTGTCCACTAGTATTTAGCATCCCTCGTCACAAAAGCAACGAGACCGTTATAGAATAAAGACTTAACAAAACCCCGTCGGGTGGTGTGCTACTCCTATAGCGCTATAATTGTTTAAGCCGAGTTAACAAGTAGTATGTATTCTAGCATGAACCTAAGCATAACAAAGCATGTATACGGATCGAATGAATAAAAGCATGTTTGTAAATTGTGCGGTTTAACAAGTAAAACATTGTCACGGCCCCCGACCCGGTTTGACCCGTTTCAGGAGCCGCGGGACAGAAATCCCGTGGTATTAATTAATTGAGTTTAACAGCGGAAGTTTAACATCAGGATCTTTTTAAGACTGAAATATTTCCCGATTATTTTATTTCACAATGCGGGATAAAACCCGGTAATTTACAATCTTGAGATTTCACGAAGAAATCTTTTATTTTACAAAACATGTTTCTTTATTTTATACTGAGCCACTTCTTTGAGCTTGTAGTGCTATATGGCACTTTTCCTGGATCATAACAGATTACCTGAAACATGTTTGAAAAAGGTTTTGTCAGCGGGAAATACTGAGTGAATCATTCTATTTTGCATAATGATGCATAGTTATTAATTACAGCATAAGAGTGATTACAATGGCTTCTATCTTATTTTTATCTGGCTTTCTGTCACAATGGTGACAAGTCACAATGGTGACAAGTCACAATGGTGACGATGGTCATACCACTATTTAGATCAATGAACCTAAATAGTGATGATTATCCCTGTAGGTCAATGAACCTAACAGTGATTATCCCGAGTACGTTAATGAACCTAACTGGGAGAAATTAGTAATGTGCACAATACCCCACTAACCAGTAATTTAAGATATCCACGACTTAGTCCCTGTAATTATAACCTTGAAAATAATTTTGGAGTATTGTAAAACAGTTGATAAAAAGAGAATGACTCACATTGCAAATTTATACGGGCAGAGTTTAGCCTACTGATTAGCCTTTTTAACCTAAATTTAATAATAGGCACATAATTCGGGTTAGTAATCAATACAGCATTTACGATAACTCACGAGATCAAATTCTCACAACGAACGACAAAGTGCGATACTTAAACATCCATCGAATTAACGACGAACGACAAAGTACGATACTTAAACATCCATCGATTTAACGACGAACGACAAAGTATAGCCCTAATGTGGGCGGCACTTAAACATCCATTGGATATATTGATCGATCGGACAATGAATCGTAATAGCGATCGAGTTAATACCCTGATTGCGGCGTTGATTAGTGAACCGTGTGTGTTAATTGTGATAAACAGAGATTATCTCGGAGCATAGAACGAATTTCTTCGTCGAACATACGCAGAATTTCAAGTGCCAACCTCTGCTATTTATACACAAATTTGGCTTAGCTTACGGACCGTAACAAATAATCCTTACGGTCCGTAAGGGTCTTGAAATTAGCATAGGGTGGCCACGTGTGGGACTAGCTTAGCTGAGTCGATGAATTTCATTAATTCGATTTTGACAGCACATTATGTAGATAATCGTTAACTAGGAAATACCCCCCCCCCCTGAGTTTTAGGGGCCCTGATCCTGATTCTGATTGTTCTGAAAATTTTAGGGTTTGTTCAGAATCACTTGGGTGTCTCAATTAGGGTTTCCTATTGGTCAAATTAATTTAATAAATATGACTTTTGATGAGAGTTGTTACAAACATGTTGCACCCAAAATGTATTAAAAGGAAAATGGGTCAAGTGTACTCACATAATTGCTAAGTCTTCCCATTATCCAAGTGTTGACGAGTGTTTGAGATTAGGAGGATGGAACACCGAAGTCACCCTATATGGGTAAAAGGAGGTGTATGAATATTCGGAATTATGATGGAGGATTTGAATTGGAATTAGCGCATTTCATGTTGGTATATATGTATTTATATATTTTACATAGTTTATGTAAAGGTTCCAAATTAAATTCATCAAGTGTATTATTGAAGTGTTATCAAAATAAATATACATTTATATATATACATATATCTTTTTGTTATAAAAATTACTTGGTTCCAATATGTTCGTTCTATAATTAAACACGTTTCGTTTTGCGGATTTTTACGAAAAACGGGCAGAGTTCCCTCTGTTTTTGGACGATCCCGGCAATACTAGTTGTCGATATTATATTTTTCAAAATTCAACAACAAGATTATCAGCAATATCCATGATATATATATTTCTCATCAAATGCCAAAACGTAAATAAACAATAAATGTATCGGTTCGAGCTCGGTTTTATGAGAATGTAACATTGAAATAAATCTTATAATGTAAAAGTGTCGTTAGTATTTTTACCAAAACTCGCGGTGAAACATTGACCGCGTTTGACTGTTTGACCAGTCTTGACCCGAACACCGAACCGACCATTGAATCTGAGTTGACTCGCACTCCGAATCTGACACGCACCATAACAGAACCAAAACCCAAGCGAGCATGCCGTGAAACCTGAACTGTACCGGAACATGACCCGGGTCGAATCTGAAATGAGTTGACTTGCTGACCCAAGCTACAATCCTGACCCGAACCGAATCTTATGTTGGCCGTGGTTGACCGGACCCCAACTGTGTGAACCGAAGCCCGAGGCTTTGACTGTTGACTCGAAAGAAAACCCGAAACAAACCTGAACCTGAACCACTTGTCAGAAACCGAACCGAGCCGCTGCACCACCGTTCCGATCTACCGCCACCGCCACCGCCACCGCCTAAACCTCTGCCGTCGTCATCATCTCTCTCTCGATCTCTCTCCCTCCTGCCTGTCACTGCCGCCACCGAGTGGCGACGTTGCTGCTACCGTTCTCCGCTGCCACCAAGAGTTGGTGGTGGTCGGTTCTGTTTCGGAGGGTTGGCAGGTAGTCACCGGAGATAGGGGTGTTGCAGGTGGGAGATTGTCGAGAGGGGGGCAGGAAGTTGTAGAGGGAGAAAGATGGGTTGTTGCCACTCACCAGAGAAGAAGGGGTGTTCGGGGCGTGTGTGTGGCCGGAGATGGTCGACTTCGGTCACCGGAGCTCGTGAGGAAGAGGGAGAGGCAGAGAAATGCAAGTGTCGGCTGATGCTCTCAAGGTTAGGGTTGGGGTATTTTATAATTTCAAGTATATGCACAAATAGTCCCTCAATTTTAAGAAGTTACTTAAATAATTCACTTGACTTGTTTTAAGTTTGATTTCCTATACTAACTAGGTTATCTACATAACCTTTAAGTCAATTAAATTAATTAATTAACTACTTTATTATTATTATTTTTTTAACAAAATAAAAATAAAAAAATAAAATTAATTAAACAGGTCATTAACCATATAAAATCTTTCGACGGTTATTTAACTCGCGAAGAATTTTCGTGGTTTCGAAGGTTAGGGTTCAGATATTTCAAAACGAGTCGGATTTCGGGAATCCATTTTGACAGATGTTACAGTCTCCCCTACTTTAGGAGATTTCATCCTCGGAATCTAAGAGGAAGACTTTTGAAAAGATGACATCCAAGGATTTAACAGAGAGAATAGATGAGACTTGATCACGAGCGGGGTTCGTATAAATGACAAAGAATAAAGGAGAATAATGGGAGTATCAAAGTGAACGATTGAGCTTTAATAAACGAACGCAAGTATAAGAGTGGCATAAGTATTGGATTGACGAAAGTGATGTGTTAAGAATGGACTGTTGTCATGGATAATCGGATATAATGCGTTGGTGAGTTGTTTAAAGTTTGAATTAGGTCAAAAGGTCTGCAAAACACTGAATTTCTCAGGGCACGTTTTATGAAAGTTTGTTACCTGGTGAAAACACTTATATATAGGAAGTACCAGCGGCGTATCCACCATGTTTTAACCATGTTACGTCCGTTTCGTTATTCGTGTCGTGTTACGTTCTGTGTCTTACCATACACATTAGTACACTCTATGATTCTCATGCGCCTATCACTATAATCCCGTGTGCACCCGCGATCATATTGATCGTCGCATGATCCACATAGCTTGTACTAGTTGCGTATGAATTAGGGTATACATAAATTCGAAAATAAGAGTGAGTACGTGTAAGAATGTAGTATATAAGCAAGTCCATGCTTGAGTATGTATGGGACCCACGTAAGCGAATCCCTCGGATTACGCTCGCGTACGGGTACGAATGTATGAATCATGAGTATGAATGAAAGTATGTGCATAAATATAAATAATAGTATAAGTATGAATAAGTATGTTGGTATGAACATGAAACGTATGAGTATGAACATGGAAAAATGAATCAGTATGAGTGTAAGTAGGTATAAGTAATGACAATTGTGTGTACGAAATAAATCGAATACAACGAATTTGAGTGTGAAAAATGATCAAGAAGTTGTGGGTATGTAAAACGAATGATACGTGAAGTTGTCGTGTGATATTGACTAAAAGGTGTACGATGGTATGCGTGTACAGTTGTTTAAGCGAAATGTTGAGTTTATCGAATCGAAATAGATTGAGTTTGACTACTAATGTAGATTCTAACTTGTAAGTGTAAGAAGAATATAAGGTACTTTTTGGTTATACATAACACATTTTGTAAGGAATGGAAATGCTACTTTTGTTTTAAAAGAAGATTTACGTAAGTTGAGGATTGCCGGTCCCCATGAAGTCTTCTTGCCCACGTGTTTAGAAATTTGAATGACGTATTGCGCGGTGTATAAAAGTTCGATGTAAATAATAAGTTCGTATTATTTCAAAGGATCTTGCATTAAAATGTGAAATTTGAAATTTGGAGGTTCTTGTGAAAACGTTGGTTCTTAAAAGAAGTTTAGCAATGAACTTAGTGTTTGTTGAAAAGAGTTTTTAACATAATGATTGTTGGTTTTGAAAAGGGTTTGTGGTAAAATGATCCTATAATATCTATAAGATCTTATCAATATATGAGAAAGTTGATTTGATTTACGGCTGAGAATGAAATTCTTTAGTATAATGATATAACGTGAGCGCGTTTTAGTGATTAGGTTAAACATGCAGTTCATGGGCAAGAGATCAATTGGACTGATTAAGTTGATAGGTAGCATTTCGCAAGATTTTGAAATTCGAGTGATAAAACATTTTAAGGCATGATTAAGAATTTGCGTGTATATGATTTACGTGAAATAGATTGTGAGATAAAGAATACGTTCGATAAAATAATAAATTTTGAAATTCACATAAGTAGGGATTTTGACGAATGATAAACGACTTAGGTGTAAAGTATGATTGTGTTGTATGATAAAGTCTATTTTGGAAGAAAATTTTGGTAACGATCACCTAGGTAAGGGAATCACCCTAACTCGTCGGTGAGGTCGTTTTAAGAAAAGAACAGGTGGAGTTAATCTTCATGGTAAGGAAATCACTCCTATCTCGATGATATGTCTCCATTTTGGTGTTACAAAGAATGTAAACAAAATTTGAGTGACGTTTTGAAATCATGCATATGTATAGATGTATGAAAGGACCTAGTATGATGTGTGTGTGAGAAAAAAAAATGATATCGAAAATAAATTTGAATTTTGAAAAAAAGGGAATTGCATCATATAAGATTGAGACTAGTAAAACGTAGGTTCGATTAAAACTTGATTGTCCGAAAACGGAACCTTAACTGAACCAAAGTGGTCGAAAATTCTTTTGAATTTGAGAAACATGCTTTGGCCTAATACGTGGAATACTCTCACCGATATTTCGGTTAGCGGTATTCACCCTTCCAGTTACTACATGTTCAAAATCAATCAAAAATTCGAGACTTGGCGGGATTTTTGAAAATCAAGGTGCGGGTTTCACCCCTAACTTGACGATTTCGTACCCTAAGTGTGGTTGTTACTCGTCGGGTCAAAATTTAATTTCAACACTTTGACGAGGGTCCACTAGAATTTGAAATGGAAATTCTCCATCAAGGTGAGGATTTTACTCCTAGCTTGGTGGCGAATTCCGCATAAAAAAATAGATGGATTGAGAGTCGTTCACCAAATTGTGGGTTTCACGCCTATTTTGGTGAAGTCGTCTCGTTGGTGTGATACGAGTGGTTTTGATTTTTGTATAAATGAGTAAAAGACGTATGTTTGAAATTATAGTAACAAATATGAGCACCTAAAGCATTTCAAGAAAACTAACACGTAAGAGATATCTCAAGAATATAACATGTAAGGATGTTTCTTAAAAGTAGCATGTGAAGCAAGTATGGTCGAACTTGGTACTTAACTATAGACTAGGTCAAAAGCATGACAATTTTCCTAATTCCCTATAGTTATGGCTCTGATACCAATCTGTCACACCCCAACCGATGGCGGAAACATCGGAGTGAGACGAAATAGATTGCTTGAGACATCATAACACTAATAATTGTGACAAGTATTTAAATAACAAATTTCATTTCATTTCTAAAGAATCAATTTCAAGAATTTGAAGTAACACAACATCATGAATAATGAAATACAATGCAATAAGAATACAAATTAAAGTGTGTATCTAAGCATCCTACTAGATTCCATGCATCACCAACATCATCGCTAAACCTGCAACATGTTTTAAAAAGCATAGTTCAATACAAAGGTATTGGCGAGTACACTAGTTTTAGACTCGTGGCATGTGTATAAAAGTAATTTCAATCCAACATAGCATTTGGTATACAAGGTCAAACTATCATGCATAACAATATGTCAACTCTAGTGTCCACTAGTATTTAACATCCCTCGTCACAAAAGCAACGAGACCATTATAGAATAAAGACTTAACAAAACCCCGTCGGGTGGTGTGCTACTCCTATAGCGCTATAATTGTTTAAGCCGAGTTAACAAGTAGTATGTATTCTAGCATGAACCTAAGCATAACAAAGCATGTATACGGATCGAATGAATAAAAGCATGTTTGTAAATTGTGCGGTTTAACAAGTAAAACATGTTGCACCCAAAGTGTATTAAAAGGAAAATGGGTCAAGTGTACTCACATAATTGCTAAGTCTTCCCATTATCCAAGTGTTGACAAGTGTTTGAGATTAGGAGGATGGAACACCGAAGTCACCCTATATGGGTAAACGGAGGTGTATGAATATTCAGAATTATGATGGAGGATTTGAATTGGAATTAGCGCATTTCTTGTTGGTATATATGTATTTATATATTTTACATAGTTTATGTAAAGGTTCCAAATTAAATTCATCAAGTGTATTATTGAAGTGTTATCAAAATAAATATACATTTATATATATACATATATCTTTTTGTTATAAAAATTACTTGGTTCCGATAGGTTCGTTCTATAATTAAACACGTTTCGTTTTGCGGATTTTTACGAAAAACGGGAAGAGTTCCCTCTGTTTTTGGACGATCCCGACAATACTAGTTGTCGATATATATATTTTTCAAAATTCAACAACAAGATTATCAACAATATCCACTATATATATATATATATATATATATATATATATATATATATATATTTCTCATCAAATGCCAAAACGTAAATAAACAATAAATGTATCGGTTCGAGCTCGGTTTTATGAGAATGTAACATTGAAATAAATCTTATAATGTAAAAGTGTCATTAGTATTTTTAACAAAACTCACGGTGAAACGTTGACCGCGTTTGACTGTTTGACTAGTCTTGACCCGAACACCGAACCGACCATTAAATCTGAGTTGACTCGCACTCCGAATCTGACCGCGTTTAACGGTTTGGATTTGTAAATAAATAAGGTATGACATGTGATATTTTGTTAACTAATTCTCTGATAATGACCATGTTATAATACATATATTCGATTAGAAGGTTAATGATTAGTATTGTTCTTGAAAACCGTATAAACACTAATCTCTTATATGAATTATATGTGATAAGGTTCTGGTAACAAATGGTTTGTCTTGATTGGATACCCGATGATGTATGGGTATTTATGTGTGAGTTTAAATAATTAGAAATATGGGCATGTGATTGAAAAATATGAAATCTTGAATATCCATATCAATAATCTGATTCATGATCATTTTAATGAGCTGAATGGGATTAGGTTAAGTCCATGTTAGTTGGGCCGCATAGGATTAATGGGCTTGCTGGATCAGATTACACATAGACTAGTGGAACGGGTGATTGTTATGTCTAAATGATGTTTTAATGATTAAACCCCATCGGTGTTGATTGATATGTATGTTGATCTAAATGGTAACTTAGGATGGTGTGATGCAAAGGAAAACAGCACCATGAACCTGTGTAGTTATTATGGTCATTGAGAATTAGGGTATGTAAAGTTTGGAGAAACAATTGTGATTATGTGAGAACATGTTGGGTAAACTTGATGCTGAAAAGTGGGTAAGATTAGAGGGCCGCCCAGTTATTAGGCCGCACAAGCCGACCCGGATCGCACAAGGAGGTTTGGATCGCACACTTCCTTGGGCCGGTGCAACTGGGTCACACACACACACGTACATATTTTGTAATTGAGAACTGAACTATCGATATGTGCTATGGTGGATTATGAACATGTGATGTGAACTTTGCATGAGATTCAACTACTTGTATGCTGTTATAAATTGTTGTGCTACGTGAACTCTTGTTACTACTTGTATGATGATGTGTGATTATGTGTACGCTACTTGTATAATGTGAATGTGGGATACATGATTCATGTGTAAACGAAACTGATTTATCTTTGGTAACCACAGTAGGGTTTGGTTGACCAACTGGGAACTGGTAAAGTAACTTAACAAACCGAGCAAACTAAGGTGAGTTCACACACTTTCTAAGGCATGGGATTCCCGGTGGTTGGGAATGGGTTAAAGAATTAAAACAGAACCTACATATCCTCCTTGGGTAGGATATGTACGGCCATCCTCCATGGGTAGGATGCCAATATTAATCCTACGTATTCTCCTTGGGTAGAATACGTATTTTCGTCCTCCTTGGGTAGGACAACAACCTTAAACTTACTAGACAAAACTCTATCATGAAGTCACTCATTATTTTTATATCGACTTAATCGTCGGGCCAATGGCGAGCGGGTCATTAGTTGATAGCGCTGTTAGGGTTGACAAGCCTCACACCGTGCCGATCGGACGGGCGTGTACTAATGGATCTGGGCATTCAGTCAATGATGATAGACATTGACTTAGGGCACAACTTACTTTCGTCAGTTGTCGATATGGTAACGGTCTAGTGGTTCACATGGGAAGCCCCCACTAATTATGGATATGGTTTGGGAAACAAAGATACTAGTTAACTCCTGGATTATGAAACAACTTATGTTTTTTTTGGAACAACTTTAAAATGAACAACTAACTGTGAACTCGCTCAACTTTGTTGTTGATTCGTTGTTACATGCCTTGCAGGTCTTTAGGTGCATATTGTTGGAACTTGCTGTCTGGGAGGCTGGAGTGGTCATGGGTCGAGATACATGGAATCGCAACACAAGACTAGTGGTTTTTACATATGGTTTATAAACACTTAACGAATTAATTATGCTTCCGCTGTATACTGTGAAATATTTGTAACATTGTAACACTTCATGTTAATAACTGAAAGTTTTATTTAATTATACCTATGGGTTCAATGTGATTGGTGGCTAGATCCTGGTCAGTCACGCCTCCTGCGGTGATACTCCGCTTGTGGATTTTGGGGGTGTGACAGATTGGTATCAGAGCCATTGGTTATAGTGAACTTGGTTTTAAAAAGGGGAAAACGTTTTTATAAAACCAGACTATAACCGAACAGTTCTGAAAACGTGAATACGACCATGACACTCAGCTCCAGATTGCAAGGTTCGTTTTTTTTACTTATTGCATACATTACGTGACTAGTACACATTTGTTTATGACGAAACATACGAACACACACTTGTCACTATAGCATGATGGCATGGATTGCTTGCTTACCTTATGATGCGTTGATAGTATGCCATAGTCCTTAGATTTTTGTGATCTTATTACCTTGACGACCTTCGTTTGACATCTAAGTTTGAGGAACCATTTGACATGAGTTAGGAGGAACTGAGATGAGCATGCAAATCACAATATTATTGTGAATTTGTGGGTGCACACATAATAATAATGTGGGGTGCATGCGAGTCCCAGTGAGGTTTAACAAGTGAAAAAGGGGTTCCGTTCCGTTATTTGATCAATGTGAAACATAATAAACCTATAGGGGTCATAGCAGTGATTGTCCCCTACTCGAACGTGAACTTTTCATTCATCTCTGGATCCTTTCAAATCTCGATGCTATCGAGTATTACCTGAACACCCATCTCAACGCCTAGCGAACTGTGTAGAATGTTAGGTGCTTGTACGAACACCCCCGAGTTGGAAGTGGCAATGACAATGATTGGTCTATATCTTTCACACCTTTCTTCGTTTGCTGGAACTTAACGTGTTGACGCCTTAGATCCCGAAGTACGATCACTTCTGCAACATTCTCGTAACATACCGTGTATTACTCAGTCAACTTGCAAGAACGCTGGACTTCAGCATTTGAACGGCCCTAGTTACCAGCAACGAACGTCAACGATTTGACTCCAATCGAATCCTTAACCCCAGCCAGCGACTCATGGGAGTCAACTTTTACGAATTAATCAAGACATAAACGGTGACAATTGACCGTGGTATGGAACGCGAAACTGCCAGCACCAGGGGTAGCGCCTTAGAACGTGGCACGGAATATGAAAAGATGGACCCTGTCGGTAAAAAGTCGTAGAGCTCCGTTTCAAACAACAACATTAGAGGCAACAGTCACGGCAACATCAAGGTATTTGTAATGGTAACCAACAGTATGGAAAGTGAAGGTGCTTACGGCATGGAGTGGCTGATATTAAATCCAACGACAACAACCAAGGGAACGACGGCCGTACTGGAAATCCTCGCAACGAGTACAACAACACGGGAAATGATGCTCATGGAGGGACATTATGGATTGGCGTGGGCGACGTCGGGATTATAACAACATGGTGACCTACGTGTTCTTGATGACTAATCACTTCGCCACTGTTCTGCTTAACCCTGATACTTCTTGAAACCAAACCTGTTGTGGAATCGGCTGATGGCAAGACAATGGAAACCTCATATGATCGTTGGGATGCAAACTCGACCTTGTGGGACAAGTGTTCGACATCGACCTTTCTTCTGTTCTTGATAGATGTACCCTGTGAAGAGAAGATTCTACGTATCCCTCTCCTAGTGGAGGATTGTTATCTGTTCTAACGCGACATAGTGGTACAGAGGTTAGCATCAATTCAGCACTGAAGGCCAGAAGTGTCCACGGAAGGATTATCCCGCTATGATAGCACTCGTTACTGATGTCAAGGCTAAGGAAAGGAGGATCGAGGATCCACCAATTGTTCGTGATTCCACTCAGCATGCTACGGGAGGAACTATCAGGTTTACTTCCACAACTATTAGACAGACTCTCAGTTTGATATCATGTCAGAGGCAGCTCTGATTTCTCGTACTCTTATCGTCTTGCGCCACGAGGGTTGCGAGAACTGCCTAATCAACTTCAGGAACTATTGGACATGAGTTTTATTGGATCTAGTTTTTTGCTTTGGGGAGCCACAGTTATACCAGTAAAGGTAAGCCTTTTTCGTATGTGTACCGATTATCGGGAACGTAACAAGGTGAGAGTTAGGAACCGCTTGTCTCGACCATGTATTGGCCACCTGTCGACCAGTTGCGAGGGACAAGCTTCCATTCGAGGATTGGCTAGCGAACGAACTATCATCAGAAGGAAGTCCAAGAGGATAATGCTCTTAGAATAGCATGTCGAACGCAATGCAGCTATTTCAACTTTGTACACCATGATTATTGAGTTGATCAACACACCGGCAGCTTCAGGGATCACAGGAATCAACCATATTTGTCGACGGCGTTCTGAATCATGACCAGGAGAAAGGAACACCCTGGGTGGCATATCTATCCTATCTCAGCGCTTCTGTGGAAGGAGCCATTACGTGTGAAGTCTTGTTAAATGCCACATCTAGATTCGAGAGATGCATTTTGATCACGTAACCAACGGAGTAGGAATACACGTGGACCTCGCTGAGATAGAAACTGATCGACACCAAAGATTCCTTCGGGGATGCAGCAATTACTCGTTTTCACTAGACACCATCGCAGCTTACCCACATGGCATTCAAAGATCGCGCAACTTAGCTCCCTTAAGCACAGCAGGGTGCTGTGTTCGTGGGAGACCAAAACAGAAGGACGTCTTTTAAGCTTTGGAATCCCAACACTGCAATGCACTGAGCATCGTCTTTACCCGAGGGTGCGGGTGATTTAGTGGTATACCATGATGGTCCGAATCAGAGTCCCAGTTACACACCGACGCAACACGAGAGAGTGATGACTTACGTGATGGAGTTACAAAGAGGAACTGTGCGGCACACAACTGGCGGTGAAAACCGTGGCCTTGGGATTTTAGATGGAGGCATTACTTGGACGGTTCCAGATGCGCTATTTAGACCGATCACAAGGGCCTCCCGTGTACCTTGACTTCGACAGAGCTAAATCAATTAATGGCATCGCTGGAGGAAACTTTAGGATGATTACAACTATGAAACTTGAACATGCACGAGCTTTGCAGCTCACTATCGACTCTAACTTACCTGATCTGATTAGCCCTGTTCAAACTGGAGAACTGAAGGAAGGGGATTTTCAAGTTGAACCCATTTGGGGCATGGAGAAGTAACCCTGGCAGGTCAGACGATATTCGCTACCTGATAGAACGAATGTGGGTCTCATTATACGGCAACTGTAGGGAACTTGTGTTGAGCAAAGCACACCGGCTTCGATATTCTAGTCGTCTGGGTTTTGATGAGAGACATTAGGATTTATAAACCTTGTACTAGTGATCGGGCATGACGGTCCACCTAGCTAGGTATGGGAATGATGTTTGACTTGTGGGGAAAATCAAGGTGAAGTAGTGGCAACTAGAAACACCATATGGGAAAGCGAAAACAGACTGCCATGAATTTGGTCGCTAGTCTACTTACAACTCGAAGCGGAAACAATATCACCTGGATGATCGTTGATCGTCTCACGCGACCAGCACACTCTCGTGCAATCAAGGAAACTAGCGAGACTTCACAAGTTTTGAATATCCCTCTAGGAGAGGCTGCTTTTAGGCACAAGGAGCCAACTCCTGTATCTCTGATTTGGTTCTGCACCTGAATTATGACCGGCACTACATAACACTTTTGGCTCACGTCTAGACATGATCACGGCATATCATCCCAAGGCGGAGGGGCAGACTGAACGCATCATCCAAACTCTTGAAGACATGCTTCGAGCATATGTAATCGACTTTGGCAACGGCTGGGAAAGACATCTTCCCTTTGGTAGAGTTTTCGTATAACAACAGTTACCACACCAGCATCCAAGCTGCTCCATTTGAGGCATTGTATGGACAGAAGTGTCAATCACCCCTTTGTTGGGCAGAAGTTGGAAACAGCCAAATCACTGGCCCAGAACTCGTCGTAGACACAATAGAGAAGATTGCTCAGATACGACAACGAATGGCGGCAGCTCGCGACCGTCAGAAAAGCTACGCTGATAAGCGCAGGAAACCACTCCAGTTCTAGGTTGGAGATCGAGTGCTACTTAAAGTCTCACCTTGGAAAGGTGTAGTTCGTTCTGGTAAACGAGGCAAACTCAACCTGCGATATGTCGGACCTTTCAAAATCACTGAGAGAATTGGCAAGGTGGCCTACAGGTTGAATCTAACCGAAGAACTCAGTGGAGTTCACAACGTATTCCATGTGTCAAATCTGAAGAAGTGTATGTCAGATTAGACCCTCATAGTTCCTCTCAAGGAGCTCACTATTGACGATCAGTTGCGATTTGTCGAAGAACCAGTGGAAATCTTGGACCGGGAGGTCAAGATTCTCAAACGCCCAGGATACCTATTGTTCGAGTTCGTTGGAACTCCCGTCGTGGCCCAGAGTTTACATGGGGACGAGGAGACCAAATGAAACACAAATATCCCCAGTTGTTCGAGAAAAACGAAACCACTACTGAGGCTGAAGCTACTTCAGAATTTCGGGATGAAATTCCAAACCAACGGGGGGATGATGTGACACCCCCAGGAAAAACCAGGAAACCACGCAACTTAACTAGCTTCCTCAGTAACTACGTGCTAAATTTCGGGACGAAATTTCTTCCAAGTTGGGGATGATGTGACAACCCAAACTTTCAAGGTTAGTAACGCTAATCTTGTGATCGTAATTTCTCACTGATAACTTCGTTAAACTTAAATGTTTATGATAACTTGGTTAGTTATCATGTTGGTATATTTGGGCCACGTATATTTTGGGTTACATACTCACACTTTAAATCCCTACACGATCCGTATCGGCCCAAACTGAACACATGAATAAACCTAGGGACATCGGCCCTATGCTTGGACTTGGGCCGGCTGCTAGCATCTTGGCATACACACACTCACTCGAAACCCAAACCCGAGTAGCCCAAAATAAACCTAATGGAACTAAAAGCCCAAACCCGCCACCCTTGACCCATTAGTTATGGCAGCCCAATTGGCAGCTTTGCCATTATTTAGGGCGGCCCAAGTGGATGGGCTTGAGCCCATTTCGGCAATCAAATTAACGCCCCAAACAAATGGGTTAGAATTATGTTGGGCCGATGAAAGTCAAGTGGATCCACTGATGTGTTATGGGGGGGCGGCTATTATAGATTGCATATCCACATAATTACGTAACAAGATATTATAACAAACCAAACCCTACCCTCCTCCTAATATCACGCACGACAATAGGAGACTCTACCCCCTTCCCTGATTGCGACGGCAGGCACATCTTTCTTCCCCTCTCTTCGGTTAGTCATTAATTGTATTTTGTTTACTGGTGTGGTATTCTTTTGTGCCAAAGTGTGTTATATGTTAAATGATTATTAACATCCGCAATTCAATACAATGAGTTCGTGTAGATATAACAAATAAGGTTTGGATTTGTAAATAAATAAGGTATGACATGTGATATTATGTTAACTAATTCTCTGATAATGACCATGTTATAATACATATATTCGATTAGAAGGTTAATGCTTAGTATTGTTCTTGAAAACCGTATAAACACTAATCTCTTATATGAATTATATGTGATAAGGTTCTGGTAACAAATGGTTTGTCTTGTGTAGGATCGTGTGCAGACCCGAAACGAGTCAATCAGAGGTGTTCTACTCAATATGAAAGGCGGAAACAGACATATTGAGTTGGATTCAGCAAGAATATCATTTTAAATGTCTTTCTGATTAATCTGACAAAGTTTTACAGCAAGACGAGACTTCGACAGCACTTCGACTCCGGAAACACACATACACGAATGAATCAAATGAAATCAGGACTCAACTATTTATAGGCCAAGTAATTCCGCTTGAACCTGACTCAAACGGAATCATAGTTCAAACGAGATTACCTTCAAATGGGATTAGCAGGTTCAAGCGAAATTAGCAAAGCTAATTTCGTTTGAAATGCCATTTCAACTTCAAGCGGAATTAACCATTCTAATTCCGTTTAAACTTGCCTGTTGACCTAATTTCTCGTTTTTCGTGCCCTGATTTATCTATACATATACAAGACTCGATACAAGACGAAGTCGACAGACGCATGCACCAACAGACTCCCCCTCGGATGTTGACGAGTCTTAAGTGTCGAGTCTTCAATGTCTTCAGTCTTTATCAGTCTTCGGGCTTCTCTTCAAAGTATCTGACAGTGTAGACATCCTTAAACTTTATCTCATTCTTTTCTTCTTCAGCATCAACAGACTCCTCTCGAACAAACAATCTACCCTCAGATGTTGATCTCAATCTGGCTTTCACAGGATCAGGATTGTGTCCTGGCTCTATACTCAGACTTCATAAACCAGGCTATCCTGCACATCCTCTACCCAAAAGTAAATTTTCACAAATTTAACATTTTACAAAAATTATATATCTAGAATTCCCTTCAAATTTATCCAGGATGATTTAACAATGTTAAAAACTAATGAACCACTTGTAAGTAAAAATTCAAACTTTTCTCATTTAAACACACACTCCCCCTTACGAAATGCTCATCATGTTTAACACTTGGAATTTTGAAAATCAGCTCTCCAACATCAGTTGTCGAAAATCTTTTTGGATTTTTTTTAATGAAATGAAATGCAGTAAAGAAATATATACAAACAATATTTTTGTGAGTTTGTGTAAGAGGATCATATCAGTTTTTGACAAGTCACAAGTACCGTTGAGCTTAGTTACACATTAAGAATTAAACAGTTCACTTAGATTGCCGATATACTGATCCACTTAAATTTTCACACAAATTTCAACTGATTCAGTATATGAATTGGGTATATTAAGGACTTAAACTCATTCATGTGTCCCACCTCTTGAATATACTCCCGTATCCACATCCCAATATTCAGTCTTACAGATGAGTATACCACAGATGATATCTGTAAGTGGTTAGATGCGAAGAACCGTGAGAGCTCAGGTCAGAACTTCCGTTCAGCAGAGAGATGACGGCTCGACTTTTGGTGGGTCCCCTTTAGAGTATCTTTTTTTACAACAGCACATGATTTGCATTTTTTCAATGTTTTATCATTTTTATGCTGAGGGTAGGCTATTATTTCAAGCAAGCGTAAAGTATTCTCCGGGGATTAGGCCATTGCTTCCGCAAAATCAGAAGTCCCGGGATAATACCCCAGATATCACTGAGCATAAAGACCTAGTATCTCAGAAAGAGGGATCCTTCAAACGAAATTTCAGGGGTTACCTATATATCCAAGTAGTGTTTCCCACGAAATAAGCAAGTTTGAATTTAAGTTTATATCCCGAAAAAGATTACTAAATGTGTAAAAACCTGTCGGCATATCATCAGTGAGACCGTTTAACGCTATATAAACATTACATTTCTTTAGCATACTGTAACTGTCCACTGATGTACTATCATTTCCTCTTTTCTGACAACAAAACTCATTTTGTATTTTATCATGTTTTTGTCTTTTTCAAATTTTCAAATGTTTTTGGATTTTCTGAAAAATTTACTTCCCCTAAAATTCAAACACATTTAAAGAAAATTTGAAAACAAACTGTACAAGTAAAGTAACAATTGATATCGAATCACTTCAATTCGCCATCCACTTGACATAAACAATCAGAACTCCCCCTTACAACAACCTATTTTCTCATTATGATTTCAAAACACTTAAGTTTGTTTTAACCAAAATGATTTTTCCGGAAAATAAGTTTTGTTGATTTTACCACATATAGGTTAGGGGTTCATCACATTTTTTTTCTCAATATCACTTTTGAAAAATATAACAATTTTAAGATTTTACCAACAATATCACTTGTAGAAAATCAACTACAACTTAATGTCCCTGATTTACCACTTGTAAATCGAAATATCACAAATGTGAACTTCTCAAGAAAGATGCCGATACCTGCTCCACACTTACCAACCTGGGAGCTCCGGCAGGTCAGGTTTTTCAAACAAATAATATGGACACCCAAGCCTGACCTTCCTTGGGTGTAACTTTCTCAACTTCACTAGGGGTTGGGCTATAAGTTGCTTTCTTTGTAGCATAAAAATCTTTTACCCCTTTGGCCTTTCCCTCGACCATTTTCCCAAAAATCTTTTTAACATTCCCATTAAACACTTTCTCAACATAAAATTCTTTCTTGTCATAATAGAATTGATTTGAGATTTCAACATTTCCAACTTTTGATTTAAAATTCTTAGTCCGCAATGGTGGAAAATGAACATCATCAAAAGGCGGAACTGAGTTTTCACCATTTTTAGCAACTTGTGGCTCTACTGATTTTGTGGAATCAGGTTCATTGCCAGATTTTACATCTGATTTCTTAACAACCCAAGCTTGGTTGTCAAGATTTCCCCTTTTCTTGTAAAATCTTTTCGAACACTCACCAACTTCATATGTTGAATTTTCAAAAATTTTAAACCTTTCAGTTGGTGGTTCAGTTTTATCAACAACTACTTCTTTGAGTTTTTCTGAGACTCCCTGTTTTGTGTTGGTTGCTTTAGGACAGTTCCAAGCTATATGACCAACTTTTTGACACCTGTAACAGGTTCTAGTCTCTTTTCTCTGATGAGCTTCAGTTTTCTTCTTTTCAGCAAGAAATTCCTGATTTGACTGTCTCCAGAATGAGCTCTTCTTTTCATCCTCAGCAGACATACCTGATACAAATTTTGTATTTTTAGAAATTTTCTCATTTTTATAATTTTCTGGAGGAATAAAACCTAAACTGTTCTTTTTGTAATTACCGTTATGGTTTGGTTTCTTTCGGTAACCAGAACCAGAACTGTAACCCATTTTTTTGTTTAAAATTTTGTTCATTTTTTTGTTTTTCTCTTGAAGTGTATTTTTTAGGGTTTTCAATAAGATTTAAATCTTTTATTTCAGAAATATTAATTTCTGTTAGTTTGAAAACCTTGTTTATCATTTCAGTTTTCACACCTGTTATTGGAAATTCTTTATCAAAATATAATTTGTCAGGATCATTCAAAGTATATGCAACTTCAAATGTTTCTTCATTCAAATTAGATTTTGACAACAAAAATTCTTTACTATACACCCGTTTTCCCGACGACTTTGAACTCCTGACAGACGAACTCGAATTTCTGGACTCGGACTCCTCATCCTTATCTAACACCTGATCGACCATCCTTTTTTTAACTCAGACTCATGATCTATGTTGGACGATGTGAATGTGATGTCAATATTGTCTGGTAATACATCGGTTATCTCGGACTCCAACTTTATATTGACTGCCTTTTTTACTTGTTCCTCATTCGGTTTTCTAGATGAATACCCTTCCCAAATTGGAGGCGGACACTTGTTATAACAGACACTCTGTTTCTTACCAGTATCCTTTTTCTTCGGCTTCTTGTCTTCAAACACTTCAAAACCTGCAATAGTTGGATAAATTCTGTCAATTAAGTAATCAGAACTTGAATAACTTTTCAGTAATCGTCTGATTCTTTCATTTTCAACTTTTTCAATTTCCAACCCCTGCTTCAACTTAGCACACTCTTCAATGTAGTAATTTATCTCCTTTTGTTTGGACATCATTGTTGCATTCATCATCGTCAAAGCATCTTCTCTTTCAGAGTTTGTCTTCTGCAAACTATTCACAGTTTTGTTTAATATATCGTACGACTCTTTCACATTCTTGACATCAAACAGCAACTTCTCTTTCAACTTTTCAAGCTCACTAAACCTTTCATCTTTATCTTTACATTGTTTGCAAGGTTCTAAACATGTAAGGCAAGGTTTTGTGGCTTCAACAATCTTTTCAATCTCCACAATCTTCTCGACTTCAACTACCTTTTCCACTTCAATAATCTTCTCAACAACCTTAACTTCTTTCGTTTCTTTTGCAGCTTTTCTCTCTTTAAGTTTCTTCAATTTTTCTGCAAAATAAAATTCAAAACTGTCAGAAGATAAATGAGTTTTTCCAATGTTTATCTGTTCAACTTCTTCATCATCATCACTAGTATCTGTTGAACTATATTCAGAAGAAACAAATTCTTCATCTTGACTTTCTTCTTCATCAGATAACACTGCTATCCATTTTTTCATCAATTCTGGCTTTTGAACAATTTGAGCAATGAAAGCTTTAAACTCCCTATTCTCATCCACAAACTTATCCCAGCTGAATCCTGGAGCCATTTTCTCATCATCTTGATCAATGATTCCATAATAAGCTTTCTTATTTGCATCTTCGATCATTTTCCCATGAGCAGTTTGTGAATCTTTTTGTTGATGCGGTTGATGAGCAACTTGTTGATATATGGCTTTTCGATAGTAATCATGACCACCAAACGGATTCTTTGCTCCATTTGCTTCTTGATTTTTGCATTCTCTTTTGAAATGACCTTTCTCCCTGCATCGAAAACAAGTAACTTTAGATTTATCAAAACCCAAAGTAGAAACATGTGCGTCCAAGAAATCATTTCTTCCTGTAATCATTTTGAACTTTTCATCTCTTCTCAAGACACTAGCTAAGCACCATTTGATATCCATAAGATCCAATTCCTCTGCATCAATCTGGTCATAATCTTCCTTGGTTAGCATAGGATTACCAATTCTTCCAGCAATCAATCCTTCATACGATTCCAAAGCAGTAACCAGTAATGCCATATGACTTTTAACAACTTCTTCAGAAAAATTCTGACCATTTTGAAGATGTAACGCAACATTGCACTGAATCATATGTCCATTTCCAACATTTGCATTTTGAACACTTGGAGGATTAACATTTGAAAATCCACTAGTGTTGATTGAACTTTGACTGACTGATCCAGATGAATTTCCTGCACTAAAAGCGGTTTGGATCTTTGGACTTGCTTCAAGCTTCTCAACATTTCCTTTGTAATATAGCTTGATGTCTTGTTGAACATTTGAATTATTCATTCTTGCAATTTTTTGCTGTTCAAGATCTTGTCCCTCAAGCTTCTCAATGAATTGTGCAATTGATAATCTACTAAACTCTCCTGTATACTTTAAGATCATGAGATATGTACCCCATTCTTTCTGAGTTAAAGCATCAGCTAACTTCTCAACCCATTCTGCTGGAGTTTTAGTAATTTTCAACTGAGACATGGTACGCACAAGATGACAATATCTCTCAATGAGAGTCTTTGTAGATTCACCTGGCATACTTGTAAACAACTCAAATTCTTTCTTCAGTAATGATTTTTTGCTATTGATCATTTCCGTACTTCCTTCGAATTTCTTCTTAAGTGCCTCCCATATTGAAAAAGCACTACCATCATGCTGAAGCAACACAAATATATCCTCTTTAACAACTTGTTGTAGAAGACTAATCATCATTTTTTCTCCTTTATAACTATCTCTCTCATTGTCTGAAAATTCTGAGATAATTTAATCAACATTCAACGCTGTCTGTGGTCTAACATATTTTGTTTCAATGCTTTCCCAAGCTCTCAGATGGTTTGCCTGAACCCAATTCTCAAAATGATTTTTCCAACCATGGTACTCCTCAATTCCTATAATTTTCGGGGGTTTTTGTAAAGTTCCAGTTTCGTTTTCCAAGTTCATGTTATGAGCAATGGTAGCCGGAGTAGTCGGGGATGTAGCAAACGCATTATAGAACTCTTCTTCCATGATTCGGTAAACTTTTTCACAAAACAGTAGCTTTCAAACGGAATAAGGTCTTTCAAGCGAAATTACAACTCAAGCGAAATTACAACTCAAGCGAAATCACCTGAAACTACAACTTTAAACGGAATTAAGACTCAAACAGTTTCCAACGGAATATCTAATTTCGCTTGAAAACACTACTCTTTCAAACGAAATCAACAACTTGAAATGAAATAACTAATTTCGCTTGAAACTTTCAAGCGAAATTACCAATTTGAAGCGGAATCACCAAACGGAAATAGGTTTTCAAGCGGTATCACTGATTCTATTTCAAATTTTCAAGCGAAATTAGGATACTCGTTCAAACGGAATTAACTGTTTGGCCCATTTTTGTCACTTTTTCTTTGAATTTTGATCTGATATTCTCTAGGGTTTGTTAAAACACAATTTCGCTTATGTTGTGAAAAATTCAGGCCATTTTAACCGTTAAAACTTGTTCAATTAAGAAAAGAAGGTGTAGAAGTAAAAAAACACAATGAAATCAAGCTGAAATCTGCAGAACTCCTCCTCCTGAGCTCTGATACCACATGTAGGATCGTGTGCAGACCCGAAACGAGTCAATCAGAGGTGTTCTACTCAATATGAAAGGCGGAAACAGACATATTGAGTTGGATTCAGCAAGAATATCAATTTAAATGTCTTTCTGATTAATCTGACAAAGTTTTACAGCAAGACGAGACTTCGGCAGCACTTCGGCTCCGGAAACACACATACACGAATGAATCAAATGAAATCAGGACTCAACTATTTATAGGCTAAGTAATTCCGCTTGAACCTGACTCAAACGGAATCATAGTTCAAACGAGATTACCTTCAAACGGGATTAACATGTTCAAGCGAAATTAGCAAAGCTAATTTCATTTGAAATGCCATGTCAACTTCAAGCGGAATTAACCATTCTAATTCCGTTTAAACTTACCTGTTGACCTAATTTCTCGTTTTACGTGCCCTGATTTATCTATACATATACAAGACTCGATACAAGACGAAGTCGACAGACGTATGCACCAACATCTTGATTGGATACCCGATGATGTATGGGTATTTATGTGTGAGTTTAAATAATTAGAATTATGGGCATGTGATTGAACAATATGAAATCTAGAATATCCATATCAATAATCTGATTCATGATCATTTTAATGAGCTGAATGGGATTAGGTTAAGTCCATGTTAGTTGGGCCGCATAGGATTAATGGGCTTGCTGGATCAGATTACACATAGACTAGTGGAACGGGTGATTGTTATGTCTAAATGATGTTTTAATGATTAAACCCCATCAGTGTTGATTGATATGTATGTTGATCTAAATGGTAACTTAGGATGGTGTGATGCAAAGGAAAACAACACCATGAACCTGTGTAGTTATTATGGTCATTGAGAATTAGGGTATGTAAAGTTTGGAGAAACAATTGTGATTATGTGAGAACATGTTGGGTAAACTTGATGCTGAAAAGTGGGTAAGATTAGAGGGCCGCCCAGTTATTAGGCCGCACAAGCCGACCCGGATCGCACAAGGAGGTTTGGATCGCACACTTCCTTGGGCCGGTGCAACTGGGTCACACACACACACGTACATATTTTGTAATTGAGAACTGAACTATCAATATGTGCTATGGTGGATTATGAACATGTGATGTGAACTTTGCATGAGATTCAACTACTTGTATGCTGTTACGAATTGTTGTGCTACGTGAACTCTTGTTACAACTTGTATGATGATGTGTGATTATGTGTACGCTACTTGTATAATGTGAATGTGGGATACATGATTCATGTGTAAACGAAACTGATTTATCTTTGGTAACCACAGTAGGGTTTGGTTGACCAACTGGGAACTGGTAAAGTAACTTAACAAACCGAGCAAACCAAGGTGAGTTCACACACTTTCTAAGGCATGGGATTCCCTGTGGTTGGGAATGGGTTAAAGAATTAAAACGGAACCTACATATCCTCCTTGGGTAGGATATGTACGGCCATCCTCCATGGGTAGGATGCCAATATTAATCCTGCGTATTCTCCTTGGGTAGAATACGTACGTTCGTCCTCCTTTGGTAGGATAACAACCTTAAACTTACTAGACAAAACTCTATCATGAAGTCCCTCATTATTTTTTTATCGACTTAATCGTCGGGCCAATGGCGAGCGGGTCATTAGTTGATAGCGCTATTAGGGTTGACAAGCCTCACACCGTGCCGGTCGGACGGGCGTGTACTAATGGATCTGGGCATTCAGTCAATGATGATAGACATTGACTTAGGGCACAACTTACTTTCGTCAGTTGTCGATATGGTAACGGTCTAGTGGTTCACATGGGGAAGCCCCCACTAATTATGGATATGGTTTGGGAAACAAAGATACTGGTTAACTCCTGGATTATGAAACAACTTATGATTTTTTTTGAACAACTTTAAAATGAACAACTAACTGTGAACTCGCTCAACTTTGTTGTTGATTCGTTGTTACATGCCTTGCAGGTCTTTAGGTGCATATTGTTGGAACTTGATGTCTGGGAGGCTGGAGTGGTCATGGGTCGAGATACATGGAATCGCAACACAAGACTAGTGGTTTTTACATACGGTTTATAAACACTTAACGAATTAATTATGCTTCTGCTGTATACTGTGAAATATTTGTAACGTTGTAACACTTCATGTTAATAAATGAAAGTTTTATTTAATTATACCTATGGGTTCAATGTGATTGGTGGCTAGATCCTGGTCAGTCACGCCTCCTGCGGTGATACTCCGCTTGTGGATTTTGGGGGTGTGACATCTCGCCTTGATTTGGGCGAATGGCACGCATCCTTCCAGTTACAGTGTGACTTCAAGTCGTTGGAGTCCGTCGAGACTTTGGTGAGAGTTTTGTAAAAATTCAAAATGAGAGCGAAACAAGTCGTCAAGGTTCGGGTTTCACCCCTGACTTAACAACTTCGTCCCAGTTTTTTATAAAGTAGAGAAGAAAATGTGCGTTAAAGTATGGATTTCACTCCTGATTCAACGCAAATTCTCTTGTTTATAGATAAAACGCGGGTCGAACAAGCGATTTAGTCGAGAGTTTGCGGTCTTCACACCTAATCTCGACCTAATCACTCGTTCATTTTGAAAACTGTGCAGTGCGACTACCTTAGGAAAGGTAGTGTGATAGTATAGCGTGAGTACAAGCGAGCAAGTAAGCTTGTACAGAACCCTTACAGGGTATGCACAAGTCGGTCCATTGGTACTTAGACTACAGACTAGGTCGTTTCTAAGACATCGACACGGAGTAGGTTGAGTCTTGCCTAATTCCCTATAGATATGGCTCTGATACCAATCTCTCACACCCCAACCGATGACGGAAACATCGGGGCGCGGCACTGAGCGAAACAGATTGTCCAGGAGAATCCATAACAACTATTAGTTATAATATATTAAAGGTTCATGTCCCATACCACAAACATATAAAATAAAAATAGTTATTACAGACATTGTTCTCAAGGACAAATTATCCATTCCGACAACTCAGATTTCATTAAATTGTTTGTTTCTAAGACTCCAGCCTAACTTGATTTCCCACATAGCAGCAAACATCTTAAGCACATGTCACATACGTTAAAATAAAGGTCAATACACATAGTGTAAAGGTGAGCATACAAGTTTGATATAGCACAGTAGAGTTCGAAATAGTTTACGCGTAACCAGCATGTAACATGTATAAAGTGAAGGCAGGTAGGTTATCGACAGAGAAATATGCACAGACGTGACTGCGAGTTGTAGAATGCGCAACACATATCCCCACTGCGACACGTGAAGTAAACCCTTAACAACCCCTGTCCACGACAGGTGCTGAGTCCAAACTATACTACTATCGTTGCTAAGGTGTCAGGCAACAATCACTGTGTTAACATAACATACAAGCATTCAACAAAAACACGTAGCATGCAATAACGGTCAGCGTATAAATAGTGTTTGCGTTGTGTGTAGATTGTGATTTAGAATAAGTAACGTATGTAACACCCAAAAGTGCGTAAAGCAAAAAGGGTTCGAGTATACTCACAGATAGCGTTTAACAAGTAAACACTGCCTTGGATTGAAGGGAGCGCTGAGAGAGATTAGCCTGAACAGTTAACGATAGCATAAACGTTAAGCGGCGCGTAAAATTGTGCAAAGACACCAAGAGTCGGGTGGTAATCCGATCGGATGGCCAGTCGATCGGATGTCAATCCGTTCGGATGGTCATCCGATCGGATGGCCATTCGATTGGATTGACACCTCTTTTGGTGAGGATGTGTTTGTGTATGATGGTTTGTTTTTTGAAGTTTTTGTTGTAGCATTCTGAAAACAGAGAAGTATCTCTACCCTTCAGGTCGGTCGATCGAACGATGGTTCGATTGGGTGACGATCCGTTCGGCGAGGTATTTCTCAGAGAACAAGTTCACAGCAGTGTTGTCACTCGATCAGATGGTCTACCGATCGGGTGGCAATCCGTTAGAACATGTCGAAAATTGTTTAAGTGTTGAAGTTCAAAACATCATATGGTCGGATGGTCGTTCGATCGGATGGCAACCCAATCGGACGGCAATCCGTTCGACGTTCAAAACTTTTGAAAAGTCGAAATATAGTTTAAGTGTGGGGCCAAGTGCAAGCCAATAGGGCGGCTGTTCGATCGGGTGGCAATCCGATCGGACGACAATCTGATCGGACGACAGTCCGTCCCATCAACCTGACCGTCTTGACACCTGACTGTTTTAAAAGTTTTGCGGTTATCTTGAGACGGTATGATGACGTGTTAAGCAACAGTACCTCGTCTGACCTAAGTGACCCGATCGGATAGGAACCACCCTAGTCCGACCTGTTAACTGTTCGAGACGGTTGTCCATGTTTAACCCGAAATCGATTGTCTCTTTGATAGATCCCAGATCTTGAACCAACACATCACTAAGAAGGAGTAGAAGATCAGAACAAGCTCCAATTCTATCGGTTTTGAGTGCATTGAGTGTAAAAGAGTTGAAAGAAAGTTAGAAAACCATCTTTCAATCCTTTTCACCATGAATGAGTTCAGATCTATGCAAGATCTTTGTTTATTTATGTGGAAATCGTCCAGATCTAAGTTGTTCTTGGTGGGTTGAAGCCAAAACATGAAGTTCATAAGAACTCCATGATGACATCACCCTAGAACACCTCAAATCCACTGATTTCACGGTTAAAAGTTAAGATTCAAAAGAGAGAATGATGAAGAAGTGCGTGTAGATCATAGAAGTACAAGATTTAGGTTGAAAACTTACAAGGATCGCGAGAAATCGAGAGAAAGAAGGGCTTGAGTGCGGCTGGGTCGAGTGAGAGCTGTCACATCACAAATAATGTGACAGGTTGGTATTTATAGGGTTACCCAAAAAGGAAAGTGTGAAGAGGATCGAGTGGGTCACCGATCGGGTGGCTGTCCGATTGGGTGGCAATCCGATCGAATGGTCATCCGATCGAGTTGTCACTCAATCGAGTGGCTCTGACGATTTGAGTTTCGGTGTTTCGTTTTGCGTGCTGAGCTTTGTGATGCGTTTCGAGTGAGCGATGTGGTGAAATTATCCAATTAATCCCAACTACTATATCTAACATACAATCACTATAATTAACTTGCGTTTAGCGTCTGCGATTCGATTGCGATAGAGTTTCGATTGCGTTTTGATTGATCACCACAAAACATACATAAAAGTAAACATGCACAAGTAACACATAAAGAGCACACACACGTAAAACAATATCCAGAACGCATAATTCGGGTTGCGAATGCGATTGCGATAAGCGATAAAGCGATTAAACGCGCGATAAATAGCGATTAAACCTCGATTATTAACAAGTACTCCACATAATACAACTAATGCGATAAAATAAATAGATTAACTACAAGTCAAAGAAGTCAAAATAGGAGTTGAGCAAGGAGTGGCAGATCGCAATTAGCAATCTTTTCTTCCTTTGACTTCAATCTTGACTTTGACTTTGACTTTGACTTTCGAAACACGGGGTGTTACAACTGTTATCAATTCTCTTTTTTTCACCGCCAATGACAGGATCCTGAAACAAGTTAACGATTAAAAGGTGATGCAGGGCCGGCTCTTGGGTCGGCCAACGCGTCGCACAAGGCCCAAATTTTCAAAGGGGCCCGAAAGGTTTTTATAAGCTTTTACGTATATATTAAACTATACATTTAGTATATGAATCCATTTATTATGCAAAAAAGTGTTGGTGGTGGAGTAGAAAAAACCATCTTAAGATAATGTAGAGGTCTCAAGTTCAAGTCTTGGCTCCATCACTAAGGTTTTATTTTTTTAATTTATTTCCCCTTAACCACAATTTTGGGCCCAATTCGTTTTATCGCCTGGGGACATTTTTTTTTTTAGAGTTATCGGGGACGGTTCTAATTTGATGATAAATCTAACGCCTAATATGAATAAGTAAATAAAAGCTTACCTTGTTCAAGTCTGGCAATAACGGTTCCTTGTGATAAGTACGAATACCGGACACAACCTCCTCTTCGTGATGATCATTCACCCTTATCTCATAAGAATCAGGAATGTCATACCCATCCTAAAACAACGGTGTGGTAAGTATTTCATAAACAAAACAACAAAACAAGTGAATAAGTCTTATACCAGACTACTCTCTGGAACAAATGACTGGTTAGATGATTCATCAAAAAAATAGTTGTTGTCCGGCCAAGACATTGCTAGCGTGCTCGTTTTGGGATTATAGAAGATGAATGTGGTTTGAATTGTTGGATCGTTTGAATGTGAATGTTTTGGAGATGTTTGAAGGTTTGAACAATCATCTGAGCCTCGTATTTAAAAGGAGAAAGCATGACAAACCAATCATGCAACTAACCTTCTATACGACTCGTATAAAATACACAATCACATCCAGCTTTGTGTCACTGTAGACCTCATACACTATAAGCACCGTATAGACATATACGATACGTTAGGTACCCATGTGATACCATGTAGCGGGAAATATATGACTTGTTAACCCTATATGAATCGTGTATAGAGGGTGTCAAAATAAGGCTCTTGAGTGTCCAATAATACGACCAAAAAAATATGCATATATTTAATATATTTAATGTTAAGTTTGGGTAACTTTTTTGTGCCGACATATAATTTTTTTATTTAATTCTTATAATATTATTATTATTATATAATCGTGTCAACATCTACGACATCATCAAACCATATACGTGACCAATCATCAATTTTACTATTAAATATGTTATATGGTTAAAATCATAACCATTTACAAAAATACAAGTACTTTGATGAAAACAATACGTGTGTTACAAGAACCAACATGTTTATAAGGCTACTCGGTATGGTGATGGATCATCCTTGGAGGATGATCCGCCACGTAGGCTCCACGTCATCATCCTCCCAAGGATGGTCCATCCTCCAAAACTAGAGGGCATGGTAAGATGGTCCTAGTCATCATCCTCCACCACTTTTATGTTTTTTTTATTTTTTTTAATCTTCAACTTTTTTTTAACATTTAACAAATAAAGTAACAAAATATTTTCATTAATATTAAAAAACATTACATAAACTTAAAAAAAAAAACCAAAGACTTAAAAAAAACATAGACTTAAATAATATTATGCTTCTTCATGATGTCGTTTTGAAGTTTTTCAACATCGAACGTTTCGGCTCGGGTTCGTCCTCGACATTCATCATCATTATTTCCCATTCCTTGAGCCGAATTTTTTCATCGGAAATTCGGATTTTCTCATTCGACAACCGCACCTTCTCGCGTAACTTTTCTTCCTCTACACGAGCTTTTTCTTCCGCGACCCGGTCCTTAGCCTTCGTCTTTTGGGCCGTGACGTCATTGTACACTTTTAAGTGTTCCATAAACTCAACCATGTTCGGGTCCACCTTTTCCTTTTGTTTCCCCTTGGCCCGCTCCTTCTTTGATTTGTCTCGGCCCGGTGGACGCTCCGGCTCATGTACGGCGTACTCCTCTTCGTCAAAGGCGGCGTCATCATTTAAGTTTAAGTTACACCTCGCGTCCGATCCACCGGCGCTAAAACTACTCGTTTCCGATGTTTTTTGGCGTTTCGCCATCGCCACCTCGTTGGGGATCGGCCTCCATTTTGGTTCGTCTTTTACAACCATCCACGCGCGAACGTGAGCAAAATTGGTATTACCATTGTTCGCCTTATACTTCTCCAACGCCATTCGGAACACATCGTCGTCGTTCATGCCGCTACGACGGTCACTTGTATATAGTTTATTATATTCCTCGCAAAACCTATTGATGAGCGTGTTCATTTTCCGCCACTTTGCTGAGACCGAATCGACATCTCGATACGCGCCTTGACCCATATAGTCGAGAAACTTCGCCAAAACCTTTGCCCAAAACCCTTCACCCGGTTGGTTATTACCTATAAAAAACAAACAAAATATATAGAGTGTTAAGTAAATAATAAACCTTAAAAAAAAACTTTAAAACTTATAAAAAAACCCACTGTTAAGTAAATAAAAAACAAAAAAAAAACTAATTCTAAAACAATTAAAAAAAACGAACTGTGAAGTAAATAAAAAAAACAAAACAAATTAAACTTATAAAAAAATACGAACCTCTAATCGGGTTGTCAGACGTGCCAATGTAGGCCTTGGCTAAGGCTTCTTCTTCGATTGGCGTCCACTTAAGCCCCTTTGCTTTGGACGGTTCATCACCCACCACTTTCTTGCCTTTGTTTCGTTTTCCTTTTCCTTTAGGCGGTTGGGTTTCGGGAACAACCTCCACATCGTCGTCGGGTTCGGATTGTTGAAAGGATTGCGTCGGGATCGGTTGGGGTTGAACGGGTGGTGTCGGGTTCGGTGGGAAATTATAAGCACCCCGCATCATCATTTGTTGAAGGGCTTGATTTTGAGAGAATTGAGCTAATTGGTTTGGCGAGTGTTGGTATGATGCAAACGCATTTGATGAGAATTGCGAGAATTGGTTCGGTTCTAGCGTCGGATAATATCCCGGACCCGAGAAAACATTAGGTTGGGTCGGGTTGATGGGAGTCGTCGGGTTATACGGATTGTTCGGGTTGTTCGGGTCGCTCGGGTTGTTGAAAGGATCCATGCTAAAGTATAAGGTTTATAAAAGTGGAAGAAGTTTTATAAAAATTATGTGAGAGAGGGATGAGATGTTGTGGTTAGTTTGGTGAATGAAAGTGAAAATGGAATTGAAATTTATAAATATTATAAATATTACCGTTAGTTTTTGAAAAAAAATTGAATTTTTTTTTTAATTAAACGGTAACTTTTTGATTGGGCCCCACCTCATTTGGATCGTCGCAAACGGCTAAGATCGGACGGGCAGGACGGGACGCGGGGGGCCGGCACGGTGTTTGGACCGTCGCCGACCCAGGACGATCCGGGGCCGAACCCCATACCGACTAGCCTAATAAAACAGTAGTAGACAGCGATTACTTGGGTATATATTATAAAATTACTATTTATTTTGATAATATAAATTTCAGTTTTCGTCTCTTTGGTTTGGTTAAATTGTTACTTTCTATAATTCTTTTTCCTAAGGGACATTGAGACTTACTTTTTGTCATTTGAGTCCGGCCTAACTCATTACCTCCATTTGGTGTTTTTTTTTCTTTCTTTTTTTTCTTTTTTTTTTTTGTCTAGGGCAATTTAGCCGTTTTTTAGCTTAGGTACAAGATTTTAACGTAATAATATGTACAAATAATATATGTAGAGAGACATTGACCCTTCTCTCGTTACACTCGTTCTCACTACTCTCTACTATCTAGCCAACCCATCCAGTTAAGCCACCCTCCTCCAACCATTTCCGAATTTCCCCGAGCCTCACCAAGGTATTAATGTGTAATCAGTGGCGGATCTAGGATTCGTTTGTAGCGGTAACGTTTTATAAATAAGCAGTAACGAAATCGAAAAACGTCAAATTTTTCCAAAATTTACACTAATTTTACACTACCGCCGGAGCGCCAAACGGTAGCGGGCGTTCCCCTTGTATGTACATAAGTCCGCCCCTGTGTGTAATCGTGTTCGAAACCCACTGGATTCACGTCACATTTGATCAAATATTGTTCCATACTAAACCCTCAATTTCGTTCACCACCATCAGCATATCATCAGCCCCTCCCCTCGTTTCAATTCTTGTATGAACCAACCATCAATTGTTTTAATTGATAAAAGATGATGAAGAAGCTATGTCAATATGTGCTAGGGTTGTAATCTAGCCGAGCCAGGTTGGGCCTAAGCTCGGCCTCAAACGTAAACGACCCAACTCAGGCTCCAGCCCGACTCATAAAGAGTTTGAGCAAGATCAAACCTAATCGTGTGGCTCGTTAATTTTTTTATAAAAAAATATTACACATATTGACAACATAAATAATTAACATACACATATGTATTGTTTATGTTTTTTCTAATATTTAAAAAACCGAAAGGCGTATAAGAAATATTATAATTTTTTTTTTATATGTTAATGATTAATTATGGGGTGTTCTATTTCCACACCCCTATAATCTTATTTTCACATCCCTATTTGTATATGGGCCGTATAGTCTAATACGGGCCGTATAGAATGTTTATGCACAGAATTTAATGTGGTGGAATGTTTTTTTTTTGTTTTTATATGTATACGAGACGTATAGTTATATACGGGTCGTATACATATTTGCATAATTTTGTTTCGAAGGTTTGCCAATGGTTTTTAGTTTTGAAATCTGTATACGGGCCGTATAATGTTATACGGCCCGTATAGAAAAATTATTTTTTTGTTGCAATCGGGAAACCGTTTAATAAATTTTGTAAATTTTAAAATAGTGTTGTATATATCGGATTATGTTACGAGTTTGTAGTTAAACGTATTTATTATGTTTAATAAGTTTCCACTTTGTAAAACGATAAATATGTATAGAAAAGCTAATTTTTTGTTGCAATTGGGAAACCGTTTAATAAGTTTTGTAAATTCTAAAATAGTGTTGTATATTTCGGATTATGTTACGAGTTTTTAGTTAAACGTATTTATTATTTTTAATAAGTTTCCACTTTGTAAAACGATAAATATGTGATATGATTATGATAAACTACGACAACAATTATTAAACAAACAACTTAACATCTAAACATAAGATTAATAGTTAGAATGTTTTACATCTAAAACAAACAAAAAGATAAATTTTTACAATGTTTCAAACGTAAAATAACAAAAAAAAAAATACAATAAGCAGCTACGGCGGCGGTGGTGGTGGTGGTGCAGCGCCAGCTGGTGGAGGTAGGGGCGCGCCAGCAAGCATAGCCACAATCGCCTCGACCATCCACTGTACATCCCCTCTGACTGCAGCTACATCCGACTCGACCTGACCGAGTCTCGACTCGACCTGAACGAGTCTCTCCTCCACCCCCGATGGAGGCATCACACGCTCTCTCACGCTCCGTCGAACGTACGGGCGATCACCCTGTAAATCCTCCGCAACTACCTGTGATCGATCGACAGTATGATCGCCTCCCTCTCCCTCGCCCCCTCTCCCTCGCCCTCGCCTCCCTCTCCATCGCCTCCCTCCCCCTCGTCTCCCTCTCCATGGGGTCCCTCACCCACACCATACACCCAAACCAGCCGTCCTCCCTCGATCTCGCGAGCCAAACCCATCGATTGGGTTGTGTCCCTCCCAACCCTGTCAAGCTGGAGTGTCAGGGTCATACCACTTGCCACCTGCGGGGACAAGAGGGGGAAGAAATACTTCGCCAGACGGGTGACGAAGGCCCCACAGCTGATGTGGGTAGAGGTACGCTTAAAAGCGTACTCGGCGAGATATGCGGCCAACCTGTACGCCAAGTTGCCCCCCCCCCCCCGTTGGTAAGTAAGTCGTGCAAGTAGAATAGGTCATTTTGTGTGACCCATTCCCTGCTATCATGACGACCGGCGATCGTCACGGCGATACACCAATGTAGGTATCGGTGTAACGGGTCGTAAAGATCAGTCGTTCGTGCCTTCGGGGATCGCTGATTCGGTTTCGTGAACTCTCCGAACCCAATAGTGCGCCACCAAGGCCACAACACGTCACTGGACGTGCTGATGTGCGCATCAAAAAATGCCTGGGACACTGAGTACTCCTGTGAGTACAGACCCAAGGCAACGGCGAACTGAGGAAGTGTCATCCTCTGAGGCTTGCCGCAAATAGTAAAAGCTACGGCGTCTGTCAACAAAAAATGTTGTAAACCCCCACCCCGGGTGTCTGTAAATGTAAAAGTAGATAAAAACTCTAAAGTAATCTCCATGTGGGCCCGCTCTGCGGCGGCATCAAATAAGCGGTATATGGTGTTTCTTGTTGAGACATTATGGGGGTTCTGTTCTTTAATGGCAGCAAGAATGTCTCGGGGTTTTATGTTCTGATGCGTCATTTGCTCCACCGTCCTCTCTTCCGATGGAGTCAGCCTCATTAGGGACGGATGACCCTCTGGATACAGAAATGGTTCGTGGTTATGTTTAACTTCCTCAACACTTAGATCTCAATAACCTAACCTCTTTCTGTATGTCCCGATCAGTTGGAACTTGCAACCGGTTTTCCTGGTCCCGCTGCGTCTGACCGTGGCAGTTGATTTGTACTCGCCGGCACAATCGCACGTAAGCCAAAATTTTAACGGTTGACCGCTTGGGGGTTTATCGTAGATGGTGCGTTTGGTGACGAGGGCGTAGCCATTTTCGCGTCCGACGTCTCTACACCACTCTACCAATTCATCCATGCTAGCGAATTTCTAACGAAAACACTTATATGTGTCAATTAATGATTAACTCAAATGATTAACCAATCGGTTTAGTTTTAGTATAAACGGGTTCGGGTCAGTTTCAGGTTTAACCTGCGAACCCGTTACACATTTATACTATATTATATTTTTTTACAATATATTTTACGTCATAAATTAAATGGGTTGTGTATTTTTATGCCATGATTATAACTTAAAAAGAGAAATTAACATAGATTTTATAATTTAAATATGATATTATTATATATATATTTGTGTTTTTTTAAGTAAATTTTAACTTTAATATATTAATTTCAGAAAAAAAAAAATCGGGTTGAACGGGTCGTGTTCGGGTCAACCCATGAAACTTCGGGTCGTGTTCGGGTCTTATGTATGATACGATTTTCGGGTTCGGGTCGGGTTCGGGTTTGTGTAAAATTTTCAGGTTCAGGTCGGGTTTAACCCACCAACCCGCGAACACGACCCGTTGAGCAACCCTAATCTAAGATTTTAATAAAAACAACATCAAACGTAAAAACACTAAAATAGTTAACGTACAACAAATAAACGTATAATTAAATGTTATACCTGCTTGTTTTGAAATTCACTAGGTTCCTGGTCAGCATTTGGACCCTCGGGCGGTCCACCACTTATGGGAGGAGAATGAGAACTATCAGTCGGCGGTCCAACACTAACAGGAGGGGCTTCAAAATTATCCGGGTGTTGCGATGGATAATAACCAGCATAATTAGGCTGAAAGGCATCCAAACCCCAACTATCCTGACATGCATCAGTCGCAAGACTGGGATCGAACGGAGCATTCAGATCAAACACGCCTGCTTTGTTATCTTGATTGTTATCATAACTCCCCTGATTCGCCGCGTTATCAAACATATTTAAAAAGTCACCCCAACCCGACATTATAGCGTAAATAATTTGAATACAGAGAAAAATAGAAGAAACGAATAGAAGTTGAATGAAAATAAATGAAATTAGTGTCGTTTATATAGAGAATTTTACGGAATATTACATCGTTTCAAATGATTAACACGCGAATCGAGGAATCTAATGTCGAATCAAATAACTCGCACGAATATCGAGGAATCTAACGTCTAATCACATAACTTGCACGAGAATCGAGGAATATAACATCGAATCAGAGAATCTTACGTCTACTCGCACGTGAATCGATGAATAATACGTCGCGTCAAATAGTAATAAAACAATAAAATAAACGAAATTCATTGTATACGTGTCGTATATGTATATATGACCCGTATAACATCGTCGTATAATATATATACGACCACAGTATAATCTTATTTTAACATGGTTGATACGGGCCGTATAAGGTTATACGGCCCATATAACCTTATACGACACGTATCAACCATGTTAGAATAAGATGATACCATGTGGAATTATTAGGAACCTTAATTATACTTAAAGTGTTAACCCATCAATCCTCTCCCGCATATTATTAATTTTTAAACATTTAAAATCAAAATTAATATATAGCAAAATAAAATAGTTCAAGCCAGCTTGTGACCTCACAAGCCGAGCCAGGCTAGCTCGGGCTCGGCTACGAAATCAAGCTGTGTCGGCTCGGCTCATATACAACCGAGTCAATTTTGAGCCAAACTTTTTTCGAACGATCCTCAATCTACGAGATTTTTGAACACCCTATATATGTACGAGCTAAACAACACACAAGAGTTATTCTAAAATTCTAAAATCTTATAAAACTAAAAGATGTATTTCAATGCAACACTTCACCAACAGGGCATTTGACGCAGACCTTTTATTTTAAAATCATACTATAATATTTGGAAATGCTTCCTAAAATGGTTGACTCTAATAATTTTAAAAAGTCTCTCAATCGGTTAGTTGGAGAAAATACATATAAGAATAAAAATATATATGAAAAAAATAACAAATGAGATAAGGATAAGAGTAGGCAATCAATATGATATTTAAAACTCAAAAGAAACGAATAGGCAACTTGTCAATTGAGATACAGAAATACCACTTGAAACCGACTCGTAGGACAGTCCATGATTAATACTAGATACATATTCACCGCTAGTATTATTATAGGATAAAAAACATAGGAAAATTACAGTTTTAACTCACAAATCCAAGGAGATAAAATCAACACATTTTTCTTCATCTCAAAACTCACTAACTTTTCATTTCCTCCAAACTCATACACAAAAGAAAGAAATAAAAACTGACCAGTAACTATCTCCTAATTGTTGGGAGAAATGGGAACTAAAGCACTAACCAAAATGCAAAGAGTACGAAATTATAGAAAAGAGTAAAATGCAAAAATTGTGTCAAAGGTTGAGGTTTGGTCATTTTTGACACTTTAGTCCAAAACTCAAACATTTTGAATCTGAGTCCCTGTGGTTTCAATTTTGTTGTCTTTTTAATTCAAAATAAAAATCTTGTCAGATTTTTTAGTTAACATTCAGTTTTTTTTTTTTTTTTTTTGTCTTTTTCCTTCCTTTTAATGAAGGGAAAAATGGTTTTTAACGTTTTATTATAACAAATTAAAAAAATCTGACCATTTTGTCTTTAATTAAAAGGAAGGAAAAAGAGAAAAAAATTGGATGTTAACTGAAAAATCTTCCCAGATTTTGTTTTTAGATGAAAATGACAACAAAATTGAAACCACATGGATCCAAATTCAAAATGTTTGAGTTTTGGACCAAGCTGCCAAAATAACTTAAACCATAAGGACTAAAATGACATTTAACTGTGATAGAAAATATAAAAGAACAAACTACTTGAAATAAACATGGAATGTGCGAGCCATTTTGTTGACTAAATGTTTTGCATGGGAACGTAGAGACAAAACAAACACATGGTGTCATGAACCTTTTTCTAGCACTTGTATGTATGGTTGTATGCTTTCACTGACTAAACTAACCCACCCATTGGAGCAAGTCTGACCATCTCGCCCAATTTAGTTGATAAATTGCACTAAATGTTTGTTGAATGAGTGTAGTGAACAGGTCGGTTACCGGATATAGGGTACCGGATCCGGTACTGAAAAACGAGAAAAAATGGTACCGAATATACCCGGTACGGTTCGATACCGGTACCAAATGCTCATCCAACCCGATATACAACATGATGTAAAGACGGACGTAATCACACCATGTATCTTCTACAATGTTAATCAAGTCGCTCTCGATCAGTTATGAGCAAGCAACAAGTACTTGTGTAAGACAATTCTCTAATCAACAATACAATAGATACTATGAACCAATAAATAACTTATAATAAAGAGTAAACTGCCATTTTGGTCCCTGTGGTTTGAGCAGTTTTGCCATTTTAGTACAAATCTCGAGCATTTTTAAATCTGGGTCCATGTGGTTTGCATTTTGTTGTCATTTTAGTCCAAAACTCAAAAACTCCCACTTTTGACTGTTCCAACATCCTTTTTTTGTCTTTATCTGCAGGGGTAGTTTTGTCCATTTAATTTTCATTAAAATAATTTCTTAATTAAAAACCCTCCCAAATATAAATACCCCTATCAGTTCCCAAATTACATCATCATCTTCAACCTCCCAAGCAAACATCAGCAACCCAATTTCATGTTCCGAGCTTCAACATCTTGACTCCTGAAACCACACCCAAAAGTGTCGGAAAAAGAAACCTGGTTCAATCGGATCTAAGAAGAACGAGGGAAAGAAGGGTTTACCCGAACTACACTGAAAATCCCACCGCCGCCGTGAGCGGCGGCACTACCGTCGTCCGCTGTCTTCTCCGGTCTCCTTCTCTCTCTTCGGTCGATCTTCCTCACTCTTGTTGTTGTGTGAGAATGGCGGGGGTAAGGGGGTGGTATGGCGTCGGAGAAGTGGCGGCGGAAGCGGTGGGATGTTTTGGAAGATGGATCTTGGTTGTGGGTTTTGTAAGAGAGAGAGTGATCGGAAGAAAGAGAAAGAGTGACGGTGACGTTGTGGTGAGAAGGAGATGGTGGCTATGGTGAGAAGGAGATGGTGGCTGTGGTGAGAAGGAGGTGGTGGTAGCGGCTGTGGTGAGGAGGTAGTGGTGGCGGTGGTGAGAAGGGAGGAGGTGGCGGTGGTGGAGATATCTGCATTTGTGGAATTAGGGTTTGGGTTCATTTGGGGAAGATGACAACTGATTTATTTAGTTTTTTGTTTTTAATTAATAATGAGTTATAATAAAACTATAATGACTAAAATACCCCTAGGAAAAAGGACAAAAATCAGGGTTTAATTTGGGGAATCTACCTGATTTCATTTTTTGGACCAAAATGGCAACAAAAGTGAAACTACAGGGACCCAGATTTAAAAAGTTTGAGATTTGGACTAAAATGGCAAAAATGTCCAAACCACATGGACCAAAATGGCAGTTTACTCTATAATAAATCTATACTATGGGGCTGTTTGGCTAAGCTTATTTTAGTGACTTATTTACTTATTTACTTTTTAAAAAGTTAAAAGGTGTTTGGGTTAGCTTATTATGTGAGAGGAATAAGTAAATAAGTCATTCCATTATGACTTATTTGCTTTTCAAATAAGCAAATAAGTAAATAAGTCAAAAAAATAAGCTTAGCCAAACAACCCCTATATAATAAAAGAAACCATTTTGGGGACACTTCTCATTATATTAGGCCTTGTTTTATAGATAAATGTTATTTTAGTTTAATCTTTTTTAATTAATTATAGATAATGCTCCTACTAAATATTATTTAGTTTAATTTCTTATGGATAATTATTATTTAGTTTAATCTCCTTCTCATTTATAATATTATTTATTTAACTAATAGAGGAAATTACGATTTTGTTCCCTGTGGTTATATCACTTTTACTCTTTTAGCCAAAAAAGAATTTTTAACATCTGAGCCCCAACGTCTTTTTTTCTAATATTTTTGGCCCCTAACGTCTTTTTTCTAACCCTTTTGGCCCCTAACAGTTAATGGATGGGGTTAGTGTTAGAGGCTAAAATGGTTTAAAAAAAAAAAGACGTTGGGGGCTCAAATGTTAAAAAAATCTTTTTTGGGCTAAAAGGGTAAAAGTGATATAACCACAGGGGCCAAAATCGTAATTTACTCTAACTAATATTATTTATCATTTATACATTTACGGAGTTTTAAATAATGGGTTAAATTTATTGAGATTTCGTTAACAAATTTTGCTACAACAAAATAATCTATTTATATCAATCTAACTTTTTATGTATAGTATACTATATAATAAAACATTAATGTGTGACACATGTCGTTCATCATAGGTATTTATTTTATGATTTTCTCGGCTCACTTCCAAACTTATCTTATATTAATTAAATAAATAAATGAATAATGAGCTAATATTAAATTTTATCCTACTTTAAATTTCGAATAAAATTCTTCTATTTTTCTAATAAAATATTATCCGAAATTGTAAATTGTTAATTTAAAACATTTTAAATAAAACAAATTATTTATCACGAAAACCTAACTTTGTATTAATATATTAAATATTTTTATTTTCACTATACAAAATTACATTTACTAACTTTTTATTATTTGGTATATAAAATTACATTTATTTAACTCGTGTAATAAATGAGGTTTTTTAAAGATGTATTATTTTATTATTTGGTACACAATATTACATTTATTCAACCCGTGTAATACATGTGGTTTTAAAGATATAATTTTTTTTTATTTGGTATATAAAATTACATTAATTCAACCCGTACAATATGATTCTTATATATATAACTTTTTATTATTTAATATATAAAATTATATTTATTCAACCCGTGCAATAAAGGGAGTTTTTAAAGATATAATGTTTTATTATTTAGTATATAAATTTATTTACTCAACCCGTGTAATACACGGGGTTATAACATAGTATTAATATATTTTAACAATGAAGTAATAATGACCGATTAACAAGGGAACTAGGGAAGAATTGAAGTAGACCAATTCTTCATAGTTCATACTACTTAAAATCTTAAATGATTTATTTAAAAAATTATATGATCCTCGTTAGAGTGCACACAATCTGACCTTGCTACTAGATTCCATTCGTACGGTTCATTACTTAAAAAATATTCACATTACAATTAAACAAAACATCCCATTAAACGATACCAAATGTGTTAAATTTACACTTTAACCGAAGCAAAGTTAGAAAATATATAAAGCTCGTAGAAATAGAACATAAATATATTACAATGAAAAACATATCATATATTATCTACCTATACTCACATATTTACATAATATAAATTAGCAACACATTGTTGCATTATGTTGTTGTACCTTAAGCATGGGGTGATTTTTCAAAAAAAAATGTGATTTTTCACTTTTAACCCAAAGGTTTTCATCTTTTGTATTTTAACCCTCTTAATTTATTTACTTTTAACTCAAAACTTTTCATCTTTTGTAATTTAACCCATAACTTTTTTATTTACAACTTTGGTCCACCATACTTTTTATCTTTCGCAAGTTTTTCGTTTTACGTTTCGTTCTAAAATTTGCGAGTTAATACGTCGTAACGTGCGTGTGTGGTTAACGTTTTTGGTCTATTTTTACGCATTTGACAGGTATGTCGCAACGTGTCTATTTTCCCCATTTGGCAAGTTCGTCGCAACGGGCGGATCCTACATCGACTTAGTTATTATTTTCTACGTTATTTTGCGAGTTAACACGGCGCAACGTGCGTGTGTGGTTGAACGTTTTTATGTCTATTTTTTCCATTTAACAAGTTTGTCGCAACGTGTGGGTCCTAAATCGACATAGTTATTTTTTATATGTTATATGTTTCAATCTTATTTCTTCGCATTAACACGCCGCAACTTCAGTGTTCGTGGTCGCTACTAGCGGTGGCATTGATGTTATTTGGCATAGTTTTAGGCCCCCGCCGCAACGCGGGGTACTTAATTCTAGTTGTACTAAATTAATAAAAATGAAAAAGATTTTAATATTTTTATCAGGCGCCTACATTTTTTTAATGGCTAATAGAATCAATCACGAGCACTCTCGGGGCACCAACTCGATAATCGGAGTACTCGGAGAGTAATTTGAGTCCACCACCAATCCGGGGAAAACCCGGTAACCCACCCGTCCGTAGACACGACAGTGAAATTACCGGTAAAACCGGTTTGGCTCAAGGATCCAACCCAGATTTCCCTGGGTTTCCTATCATTGCCTACCAGTGCCTTACTATGCACCAAATGAGAGTTGAACCTGCATCTCTCACGAGAAATGCAAGCACTTCCCCATTTGATCTAGAGATCATTGAGAAAATCTACTCTTGTCTTTCACAAAGTTTATATATGATTGAAAATATACTTTGCTTGAATATGTTGGTAGCTTAATTGTGAACTATCACTATTCTTTTAGAGTTAAATGCCATTTTAGTCCCTGTGTTTGGGCCATTTAGCCAGTTTAGTCCAAAGGTTTCATTTTTAACCTGTGGGTCCAAAAAGGTTTCACAGTTGCCATTTTAGTCCACTGGGTTAACTTCATCCATTTTTTCTGTTAACGAGAAGGCCAATTCATTCATTTTATATGGCTGAATTGCCCTTTTAGTTAACATAATTACATACAAAATGACCGAATTGGCCTTCTCGTTAACAGAAAAAATGGATGAAGTTAACCAAGTGGACTAAAATGGCAACTGTGAAACCTTTTTGGACCCACAGGTTAAAAATGAAACCTTGGACTAAACTGGCAAAATGGTCCAAACTACAGGGACTAAAATGGCATTTAACTCATTCTTTTATTTAACTTTACAATGCTTTTTTCGTCAACATAGTATTAAATTTTTATCCAAAACTGTGAGAACCTATTATAGAAAAAAACGAGTCTATATGCCTTAAAGGTGATCTTGAAAAGAGTTAATGGAAAGAAACCGATAGAATAAAGCAAATCGTATAAAAATGCAATATCCTTGATAATTAGTACTTTTCAAATTAATATTATAACATTAATAGTGTTTTGAAGAAGTTAAAATTTAATTATTATATATAAGGGTAAGGCCAAATACATAGTTTCCTATAAATAAAAAGTCGTGAGAAGGGTATCAAATGGATTATGATTGACCTCACTCAAGTGACATTGGAATCGTGTTCGAACTCTACGATATGAGATTTAAGGTTTTCGTTTTTAGATTTTTAGGTGATAAATTTTCATATTTTTTGTTTTTGTGTCTTTTTATTTGTCAGTGTGTCATTTTATTTTGCGATCTAATACGTCTTTGTATGCTTTCTGGATTTAAAAGACTGTGCAGTTAAACTTTACTTAAATATATAAATAGAAAAACACAAAGATAGAATTTGATAATTTAAATTGTTGATAATTTAATTAAAACAACATAAAATGGACCGAGTATAATTTCCTTCCGAGTATTGAGTAATTGATAACGGAAATATAGTTATATGGGACCACGAGCTTTAATGACCAAGTTATTTTGTAAGACCGATACAATACCTTTTTTGTATTATATTTATCACGTTTGTAATATTTCGCTGAAAATGACCACAAAAAATGCTTCCACACATTTTAAAGGATCTAGGATAATTATAACTCGCAAGGATTTAGGATAATTATAACTCGAGGTAAAATGACCAAAAAAAAAATGCTTTCACCCATTTTAAAGGATTATGATGATTATAACTCGCAAGGATTTAGGATAATTATAACTCGAGGTAAAATGACCAAAAAAAATATTTTCACCCATTTTAAAGGATTATGATGATTATAACTCGCAAGAATTTAGGATAATTATAACTCGAGGTTGTAATTTAAACAACGTTAGTTATGATTAAAAACTAAATTCTGTCCTAACATCGACCATGGGATCGTTCCCATGTTCGTATAAGCATTTTCACCTAATCGTGGCGATTTACCTTGAAAGTTTTGATTTTAAACCATTAGACATATCTAAGTGGGAGCTTACTTTAGTGACCCTTTAAACTCAATACTCAAAAATAAGTTTTCAGTCACAATCATTGAAGTTGCTATTTTAATTCGTAAGTTTAAGGCTCACTCTTCTTCTATTTGTAAGGAGTAAACTGCCAAAATGGTCCCTAAGGTTTGCACACTTTTGTCACTTTAGTCCGAAACTAAAACCTTTCAAATTTGGGTCCCCGTGGTTTCGATTTTATTGTCATTTTCATCCAAAAGCAAAATCTAGTCATATTTTTCAGTTAACATCCGTTTTTTTTTGTCTTTTTCCTCCCTTTTAACGAAGGGCAAAATGGTTAGATTTTTTTAATTTGTTATAATAAAACGTTAAAAGATCATTTTGTCCATCATTAAAATGGGGGAAAAAGACAAAAAAAAAAACATGGATGTTAACTCAGAAATCTAACCAGATTTTGATTTTAGATGAAAATGGTAACAAAATTGAAAACATATGGACCCAGATTTAAAAGGTTTGAGTTTTGGACTAAATTGACAAAAGTAACCAAACCTCAGGTACCATTTTGGCAGCGTACTCATTTTGTAAGATTACAAACGCTAACAATAGGTTACTGAAAACAATTTTAATCCGTATTTTTACAATTTATTCAGCAACATGAAGCTTCCAATCTTAGCCCTAACATCAAATCCTCCTTTATCTCACACATAATGCATTCAATCATTTAGAGTGATACGTATACGTATCAATTATACATTGAACTTTATCACATTACACACAACACATATAATCATTACTATTGTAGTTGTTCACACTCATGTGTAGTATACTCCACTTTCTCAACCCTTATTGTGAATCCACCATCTCCAAAAACACTTCTAGTGAGATTTAATTGTGGGGTTAACACCTATACTACCCAAGAAAGTATTTCCAAATCTCAAATTGTGTTTTAACACTATCACCACCCAATTAAGACTCACCAAACTATGTTTAGATATGTTCACTACCCAATTAAGACCCACCAAACTATGTTTAAACACCTTCACCACCCAATTAAGACTCAAAATTCACAACTCTCTAGACTGGTTTATACCATAATTTGGAATGTTACTATTTGTTTCTTATGTTGCGGTTTGTTTGTAGCGAAGAATTTAAAAATTTTTGTTTAGTACTATAGAAAAACAAATCAACAAAAAAATGTTGGGTAGAACCTTTCACAGCAAAACAATAATTCGTATTTTAAGCGTTTTATCAAATACTTAATGGAATAAAAAAGAATGGAAAATTAATCATGTATAACTTATATTAAGTAAATTCATCGTTAACAACTAAAGTGTAACAGAGTGTCGCATAGTCATTTTTCAAAGCTTAACGTGGAGTCCTTGAAACCCCAAGGATCAACCTTTCTATCCTCCTTATGATCACAAGTCACTGGTTTCATCATGATATGCACTCATCAAAGGAGCGATCGTCACTCCCAAACATGGTGATCCAAGAAGTATAAGAACTTATGGGATACACTCATAATAAGTTGTCGAGATACTTGAGTTATCCACAACGATTCACTAGAAGATGCACGCCCCGACATTTTTGAAGCAAAGTTTAGGATCAACTATTTTCTTCAATCGACGATCAACAAACAACAACCCTAACCCTTCTCAAGTTCTCATAAAATATGTAATTCTGTTAACTAGAAGGGCAATTCGACCATATAAATTAACGAATTGCCTTTCTCATTAACATAAAAAATTGATGGAGTTAACCCAGTGGACTAAAATGACAACGGTGAAACCTTTTTGGACCCACAAACGAAAAATAAAACATTTGGACTAAACTGACAAAATTACCTAAACCACATGGACTAAAATAACATTTAACTCTTTAAAAATTACATATAGTGTAAAATATATAAAAAAAATATCTAAAATTATCAAGGGTAAATACATATCGGCCGCATTTGGCCGGCTTTGATTGTGAGAGTAAATACATACATTCCTACAAAGAAAGAAAGAAAGATGTGTAGTATTAAAAAGCCCACTTATGGGCATGTTTGGCTTTCCTTATTTTCAAAAGTTGAAAAGTCCTTTTGGAGAAAAAAAGTCAGGAATTCCTGACTTTTGAACTTCTGCCCACACATAAGAAGAAACCCCAAACACTTTCAAAAGTCCTTTTCACACAAAATAAGTCATAAGTCATAAAAATAAGGAACCCAAACACCCCCTATACAAAACAGAAAAATCGGCAAATACCAAAAATGGCTTCTTGTCTTCGTCCTCAAGGCGCAAAACGAATAACTCTCACAAAAATAAATATAATTCCTGACAGTAGTAGATAGATCGTGTTCCCTCCCTTTTCTTTCTTTATTTCTCTCTCTCTCTAAAACCAACTTCTTTCTAGAGAGAGAGTCTGTCTCTATATCTCTGAATCAAATCAACCGCCACCGTCACCGTCATTTATGGCCACACACCGGCGGCGACACCGTCACCACTCTCACAACCGCTTCCGCCTCCTTATTCCGGCGATTTCTGCAATCTCCGGCTCGATTCTCATCGTTTACGCTCTCATTTCTCTGCTCGCACCGTCTCCGGTTCATCACCACCACCTGCTACGGCGGACGGAGGTAATCATCATCTCCGATTCACCGTTAAATAAGTGTTAATCGTTAGTTCGTTACTATATGTATTCGGTTACATTAGTTTGAATAATGTGTTTAGTTTTTTTTTTTTTTTAATTTGTTATGTTTATGATGATTGATTTCAGTTGAATGAGAGTGTTGTTGTTGATGATTCGCCTGCGGTTGCATCGGTGTTCAAAGTTCCGGTTAGGACGTTAGGTTTTATTTGATACAGTTGTTTTGTGATATTTGAATCTGGATTGGATCTGAATTTGTAGTGGTGTCTGATTTGGATGTGATTTGTTGTATGTTTGGGGATCTAGATCAGTGGTGGAATGGTGAGTGATCGGAGTCTGTGGAGTACGAGGATGTCGAAGTATTATTTCGGATGCAGTAATGCTAGCAATAAGTTTCCGAGTAAGTGATGTGTGAAATGATAACAGTAAGGCGTTTTGGCATTTTTCCTGTATTTTTTTTAGGTTTGATTTCGATGTTTTGTTGATTCGCAGGAGTAGAAACAGTAACGTATCCGAATCGGTACTTGCTGATAGCAACAAGTGGCGGTTTAAACCAGCAGCGTACCGGAGTAAGTCCTGATCGGCTTGTTATTTTGTTATGTGAAACTTAAATGTGTATGGTTACTTACTTTTAATGGTATGTGTGTCACAGATTACGGATGCTGTTGTTGCTGCACGTATTCTGAATGCTACTCTTGTGGTTCCGAAACTGGATCAGAAGTCATTCTGGAAGGATTCTAGGTTAGTCACAGAGAAATGGTGGCACATACAATGTACATGAGTGAGTTTGTAACAAATTTGGCCTGCAAGTTTGATATGGCTGATAGTGTGTTTTCTTGTACAGTACCTTTTCAGAGATATTTGATGTTGATTGGTTTATATCACACCTATCAAAAGATGTAAAAGTCATAAAAGAGCTTCCACAGAAGGGAGGCAAGGGTTTGGTTCCGTATCGTATGCGTGTGCCCAGAAAGTGTAACGAGAGATGCTATCAGATTCGTGTATTGCCTGTGATTATAAAGAAGAAGGTAAGTTATAACCTATAGTTATATCATCTGCAGTTCTGCCCTGTTTATTTTATAAGCCTACAATGTCTTGCGTTATTTCCGATGACTATAGAACGCGTCTTTTGGGATTTTTTTCTGATCACTTTCTTGAATTTGCTGGTCCATATCCAGCGACCCCTAAACTTATTCACTTAATGCCTTGTCCGTCTTAGATCTATCTCTGATGGTTAATAATTTGATATTTCCCAAATAAAAAGCATCAACCATTTTAGTCATGAACTTTTTATAATATGACAATGAATGCATGACATTATACTCTTTAAGACAAGATGTGCTTAATGGTAAAATATTATAGTTGAAAAAAGAGGTTTTTTGAGCCTGTGTTTTTTATATAATAGTTTTTATATACTTTTATTGACGCCCCGCTTGCGGTATGCGCATATTATGTATATATGTGTGGGCGTTCGGGGGGCAAAAGTGAACTGCACTAATTTTAATGTTATTTTACTAATTTCGTGAAAATAACGTTAAAATAGGGGGATGGTTAATCATGCATCATGTGGTGGCGTTGATAGCCGAAAGACAAGGGGGTACATGCACTAATCGGCCTTTGTCTCAATTGCTGAGTGTTACGTGCCTTATGTCCAAGGCTTGATGCAAAACTACTATTGAGCCGGGGGTCTCACTGGGAGAAGCCTCTCTATTCCTACGGGGTAGAGGTAAGGCTGTCTACATCTTACCCTCCTCAGACCCTACCTTAGCTTTGCTATTGGTGGGATTTACTGAGTATGATGATGATGATGTTGATGATGAGTTTTTATATACTTTTATTAGGTATAAATAATTCATATTTTTTTTTCTTGGCAGGCCGTTCAGCTGGGCAAGTTTGATTACAGACTTTCTAACAAGTTGGATACTGATTTGCAAAAGCTTAGATGTAGGGTAAACTACCATGCATTAAAATTCACAGACCCTATAATTGAAATGGGTCAAAGGTTGGTCAACCGAATGAGGAAGATGGGCAAGCACTATGTTGCTCTACACCTGAGGTATGCACTTGATGTTTCTTATGCTGCTGTCTTTCTCTTCACTTGAGCAAACACTATGGTGTCATTATATCATGTAATCCCTCATTTAGCTAGATCTCATTATTAGTTATTGGTGGCAATTTCAACGCATTTTCTTGTGAATGGGTCAATTCGTGCAAGTTTTATCTCTAAAAGGTCAAACTGGTAAAACAAACAAAGTTAGCTAAATAGGAAACATGTCAAATGGTAAAAGGTCAATCAAAGTGTTTGTTTTGTGCATAAAACCTCCTATATCACTTTATTTAAAAATTAGATTATGATTGAAATAAGGTGAAATGTTTAATCATGTTAGACACTAATTATTTTAAAACTTTTAATTTTTTGGACAGTGTTTAGGCCAATCCAATCTGACTTGCTTCGACCTATGCTAAAAGTTACTTGCTTTGACCCGTTATCCAACCCACCCATTTGCTACACTGTGTCTAATTTTTGGTTTTGTTGGTAAATAAATATAAGCACAACCTCTTGTTTATGTCATTGATATCATATGGTGCTTGAAACATACATAGAATGTCAAACATGTACAGTTGAAACTTGAAAGTCAAGTACCACGTCCTTTCGTTTTTCTGTGCTTGGAAAACTTGCATTTCTTGTGCTAACTACAACTTTTTTTCTGTTTTTATAATACAGGTTTGAACCTGATATGCTTGCATTTTCAGGATGCTATTATGGTGGTGGAGAGAAGGAAAGAAGAGAATTGGGTAAAATACGGAAGAGGTGGAAAACTTTACATGTAAGTGTTCGATTCTTAAGCTTGGCAGATTTCATATATCGTCAAAACTAGCCCCCGGATTATATGAGTGGGTCAACTAGTCTAAAAAGTAGATTTTTAGAGCAGATCAACGAGTTTGTTCGGGTTGGGTTGGGTTGAACATCAATATTTTTTGTCGTCTTGTTTAATTTCGTAATAGTAACATATTCAAATACTCAAATAAGTATAAATCTAATATAAATTTAATGATCCAACTTTTTTTTAATAACTTTAAAGAGGGTTGTAAACAGTAAATAGTTTATTATTTGGACACTTTTAAATCATTGGCACTTTTCTTTTTTAGCTAAATTTTTTAGGTATATCAATCTGACCATTATCAAGACAATGTAATCCAAATTTACTCACAAAGACGTAAGTTGGTTACTTGGTTGAGGTTGTCTTCTCTATATAGCATCCGTCAAGATGTTTGGTTAACACAAATAGGGTTTTGATGTGGATTGTTACCTGTAGCCAATCTTTAGAGTTCGTATGTTTCGTGATAATGGTAATACTCATGATTGAGTTAAGGTCTATTGTCAATAGCAAGACTGGTAATGCTTTTTATGTTTACAATTCAAAAGCTCAATTCAACTTCTAACACTACCAAGAACCATTTTAATGTCTTTTAGAGCAGCATCATTTCAAGGCATAATTATTACCTTTAAGGGCCTAGTGGAGGTTGCAAGTTGAAACCATTTACCGATAGACAGGTTGATTTGGGTTTGTTTCATCTCAAACAGGTCAAATCATAAAGTTAGCTGAATTAGGAATAGGTCAAAAGAGGTCAAAGTGGTTGTGAATATCCCGCAAAGTATTTTTTCTATGCTATGCAGTTAATATCGGCGATATATCGGTTATCGGTCCCCATGTAAAATATTGGTGTCAATTGTCAAATATCGGTCAAAATATTGATACCGATATTATTGGCAATATTGAGTATGAGTTGTCAATAGCGAGCTTAGCGATCGCTATAGCGCGCTATGTAGCATATAGGTCTAGGCTCGCTATTAGGGTTGTAGCAATAGATAGCATTAATGGAGACAATTTTTTTTTGTTTTTTAGTATAAATAGCAATTAAATATTATTTAGGTTTCTGTTAAATATACATGTAAAATATCATTTATACCAGGGTATTATGATATAATATACATATAATTTTTTTTCTAGTGTATCGCTATCTATAAAATAGCCGCCCGCTATTTATCGCTACTGGCTATGTAGCATATAGGTGGTACCTTATAGCTATTTGCTATCCGCCATTAACAATTATGGTATTGACCTATATTTGATCGATATATCACCGATTTTCTCGATATTAGTACCTTTCTTAGTTCTACCATTCGTCTTTCTTCTTATTGCTGCTATTGGTGTTTTAAGTCTTAACTGTTAATTGTTAGTGTTTTAAGTCTTAATCAGTTCCTACTTGCTACAAGTGTTGGTGTTTTGCAAGTTGCAAAAGGTTAATTTGTTAATGGTAGGAGAGTATACTTAATTGTTAGTGTTAAATTGCTATATATATAAATTCTACATGATATTTAAATTACCGATATCCCACCCATATCCCACCGCAATAACCTATATCTCAAATATCGGTTCTTGACCGATATTCGATTTTTTACCGCATTAACTGCTTAGCACCCAACTCTACCTTAAAGGGAACCATAACTATTTTAGTTTTATCTTACAGAGCAACAATCCCGACAAGGAAAGGAGACAAGGGAGATGCCCCCTTACACCCGAAGAAGTGGGCTTAATGCTGAGAGCACTTGGGTATAACAAAGACGTACATCTTTACGTAGCTTCTGGTGAAGTATATGGTGGGGATGACACATTAGCACCCTTGAGAGCACTCTTCCCCAACATTCATTCGAAAGACACCATTGCCACCAAACAAGAGTTGGAACCATTTTCTGCTTTTTCTTCCCGTATGGCTGCACTTGATTTCATCGTGTGTGATGAGAGTGACATGTTTGTTACCAATAACAATGGGAATATGGCAAAAATCTTGGCTGGCCGAAGGTATGTTTTTCTTTCTTGTTTACACCTGTTGTAGAGTACAAGCAACTTTGACTTTTGGTCAAGATCCGTTATGGGACGGAGGGGTTGGGTTGACGTGTTACCACTTTGTTCATTTTTTTTTTAGTTTCATAAATAGTCATGATTACAGAAACTATTAAATGTTTTGAATAACATAATTTAGAAGGTTATACTTTTGGTGACTTTCAAAAGTTTTGACCTATATTAATATTCAGCTAATTTTTAAACTTTTCTTTTAGATCAGTTGTTTATGAATTGAAACCTGTTTCAAATAAATGGGTTGGGTTGCTCTCTCTCTCTCTCTCTCTCTATATATATATATATATATATTTATATATAGAGAGAGAGAGAGAGAAAGTATAATGTACATTACGGCTTAACCTACAAAACGTACGCGACCAAATTACGCAAGTGCATTTGAAAATCACGCAAGTTATAAATGGAAACCTAATCACGCATGGGAGCAGTTTTTGTGCATTATTACGCATACATGTATGTAATCACACATGGTTATTTTGTTCAATATATAATCACGCACGTTATTAACTTAATCACGCATGTTGTTAAGCCGTCGCGTACGTTATGTACGTTAAGCAGTTTTGTACGTTAACCTTTCTCTCTCTCTCTCTCTCTCTATATATATATGTATATATAGAGGAAGGTTAACGTACAATAGCCCCTTAACGTGTGACGGTGCGAAGTGAATTACGCATGTTCATTTTTAAAATACGCACCCACGTTATTTGCATAATTACCCATGGGTTGGGTTAACCCTGATTACGCACATTATTTGCATAATTACGCACGTTATTGTTCACTCCCGCATCGTCGCACGTTAAGACCCTTTTGGTTTTAAAACTTTCACTATACACACATACTGATTAGGGGAAGCGATCCTTGTCTTTCCTGAAACAATATATTTTGACACACACATAATTTATTGATAGTGTCTCGCATTTAGTTCAAAATCTACATTGCCCTAAATAGTGAGAATCTTCTGGATAAGGATTGATGCTAGTAATAGCTTGTAACAGATTTTATAAAACGATGAAAAATAGATAACTGTAAATCAAGTTAAAAGAGTTTAAACTGAAGATGAAACTGGTTATGCGGGTCGGATGGGTTAAAAGTCATCCAAAATGTTTAATATGACTACATGTTTTGACCTGTCACTGGACCCACACATTTTGCCACCCGTAGTAGGGAATGACTCACAAACTGTGCATTGTTTCTTTGTATAACAGGAGATACTTTGGACACAAACCAACAATACGTCCGAATGCCAAAAAACTATATCGTTTATTCCTAAACAGAGAAAATATGACATGGGGAGAGTTCTCTTCACGAGTAAGAACTCATCAAAGAGGCTTCATGGGGGAGCCGAAAGAGGTAAGGCCTGGGCGAGGTGAATTTCATGAAAACCCTGCCGCCTGTATATGCGAAGACACCGAAGCCAAATCAAAACTTGACGCTCTCCCTAGAAAATTCGGGAAGAATAATGCTGACCCTGACGAAGGAGCTGTTGACCAAGACACAGAAACCGAGTCTACCGAGTCTGAGTTATCAGATCAGGATGAAGATGATGATCTTATCGGCGCTCAGTTTCAACATCTGGTTAATGATACGGGTGTTGATAATGATCCTTTGATATCCGACTCACCTGAGCTTGAAGAGTTGCTTTCTGACTAAATAATCTTGGCTTTACCTTTTGGCGGCTGATCTAGATGTATGTTGACTAGTAGTAGAGCTGGTAAGATGGGTGGGTTACTGGGTCAGGTCACGGGTCAAGATGGGTTTCGGTTGAAACGAGTTTTTTTTAGTCACGGGTCCAAATGGGTTTCAGTTGAAACGGGCTGTATTCAGTTAATTTGTTAAATTTGATTACAAAAACTATGTTATTATAAAAGGTAAGTTACTTTCTAAAAAATAAAACAATTTAGGAGGCTGCAAGCATAAAAAGTACATTTTTGGTGACTTTCAACCCGTTCAATCCAACTCATTTGACTTGTTTTCTTTTGTCTATTTTTTTGGTTCAACCCATTTGACCCGTTAGGTGTGAACCAGAACCCGAATCAATCCAAAACTGAGGTGTAACTGTCAACAACTCTATTGACTGACTAGTGACTACCCATGACAATGCAGGTAGCGGAACGGTGTTAAGGTACAAGTAGAGAAGCATTTGGTACAAGCCATTTACAGCATGCTAGATCCGTTTTCGTTAAAACTGTACAGAGGTTAATGCTTATGTGGTCCCGTAAGTATTGAAGGTTTCCGGTTTTTTTTTCCCAATTTTTGAGGATGGGCAAACTACTTTTTGAGGGGTGGGGTAAAGTACTAGACTTGGTAGAAACATGCAGTTGGTATATTGATTATTGGATTTTGTTAGATATTTTTTTTAGTTTTAATTTTTGATCTTAGTAACATAGGAATGTGTTGTAAATGGTCGTTGCTCTGCTTGTGCTCTTATTTAATTGTAATAAACTATATTATTTTAATATAATATAAAGAAGTTTGATAAATTTGAGTAATAAAATTTAAAAGAAATTATTTAGTTTTAAAATTCTAAATTAAAAATTTGTATAACTACGTTTACATATTGAATTTGCTTTTTTTTAGTTCCGTCGGTTCGTATGTTAAAAAGGTTAAAATGATACAGTTATATAACTACTATCAAGTTTACTACTAAAAAGTAACACTTTTTATTCTCATAATCACGTTATTTGTTTCAAAAAGAGAAACTAACAGCGACCTTTTATGTCTTGAACTAGGGCTGTAAACTAGCTGGGCCGAGTCCGAGCTCGATTGGGCTCGAGCTATTTTAGAACAACCTCAAATGAACTAAAAGCTTGGCTCGAGCTCGCTTAAACTAGTCAAAGCTCGGCTCGCCAATGTTATCATCATTATTATTATTATTATATTATATATAAAAAATAAAATTTGTTTGGGTTCGTTTAGGCTCGCAAGCCTTAACGAGCTTTGTATTTCAGGCTCGATAGCTAAACGAGCTCTATTTCAGGCTCGTTAACGCTCGGCTAGTTCGAGCTTTTAGCCGAGCTGATAACGAGTAGCTCTTGAGCCTCTGGGCTTGTTTACACCCATGTCTTGAACTTAAAACTGGGGTTTTAATTAATATAAATCAACTCATATCGATTTATCATGTGTCATGTACAGTTGTACATATTCATATGTGGGTATTTGTGTGTGGATCGGTTAATATATTATCTAACTAGGTTAGAACCCCGTGTATTACACGAGTTGAATAAAAATAATTTATATACTAACTAATAAAAAGGTTATATCTTATAAAATGTAATCGGTTAAAACAGTCATCAAGATATAAACTTAAAAATTGGACTTTGATATACTATTTACTTATTATACCATTTTACTTTGTTTTTTTTTATTTATTATTAGGTTAAATTTTTAAATAGATTTGCAAACCACATGAACTATCATTAAACGTCAAGTTAATTATGAACGTCTAACTCTAGTTTTATATATGTTTGATATGACATGTCAAGTTAATTAAGAACGTCTAACTCTAGTTTTTTATATATATGTAATCATACATTTTAGTTTGCTAGAGTATTAGAATAAATTATTTTGATATATGTGATTATTTATATATTTTATTGTTACTTGTATTTTCACTTATAGTTTTAATTTAAAAAAAAAAGATTACTTATGCAAATTTTGTTATTATTTAAATACGTCTGCGGCATAGTATTAATAGCATTAATTTTAGTTAATCTTTAATAAAGCAAAGGCAAGAGAGAATATAAATACAAAACAAAAGGGTGAAAGATTAGAATAAGGTAAGATCATTCACACCCCTTGTTCCGAATTTATCTGATATATACTTTCAAAGGACCATCATTATTCATCAACGCTTTTATTATGTTTGATTGAAATTATCACGACATCTTGGATGATACCACCATCCTTATCATGTGGTCATGAGAATAGTATCTCCCTCACCATTGACTGGTGAAAAGTCGATCTCAAGCCAATTTTAGGAAAGCAACACACACATAGCATAATCGACATTGCATTTTACTCGTCAGAAAGTATTTCTAAAAACACGTTCATCACAATAGCGTTTTCCCATTTCCTTCTTTATGAGTCATAAGTAGTGATTTACTAGATGTAAGAATGTAGATAAATTTTTATTTCAAACATAATTTGGTGTCATATTAAGACAATCATTCTATGTCAATTATGACATTAGATTTTACTCACATGTCAAGATATGGTTGACAATATAACTGTGACAACCCTCATAATTCCATGAAACCGTACAATTTATTAATGCTAATTAAAGTACTTGATGACTGTGCCGAATCATTTAACTGCTCTCTGATTAATGTGTTATACTTACATGTATTTGTTAACATACTAGTAGTATACAGAAAGGTTACTAAATAGTCTGGTATGCTTTCCTGAGTGTTGAAAATTAAAAACGTTACAAAAATATATATATAGGACGCTTTACGGATTAATTAAGCAGTTTAACGGAACAGTATCGAACCGAACAACCGGACTTTACCCGGAACATAAAAATAATGTCAATGACATTGTTTACACCTTTCTGAGCCAGTTAGGGTCCCCGAATACCCTAACACCCGTTATATTACATAACACACTAGTAACTAACTTGAATTCCTAACTAAGCATAACTAGTACTTAACTATTTGGTTGAAAACAAACCATAACCCCCCCCCCCCCCCCTAACCGAACGGTCCCCCAAGGGGACACATCCCTCACATTTTTGATTATTTTAATCATACATGTCTTATATCTAGTAGACATATTATCTTATGGTTAATAGGAGAATTGGTTTATAAGTTAATCTAAGAGATCAAGACCTTCATTTCCACAAAACACTCCACATCTCTTGCTCTCTTTCTCTCTTGACCGTCCACCACCACCACACCTCCAAACCGCCACCATCAAGCTTCTTTCAAGCCATTCTCTTACATACCAAGGTGCAAGGTGACATACGAGGAGGCTCGGTGCTTTCGGAATCTCAAGAACCTCACTACGTTGCTTTTATCCACCTTGTTTTCGCTTTGATTCTTCCCTAGCCACGAGCTAGTAGTAAGTGCTTCTAAACACTTCATTGTTCATGTTTAAAGTGGTTAATAAGTAATTTAACGGTTAAAATTTAGAAACACTAAAGAACATAACACAAAGTCTTGAACCTAAGATGAATAAGGTGGATAAAGAAAAGTTATGTGTGTAAATCATGTGGATCTTGTGTGGTTATGATTCTTGGTTGATTATCTGATGTTTTGCTGGTTAATATTGATGGTTGATGTTTGATGTTATTGTGATCACTAAACATGTTAACGGAATCAATCGAACACAAGTTAGAAAGTTAAAGAATGAAAACAGAATCTGTCCAAGTTTTACAGTCAACTTCAGTTGGCTGTAAACAGGTCATAACTCAACGAAAAACTGATATTTTGAGTCTATAACGTGTTATTATGAAATACGGTTCTAATGGCACCAGAATCAGAATTTTTGGACTTCGTTTACTATTTTTAAAGTGTCATTTTGTAACAGCAGCTAGAGCTGCATTTTTCTGCTGAAAATATGCGTTTTGTTTTCTGTCATAACTTGAGTTCTGTGTAGAGTTAGATCATGAAACTTGTACAGTAGATGACCACCGATGTATTTGTAATTCTCTCACTGGAATTTCGTAAATCGGACTCTCGATGAATTTTAAATAAATTATTCCGTGGACTGTGGTCAGAAAAATATAAATATGAGTTCAGTCCGGAAAATGAATTTTTATAAAATATTAGTAATGAACTGGACCCCGATATTTTTACAAAATAAAATTTGGAACGTTTAAGACATTCTGTAAAAATTTGGGGATTTTTGGAATAAGTTAACTATTTTATTAAAATGTCCGAAAACAGCCGGTTTTGAATATTAATGCTGAAATGACATAAGTTGTAATTTGCATGTCTAAAATGTCGGGTAAGTTATCTGTGAATGATATAACATGTTATATGTGTTATGTGCATCATCGTATGTCTGTTTATGAGTGGGGAATGGATGGGAAACTTATATGGGCATAACCCGTTAAAGTGATGCATGTTATGTGATAGATACGTGTAGGAACTTTGTGCTCTATTTAAAAATCACTAAATGACTAACTGGTAATCATATTAGGACGTGATTGACCGACCTTGACTATTAGCTATATTTGAGAATCTAACCGAGCAAACCGAGGTGAGTTCACACTTTCTACAAGGCATGGGATTCCCGGTGGTTTGGGAATAGGTTAAAGAATTTAAAACTAAATCTACATATCCCCTTGGGAAGATATGTACGGCCATCCTCCATAGGTAGGATGCCATTATTAATCCTACGAATTCTCCTGGTGCAGAATACGTACGTTCGTCCTCCTGGTGTAGGACAACAACTTTAAAAACTAGCTAGACAAAACTCTATCAATAAGTCCCTCTTCATTATATCGACTTAATCGCCGAGGCCAATGGCGAGCGAGTCATTAGTTAATAGCGCTATTAGGTTTAACAAACCTCACACCGTGCCTGTCACACCCCAACCGATGGCGGAATCATCGGGGCGCGGCACTAGGCGAATCAGATTGCTCAAGAGAATCCATAACAACTATATTGCGATAATATTTAATACATTCGTTATCCCATACTAACAAATAATACGATCCCATAAGTTATCACAGGTTTCTTGTCCTCTCGAACAATACAAATCCGACAACCTAGATTTTAGTTGAGTTTCTAGACCTCCTAGCTTGATTTGATATAGTCTGCGATCTAACCTGCAACATACGTTAAAAATATTTGTCAATACAAAAGTATTGGCGAGTATACAGGTTTGATATGTATAGCGTAATAGATAAAAAGTGTAGCGAATTTCCATATGCAAGAACGTAACACACGACATATATACTCACAAAGCTGATACTACCAACTAAGTCCTCGATGCTCGAATATGCGATGGCAAACTAGACCCCGTCGGGCGCAATAGTACTATACTAGTCATGGTGGGACGTCGCGAGTATAAGCCCTAGCACATATGCAACTAGCATCACGTATATCTATGCATAACAGTTATTTGCAAGTGATAATTCGATTGATTGAATAATTCGTTTGATAAGTTCGATTTGCTAGAAACGTATGTTACACCCAAAATACGATTAAAAAGGGGTCAAGTATACTCACAGTGCGTATTTAGCGGGGATGCAACTTGATTGGGTCGGTTGCGAGCACGTCTGCGTTAATCGTTGAAGAATAGAGTAAACGATGTACGGTTAAGCGAGAATAACCTTGAAAAGTCATTTATTTGGTCGGATGGTGCTCATCCGTCCGGATGACATGTTATCCGTCCGGATGACATGTTACATGTGATCCGTGCGGATGGCATGTGATCCGTGCGGATGATACGTTTGTTTTGCATTCTGAACACTGTTTTTTAGTGTTTATCGGAAGGAATACGTGCGGTGTTACCGGGACAGTGTAATTTCGCACTAACACTTGAAATTCCATCAGTTCCGACCCGCTCTAACGGCCGGGAATCACCCCGCTCCATCAGAACTGGCCGTTCTTGATGGTTTCTCCGGTTTAGCTCGAAATCGCATAGTTCCTTGGTTGAATACATAGATTTAGGTGAGATTCGTTATCAAAACATGTGGAAATCACTCAGATCTGAGGCGCTTATGGTGGGATGAGGTCACAACTTGAAGTTCATATGAACTCTTGGTGACATCACCTTAAAACACCTCAAAATCAATAGATTTCACGGTTAAAAATTGAGTTTTGAAAGATAGAATGGTGTAGAATTGAGTGTAGATCGTAGAAGTATAAGTTTTAGGTTGAAATCTTACCGGAATCGCGAGGAATCGAGAGAAAAGGTCCTAGAGCGTGTTTGGTCGAGTGGGCGCTGTCACATCACTGTTAGAGTGATGTGACTTGCTATTTATAGGCAACAGAGGGCTGAAGTGGATTTTGGGTCGGATGGCCCATCTGTCCGGATGGCTGTCCGTCCGGATGGCTATCCGTCCGGATGGCCACTCCGACGCGATGGATTTCTCCGTTTTTGAGCGTTGCGATCGACTTTGAAGTGCGTGCTTTTTATATTATTATTATTATATATACCTATAGATATCACTAGGGGTCGTATTTACGTATCCATAATCCACAGTTTCGATAATTACAGCCGGTTTTCGTTTTGAGTAAGCGATTATTAGCGACGTTTCACAGCCATCAAGGAGGGTAGCATAGATCCTTTCTCGATGTCATCGTGAACGTTATTGTGAGTTGTGCCACAATGACTGACGGGGTACCATTCACTCGTATTGTCATCATCGTCACGACGACTGGAGTTATAGCACTCCCCTGAGAGTCTTTGTTAGCGTTAATTGTCTGCGTTTCGACACATCACGGCCACTGAGGAGGGTAGAATAGGTCCTCACTCAATGCCTCCGTGAGTGTTAGTGTTTGCGATAATAGTGTATTGCGAAAATATGCGATATAGTTACATTATGATCCGAATCTCTGGTGCTAGGCGTAACGAGTATATCGAGTAGTAACAACGCACGAAAGTGCGGGTTGTTACAGTCTCCCCTGCTTTAGCAAATTTCATCCCGAAATTAAACCAACAAGTAGACCTTTGAGAGTTGATCCTGCGTAAGTAGCGATACAGCGAGCGATTTGACCGTGAGTTGACAAGTGAGAGCGTTTCGAATAAGAGGGATCGATTGCGATAGCGAGGAGGCGACGTAAAGACAAAAGTAATATCCCACGAGTTGGCATTCCACAGTACCTTTAGTCATGAAGAATCCGTTAGTTCGATGCTGTAACACCTCGAAAATTCACGTCTTATATTGTATTGACACGTGTCATATGATTGAACGTGTGAAAGAATGTTCTGAAAGGACTAAAGTTGACAATCGTGAAAAGTATGTGAATATACGAGTTCTAAATGTCAACAGTGAATAAATATACTTCATAATAACCCTACATGATGTTTATACCATCAAACGAATAAATCATGGATCATACGAAGCTAAAAGTGAGAGATTACAAACTACAGGGGTTAAATGTGTCAACATGTTTAAGTTATACCTCTGAGTGACCTTTTGACAAACCCGAAGCTTTGTAACGGTTAAATATGCTCACTAGAATGCACGATATAAATTTCGTAAAGTTTCGTTATCGTATGAGAGAGTTATGATCAAATTAGTGTACAAGGAGTTAAAGCGTCAACGTTGAAAGTTAGGACTTTTCGGGTAACAATAAAGTTAACCGGGGGCCTAACAAAGTGGGTATATGTCTTGAAGCCCTTATACGCCAATTACGAGGGCTCAAAATGCAAGGAAAATAAGGTCTAATCAAAGCTCAACAATAACCAACAGGATTCCAACAAGAAGCCTACATGCAAAACTTGCAACAGAAGGCACTGGGGACAGTGTCGATCAAACCAAAAGATAAAGCACTGTGGCATCTGCAAAAGAACTGGGCACCAATCCCACGAATGTAGGGACATAAAGAATGCAATCTGTTTCAGTTGTGGCAAAAAGGGCCACATCAGTACTAATTGCCCTGAGGCTGCCAAGGAAGGAGCAGCTAAGTCTGGGATGGATAAGAAAGGAAACGCCTAAACTAACGGTTGAATGCCAGAGACAGTACATATCAATAATGGCATTAGGTACGTCCTTACCTTTTAGCATCGATAGTACCTGCTAATTATTTTACGTTAATGCAAAGGATAATAAATCTTCATAAACCATAAGCTTAGCAAACTTTTATATTATCCGCAAGGTATAACTTACCAAGGAAACCATAATAACCGATTCTTCTAGTATCGGCAAGGAATCCTTCCGAAAGATCTAAGAGTACTCTTTCTTCGCATAGAGTATGACGACATATGTTATTTTAATTATTTTTCTCATTGTTTTTTTTCTATCGCCTGCGAATGCCAAACTATGTTTGATAGAAGAGTACCATATGAGGATTGGTGTATCCTAGTGTGTCCCATAGATTGCTTCCATGCCTGATCAGTATGGAGGTTTAATGCATGGAACCCCTGAGATATCCCAATGGTCATATTGTACCAAAGTCGACTAGTAGTATTCAAAGAAGATATCCAATATAAAATGTCCTTATAAGTATCTCTACCTAGGGCATCTTTGCATTTGTAAAGAGAATGTGTCATATATCCGACACCGACATCGATAGATGAACCAAAGCCTGAGAATACAGACATCTCTACATCTCTGTGTGTGTCATGATTATCTTCTTTATAAGAATTACCATGTTTACCTTCTGAGAGGCAAGTGGATGTTAGGACGAACATCCCGCTTAGGGCTACAATTATTGTAAAAGCCTTATATCTGTTAGTATCAACGGAATAGGAAGAACTAAGAGCCAAATCGATAAGCTTTTAGAGAAGATTTCAAAAAGCCAAAATTCAAAGTCCTAAGAACTCCGATTTATATAAATAAGAAAGACGGATCATCTTGCTTATGCATTGATTTCCGCAACCCTATATAGGCAACAATTAAGAATCGCTATTACCTGCCCAGGACCGTTGATTGGTTCGACTAGCTGTAAGGTTTAACTATTCTTTGAGGTTAGTTAAGCAGTGGTTGGAATAACCATCTCACCTTAAGATAAGCTTTTCTATAATAGTTGATATGCAAGCATCAAGGCTGCTCCCTTGGAGACCTTGTAAAGGTGGAATGTTAAACATCTATTGTTAGGACAATAGATTGGTAAGTCCAATTATTAGGATCTGAAAGTTGTATTAGAAACAACGAATAAGATAATACAAACCCCGAATTATCTATAAGTTGCCATTATTTTGGCAGAAAAGCAAAGATTAATGAAGTTAGCAAACCTCCTAAATTCTTGTTAAGGAATAAGGTTCAACAATAGATATCACCCAGAAAGGGTGTGCTAAATTTGTTAAATTATCAGGCTAGTTAAGCTCCGAGTATATAGAATCATTCGAAGGAAATCGAATGTATCAAGATCAAATAGCTTACGAGCTAAGACCTAATTAAGGGGCTTGATGGAACGCGCAATGTGACCCACACTAATGATTTAGCGACGTGTCACCAATAAGTCGAAAAGCGCTATCACATAATGATATGCAGAACTGTGATAGTATGAGCAACCTGTTTCGATTGAGGATCGACAGGATTAGAAGCTCCAAAAAGATACATGTGCCTATTATAAAGGTCAATTGTAGTGCCTTAGAGGCTCAAAGGTACTGGGAAGATTAAGCCCAATATAAGGAAGAAAATACTTCCTTTACATTAACAAATCTCGAGGTCGAGATTTATTTTAAGGGGGTGAGGATGTAACACCTCGAAAATTCACGTCCTATAATGTATTGACACGTGTCATATGATTGAACGTGTGAAAGAATGTTCTGAAAGGACTAAAGTTGACAATCGTGAAAAGTATGTGAATATACGAGTTCTAAATGTCAACAGTGAATAAATATACTTCATAATAACCCTACATGATGTTTATACCATCAAACGAATAAATCATGGATCATACGAAGCTAAAAGTGAGAGATTACAAACTACAGGGGTTAAATGTGTCAACATGTTTAAGTTATACCTCTGAGTGACCTTTTGACAAACCCGAAGCTTTGTAACGGTTAAATATGCTCACTAGAATGCACGATATAAATTTCGTAAAGTTTCGTTATCGTATGAGAGAGTTATGATCAAATTCGTGTACAAGGAGTTAAAGCGTCAACGTTGAAAGTTAGGACTTTTCGGGTAACAATAAAGTTAACCGGGGGCCTAACAAAGTGGGTATATGTCTTGAAGCCCTTATACGCCAATTACGAGGGCTCAAAATGCAAGGAAAATAAGGTCTAATCAAAGTTTGAAGAGCCAAGGACCAAAACTGCAATTAAGGAAAAATATGTTGGCTGACTCCTCAGGCTCGCGTAGCGCGAGCACTATGGATGAGGGCGTCGCGCTACGCGACTGCCTTACCAGATCAGCTTTTTGATTTTGTTTGATCTTTTGTCTGCCAAAGCCTTGTATCAGCCTTTAAATCGATTTGCCTCTTCATGCTTGGCCCCTAAACAACCCCTAAACATCTAGGGACACTTGTTAGTGAGTTGTGGTGGGTTGTAGACTTGTGTGTCAATCTTTTGTGGTGACTAAACCACTATATAAAGGCCTTGAGTTGCAACCAATGCTTCACACATTCATTCTTGCAAGTCTGATCATTTGTGGAGCACAGGAGCACCTTCCAAGCCATCCTAGTCGACCATTAGACACTTGTAAGTATGCTTAACCTTCTCTAATTGAGTTTAGCTTAGTTATTTAGCTAAAAGTCAAACCGTCGTAATTAACGGTTGACTTAACGATTAATCACTAATGGCTCAGTGATTAGTCGAATTGAAAGTAGTTATAAGTTGGTAATTATGTGGGTAATAAACCCTCAAAAGGGTTCCCCCTGATTCCCACTCTAACTAGGTCAAATGCCGGGTCAAACTAGTTATTAAAAAGTCAACAGGATACTTAAATTACAATTTATGCATAATTAGCAATGTAGAACATATACAACCTGTTTGATCATTAATATAACTTAGTAATTAGTGTAAGAACATGTCTAAGCATGTTCAACCCGACAATTTACTGTTTAGACCCGGTTCGGAACCGAAAGTCGCAAAGCTTTGACTTTTGCTTTGACTTCAGTTCTGACCCGCTTTGGTATGTTTTAGAGATACCTTAGAGCTTCATTTGGACCAGGTTACATGCTAGTATAACCCTCTGTGATTATACACCATGGTTCATTAGTTAACCGATTAATACGCATGATTCCGTTAATTGCTCATATGTTGACCATTATGCCCTTTTCACCCTAAAATGTGATTTTTGAAAATGTAAAAGAGTAGAAACCTTAATTACTGATATATAGACTTGTACCCAAAGTTTGACATCAGTTTGAGGTGTAGATTAAGAGTTATGCTCGTTAGCGTAAAATGAAAGCTTTATGTTAAATAAACGGCGTAATTAGCGTATAGCCTAGTTAAGCCTACTTTTTGATATCAAACTTATAACCCACTGATGTAATATATTATTTTGGGATTTTTGAAGATTTTTAATTAATTTTAGGCTGAGCATAACTAATAGTCGTAGGCTTAATCCGGTAATTGTCGGTTTTGCCCTCACGGGCCATAAAATGAGTTTTACATATCTAATTGACTCCAAACCTTTTGCTACTGATTACATATGATAAATAAATTATTTTAATCCTTCTAGAATAATAAAAAAATATCAGCTTTATGTATAGAACCCGTAAATGGCTTTTAATCGCCTTTTTAAGCGTTTTTAACGCATAGTATGTACTAAGACTATTTTAAACATACAAGGGTTTATACCTACTGATATTTGAGTCAAATTATAATATTTTAACAGTAAGCAAAAGTTGTTTAACTCAGACTTCGGTTTTGAGCTTTACGGCTTATGTGAAATTACCAAAATGCCCCTACGGTGCATTGTTTGGTTATAATTGATAAATTTCACATATATAATTTACCCTACTGTTATAACTTAGTAAAATAAGTACTTTTACTGATTACATCAGACCTGTAACTCAGGTAAATACTTAAACTCTTTTATAACCTTTTAAATGACCAAACTACCCCCACGGGGCATAGTTTGTGTTTAAATTCGTTTCGGGCATAATAAAAGACATCTTACTGATGTCACAACATATATGAAGCATATTAACTTAGGAAACCTGTAAATGGCTCATATGTATACCCGTTACGCTTATTACGCGTTCGGTTCGGTTTATGTAACTAGTTTACATAAATTAGCCTAAACGGGTCAAACCTTATCGGTTTTATCTCAAAATCCAGAATGTGTGTGAAATACCCATATTAAGCAAGTCTCCGAACTTGTCGGGTCTAAATCACATTCCATCCGGTCTTCGCTTAATCATGCGTTTGAACCGTATCTTTCGGTAAGACTAACCGGTCTAAGCTTAGGCTTAATTAAAGACCCGTTAGCATTCTAATTGGTTATTATACCATCTTTCCAGACTAGAGCCTTCCGGTAAATTGTACCTACGCTTACTTAAGTGAATACGGCTGAGTTATTAATTCTTGCTAATTAAGACAGGAGCTAGCTCAGGTAAATACTCTTAACTTATTTTCCCTATTACGGGCTTGGGATACGGTAATATAAATACTGCATGGTCAGGTATGGGATTCAAAGACCAATAAGTCGGGAAATCCAAATAACCTGTTTTTTAATTCGTATTGCTTGACTGAAACATTGGGGATTAATGCGACCGTGTCCTAGATATCCTTGACTCATTAAATGCAATGGCCACGACCTAAGCACGGGGTGTAGGCATACACCTGACAGATGCCATATGTTTATTAATTATACCCAATAAGGGATTCCCAATAAGGGAATAGTGGTGTGTCGGTTAATCATGAACCGGCATAGAACCGGGCCCCATATGTAGAGCAAGTTATGTAAAACTGATAACATGAGATATAGTTTGCCCCAAGTATAAAAGATTTATTTTGCCTCTGTGCATCTAAATCAAAGTATAAAAGATTAATTTTGCCTTGTGCATTTTAATCAATGTGTCTACATATTTTGTGCCGAAGTGCATTCAAACCAATTTTCTTAAACTCTTTTCAAATGAGTCAGTTGAGTGTATTTACCAGTGAAAACTGACGTATTTTCAAAAGTCTAAGTGACAGGTACAAGTACGTAATAGGCTGGAAGCGGCTCAGGACGCTAATAAGGAATCTTGCAAGTTCTAGTCGTCTAAAGTCTGTTGAACAATGTTTATGTTTTAAGATCCGCCTGTGGATCCTTTACTTTCCGTTGTAATACTTGATATTACTTTATATTCGGATTGTAATATATTTATCTTTGCTTCCACTGTGCATATATATATTGTGTTGTTTGACTATTATGTTGCCAACCACGTCACGATAATCCCCCACCGGGCCCACCGGTGACACGTGGAAATCGGGGTGTGACAGGTTGGTATCAGAGCCAACATTGAGTGAATTAAACACTAGCCTTTTGTGTTTAATCTCAATGACACAGTAGCACATTCTTTGACCTTTTGAGTCTAGACTTAACATAGGATTATTCTCAATCCTGATATGGAAATTTTGCTTCCAATTTTTTTAAAATTGGATACGTCGCCAAGCGAAGAAGCTGTAATAAGAATTCTCCACGTCTGGAGCCTTGAAATGCTGAGCTTCGTACCGTGACCAGGATGAAACGTGCAACCAAGGAGAAAGCATTCAGGAATTGAATGAAGAAGAAACTCCTTTGCTGAAGATCGTTTCCTCAATAGTCCTTATAAGGACATATTTATCCTTTCAGTCCCTTCGAGGACAACATTATTCCTTTCAAGTCCCGCTTAGGGCAACTTTATACTTTTATTTTATATAGTGGAATGATTAAGTTTAAACTTTCATTCTAAACATGAAATATGAAATAAATGAAAAATAACATTCTTTTTATAAGATCTACCATTATAATAAAATGGCAAAATCTAAAAGGACAAGACCTAGCCTCGGGTCATATTAAGACCGGCCAAGATGGCAGTTCCTCAATTTAGATTCAGATCCTTATTAACATTTCAATTTAGAAATTGTTCTGCGTTAATTATTAAAAAGAATCTTAAAGGTAAAACCTAGCCTAAATGTCAATGCTGACATGGCCAAGATGGTAAAACCTAGCCTAAATGTCAATACAGACGTGGCCAAGATGGTAAAACCTAGCCTAAATGTCATTGCAGACATGGCCAAGACGGTAAAACCTATTCAAAAGATTCCTAACCCAATTTAATGATCTCTGAATCATGGGTTTAGATCATCACTTGAGATGATCATATTTTGACCATACGTGGTAATATAGCGCCTACGGGCCCTGCTCATTTCCATAGGAGCCAAAAGACAGTGGTAGCGATGACTCCCTGTCAAATAAAGGTAATGAACTAGGTTCAAACCTTCATGCTTTGATTCTCTGAAATCATAGCTTATAATTTAAAACTGTCCTTGTGACTAGGCCTTTGCGCCACCTTAATATCCTTAATGTTTTATAACTAGGATAAATTATAATGCCTCGATTCTGTAAAATCAAGGCTTATAAATTAAACTTGTCTATATGACTAGGCCTTTTGTGCTATTATTAACTTATGATTTCGGATTATGATAAAGATCCTGAACAATTATATATTTATCAAATTAACTAAAATGTGTATTAAAAACATGCTTAATAGATCGTTTAAAACGATAAAACTATAAAAGCTTCCGTATAAACCTTGTCCTTGTTTGATTTCTATGTAGCATTTAAAGCTACATGGCTAGGTCAAAGGAAGAGAACAGTCACCCTCTGGAAAACCGCGATGATGAAAGGATTAATATAACCAGAGGAGAGCTTCGTACATTGATTGATTCAGCTGTATCTAAAGCTGTAGAGGAGCAATTTAGGGAGTATAGTGAGACTAATAGTAAAGCCTCATCTGTACCCCACTCTAAGTCTGACCCTAAGACTTATTCGGAGGCTCACAGCAAGTCACCGCCCTCTAAGAGGGACGAGCCAAAGAAGGATTATGATCGACATTCATCTGGTCCACACAGTGTTCCATCCAAGAGAATAGTGTTTGATAATGAACTGCATACCAAGTCCTGTACCTATAAATACTTTGTTTCCTGCAAACCCCGGGATTTCACTGGGGAGAAAGGAGCAATCGATTGTATGACCTGGTTGGATGAAATGGACACAGTTGTTGACATCAGCGGTTGTGCTGAAAGGGATGTAGTAAAGTATGTATCCCAATCGTTCAAGGGAGAGGCACTAGCATGGTGGAAGGCTCTCATTCAAGCTGCTGGGAAGATCCCACTTTACAACATGTCATGGGAACAGTTTGTTGCTCTCATTATGGAGAACTACTGCCCTCAACACGAGGTTGAGAGTATTGAGTCAAATTTCTTATCATTGGTTATGACAAACTTAGATTGTCAAGCTTACCTCACCAGTTTCAATACTCTGTCCAGACTGGTTCCTTACCTAGTAACACCAGAACCCAAGAGAATTGCTCGCTTCATTGGGGGTTTAGCCCCATAAATCAAAGCCAGTGTTAAGGCTTCAAGACCTACTACATTCAGGTCAGCGGCAGATCTGTCGCTATCTCTCACACTCGATGTGGTTAGAAACAAGGCTGCCAAGGATTCTGAAGAAGGGAAGCGTAAAAGGGAAGAGGATAACTCCCAGAATCCTAAGAAGAGTAAATCAGAGCTCAACAATAACCAACAGGATTCCAACAAGAAGCCTACATGCAAAACTTGCAACAGAAGGCACTGGGGACAGTGTCGATCAAACCAAAAGATAAAGCACTGTGGCATCTGCAAAAGAACTGGGCACCAATCCCACGAATGTAGGGACATAAAGAATGCAATCTGTTTCAGTTGTGGCAAAAAGGGCCACATCAGTACTAATTGCCCTGAGGCTGCCAAGGAAGGAGCAGCTAAGTCTGGGATGGATAAGAAAGGAAACGCCTAAACTAACGGTTGAATGCCAGAGACAGTACATATCAATAATGGCATTAGGTACGTCCTTACCTTTTAGCATCGATAGTACCTGCTAATTATTTTACGTTAATGCAAAGGATAATAAATCTTCATAAACCATAAGCTTAGCAAACTTTTATATTATCCGCAAGGTATAACTTACCAAGGAAACCATAATAACCGATTCTTCTAGTATCGGCAAGGAATCCTTCCGAAAGATCTAAGAGTACTCTTTCTTCGCATAGAGTATGACGACATATGTTATTTTAATTATTTTTCTCATTGTTTTTTTTCTATCGCCTGCGAATGCCAAACTATGTTTGATAGAAGAGTACCATATGAGGATTGGTGTATCCTAGTGTGTCCCATAGATTGCTTCCATGCCTGATCAGTATGGAGGTTTAATGCATGGAACCCCTGAGATATCCCAATGGTCATATTGTACCAAAGTCGACTAGTAGTATTCAAAGAAGATATCCAATATAAAATGTCCTTATAAGTATCTCTACCTAGGGCATCTTTGCATTTGTAAAGAGAATGTGTCATATATCCGACACCGACATCGATAGATGAACCAAAGCCTGAGAATACAGACATCTCTACATCTCTGTGTGTGTCATGATTATCTTCTTTATAAGAATTACCATGTTTACCTTCTGAGAGGCAAGTGGATGTTAGGACGAACATCCCGCTTAGGGCTACAATTATTGTAAAAGCCTTATATCTGTTAGTATCAACGGAATAGGAAGAACTAAGAGCCAAATCGATAAGCTTTTAGAGAAGATTTCAAAAAGCCAAAATTCAAAGTCCTAAGAACTCCGATTTATATAAATAAGAAAGACGGATCATCTTGCTTATGCATTGATTTCCGCAACCCTATATAGGCAACAATTAAGAATCGCTATTACCTGCCCAGGACCGTTGATTGGTTCGACTAGCTGTAAGGTTTAACTATTCTTTGAGGTTAGTTAAGCAGTGGTTGGAATAACCATCTCACCTTAAGATAAGCTTTTCTATAATAGTTGATATGCAAGCATCAAGGCTGCTCCCTTGGAGACCTTGTAAAGGTGGAATGTTAAACATCTATTGTTAGGACAATAGATTGGTAAGTCCAATTATTAGGATCTGAAAGTTGTATTAGAAACAACGAATAAGATAATACAAACCCCGAATTATCTATAAGTTGCCATTATTTTGGCAGAAAAGCAAAGATTAATGAAGTTAGCAAACCTCCTAAATTCTTGTTAAGGAATAAGGTTCAACAATAGATATCACCCAGAAAGGGTGTGCTAAATTTGTTAAATTATCAGGCTAGTTAAGCTCCGAGTATATAGAATCATTCGAAGGAAATTGAATGTATCAAGATCAAATAGCTTACGAGCTAAGACCTAATTAAGGGGCTTGATGGAACGCGCAATGTGACCCACACTAATGATTTAGCGACGTGTCACCAATAAGTCGAAAAGCGCTATCACATAATGATATGCAGAACTGTGATAGTATGAGCAACCTGTTTCGATTGAGGATCGACAGGATTAGAAGCTCCAAAAAGATACATGTGCCTATTATAAAGGTCAATTGTAGTGCCTTAGAGGCTCAAAGGTACTGGGAAGATTAAGCCCAATATAAGGAAGAAAATACTTCCTTTACATTAACAAATCTCGAGGTCGAGATTTATTTTAAGGGGGTGAGGATGTAACACCTCGAAAATTCACGTCCTATAATGTATTGACACGTGTCATATGATTGAACGTGTGAAAGAATGTTCTGAAAGGACTAAAGTTGACAATCGTGAAAAGTATGTGAATATACGAGTTCTAAATGTCAACAGTGAATAAATATACTTCATAATAACCCTACATGATGTTTATACCATCAAACGAATAAATCATGGATCATACGAAGCTAAAAGTGAGAGATTACAAACTACAGGGGTTAAATGTGTCAACATGTTTAAGTTATACCTCTGAGTGACCTTTTGACAAACCCGAAGCTTTGTAACGGTTAAATATGCTCACTAGAATGCACGATATAAATTTCGTAAAGTTTCGTTATCGTATGAGAGAGTTATGATCAAATTCGTGTACAAGGAGTTAAAGCGTCAACGTTGAAAGTTAGGACTTTTCGGGTAACAATAAAGTTAACCGGGGGCCTAACAAAGTGGGTATATGTCTTGAAGCCCTTATACGCCAATTACGAGGGCTCAAAATGCAAGGAAAATAAGGTCTAATCAAAGTTTGAAGAGCCAAGGACCAAAACTGCAATTAAGGAAAAATATGTTGGCTGACTCCTCAGGCTCGCGTAGCGCGAGCACTATGGATGAGGGCGTCGCGCTACGCGACTGCCTTACCAGATCAGCTTTTTGATTTTGTTTGATCTTTTGTCTGCCAAAGCCTTGTATCAGCCTTTAAATCGATTTGCCTCTTCATGCTTGGCCCCTAAACAACCCCTAAACATCTAGGGACACTTGTTAGTGAGTTGTGGTGGGTTGTAGACTTGTGTGTCAATCTTTTGTGGTGACTAAACCACTATATAAAGGCCTTGAGTTGCAACCAATGCTTCACACATTCATTCTTGCAAGTCTGATCATTTGTGGAGCACAGGAGCACCTTCCAAGCCATCCTAGTCGACCATTAGACACTTGTAAGTATGCTTAACCTTCTCTAATTGAGTTTAGCTTAGTTATTTAGCTAAAAGTCAAACCGTCGTAATTAACGGTTGACTTAACGATTAATCACTAATGGCTCAGTGATTAGTCGAATTGAAAGTAGTTATAAGTTGGTAATTATGTGGGTAATAAACCCTCAAAAGGGTTCCCCCTGATTCCCACTCTAACTAGGTCAAATGCCGGGTCAAACTAGTTATTAAAAAGTCAACAGGATACTTAAATTACAATTTATGCATAATTAGCAATGTAGAACATATACAACCTGTTTGATCATTAATATAACTTAGTAATTAGTGTAAGAACATGTCTAAGCATGTTCAACCCGACAATTTACTGTTTAGACCCGGTTCGGAACCGAAAGTCGCAAAGCTTTGACTTTTGCTTTGACTTCAGTTCTGACCCGCTTTGGTATGTTTTAGAGATACCTTAGAGCTTCATTTGGACCAGGTTACATGCTAGTATAACCCTCTGTGATTATACACCATGGTTCATTAGTTAACCGATTAATACGCATGATTCCGTTAATTGCTCATATGTTGACCATTATGCCCTTTTCACCCTAAAATGTGATTTTTGAAAATGTAAAAGAGTAGAAACCTTAATTACTGATATATAGACTTGTACCCAAAGTTTGACATCAGTTTGAGGTGTAGATTAAGAGTTATGCTCGTTAGCGTAAAATGAAAGCTTTATGTTAAATAAACGGCGTAATTAGCGTATAGCCTAGTTAAGCCTACTTTTTGATATCAAACTTATAACCCACTGATGTAATATATTATTTTGGGATTTTTGAAGATTTTTAATTAATTTTAGGCTGAGCATAACTAATAGTCGTAGGCTTAATCCGGTAATTGTCGGTTTTGCCCTCACGGGCCATAAAATGAGTTTTACATATCTAATTGACTCCAAACCTTTTGCTACTGATTACATATGATAAATAAATTATTTTAATCCTTCTAGAATAATAAAAAAATATCAGCTTTATGTATAGAACCCGTAAATGGCTTTTAATCGCCTTTTTAAGCGTTTTTAACGCATAGTATGTACTAAGACTATTTTAAACATACAAGGGTTTATACCTACTGATATTTGAGTCAAATTATAATATTTTAACAGTAAGCAAAAGTTGTTTAACTCAGACTTCGGTTTTGAGCTTTACGGCTTATGTGAAATTACCAAAATGCCCCTACGGTGCATTGTTTGGTTATAATTGATAAATTTCACATATATAATTTACCCTACTGTTATAACTTAGTAAAATAAGTATTTTTACTGATTACATCAGACCTGTAACTCAGGTAAATACTTAAACTCTTTTATAACCTTTTAAATGACCAAACTACCCCCACGGGGCATAGTTTGTGTTTAAATTCGTTTCGGGCATAATAAAAGACATCTTACTGATGTCACAACATATATGAAGCATATTAACTTAGGAAACCTGTAAATGGCTCATATGTATACCCGTTACGCTTATTACGTGTTCGGTTCGGTTTATGTAACTAGTTTACATAAATTAGCCTAAACGGGTCAAACCTTATCGGTTTTATCTCAAAATCCAGAATGTGTGTGAAATACCCATATTAAGCAAGTCTCCGAACTTGTCGGGTCTAAATCACATTCCATCCGGTCTTCGCTTAATCATGCGTTTGAACCGTATCTTTCGGTAAGACTAACCGGTCTAAGCTTAGGCTTAATTAAAGACCCGTTAGCATTCTAATTGGTTATTATACCATCTTTCCAGACTAGAGCCTTCCGGTAAATTGTACCTACGCTTACTTAAGTGAATACGGCTGAGTTATTAATTCTTGCTAATTAAGACAGGAGCTAGCTCAGGTAAATACTCTTAACTTATTTTCCCTATTACGGGCTTGGGATACGGTAATATAAATACTGCATGGTCAGGTATGGGATTCAAAGACCAATAAGTCGGGAAATCCAAATAACCTGTTTTTTAATTCGTATTGCTTGACTGAAACATTGGGGATTAATGCGACCGTGTCCTAGATATCCTTGACTCATTAAATGCAATGGCCACGACCTAAGCACGGGGTGTAGGCATACACCTGACAGATGCCATATGTTTATTAATTATACCCAATAAGGGATTCCCAATAAGGGAATAGTGGTGTGTCGGTTAATCATGAACCGGCATAGAACCGGGCCCCATATGTAGAGCAAGTTATGTAAAACTGATAACATGAGATATAGTTTGCCCCAAGTATAAAAGATTTATTTTGCCTCTGTGCATCTAAATCAAAGTATAAAAGATTAATTTTGCCTTGTGCATTTTAATCAATGTGTCTACATATTTTGTGCCGAAGTGCATTCAAACCAATTTTCTTAAACTCTTTTCAAATGAGTCAGTTGAGTGTATTTACCAGTGAAAACTGACGTATTTTCAAAAGTCTAAGTGACAGGTACAAGTACGTAATAGGCTGGAAGCGGCTCAGGACGCTAATAAGGAATCTTGCAAGTTCTAGGCGTCTAAAGTCTGTTGAACAATGTTTATGTTTTAAGATCCGCCTGTGGATCCTTTACTTTCCGTTGTATTACTTGATATTACTTTATATTCGGATTGTAATATATTTATCTTTGCTTCCGCTGTGCATATATATATTGTGTTGTTTGACTATTATGTTGCCAACCACGTCACGATAATCCCCCACCGGGCCCACCGGTGACACGTGGAAATCGGGGTGTGACAGGTTGGTATCAGAGCCAACATTGAGTGAATTAAACACTAGCCTTTTGTGTTTAATCTCAATGACACAGTAGCACATTCTTTGACCTTTTGAGTCTAGACTTAACATAGGATTATTCTCAATCCTGATATGGAAATTTTGCTTCCAATTTTTTTAAAATTGGATACGTCGCCAAGCGAAGAAGCTGTAATAAGAATTCTCCACGTCTGGAGCCTTGAAATGCTGAGCTTCGTACCGTGACCAGGATGAAACGTGCAACCAAGGAGAAAGCATTCAGGAATTGAATGAAGAAGAAACTCCTTTGCTGAAGATCGTTTCCTTAATAGTCCTTATAAGGACATATTTATCCTTTCAGTCCCTTCGAGGACAACATTATTCCTTTCAAGTCCCGCTTAGGGCAACTTTATACTTTTATTTTATATAGTGGAATGATTAAGTTTAAACTTTCATTCTAAACATGAAATATGAAATAAATGAAAAATAACATTCTTTTTATAAGATCTACCATTATAATAAAATGGCAAAATCTAAAAGGACAAGACCTAGCCTCGGGTCATATTAAGACCGGCCAAGATGGCAGTTCCTCAATTTAGATTCAGATCCTTATTAACATTTCAATTTAGAAATTGTTCTGCGTTAATTATTAAAAAGAATCTTAAAGGTAAAACCTAGCCTAAATGTCAACACGGCCCGTGTAAGGTAAGGCTAGGCCTTACACGGCCCGTGTCAACACGCGGTCAAACTATAGCTTAGCTAAGTCGTTGAGTAGGTCCGCCACGATGTCGACACGTGTCGGCTCAGGAATGTGCCACCATTTGGAACACGCGCGGCCCGCGTCAACTTAGACGAGGTCTTACGCGGCCCGCTTGAACTAAAGGATTCAGCGGAGTCCAGTCAACACTCCCATACGGCCCGCGTAAGATGTTGGGGTGGGTTTATGCGGCCCGCCTCAACTTACATTTCAGGTTTTTATTTTATTTTTTATAAACTATAACATAATACGGGCTCGGTTTTTGCATACGGGGTATAATATAAGACGTATTGGGATATTCTAACATATAATAGGGTGTAATAAATATTTATAAGGGTGTTGGTTTTACCGAGGGTTGTTACAATTATAGCTCCTAATTCTAAATCATGGGTTGAATAATTCTCTTCATGATTCTTAAGTTGCCTAGATGCATAAGCTATAACCTTTTGACGTTGCATTAACACACATCCATAACCTAATCTAGAAGCATCACAATAGACTACAAAATCTTCAGTTCCATCTGGTAATGCTAATATAGGTGTATGGGTTAATCTTTGCTTAAGAATTCTAAAGGCTTCTTCTTGTTTTACTCCCCATTCAAACTTAACAGATTTACAGGTTAACTTAGTTAAGGGAATGGCTATTTTAGAAAAATCTTTAATAAATCTTCTATAATAACCAGCCAATCCTAAGAAACTTCTAACCTCAGTTGGTGACTCAGGGGTTTTCCATTTCGTAATTGCCTCGATTTTGGTTGGATCTACATGAATTCCTTCATGATTGACTAAGTGTCCAAGAAATTGTACCTGTTCTAACCAAAATTCGCATTTTGAAAACTTAGCATAAAGTTTTTCCTTTCTTAACAGACTTAAAAGTATGTGCAAATGTCTTGCATGATCCTCTTTATTCTTAGAATAAATTAGAATATCATCTATGAACACAATTATGAATTTATCCAAATATGGCTTACATATTCGGTTCATCATGTCCATAAATGCAGCTGGGGCATTGGTTAAACCAAATGGCATGACAGTAAATTCATAATGACCATACCTCGTTCTGAATGCGGTTTTAAGAATGTCCTCTTCCTGTACCTTTAATTGATGATATCCTGACCTTAAATCGATTTTAGAGAAAAATCGAGCTCCTTGTAGCTGATCAAACAAATCATCGATTCTCGGTAATGGGTACCGATTCTTAATCGTGACTTTGTTTAATTCACGGTAATCAATGCACATACGCATTGAGCCGTCCTTCTTTTTAACGAATAGTATCGGCGCTCCCCATGGCGACGAACTTGGCTGTATGAATCCTTTTTCCAACAATTCATCTAATTGTTTCTTCAATTCTTGCATTTCTGCAGGTGCCAAACGGTAAGGTGCTTTGGCAATTGGTGATGTTCCTGGTATTAGATGAATTCTGAATTCAACTTCTCTATCTGGAGGTAGTCCTGGTAATTCATCTGGAAAGACATCTGAAAACTGAGATACTACTGGAATATCTTTTAAATCTTTTCCTTTAGTGTTCGTGCTTATAGAAATCAAATACACTATAGAACCTTTTCTCATACAACTTGCAGTTTTCATCACAGAAATAAATTTAGTGGACCTAGAAGATTTATCTCCCTTAATTGTGATCGTTTTACCTTTTGGTGAATTTACTTGAATTAACTTTTGATCACATAAAATACTAGCTTTATTGGCTATTAACCAATCCATTCCTAAAACAACATCGAATTCTACCAGATTCATGGGATACAAATTTGCAATAAATTTCTGATTTAAAATTTCTATACTTGCTCCCTGCAAGATTTCAGAAATTCTAACAATTTCTCCATTAGCTGTTTCTACTACGCATTCATGTGGTAGTTTAGTTAATGATTGATTTAGAAATTTGCAAAACGATGTAATAATAAAACTTTGGTTTGCACCAGAGTCAAATAATACTTTGGCAAAGACATCATTAACTAAAAACGTACCAGCTATGACATCTGGGATCATCTTGGCTTCTTCTGCAGTCAACACAAATGCTCTAGCATTTTTAGTATTCTTGTTATCTGCAGCTGGAGATAACTTTGGACAATTTGGCCTGATATGACCTTTTTCTCCACAGTTGTAGCATAATCCATTACTGGTTTTCTTCCTGCAATTTTCTTCCTTGTGTCCTGGCATCTTACAATGATTGCAGAGAATGGAGCATTTTCCTGAATGCTTTTTCTTGCAGACCTTGCAGTATGTTGCAGAGGTAGAACCTATATTCCTACGATTATAATTTCCGAAACGAAATTCTTGTGTAAGCCTTTGAGTTAAGTTCCTCCTCTGATCCTCTTCTCTAGTACGGACTAACTCATCAGTCAAGGTATTTGTTAATTCTACAGCTTCTTCTATAGTTTGAGGTCTAGCTGCCTTGACTATGTGTCTAATCTCTCCAATTAATCCCCAAATATAACGGGAGATTAACACTGGTTCTGGTGAAGCAAGAGTTGGCACTATTCTAGCATATTCAAAGAATAACTTTGTGTACCCTTTGCTCTCCACACCAGTCATCCTAAGGTTTAGGAATTTGTTTGCTATCTGTTCTTTCTCATTGGGTGGGCAGAACTTCCTTTCTACCTTGTTTTTAAATTCTTCCCATTCCATATTATAGGTTTGATCACTTCCTTTTGTCTGGAGGATAGTGTTCCACCATTCTAGTGCTGCATTCTTAAACAGATTAGAAGCAAACAATATCTTATCTTCTTCAGCACACTTACTTATCCTTAAGACTGCCTCAGTTTTCTCTATCCAGCGTAATGTTGCAATGGCCCCTTCATTGCCCGAGAATTCCATTGGTTTACAAGACCAGAATTCTTTATAAGAACAACCATAAGGCATGGTTCTTCTTCTTTTGGGAATAGGCATTTGAAGTATCGGTCCATTGTTCACGCTGTTTTCTGGTTCAAGTGGTCGCTTACTGCTATGTTTACTTTTGTTATCAGCATCCTTAACAGTTTGAAGTATAAATGGCATTGCATCTATAATTCCCTGTGCTACTATGTGTTGGATAGCACTATTGTCCACTTGGTTTCCATTGTTATTGTTGTTTGGGTTCTCATTATTTAGATTATCGTCATTCTGAATATTATCATTTTGGATTTCCGGGTTATTATCCAAATTGACTTGATTTCCTTGGTCGGCCATCTGAATTTTAAACATTTATCCCATATTAATATCACAAATAATATCTAATATAGTTAATCATAATTCACATGACACGCAATTTTGCCAAAAGCGTAGATCATTGCTACTTTACTCTTTTTCATATACTATGCGTCTATTACACACTAGTACAGAAATAAAGATTACAATACCAATAGAAATAAAATAATAATATGCATCCGTACACACATATCTTATTTTATTTTATTATATTATTATTACTACCACTTCCTCCATTCAAACATTCACGGATATGGATTCATCCAAAAATCCATATTGCGCTCATCGTATTTCCATACGAGACACTCTCCCACCTGACGCATCCTCTCACTGCTTTCTAAAATTTCCTCCCCGAAAGTCCTAAGTTCTTGAACGTTTTCTGCACTCATTGGGGGTGCAGGTTCTCGGACTGGGTTTGGAATCTGGGGTGCATTTTCCTGATATGGGGGTGACAATTCCTGAAATTGGTAAGGATCCTCTAATATTTCCCTAATATATTCATCTTGGTAATAGGGATCTAAAGGGTCCATACCTGGGTAGACTTCTATGTTCTGTATGGGTGGATAATCCTGGATAGGGTAACGTTGCACAAAGTCCCTATTATCGTCCCACCAGGGGTCGTAATTCGGGTCTAGTGGGTTTGGTGCAAGCATTCTAGGGATTTCTTCTGGGTTAAAATCATGCATCTCCACCTGGTTTTCCTGATTTTCTATCTCCATGGGGTGTTCTGGGTTTTGTGGTTACTAGTTGTTCCAGACCTGGGTCAGTAGCACGTAGCTAAGATATGGAAATTTGCTAATCTTCTATTAAGCATATCTTGAGTATGGGCATCTGTCTCTCGCTTAATAGCTGCTAAAGTTCTTTGCTGTTGCAATTTTCTCATTCTCTTCCTACGAGCAAAAGCTTCTTTACTGAACCATCCTCGTTTCTTAGTAGGAAATGGTTCTTCAGATTGCGCTCTAAAAGCAAATATTCCATCCTCCTGATCAGCAACATACCCCGAGAGGGCAGGCTGTGATGATGTACTTTCACTCTTAGGGGAATCAGATAACTGACGGTTCAGATTTGATGGTCCTTGATCACTCATACTGAAAACTAACAAAAAAATTACATAACACATAATTACAGTTATGCATGTATTTCCTTATTTTATTTCCTAACATTAATTCAAAATTTAAGTGTCAGCAGAACACTTATTTGGCTCAGACCAGTGGCTAGGCTCTGATACCACCTTCTTTCACAACCCCCGATCCCTGATCCCCGGGAACGGGCGGACGTGATCACAGAGTTCGGTGGTATCAGTTTTATTTAGTCTTGCAGCGGAATTTACATCAGGACCGTAGTTAGGAAATGTTTATCAGAGTAAAACCACCTTATTTTATATTAATAATCACATGGGTAAAACCCAAGTTTCTTATTACAATACATTATTAGGGACAAACCCTAATTTTATTGAATTTAAAACATCGTTTATTAGGTAACTTTTATAGCCACATTTTCCCAAGCCTTCAGTGCTCTCCAGCTGGCTTTTTACTAATTGGCTGTCACATTGGGTTACCTGAAACATGTTTTAAAAATATTTGTCAGCGGGAAATACTGGTGAGTGAATCCCAATTTAATCAAGTTTAAAGTCACAGTGAACAGTATTGAGAGTGATCACTTTGTTTATGTCTACACAATTACTCCATTTGGTACTATCAATCCTGACTTGTGGGTCATATTACCCATTGGCTAACTCATTGTCCAATGGTAACGCATTGTCATCCCGACTTACTACTCGCAAGTAGTACAAAATTTTGTATACAAAACCCCAACATACCGGCAGTAATTGAATAACTACAAAGACTCAATTACTGCTAATTTTCATAGTAAAACATTTAAGGTTTGGTAAAACATTACCAAAAACATTAACAAAAAGAGGATAACTCACATTGCTGTCTTAGGCTTTTCGTAAGGGTTTCCTGGGTATAATCTATAATTTATACAAATGTACATTGGTTAGTACCATAACCCTTTGAAATTATTAATGATACCCTCCCCGAGACGGCATTCCAACAACTACGTCGGGCAGAACCACGACAGTTGTTACGGAACCCTAAATCAATCGGGCAGCGTAACTATTATGAAACCAGGGTTATAATACTTACAACAGAGCAGAACCTCGCTAATTAGGGGTATAGTACTCGACTATAATTCCTCTACTACAGAAATGGTGATTCGAGATTGAAATGTGAGCGACGAAAATTGTAATCCGATGCCATCTATTTATATGGTCTGATACTGACTCTGAGGCGGCCCGCGTAAGGTAAGGCTAGGCCTTACACGGCCCGCGTCAACACGCGGTCAAACTATAGCTTAGCTGAGTCGTTGAGTAGGTCCGCCACGATGTCGACACGTGTCGGCTCAGGAATGTGCCACCATTTGGAACACGCGCGGCCCGCGTAAACTTAGACGAGGTCTTACGCGGCCCGCTTGAACTAAAGGATTCAGCGGAGTCCGGTCAACACTCCCATACGGCCCGCGTAAGATGTTGGGGTGGGTTTATGCGGCCCGCCTCAACTTACATTTCAGGTTTTTATTTTATTTTTTATAAACTATAACATAATACGGGCTCGGTTTTTGCATACGGGGTATTATATAAGACGTATTGGGATATTCTAACATATAATAGGGTGTAATAAATATTTTTAAGGGTGTTGGTTTTACCGAGGGTTGTTACAATCGTGTCCTGGATATCCTTGACTCATTAAATGCAATGGCCACGACCTAAGCACGGGGTGTAGGTATACACCTGACAGATGCCATATGTTTATTAATTATACCCAATAAGGGATTCCCAATAAGGGAATAGTGGTGTGTCGGTTAATCATGAACCGGCATAGAACCGGGCCCCATATGTAGAGCAAGTTATGTAAAACTGATAACATGAGATATAGTTTGCCCCAAGTATAAAAGATTTATTTTGCCTCTGTGCATCTAAATCAAAGTATAAAAGATTAATTTTGCCTTGTGCATTTTAATCAATGTGTCTACATATTTTGTGCCGAAGTGCATTCAAACCAATTTTCTTAAACTCTTTTCAAATGAGTCAGTTGAGTGTATTTACCAGTGAAAACTGACGTATTTTCAAAATTCTAAGTGACAGGTACAAGTACGTAATAGGCTGGAAGCGGCTCAGGACGCTAATAAGGAATCTTGCAAGTTCTAGGCGTCTAAAGTCTGTTGAACAATGTTTATGTTTTAAGATCCGCCTGTGGATCCTTTACTTTCCGTTGTAATACTTGATATTACTTTATATTCGGATTGTAATATATTTATCTTTGCTTCCGCTGTGCATATATATATTGTGTTGTTTGACTATTATGTTGCCAACCACGTCACGATAATCCCCCACCGGGCCCACCGGTGACACGTGGAAATCGGGGTGTGACAGATGCGATTGAAATTTTAAAGAACTTGAAGGGTCTCTCTTGACGTGGAATTAACTGAGTTGATCGTTAACCATCGTTGCAAGAAGCGTTCGTTTTAGATATTCAAAAGGAATTTTGGATGGAAATCTAGGAAATTTCCTTTTAACGTAAGGTCAACTGAGTCAATTGTTAACCAATGTTGCAAGGAAGTTTAGCTCGCAAACATTTTAAGAAATTCGAAGATGAAAGCTGAGGTTATGGAAACTCTCCTACGACATGGGTTCAGCTGAACCTGATGCTGAACCAACGTTTCACGAAAGTCTTGTTTTTGATATTGAAAAGGTTTTAAGGACAAATTGGACTCATGAAAGCTCCCCTTAGACATGGAGTTAAGCTGGTTCGATGTTACCTCCACGTTGTGAGGAATTTTACTTGTCCCATGGTTTTAACAAAAGTTTTATAGAAATCAGTTTTAATAGTACAGAAGGTAGTTAATCACCGAGCCCCACTTGGCACTTTCCCACGAAAGTCTGTTAATATGTTTAAAACATTTATATATAGGAAGTACCAGCGGCGTATCCACCATGTTTTGCTCATATTACTTCCATTTCGTGAGGCGGTGTCAGGTTAGCCGATATGACACGGATATAATTTGCGCTTACTCCGCCCAATCGATAGGAAGTCAGACCGAGTATAAGGTAGAATCGAACAGGTTAAACCGGCGGGTTGAATTGCGAGCGTAGTTGTAGCAGCGTGCGCGAGTAGCCTGATGACACGAAACATTTATGTGTCGTGTCTGGGTAGGCGTCGAGCGACATGCGATAAGCGAATAGTGCGTTTTCGATTAGATTCCATATTAAACCCACATGGCATGTTCCCACGAGGGTTTCCTAACATGGTGAAACACCACGTTTGACCAGGTTAGTTTTGCCTCGTGAAGCGATGTCATGTGTATTAATACCACACAGACTGCAATGAACACCAAGCGAGCGATAAGCGGTAGACTATACACGATAAGCGATAAGCGATTAGGTGATTAAGCGATTAACACATCATAACACCAGTAATGACGGCGGCGATAACGAATTACGATAATCGGCAGTTGTTGCGTTGCAATCGATGGAGGTATACACGATTTATGCGGTTCGATTTGATTGATTAACACCACAGAGTTTAACCATCATCAGACCCCACATGGCCTTTTTCCACGAAAGGCCGCTGATATGACTAAAACGCCTTGCTTTAACCATATGAGCTTTGTCTCGTGAAGCGAGGTCATGTGTGCCAACTTCACACGAATATCACAGATAACGGTAGGCGATAGCGATAGATTGATACACAGCAAGCGATATAGTTTCACATAATAAGCGACAGAGATTGCGAGATACACATGATAAACGATTGTGATTAGTCGAGTTTTGTTTCAAATAAGCTTAACGTTACGTTGCGACGCATCACGGTTATCGAGGAGGGTAGAATAGGTCCTCACCCGACAACATCGTGAGCATTAATGTGCTTGATGAGATTGATTGCTATAGTCTTACGACCAGTCTTGCGTTGATGCAATTGTCCTGCGAGGCAAACTCTCCAGAGTCCATCGATGAGGCGATTGCATTGCGTTTGCAGACTTACGACAAGTCTTGCGATGATGCAATTTCAGTTGTTACGCCTTGCGATTGAGTGTAGTGTGTTGAAAATAATCACAATAGTATATAGGTCTAATAACGTTCAACTCCACGTGGCACTTTCTTCACGGAACTTTGGTAGTATGATAAAGCACACCTTGCTTGACCCCTACTACTTTCATCCCGTGATTTGGTGTCACCTTTTGTCAGAGCGCTTGTGGCACCTTAGAATTCACTACGATCTCCGTGCACTGACCCAAATAATCCCGTGTGCACCCGTGATTAATTGTTCCTTGCACGTTCATCGTACCTCGTTCTAAGAGTGTAGTGAGGGTAAAACACATTATTTCGTGATATAGTATATAGTATGTGTGTGAATATAGTCTATGTGTGATGACTAGAGTGTGAGTGAGAAAATGAAAACGAGAGTTAATGTTACGCCTAGTGGCAACATTGAGTAATAGAGTAGGTTCAAAACTTAGAAATTAACGTCGAAAATTGTATCATTACAACTTTATCCTACGCTTGCTAGATGTCTGCTGCTGAAGACTTTTGCTGGAGCTGTTGTTGTTGTACTCAAGTTCACGATTCGATGCGGCAGTTGCGGGTGAAGTGACCGTAACGGTTGCAGTTATTGCAATAGCGACAGTCAGCCCCAACTGGATGATATGAGCTCTGGTGTAGGCTCGTTTTGGAAACATTGGAACTGTTCGAAGAGGTTCCGGTTGCAGCAGTTCGGTTGTTGATGAGCTCGGGCTCGAAATCTTTCGTTTGCGGCTGGGTTTGTCGGTGTCTGAAGAGGTGTCGTCGTTGGAGGATTCGTCTGAGGACTCACTTGCAGAGTCTTTGGCCGATTTATCGTTGGAAGAACCGTCGGCAGATTTGCCAGAGGAATCGTTAGCAGATTCGTCAGATGAATCGTTAGCAGATTCATCAGGAGAATCGTTAGCAGATTCATCAGGAGAATCGTTGACAGGATCGTCTGGAGAGTTTATGGCGGTCGCTTGATAAACTTGCTTGACAGAATTCTTGGAGGAAAACTCTTCCATGAGTCGTTTGTTGTTGATTTTTGCGGCTAAGCGGTAGGTTTCTTCGATGGTAGCTGGCCTTGCAGCTTCGACAAAATCACCCACACACTCAGGCAAGCCACGAATGTACTTCGCGATGGCCTTTTTTGAAGTGTTGACCTGACCTGGGCAGATTATGCTAAGCTGTTTGAACCTTGCGGTGTAGCCAGCATTGTCACCTTTGGTTTGCTTGATTTCCCAAAATTCGTTTTCTAGTTTCTGGATTTCGTGGGGAGGGCAGTACTCTTTCTTCATAAGCTCTTTCAGCTCATCCCAAGAGAGAGCATATGCTGCAGAGATCCCACGTTTGTTACGTTCGGCGGTCCACCAGTCGAGTGCTCGCGATTGAAATACTCCAGTAGCGCAAGTAGTACGGAAACTATCAGGACACCCACTTTGACGAAGGGTAACTTCGATAGAATCGAACCACTGGAGTAGTTGAGAAACACTTCCTTCACCCGTGAAGACCATCGGATCATAGGCTTTGAAGTGTTTATAGAGAAATGTAGACTGCGGCTCTTCTGTCTTAACGTCTTCCGGAGTTCGAGGGTTGATAAGAGAGTGCACTCGTGCGGCAATTTGAGGAATGACTTTGACCACTTCCCTGGTCACAAGTGAAGCAATCCTCTTTTCGCCCCTTCGTTTGGCTCGTCTCTTTGCTAACATTCTCGAAGTAGAGTTGTTGGAAGGCATCTAGACAGAAAGAGACTTGGAATGAGATTCGATCATAATGATTTTTGAGTTTCGTGATGCGATTACGCGCGTTCCAAAACTTGGTGCGATAGTATAGTAGTAATACGAATCACATAGGAGCCACATAGGAGACACAAGTTCCTAAGTTCTCACACAACGACTTGTTGTTTATACGTATATATAGGTATTTATATACCTGTAATTTGTATTCATACACATACAGGTCGGTTTAGAATATGCGAGGACGCATTAAGGTGAGAAAACAATAGCGAAGGCGATGGATTATGCATTAGTTTTGTTGCGAATATTCGGGTTTCATTTTAGATTGCGATGGTTGTGCGACTTGTGCGTTTATAAAACAGGTAGTGAAAATCGTTAAATCGAGAAATCGATAAAGCGTAAAGTTTCAAAACGTAATTAAGTTCTAACCAGTTGTAAAATTGACGGGTCATACGATAGAGTGCCTTGGGTGTTTAGGCGTCGACTACCCAAGGTAACCCAACTATATTTAACAAGTTCGAGCATGCGCGTTGACCTAGAAGACTTCATGCTTCCACTGGGATGCAGCTCATGGCATTTGTCTTCCTAGTCATTGCGTGGCTCGAGCTATCGTGATAGTCGAGTCCTTGGTGGGAGCTTGTTGAAAACCAACTTATAGAGAGTGGAACAACTTATTAAGGTACGGATTTCACCCCTGTCTTAACAGTTTCGTTCCTAATTGTGGTTATGCTCTTCGAATAAATTTGTGAGTTCCACTAGATTTTGAAATGGAGACTTTCGTCGAGATGTGGATGTCACTCCTAACTCGATGAAAGGTTCTCGTGCTAGAAAAATGCGCTGAGTGAGCGATCTCGTCGAGAGTTCTTGGTTTTCACACCTGATCTCGACTGAATCACTCGGTTTTGTTATGCGGGTATTTTCGAAAACACGTGTATTGTATTGGCCTTAGGAAAGGCTAAGTAGTATTCCAGCCTTAGGAAAGGCTTCTTCGTGTGAAGCTGTAGTGCGTGGTGTTCACACAAAGTTGTAGCTTTTAGAAATTTTCGATCGAGAGTATCAAGTAGGCCCGATGCAAACCTTACCGGTTCGTACAAGTCGGCCTGTTGGTACTTAGACTATAGACTAGGTCAATTTCTAAGACGTCGACCCGGACTAGGTCGAGTCTGGCCAAATTCCCTATAGTTATGGCTCTGATACCAATCTGTCACACCCCAACCGATGGCGGAATCATCGGGGCGCAGCACTAGGCGAATCAGATTGCTCAAGAGAATCCATAACAACTATATTGCGATAATATTTAATACATTCGTTATCCCATACTAACAAATAATACGATCCCATAAGTTATCACAGGTTTCTTGTCCTCTCGAACAATACAAATCCGACAACCTAGATTTTAGTTGAGTTTCTAGACCTCCTAGCTTGATTTGATATAGTCTGCGATCTAACCTGCAACATACGTTAAAAATATTTGTCAATACAAAAGTATTGGCGAGTATACAGGTTTGATATGTATAGCGTAATAGATAAAAAGTGTAGCGAATTTCCATATGCAAGAACGTAACACACGACATATATACTCACAAAGCTGATACTACCAACTAAGTCCTCGATGCTCGAATATGCGATGGCAAACTAGACCCCGTCGGGCGCAATAGTACTATACTAGTCATGGTGGGACGTCGCGAGTATAAGCCCTAGCACATATGCAACTAGCATCACGTATATCTATGCATAACAGTTATTCGCAAGTGATAATTCGATTGATTGAATAATTCGTTTGATAAGTTTGATTTGCTAGAAACGTATGTTACACCCAAAATACGATTAAAAAGGGGTCAAGTATACTCACCGTGCGTATTTAGCGGGGATGCAACTTGATTGGGTCGGTTGCGAGCACGTCTGCGTTAATCGTTGAAGAATAGAGTAAACGATGTACGGTTAAGCGAGAATAGCCTTGAAAATTCATTTATTTGGTCGGATGGTGCTCATCCGTCCGGATGACATGTTATCCGTCCGGATGACAAGTTTTCCGTCCGGATAACATGTTATTCGTCCGGATGGCATGTGATCCGTGCGGATGGCATGTGATCCGTGCGGATGGCATGTGATCCGTGCGGATGGCATGTGATCCGTGCGGATGACACGTCTGTTTCGCATTCTGAACACTGTTTTTGAGTGTTTATCGGAAGGAATACGTGCGGTGTTACTGGGACAGTGTAATTTCGCACTAACACTTGAAATTCCATCAGTTCCGACCCGCTCTAACGGCCGAGAATCACCCCGCTCCATCAGAACTGGCCGTTCTTGATGGTTTCTCCAGTTTAGCTCTAAATCGCACAGTTCCTTGGTTGAATACATAGATTTAGGTGAGATTCGTTATCAAAACATGTGGAAATCACTCAGATCTGAGGCGCTTATGGTGGGATGAGGTCACAACTTGAAGTTCATATGAACTCTTGGTGACATCACCTTAAAACACCTCAAAATCAATAGATTTCACGGTTAAAAATTGAGTTTTGAAAGATAGAATGGTGTAGAATTGAGTGTAGATCGTAGAAGTATAAGTTTTAGGTTGAAATCTTACCGGAATCGCGAGGAATCGAGAGAAAAGGTCCTAGAGCGTGTTTGGTCGAGTGGGCGCTGTCACATCACTGTTAGAGTGATGTGACTTGCTATTTATAGGCAACAGAGGGCTGAAGTGGATTTTGGGTCGGATGGCCCATCTGTCCGGATGGCCACTCCGACGAGATGGATTTCTCCGTTTTTGAGCGTTGCGATCGACTTTGAAGTGCGTGCTTTTTATATTATTATTATATATACCTATAGATATCACTAGGGGTCGTATTTACGTATCCATAATCCACAGTTTCGATAATTACAGCCGGTTTTAGTTTTGAGTAAGCGATTATTAGCGACGTTTCACAGCCATCAAGGAGGGTAGCATAGATCCTTTCTCGATGTCATCGTGAACGTTATTGTGAGTTGTGCCACAATGACTGACGGGGTACCATTCACTCGTATTGTCATCATCGTCACGACGACTGGAGTTATAGCACTCCCCTGAGAGTCTTTGTTAGCGTTAATTGTCTGCGTTTCGACACATCATGGCCACTGAGGAGGGTAGAATAGGTCCTCACTCAATGCCTCCGTGAGTGTTAGTGTTTGCGATAATAGTGTATTGCGAAAATATGCGATATAGTTACATTATGATCCGAATCTCTGGTGTGCTAGGCGTAACGAGTATATCGAGTAGTAACAACGCACGAAAGTGCGGGTTGTTACAGTGCCGGTCGGACGGGCGTGTACTAATGGACTATGGCAGACTATCAGTGATGATAGACGCTGATATAGGGAACAACTTATTTGCGTAGTAGTCGATATCATACCGTCTAGTAGTTCACACGGGGAAAGGCCCCACTGATTATGGTTATGGTTTGGGTAATAAAAAAGGAACTGGTTAAACATACTTTCAACTACGGGGTAACCCCCACGGCAATTAAGCCAACGAAAGTCAAACCACGTTTTTTCAGAAACAACTTAAAACTAAACAACCAAACGTGAACTCACTCAACTTTGTTGTTGACTCGTTGTTACATGCCTTACAGGTCGTTAAACGCTTGGAGCTTGCACGAGGAAGGAGTCGTTGTGGTGTACGGACTGTTATGTTCCGTGCTTATTATTTAAATCCTTATAAACTTATTAAACTTGCGTTTTGAACTTTAACTTATAAACTATGGACATATGCTTTTGGATTTACTTTTATGCTTCCGCTGTTTAAACTAAACATGGTTAACTAGCTTTGGTCACCAATCGTATTGTGGTTGGTCTTATTTACTTAATTACGATGTACAATATGATTGGTGGCTCGATCCTGGTCATGTCACGCCTCCAAGCGGTGATACTCCGCATGGTGGATTTTGGGGGTGCGACAATAACACCTACCATCAACTTCATCTTAGTAAGACAATCATTCTATGTCAATCATGGTGTTATATTTTACACACATGTCAAGATATGGTTGACAATATAACACCTACCATCAACTTCTAATGAGAATTAAGGATGGGCATTGAGAGAAAAAAACTACAAGCTTAATTGTAAAAGAGACAAGGTTGCCTGAATTTTAAAAATTCAAGGAATCAACTTGATTACGATAAATAAATATCCATGGGAATAAAGTTGATGAAGAAAACATGTCAAAATTATCGGGTGTGACTTTTCGTTCCCCAATCATAATCTAAAATGCCCTTTCTTGTGCGATAGCCCGATGGATCTAACCTTTTTATGAAGTTATATCTCGAATTATCGTGTAAACTTGGGATTGATCAACTGAAAACCATACAAAGTGTAGGAAAAATAGGCTGACATCAGACAAACTATAAGTGTTAGGGATTCAGGTATTGATACACACACAAACACGAACAAACTGCAAGAGATAAATAAAACAAAGATGACATGTGAGATTTACGTGGTTCGGTCAGCTGACCTACATCCACGGGCTGCAACCAGGGTAATTCTTTTATTGATCCGCCTCACTCGTGATGAGGATATTACAAGTACAAGACACCATATAAATAATACAAGATCTAGGGTTACAAACTTAGACTCCAAGAAAACAATTAATGGGCTAAAATAAAAAACAAACGGGCCAACCCTTGTCTGCAATACTCTGCCATTTAATGTCTTCTAAACCGGGCCCAATAAGCTAATCGAGCCTCCATAAACCCAACAATAAGAACTACTGTATTGATACTAATAGAACTAGATGAATATTGTCACCGTTTTGATATTTTCTTAAATAAATCATATATCGTAAACCAATCATATAGTCTTTGTTGGTGATTTTGGTGTTATCAAATCAGTTTAGGTAGTTAGGATTCAGTTACACCCAAAGGGAAATACAAATAAGTTTTATTATAAGTAGGATGTGTGGCTTGCATGCCCGTTCCAGACTTATATGGATTTTGGCATCAACAAACTACTGGGTCAAGAGTCAATGCCCCTCGTGGGGTCTAAATAGCTGAACCCTTTAGCCAAAATTCGTTATCATATTTATGAAGCTTGCTTATGATCTATCTCGTTGGTAGAAACGACTCCGTCAATATCCATCACTAGGAACTAATTCATCAGTATTAAAAATTGTTCCTTCAACTGTAACTATGTGTCACACCCCAACCGATGGCGGAAACATCAGAGTGAGACTAAAACGAGATTGCTTGAGACTTCATAACGACTAATTGTGACAACAGTTTAAGTTACCAAATTTCATTTCATTTCTAAACGAGAGTACAACATTTGAAAGGAAATTACAACAATTTGTTCATAACAAAATCCAACGACAAGGAAATACAAACATAAATTAATAGGTGCGTTTCTAGTTCACCCTAAGTAGTTTTCTTGTATGTCATCATCAATTTCCTGCAACATGTATTAAAATACAATCAACAAAAGTTCATGAGTATACAAGTTTTATTACATAGTATACATATAAAAGATTGTCTCAAATCCAACATGGCATTTTGTATACTAAGTTATATCACATACTAGCATGCATACCCTAGATGTCAAACCAAAGTTTCCACGAGCGTAATCTTGTCATCTCAATAAACAAGATCGTATATGATTGAAGACTTAACATAGACCACAAACGGGCGGTGTGCTACTCCTATAGCACTATACATGTTAAGGTAGGCTTGCGCAAAGTTAATGACAAGTAGTTTGCATGTTTGAGTGTTTGAGTATCTAGCATGATTAACCTAAGCATATCAAATAGCATATTTTATGGATTGAGTGAATTCATAAGTTTGATTGTGTGCATAAGTGTGTTTGATTAAGGCATACATATTGCACTCCAAAAGTGTTTAAAGCGTAAAATGGGGATTTGAGTATACTCACGCTTTGCGTAGTAATTTCCACGAACGTGAGTTGATGTGTTGAGAGTTTTGGGAATCCGCCTAGTTATCCTACAAGGATAAATGAGGCTCATGAGTTCGATGGATTTTGGATTGGGAATGTGTATGTGGATGCTTCGCTTTAGTATGAAAATACATAAAAGTTATCTTGACAAAATACTCGATTTGGACACCATAACCGTGTGTTTTTCATAGGAAAAAATTCACCTATTGGAAATCCAATCATGAGGTATTTTACTCTAAGATAATGTAATTGCAACCGAGTCCTTGAATGGATGCGTCGTAGTAGACAACGAAATCATCGGTGCCTTCAGGAAGAGATACAATAGGTGCACTACAGAGCTTCTCTTTCAAATGTTGAAATGCGGATTCTTGAGCATCAATCCACTTATAGGTGATACCCTTTTGAGTTAGAGCAGTAAGAGGTTGTGCGATCTTCGAGAATCCCTCGATGAATCTATGGTAACAACCTACTAGACCAAGGAATTGGCGGATTTCAGTTAGAGTTCTAGGTGCAGGCCAATTCTTGATAGAGTCGATCTTGGTTGGATCAACATGAATCCTAGCTTCATTGACCACGTGACCGAGGAAATGGACTTTATGAAGCCAAAAGTTGCATTCAATAATTTAGCGTAGAGTTGTTCATTCCGTAAGAGTTCCAAAATAAGACGCATGTGTCGCTCGTGTTCCTCCTGGCTCTTAGAGTAGATTAGGGTGTCGTCAATGAATGTAACACCCCGTGTTTCAAAAGTCAACGTACAAGTCAAAGTCAAAGGAAGAAAAGATTGCTAATTGCGATCTATCACTCCTTGTTTAACTATGGATTGTACACCTTGACTTGTAATCGAATTCTTCTACTTGTTTGCTTTAGTTGTATTATGTGGAGTATCTGTTAATAATCGAGGTTTAATCGCATGTTATTCGCTTTGATCGCTAATCGCATCGCAATCGCATTCGCAACACGAATTGTGCGTTCTGGATATTGTTTTACGTGTGTGTGCTATTTATGTGTTACCTGTGCATGTTTATTATGTTTTGTGGTGATTATTCGAAAACGCAATGCAACTCTATCGCAACACAATTTAATTGCAAACGCTAAACGCAAGTTAATTAGGATGATTATATGCTAGATATAGTATTTGTGTGACTATTATTAACCCATCGCATCGCTTAATCGACACACACTCAAACGCATCGCAACGCTCAACGCACGAACCGAAACATCGAAACGCAACTCGCCGGAGCCACTCGATCGAATGACCATCCGATCCGCACACCGGCTCCTCTTTCCTCTTTTTGGCAACATATAAATACCCCATGTCACATCACATCAGTGATGTGACAGCTCTCTCTCATTCGACCAGCGCTCAAGCCCTCCTTTATCTCGTTTTCTCGTGATTCTTGTAAGTTTTCAACTCAAATCTTGTACTTCTATGATCTACACGCTCTTCTTCGTCATTTTCACCTTCGAATCTTAACTTTTAACCGTGAAATCAGCGGATTTGAGGTGTTATAGGATGATGTCATCATGGAGTTCTTATGAACTTCAAGTTTTGGCCTCATTCCACTAAGAACAACTCAGATCCAAAAGATTTTCACATAATTTAACATTGTTTTCGCATAGATCTAAACATTTTCAAAGTTAAAAGGATTGAAAGATGCTTTTCCAACTTTCTTTCAACTCTTTTATACTCAATGCACTCAAAACCGATAAAATCGGAGCTCGTCCAGACCTTCTACTCAATTCTTAGTGAAGTGTCGGACTGAGATCTGATTTCTGTCAAGGAGACAACCTATTTTGGGTTGAACATGAACAACCATCGAGAACAGCCGACTAATCGGATCAGGGTGATTCCTGTTCGATCGGACGACTTGAGGCTTGATGAGTTTCCCGTTGTTTAACACGTTGTCATACCGTCTGACGTGACCGTGTCGTCCCGATCAGTAAAAAACCCAATTAAACCTAGGTAGCTAGGGTAAGTCGGGTATCGAATCCACGAAGAGCATGTGGTCAGTATTGCACGACCCGTTCGATTAGTTAGACTATTTACAAATAATGTACAAGATGATTATGAAGATTGCTATTTTTATTTATTTGTTTGGTTTTTAAAATAAATCGGAATGAACCGACAAATTGATGTTTGATTTATTAACTAAACTTGTAAACTAAACTACTTAATTGAAAACAGGAATTAAGAATACGGATCACACCCGGTTTCGGTAATTGTAAGTCCTAGGGTTCCTACATGTTTTAATTCAACTCAATTGCATACGATTAGCGGATTTAGTGTACCGTGACTTAGGTGCCAATAACTATCAACGTCCCGAAGAACGGACAAGAATGCACTTTGTAATCAACACAAGTAAATCCTAACCATGACAACGCATAACTACACATAACCATTTCGCAAAGTCATAACTTTTAACATCGTTCGACAATTTACGAATACGAAACAAATGTAAACTATTGTCAATGGTTTCAAAAATCAATACAAGTTGTCACAAAGTCAAATCAAAGAACAAATGCATAAACCCTAGAAAATACAACTACCTACACCGGGGTGAATCCGACGAGGCTAGCCGCTCATGATGTGTGACAAATCTTCAAAAGCTTGATATGGTCGATGGTGTTGAGTGATGAAGTTGAGAGCCGGCTGCCTACTCCCCCTCCGTGCATTTCACTGTGCGAACCCCCCTTTGTTGCTTGTTGACCAAACCCTCTTGTATGCGTGAATTAGTGGTGCACAAATCGGGTTTTTTTAAAAACCGGGTTTCGGGTAGGATCAGGTTCGGGTAGGATCGGGTTTTACAAAATCGAGTTTTTTTTTAAAACCGGGTCGGGTCCGGGTCCGGGTTTTCTACCAAAAATGTATACCCTATATACCCGGGTTCGGGTAGGGTTCGTGTAACGACCCTCATTCAAAGTCCTATTTATTTTATTATTTTATCTAAAAAGAAACCCTAATTAAGAAACCCAAGTAATTCTACACAAACCCTAAAATTATCAGAACAATCAGAATCAGGATCAGGGCCCCTAAACCTCAAGGGGGATATTCCCTACTCAACGATTATCTCTATAAGTATTATAAAAATTGAATTTAATCAAAATTTTCGACTCATCTAGGCTAGTTCCACGCGTGGCAAACCTATAGTGCTTAGGTGTTCCTTACGCACCGTAAGGAAATAATTGTTACGGTGCGCAAGGGTGGTTACGGACCGTAAGGAAATAATTGTTACGGTGCGCAAGGGATGTCAATTTCTGGCTATAAATAGAAGGCTTCGGGACTTGCTTTCTGGTGTTCAAACGACGATCAAACTCGAAAGATACGCTGAGATATCGTCCAAATACTCTCAATTAACACACACAAATCACTAATTAGTAGGGGGATGCTGCTACGATACAGGGTATTAACTCAATCGCTGCTACGATTCAATGTCCGATCGATTAAACTATCCAATGAATGTTTAAGTGCTGGTCAAACTTGGGTTATACTTTGTTATTCATCGTGATTTCGACTTGAATGTTTGAGTGCTGTTCGAATTCGGACTATGCTCTGTCATTCGTTGTGAATCCGCTGAATTATTAAGTATTGCACTTTGTCATTCGTTGTGAGGGTTTTATCTCGTGAGTTATCGTAAATGCTGTATTAGTTATTTACCTAGTTCATGTGCACTAGGTTACAAGGCTAATCAATAGGCTAAGCTCTGCTTGTATAAATCTGCAATATATCAAGGCTTATCTGTAGACTAAACTTTGCCCGTATGAATCTGCATGTTTATAATGTGAGTCATTCTCTTTTTATCAAAATGCTTTATAAATTCTTAAATGTTTTCAAAGTTATAATTACAGTGATTAAGTTTATGTAATCACCAAATTACAGCCGGTATGTGGGATATTGTGCACAGTATTGCAGTTTTATCACTTTAGGTGGGCGAACCTAAAATTAGTGATATTCGTCATTCATTGGGGCAGCCAATGGTGATATGACCACAGTCACCGAAAAGAGTCGAGTGACAAATACTGTGGGTAGTTGGTTTGATATCAGAAACATTGTAATCTCTCTTAATACTGTAAATTATAACAAATGAGTCGTTTTCATAAATAGAATGATTCACTCAGTATTTCCCGCTGACAAAACCTTTTTAAAATACTTTTCAGGTAATTACAGTAGATTGGAGTAAGAGATGGATACGGCACTGAAAGGCATCAAGAAGTGGCTTATTTATTAATTAAATCAAACTAAGAAATATTGTTTTATGTAATAAAATTTATCTTTATTAAAGCTACCATTATAAAACATGGGTTTATCCCATTTATTAAATAAAATCCGGTGTTTTCTAAACTCTGATATTTTTCCTAACTCACGGTCCTGATAAAATTTCCGCTGCAACGTTTTCAAAATAATCACCGGTACCGCTGTACTGTTCACGGCACCCGATTCCGTCCAGGGTGGGTCGGGGGTCGTGACAGAAGGTGGTATCAGAGCCAACTCAAAGAGCCACTGCTTTAAGCCTTTAGGTGTTGTAATAATAAATACCTAAATTTATATAAAAGAGTTAGGAGATTGCTGTTAACTGGTAGCATTTAGACTTGAACTTAAGAAGAGATGCTTTAGTATTAGCCTCATGATAAGCTAAGTATTTGTGTAAATAAATATGATGGATTTTGGTGTGCCATAAGTAATATATTTGATAAAGTAAATATCACAAGACAACTAAGTCCAGAATCACTAGTTGAAAGAATGATCAACATTATTATGAATAAAATCACTAGTTGAAAGAATGATCAACAGTGTTATGAATAAAATCACTAGTTGAAAGAATGATCAACAGTGTTATGAATAAAATCACTAGTTGAAAGAATGATCAACAGTATTATGAATAAAATCACTAGTTGAAAGAATGATCAACAGTGTTATGAATAAAATCACTAGTTGATAGAATGATCAACAGTGTTATGAATAAAATCACTAGTTGAGAGAATGATCAACAGTAATATGACTTGAGTCACTAGTTGAAGGAATAATCAATAGTAAATTGACACTGTCACATGAATCGTCTAGTGATTAATATAATAATAAGATATGTTATGGAAATACAAATTTCCTTAATTCTGAATAAAAGCCCTAATAAGATAGGCACTTTTTGAAAAGATACTATTTATGGGAAATAGAAAATTTTCCGGCAAGACTGGGTATGATGTAGCAGACTCTCCAGTTTGTCCAGATATACTGAAGTTACCTCTCCGGCGAGAACCGGGTAAGAAGGTATATAATATGTCAGCAAGTGACAAGATTTCCCTAAAATAGTATCATGATCTGATATCTGACTGGTTTTTGAAAATATGAAATTGTTAAAAACATTGACCTAATAGATGGTATGTTTATTTCAGCATGTGAAATATGTGATTATATAGATATGTATATCTATAAGGAATTCCAAAAGTCAAATTAAGAATAAAACACCAGTATCTGTGTCTAGATTTCTTATTCAGGAATTTCTTTTCCGATATCAAACATTATTTCATTTAATCATCTGTCTCGTAGCTCGTATGATAAAATAAACAAAGGAAACCCATTAAGTTGGGATACTATCGAAAGTATAAAGAATTTCTAACACGTTACCATAAACTATTAACGCAAGTAACAAGCATGTAAAGTTGTGATAAGGTACAAGAAAACACATGAAAATTTAAATTATAAATCCACAGAAGTTGAAGTATATTACACACGACTTCCAAGGCAAGACCTTTTGAAAATATAAATTAGGCACGATAACGCCAATGTTAATCCCGTCAGTAGAAGAATTAAAAGCAGCACTTTGCCACGTGATCCTACAAGCAACATGAAATTTCGCTAAGGTATGTTGTAACGAGATTTTTACAACCATCAGTGCACAGTCTAATCAGAGTCATAATTATTATCACTACAAAAGGAGTCATATACCTTTGCAAATTCCCTATTTCATTTTTTTCGACATTCCCTGATAATGTCACTTAACAACAGTTATCACACGAAATTCCGGATAGAAGTTCCTATACTTCTTTCGTTGAAATTTTGACTTTTGCATATAATAAATTAACTTTCGTGTTTCTACTTTTCCCTAATGGTCATCATACCAGGAGGATTTATTTCATAGTAGCGAATATTGATTCATTTCATTTCTTGGTAAATCCACACGTTACACATGCACTGTTTGTTGTGCATGTGGTTCGTTTAATTTCTGAATTCCACTGGAGGACTTCATTCTAATTTGTCGTTTTATTCAAACTCAAATATCATTTCGCTATACTTGATTTTGGTACTGTAAACCACATTATTACAAAACAATCACTCTTTGATATCGAGTCAATGAATTTCTTGAAAAACTCAAATTTCTTTACATGGTTTCTGTTATGACCATGTCCGAATTTTTTTATTTAAACTCGTTTTGTTTAAACCGAGTTCAATTGTTTGAACTTGCTCGTATTATATATTCAATTCAAGATTTCATATGATGAATTAAAACCATCATATTCGGAATAATCCTAACAAGCATTTCAATTCTCTTGAACTATAACATGCTTGTGTGATCCTCAACTTCACTAAATCATTTCTTTGATCACGATCACCTTGTGGTGACATTTTCACAAAATCTGAAGATTGCGCTAATCTCGGATTTAATTATTTAATTATTTATATTAAAATCCACTTTGTTGATTTATTCTATACAAGCAATCTTAAAACAATTATATGCTCAAATAATGATACCCAAATACATATTTCGGTATATCGCTTAATAGTTATTACAATATCAATCGAGTCTTTCGAAAAAATTTATTATTCTATCATCATTGATCGAAAAACAGTATATATAAATTTAATTAATTATATATGAAAATTACCTAAATTACAAATATAGTATTACTATATTTTAAACCATTGTGGTAAAGAAATTATATTTTTATATATATGTTTGAGGTATACTCTTATTTAAAAGAGTTATTGTTTAGTTATTTATTATTGATAATTTTATTATTAATAATAATATATTAATAATAGTAGTCTTAATATTATTTTTATACTAGGGTTATTATCAGAGGCAGGTATTGGATATCCTAGCCTTAGTTATGCATGGACTGGCCACCTATGCTTAAACAAGGCAGCACTAACCAATATCCAACCATGATAATGACTAGTTAATATATATATAAATTAAGTCATCATACTTATTTAGTAAATTTTAATTATATATGAAAATATATATACCTTGGAAAATACATATTTTCATAAAACAAAGGACAAATAAAATTATGTAAATAAATTATCTATCACATGTTTTGTGATAACTATGTACTATAACACTATGGTAAGAAAGTAACCATATAAGAATAATATGGTAGTCATTAACTACGTTGGGTTAGGAGAACATTATACTATATAAAAATAGACCCGTTTTCAATTATTTACAATATTTATGAAATACATTCACAACGTTATATGGTTTCAAAATGGAAATAAGTAATCACATAGAATCGACCCATTTAAATGTTATATATTTACCAAATATTTTACACAATAAATATCTTTACACCTTTATTTACAATTTTCATTTTAATAATAGTGATTTCTTTTACAAAATAATATTTTGTAACGTAAATTACGGTATTTTGTAATATATATTACATAGTTATTTTACAAAGTATGGTAAAATACTAAAATAGTATTTATTTAAAAGCAATAACCATTTACATATAGTAAAAATATGTAACAAATAATATATTACATAGTATTTATATTTGATATATAAGATACGGTTCAGACAGGGATACAAATAATATATATTATATTGGTAAGGTCAATACAACTTGTTCTTATTATATTTCAATCTCTAGTATATAGTATGAAAAATATGGTCACTAAAAGTGTACTATCACATTGTTTCACAATTAAAACAACTTGGAACTTTAATTAATGATACACTAACTCTATTGTCTTTTGGTGTATCATTACAATTCACTCATCTCAACACTTTGATTTTCTCATATCATAATTCGATATTTGACAAATCATTTTTCATGCTTTTATTTCATTTTGAACCTGTCAATTCTAAGTCTTCATCAGTTGCCAATCAAAGTAAGCTTTCTTTTGACAAAGAATTTTATTGATTTTAAACGTCCTTCCCATTCATTTGATCATATATCTTTTGGCTTGAACCTAGTCACTTTGGAAATCATATCATTTCATCTCATTCGTTGGTCATCGATTTCTTGAACTAATTCAGTTAAACTATTGAATCCTATCAATTTTCGATATTTTAATTCTGTGTCATCTACCCTAATATTATTTTATTAACTAAAAAGATAACATAAATCTAAAAGAAATATCATAACCCAAATACACTTGGAAGCTGGAATCTGAGATGAAGAAAAAGTATTCCTACTTATTCCAGTAAATCTCGAGGACGAGATTTTTATTAAGGTGGGGAGAATGTAACGACCCTCATTCAAAGTCCTATTTATTTTATTATTTTATCTAAAAAGAAACCCTAATTAAGAAACCCAAGTAATTCTACACAAACCCTAAAATTATCAGAACAATCAGAATCAGGATCAGGGCCCCTAAAACTCAAGGGGGATATTCCCTACTCAACGATTATCTCTATAAGTATTATAAAAATTGAATTTAATCAAAATTTTCGACTCATCTAGGCTAGTTCCACGCGTGGCAAACCTATAGTGCTTAGGTGTTCCTTACGCACCGTAAGGAAATAATTGTTACGGTGCGCAAGGGTGGTTACGGACCGTAAGGAAATAATTGTTACGGTGCGCAAGGGATGTCAATTTCTGGCTATAAATAGAAGGCTTCGGGACTTGCTTTCTGGTGTTCAAACGACGATCAAACTCGAAAGATACGCTGAGATATCGTCCAAATACTCTCAATTAACACACACAAATCACTAATTAGTAGGGGGATGCTGCTACGATACAGGGTATTAACTCAATCGCTGCTACGATTCAATGTCCGATCGATTAAACTATCCAATGAATGTTTAAGTGCTGGTCAAACTTGGGTTATACTTTGTTATTCATCGTGATTTCGACTTGAATGTTTGAGTGCTGTTCGAATTCGGACTATGCTCTGTCATTCGTTGTGAATCCGCTGAATTATTAAGTATTGCACTTTGTCATTCGTTGTGAGGGTTTTATCTCGTGAGTTATCGTAAATGCTGTATTAGTTATTTACCTAGTTCGTGTGCACTAGGTTACAAGGCTAATCAATAGGCTAAGCTCTGCTTGTATAAATCTGCAATATATCAAGGCTTATCTGTAGACTAAACTTTGCCCGTATGAATCTGCATGTTTATAATGTGAGTCATTCTCTTTTTATCAAAATGCTTTATAAATTCTTAAATGTTTTCAAAGTTATAATTACAGTGATTAAGTTTATGTAATCACCAAATTACAGCCGGTATGTGGGATATTGTGCACAGTATTGCAGTTTTATCACTTTAGGTGGGCGAACCTAAAATTAGTGATATTCGTCATTCATTGGGGCAGCCAATGGTGATATGACCACAGTCACCGAAAAGAGTCGAGTGACAAATACTGTGGGTAGTTGGTTTGATATCAGAAACATTGTAATCTCTCTTAATACTGTAAATTATAACAAATGAGTCGTTTTCATAAATAGAATGATTCACTCAGTATTTCCCGCTGACAAAACCTTTTTAAAATACTTTTCAGGTAATTACAGTAGATTGGAGTAAGAGATGGATACGGCACTGAAAGGCATCAAGAAGTGGCTTATTTATTAATTAAATCAAACTAAGAAATATTGTTTTATGTAATAAAATTTATCTTTATTAAAGCTACCATTATAAAACATGGGTTTATCCTATTTGTTAAATAAAATCCGGTGTTTTCTAAACTCTGATATTTTTCCTAACTCACGGTCCTGATAAAATTTCCGCTGCAACGTTTTCAAAATAATCACCGGTACCGCTGTACTGTTCACGGCACCCGATTCCGTCCAGGGTGGGTCGGGGGTCGTGACAGTTCGGGTCGGGTTTTATAAAACCCGGGTATTATAATACCCTATTTCCGGGTTCGGGTCCGGTTCAGGTATTCATCGGGTAGGGTTCGGGTATGCATCGGGTTGGGAAAAAACCCGCACCGGGTATTAAAAAAACCCGACCGGAACTATGCTCATAAAATGTATCAAACATAACTCTCACACATAGACATCAAATCTATTTATAAACAGAGGCACAATTTATAGTTCTTCATGTGGTTATTCTTGAACTTTATAAACAGAGGCACAATTTATTAAATACAAAAACTAATAATGATATTAAACAAACAAAGAAAATAGAAGGGCCAACATATATTGGCATATTTGTTTCCACTTGTAATGAAATATACTAAATAATTAAGTAGCGGTGGCAAATATCATTAGAAACCTAATAATTAAACAAGATTACATCAAAGTGCATACATAATTTTGTTAAATCATAAGAACTAGAAGTCTTAATGCATACATAATTAAACAAGATTACATCAAAATCGGGTTTTTTTTAAAAACCGGTTCCGGGTATTTATAAAACCCGGTTCCGGGTTCGGGTTCGGGTATTTATAAAACCGGGTTTCGGGTATAATCCGGGTATAAAAAAAACCGGTTCCGGGTTTTAGATCAAATATGCATACCCGGTCCCTACCCTACGGGTAGGGTCGGGTTCGGGTTTGGGTATAAAAAACCCGGGTTTTATAATACCCGGTTCCGGGTTTTTTTTTCGGGTCCGGGTCCGGGTTCAGGTTTTTTGTGCACCACTAGCGTGAATTGTATTAAAAAATCGTGGGCCCCCCTTTCTCCCCTCGTGATAGTGGGCCCAAAGTTGTTTATGTTGCTGCCAAATTTCGTGTGTAATGGCCAATCCTTTGTGATAGTGGCTGCTAGTCTTTTTTGGATTATGGAAGCCCACAAAGTAATAAATGCTTGCTGCCAATCATCGATGATGATGATAATGTTTTGTTCTTGATTCAAGAGCCCAAAATTATAATATATGACTGCCTATTTCGTGGATGTTGCTGCCAATCTTTCATTAATCTCATGACCTGGCCCAATGAAGACATCTTTTTCTATAACCTCCCAAATGGCCACATATTTGTAATTATTTTCAACTTCCCCATGTGACTCTCGAGATAACCTACAACTTGTAAAAAGAATATGATGTTTTAATTGTTTATTCTAATTCCATATCAATCATAATCCCAATTACTTTATTTACTACATATAATAATAACAACAAATATATGTTAAGTTAGTATAATGGAAGTTTAATCTTGGTTGATGATTATTATTTATTATCTATAATCTCATCATTTTAGCTCGTTTTCACCTTAACCCGTAAGATAATAAAACCATATCAAAGAATTATATTTTATAACAATATCGATGCATTTTTACCATAATTAAAATAAACTAACATGTATCCAAAATGCACCGATCACCGTCTCGAGCAAACCGCAAAACTTTCAAAACTTAACAAATTTGCGAAACGATCAGATTGTGGGACGGATTGCCATCCGATCGGATTGCACTTGGCTTTCAACACTTAATCATTTTATAATTTTCAAAGATCATCAGTTCTAACGGATTGCCATTCGATCGGAAGACCATCTGATCGAGTGACCATCCTGCCGTGAACTTGTTCTCTGGGAAATACCTCGCTGGACGGATCGCCATCCGATCAAACGACCGTTCGACTGAACGACTTGAAAGGTAGAGATACTTCTCTGATTTTAAAATGCTACAACGAAAACTTCAAAGCCATCATACACAAACACATCCATCCCAAACAAATGTCAATCTGACCGAATGGCCATCCGATCGGATGACCATCCGAACGGATTGGCATCCGACCGAATGACCAACCGATCGGATTGCCATCCGACCGGATTTCCGTTCGTCACTTAGTCACTTTTAACCGTTTAACGCGTCGTTCATTCGCTTATGCTATCGTTAACTGTTCAGGCTAATCTCTCAGCGCTCCCTTCAATCCAAGAGAGTGTTTATTTATTAAGCACTATCTGTGAGTATACTCGATCCCTTTTTGCTTTGCGCACTTTTGGGTGTTACGTACGTACTTATTCAAGTCTGTAGGGTGCTCGAGCTATAGGTGCCACTCCAGGAGTTAACTTGATTTGGAATTCAACTTGGCGGTGAGGTGGAAGACCAGGTAGTTCTTCAGGAAAGACTTTGGGAAAGTCGCGAACAATAGGAATATCTTCGACCTTTTTATCTTCAGTTTGAACATTAGTTACGAGAGCTAGAATAGCGGTATGACCCTTTCGCAGACACTTATGGGCCTTCACGAATGAAATGATGCCTACCACAACGTCACCCTTATGAGAGCTATAATCAATAATTTATGTAAACCAATCAAATGATTTCTTCTCTTAATTAAATACCCATATTTCAAATATCCTAAAATTCTGAATATTAAACTTGTCCTAAAATCTTCATCAACTTATTTAAACATGTCAAAATTATCGGGTGCGACTTCCGGTTCCCCAATCATCATCTAAAATGCTCTTTCTTGTATGTGTGGCGAATTTAATTTTTTTAAGCGGTTAGTTAATTTGGCTATAGGATAGATCATATCTTGAATTATCATGTAAATTTGGGATTGATTAACTAAATACAAAATAGGTTAAGGAATATAAGTACTACTATTTTGATACTAATAGAACAAGATGAATGTTGTCACCATTTTTATATTTTCTTAAATAAATCATATACCTTCTCTTTATTCTTAAACCAATCATATAGTTTTTGTTGATGATTTTGGTGTTATCAAGTCATTTTAGTCACTTATGATTTACTCATATAAATAAGTTTTATTAGGAGTTAGGGTGTTTAGCTTGAACGCTCGTTTGAGACTTATATAAATTTTGGCATCAGCGAATGAACAAACTGTTAAACGTTCATGAACATCAATGAATGAAAGAACCCCGTTTATGTTCTTTCATGTAACTAAACAAACATAATTACTTATTTATGTTTGTTTATTTATTAAACGAACGAACACAAACGATCTCACTGAATATTTTACGAACTGTTCAACAAACGTTCGATTCGTTTTTGTAAACCAATTAAATGATTTTCTTTCTCCTAACTAAAAACCCAAATTAATTAAACTTGTCCTAAAATCTCAGATCAGACACAGAAATACCCCTAAAATCTTCATCAGCTGATTGAAACAACAACACAAACATTTTTGACAGAAGAAAGAAATCATCCCTCAGATCAAATGCAAGGAGGATCAACTGGAATCGGTTACGGTCTCAAATATCAGGTCAATCAATCACTAATTTAAGCCCTAATTTCACACATCAAATTCATCTGCATTCACTCAATTACAGGCAAGATGCATTGCAGATGTGAAAGCCGATACAGATCACACAAGTTTCCTCACCGGTACTCTCAGTCTCAAAGAAGAAAATGAGGTTTGATTCGATCTCCAATTGCGTTAATGCGTTCGTTAGGGTTTCGATTTGGTTGAATTGAAGTTTATATGTGTCTTTTTCAGGTGCATCTGATTAGACTTTCATCTGGTGGTACGGAACTTGTTTGCGAGGGTTTGTTTTCGCATCCGAATGAGATTTGGGACCTTGCTTCGTGTCCGTTTGATCAACGCGTGTTTTCTACTGTGTTCTCTTCTGGTATGTGGTTGATTTGTTGTTGCTATTATGTGTATATATATGTTGTATGTATGTATGTATGTATGTATAGTCAGTTGGTTATGAGCTAGTTGTTAGGTGTGGTTGTTTATGGTAGTTACTAGCTCTAGATCCTTCCGTTATGATATGAGATTGATGCTTACCTCACTTTAGTTGCATTTTGTTGATGTGTGTCTGCTTGATTGTGATGACAGTGATTGTTTGATTGCATTGTGGTTAGAAGTGAAAGGGTTTGTTAAGTTAGGGTTAGAGTGAGATCTAGATGGAATCAGGACTGATCTGGTTTTCTACTTTGGTAAAGTGCTCTGAAGAGAAGAGGTTCTGATAGAGTTTTTGTGATCTAAGTTATTGGAAGTTGGTAACACGGATGATTTCGAATTTGAAACATACATTGACAGTTTATAAAAATGGCTAACTTAGATGATATCAGTGTAAGACAAAAAATTATGAATCTGGAATTGTAAAATATACCGTATTTAAAATGTGACTGCAATTATACTTCTTTTGGGCTTTGGTGATGAAAGAATTGCCCCCATTTCATCCAAATGTCAAATTAAGATAGTTTAGTTATTTGATGATATAATGAGGAAGGGGATGTGCAACTATGAAAGTCTAATGGTGGACTTTGGGATTCTTGTTTTACTTTCGTTAATCTTGCTGTTTAAAGAATATGAGAAAGTGTAAACAGCCTCAGCTTGAACAATGAAGATAAGGCTTCTGTTTCTAGACCAAGTTGAAAAAAGACAAGAAATACAACCCTAAATTTGGAATATATATGCTTTTTTCTTTCAAAACTCAACATTTCCTAAGGTGCTTTATATGTATAGTGTTATCGAGAGTCGATACGTTTAATGATGTATAAGGTTTACTGTTTTCTCTGCTTTTGAAGGTGAATCGTACGAAGCAGCTGTGTGGCAAATCCCTGAATTGTATGGCCAGTCAAATTCTCCTCAGTTAGAATGTATTGCTTCACTTGATGCACACAAATCAAAGATTAAGTGGTGAGTTATGTTTTGCTAAAGCATCATTGTTTGGCGTATATATCATCACATTTATAATCGTCAACGAACCGGGGGTCTCACTGGAAGCAGCCTCTCTATTCCTACGGGGTAGAGGTAAGGCTGTCTACATCTTACCCTCCTCAGACCCTACCTTAGCTTTGCTATTGGTGGGATTTACTGAGTATGATGATGATGATTTATAATCGTCAAATGACCTTAGAACTTTAAGTGTATCTTTGCGTAGGTTTCACTTTTGAAGTTTGTATGGTCACTTTAATATTGCTTTGTTTGGTTCATTTTTGAGGATGCCCATGATTTTAATCTTCTATAAACAACGTATAACTGAAGAGTCAGCTAGCTGTTTAAATGAAACTTTAAGATTTAGCTCCATATTACGTTTTTATGAAGCATGAATTTGATTCTTCATCTGTTCAGCTAGCTAAACTATCAACAGAGGTCATGGATCATGACATCATGTATTGGTAGTTTTTCAAAATCTCAATTTCAAAACAATCCAAAGACATTTTTCCTTTTATGTGACGTATTATATTTTCCATCGAACAAATATTGATCAAAGAAGAATAATGGCAGTGTGCTTTGGTGGCCATCTGGAAGACATGATAAGTTGATCAGCATTGATGAGCAGAATATCTTTCTTTGGAGCTTAGATTCTTCAAAGAAGAGTGCTCAGGTATAAGAGAGTAAGAATATCTTTTTCTTGCTTATAATCTCTTATCCATTTATCTATAGGTGGTATTTCAACCCATTTACTTATCAACAAGTCGCTTTAGTCACATGGGTGAAATAAAAGGGGTCGAATGGGGCCGATCGGGTTGAAAGTCGCACAAAGTCTATTTTTAATGCATACAACTTCCTAATCGTTTTAATTTGAAGATTTGCTTATTGTTGTAATTAAATATATATATTTTCAATGATGTATTAAGTATTTAATGCATATTATGGGATATACATGAAACCCATAATTATTGAGAAAACTTTGGAAACTCTATGTAACATTTTTTTTTTGAAAATTTTAGGGAATGTAACATACATTTTCAAGCGTTTTGGGCCAAAAAAATCAAAAAAGTGCCGAGAGTTTTTTTTTTTTTTTTAAATTACTAGTTTAGTGTTACACAAAAAAACTTGTTTGTTAAAAAAATGTTTGGCGCTTTTTTTAACTTTTTTTTGGTTCTAAACGCTTGAAAACATGTATAATGCATCTTTTACATGCCCTAAAAATTAATTTTTTTTTTTGTTACATAGGGTTTTCTCACTAACTAATGTTTCATGCCAATACTTAGCCTTTAATGCATAAATTATCTATAAAGATTTAAATATGGACAAAAAAAGTGTTTGTGGACTGGGACAAGTGGACAACCCAACCCTATCAGACCTGCGTTGTTTCTAGCCGTACTAAAAATTACCCAACCAGCCCATGTTATCAACTCATAGGCTAATTCTTGAAAAAAAGTTGTGTAGGTACAATCTCAGGAGTCAGCTGGAATGCTTCATCATTTGTCAGGGGGAGCATGGGATCCTCATGATGTCAATGTTGTTGCCTCAACTACTGAATCATCTATCCACTTCTGGGATTTACGCACAATGAAGTATGCTTCAATTATGGTCAACATTTTTTCAAAAAGTATATTGTTACAATAATATTCTGAATCTTTAAATAAAATAACTATTCAAGAGGTCGTATACTTGTGTGCATTAAAAGTAGACTTTGGGTGACCTTCGACCCATTAGACCTGTTACCCTTTTGTCTATATTTCTTGATTTGACCCATTTGAGATAAGACACCACACACATAGACTGATTAATAAGTAAGGGAGAGGATCATGAGAAAACTCTTTTTTCGTGAGAAAACTCGAGAGAACTCTATCAAACGATTGATATTTGTGTTGAATTTTTTCTGCGTTTAGTTTTTAGGATTTAGAGTTTACCTTTTAGAGGTTAGGGTTTTGCTTTAGCAATTTAGTTTTTAGCTTTTAGGCATTAGCCTTTAGGGTTTAGTTCTTTTGGAGTTTCTTAGGGTTAGGGATTAGGGTTTAGTAATGGTTAGATATAGTTTTCTCACAAAGAGGAGTTATCTCATGATCCCTCCCCTAATAAGTAAATGGGTCAAAATTGCCATCTCTATAGCAGACGTGTTTCTAATGTTTTTAAAACGTAACTGACCAAACACAGGGATATTAATGTCTTATGACCGACACTATTTGTATATTGCTTACATCTTGCTCATAAATATCATTTTGGTTGTTGAGAAACAGTCAGATCTGGGGTTGTTGAGAAACAGTCAGACCTGGGGTTGTTGAGAAACAGTCAAACCATGTCCAGGTTGGATGGTGTAGGTGGAGAGCAGCGACTGGGGTCAAGGTTTAAAAAAACGGAAACGAGTTTTGAGGCGTTTTCCCTTCGCCTCACGAGGCGTAAGCCCGAGGCGGAGTTAAAAAATAAATATAAATATTATATATCTTATAAAAATAGTAATGCTAACTAAATTCATCATCAAATTCATCAAAATAATCAAAACCACACATAAAAAAGACATAAATTGCTTGAAATTGACACAAAAACTCAAAAACATCAAAAATAAATATCAAAAACCCCTGAGGCGCACCTGAGGCACAGCCTTTTTAGCGCCTCATCCTCTCTGAGGCGCACATACAGTATAAGCACCCTGAGGCGCGCCTCATAATCGTTTTTTGGCCATTTTGCATTGAGGCGCGCCTCGAGGCGCACGCCTCAACCGTTTTTTAAAACCATGACTGGGGTATTGTGTGACAAGAGGTTTCCAACCAAATTAAAGGGGAAATTTTATAGGGTTGCAATCAGACCTGCTATGCTATACGGAACAGAGTGTTGGGCCATTAAGAAGACACAAGCGGGTAAACTAGAGGTAGCGGAGATGAGAATGTTGAGGTGGATGTGTGGGCTTACCAGGTTGGACATGATAAGAAATGAAGTTTTTAGGAATAGTTTAGGGGTAACTAGTATATCAGATAAGATTTAGGAGGGGAGGTTGAGATTGTTTGGCCATGTAAGGAGGAGGCAAACGACGGCCACAGTTAGAATCTTGGAAACTCTTACTGTCGAGGGAAAAAGGAGTAGAGGTAGACCGAAACTGACTTGGGATGAGCGAATTAGGAAAGATTTAATAGACTTGCACCTTTCTGAGGACATGGTCGAGGATAAGTGTTCGTGGAGACGTAGGATTAGGGTTAAGGACTTTTAGCAGGTTGGTACGGTTGGGTATTAGAGACCTGTCTTCGGAGCCTTGCTTTTTAGTTGTTTTTTTGTAGCCTGTGCATGTTAGCGCTTGCATTTGTGTCTACTGCTTGCGTGTATGTTATGGCTCTCTTTATTGCGTCGTAGCTTTAAAATGAATATTTCCAGGACCTATGTTTTCTAGTTGCTTCTAAAGTAGTTATATGCCTATTTATGATTCATTTGACGATTATGGTTGAATGTGGCTTTGGAGCTGGGGGTCTCACCGGAAGCAGCCTCTTTATCCCTTGGGATAGAGGTAAGGCTTGCCTACATCCCACCCTCCCAGACCCTACTAGTAGCCTGGCTATGAATGGGATTATACTGGGTATGATTGATTGATTGATGTTGTTGAGAAACAGGAACTTATAACACGTTTGTTTATTGCTTTACAGGAAAACAAATACAATGGAATATTCCCATGTTCGTAGTATGGATTATGATAGCAAGAACAAGCATATGCTTGTAAGTCTGTTGATTCGACTTCTGTCCTACGTCAATTCTACAGTTGGTTTTATAGTAATATTTGGAAATATATATATATATATATATATTTTAACAAACAATACAGGTGACAGCTGCGGATGAATCTGGAATAAACATATGGGATCTTAGAATGTCGAAGGCTCCTGTTGCAGAGCTCCCTGGACATGCACACTGGTAATACTGAATTGTTTTGCTTAATTGTTATTCGCAAAAAGAAAAAAATAATTAATTATCATTAGTGGGTCAAGCTAGCACATCCATTTTCTCTCATCTATGATTACCATTTTTTCATCTGACGGTCATTTCATTGTTTTTTGGCAGGACTTGGGCTGTTAGAAGTAATCCTGAATATGAAGGGCTCATCCTTGTACTTTCCCAATCTCTCTCTCTCTCTCTCTCTATACACACACACACACAAACATGTACTTTCATGTGTACACATAGATATAGAAAGGCCTATAGGGTGGTGTTGTTCAATACATAACCAATTGAGTAAAATGCCATTTTCGTCCATGAGGTTTGGCCACTTTCGCGACTTTTCGTCCAAAGGTTTGTTTTTCTGCATCTGGATCCAAAAGGTTTGAAATCTTGCCATTTTCGTCCAACTCGTTCCATTATATCCACCTCTGTTGACTTTCTCCCTACCCAAACCCTTTAATCATCACAAAAAATGTCTAAACAGAGGAAAATACCCGACTTATTGTTAAAAAATTGATAGTTAACGAGCTGGATGAAAATGGCAACATTTCAAAGCTTTTGAATCCAGATGCTGAAAAACAAACCTTTGGATGAAAGTCGCAAAAGTAGCCAAACTTGAGGGACGAAAATGGCTTTTCTACTCTAACCAATTTTAAGTCGAGAACAATATAAGAACTTATAGGCAGGGCTGACTACATGTAGTGGTACAGAAAAAGAGATGCGATTATATGGTTAGATAAACACTTTTGAACAATTGTTTGTGTTTCTCTGCTTGAAGTTGGTTCTATATTCAACGCCCCCTCCCTCCTCTATCTACACACACACGTTAATAAATACACGTGTTTGTGTATATGCACATACATAAACTGATGAACACTTCCTAGATTCCACTTTAAATTTTTCAGTTTCGTTTCCTATTGTCTAACGATTTGCGGATGGCATCCATATGCAGAGTGCAGGAACAGACTCGGCTGTTAACTTGTGGTTTGCCTCTCCTAGCAACGATGAAAAATCATCTGATAGGTCTCTCTTTATATTCGTTGATTTTTTATGTTTGTGTTGGATTTATGCGTACGTTTTTCGTCCCGTACCCTTTTTTTACCCTCTTTTAATTTTTTTATACAGTGTGTCCAACTCCACTACTAAATGGACGGAGTCCTTGCTTCATTCTTACAGTGACTATGAAGACAGTGTTTATGGTAATTTGGTTTCATTTCTCCTTTTTTTCGTTTAATCCAATGGACGTTTTTTTTAACTTGTTGAAAATACAGGCTTGTCATGGAGTTCCCGGGAGCCTTGGTTGTTTGCATCATTATCTTATGATGGGAGGGTAAGCTATTTTCTTGGATTTTTTTTTTGAACTTTATCTTTTTAAAAGTTTGCCCTTTTAATAGTTTTTTTTTCAAGCTTGAGGGGGAGTTTTTATCAACTTCTTTTTTGAAAATTTTAAATGCAATAACGAAATGCTCCGTACGTTGGGGTGCCATTTTTTTAGTTAAAATTTAATGAATTAAAAAAAAGCGTGAAATGAAGTGCTATGGCGAAGTTTGAGATTTCCGACTCGAAAACGTATATACCAAAATATTTCTATAAAACCAGGGGGTCAAAAACGTATACCAAAAAATTTCTATACGAAAACTACATACTCCCCACTAATGAATGAAAAGTTCGGGGGGTCGGCCGCCCCCTCCCGCCTCTGTTATCCTACGCCCATATTGAAGTGGTAGGTGGTTGCTAATTGATATTATGAACACCAGGTGGTTGTGGAGTCGATTAAGCCTCATCTTCCGAAGACAGCTTCCACCATGCTTTGATGCGGTTTCCTTTTCGTCAGATTACACATTCAAGTCTCAATTCTTGTTGTTTTCAAACTAGTTAATGCTTTGATACACTGCCTTCAATTACACACACATGCAATTGCTCTTAGACCAATATCCCAATATGTTTTTTTTGAGTGAGATGTTACCGGGTACGTTTGTTTGTTATCTTTTTAGATCCTCTTGGTACTTTTTGTAAGTATATTGCGGTTTAATTGGGAACCGGACAAAGCCCGGTTTGTAAGTCTGGGTTGAATACTCAAGAATGATCTCATGGTTAACTCTACTTACTTGGCTCAATTTGGTTTGGCCTAATGATCGCTTTAGACGTTCAAACTATAAACCAAACCGTATATGAGAGTTTGTAAAAATCCTCACTTGCTTGTCAAATTTCTTTGGTTACACATAGTTAATAACCAACTAAACCATCCTAAGTGCCCGTACTTGTATTCTTCTGTTGTATTTATTCGACTTTAAAGAACATAATTAAATTCAGACCGTAATACACATATTTTAAGTAAAAACTAATATTGCTCCAAATATTTATATTTTCTATATTAGTTTATATGAATTAAGAGTCTACGAACGTCCAATATGGATTCCCACAAAATGGACACAAACGTCATGCTTGCATTGTGATGAAACACAGGTTAACACTATGGTTAATCTGTGGGGTTATTTCTTCCGTGGGTTCAATCTCTCTTTCTACTCGTGAGATGGCTCGGTTCCTGCAAAACAGCAACACCGTTAGTCTCGTTAAGAGGGGAATATGGGGGTTTCCCTCTTAACCAGACTCCGGCGTGAGAATAAGTACTGTTCCGAGGAAGAATAAACAGTGTGTGTTAAGTGTGAGAATATAGAGAGCAAGATCCTTTAACCTGAATGATGAAGGGTTCTATTTATAGCCGGAGGGTGAGAGAGGGAAGAGCAGCGATGCCAGCTGTGGTTGCGCGCCAGCTGTCCGACCAAGGGGAATATCCTCTTGGTCTCCTCTGCTGTGGTCAGTGTAGTGGTACACGTGGCGCGTTGTCGGGCTGCTCTTAGATTTGTCACAGGCCCACGTGGCACCTGGTGACTGGTGGCACGTTGTGTCCTTTATGTCGGGTGGAGCATCTTCGGAGCCACCTAGATATTTTCCAGAAGCTTCTAGAAGCTTCTGGATGAATTCGTCGATGTCAGCGCCACGTATGATGGAAAAAGTGGTGTGGTCCTTGCCATGTTGGCAAGGAATTGGGACCATACCTCTTCAAGTCCCCACAGTCCAGTGTGCCTTCTAGTTGAGTTGATCGTCTAGGAGGGATTCTGGACTTATAAATGTGGTATTTCGTTATGGCGCGAGGTTTTCATGGGGTCCCCAAGGAATCTGCACCTAATGGGGCCACGACGCGTGGAGTTTAGCAACTTGTATAGTTGAGCCGGGTGGACGCATGGCGTACCGCGCATGGGTTTCGGTACTTTAAAAAGTTGAGCCACATGGACGCATGGCGCACCGCGCATGGGTTTTGGCCCTTTAAAAAGTTGAGCCAAATGGACGCATGGCGTGCCGCGCATGGGTTTTGGCCCTTTAAAAAGTTGAGCCAAATGGATGCATGGCGTGCCGCGCATGTGTAATTCCTTGAAACACTGTTGAAGATTGTCTTCGGCAAAGTTGGTTCCATTGTCGGTGATTATCTTGAGGGGTAAACCAAAACGACATATGATTTGTTCCAAAATGAATTTTTTGACAACGGCGGCTGTGGTTGATGCGAGGGCCTTTGCCTCTACCCATTTGGTGAAATAGTCGACTGCGACTATTATGAATTTGACGGCTCCTGGGGCTTCGGGAAAAGGTCCGACCATGTCTATTCCCCATTGTTGAAAGGGCCACGCCGTCGTGACTGGTACCAATTCATTCTTGGGGCGCATTGTTTTGGGAGCGTGTCTTTGGCACCCGCTACATTTTCTCAATTCTTTAACCGCATCTAAATGCATCCCGGGCCAATAGTATCCCGCATTCATGACTTTTGCTACTACCATTCTCGGTCCGGCATGTATACCACAGATTCCCTCGTGCACCTCTCTGATCAAATAGCGTGCGTCTTCGGGATCAACACATCTTAACAAAGGCCCTAGGTATGATTTTCTGTACAAAATCCCATCAGCCATCTGATAGTGTTCGGATTTGTACTGGATTTTCCTTGCTTCTGCCTTGTTCTCCGGGAGTACTCCAGATTGGAGGTATGTGATTATCGGAGTCATCCAAGACGTTGTCCCTAGTTGAACGACGCTTACTTCTCGCAGTGGCACGGATGGGTTGCTTAAAACCTCTATGCGTACATCCTTTGCTAGATGCTGGAAGCTTGTAGAGGCGAGTTTACTCAGCGCGTCTGCTGGCTTATTCTTGCTTCTATTGATGTGATGCACTTTGTAGAAATAGAAGGTTTGTAGCAGTGTCTTTGCTTGGCTCAGGTAAAGTGCCATTGTATCTCCCTTGGCTTCATATTGCCCGTTGATTTGTCCTGCCACCAACATGGAGTCCACATGCGCTTCGATGTGTCGCACTCCCATTTTGATTGCCAACCTTAAACCAACAAGGAAAGCTTCGTATTCAGCTTCATTGTTTGTGCTTTTAAAATCCAGGCGTATGGCGTAGGTGAACTCATGTTTGTCAGGGCTCACCAGCCGGAGACCAGCACCTGCGCCATCCTCCTTAGACGCACCATCTGTGTATAGTAGCCATGGTTCTTCCACTTGCTGCTTCTCGGCTTTTTCCATCGCCAGAGTTTCCTCTGTAACTGGAGGTGGCCACGCTTTCAAGCGTATCATTTTCTTTAACAAATCAACTCAACAATTTTCTTTATTCAGTCAAAACCATGTTCAAATCACAAACTAGTCAAAATATGTATATAAATCGCATAAACTTCATGAACTTGTGGTTTATCCAAACTGTGAAGTAAATCTCATTACTTTTAGTGGATCTATATATAAAACAATCCGATTTTGTAAAAACCTCGTTTTTATGGAAGTTCCGTCTTTACAACTTCTCGTTAACTTGTACAAAAATAGTTATTTTGTCGAAACTTTGTGTTACACAAGTGTTTACACACTTGTGTGTTCTAAAAACCATTCTTGTTAGTGTAAGATCCATTTTTAGAAAGCATGATTTCTTTGACACGCGGTCCTTTGAAAATACCACTTGTAGATACGTAGATCTACTAATTTTAAACACTATTCCACAAGTAAAACATTTTTACACAAGTTCATGATTCGCGTGTGGTAGAGTTTCACCTTTTAACCCTTGTATTATTCAAAACAAGCTTATGTTAAGATCCATGATCTTACCAAACCGGGTTAAACGATGATCCGAGCTACCACATCATAGATCGGGCCTAAATAATCATACATTTCGAATACTACATCATTTACACAACATATGAGTTATTAACCACCATTTTTAGTGTTTTTAGTAAACTTTAATGCTTCAAAATGCAAGATTCCGAGTTTTAATCATCATACATCTTATTAACCACCTTAGATTAGTTCAAGAACGAGTTTTAAGCATTATACCTCTAGCTCGAGGCTAGGGAAGAATCTATGCGCAAAATGGGTGGATAAAAGCAAAGTAGAGAGGTCCTTCGCGTTCCGTTTGCACCAAGCTTCCTAATACGTGACCCTTAACACTTGTAGATGCTTGAAATATGAAGATTAAGATCGAAAATATGATGGATGGAATAGGGGATGCTTGGCCGTAAGCTTTGAGAGAGAAAGAGAGAGTTTTGAGTGATTTGTGAAAGTGGTTATGTGATGGTGGGTTTAGAGATGAACTTATAGATAATTTCATGTGTAATTAACCAATGGATATTGTGCCTACTAGATACTAAACATTAGGGATTATAATAATCATATTAGTACAAAGTGTGTCCCCCATGGTTGGGGACGGTTAGGATGGGGGGGGGGGTCCCTTGGTTCGATTTCAACTAGGCACCAAGTAATAGTTAGGTTAACTAGGTTAAGTTAAGTGTTTAACTTAGTTACTAAAGTGTAGCGTGTTACAACGGGTGTTAGGGTATTCAGGGACCCTAACTGGCTCAGAAAAAGATAAATAATGAAAATAACAATATTTTCACGTTCCGGGTATAGTCCGGTTGTTTGGTTGGATAGTAATCCGTTAAAGTGCTTAACAAAGCTTAAAGTGTCGTTAATACTCTCTTTAGTGACACAGCTTATTCCTGACACATTGGAAAGTGTCTAGTGTTATTTTTCTCATGTTTTGGCACTTTATTAGCTAGCTAAAAGCTGAATTATTTTGTAAAGTGCTGAGTTTTGTACTTAGAGTACGTTTTAGGCACATCCATTCATAGTGACTTATTCCTAGAGACGCAGTTCCACAACCCTTATATCCCTACACTCACTACCAGTGTAGCAAAACGTTTCTGGCTCGTACAGGCCTTAGAGGCAGTGCCTGCCTGATGCTGGCTTTATCAGCATGTTCAATAGGTTATCCGTGTATTGTGCTACTGTGCTTTTTGTGCATCATGTTTGTCACTAAGGTTCAGTATGTAAATAATGTAGTGACGATAAGTAAAGTATGATGCAAGTAAGTACATGTATCAGATATCAAGTAGCAGTTCATCAGCTAGTTCAAACAAGCACAGTAATTAAGCAGTAATTAATCATTAATTAAGTCGTACGGATACTTGGTTTAGTGCGGGTTGTCACATTCTCCCCCCGTTAAATAAATTTCGTCCCGAAATTTAAGTTTTGCTTGTAGATGCAGGGTTCTTAGGAAAAAGGTGGGGGTATTTCTCTTTCATCCGGTCCTCACGTTCCCAGGTGTATTCAGGACCATGTCTGGCATTCCAACGAACTTTGACGAGCTTAACACTGCTCCGGCGGGTCTTGTTAACTTTCCAATCCGTGACCTCAACAGGTTCTTCAACGAAGTGGAGCGTGTCGTCAACATGAATCTCGTCGGTGGGAATGGCAACGGTGACTTGAGTTGGACTTTTCTTTAGATTGGATACATGAAAGGTGTCGTGAACACCATTCAGTTCAGCAGGTAGGTCCAACTTGTATGCTACTAGTCCTATTCTTTCCAGAATTCTGAAGGGACCAATGTAGCGCGGATTTAACTTCCCACGCTTTCCGAAGCGTGCCACACCCTTCCAGGGTGAGACTTTCAATAACACCATTTCTCCAACTTGGAAATCCACATGTTTCCGGTTTGGATCCGCATAGGCCTTCTGTCTGTGGCGAGCTGCTTCGATGCGTTTTAGAATCTGCGCGATCTTGTCGGTCGTCTCTTGGATGATTTCGGGACCAGCAAGCTGCCTATCACCTGCGTCAGCCCAGCATAAGGGTGATCGACACTTGCGTCCGTAAAGGGCTTCGAATGGCGCGACGCCAATACTGGTGTGGTAGCTGTTGTTGTATGAAAATTCGACCAAAGGTAAATGTTTATCCCAGCTACCGCCCAAATCCATAACACACGCCCTCAGCATGTCTTCCAAAGTCTGTATCGTTCGCTCGCTCTGGCCGTCAGTTTGCGGATGAAACGCAGTGCTCAGATTCAATTGTGAGCCAAAGGCTTCTTGGAAGGATTGCCATATCCTTGACACAAACCTTCCGTCTCTATCAGAGATGATTGAAAGCGGTACTCCATGGCGCGCGACGATCTCTCTCATGTAAATTTCCGCAAGTTTACTAGTACTGTCTTTCTCTTTGATTGGCAGAAAGTGTGTGGACTTTGTTAGGCGGTCAACTATCACCCAAATCATATCATGGCCTCTTGGCGTTCTTGGCAATTTCGTAATAAAATCCATGGAGATTTGTTCCCATTTCCACTTGGGAATTTCAGGCTGTTGCAGAAGTCCTGAAGGCTTCTGGTATTCGGCTTTAACCTTAGCGCACGTTAAACATTTGCTCACGTACACAGCAACATCGCCTTTCATCCTAGGCCACCAATAATAATCCTTGAGATCCTGTTACATCTTATCCGCTCCAGGATGGATAGAGTACCGTGATTTGTGAGCTTCATAAAAAATAACCTTTCTTAAACCACCAAACAGAGGAACCCAAATCCTTTTCTCGAAGCATAACGTTCCTTCCTCGTTTGGTACCAATAGCTTCTCCATCCCACGGAGATATTCTTCTTCAAGGTTTCCTTCCTTGAGAGCTTCCTTTTGCGCGGCACGAATGCGCAAGGAAAGATTGGTTTGGATAATCATTTCTAAGGCTCTAACCCTTATGGGTTTGATTCTCTCTTTACGACTTAGGGCATCGGTGACCACGTTCGCCTTCCCTGGATGGTACTTTATCTCGCAGTCGTAGTCGTTCAGCAACTCAACCCATCGTCTTTGCCTCATATTCAACTCCTTCCGGTTGAATATATGATGTAGGCTCTTGTGATCTGTAAAGATTGTACACTTCGTACCATAAAGGTAGTGTCTCCAGATTTTTAAAGCAAAAACCACTGCGCCGAGCTCCAAATCGTGTGTGGTATAGTTCTTTTCATGCACTTTTAACTGACGCGATGCGTAAGCAATAACCTTTTGGCGTTGCATCAACACACAACCCAATCCTTGACGCGATGCGTCGCAGTATACCACAAAATCATCAGTACCTTCCGGTAGTGCTAAGATTGGCGCATTGCAGAGCTTATCCTTCAGTATCTGGAACGTTTCTTCCTGTTTGATTCCCCAATCAAACTTCTTATCTTTCTGCGTGAGGAGCGTCAATGGTTGAGCGATCTTCGAAAAATCCTCAATGAACCTTCGATAGTAGCCAGCCAAACCCAAGAATTGTCGAATCTCGGTTGGCGTCTTTGGCGTTTCCCAATCCTTGATCGCCTCGATCTTGGTTGGATCCACGTGGATTCCATCTCCATTTACCACGTGCCCAAGGAATTGGACTTCACGTAGCCAAAATTCGCACTTGGAGAATTTGGCATACAGCTGTTCATTCTTTAGCAGCTCCAAAATAGCTCTTAGATGTTGTTCGTGCTCGGCCTTTGTTCTTGAATAGATCAAGATGTCGTCGATAAACACAATCACGAACTTGTCCAAGTACGGCTTGCAAACTCTATTCATCAAATCCATAAAGACTGCAGGTGCGTTTGTCAAACCAAACGGCATAACAAGGAACTCGTAGTGTCCATAACGAGTTCTGAAGGCTGTCTTCGGGATACTCTCCTCTTGTATCCTTAACTGGTGGTATCCAGATCGAAGATCGATCTTTGAATAAAAGCTTGAACCTTGAAGTTGGTCGAACAGATCATCAATTCTTGGTAGAGGGTACCTATTCTTGATCGTCAGCTTGTTCAGCTCCCGGTAGTCGATGCACATTCGAAAACTACCGTCCTTCTTTTTGACAAATAGGACCGGAGCTCCCCAAGGCGAGAAGCTTGGTCGGATAAATCCCTTGTCTAACAATTCTTGAAGTTGTGTCGACAATTCTTGCATCTCAGACGGAGCAAGTCTATAGGGTGCCTTAGCCACAAGCGCGGCGCCTGGGACTAGATCGATGTGAAACTCTACTTGCCTCTGAGGTGGCAGTCCAGGTAAGTCTTCTGGGAAGACTTCTGGGTATTCCCTCACGACAGGGATGTCTTCGATTCTCGGCTCAGCAGCCTTCTTATCCACAATGTGTGCCAGAAAGGCAACACATCCTTTTTGCAAACACTTTCGCGCTTTCAGGCAGCTGATAATCCTTAACGGCGTATCACGCTTCTCTCCGTGAACCACAATTGTCTCGCCATCTTCGGTTGGGATACGAACAACCTTCTCATGACAAACTATCTCTGCCTTATTGCCTGATAACCAATCCATTCCTACCACCACGTCGAAGCTTCCCAACTGGACTGGTAGTAGATCTAAAGCAAACTCACGCTCTCCTAATTCGATCACACAACCTCTGATAACTTCATTGGCTTCTACTAACTTCCCATTGGCCAATTCGATTGAGTACGGAATATCTAACTTATTAGCGGCTAAACCAAACATATTCTTAAATTCTAACGACACGAAGCTATAATCGGCACCAGTATCAAATAAAACGGATGCATAGCGTTGATTTACAGGGAACGTACCAGTAACAACATTGGGGTCCTGGCGCGCTTCCCTAGCTTCGATTTGGAATACTCTTCCACGGGCTTGGTTTAACTCTGGGCAGTTCTTCTTAAAATGCCCGATATCACCGCAGTTGTAACATCCAAGTCTTTGCCCCCGAGCCTGTCGTCGCCCCTGAGCAGGCAGCCGCTCTAGACCCCATACTTGAGCATGACCCCGTACATGCTGACATCCCTATTGAGCCTGTTATAGCAGACCCACCTGTTGGTGATCTCCCCGTGGATATTCCTTTGTTAGAAGGCGATCATGTTGATGTTGATCTTGTTGTTCCCCTACCTGTTGTTGATATACCTGTTGACCATCCTGTTGAGCACATTGTACCTGTTCACCCTTCTGTCACACCCTGGCTTTTGCGGAAGCGTGGTTAATTTGGTGTGACTTCTTAATACCATAGCTTAACCATAACAACGCTATATGAAATAAAATCATGCAAGATCATCCATTCGAATAAGTTTAAAAACCAAATTCAACATCATTGTCTCAACGGAAACATATCCTAACGACATTGTTTAACAAACACAGACATCAACATGAAATAAAAATAGTTTAAGGACTGTGACTTGTCCAGGAAAGAGTCACATTCCCCAAACCCAGATGACCTCGAAACTAGTGCAGCGGGAAAACGTGCCATACCGCGCCAGATCCTTTAATTTCCTGAAATACATGTAAGTTGAAAAATCAACATTAATGTTGAGCGAGTTCATGTGTAAGTGAGTACGTAAACCTTTGTGAGTATAAAAATAGTCTTGGTATGTAGCAAATAAGGGAATTGAGATCACCAATGGTTTGCAAGGCCACTGATATATGTGAAGTGCAAATAGGGAGACTCAAACCTAGCAGATTTCGACACGGCATTAGTATGTGGACAAAGTCACCCCAAGGTCCGTTTCTAGTTTGGCCTGGGGCTGGGCTCGCTACACCCAGATAGATCTACCGCTCCTGTCCCTCGGTCCCGGTATGAGGACTAATGGCCTCATATTGCTCCTACCCACTCACATGATCTAAGTAGTAAACCTCCTTACGCTAACCATACCGTGTATAAAGTACTTGTAATCAAAGTAACATGTATTTCACCCCCGCAGTTAAGAAAACTGAAAACAGTTAGAGAAAAGGGGGACATGAACTCACAGTGAAGCGTCTCTACCAAGTATCTCCTGCTCACGCAGCTGTGCAACGACCTACAGGTGCTAATTTCTATTAGACGGACGGCCGTGCCTTAGCTTCATGGTTTATGTTTTTGGGAAATAGTTAGACAACTATTTCGTGTTTACATATTGTAAATACTTGGTAATTAATTTCCTTCCCAAGGATGGGGGATTCAATACATGTGCGTTCATAAATATTTCCGTAAGTGCGTAAGTTACGTTTAACAATCGAGTGGTAATATAATTACCGGTGTAACTTATATATTTATGGTGAAAGCGTTCGTATTATTTTGGAATCGTTAACGTTCGTAGATATTATTTTTACTCTAAAAATAATATTTATGCATTTTCACAAAATAATCATAAACAGTGTGTGAAAAATATATATTTATCACGTTAAATTTTGTGAAAATCCCACCTCCGAATATTTAGTAAATAAAGTCATGGCGAAATTCATATTTCGAAAACATGTCAACAATAATTCTAACACTTGTAGTGTAAATAGTTCTAAGTGTTAGGTTTTTAGAAAAATTTCGCCAGAGTTTCCTCTGTAACTGGAGGTGGCCACGCTTTCAAGCGTATCATTTTCTTTAACAAATCAACTCAACAATTTTCTTTATTCAGTCAAAACCATGTTCAAATCACAAACTAGTCAAAATATGTATATAAATCGCATAAACTTCATGAACTTGTGGTTTATCCAAACTGTGAAGTAAATCTCATTACTTTTAGTGGATCTATATATAAAACAATCCGATTTTGTAAAAACCTCGTTTTTATGGAAGTTCCGTCTTTACAACTTCTCGTCAACTTGTACAAAAATAGTTATTTTGTCGAAACTTTGTGTTACACAAGTGTTTACACACTTGTGTGTTCTAAAAACCATTCTTGTTAGTGTAAGATCCATTTTTAGAAAGCATGATTTCTTTGACACGCGGTCCTTTGAAAATACCACTTGTAGATACGTAGATCTACTAATTTTAAACACTATTCCACAAGTAAAACATTTTTACACAAGTTCATGATTCGCGTGTGGTAGAGTTTCACCTTTTAACCCTTGTATTATTCAAAACAAGCTTATGTTAAGATCCATGATCTTACCAACCCGGGTTAAACGATGATCCGAGCTACCACATCATAGATCGGGCCTAAATAATCATACATTTCGAATACTACATCATTTACACAACATATGAGTTATTAACCACCATTTTTAGTGTTTTTAGTAAACTTTAATGCTTCAAAATGCAAGATTCCGAGTTTTAATCATCATACATCTTATTAACCACCTTAGATTAGTTCAAGAACAAGTTTTAAGCATTATACCTCTAGCTCGAGGCTAGGGAAGAATCTATGCGCAAAATGGGTGGATAAAAGCAAAGTAGAGAGGTCCTTCGCGTTCCGTTTGCACCAAGCTTCCTAATACGTGACCCTTAACACTTGTAGATGCTTGAAATATGAAGATTAAGATCGAAAATATGATGGATGGAATAGGGGATGCTTGGCCGTAAGCTTTGAGAGAGAAAGAGAGAGTTTTGAGTGATTTGTGAAAGTGGTTATGTGATGGTGGGTTTAGAGATGAACTTATAGATAATTTCATGTGTAATTAACCAATGGATATTGTGCCTACTAGATACTAAACATTAGGGATTATAATAATCATATTAGTACAAAGTGTGTCCCCCATGGTTGGGGACGGTTAGGATGGGGGGGGGGGGTCCCTTGGTTCGATTTCAACTAGGCACCAAGTAATAGTTAGGTTAACTAGGTTAAGTTAAGTGTTTAACTTAGTTACTAAAGTGTAGCGTGTTACAACGGGTGTTAGGGTATTCAGGGACCCTAACTGGCTCAGAAAAAGATAAATAATGAAAATAACAATATTTTCACGTTCCGGGTATAGTCCGGTTGTTTGGTTGGATAGTAATCCGTTAAAGTGCTTAACAAAGCTTAAAGTGTCGTTAATACTCTCTTTAGTGACACATCTTATTCCTGACACATTGGAAAGTGTCTAGTGTTATTTTTCTCATGTTTTGGCACTTTATTAGCTAGCTAAAAGCTGAATTATTTTGTAAAGTGCTGAGTTTTGTACTTAGAGTACGTTTTAGGCACATCCAGTCATAGTGACTTATTCCTAGAGACGCAGTTCCACAACCCTTATATCCCTACACTCACTACCAGTGTAGCAAAACGTTTCTGGCTCGTACAGGCCTTAGAGGCAGTGCCTGCCTGATGCTGGCTTTATCAGCATGTTCAATAGGTTATCCGTGTATTGTGCTACTGTGCTTTTTGTGCATCATGTTTGTCACTAAGGTTCAGTATGTAAATAATGTAGTGACGATAAGTAAAGTATGATGCAAGTAAGTACATGTATCAGATATCAAGTAGCAGTTCATCAGCTAGTTCAAACAAGCACAGTAATTAAGCAGTAATTAATCATTAATTAAGTCGTACGGATACCTGGTTTAGTGCGGGTTGTCACATGAATTTTCAGAGACGCCTCTGCATATTAGATATGTTGCATACCATTTTACAATGAATGGGACACATGTACACCCAACGATACTACCTTGTGGATGTTATGTACACTGAACTAGAAGAGTAACCCGCCGAGATGCGGCGGGGGGTTAGACTTATATTTACATTAAGCCAATTGTGATTGAGTTACATCCGTTAGGTTAGATAGATTAGCTACAACCAAGAGTTTGTGTCCAGGTTTGTACATATGTTATAGTTGCAACTTAGGTTACTAACACTAAGCCATGTTAGTTACATAAGTTGCACAAAAGACATATTCCTAGAGGACATGGCTTGCTTAACTACTACCTACAGCTGCGTTTTTTCTACTTGGCAATTGTACAAAAGGTGTTCGACGTCCATATCATTCCCTGCCCCCATGCGTCCCTTCTTTGAAGTGTTGCTGTTATCTGAGATGGTAAAGAGGTTGGTTAGTAAGGTTTGTGTAATAAGATATGTGAGTATTAATTTAGCGAAGCATTAATTAGCTTAAGATTACAATAAAAAATCCAATGCACTAACTTAAGATAAATACACTTGCTTTAAGCTTATTTGTCCAAAAAAAAGTATATGCAAATTTTCTATATAATCTATGGGTTATGGGCTAACAAAATGCTAGAAATTAACGGGTTACAAAAAGCCTAAAATGAACGGACTTCTTAAGCAATCCATGGACATCAAGTGGTGTTGAGTTTGTTATGTTTACCTGGCGATTCGTCTAGATGGCGCTTTTGTTGGTTAAGCTTGGGGTTGGGTGTTTTTGGTGGAGGAGCGCCCATGTGTTGCTACCGAATGTTGTCAGTTGATGTATGCACAACAGGAGGATCCAAAACATTGGTGACGACATATTGTTTCCCTCTAACGGATATGTGCATTATTTTTGGTTTTCCAATCATGTCATGGATTTCCTTTGGTAGCATTTTAGGATCTGTGTAGCCATTGTTTGTCATCATTTCAGCACAAGTTGTTTTCAGCAGGGCGACCATTCTTTCATCAAAGAATGTGACATCAACCGGTTTTGTTGAGTCGTTGATAATTGCGTTAAGGAAGAACCTGATTTGTTAGACGTGCTTAGCTATTTAGAAATGGTTCAGTGCATGTATAAATTTATCATTACCAAGTGAGGTAAAAGCTTACTGGAATTTTGGTGAAATATCGTCGTCATCTTTACAGACGTAGTTTAAGGAACCATCTTTCTCTGGGTAGACTTTCTTGTTGCATTTTGAGCAGTGAACGTAGAACCAACTACGTTTTTCAATCCACGCATGGCACCTGAACCGTGTAGAATTCTGCGTTGTGGTGGTTAGAATTAGCTATTGGAATGATCTAATATTATAATTATCTTGGTAACATAAACAATTATTGTGTAGTTTAATGCTCTAACCTACTCTTGTGCTCTTTGTACTGAGGTTCATTCCAGAAGAGTAAGCATTGGAACTTTTAAGTCTTCCGGCTGAACTGGTGGCAGTGCGTTCAACCTATATTCATCAAATGGAAGATAAAAAACACTTACTTTTTGTTTTTTAGAGATATATTTGTAGCAGAGGTTATTTTTGGGGTTTAGTTTGTTACCTGGTAACATATTCTACAGTTTGTGGCGTATCAGGGTTTATGGCAACTTCTGTTAGGTGGGTGGACTCAAGTTGCATAACTGTTTTTGGTCACACAAACGTTAGGTAATAAAAGCCTATATTATATCTGCTAGCCAATGTATAATAAATTTAGTTACTTGAGTATTTTGAAACTTGTGTTGATGTGATTGCCACAATGTTGCCTGGTCCGACATCTGGCCCAATCAGATGCCTTTTGTCTGGCCAAAGAGTTATCTCTACCCGGTTCATCCTGTATTGTAAAGAAACATTTTTGTTGTTACGATTCAACAGTGGTATTAAACCGTTTGGGATCATTATCAAGTTGAAGCATTTTCTAAAGTAAAGTTCGGGGAAAAGTTTGTGTTACAACCATCACTTATGTACGTGAAAGATGGTTCTACACAATTTCCTGCATATGCAGGGATACTTTGGGAATTCTAGCTCAGTAACCCAAGAGACGAAGACCAACTTATCCTTTAATGGTCTGATCCTCATGTTTCAATACAACAACTTTGGTTTTGGTGTTAGGCTGGTCTGCTTCACTCAATACAAAAAATAGACCCGATGTATTATGCCCACTGACACCGAGAAAAATCTCTTCAGATGCTCTATTTTACCCATTAGTGATGGGGAATATTACATATACGACCATCATCTTTTTACGATTCTAATAACAAATACGTTCCTAAAAGTTAAAAATTTCAAACATATCCATTTTTATTCAAAATAGATTCCTAACTAATAAACCAATCTTCAAACACTTTCTTTTAAAAGTGAAAATAAACCTATACCAATAAACATGCACTTTCACTTTCCTATACTGAACCACAAACCTCCTTAACATTCGAAGCCATACACACTGCCCGCTGTTATCATTTCAAATTTAAACAATCTCCCTTTTACTTTTTTGTTATATGAAGCCCCTAATACAGAAAAGTCACTCATGATCTTTCTTCCATATACGTATGCCGTTTGTTTTTAAAATAAGTTACTCAGTCTGTCCATCACTTTGCTCTAAAAGGCGGAGCTTGCCTTCTACTACTGAGCATGTTATTATCATAACAATGTGTAACAAAATCAAAAACTCATCCGGCAAAAAACCTAACATAAACTGCAAAAAAAAAAAAAACAAACAGAACTTAAAAAATTACCTCCAGAAATGAAAACCACAAACCAAATTAAGAAGAGTTCCAACTTCAACCCATCACTATCCAAGTCGCCAGCAGGGAATCAATTGTGTTTTGCAAAGAAGAAAATGTGAGTGGAAAAAAAGAAGCTGACGATGTAAGTGAAAAAAAAAAGTGGATAAGGTTATAAAAGAGACACCTGTAACAAAAACAAACCACAAAAGGTAACTTTATGCTTTCTATGCATCATGTACAACCACATAAAGTACATACCACCAACTAAGCATAAAATACAACCACACAATGTCTATTCATGTTGAAAGTTATATTTTATATATATAAATGAGCTATAACAGTGAACACTTTTACACATCCATAAACCCTGGAAAATAAATTAAAAAAATGATGTGAGTATGCAAGAAAGGATATCGAGAGACTTTGGGTGTCCTCAAAGCTTGATGAACAATTGTACGAGGTCGAGTAAAATATTGAAGAGTAAAAATAATAAATAGTATAATGTATGCATGCATTAAAATACGTAATACGATTATTAAGGGCAATTGATTTGCCATAAATTATTGGTCCAGTAGTAGTGATACTGATCAAGATCCACCAAATTACGCAAGATGAATCATAATGGAATTTGAGCTATGCCTACAAAGGTTCAGTAATTTAGATGATTTGGTTAAGCATCAGCTACAACATGATCTAATGAAAAATATTTGGAAGCTTAAAGATGAATTATACTTGTGTTTAGTAATAGTCTATTATATGTAATGTTTAATATGTTTTGATCAAATTTATTTTATTTCTAATTATGTAATAGTTATGATTATTGAAAGTTTATAAATTTAACATTTCATGATATATAAGATTTAAGTTTAATTATTTAATTTTTTAAGCTAGTTTGTTATCATAATTATATGATATTAAAAATTAAATACTTTACTACAATGAACTGGTTATAACAATAAATATAAAACATGCATAAGGATAGCAATGAGACGAGTATTGATAATCTTAGTTTCATAACTGATTGTATAATCGTGTTACATACATGACTCAATACTAATTGATATGTATCGGGTAATTAGCCATTAGGTATACTGTAATTTGTTAAAATTTATTCGTTTGGATCCTGAAATATATATTTTTTACTATTTTGATTACATATAATTTTATTATGCAAGAAAACCAGAAATATAATAAACAAAAAAAATTGTGAATTAACAGGTTATTTTATTACTAAGTAGAAAAAAGTAAAAAAGAAAAAAATATATATAAATAGGAGTGATTTAAGTAAACGAATATGTATTATTTCAAATAATCAAACTATTTATCACCTAGTACCACATCCACAAAAGCTTTTAAAACCAAAACCATACCCAATTGCCCACTTCCATACCAGAATACCCCTCACTGCTCATCCCGAATGTTCTAGTTGGGTTCAGGACTTCGGGTTCGTTTTCGTTTCTCGTAAAAGGGTTAAAGCTTAAAAAGGTAAAGAATGTTAGTAGAAAGAACATAAAAGGTTTGTGAAAAACGTACGACTACTATTAATCTCGAATGTTCTTGTTGGATTCGGGCCTTTCGGTTCGTTTTCGTTTTTCGTCTGTGGACTTAAACTCAAGACCTTCTCTCTCAAACCCAAATATTTAAAGGTTTTAACTTTGCTAATGAACCACCACCGAGCCGAGCCATTAGTATAAAAAGGTTACCTTAGAAAGGTAAAAAATGTTGGTAGGAATAAGGGTGAAGGGAGTGGTTAAACAGGTGAAAGTGGCAAACTTCAAAATCGACCAATCAAAGTGTGCCATGTCATTCAGGGTGTAAGGGGCACTCACCTAAGAGGTGAGTCCCCTCTCTTACACCCAACCAATCCTCTTGTGCCACGTCAACTCCCCTCTTAAACTCCCCTAACACCCCATTTTGATGGCGGCACTCCCCTCTTTAGGTGACTTGGTTTGTTTTTTTTTTTTTTTTATTTGTTGAAATTATGCATGTTTATAAAAAAATATTAATAAAAATTAAATAAAATTTAACAAAATAAAACTACAAAATAAAAATAACATTAAAACTAGAAAATACATTAAAACTAGAAAAAAAATTACATTCAAACTAGAAAATTAAAATTACATTCAAACTAGAAAATAAAAATTACATTCAAACTAGAAAATAATAATTTTAGAAATCGATTGGCCACCCGTACTTCTTAGCGATGTCGCGTTTTCGGGCGAGGATGAACGGCAACATACTTGGCGGAACATCGTCGTGCGGCTTGATGAATATTTCCATATCTCGATCGTAATTGTAGTTTTTCATCGTCTCGCGTTGTTCCGATATGAGCTCGAGAGCCTGCTCCTCTCTTTTCATCCTCAATTCAGCCGCCTTATATTCAATCGCGGTTTTCTTTTCTTTCATGGCGGTGTACTCTTTGAATTGTGCCGCCAACTCGGCCGAGCTTCCCTCGGACGATGTAGCTTGACGCTTGTCTCGCCGTTGTGGTCTTTGTGGCGAGGGGTCTTCGTTCATATCCGGTATCGAAGGGTCCACCTCAACGGGTTTTCTTTTATGTGCCGAACCTTCACCTTCCTCACCCAACAATGGGACTTGGGCCCATTTCTCGTGACTTCGAACGACCTCCCACGCCTCGATATGTTGAAAACCGTTCGGATATTTTTCTTTAAAATCTTTTAACGCGACTGCCATCACGTCGAAATCCTTGCATCCGCTCCCTCGTGTGCGATCCTACATATTATACAATAATAAAAATAAAGTAATAAGTGTTAAAAAAAATAAGTTGAAAAAGTGTATAAAAAAAATTAAAAATATACAATGTTAAAAAAATATATAATTTTTACCGCTTGTTGGTATAGGCCGTTGAAATGGTTTATTTTCGTATGCATCGGGCCCCATTTAGACCGTACTTGATGCACGGTCCGGTTAGTTCCACCGACAGTTTTGTTAAAATGCTCTAAAATCTTACGCCAAAAACTGTCGCGGTTTTGTTGATTGCCCTTCTTTTTGTTGGTAGAGCAATGTACCCACGCCTTAGCCAACGCCTCTTCTTCGAGCTTTGTCCAATTCGTGCTCTGCGTTTTTCCCTTTTTTTCCCGAGCGTCGTCTTCTTCGTTGCCCGCGTCTTCATCCACATTGTATTCATCGTCCTCGTCGCCCAAATTTTGAGTTTCGGGCACTACCTCATCGTCCTCCTCGTCTAAAATAGATGGACGACGTTCGACATTTCCTCGTGTAGATGGAACTTGTGGGGAACGAAAAGCATATGGGTCGAAGGCGGGGGATTGAGGAGCGTCCGTTGATAACAAATTTTGAAAATACCCGAAATTGGGTTGTTGGGTGTTGTAAAACGAGGGGTGTGAAGGTTGTTGGAAAAAAAACGGGGGTTGTGAAGTGTATCCGAAAGGGGGTTGTGGTTGAGCACTTGCACCGCTCGAACCACCACGAGACGGTTGCGAGCCCCGTCCCTTAGTTTTTTTCTTCGCCTCGCGGGGTTGGTTCTCCATTGCTCGGTGTGAAGGAGGTGTGGTTGGAGAGTATAAAAAATAAAGTGAAGTGGGTGTGGTTGGAGAGTATAAAAAATGTGTGAGGTTGATATGGTTTGAGTATAAAAAATGGAGTGAATGGGATGGTTATTTATATATGTTTTAAAAAAGTGAATTTTTTTTTTTTTTTAAAAATCCGACCGTTTCTATCCGACCGTTCCTCAATCTTCGAGCCAAACCAAGCGGTGACTCCACACCGATATCACCCCCCGATTCGGGTCCCCGCGTTGATGGCGGCGGTGTTCCCGATCGGGGACAATGGTCACCGATTCCCCGCCCCGCTAACGCCCCGTCCACCCTCAGTGTGAAGAGTTTAAACTTTGGTGAAAAGTGTTGGCAATGGTTAAACACTTGAAAGTGGTAAACTTTTTTTTTATAAATTATATGTTACATAAATTGCACACACAAACACCTGCCAACAGTCTTGTCCCCCCAAGTTTCTCGATCGGCAATTGTTTACCGACTTCCATGGTTTACCACGTGGCAAAGGTGGCCAGCGGCGGTGTTGCCACTCGGCAAACACCTTTGCCGATGAGTTTGCTCTCCACTCCCTTCACCCTAAGAAGAAAAGAACATAAAAGGTTTGTGAAAAGCTAGTGGCTATCATTAAACATGACTAGACAGTTTCACTACAAAATCATAAAACCTTCTAATCTCCGCCACGTGTCAAGAAACGACTGGTAAGCAGTGCACACCCATAAACACTGACCCTACCTTCAACAATCATCCATCACACGAACGCTTACAACACCAAAACCCTAACTCTCTCACTAAATCACTTCACCAATTTTGGTACTTCGATACAGTTACCACCAGCTAGGGTTTTAGATTCATCAATTATAGCTCAAATTCTCAACTTACTAATGGAATTCGTATGATTTATGTTACACTTACGGTTGATTTTTCATCAATGACATGGAATTCCGTAGCTCCGCGACCGTCGATTAGTTTGCGGTTGCGAGGATTTGATTTTTGTCCACCGGTGTTGCTCCGGTGGAATCTGTTAACTCATAGTGGTGATTTTAGGTTTAGTTGTTGCTGTTCTGATAAACTTGTGTCGAACCGGAGAATTGGTACTAAAGGTGAACAACGGAAGAGTGATTTGAGGAAGAATGGTTGTAAAGTTCGAGTGCAAGCTGCACCGACATGGCGTTTTGCATCGTCTCAGTATGTTATATTCTTTTTTGTTAACATTGTGTTTTCATTAATGTATATGTTATCTGCTTAGTTTTTACAGAAATTAAATCAACATTTAGACAATTGGACACGAAGCATTACTCCCTAGGTTTATTATTGTAAGTTTGTAACTTTTGTTTAATAAGTGTTGAGAATCTCTAGTGTTAAGGAGTTGCGTTGGTGTTCCTCTCTCAAAGTGGTGAGGGTAGATTTTAGGAGTTGTGTAGTTTGCCGTTTAAAAAACGTTGAGACTCTGGCATTGGAAAACTCACGCCGGACCAATACTTTGCTAACCAATGGTACTAGGTAAAAAGTTTGTGTTGAGCTGTTGACCTTTAAGGGGTTAAAGACGGAAGCGAGTTGAAGTTGGATTCGAACCCGTGGCCTATACTAGAGGGAGTTAGGACTTAGGCGCTTACTTGTTATCGTGATTTGAAGTAGTAATATCCAGTTTTGAGTGCGTATGCAGAATCTGATTATGGTATTTTTTTTCTGTTTTTTTCCTGACCAAAACAATCATCTTGGATAATTAGGTAAGGGGTTTCTGTAAGAAAACAATTCTTGATGTTAATTTAAAACTATGTAACTAACTTAGACCCTAATGATGCTTGTAAACTTCTGATTTTTCAGGCCACATTAATCACATTGCATATGCACATCCAAGCAACCCTTTAAATACATGTTAAATTCAATGTTAATTAATATAGAATGTTCATGCATGTTGAGTTGAGGCCCTTCTTCTCAAACCGTTCTGTGCTTCTTATATGATTTAAGGTTGTTTTTGTATTGTAAGAATAGTTATAGGATCTCATTAAAACTCAAGTGGAAAAGTGAATTGTTTGAACTTTGAAGTAAAAGACAACACTTTACGGGAAGAATGAACTAGTAACAACTAACAACAACAACCATACCCAGTAAAATAATACCAATAGCGAAGCTACTGGGGAGCGTGGATTATGTGCAATGTGCTTCGGTGTTTAGATTTCTTGATACTTCTGGAGTTGTTGTCTCTGCATCCTGCAATGTGCTTATAGTATTAAACCTACTTGCTCAATTGTGATTCTTGAGCTAGACATCTTTAGACACAATTAGTTTTAAATTCAAGAATGGTAATTCTTTCTCTACATTATGCATATAACCAAAGTACTTGCTTTCTGAATTTTGATTGGTGCAGACCTCAGCTGGCTTCAAGACAAGAAAAGTACTTTCCACGCTGTACCCCAAGTAATCCCGGGCCACAGTCTCGTGACACCCCACCGAAAAGAGGTAACTTTATAAACTCTATCCTAAGTAACCAATTTGTAGGTCCCTCGGAGGTTGAGGTTAAACCTTATCCTTGTTATGTTTAACACACTAGCAAGTGCGGAATCCAAGCTAGAATGCAAACCGGTAGTTTATATGAGAACACAAGCTACAAAGAGAAAGGTAGACACACGAGATATCAAAGTTTTCTCTTGTATTTCAGTGGACACGGTTACAGCCCTTGACCAAACTGAAAATACGCTCTCTACAAGACTAAGTTCACTCACACACTCAAGTGAACACATTACATGACTATATATATACCAATCACAGATCGTCTGGTCGAAGGATCAGATAGGCTGATCGAAAGATCATCTATCGATCTAAAACCTACCGAAGGATCACATATACCTCGAAGGATGATATCCTTCGAGGTCCATCTATATCCATCGAAGGTTTATCCTTCGAGCTCATCGAAGGATATAAACAATCCTTCGATGACTCATCCTTCGACACAAACATCTTACAAACCATGTTCTAACTGTTTGGTCAAGTCAAACCAGGAGGATGGTTGACTTGGTCAAACTTATATCAAAACACATGTTAACAAACATAAGACGTAAACAAGACTAACAAAAGACATCGTTTTATATCATAACAAAATACAGACAAAGTACAGACACAAGTGCACCAACAAACTCCCCCCTGGCTGTAGCTTTGTCTTGATCTTCGTGTCTTCAAGTCTCTGACGTCCTTTCAACCGTTAAGTGATGCGTTGACCATGCACTTCCCGCATTCACAAGTAGGTTGAAGCAATACAAGGCCATCTTCTGAAACTTCATTGCTTGTGCACGATCCCTAACCAAGTAGTTGATCTCATGATCCTTAAGAATAATAATATCCGACCTGGACATGTTAGTAATCCACATTGGATCTATCATTCGAAAGTTCTCCTGACTGTCTTGGAATAAGATCACCGCTTCTCCAGTATCTGCATCATAAACCCAGCAACGAAAGTTACCCAGAAAATCTGTCCTCATCTTCAACAACGGTATTTTCTTCATCAACTTCGGAGGATCATAAACCAATCGATAACGAGCAGTATTTGTATCTGGATCAAGCGTGAACCTGATCTGCTCGTATCGAGGAAACTGCGGCCTGTATAGCGGATCCTTCCAACCTCTTCTTCGTTCCAACCTGATCTTCTTGGCGAACAGATTCACCATCTTGTCTTCGACTCGATTAATAACCCTCAGCTGAGCCAAAACCGCAACATCATAATAAGGAAGTGAAAGAATGCTGAGAAGAGACCTGAAGTACTGAAGGCCGCATTCTCGCTTCACAACCATGCAGTGAAGCTCCTTGATGAACATCCAGCTGATAATACGACCCCGAGCCTGATTCCTTTCCAGAATCATGTAGTTGGCCTGAACCAACGGAGGGAGCGGAGGAGGATTTCTAGCTAGGAAATCCGCTCGCCATTCGTTCACGGTCTTCTCACGGCTTTCTTGAGCTGTAGGAAAATCTGAAGAAGGATTAGTAAATTCTGCTGTCTTTGCCGCCACAAACTCATCATCAAGCGCATTAAACTCCACATTATCTTGACCAACATAAACAGGACGTTCCGGATCCGAACCGATGAAGATTTCTTCAATCGTAGAGAAATCGGTTTCGTCCGGAACTAACGGAGTAGCATCGATCGTTGTCAACTCAACTTCATCCAATTCCTTCAGAGCTAATACACGTTCATCAGACATTTCTGTAACGTGCTCTCCCTCTTCTAATAGTTCACCCGTGACTGGATGATACTGTTGAACAATTGAGGATTCAGGGAGATCGGTAAACGCTTCCGGTTCAAGACTAACATGTTCAAACCCTGCCGAAGCTTCCAACGTTTCAGTCTGCTCAGACGGACCAGTAGTAGCTGTTGGAGGAGCAGTAGGAGCATCTTGAGACGTACTAGACCCACCTGCAGCACCGGATGCAGTTGCACCGGAACCTGAGGCAGCTGGTTGATCAGGATTTGCTGCATCATCGTCCTTGTCATCGCCACGCTTTGAGGAAACGATGCCCAATGCTTTGCACCTTTCATTCCAAAGCGTAACTACTTTGTGATCAATTTTCTTGAAGTTTGCTTGAACAGGCTTGAAGGCTTCTATTAATCGATCATCACGATTTTTATAGCGATCCGACAGCTCTTCATGCTTCTGCTTTAACGCTTTTGCCTCATGCTCTAACACAGTGCTATGCCCCTTCATTATCTCAACTTCCCTATCACGAGCCCTGTTTGCTTCTTTCAGTCTTTCAATCTCTAGAGCTTGTTCTTTTATCTTAAGATTCTGTGCACTAACAATTGAGACTAGCTTGTTGTGTGCCTCCACATCCTGTGTTCGCTGTACACGATACTCTTCAATCTTTCTAGTATGCCGACCAACTAAGATACCCAATTCACTGACTTGTTCGATCAGGAAGTGAATTTTCTCAGCTTCAGACAAACCAGACAATGTTTCTGCTAGAGTCGGCCGTGAGGGCTCAGGTCCTGAGAAACCAGACTGACCAGATGGACCGGAAGTACCTGTTGGACCAGTAATAACAAGAGGAGGACGTGTGTGTGTACCTGAGACAGGAGTTGCAGGCGGCTGTTGATCAACAGTCGCCGTGCGTGTCCCAGAAGACGTCTGCGGAGATGAGACCAGCTCCAGCATCTCTGATGTAGTTAATTGATCACTGACAGGTGGTAGCTGATGCTCTGGAGGCGTTGAATGCTGGATCGAATCAGGTATAGTGACATCACCAGCAGTTTCACCTATTGACCCTGATCCGTCCTTTGATTTCTTTGAAGTACGAGTACCCTGTTTTCTTGCTTTCCTCTTCTTTCTAACGAAACCAGGAGCAGCAGGAATATAATCATCATCTTTGTCAGATTCTGCGGCACTAACCGGTTTCTCTATACGTTCAAAACCACGAAAATTCCCGCGCTGATCATAAGCCTTTCGCATCCCTGGTGGAGGAGGATTATCATCCTCAGAGGACGAATCATCATTACCAGAACCTCCTTCATCATCAGAAGACGAACTGCTTTCATCCACCAACCTCCTCGGCTCGTCCACCTTACCTTTACCTTTGTCTGTCGCATCATCGCCTGACCGACTTGCAGGACCACCATCTCCACCTGCACTACCACGAACATCAGAATCGACGAACACTCCTTGAACTTCTTCCGCAACAACATTCACATCAATTTCAGCATGTGTTGCAGCACTAGAACTGCCAGCAGACTTCTTGCTCGATGCTTTAATTCCGTGCTTAGCCTCGAGTTGTGTGTTGGCCAACGCGATTAACCTGGGCTCTTCGTCATCAGAATCACTTCCATCTCGACGCCACTTGTGGTTCTGTGGTGCCTCGTAGGCCAGATCATCGAGGTGACCAATAAGCTTTCTGACTGGATCGGATTCCTTATACTTAGACATAGACTTGAAGATCAGCAATGTACGCTCGTTCATCGGATTGACTGGTAGAACATCTGCTTCAACCTTGGGAAGATTCGGAATCTGATCATCTATCATCATTTGCAAGAATCTTGGATATAACCAAAACTTGGTTGACGTCCGTTGATTTGCTGACGGAAGTGGCCTGCGGGCATTCTCTTTCAGATTGTCAAAGATGTAACGTGATATGCTGAACGGCTTGTTCAGAATTAAAGCCGTAAACAATCCCGTCAATTCAATAGGCGACAAATCGTATCCAGACCGTTTGTTGCTCAGACAGTGAATAAGAATATGCAATAAAAACTTGTATCGTAACGGCATGAACCCTTTGTTTATCTGATTTGCTAGCACATTATCGCTGTAACGTAGCCTCATCAATAAACCACGCTGACACTGTAAATCAATAGAAGTCGAATCTTCTGGTTGATCTCCCAATTGCAAACGCGCTCTGATGGTGTTCTCGGTGATCACCACGGGTTTCTCAGTAACGAATCCTCTAACCACTTCTTGGTTATTCACTGTTTCAACCACAGCAGAATTCCTTGATCTGGGACTGGTAAGCGGTGTGTTGTGTAGTAATGGCATAGTTGATTCGTGCCCGATGAAGATACTCCATTATCCCCTTGTATTCCGGACTAACTTTGTTTACCGGTTGCAGATACGCGGCCATGTTGTGTCTTGGCTCGGACATAGATTCAACTTCAGACTTTTCTTTCTTAGTTGGTTTTGCCCGTTCCTTCTTCTCTTTCGGTGCCATTTCTGTTCATGAAAACAAGGACACGTAATGAGAAAACTGTCAAACAGTCAACAAGGATTTCACACTTAGAAAGATTTCAGTTTCTTGAAAAATTTCTAAGTGTTGTTTCCTCGAAGGATTCCATTTAGACATCGAAGGATTGACACTAGACTCGAGAGATGTTATTTTCCTCGAAAGATGAAAGGCCTTATCGAAGGATCAACTTACGAAAGATCATAAATTTTGAAAGATATTTTGATCAATCGAAAGATCTGATCAACCGAAGGATAATCCTTCGAAAAGCTTAGTATCCTTCGAGTCTCAGTTCGAAGGATATTTTGCAGACCATCTTTCGAGGTTAATAAACATCATCGTAGGATGTTTTCTGGTGGCACTGTTCATCGGCGTGTTTTCCGGTGAATGTTTTAAGTGAATTTTAAGTGTGTTTCAAACCATTTAGAAACATCAACATCAAACCACTTAAAAACATCAACATCAAAACCATTTAAGAACATCAACATCAAAAACCAACCCCGGACACTAATCCTAACCCGAATACTAACACATACACATGTACCGATCAACCCCAAGAATACCCAAGACCCTTTCAGACCATTAAAATTCAACACAAATCTCTGTAACACAAAACATCAGTCAAGATACAACCTTATGATCATCAAAACCTACCACTAACATATTTACAACACATGCACATTACATAAAATCACATGATCAGATGAGGTGTTCATGTTGTTGTTTGTTAAGTGTATGAGGATTATCCTACTGAGATTGTTGTTGTAATCCTGATAGCCTAACTTTTGTTTCAATTTTGGCAGAGTTTTGGTAGGATCAGAGATTTTTGTGATGATGAAATTTGAACTGTTATGTTGAAATGAGGAAGAAGACCCCTTTTATACTCTGACCTCGAAATGCGAACCACCTCGAAGGATCATTATCCTTTCGAAAGATGAAAAGGTGCTTCGAAAGATGAGATTTTGGGTCGAAGGATCCAGATCTGGATCGAAAGATGCCAGATATTTGTGGGAACCCTCAACAACCTCGAAAGACGATCCTCGAAGGATATCTTTCGACCTGATCCATCTTTCGTAAAGTCTGATCAGCTCGAAGGATCCAATTGGTCAAATCCTTCGTTGACCAATTTATCTTTCGAGCATCAAGATTGACTTTCATTGACTTTCATTGACCATCTGATCTTTCGAGGGCCATTGCTTCCTCGAAGGATCACATTTTCACCAACACTTTGGATTTTGGGAATTTGCAATTCAAACCCTTCAAATTCTTAAAAGTTTTCAGAAACGACCATTTTGAAAAATTGCCCGTTATGAAGTTCTGCAAAGGTCAGTTTTATGAAGTATCTCGGCTTGCCAGGTACCTGATCGAGCACCAACATCGGTTAATCAAAAATAATATTAAATTGAAAATCTTTTTGGATTTTGATAAAATAAAAGACAACAATTCTAATATCCTTTGAATGTTATCAAACGACATCACCGCTAATGTCGTGCTGATATGCACCAAACGACAAAACTGTTTAAAATAAGACAATAAAGGTTAAACAGTAAATAAATATGTACAAACACAACAATATTTTTGCGAGTTTCTGGCGAAGAGAATCATATCAGTTTGCGGTCTTTTGTCAAAACACATTTCCTTTTAATATTCTTTTACAGAAGTGGATAAGTATTCTACCACAATTACCGATATTGTTATCCACTTAAACTCAGCGATCAAGTGTAATCATAATACATTGAGATACATTTAAGGTATGATTTATACTTACCGACCGGTGTTCATCCACTCACGACACATTCCCGTATCAAGGTATGCACGAGAGTTCATCTTACTGGCGAGTATACCATTTATCATCCGTTTTTAACGTATATAAAATGTGAACAAGTCACTTATTTGAGTTTGAAAACCAAGCCCTATGTGATGAAATCACTTATTGATGAGGAACTTGATTTTCATATGCATGAGGGCACAGGAGCAAGTCCGTGAACAGGTCAGTACTTCCGTACAGCAGAGAGACGAACTTGACTCCCGGATAAATGTGATATTTTATCACTTATTTGAATGGACATGTGATTGTTTATCACTTATTGAGGTCGAATGCAGTATGTACACGTATGTATAGTATCATGGAAGATCTAGACTTACGTCCTTTATAGAAACAACCATGATACCCAAATGATAAACAACATAAACCCCGAATATCTCAGAACCTCGGCAATCTATCAAACGAAATTTCGGTACCAAGACCATATGCCAATGAGCGGTTCCCATGCGGTTTTCAGTTCGTTATGTTTATATCTCCTGCATACTTTAAAATGATCGTGAGTCTACCGGTACATCGTTAGTAGAGCTACTTATCATTTTCTTTCTTAGTTGGTTTTGCCCGTTCCTTCTTCTCTTTCGGTGCCATTTCTGTTCATGAAAACAAGGACACGTAATGAGAAAACTGTCAAACAGTCAACAAGGATTTCACACTTAGAAATTTTTCAAGAAACTGAAATCTTTCTAAGTGTGAAATCCTTGTTGACTGTTTGACAGTTTTCTCATTACGTGTCCTTGTTTTCATGAACAGAAATGGCACCGAAAGAGAAGAAGGAACGGGCAAAACCAACTAAGAAAGAAAAGTCTGAAGTTGAATCTATGTCCGAGCCAAGACACAACATGGCCGCGTATCTGCAACCGGTAAACAAAGTTAGTCCGGAATACAAGGGGATAATGGAGTATCTTCATCGGGCACGAATCAACTATGCCATTACTACACAACACACCGCTTACCAGTCCCAGATCAAGGAATTCTGCTGTGGTTGAAACAGTGAATAACCAAGAAGTGGTTAGAGGATTCGTTACTGAGAAACCCGTGGTGATCACCGAGAACACCATCAGAGCGCGTTTGCAATTGGGAGATCAACCAGAAGATTCGACTTCTATTGATTTACAGTGTCAGCGTGGTTTATTGATGAGGCTACGTTACAGCGATAATGTGCTAGCAAATCAGATAAACAAACGGTTCATGCCGTTACGATACAAGTTTTTATTGCATATTCTTATTCACTGTCTGAGCAACAAACGGTCTGGATACGATTTGTCGCCTATTGAATTGCCGGGATTGTTTACGGCTTTAATTCTGAACAAGCCGTTCAACATATCACGTTACATCTTTGACAATCTGAAAGAGAATGCCCGCAGGCCACTTCCGTCAGCAAATCAACGGACGTCAACCAAGTTTTGGTTATATCCAAGATTCTTGCAAATGATGATAGATGATCAGATTCCGAATCTTCCCAAGGTTGAAGCAGATGTTCTACCAGTCAATCCGATGAACGAGCGTACATTGCTGATCTTCAAGTCTATGTCTAAGTATAAGGAATCCGATCCAGTCAGAAAGCTTATTGGTCACCTCGATGATCTGGCCTACGAGGCACCACAGAACCACAAGTGGCGTCGAGATGGAAGTGATTCTGATGACGAAGAGCCCAGGTTAATCGCGTTGGCCAACACACAACTCGAGGCTAAGCACGGAATTAAAGCATCGAGCAAGAAGTCTGCTGGCAGTTCCAGTGCTGCAACACATGCTGAAATTGATGTGAATGTTGTTGCGGAAGAAGTTCAAGGAGTGTTCGTCGATTCTGATGTTCGTGGTAGTGCAGGTGGAGATGGTGGTCCTGCAAGTCGGTCAGGCGATGATGCGACAGACAAAGGTAAAGGTAAGGTGGACGAGCCGAGGAGGTTGGTGGATGAAAGCAGTTCGTCTTCTGATGATGAAGGAGGTTCTGGTAATGATGATTCGTCCTCTGAGGATGATAATCCTCCTCCACCAGGGATGCGAAAGGCTTATGATCAGCGCGAGAATTTTCGTGGTTTTGAACGTATAGAGAAACCGGTTAGTGCCGCAGAATCTGACAAAGATGATGATTATATTCCTGCTGCTCCTGGTTTCGTTAGAAAGAAGAGGAAAGCAAGAAAACAGGGTACTCGTACTTCAAAGAAATCAAAGGACGGATCAGGGTCAATAGGTGAAACTGCTGGTGATGTCACTATACCTGATTCGATCCAGCATTCAACGCCTCCAGAGCATCAGCTACCACCTGTCAGTGATCAATTAACTACATCAGAGATGCTGGAGCTGGTCTCATCTCCGCAGACGTCTTCTGGGACACGCACGGCGACTGTTGATCAACAGCCGCCTGCAACTCTTGTCTCAGGTACACACACACGTCCTCCTCTTGTTATTACTGGTCCAACAGGTACTTCCGGTCCATCTGGTCAGTCTGGTTTCTCAGGACCTGAGCCCTCACGGCCGACTCTAGCAGAAACATTGTCTGGTTTGTCTGAAGCTGAGAAAATTCACTTCCTGATCGAACAAGTCAGTGAATTGGGTATCTTAGTTGGTCGGCATACTAGAAAGATTGAAGAGTATCGTGTACAGCGAACACAGGATGTGGAGGCACACAACAAGCTAGTCTCAATTGTTAGTGCACAGAATCTTAAGATAAAAGAACAAGCTCTAGAGATTGAAAGACTGAAAGAAGCAAACAGGGCTCGTGATAGGGAAGTTGAGATAATGAAGGGGCATAGCACTGTGTTAGAGCATGAGGCAAAAGCGTTAAAGCAGAAGCATGAAGAGCTGTCGGATCGCTATAAAAATCGTGATGATCGATTAATAGAAGCCTTCAAGCCTGTTCAAGCAAACTTCAAGAAAATTGATCACAAAGTAGTTACGCTTTGGAATGAAAGGTGCAAAGCATTGGGCATCGTTTCCTCAAAGCGTGGCGATGACAAGGACGATGATGCAGCAAATCCTGATCAACCAGCTGCCTCAGGTTCCGGTGCAACTGCATCCGGTGCTGCAGGTGGGTCTAGTACGTCTCAAGATGCTCCTACTGCTCCTCCAACAGCTACTACTGGTCCGTCTGAGCAGACTGAAACGTTGGAAGCTTCGGCAGGGTTTGAACATGTTAGTCTTGAACCGGAAGCGTTTACCGATCTCCCTGAATCCTCAATTGTTCAACAGTATCATCCAGTCACGGGTGAACTATTAGAAGAGGGAGAGCACGTTACAGAGATGTCTGATGAACGTGTATTAGCTCTGAAGGAATTGGATGAAGTTGAGTTGACAACGATCGATGCTACTCCGTTAGTTCCGGACGAAACCGATTTCTCTACGATTGAAGAAATCTTCATCGGTTCGGATCCGGAACGTCCTGTTTATGTTGGTCAAGATAATGTGGAGTTTAATGCGTTTGATGATGAGTTTGTGGCGGCAAAGACAGCAGAATTTACTAATCCTTCTTCAGATTTTCCTACAGCTCAAGAAAGCCGTGAGAAGACCGTGAACGAATGGCGAGCGGATTTCCTAGCTAGAAATCCTCCTCCGCTCCCTCCGTTGGTTCAGGCCAACTACATGATTCTGGAAAGGAATCAGGCTCGGGGTCGTATTATCAGCTGGATGTTCATCAAGGAGCTTCACTGCATGGTTGTGAAGCGAGAATGCGGCCTTCAGTACTTCAGGTCTCTTCTCAGCATTCTTTCACTTCCTTATTATGATGTTGCGGTTTTGGCTCAGCTGAGGGTTATTAATCGAGTCGAAGACAAGATGGTGAATCTGTTCGCCAAGAAGATCAGGTTGGAACGAAGAAGAGGTTGGAAGGATCCGCTATACAGGCCGCAGTTTCCTCGATACGAGCAGATCAGGTTCACGCTTGATCCAGATACAAATACTGCTCGTTATCGATTGGTTTATGATCCTCCGAAGTTGATGAAGAAAATACCGTTGTTGAAGATGAGTACAGATTTTCTGGGTAACTTTCGTTGCTGGGTTTATGATGCAGATACTGGAGAAGCGGTGATCTTATTCCAAGACAGTCAGGAGAACTTTCGAATGATAGATCCAATGTGGATTACTAACATGTCCAGGTCGGATATTATTATTCTTAAGGATCATGAGATCAACTACTTGGTTAGGGATCGTGCACAAGCAATGAAGTTTCAGAAGATGGCCTTGTATTGCTTCAACCTACTTGTGAATGCGGGAAGTGCATGGTCAACGCATCACTTAACGGTTGAAAGGACGTCAGAGACTTGAAGACACGAAGATCAAGACAAAGCTACAGCCAAGGGGGAGTTTGTTGGTGCACTTGTGTCTGTACTTTGTCTGTATTTTGTTATGATATAAAACGATGTCTTTTGTTAGTCTTGTTTACGTCTTATGTTTGTTAACATGTGTTTTGATATAAGTTTGACCAAGTCAACCATCCTCCTGGTTTGACTTGACCAAACAGTTAGAACATGGTTTGTAAGATGTTTGTGTCGAAGGATGAGTCATCGAAGGATTGTTTATATCCTTCGATGAGCTCGAAGGATAAACCTTCGATGGATATAGATGGACCTCGAAGGATATCATCCTTCGAGGTATATGTGATCCTTCGGTAGGTTTCAGATCGATAGATGATCTTTCGATCAGCCTATCTGATCCTTCGACCAGACGATCTGTGATTGGTATATATATAGTCATGTAATGTGTTCACTTGAGTGTGTGAGTGAACTTAGTCTTGTAGAGAGCGTATTTTCAGTTTGGTCAAGGGCTGTAACCGTGTCCACTGAAATACAAGAGAAAACTTTGATATCTCGTGTGTCTACCTTTCTCTTTGTAGCTTGTGTTCTCATATAAACTACCGGTTTGCATTCTAGCTTGGATTCCGCACTTGCTAGTGTGTTAAACATATCAAGGATAAGGTTTAACCTCAACCTCCGAGGGACCTACACAATTTTCTTAATTAGAAAAAAATCACGAGGTTTTAAAAAAGATATAAGTTGTAGGTAACCAACTATTAAAATTTTGACCGTCAAAATGATGACGCGTCGAGAACTTTTGACCGCATTGACTTTTTCCTGACTGTGGCACTAATGGAGTGCTGATGTGACATTTAAAAACCGGATGCTTACCTTTTTATGACCTAAAAAGGTTGGTTACCGAAATTAGAATACTGTAATATCTGCCTAGTAATAACTTCAGTTTGATGTTTTTTTAACATTAGACACGGGTATTGCAAGTGCGAAGGACTGGGGCATTAATTTGTTAACCGAACATGTGAATGAATCTGGCATTAATGAAGATGGTAGTACCTGGTATAGAGAAAGTGGAGAAGATCTAGGTGAAAATGGATATAGATGTAGATGGACTAAAATGGGTGGTCAGAGCAGTGATGGTTCTTCAAAATGGAAAGAAGCGGTATTAGTTATAAACTTTTACAGGTTTTATTTATTTTTTATAATTTTTCTTGATGTTAGTTAGATAACCCTTTGAAGGACAGTGACTAGTTGACCATGTGTTTATAAGTTTATAAGGTTTTAGTTTCCTTGAATGCCCCATTATCCAGAGTTTCTTTTTTTTTTCAAAATGGTGTTCGTGGAAAAAATATATACCAAAAATGGTGTTTTAATTCACTTTCCTAGTTTCTGACTCCTAATCTCATTGGATATCTTTATTTTATCAAATAATGATTGACCTAATTATCTTTCTGTATTAGAAATTAAATTGTTAACCTCAGTTAATGCTCTGAACTTTGTGAGTTCACAATTGAAAATAATGTGTAAATCTTTTTGTGAAATGCGTAGAGATTAATTTGTAATCATCCATGTTATATTTTTTGTGTATGTATAATAAATAATTATATATTAATCTCTCCGCATTTCAGGAAAAAAAATGCCAAATTTATTTTCAACTGTGAGCTCACAAAGTTCGGGACATTAATTGAAGTGATCAATTTAATTTCTCATTTCTTATATTAAAAAATGATTAAGTCAATAATTATTTTATAAAGTGAAGTTATTCAATTCAATGAGATTAGGAGTGAGAAACTAGCAAAGTGACATAACACACCATTTTGGTAAATATTTTTGAAACAACACCATTATGCTAATTACTTTTTTCACCAACACCATTTTGAAAAAAACACTTCCATTATTCCATCTAAAAGTGGCAAATGGGTGGGTCAAACGGGTATCACTGTATCAGGTCAAAACAGGTTGAATAACTGAATTGACCCGCCAACACTTTCTTGTCCATTGTTTATGAATTTAATGAATAATTAATCAAAAGATGATGTGATACTTTTGAATAAAGAAATTTAGAAGGTTGTCTATGAATTGTTTCCTTTTTCGGTTAATAACCCAAATGAACCGTTTGATAACTTAAAGTTTTCTACTAAGAGGCATGATAAAAGCAGGAACTTAAGCAATATGTTGTGCAATTAAACATGCCACCTAACCTTGACTTATAATTATGATGATTTGAAGTACTAATTTCTGTTATTATCAAGTATGATCCCAGGTATACATTTAACTGGATTTATTGATCTCCTTGACAGTGGTGGGAGAAAAGTGACTGGACTGGATACAAAGAGCTAGGTAACTCTTATTTACCTTTTACTGTTGATATTTCCCGTAAAAAAAATAATATATTGCGGTAATTATTAGGCGTTGAGAAATCTGGAAGAAATTCTGAAGGGGAGTCGTGGTGGGAAACATGGCGAGAAGTTCTTCATCAAGATGAATGGAGGTTCTCATAGTTGTAATTACATTCTAAATGTTACCAAAGAGTTCAAAAATTTTAATTTTAATTTTAATTTTAGTGATGATTTGGTTTTTGGTGCAGTAACATAGCAAGGATAGAAAGAAGTGCACAAAAGCAAGCAAAATCAGGCACAGAAGATGCTGGATGGTATGAGAACTGGTATGGATTCTCTCCTTGTATATAGACTGTACTTTTTTGTGGTGGCTATTTTAACCCGTTTATAGGTCAAACGGTTTAAAAGTTGTCGAAAATGTATTCAAAAGCAGAAACCTCTTAAATTGAGTAAAATGTCATTTTCGTCCCTGAGGTTTGGCTACTTTTGCGACTTTCGTCCAAAGGTTTGTTTTTTCCGCATCTGGATCCAAAATGTTTGAAATCGTGAAATTTCCATCCGGCTCGTTAACTCCATTCATTTTTCTGCGTTAATTCAAGGGTATTTCCGTCTTTTTCGTAACTTAAGGGGCAATTTGGTCTTTTTCAGGGGTATTTAGTCTTTTAACATGAAGTGAAAAAGACCGAATTGCCCTTCAAGTTAGCCAAAAAAAAAAAAAAAAAACGGAAATACCCCCAACTTAATGGTAAAAATGGATGGAGTTAACAAGCCAGGCGAGAATGGCAAGATTTCAAACCTTTTGAATCCAGATGTGGAAAAACAAATCTTTGGATGAAAGTCGCAAAACTGGCCAAAACCTTAGAGGCGAAAATGGCATTTTACTCATTTCTTTATTTAAAAAGTTTAGATTATTAACTGTAATAGTATAGTTCTTGTAATCACATATAACACATTAATTAATTTATAAATTTATAAATTAAATATATACCAAGTGTTTGTGGGTCTACACAACCTGACCCATACTAAATAGTTACCATTTTGACATGTTATCCATCTTTTCCGACCTGCTGATTGGCCACTCCTAAATTACTTCATGTAAATGAATTTAGTGAAACAAACAAGGTAGCATCGTCAATGCTGTAACTTATGTTTAACGTAGGTGGGAGAAATATGATGCCAAAGGATGGACAGAGAAAGGAGCACACAAATATGGTAGACTAAACGAGCAGTCGTGGTGGGAAAAGTGGGGAGAGCATTATGATGGAAGAGGATCTGTTCTAAAATGGTATGTCGGAAATGGTCAATTATAATCTATGAATAAATGTTTTTTCTGCACTCTGCAGTTGGAAAGGTCTCAGTGTATATTCGATAGGAAACCGAAAAACATTCTTTTTGAAAAACTAACAAGAGAATTAAATACACTGACCTATTAACCTTAAATAACATGGAATAAAACAGTTGATTGTTAACTTAGTTATAATGTGTATACTTTTTTTCTCAGGACGGACAAATGGGCTGAAACTGAACTGGGAACAAAATGGGGAGACAAATGGGAGGAGAAGTTTTTTGGTGGCGTTGGTTCTCGTCAAGGAGAGACATGGCATGTCACTCCTGCGGGTGAACGTATGTCCCCTACTTCCTTTTACTTAATCTTATAAACATTTCATCATACTCCCAAATTCCCACTGTTCCAAAGAAATTGCAACTGTTAACTATGCACATAGTTTAGTGTGCTTTGGCTATTTGTCAAAGGTCTTAAATACCCCTTAGTAACCTTCTTTAGTTCCCCACCAGTATTCCAGTACCCTGCTAGCCAGTGGGATGAGGTGAAGCGCGGGGGTAGGTGACCTTCAGGCGTTAAGGCGTAATGACATTCTTGGGTTGTCTTATCGTTGGATTTTACCTTCTTCTAGCTTAAGCATTTTTTTGAACAGCAAGTTTGCATCACTGACGGACCATTGGAGTATCATCGTGCCACCGGAACCACCCCCAAGATGCCTATACACCAATTCAAGAGGAAACCCAATAAATCTGGGAAAAACCCCCTTGTGGGAATCGAACCCGGGACCTCATGGTCCCTAAGTCTTATCCCACCCCCAAGATGCCACTAGGCTATAATGCCATGGGCTCTTCTAGCTTAAGCATTGATCCAAGAATCATTAACATTAGATACTGTTTTGCATGACCCCTGGTTTCATTCCTATATCAGGTTGGTCGAGGACATGGGGCGAAGAGCATTTTGGAAACGGGTACTTTTCAACAGCCTTTTGTATTAAAGTTAAGGCATGATTCTCATGGTGTGTATTCTACTTTCTATCATTAGCAAGGTGCACAAATACGGGAAAAGCACGACATCTGAAAGCTGGGATATTGTTGTAGACGAGGAAACTAGTTACGAGTAAGTTACTATTTATTACAGTTGATCCCACAAAACAAGATCTTTTAACTTCATTTTAATTGTAGGGCGGAACCTCATTATGGATGGGCTGAGGTCATTGGTGACTCGAGTCAATTGTTATCCATCCAACCGCAAGATAAACCACCCGGTGTCTATCCATTTCTCGACTTTGGATCCTCTCCATTGCCTCCCCAAGGCGGTAGTTCACCCTCAACACCACCACCTCAAGATGGTGATTCGCCCTCAACACCACCTCAAGAGGGTAATCCGCCCTCAACTCCACCTAGAACTCAATAACATCTCGAGTATCATGTGTAATAGGTTCATTGAACCAGTTTTTATATTCAACTCTTCATCTCTAATCAATAGAGCTAAAGCATGCATCAGTTCTTGCATTGCATGTTCAGTCATAGTTGGCTCTTTTTAAAATTTGAATTAAAATTAAAATTTATTATGTAAATAATAAATTAACTAATGTGGCCCACCATTTTTAAATTAACTAATAACAATAATCCCCCAGCCCTCACCCACACCAACGGCTGTGTTTGTCGCCGGGCAACACCAAAGGAGTCGCCCACCGGTTTGTTTTAGGGGTGAGCATGGTGCGGTTCGGTTCGGTTATTACCTATAACCGAAACCATAACCGCACACTGCGGTTATCAAAAAATCATAACCGTTCGGTTTCGGTTAATGCGGTTTCGGTTATTCGGTTATTGCGGTTAATGCGGTTTCGGTTCGGTTATAGGTCGGTTATTTTCATTGTTTCTAATGTTGAGACTTTAAATGGGCCAATATGGTTGGGTCATGGTTAGTGTAAAATGTAATGGGCCAATAAGGTTGGGTCATGGTTAAAAGTTAAAACATTCAAATACTTCACCAAAGATACATATAGATTAGGCCATGGTTAAGCATTTAAATACAAACTTAAAGACTTATGCTGCTACGGATTTGGCTATGTTTAAAATATTCGGTTCGGTTCGGTTATTTGCGGTTATGAAAATAAGAATAACCATAACCGAACCGCAAAATTCGGTTATTAAAAATATAGATAACCAACCCTTCGGTTATTTCGGTTCGGTTTTTTCGGTTATTTTGGTTCGGTTTTTTCGGTTATTTTGGTTACGGTTCGGTTAATTCGATTGTATGCTCACCCCTAGTTTGTTTTTCCGGCAACAAACCACCACCATACCTAAACTTGCCACAAGCACATGAACTAAGATGGGAACCTTCTGGTCCTCTTCTCCACCCGTCCTCGAATTTGCAGGTCCTAGTTGCAGACCACGGACCCACAAGCAATTTGTTCTCCTTTCAACTCCAATTCTTTCTTTTGTTGAAACGAACAACATAAGAAATGAAGTCTATATTCCAATTCTATCTGAATTTCCGTTAAGTGGAACGAACACACCGTAAGTGAGATATGGCCTTGATTTTATTACCGTATTAGTTATCAGATTCGTTGCGGGTGTTATCAGCCAATTCTTCAAAGTTAAAGGTGTTAAAATCCAATTGGCCTTGATTTTATTACCGTATTAGTTATCAGATTCGTCCTCTTATCGATTCATTGGTCGGACCAGTTATTGACAATTGAACTATGTCATAAACATTTTGAAATTTTAAAAGTGTGTCTATAACTCTATATATAACTACTTAAAAAAAACTATAAAAAATACTTTATTTTTAGATGTGATTGTGTGAAATTGATTAAAGATATATGAAGCCTTAGAAGTTCAATAAATAAAATATGAAGGCTCAAGTAAGAAATGGATGAACAAATGAGATTTCGAAAGGAAAAACATAACTGGTTCAAAAAACACTCAACTGATTAGTTCCTGATCCAATTGATTGGGTTTTGAAAACAGTGTGTACACACAGTTATTGGCTATGATACGTTGAGATAGACAATGGGCTATTCAGTAGATGCCACATGACATTCACTAACTTATTTTTTTTTGTTTCTCATGCTGTAAAATTTGTATATACAACTTTTATACAAAATCCATCAACAAAATGTGGAATTGGTTGGCTGGTAAGTTTTCCTTCCTGGAGAAAGAGTTCGATTCTTCACAGTATCTACTAGTGCCGGATTTTAAACATTTTTTTTTTCTTATTTTTGTTTTCACCAATGACTGGGTTACTCTGACATTCCATAAATGGAATACCTAGACTGTTGCATAGAGATATAACCATTTAAATATAAAAAATATTTTTATGTATTTATGAATATTCCATTTTCAAGATTTTACATATGTGAATCGTTGATTACATATTATTTTCAAACATTATACAATATCATATCATATCATACTATATAAAAAAATACATATTTATGAATAGTTTTTGGTTATGATTGGTTGAAATAGACGGTGAGCTAATCATAGGACGCCACATGACATCCACTAACTTTCATTTTTTTTTATTTCTCATGCTGTGATTTTTACCATCCATAGAGAGAGATAGTTGACGACAATACTAGGCAACTCTAGGGAGTACAGAGAAGAAGGGTGTAGATTGACCGATGAGTCTCCTATGACAAAAGTAAGACCACAAACGAGCTAATCCACTCATGAACTACAAAAGCTCGGCTTGTTAAAAATCGAATCAAGTCGAGCCAAGCATAAAGTATTGCCATTTATTTACTCAAACCGGATTTGCATGTACCGAGAATTACAAGTTTAATGCTTATGCTTGTACCCAGAATTAAGGATGAGCAAATCCCGATCCCGTCCCGATATCGTCCCGATTTCGCCAAAACTGGGTACCGATACCAATACCGAAATATGTTGGTACGGTAGCGGTATTTGAAGGTAAAATTCGGTATTTTACTGGTACCGTACCGAACCGATACCAATCCCAAAAATACCGATACCGAAAATGCCAAAAAGTGGATACCGTTTCCAGTACCGAAAAATTTGGTACGGTATTTTCGGGATCGGGATGGTATCGGGACGGGATCGGTATTTGATGTTAACGGGTTAAGGGGACTGGGGGTGGAGTAACATTTCTCCGTGATGGCACTTTACAACGCATGAAGGAAATGAACAAACCACCGCCACCTACAATTTCAATGCGTGAAGGGGAGATTCCGTGATATATTTCACGTGTTATGGCTTATTTAGTGATAAATGGATGTGAGGGGGTGTGAGGGTTTTTATTGTTGGGTGTTGTGAGTGATGACCATTGCCACTAAAAAGGTTGTGAGTGATGGAATAATGGTTGATGACATGGCGGAACTTGATTGGATGTTGTGAGTGATGGATTTTTTGCAAGTGATAACCACCCCCTCTCCCCTAACAAGAATGGTTTGAAATGAGTATTGTTAGATAGTTGAGGGACGAAACTGTACTTTCTTCAGAAACAAAAAGGGAACTATATATATCGTCTTGAGCGGGTTCCAGTTGGGGTTTTCTTCTCTTCAATTTTAAACCTTGATTCGTCTCCAATCTTCACTCTTAACCACTTACGCGTAAGTTTTTCGTCATCACCTTCTGTTTTCGATGTGTATTTACTGGTTAAACCCTAGAACATTACTATCGCTATTATATAACCGTAGATGTTGCTGTAATTTGTCTGTTGAAGGTTGAAATACTCGATTGATACATGTATTTGATAGTTTATTGTTGAATTCGTAGTAGAAACTAGCCTGTTACGTGTTTGAATCACGCTCAGATGTCAATCTGATAAACCCTAAGTTTGAAACCCTAAAACTTAATAGATGTTGCTGTAATTTGTCTGTTCAAGGTTGAATTGTTCGGTTGGTTTAGTGTTTTTGATAGTTTATTGTTGAATTCGTGGTTGAAACTAACCTGTTATGTGTTTGAATTTTGCTAAGATGTCGAATACTGATAAACTCTAAATTTGAAACCTGAAAATTTAATAGATTTTGCTGTAATTTGTCTGTTTGAGGTTGAATTGTTCGATTGATTAGTGTTTTTGATAGTTTATTGTTGGATTCGTCATTCGTGTTAGAAACTAACCTGTTAATCTGTTATGTGTTTGAATCTCGCTTAGATGTCAATTACTGATAAACCCTAAATTGAAACCCTAGAAGCAGCTGAAAGTTGTTATCACTATGCTTAATTAATGTAGATGTTGGTGCATATTGTCTGTTCATGGTTGAATTGTTTGATTGGTTCGTGTTTTTGATAGTTTATTGTTGAAGTTGTTGTCGATACTAACCCGGTATGTGTTTGAATCATGTTCATATGTTGATTACTGATAAACCCTAATAAGCAGCTGAAATTTGTTAGTATCATGCAAAAATATGTTTTATAAATCGCTAGGCGCTAGTCGGCCAGAGGGGTACCGACTAGCGTTTAATCGGCGGATTGGAATTTTTATATGTAATTATTCAAACTTATATATGTACACTGATAAGAGTATGACCCTCGAATCACCGGTTCAAATAAAACGGTAAAATAAAAGATATATCTACGGTTCGTTTTGGATACAGATACACCACCAAAACCAACAGTAGGGCTGCGAATCACTCCCGAAGATACAGAAATCACCACTCCGGTTATAAATTCGGGTCTAAGAACACCACTCAATATGCCACAATTGAGCTAGCATAGACACAATTAATTCACCTCAAAATCCATTGAGAGAAAATTAACCAAAACAAATTCTTTACTCAAAACTCACTGCCTTTGATTCATTTTTGGTGAATACATATATGAACAAAAAGATAGAAACCTACCATACCCACGTATGCTAATTATGGACCTAAAGTACTAGCTAGTATGCAGGAAGTACAACTAAGAAAGCATGCAAATTAAACTAAAAAAAACAAAGTGCTAACTGTTTTAAATGAACATGTGAACGTGGGATTCTCCATATGCATGATAATTTTAACCTCCATAAAGTATAATGGGGCTCCATTTTGCTCCAACCGTAACCCATGGTCTTTGGCCCACCCGTTTCGAATGACCCGAACCCGCTGCTATCATACACGCACATCGATATGAATATAATACTTCAAAATTCACAAAAATACATCAAAGTTCACATAGTATAGTTCATAAACGATTAAACTTAAAACATAACAAATCAAGTACTTTAAAATTCAAACATTAACATATCAGTTCAAATACTTTAAAAATAGACCAATTTTGACTGGCTTTTACCGACTACCGATTAATGAGCCCGACTAGATGAAAATTAATCGGTGAACCATTGATTTCCGATTAACCGTGGATTAATTCCAATTTTTATAACAACGCGCAAATTTGATGTTTTAACTTAAGTTTACAGATATTGAAATATTCAAATGATTAGTGTTTTCATAGGTTAGTTATTGTTGAAGTTGTGGTCGAAATTAACCTGGTGCGTGTTTGATTTGAATCACACTCAGATGTAAATTACTGATAAACCTTAAATTTGAAACTCTAAATATTAAATGGAAATTTGTTATTACTATGCATAATCAATCAACTATGCAAAATTTAAGTTGAAATGTTTGATAATTGACATAATTCATTATGGTTTATGTTGATGAAACTGTTTTTTGTCTATTAAAAAAGTAGGTTTGTGGTGACCTTGAGAGATGGGTAGCGAGGAAGAAGAAAGTATAGAGCAAGCAGCAGCAGCTCGGCGGGAGAGGCTAGAAGCTCTGAGAGCTGCTAAAAATCTTCTTGAGACTCCTGATGAGGAAGAAGAAACGTGAGCATCCACAAACCTTATCCTTTTTTGCTATTTAGTTTGTCTCGATTTTCATTTCAACTTGTATATGTCATGGGAGAAAAGTTAACTTAAATATAATTTAAGGTTATAGCTATAGGTTGCATTTTCGACCATGAATGAGTCGATTTGGGTTGCCTTTTTTTCTTATGAGTCAAATCAAATAGTTTAGCTAGGGAACGAGTTGAAAGTTGCATACGTATGCTAAATCAGGGAACGATTTGACATGTTAGCCTTCATGCCTATTTTGCCACCTTTGTTTAGTATGTAATAATTGTCTCTTGCATAATAGATCCTTATGAAGCTAATAAGCATGTCTCAGAAGTCAAATTTAAATTCTTGTAGGTCATGCTTTTCTTACAACCGAAATTGTTAGATTGTTATACTCTAATTCTGTTTCTAGATATGAAGTACAGATATTTCTTTTGTTTACATTTTTCTCACATATCTGTATTGTTCCTGAGATGCTGCATATTAGAACATGTTTGCAACCTTTTAAGTTTTATTGTTACACCAAGATTATAACTTTTAGTATTCAACATTACAAGTTACACTGCACACATTCTGATAATTGACATTGAATTCAATACAAACGATGCTTAACATCCATTAATGACGGTGTTGGAAATAGCTATTGCTAGGCTTTAGGCTTTTCCCACCTGTTCATCTGGCATAACATACATATTAACATATTGTGTATATATATTTTTAAATTTGTTAGATAATTTTGTAAACGGGTTAAAAACGGTTTCTACTGTTCTAACTTCTTTGTCTCTGGTAGTTATATAATTACTCATCAAATATCATAATTTAGGTAATTCAGTCAGCTTACCCATGAAGAAATTTTCCTATATGATAATATGTCTATCATTTGCAGCACATGGTTTCACTTTGCTAAATGCTGACAAAATACCAAATCTTTGCAGTGATGTTAACAGTGATGTTAATGTGAAGTTTCGAAATTATCTTCCTCATGATAAGCAGCTTCAGGAGGGTAAACTTGCTCCACCCAAGTTACCAAAGTTTGAAGACCCTGTTGCTACCGAACCTCCAGTCGAAGAGAAAAAAGAGGTAATTTAAGGATTTTATCATTTATATATACTTTGTTTCATCCCTTCTATAAATTTTTGTGACTTCCGGTACTAACTCCTTTTTTATTAAAATTTGATCCAGGATCCTTTTCTGAACATTGCACCCAAAAAGCCAAACTGGGATCTTAGAAGGGATGTACAGAAGAAACTTGATAAGCTTGAAAAACGCACACAGAAGGCCATCTTTCAAATTATGGGTATGTGAATTCAATCATTTATGCTAATTAATATTTGATTTTCTTCACCTACATGATGGTATGTCCTTTTACTTTGAGTTTAGACTTAATAATATCTAATTAATAATTTTACTGGTTTGACTTGACCCGTAATATCTTTACCTAGGTGAGAAGATTCAATATATATAATCATGTTTTCACATTGAGCAGCTTTGAGAACAACACAATCGTCCATGATGTATTTATTTTAGGAATTACTGTACTAAATTAACTCATAAGCAGACACATTATGCTTTAAAACGTATAGTTTTTTATACATCATGCAACATGAATAATTCCGCTTCCTGATGCACAAAAAATACGACTTTTGACTTTTTAGCTCGTGTCTAAAATACCCTTTTATATATAGTAACAAATAAAGTTTTGTTGTCCCCAATTAACAGCATTTTCTTTATTTGTTAAAATAACCTTTTAAGTTTCAATTTAAAAATTGTCTAAACACGATCTCATACATATTGTTTTCTGATTCCAGTTATTCAAAATTGCTTAATCACTTTCAAAATGCACATCCAAACACCCCTTAATTCTCATGTTGATTGTGTTTTGAGGCCTCACTAGTTCACTTACTGCAGAAACATGGCTGCCTAATGTTCACTTTTTCTTGAACTTTCTTCGTAACTTGGGTCTTTTATTTTCCAGAGCAACAAGAAAAGGAAAAACAGCTGGCCGAAGAAAATGGCGGTCAAGATGATGATTCTGGGAACTAAAAAACCGCTTTCCAGGTGAAAATCGACAAGTTTAAGCCTCGAGGTTTAAGTATTAATTTCCTGGTATTCTAGTCTTGCTTAAACTGGGAAAATCCGAAATGATTTGAGGTTGTTAGAAGTACTAATTTGGTGATATTCATGTTTTGTATGATCTACCATAAACATTTTTAAGGAAATCACGATAAACGTCTATAGCCATGTTAGAGATTATTTACGTCTATAGTAACGAGTTATGCATGTATTTCCACTTTGCCTCGCTTTGCAGGCTAAAAGTCCATTAGGCTGAAAATCACGTCATTGGTAAAACATCACTCGCCTATGATGGACAAATGTATGTTTTGTTGATGAGATTCAACATTGTGCGGGTTGCTGAGTTGGGTTTCTTACTTTCTTTGTACTGCGGTGGATATAGCATCAACTCTTTTAAGTATATTCAGAGAGGGAGTGAGATGTGTTACATACTTACGTAACGTTCTTAACGTTATGACACATGACGTAAAAGGGTGGGGCAGACAACTAGTTTAGCACTTAAATGGGATATCATAGAATGGGAGCATTATTGGTGTCTCGTCGTCGTTGCATGTATTCATTACACATGGCAAAAAAAACGTTGGTTGTGGGTCAAAGTTTGGTGCTTCTTTTTAAAAGGTCGAGTCTTCTTGCCTTATTAATGAATTTAAAACCAAGTAATCTCCGTCTTGAGACGCTTATGCATATGGTAGACGCTTGATACCTTGACAATTATCGTCACATGGAGAGATTAGAGATTGTGGGAACGAGTGACTAAATGCATTCACCTTTAGATAGATTGATGATTATCTTGAACTTGTTTTGTTTTATTAATTTAGTGACTAAGATTTAATGATATGAAGTACCATTGGTAGCTTAGAATATTAGTTTGTAATACATTTTTTTTTTCCTGATAGAGGTGCTTATAGGGGAAAACTAGAAATACTACCCTGTTAGGAGTGTATACCTTGTCAAAATAAAATGATACACACTGACCTAATAAAGGGATGTGAGTCTTCTACCACAAATCTCTTTTGGTAAACCATGCAATACATTCAAACGTCATTGTACAATAAAATTGAAGGTGTTTTAGACGCTATGAACCTAAGAGAAGATGCAGGGCCGACTATCAGAGGGTGCAGGCCTGCGATCAGGGTCCAAATCAATATAGGGCTCGGAATTTTTTTAAGTTTATATATATATATATATATATATATATATATATATAGGGTTGAGTTCATTTTAGAACTCTAAACAACTACAGAACTTTCAGAACTCCTAATAAACAATCATTTTATATATAAGTTTTTGTATTTATGATCTTTTTATCATCTATTATATGTATTTCTTTGATTACATACATATACTTTTCTAGACATGGAATGTCTTCTCAGGACAATTTTTTTTTTTTTTGTGATTTTCGATGACGGTTCTGAGAAGACGTTCCATGTCTAGAAAAGTAATTAAAATGTTAAGAAGATATTACGTGATCTAGTGACGTAGTTGTTAGGTAATGTTGGGTTGATAGCAATAAGAATATATTATATAACCGAGACACCAAATTACAATATTGATTAAAAAAACTGTTTACAGAAACTTTAATGAACACTTTTTTTTAATATACTGTCCTTTATGTCACACCCTGGCTTTGCGGAAGCGTGGTTAATTTGGTGTGACTTCTTAATACCATAGCTTAACCATAACAAAGCTATATGAAATAAAACCATGCAAGATCATTCATTTAATTAAGTTTTAAAAACCAAATACAACAACATTGTCTCAACGGAAACACATCCTAACGACATTGTTCAACAAACACAAACATCAATATGACATAAACACAGTTTAAGGACTGTGACTTGTCCAGGAAAGAGTCACATTCCCCAAACCCGGATGACCTCGTAACTAGTGCAGCGGAAAAACGTGTCATACCGCGCCAGATCCTTTAATTCCCTGAAATACATGTAAGTTGAAAAATCAACAATAATGTTGAGCGAGTTCATGTGTAAGTGAGTAAATAAACCTTTGTATATATAAAAATCCTGGTATGTAGCAAATAAGGAAAAAAGAGATCACCAATGGTTTGCAAGGCCATTGATATGTGTGAAGTGCAAGTAGGAAGACTCAAACCTAGCGGATTTTGCGTTGGGCACAAAGTCACCCCGAGGTCCGTACTGTTGGACCTGGAGTTGGGCTCGCTACACCCAGATAGATCTACCGCTTACGTCCCTCGGTCCTACAATGAGGATTAATGGCCTCCAGTTCCCGCCTACCCACTCACATGATCTAAGTAGTAACCCTCCTTACGCTAACCATACCATGTATAAAGTACTCGTAATCATAGTAACATGTATTTCACCCCCGCAGTTTAGAAAACTGAAAACAGTTAAGAGAAAAGGGGGACATGAACTCACTGTGGTGCGTCTCTACCAAGTATGTCTCCTGATTAAGCAGCTGTGTGACGACCTACACGTACTAATTCTATTAGACGGACGGCCGTGCCTTAGCTTTATGGTTTAAGTTTTTGGGAAATAGTTAGACAACTATTTCGTGTTTACATTTAGTAAATACTTGGTAATCATTTTCCTTCCCAAGGATGGGGGATTTAATACATGTGTGTTCGAAATATATTATTAAGTCTCACTTAAAATATATTTTATTTCTAACTCCAAAATATAAATATTATTCTCAAAAATATTATATTTTCTATTACATAAATTTTCCCAAAATAATACCTTGACAAAAATACGCGTTAAGTCATATTTTCTTAAAATGCGTAAGTTACGTTTTAATGATCGAGTGGTAATAATAATTACCGGTGTAACTTATATATTTATCGTAGAGACGTTCGTATTATTTTGGATCCATTAACATAAAATGGTATTATTTTTACCCTAAAAATAATACTAGTATTTTCACAAAATGATCATAAACACATATCAAGTGACTTTATGAAAAATATATACTAAATATATATTTACCAAGTTTTATTTTGTGAAATCCCACCTCCGATGTTTTGTAAATAAAGTCGTGGCGAAATCTATAATTTGAAAACAAGTTGAAAAGTATTTCTAACACTTATAGTGAAAATATTTCTAAGTGTTAGGTTTTTGGAAAAATTTCGCCAGAGTTTCCCCTGTAACTGGAGGTGGCCACGCTTTTAAGCGTATCATTTTCTTTTATAAATCAAACCAACATTCTTTTCATTCAATCAAAACAATGTCCAAAACAACAAACTAGTAAATAAATATGTATATCGCATAAATTACATGAACTTGCGTTTTATCCAAGAATATAAAGTAAATTCCATTACTTTTAGTGGATCTTTATATAAATCAATCCGGTTTCGTAAAAACCCCGTTTTTAAAGAAATTCCATCTTTACAACTTCTTATCAATTTTTACAAAGATAGTTATTTTGTCGAAACTTAGTGCTACACAAGTGTTTACACACTTGTGTGTTCTAAAAATCATTCTTGCTCATGTAAAATCCATTTTTAGAAAAATATGGTTTATTCGACACTCGGTCCTTTGAAAATACCGCTTGTAGATCCGTAGATCTACTAGTTTTAAACACTATTTCGTAAGTAAAATCATTTTTACACAAGTTCAACTTTGATGTGTGGTAGAGTTTCATCACTTAACCCTTGTTACACTTAAACAAGCTTTATGTCATAATCCATGATCATGACCAATCCGGGTTAAACGATGATCTGAGCTACCACAACATAGATCGGGACTAAATAACCACACAAATCAAATACTACAAGATTTACACAACATTCAAGCTTTTGACCACCATTACTAGCATTTTTAGTAGACTTTTATGTATCAACTTGTATGTTTACGAGTTTTAGCCGTTACATAACATTTTAACCACTTCAAAATAGTTCGAGAGTGTGATTCAAGCAACTTACTACTAGCTCGAGGCTAGGGAAGAATCTAGACGCAAAATGAGTGGATAAAAGCAATAGAGTGAGGTCCTTCGCCTTCCGATTGCACCAAGCTTCCTTGTAGGTGATCCTTAACACTTGTATGAGCTTGGAATGGCTTGAACTAAACTCAAAAAAATTGATGGGTGTTGAGGGGGGTTCGGCCGAGAGCTTCTTGAGAGAGAGAGAGAGTTGTGTTGTGATGTGTTGAGATGGAAATGATTAGTGTGCTAAGTGTTGATCTTATAGACATTTCATATGATCTTTAACCAATGGTTTATGTGTCTATTAGATATTAGACACTAATGAATTAAATAATCACAAAAGTACAAGGGGGGTTCCCCCTTGGGGACCGAATTCGTTGGATGGGGGGGGGGGGGGTACTAGTTCGATTTCAACCAAACATTAAGTATTAGTTAGTTAAGTGTGGAGGTTAACTCGGTTACTAGTGTGTAGTAAGTTGTGACGGGTGTTAGGGTATTCAGGGACCCTAACTGGCTCAGAAAAGAAAAACAGTGTTGATGACAATATTTTTATGTTCCGGGTAAAGTCCGGTTGTTCGGTTGGGTAGAGATCCGTTAAAGTGCTTAACAAAGCTTTAAAGTGTCGTTATTATTATTTTTAGCGACACAACTTATTCCTCCAAAGTGTCGGGAATATTTTCCTCATGTTTTGGCACTTTATTAGTTAGCCAAAAGCTGAATTTTGTACTTAGAGTACGTTTTAGGCACATCCGGTCACTGTAATTTATTCCTAGTGACGCAGTTCTACAACCCTTATATCCCTACACTCACCACTAGTGTAGCAAACTATCTCAGGCTCTTACAGGCCTTAGAGGCAGTACCTGCCTGGTGCTAGTTATGACAGCACGTTTAATAGGTTATCCGTTCATTGTGCTACTGTGCTTTTGGTGCATCAAGGTTGTCACAAAGGTGCTGTAAGCAAAACATGGAGTGACAGCAAGTAAAGTATGATGCAAGTAAGTACATGTATCAGTATTCAAGTAGCAGTTTATCCACAAGTTCAAGCAAGCACAGTAATTAAGCAGTAATTAATTATTAATTAAGTCGTACGGATACCTGGTTTAGTGAGGGTTGTCACATTCTCCCCCCGTTAGAAAAATTTCGTCCCGAAATTTTAAGTTCTGCTTGTAGATGCAGGGTTCTTAGGAAATAAGTGGGGGTATTTCTCTTTCATCCGGTCCTCACGCTCCCAGGTGTATTCAGGACCATGTCTGGCATTCCAACGAACTTTGACGAGCTTGACACTGCTCCGGCGGGTCTTGTTTACTTTCCAATCCGTAACCTCAACCGGTTCTTCAACGAAGTGGAGCGTGTCGTAAACATGAATCTCGTCGGTGGGAATGGCAATGGTATCTTGAGTTGGACTTTTCTTCAGGTTGGATACATGAAATGTATCGTGAACTCCATTTAGCTCGGCAGGTAAGTCCAGCTTGTATGCTACTAGCCCTATTCTTTCCAAAATTCTGAAAGGGCCAATGTAACGCGGATTTAACTTCCCACGCTTTCCGAAGCGTGCCACACCCTTCCAGGGTGAAACTTTCAATAAAACCATATCTCCAACTTGGAATTCCAAATGTTTCCGGTTTGGATCTGCATAGGCTTTCTGTCTGTGGCGAGCTGCTTCGATGCGTTTTCGAATCTGCGCAATCTTGTCTGTCGTTTCTTGGACGATTTCGGGACCAACAAGCTGCCTATCACCTGCGTCAGCCCAGCATAGGGGTGATCGGCACTTGCGTCCGTAAAGGGCTTCAAATGGCGCGACTCCAATACTGGTGTGGTAGCTGTTGTTGTATGAAAATTAGACCAAAGGCAAATGCTTGTCCCAACTACCGCCCAAATCCATTACACATGCTCTCAGCATATCTTCTAACGTCTGAATCGTTCGCTCGCTTTGACCGTCAGTTTACGGATGAAACGCAGTGCTCAGATTTAATTGTGAGCCAAAAGCTTCTTGGAAGGATTGCCATATTCTTGACACAAACCTTCCGTCTCTATCAGAGATGATCGAGAGAGGCACTCCATGACGTGCGACGATCTCTCTCATGTAAATTTCAGCCAATTTGCTAGTGTTATCCTTCTCTTTGATTGGCAGAAAGTGTGCGGACTTTGTTAGGCGGTCAACTATCACCCAGATAGTGTCATGACCTCTTGGCGTTCTTGGCAACTTTGTAATAAAATCCATTGAGATTTGTTCCCATTTCCACTTGGGAATCTCAGGTTGTTGCAGAAGTCCTGAAGGCTTCTGGTATTCCGCTTTCACCTTAGCACACGTTAGACACTTTCTCACATAAACAGCAACATCGCCTTTCATCCTAGGCCACCAATAGTAATCCTTGAGATCTTGGTACATCTTATCCGCTCCTGGATGGATAGAGTACCGCGATTTGTGAGCTTCATCAAAAATAACTTTCCTCAAACCACCAAACAGAGGAACCCAAATCCTTTTCTCAAAACATAACGTTCCTTCCTCGTTTGGCACCAAAAGCTTCTCCATCCCACGGAGATATTCTTCTTCAAGATTTCTTTCCTTAAGAGCTTCTTTCTGTGCGGCACGAATGCGCAAGGAAAGATCGGTTTGGATAATCATTTCTAAAGCCCTAACCCTTATGGGCTTGATCCTCTCCTTTCGACTTAGGGCATCGGCGACCACATTTGCCTTCCCTGGGTGGTACTTTATCTCGCAGTCGTAATCATTCAACAACTCAACCCATCGTCTCTGCCTCATATTCAGCTCCTTCTGATTGAATATGTGTTGTAGGCTCTTGTGATCTGTGAAGATTGTACATTTCGTACCATAAAGGTGGTGTCTCCAGATCTTTAATGCAAAAACCACTGCGCCAAGTTCCAAATCATGTGTGGTATAGTTCTTTTCATGTACTTTCAATTGACGCGATGCGTAAGCAATAACCTTTTGGCGTTGCATCAACACACAACCCAATCCTTGACGTGAGGCGTCACAGTATACCACGAAATCATCTGTACCTTCCGGTAGTGCTAAGATTGGCGCATTGCAGAGCTTATCCTTCAATATCTGGAACGCTTCTTCCTGTTTGATTCCCCAATCAAACTTCTTATCTTTCTGCGTGAGGAGCGTCAATGGTTGAGCGATTTTTGAAAAATTTTCAATGAATCTTCGGTAGTAACCAGCCAAACCTAAGAATTGCCGAATTTTGGTTGGCGTCTTTGGCGTTTCCCAATTCTTGATCGCTTCGATCTTGGTTGGATCCACATGGATTCCATCTCCGTTCACCACGTGTCCAAGAAATTGTACTTCACGTAGCCAAAACTCACACTTAGAGAACTTGGCATACAACTGTTCCTTCTTCAGCAACTCCAAAATAGCTCTTAAATGCTGTTCGTGCTCATCCTTTGTTCTTGAATAAATCAAGATGTCGTCGATAAACACAATCATGAACTTGTCCAAGTACGGCTTGCAAACTCTATTCATCAAGTCCATAAACACCGCAGGTGCGTTTGTCAATCCAAACGGCATAACAAGGAACTCGTAGTGTCCATATCGAGTTCTGAAGGCTGTCTTCGGGATACTCTCCTCTTGTATCCTTAACTGATGGTATCCAGATCGAAGGTCGATCTTTGAATAAAAGCTTGAACCTTGCAGTTGGTCGAATAGATCATCGATTCTTGGCAGAGGATATCTATTCTTGATCGTTAGCTTGTTCAATTCTCTGTAGTCGAGGCACATATGAAAACTACCGTCCTTCTTCTTGACAAACAGGACCGGAGCTCCCCAAGGCGAGAAGCTTGGTCGGATAAATCCCTTGTCTAACAACTCTTGAAGTTGTGTCGACAATTCTTGCATCTCAGACGGGGCAAGTCTATAAGGTGCCTTAGCCACAGGCGCGGCGCCTGGAACTAAATCGATGTGAAACTCTACTTGCCTCTGAGGTGGCAGTCCAGGCAAGTCCTCTGGGAAGACTTCTGGATATTCCCTCACGACAGGGATGTCTTCGATCTTCGGTTCTACAGCTTTCTTGTCTACGATGTGTGCCAGGAAGGCAGCACATCCTTTCTGCAAACACTTTCGCGCTTTCAGGCAGCTGATAATTCTTAACGGCGTATCACGCTTTTCACCATGAACCACAATTGTTTCACCCTCTTCGGTTGGGATACGAACAACCTTTTCGTGACAAACTATCTCAGCCTTGTTGCCTGATAACCAATCCATTCCTACCACCACGTCGAAGCTTCCCAACTGGACTGGTAGTAGATCCAGCGCAAACTCACGCTCTCCCAATTCGATCACACAGCCTCTGACAACTTCATTGGCTTCTACTAACTTCCCATTGGCCAATTCGATTGAGTAGGGAATATCTAACTTACTAGCGGTTAAACCAAGCATATTCTTAAATTCTAACGATACGAAACTATAATCGGCACCAGTATCAAATAAAACGGATGCATAGCGTTGGTTCACAGGGAACGTACCAGTAACGACATTGGGGTCCTGGCGCGCTTCCCTCGCTTCGATATTGAAAACCCTTCCACGTGCTCGGTTCAATTCTGGGCAGTTCCTTTTAAAATGCCCAATGTCGCCACAGTTAAAACAACCCATTCTTTGACCATTTCCTGCTCCATTCCCAGCTTGATTGTTGTTTTGGTTCGCATTACCAGCTTGATTCACATTGTTGCCTCGATTCCCGTTTCCTCCATTGTTCCCCTAAGGGCGATTCCCAATACCACCACGATTATTATTTCTATTCCCAAATCCTCCTTGGCCTCCCCGGCCAGCACTAGCCCAGCAAGAATCCTTCAAGTGACCAGTCTTTCCACAAGCTTCACATACTTTTGGCCCGCATCGGCCAGGGTGATGGCGTTGGCAAGAGTACCAGTCATAGCTTGAACCAGTGCGCTTGGTTCTCCTTTCCTGCCATCACTGCTTGTGCCTTGTTTGAAATTTGAGAATTTCCTTTTGTTATCCCCGGACGACTCTACATGAGTCTCCTTCTTCCTTTGCTCAACATCAGAAAACTTGTTTAGGCGGATCGCCTCCTCAGTGAGAGCTATGCTTAGATCGATCGCCTCAGTGATTGTTGCCGGTTTTGAAGAGGTTACCATACTAATGATTTGAGGAGCTAAACCCCAAATAAAGCGTTCAATCCACTTGAATTCTGGAGTGACCATATAGGGTACCACCTGTGACAGGTCGTGAAACCTTTGAACATATTCCGCAATTTTCGGACCTTCCATCTTCAAATGCCAGAACTCAGTTTCCAATCTTTGGATTTCCGCGCGAGAGCAGTACTTTTTGCGCATTAGTTCCTTCAGTTCGGTCCATGATAGTGCGTAGGCAGCAGCTTCACCAAGTGTCTGCACTTGCAAATTCCACCAAGATAGGGCTCCATCCAAAAATAGCCCAGAAATGTAGGTGACTTGCTGGTCTGGTGCACTTTTGCTCATGCGAAGAACAGATTCAGTTTTCTCAGCCCAACGAACAAAGGCGACAGCACCTCCGGTGCCATCAAAGTTGACAGGCTTGCAGTCCAGAAACTGCTTGTAGGTGCACCCTGCACATACGTTACAACATATGAATGGCATTAGCATCCTTGCTAGAGATATCCAATTAGATCATGGTATGTCTTAATGACTTAGTATTACCATGAGGTGGATTGTTGTTGCCATTGTTGTTTGAGCTGCTTCCGCTGGGTCCTCCTTGCGAGGCGGCGTATTGCGCGATGGCGGCAGCGATGACTTGTTGGAGTTCTGCCTCATTGGTAGGCATCGGCGTTTGACGTCTCGGCGGCATCTTCTAAAAGATGTGTTTACGTCGGTCAGGCCATAGTAAAGATCCCATGTTATAATACGTACGCTTTATTATGATAGTAATAGTACATAACATCTCATGTTATAATCATATCAATCACACAACATCCCATGTCACAAACATCAATCACACAACATCCCATGTCATAGAATATAAATAACCAAATCAAGCATCAAATATGATGAGAATACTGCGATTGCCATATATTGAGACCACATAGTAAGCGTACAAGTACATCACAGTGTCATACAACATCAGTCGACTAAGGGCTACATCACCCTAGTCCAAAAACTATATCAAATCAGTGTCAATACATCCCATATACATGATCAACAAAATTCAGAATCAAAATGTAGTCTCCAAAAATGCTGTGCAGTCTAAAGCATTCGCCGTCTCCTCACCAACGTCTACCCATACGGTACTGAAGAGCCCTACACAGATGGCGGTGGAGGAGGGGGGAAAGTGAGTGTAGAACAAACGACGCAACTGGAGCCAGTCCTCCTCCATGGCTCTCTGGATACGCAACCAAGAAGCAACCTGCTGCTCAAGTGCCAAAAGGCGTGCAGCATAGTCAGGTAACAATGGTCGAGAGTGCTGCGAAGAAACAGGGTGGGTCTGACCCTGACACTGGCACGGCGGTGGCTGAACTCTCTCGAGCTCCTGAATACGCCGTGTGAGCGCCTCCTGCTGGACAACAAACGACATCAGAACGTCCTCAATAGAATACCCCATATGGAAAGGATGGTAGGGGTCGGTCGGTGGCATAACAGAAGGTGATGTCCAGAGAAACGGCTCGCTGGCTGGATCAAAAGGTGTCACATGAAATGGAGGAACAGGGGGTAAAACAGGTGAAAACTGTGGCATAACGGGAACAGACGTAGGCACATGCCCAAAGGGATGGGCCGAAGAACCCTCTCCAGGTCGTGCTGGAGGTGTAAACTGAGGGAAAGTAAAAGAGGTATCAACGTGACGGGTATCAGTGATCTGAGGGGGAATAGGTGGAACCTCATCATCAGCAAGAATCCACCCATACTGGGCGTGCTCATCTCGTGGGTCAATCTGTGCATCAAAAAGTGCTCGATCAATCTGCACAGGCATAGGGTCAAGGTGGGGTGCAACAAGAGGGTCAGCAGGTACATCAGCGATAAGTGGGGGATTAACATGATCAGCAGCAATAACATGGTCACCCTCCAGTAGTGGTGCATCAGCAGGGTGATCATCAATGGGTAGGTCAACAATCACAGGATCAATAGGCATGCCAGCATGAGCAGGGTCATGCTCAAGCACTGGGTCAGGAGCAGCCACTGGCTCAAGGGCCATGGCAGGCTCGGGATCATCAAAGGCCATCTCAACATCAAACTCAGGGTCGATGGGATCAACTGGGTCAACTGGGTCGACCGGATCCTCCATAGGCTGATCCATGGGTATAAACTCTATATCCTCATCTGGGTCGAATCCTGGGGGAAAGACAGGATCGGAGTCCTCCTCAACATCGTGGTCGAAAGCAAAGCTAGAAGCAGGGGCAACAGAGGATGCTCTATCTGGATCTGAACCGTGAGAAAAGTGCTGCACACTCTGAGTGTGTGAAGGTGCGGAGGCCACAGACTCGAAAGAGTCTGGGACCGGAGAGTGAGCAGGTGACTCCTCAGCGGGAGCATCTGCGATCAATAAAAGATCTCCAGCAGCAAGAAGGGCCTCGCCCTGAACCTCATCCTCTAAGGGCTCGTCATCAAACAGATCGACGTCGGGAAGCAAATCGTAAGTAGGATATGAAGCAAGTGGTATGGGAGCAGGGATTTCTACAAGTGGTAGGTCCCCGGCCAAAGTGTAACACCTGTGCCTTCACGGCCATCAAACAAATACCGAACCAATGAAATATTATATTTCATACTTGGGATTTGTAAAATTATGTGTATCTTTTACACATATCAACTCTTGTTTGATTTTAAGCTTTAAATCGCTTTCTGGAGGGTTATACGCGCTCTGATGCGTAAATATAACCAGTTTAATCCAACGAACACTCCGGAATAGTGAAATAGGCTTAACATACCTTAAATAACCTTTACATAACTTAGATATAAGTTTTGGAAGGTTTGGTGTGGTGAAATCAAAGTTTAATCGCTTACAGGGACTAAAGTTGACAAACTGCGAAAGTATGCCAATTTGAACTGTAACAGACATTCCGGAACATGGCCATAAGTTAAACATACCATAAATATCCTTTACATAGCTTAGAAATAGGCTTTGAGGGGTTCGGTATGCTAAAATAAACTTTTGGGCCATTCAGGGACTAAAAGTGTCAAAAAGTGCACAAGTTTGCATTTTCGCGCATAACTTACGTTCTGAATACATCTGGACATCCAAAAATTTATGTAAGCATGACTACATTATATTTTAGTGTTCGCCATAAGAAAAATCCATTCGTCGCGTCATTTGGATCGTTTTTCGCGCTTATGCGCATTCCGTCGTAATTAAGCGAACATCGCGTTCGTACGACCAAACGAACCATCATCCGGCATATTTTTGAGTATGTTTTGAGTTCCCTATACTTTAACTTCATTTTAAAGCCTTGAAATGAGGTTAACGGGGTTCAAACGCATCGAAAAAGGCCTTAAACACGTGCAGGGACCATTGCTGCCAATTTTGAAACTTTCTGATTCAGGGGAGGCAGTAGCGTAGCGCGAGCCCTAAGGGCCTACCCGTCGCGCTACGCGACTGCATAACCAGACCAGATTAAGTGTTTCTAACACAAGTTGCAGCTGATTGATCCTTAACCACATGTTTTAAGTTGCTTAGTCACTAAGATAAGGATCATATGTGGCTTCCATAACCTTTCAACAAGTGTACGGGTGTGATCGAATCACGGTTTCCATGAAACGATCTCAACGGTTCACCGAAAACTATATATACCCCATGCCTTTCATTGTTTTAAAGCACTAGAATTCTGATTTGAGAGCTCTAAGTTGAAACCATTGTTTCATACCTGAGTTCTTGGATCGGGATTAGCATTCGGGGACCCTTCGTAAGTATTCTTTCGTTCTTTTCCTTATTTTTACTGCTTTTCGAGTCAGAAAGTCAAACTTTGTTTGACTTTCAGCGTTGACCAGTAATGGTCAATGCGAAGTTCGTTTGAACTTCGCAACGTGAGTGTAATCACGTTGGTCATAGTCCCTTGGGACTATGCCCACTGATTACCACGTTGTCTAGGGTCGTAGGGTAGGCGATCTAATAAATCGCCTATACCTTCGAACCCGACCCAGTTTGGTCGATCATTAGGATCCGACCAAATACATTAGGTGACCCTAGTATAGGGCATAACCTTCCGAGGTTATACCCTATGGTCACATCGTTTAAGTAGTTGTATGATAGGTAGTTTATATGCCTTAGGTAAATTACCAGAATACCCTTTTCATGTATAATTGGTAATTAAACATATGTAACCTAAACTTTTGTCACATAACTGATTATGTAACATGTTTAGGCATATAACACTTGTCATAGGACTAGTTAGACGGTCCGAACGCGTTTCACGCGCACGACGCGTTAAAGTAGCATAAGTTACCTTAATGGGTCGCGATGGGTCGATAATACTTGGGTTAAGTTTCATTTAGTATGTAGGCTTTGTTAAACCATATCATATGAGTTCCTACACTCATTTGGTTTACAAACCCTCCTGCTACCCAGTCTTCCGATTTAGGTCCGGGTTAATTATGTAGTTACCTATGTTAGGTACCGTTTGATTTCCGGGACTCCTCTAGCTTACTTGGTAGTTGTTCAAGACTCCTAAGCACTCCCAGGCGAGTACATTATTCCCCTCTTTTACTGTTTTCCAAATGTTTTGGGGTGATTCATATGTACTAAATGTTTTATCAATGGTTTCAAGAACAATTACAATGTGGTTTCGAGAACAATTACAATGTGGTTTCAAGAACAAAAACAATTATTTCAAGAACGCTAACAATGATTTCAAGAACGAATACAATGATTTCAAAAACTAATAACAAATTTCAAAAAGTGAACAAACTTGTTGGTTGTAGTTTACATGACCGATGACATTCATTAGCAATGATCAAGCCGACCAGTATTAGGTTATGGTACCATAGGATCTGACAAATCCCGTTATTTACTGCACCCATCGTTATGTGTGGGGGTTGTGGGTAGCGACTGAATCTGTAATTATTAACTTATCCTTTGGTAAGGGTTTGTTAAGAACGAGAACGAGAGCGAGTTGGAACGAGGAACGAGTCAAGAAGGTTTGAATGTTATTAGAGAATCGACCATAAAGTAGTTTCACAATTAAAATGTTAACTTACCCTTTGGTAAGGGTTTGTTAAAACAAGAACGATTAAAACAAGAACGATTTGAACGAATGGGTAACGATTGGGTAAACATTTGTACATGATTGACATTTGATCATGTATTTTCCACAAAACATAACTTTGATTTAAACCAAGTTTTACTTCAATACTTTGTTTTTGTGCATATGGTTTAGTTGAGACATTTCACTTGCCATACACGACATATTTGACATAGACATTTGACATGGATATTTGACATAGACATTTGACATGGTTTATACAAGGACTTTTGACTATTGGTTTAAACATAGACTTCTTACATTGGTTGGTTTGGTTTGATTAAGTGATTAAGTAACGATGCGTGTGTAATATGATACAAGCATGGTGGATACGCCGCTGGTACTTCCTATATATACGTGTTTGTATGGTATTACGTATTGTAGCGTTATTTGAATCATTTCAGTTTGAGACATAGAACATTTTATACAAGTAACATACTTTTCACAAGACATTGATTTACAAACAACTTATCTTACACAAACTCATTTTACATGGTTATTCATTTAATCATGCATTATTCTCTTATTTATACTTATCATCCGAACTTATTATTTTTCAAATGATTTACAAAGACAAAGCAAACTAAAAGGTTCATGACTAAACATTTTCTTAAAACAGAAGTCATGAATCTTATTTTCACAAAACCTATGTATCTCGCCAGCATTTCTTTGCTGACCTCGTTTTCACATATGTTTCAGGTATTGCAAGATATCGATTGATAAGATGCATGCTCACATAGAACTGGACAAGGCCTTAGTGACTCAATAAAAATGATAGATTATGTTTAAATTGTGTATTTAGATTTCCAGACGATGTAATTATTCAATGTTTAATAAAACGAAACACTTTTTGGTATCCATGGTTATGAAACATTAATTCTGTTGCAACACGCCTCGATGTTTCCGCCGCGCTTTGTTGTTCTACGCGGTCGGGGTGTGACAGAAAAGATGGTATCAGAGCCAATGGTTATAGGGAATTAGGTTATTAGTAATTAGTAATGCTTTGACCTAGTCTATAACCTTCTTAGGACCCTAACGCGAGTTTACTTGCGTTTAGTCATAAAACAATACCGTCACCTATCCTTAGGTGACGACCACAACAAGAACATAAATTTCAAAACCGCTTTGAAAACTAATCATCTGTTCTAGGATGATTAATTTCTAGGTTTTGAACCCTCTATTGTAAGGTTTTGAACCCTCTGTTATATGGTTTTGAACCCTCTGTTATATGGTTTTGAACCCCTTTGAATTTTCGAAATCTCGTCAAGGTTTTGGGTTTTAAATAATGTGAACACGTGCAAACTGGAAGGGTGAATGCCTGTATTTTGGGTTTTCTGTCTAGGCAAGCACTTCGTATACATCTCATCAGACGCGAGACCAGTTGTGCTTACCTGGGAATTCTTGGGATGAGTGTTCACTTATAGGCGAGCATGTCTTCGCGATACATTATTTTTAACCTATTTACTTTGACTAATCACCAAGGTCGTTTGTTGCTTTGTAGTAACAAACAAATGACCACTATCCTTGCTTTCATCAGATTTGTTTCATCCCATTCTTTTCGTCTAAATTCTCTCACTCGTTTCCTTTCATGTTCCCTCTTTTAGACAATGCCTCCTCGACGCGAAAGCCAGATAGAGACTGCCGAGCTGGCAGAAATCATTGCGCAGCAAATGGCTGCTCAATTCCCAAACCTCTTTGCTCAATGGAACCAAGCCAACAACAACAACAATGTTCTATGCAAATACAAGGATTTTAACCAGGCTAAACCACTCAAGTTTAGTGGTTCTGAAGGAGCGACTGGACTTCTTCAATGGTTCGAGAGCATTGAGAATACTTTCCGCCACGTGCAGTGTCCTGACAATCGCAAGGTCGAGTTTTCTTCGAGTGTGTTTCAGAAGAGGGCTCTCACATGGTGGAACGGGATTATGTGGGATCGTGGTGCAGAAGTTGCTCTGGCACAGACGTGGGCTGAACTTAGGGCCCTTATGATGAGGGAATTATGTCCTCGTCATGAGCAGCGAGCTTTGGAGAAGGAATTTGATGAAAGTCATCCTCGTCTGTGCTAGTAACGTCGGATGTGTGAACCTCGCGCTCTGAAGACTCTAGGTCGTCTGATACTATAGGTCTAGGGCCAGTGGTGTCTGAATCACCAGTGCCGGTCGAGTCCATGTGTCTGTAACATAAACACAAATGTGCACAAATAATCAGTCATACAATCAGATAAGCACATTAGTCACCAAGTAAGCAATCAAATAATTCTCCTAGTCCCACTAGCCTCCCAGCCTCCCAGACTGCTCTTCCTAGTCCCACTAGCCAATTCTCCAAGTCCCACTAGCCAATTCTCCTAGTCCCACTAGCCAATTCTCCTAGTCCCACTAGCCAACTACCTCGGCCTACCAGACCGAGCCTCAACCTCCCAGACTGAGCCTATAAATAATAAATAAATGTGCTCAACATTTGTTTGTAAAAAAAAGTTTTGGATCTGGACTTAAAAGGTATGCAATAAAAAAAATGTTTTCGTGAGAGCCCTAGTGATCATAGTCTAGACTCGAGAAGAAATCCTAGTTCGCTATGATCAGAGCTCTGATACCAAGCTGTCACACCCTGGCTTTGCGGAAGCGTGGTTAATTTGGTGTGACTTCTTAATACCATAGCTTAACCATAACAAAGCTATATGAAATAAAACCATGCAAGATCATCCTTTTAATTAAGTTTTAAAAACCAAATACAACAACACTGTCTCAACGGAAACACATCCTAACGACATTGTTCAACAAACACAAACATCAACATGACATAAACACAGTTTAAGGACTGTGACTTGTCCAGGAAAGAGTCACATTCCCCAAACCCGGATGACCTCGTAACTAGTGCAGCGGAAAAACGTGTCATACCGCGCCAGATCCTTTAATTCCCTGAAATACATGTAAGTTGAAAAATCAACAATAATGTTGAGCAAGTTCATGTGTAAGTGAGTAAATAAACCTTTGTATATATAAAAATCCTGGTATGTAGCAAATAAGGAAAAAAGAGATCACCAATGGTTTGCAAGGCCATTGATATGTGTGAAGTGCAAGTAGGAAGACTCAAACCTAGCGGATTTTGCGTTGGGCACAAAGTCACCCCGAGGTCCGTACTGTTGGACCTGGAGTTGGGCTCGCTACACCCAGATAGATCTACCGCTTACGTCCCTCGGTCCTACAATGAGGATTAATGGCCTCCAGTTCCCGCCTACCCACTCACATGATCTAAGTAGTAACCCTCCTTACGCTAACCATACCATGTATAAAGTACTCGTAATCATAGTAACATGTATTTCACCCCCGCAGTTTAGAAAACTGAAAACAGTTAAGAGAAAAGGGGGACATGAACTCACTGTGGTGCGTCTCTACCAAGTATGTCTCCTGATCAAGCAGCTGTGTGACGACCTACACGTACTAATTCTATTAGACGGACGGCCGTGCCTTAGCTTTATGGTTTAAGTTTTTGGGAAATAGTTAGACAACTATTTCGTGTTTACATTTAGTAAATACTTGGTAATCATTTTCCTTCCCAAGGATGGGGGATTTAATACACGTGTGTTCGAAATATATTATTAAGTCTCACTTAAAATATATTTTATTTCTAACTCCAAAATATAAATATTCTTCTCAAAAATATTATATTTTCTATTACATAAATTTTCCCAAAATAACACCTTGACAAAAATACCCGTTAAGTCATATTTTCTTAAAATGCGTAAGTTACGTTTTAATGATCGAGTGGTAATAATAATTACCGGTGTAACTTATATATTTATCGTAGAGACGTTCGTATTATTTTGGATCCATTCACATTCGATAGTATTATTTTTACCCTAAAAATAATACTAGTATTTTCACAAAATGATCATAAACACATATCAAGTGACTTTATGAAAAATATATACTAAATATATATTTACCAAGTTTTATTTTGTGAAATCCCACCTCCGATGTTTTGTAAATAAAGTCGTGGCGAAATCTATAATTTGAAAACAAGTCGAAAAGTATTTCTAACACTTATAGTGAAAATATTTCTAAGTGTTAGGTTTTTGGAAAAATTTCGCCAGAGTTTCCCCTGTAACTGGAGGTGGCCACGCTTTTAAGCGTATCATTTTCTTTTATAAATCAAACCAACATTCTTTTCATTCAATCAAAACAATGTCCAAAACAACAAACTAGTAAATAAATATGTATATCGCATAAATTACATGAACTTGCGTTTTATCCAAGAATATAAAGTAAATTCCATTACTTTTAGTGGATCTTTATATAAATCAATCCGGTTTCGTAAAAACCCCGTTTTTAAAGAAATTCCATCTTTACAACTTCTTATTAATTTTTACAAAGATAGTTATTTTGTCGAAACTTAGTGCTACACAAGTGTTTACACACTTGTGTGTTCTAAAAATCATTCTTGCTCATGTAAAATCCATTTTTAGAAAAATATGGTTTCTTCGACACTCGGTCCTTTGAAAATACCGCTTGTAGATCCGTAGATCTACTAGTTTTAAACACTATTTCGTAAGTAAAATCATTTTTACACAAGTTCAAGTTTGATGTGTGGTGGAGTTTCATCACTTAACCCTTGTTACACTTAAACAAGCTTTATGTCATAATCCATGATCATGACCAATCCGGGTTAAACGATGATCCGAGCTACCACAACATAGATCGGGACTAAATAACCACACAAATCAAATACTACAAGATTTACACAACATTCAAGCTTTTGACCACCATTACTAGCATTTTTAGTAGACTTTTATGTATCAACTTGTATGTTTACGAGTTTTAGCCGTTACATAACATTTTAACCACTTCAAAATAGTTCGAGAGTGTGATTCAAGCAACTTACTACTAGCTCGAGGCTAGGGAAGAATCTAGACGCAAAATGAGTGGATAGAAGCAATAGAGTGAGGTCCTTCGCCTTCCGATTGCACCAAGCTTCCTTGTAGGTGATCCTTAACACTTGTATGAGCTTGGAATGGCTTGAACTAAACTCGAAAAAATTGATGGGTGTTGAGGGGGGTTCGGCCGAGAGCTTCTTGAGAGAGAGAGAGAGTTGTGTTGTGATGTGTTGAGATGGAAATGATTAGTGTGCTAAGTGTTGATCTTATAGACATTTCATATGATCTTTAACCAATGGTTTATGTGTCTATTAGATATTAGACACTAATGAATTAAATAATCACAAAAGTACAAGGGGGGTTCCCCCTTGGGGACCGAATTCGTTGGATGGGGGGGGGGTACTAGTTCGATTTCAACCAAACATTAAGTATTAGTTAGTTAAGTGTGGAGGTTAACTCGGTTACTAGTGTGTAGTAAGTTGTGACGGGTGTTAGGGTATTCAGGGACCCTAACTGGCTCAGAAAAGAAAAACAGTGTTGATGACAATATTTTTATGTTCCGGGTAAAGTCCGGTTGTTCGGTTGGGTAGAGATCCGTTAAAGTGCTTAACAAAGCTTTAAAGTGTCGTTATTATTATTTTTAGCGACACAACTTATTCCTCCAAAGTGTCGGGAATATTTTCCTCATGTTTTGGCACTTTATTAGTTAGCCAAAAGCTGAATTTTGTACTTAGAGTACGTTTTAGGCACATCCGGTCACTGTAATTTATTCCTAGTGACGCAGTTCTACAACCCTTATATCCCTACACTCACCACTAGTGTAGCAAACTATCTCAGGCTCTTACAGGCCTTAGAGGCAGTACCTGCCTGGTGCTAGTTATGACAGCACGTTTAATAGGTTATCCGTTCATTGTGCTACTGTGCTTTTGGTGCATCAAGGTTGTCACAAAGGTGCTGTAAGCAAAACATGGAGTGACAGCAAGTAAAGTATGATGCAAGTAAGTACATGTATCAGTATTCAAGTAGCAGTTTATCCACAAGTTCAAGCAAGCACAGTAATTAAGCAGTAATTAATTATTAATTAAGTCGTACGGATACCTGGTTTAGTGAGGGTTGTCACACTTTATTGATATATTAAATTACATTCTTTGTTCTTTTTGTTTAAAAAGCATGTAAAATGTCCTTTATTTCTACGATTTGCACGCTGTTTGTCCTTTAAGCTAATTAATGTTAATTTTTCAGTTAACTTTAAGGTAAAATGACCATTTTGTCCAAAGGACATTATCTGAAGTTTACTTGTAAAAGACATAACATGTAATTTACTTAAGTTAGCGTTTGATACACATGAATGAGAGGTGCAATGGAATAGACCATTATGAGAGAATGAAGAAAGAAGTGTTTGGTTGGTCGATGGAATGGAATCGCCCATTCCAAAATGCATTACATTCCCTCACAATCATTTCATCCGTCCCACGTGTTTTTTTTTCCATTCTATTCCCTCTGCACCCTTCATTAACATCACAACCCACTATCGTTGCCACCACCAACCACCACGACCGCCAACAGTCGCTGTCACACACCTCCGCCGCCACCTGTCACTGCCTCCACCGCCACCACCGTCTTCACCACCACCGCTAGCACTGTCGTCGCCAGCTCCACCCACCACCCCCACCACCCTCACCCACCTCCGTCGCCACCCACCGACGACACCACCACTGCTCCCACTGCCATCGCAACCATCGGCGCTGCCGCCACCCGTCTCTGCTGCTACCATCGCCGCCGCCACCCACCTGTAACACCCCGTGTTACGAAAGTCAAAGTCAAGATTGAAGTCAAAGGAAGAAAAGATTGCTAATTGCGATCTGTCACTCCTTGCTTAATTACTGATTTGACTTCTTTGACTTGTATTCAAATCTTTTATTTTAATCGCTTTAGTTGTATTATGTGGAGTATCTATTAATAATCGAGGTTTAATCGATGTTTATCGCATGTTTTATCGCTTATTCGCTAATCGCATCGAAATCGCGCTCACGCCTTGATTGATAGATTCTGAATATTGTTTTAGGTGTGTGTGCTACTTACGTGTTACTTGTGCATGTTTACTTTATGTTTGTGGTGATTAATCGAAACGCAATCGCAACTCTATCGCAACGCAACTTGAATCGCAAACGCTAAACGCAAGTTATTTATAGTGATTGTATGTTAGATATAGCGAGTATCGGTTAAGTTATTGGTAATTAATGTTTAATGCTATCGCATCGCACACTCGTTTAAACGCATCGCAACGCTCAACACGCGAAACGGAACGCCGAAACTCAACTCAGCAAACCACCTCGATCGACTGGCCAACCGATCGAATGGCCAACCGATCGGATGACCATCCGATCGGGTAGCCATCCGATCGAAGTGCTATTCGACACCTTTGCACTTTCCCTATTTTGGCAACCTATAAATACCCCTCCTGTCACATCACTTGATGTGACAGCTCTCTCACTCGACCAGCCGCACTCAAGCCTTCTTTCTCTCGATTTCTCGCGATTCTTGTAAGTTTTCAACCTAAATCTTGTACTTCTATGATCTACACACACTTCTTCATTATTTTCTCCTTTGAATCTTAACTTTTAACCGTGAAATCAGCGGATTTGAGGTGTTCTAGGGTGATGTCATCATGGAGTTCTTATGAACTTCAAGTTTTGGCCTCATTCCACCAAGAACAACTCAGATCTGAAGGATTTCCACAAGATTAAACAATGTTTTCGCATAGATCTACACATATTCATGGTTAAAAGGATTGAAAGATGGTTTTCTAACTTTCTTTCAACTCTTGTACACTCAATGCACTCAAAACCGATAGAATCGGAGCTTGTACAGACCTTCTACTCTTTCTTAGTGATGTGTTGATTCAAGATCTGGTTTCTATCAAAGAGAAAACCGATTTCGGGTTAAACATGAACAACCGTCACGAACCAGTTAACCGATCGGATTAGGGTGATTCCTGTTCGATCGAACGACTTGGGACTTGACGACGTTCCGTTGTTTAGTACGTTGTCATACCGTCTCGAGCAAACTGCAAAACTTTAAAAAATAATCAGGTTCAAGATGATCAGGTTCGTTGGGACGGATTGTCGCCCGATCGGATAGCCATCCGATCGAACGACTATCCGATCGGCTTGCACTTGGTTCCACACTTAAACTTTCTTCAAACTTTCAAAGATCTGAACATCGAACGGATTGCCGCTCGATCGGATAGCCATCCGATCGAACGACAATCCGATCATTTGACTTTTGGAACTTCGACACTTAATCATTTTCATAATTTTCAAAGGTCATCAGTAACTAACGGATTGCCACCCGATCGGATTGCTATCCGATCGAGTGACCATCTAGCTGTGAACTTGTTCTCACTAAGTGTCCTGCCAACCGGATCGTTATCCGATCGAACGACCGTATACTTCTCTGTTTTCAAAATGCTACAACAAAAACTTCAAAGCCATCATACACAAACACATCCTTACCAACGAATGTCAATCCAATCGAATGGCCATCCGATCGGATGACCATCCGAACGGATTGACATCCGATCGAATGGTCAACCGATCGAATAGCCATCCGATCGGATTGCCACTCGACACTTACCCACTTTTCAGCATTTTACGCGTCGTTTATCGCTTATGCTATCATTAACTATTCAGGCTAATCTCTCAGCGCCCCCTTCAATCCAAGACAGTGTTTATTAACTTAAACGCTATCTGTGAGTATACTCGAACCCTTTTTGCTTTACGCACTTTTGGGTGTTACATACGTTACCTATTCTAAATCACAATCGACACACAACGCAAACACTATTTATACGCTGACCGTTATTGCATGCTACGTGTTATTCGATGAATGCTTGTATGTTATGTTAACACAGTGATTGTTGCCTGACACCTTAGCAACGATAGTACTATAGTTTGGACTCAGCACCTGTCGTGGACAGGGGTTGTTAAGGGCTTTACTTCACGTGTCCTAGTGGGGATATGTGTTGCGCATTCTACAACTCGCAGTCACGTCTGTGCATATTTCTCTGTCGATAACCTACTTGCCTTCACTTTGTACATGTTACATGCTGGTTATGCGTAAACGTTTTCGAACTCTATTATACTACTAAACTTGTATGCTCACCTTTACACTATGTGTATTGACTTTATTCTAACGTATGTGACAGGTGTTTGAGATGCTAGGATGTTGCTTGCTTTCATGAAACCGAGTAGGGGAGTCTAGAAACAAAGACAATTTATTTGATTAAATTTGAGTTGTCAGAACATGTTTTGTTTTGAGGATATCTATGTCCGTAATAAATTAATTGCTTGGTAGGTTATGGTATGAGACATAATATTAACTATCCGGTAATTTAGTTGTTATGGAATTTCTTTTGACAATCTGTTTCGCTCAGTGCCATGCCCCGATGTTTCCGTCATCGGTGGAGGTGTGACACCACCCCGTCCCCGCCATCACCACCGACGCTGCCACCCACCTCTGTCCCCGCCACCACAGCCACCGTCGCCGCTACCACCTCTGATCACCACCACCGTCGCCGCTACCACCTCTGATCACTGTCGCCACCCACCTCCGCTACCGCTGTTGCTACCAGCTCCGTCCATCGCCGTCACCCACCATCACTGCCAACTCTTTCCACTGCATTTTTGTACTTTCCATATTTAGAGAGTTGTATACGCAATTAAATATGTGTTTATACGCAAAACCGAGACTTAAAATGCACTTTGGATACCTAAAAACAAGTTAAAATACAAGAAAACGGTGTAAAATAACACAGTTACAAAGTACAGGGACTAAAAGTGAGAAAAACCAAAAGCTTTTCCACCTCCTTTCTCCTCCAATCACCTTCCACCATTCTTTAGCCAATTAGATTTCACGTTTTCCCACCTCATTTCTCCTCCAATCACCTTCCACCTTCATTAACTCCCAAACTCTAATCCCCACTTATAAATACAAGTCTCCACCACCTCCTAAACACTTTCCACACACTAATCTACTCCCAAACTCTCTAATCCTCTAAAGAATTCCAAGCAAGGAAAAATACTTTCAAGTGTTCTAAGTGAGTTTTCACTCACTTTTCTTCACCTTTCGTCTTCTAATCTTCTTTCAAACTACTTGGGCAACCTCTAGGAAGGTTTTCACAAGTTTGCCATGGCAAATTAAGGTGGAATCTCAACATATTTGAGGTCCAAAGTAGCATAAAATTTTGCTCTAATTTATCTTTTTGTTTCTTATATATAATACTTAAAACTTAGTGTAATCTTGTACCCTTTTGCTCCCAACTAAGCTTATAGTTGTGGGTTTGCGTGTGGTTGATTTTCACCAAGAAATAAGGTTCAAAACCTTTTTAAAATTCTGCCCAAAATGTTTTAAGTGTTGAAATTATCCAAGCTTTCAACCTTTAATGTTGTGAGACTTGTGTATGAGTAATGTGTGAACTATGAAAGCCTTGGCTTTCCAAACTTGTTCCTCTACCTCACTTGCATGTTTTGGTGTAAAAACAACTTCCATAAAGTGACAAGGCTACATCACGTTCTCGAACACTTTTCATGTTCGAGATGTGCGCTTCTAGTTTGCTCACTTGGTTGTTTTTTTAGTTAGCTAGTTCAATTTAATCTTATATTCATGACCAACCGAACTTATCAACGAATTTGATGATTTTGTGCTTTGGTGAATCATACAAAGAGGTTTAATGGATAAAAATTGTAACACCCCGTGTTTCGAAAGTCAAAGTCAAAGTCAAGATTGAAGTCAAAGGAAGAAAAGATTGCTAATTGCGATCTGTCACTCCTTGCTCAATTCCTGTTTTGACTTCTTTGACTTGTAGTTAGTCTATTTATTTTATCGCATTAGTTGTATTATGTGGAGTACTTGTTAATAATCGAGGTTTATTCGCTATTTATCGCGTGTTTTATCGCTTTATCGCTTATCGCAATCGCAACCCAAATTATGCGTTCTGGATATTGTTTTATGTGTATGTGCTATCTATGTGTTATTTGTGCATGTTTATTTATGTTTATGATGTGGTAATAAATCGAAACGCAATCGAAATGCTATCGCAATCTAATCGCAAACGCTAAACGCAAGGTATTTAGGATGATGGTATGTTAGATATAGTAGTTGGGATTAAAAGTAATTTGAATAGGAAACTCTATCGCATCGCAACTCTCGTCACGCAGATCGATACTGCAAAACTCATCGCGCCAAACACTTGAATCGAGTGGCCAACCGATCGAGGTGCCACCCGATCGGGCTGCCACCCGATCGGATTGCCACATGATCGAGTTGCCACCCGATCGGGCTACCAGCCGATCGACCAGCCACTCTCCTCCACCTTTCCCCTTTCCATTTTTGGAAACTCTATAAATACCCCCATATGTCAACCTCACTTGATGTTGACAGCTCTCTCCCTCTCAACTCACTCCAGCCGCTATTTCTTCAGATTTCTCGCGATTCTTGTAAGTTTTCAACCTAAATCTTGTACTTTCTTGATCTACACGCACTCCTACACCTTTCTATCTTTTGAATCTTAACTTTTAACCTTAAAATCACTAGATTTGAGGTGTTCTAGGATGAGGTCATCATGGTGTTCTTATGAACTTCATGTTTTGACTTCAATCCACCAAGAACAACTTAGATCTGAACGATTTTCACACAAATAAACAAAGATCTTGCATATATCTGAACATATTCATGGTGAAAAAGGATTGAAATATGGTTTCTAACTTTCTTTCAACTCTTTTACACTCAATGCACTCAAAACCGATAGAATCGGAGCTTGTTCTGATCTCATACTCGTTCTTAGTGTTGGTTGGTTCAAGATCTGGATTCTATCCACGAGATTTCTGATTTCGGGTTGAACATTAAACACCGTCTCGAACAGTTAACTGGTCTGACTAGGGTGGTTCCTGTCCGATCGGGTCACTAAGTCTTGACAAGGTTTCTGTTGTTTGACACGTTATTGTACAGTCTCGAGAAAATGTAAACTATCAAAACAACCAAGTGAAGAAGACGATCAGGTCGTCTGGGATGGATTGCCGTCCGATCGGATTGCCACCCGACCAGACAGCCACTCGATCGGATTGCACCTTGGGTCCCACACTTAACATTTATTTCAACATTTGAGGTTTGAACATTGAACGGATTGCTGTCCGATCGGATTACCACTCGACTATGTGATGTTTAGACTTCAACCCTTAAACAATTTTCAACATGTTCAGTACGGATTGTCACCCGATCGGATTGCAATCCGATCGAGTGACAAACTGCTGTGAACTTGTTCTCACTAAAGTGTCCTACCAATCGGATTGCCGCCCGATCGAACGGTCGTTCGATCGATCGACCTGAAGGGTAGAGATACTTCTCTGTTTTCAAAATGCTATAACGAAAACTTCAAAAGACAAGCCATCATACACAAACACATCCATCCCAAACGAGGTAACAATCCAATCGCATGGTCACCCGATCGGATAACCATCCGAACGGATTGTCACCCGATCGACCGGCCATCCGATCGGATTGCCATCCGATCAGAATACCGTCCGATCCATTGACACTTCACCCCGATTTAAGTATCACTTATCGTTTATGCTATCGTTCTGACCAGGCTAATCTCACTCTAGCGCTCCCTTCAATCCATCATTGCTGTGAGTATACTCGAACCCTTTTTGCTTTATGCACTTTTGGGTGTTACATACGTTACTTATTCTAAATCACATCGCACACACTACACAATACTTTAACGCTAACCATTACTGCATGTTATACATGACTCAATGAATGCTTGTTTGTTATGTTTACACATGGATTGCTGTCTACCTGCCTTAGCAACGATAGTACTATAGTTTGGACTCAGCACTTGTGCACTCAGGGGTTGTTAAGGACAATTAATCACATGGTTCACAGTGGTGAACATGCATTACGAACTGCCTTGGGCAGTCAACCTGCAGTCATTGGTATTGATAGGATCATGTCGATAACTTACGTGATTCATTTCACACTATGTACGTGCTGGTTATGCGTAAACGATTTCGAACTCTATTATGCTATATCAAACTTGTATGCTCACCTTTACACTATGTGTATTGACTTTTACTTTAACGTATATGGCAGGTGCTTAAGATGTTTAATTGCTTGGATTGCTGTGAAATCGAGGCTAGGAAAGAGTCTAGAAACAAAGACAATTTATCTTTATTTGTTTAAATCTGAGTTGTCGGAACATGCTTATGTTTGAAGAATATCTCTGTCTGTAATAACTTCATTATCTTATGGGTCCTGGTATGGGACATGATATTTTAAACTATTCGGTAATTTAGCCATTATGGAATTTCTTTGAACAATCTGTTTCGCTCAGTGCCGCGCCCCGATGATTCCGCCATCGTCAGAGCCATAACTATAGGGAATTAGGCCAGACTCCACCTAGTCCGGGTCGACGTCTTAGAAATAACCTAGTCTATAGTTTAAGTACCAATGGACCGACTTGTGCAAACCCTGTAGGGGTTCTGCGCAGGCTTACTTGCTATTTCTCGCTCGCATTCACGCTACACTATCACAACTGCCTTTCCTAAGGTAGTCGCACCGCACTATTTTGAATAAGTGACTTAATTGAGAATAGGTGTGAAAACCGCAAACTCTCAATTAAATCGCTTGTTCGACCCGTACTTTACTATAAAACGTGAGAATTTGCGTTGAATCAGGAGTGAAATTTGCACTTTAACGCAGATTTTCTTCTCTATTTGATCAAAACAGGAACGAAGCTGTTAAGTCAGGGGTGAAACCCGAACCTTGACGACTTGTTCCGCCCTTATGTTTTTGGTTTTACAAAGCTCTCACCAAAGTCTCGATGGATTCCAATGACTCGAGCTGCGTACATAACCGAGAGGATGCATGCCAATCACCGCATGCCGGTGACGGAGCATAGTCCTTTAGGCCACAACGCACACTCGTGGTCCTCGAGAATAGTCGAATCACTTTGGGTAGTCAAAGTCTATCAGCCTAAGACAATCTATGATCGATTTTAATCTCGCACTTTCGCCGATTTTTATGTGTTTCGATTCTGAGCCCGCAACTGGCGACTCTGATATTCGCCGATTTTATGTGAGTTTTATGTGGTTTTACTTGTTTACATGTTTTATTTTGGTGGTTTATTCGCTTTTCGCTTCTCACTCCGATCGACACACACCAACCGCACTACACCTCTACCCCGATACGCTAACAAATCGCTGGTGATCGCATGTATGTTGCTCGCTTATGCTATACTACTCGCTGTGAAATCGCAATCGCTATTCTCGAACGCGCGACTTTCAATGATAGTTTTCTCTATTCTGACTGCCTCTATGTGCTTCTATGTGCCCTATGTGCCTTACATGCCTATGTGCTTATGTGATTATGTGATTACGTGCCTACGTGTTTTTGTGATCGTGTTCCTGAGCTTTAGTAGTATTAGGCGTGTGAGGTGAGATTCGATTTTATTGGGTCTGAGTCCTGTGACAATGCCTGTTGCAGACAATGTCGTCAACTGGATCCCTTCACTCTCGTGCCATGAAACGAAAGCAAGCTGACAAGCGACTCGCCTCTCTCGTCGCTACTCAAATCGCTAAAGTGATTCCCCAGATCGTCAGCGAGCTAAACGAAAACGGCAGTAAATCGTCTGAAGAGTCTCGAACAGATGCACCGAAGACTGCTTTTAGTTTCAAGCAGTTCAAAGCTTGTGGTCCAAAAGAGTTTACTGGGGAAGATGGCCCGACGGCTATGTTCCAATGGTTTGACTCTATCGAATTCACTCTGCGCCAGAGTGGATGTCCTGAGAATCTCCACACTATGAACGCAACTGGCGTCTTCCAGTCCCGCGTATTAGATTGGTGGAACGCCGAGAGGAACAAACGCGGAAATGACGCAGCCTATGAGCTGACGTGGGAAGAGCTGAAGGCCATTATGATGGACGAATTCTGCCCTCCCCATGAACGCCAAAAGCTGGAGGACGAATTCTGGCACATTAAGCAGAAAGATGGAGATAACGCAGCTCTGACTGCTCACTTCAAGCAGCTCAGTATCATCTGTCCGGATCAAGTGAAGACGCCTGAGATAACAATCAAGAAGTACATCCGCGCTCTGGCGGATTGTGTAGCTGACTTTGTTCAGGCCGCCAAGACTACCACAATCGAGGAAATCTATCTGCTTGCCGCTGAAATCATTGACAAGCGTGTTAAGGCTGGTGTCTGGGACAAATCCACGAAATCTCTGCATCAAGCTACCACTGCCGCCACTGCTGAAACCGCCACTGCCGCTCCGCAATCATCATCATCCAAGTCCTCTCGTCGTAAGAGGAAGAATGCTAACAAGAACTGTGCCGTTACCACCGCTGCTCCACTACAAGCTGTTCCAGCTCAGCAACCGCCGCACCAACAACACCGCCAAGCTGCACCAGTTACCTATGCGCCGCCTACAAAGCGTGCATATACTGGTCCTCACCCTGCCTGCCCGACATGCACTTACCATCACCCGGTGGGTATCGCCTGCAGATATTGCATTCACTGCAATATGTATGGCCACTTCACCGCCAATTGTTGAACCGGTCCCCGCAACACCGCAGCTCCTACCACTGCTCAACAAGCTCTTCTTACTGCCCCGCAGGGTCAACAAGCAGCTCCAGCACCCGCAATCCACACCAGATCTTGCTTCGCATGTGGCGATCCTAACCATTTCGCCAACATGTGCCCAAACTGGGTGGTCAAGCAGGAGCCCCAGCAGCAGCAGCAGCCTCAACAGCAACAACAGCAGCAACAACAACAACAACAAGCACCACGCGGACGCACCTTCAACATCAATGTCCGCCAAGCTCAAGCCGACAACAATGTGGCTAATGGTACGTTCCTTGTGAATGGCATATATGCTTCATGTTTATTTGATACTGGAGCCGATAACTGTTTTGTATCGTTGGAATTCGAAAAGCTCCTTAATCGTAAGCGCGCCCATCTACCCTCGTCATTCGATGTCGAAGTCGCCACCGGAAGAAACGTCGCCGCTAATTCTGTTATTCGTGATTGTACTCTCGAGCTCAACAATCACATCTTTCCGATCGATCTTATTCAAATGCAGCTCAGAAGCTTTGATATCATAGTAGGCATGGATTTTCTTCGTGAGAATCGTGCTGAAGTTGTGTGTTTCGATAAGATGATTCGCTTTTCGCTCGCTAATGGTGATTTATTATGTGTTTATGGTGAAACTGCGTCGAAAGGTCTCAAGCCCATGTCATGCACCCAAGCTAGCAAGTATCTCCGCAAGGAATACAGAGCTTTCAAGGCCAACATTGTAGTAGCGGAGAAGGAAAAGAAAGGTAATCCGGGAGTTAAGGATGTCCCTGTTGTGTGTGAATTTCCGAATGTATTCCCTGATGATCTTCCTGGTCTTCCTCCGAGTCGTGATATCGACTTTCGTATTGTCGCAACCCCCGATCCTTTATTCCCGGGAACAGGCGGACGCGATCTCAGAGTTTCGGTGGTATCAGTTATTTAATCTTGCAGCAGAATTTACATCAGGACCGTAGTTAGGAAATGTTTATCAGAGTAAAACCACCTCATTTAATATTAATAATCACATGGGTAAAACCCAAGTTTCTTATTACAATACATTTATAGGGATAAACCCTATTTTATTGAATTCTAAAACATCGTTTATTTGGTAACTTTTATAGCCACATTTTCCCAAGCCCTCAGTGCTCTCCAGCTGGCTTTTTACTAATTGGCTGTCACATTGGGTTACCTGAAACGTGTTTTAAAAACATTTGTCAGTCGGAAATACTGGTGAGTGAATCCCAGTTTAATCAAGTTTAAATAAAAAGTCACAGTGAACAGTATTGAGAGCGATCACATTGTTTATGTCTACACAATTACTCCATTAGTACTGTCAACCCTGACTTGTGGGTCATATTACCCATTGGCTAACTCATTGTCCAATGGTAACGTATTGTCAACCTTGACTTACTACTCACAGTGTAGTAAATTTTGTATACAAAACCCCAACATACCGGCAGTAATTGAAGAACTACAAAGACTCAATCACTGCTTAATCATATTATTAAGCATTAAAGGTTTTGTAAAATAGTTACAAAAAGGTTAACAAAAAGAGGATAAACTCACATTGCTATCTTAGGCTTCTCGTAAGGGTTTCCTGGATATAATCTACAATTTATACAAATGTACATTGGTTAGTATCATAAACCTTTGAAAATATTAATGATACCCTCCCCGAGACGGCATTCCAACAACTACGTCGGGCAGAACCATGACAGTTGTTACGGAACCCTAAATCAATCGGGCAGCATAACTATTACGAAACTGGGGTTATAATACTTACAACAGAGCAGAACCTCGCTAATTAGGGGTATAATACCCAACTATAATGCCTCTTCTACAGAAATTGTGATTTTGAGAATTGAGAATGAGCGACGGAAAACGAAAGCTGATGCGTTCTATTTATAGTTGCAAAACCCGACTCTTACGTGGCCCGCGTAAAGCACAGGCCAGGGTTACGCGGCCCGCTTCAACCCTGGTCAACAGAATAGCTTGGCTGAGTCGATGTGTAGGTCCGCCAAGATGTCGACACGTGTCGGCCTAGGATGTCTCCGCGTTTGATGATCTCTAGCGGCCCACGTACACTATCGAGAACTCTTACGCGGCCCGCTTTAACTAAAGAAATCAACGATTTCTGATTCTAGCCTTCATACCGCCCGCGTTAGGGTTTAGGGTGGGTTCACGCGGCCCGCCTCAGCCCTAAATTTAAGCTTTTATATTTTATTTAAATAATATAATATAATTCGGGCTCGGTTTTCACATACGGGGTGTAATATAAGACATATTGGGACATTCTATAATATACTAGAGTGTCAGAATATTATGAGGGTGTTGGTTTTACCGAGGATTGTTACATTCTCCCCACCTTATTTTAGAGCTCGTCCTTGAGATCTACTGGAACAAATGCGGATATTTCTTTTGCATTTCTGATTCAAGCTCCCATGTGTACTCTGGTCCTCTTTTGGAGTCCCACTTCACTTTGACTAGAACTAGTCTCTTGTGCTTGAGATTCTTGACTTTCCTGTCTTCAATCTGTAGAGGCCTTTCTACAAACTTGAGTTGTTCATTTACCTCTATATCCTTAAGAGGTACTATCACTGATTCATCAGCTAAACACTTCTTGAGATTAGATACATGAAACACATCATGTATTCCTGCCATTTCCTCTGGCAGTTGTAGCTGATAGGCTACAGGTCCTATTCTTCTAATAATCTCAAAAGGTCCAACATACTTGGGACTTAGCTTTCCCTGTTTGATGAATCTTACTATTCCTTTCCAAGGAGAGACTTTTAACAATACCTTATCTCCTACTCAAAATTCTAATGGCTTGCGTCGGTTACCAGCATAGCTTTTCTGTCGATCACGTGCTGTTTTCAGTCGTTCCTTGACTTGAATAATCTTGTCAGTTGTTTCTTGCACTATCTCAGGTCCAGATAATTGCTTTTCCCCAATTTCTGCCCAACAGACTGGGGTTCGACACTTTCTTCCATATAGTGCTTCGAATGGTGTAGTATTGATACTTGTGTGATAACTATTATTATAAGAAAATTCTATTTAAGGTAAGTGATCGTCCCAATTACCTCCAAAATCAATTACACAAGGTCTAAGCATGTCTTCCATTGTCTGAATTGTTCTTTCGCTTTGTCCGTCGGTTTGAGGATGATAAGCTGTGCTTAGTTTTAGCTTGGTTCCCATTGCCTTTTGGAAACTTGACCAAAAATGAGAGGTAAATCGACTATCCCTATCAGAAAAAATTGATAAAGGAATGCCATGTAAAGAAACAATTTCATTTACATATAATTTAGCTAATTGTTCCATACTAAAAGTTTCTTTCATTGGTAAGAAATGGGCTGACTTGGTTAGCCTATCTACAATCACCCAGATTGCATCATTTCCTTTCTTGGTTTTGGGTAATTTGGTAACAAAATCCATTGTTATCAATTCCCATTTCCAAACTGGCATTTCTAATTGCTGTAACAAACCTGAGGGTTTCTGGTGTTCAGCTCTAACTTGTGAACAAGTTAAACATTTAGAAACATAGGCTGCTATGTCCTTCTTCATTCCTATCCACCAGAAATTTTTCCTTAAATCCTGGTACATTTTATCACTTCCTGGGTGTATCGTATATTTAGACTTATGGGCTTCTTCTAGTATACGATGACGTAGGTTTCCTAATTTAGGTATCCATATTTTCTTTTCATGGAATCTCCAAATTCCATCTGTTCCTTGTTTTAATTCTTTTAGCATACCTTTTAATTTTTTCCGAATCATCATTGATTACTGATTCTTGTGCTTCTCTTATCTGATCATTTAAATCTACTTGTAGATTTAATTTAAGAGAACGTACCCTTCTTGGCTTTTCATGATACTTTCGGCTTAAAGCATCTGCCACTACATTTGCTTTTCCTTCATGATACTGGATATCACAATTATAGTCATTAAGCATCTCCATCCAGCGTCTTTGTCTCATATTCAACTCTTTTTGCTTGAAGATATATCTTAAACTCTTATGATCAGTGAATATGGTAAACTTACTACCATAAAGGTAATGTCTCCAAATCTTAAGGGCAAAAATTATAGCTCCTAATTCTAAATCATGAGTTGAATAATTCTCTTCATGATTCTTAAGTTGTCTAGATGCGTAAGCTATAACCTTTTGGCGTTGCATCAACACACATCCATAACCTAATTTAGAAGCATCGCAATAGACTACAAAGTCTTCAGCTCCTTCTGGTAATGCTAATATGGGTGTATGAGTTAATCTTTGCTTAAGAATTCTAAATGTTTCTTCTTGTTTTAATCCCCATTCAAACTTAACAGATTTACAGGTTAACTTAGTTAAGGGAATGGCTATTCTAGAGAAATCTCGAATAAATCTTCTATAATAACCGGCCAATCCTAAGAAACTTCTAACCTCGGTTGCTGACTCAGGGGTTTTCCAATTAGTAATTGCTTCAATCTTTGTTGGATCCACATGAATTCCTTCATGATTAACTAAATGTCCAAGGAATTGTACCTGTTCTAACCAAAATTCGCACTTAGAGAATTTAGCATAAAGCTTTTCCTTTCTTAATAAACTTAAAAGTGCGTGCAAATGTTTTGCATGATCCTCTTTATTCTTAGAGTAAATTAGAATATCATCTATGAAGACAATTATGAATTTATCCAAATATGGCTTACATATTCGGTTCATCATGTCCATAAATGCAGCTGGGGCATTGGTTAAACCAAATGGCATGACAGTAAATTCATAATGGCCATACGTTGTTCTGAAAGCGGTTTTAGGAATGTCCTCTTCCTGTACCTTTAACTGATGATATCCTGACCTTAAATCGATTTTAGAGAAAAATCGAGCTCCTTTTAGTTGATCAAACAGATCATCGATTCTCGGTAATGGGTACCGATTCTTAATCGTGACCTTGTTCAATTCACGGTAGTCAATGCACATACGCATTGATCCGTCTTTCTTTTTAACGAACAGTATCGGCGCTCCCCATGGCGACGAATTTGGCTGTATAAATCCTTTCTCTAACAATTCATCTAATTGTTTCTTCAATTCTTGCATTTCTACAGGTGCCAAACGGTAAGGTGCTTTGGCAATTGGTGATGTTCCTGGTAGCAGGTGAATTCTGAATTCAACTTTTCTGTCTGGAGGTAGTCCTGGTAATTCTTCTGGAAAGATATCTGAAAACTGTGACACTATTTGTAACACCCCAAAACCCGAATATTTATATTCGTTAAAATGTTATGATATGATACATCAAGAAATAAATAACCAGGCTATTTAACCTACTTAAATGTATGGTTAAAATTGTTAAAAGATTGAATGTGGTAAAATGTTTCGCAAAGCAAGCAAGGGAGAAAACTAGAGGGACCAAAACCGTTAAGTGGGAAACATGAATTTATAAAATAAAAATCAAAACACCCCACACACACATAGGGTGTGTGTGTGTGTCGACAGCAGGAAGGAGAAAAAGGGGTTCAAACCCTAGTTTCATTATAATCATCAAATTGAAAGGGGATTTCAGCTCGGATCTAATGCATGAACATGAATTTATGATCATCTAGCCCTATAAATCACTTGGTAAGTTGTAATTTATGATTTGGTGATTTTGATATGAAGTGGGTTAGGATCAACCCACGAATTAGTATGAGATTAAGCATGTATATGTGTTAGCATCATCTTAGGAAACATGTGCTAGGCATAATTTTGATTAATTGATGTTTAAAGATGGAAACCCACTAAGTTGAGTGATGAAGATGACATGGGTATTTCATCATGTTCAATTCTTGTTCAAATGTTGAGGTGCCATATTGAATATGATGGAATCTCGTTAGATGAATTGAAAGGAATGTGTTGTTGTTATATTGATGAACTATGTATGAACTTGGAGGATTATGCATGAATTAGTAGTACATTGTGCATTAAATTGTGTACGCACACCAAGTGTTTGATGAAATGCCTCGTATAAGCTAGTATGTGAAATTGTATGCTAAACACCGGATGAACATGTGAAGAGGTTGAGATTATGTCGAATTACTAGCTTTGAATAAAGTTGTCAACTAAAGAATGATGAATATGTTAGTATGTGTTGAATTGACGATACGTATGCATGTATGTAGTTAGTCGATCATGTGCTTAGGTATGTGTGTGTGTCCTACACCATGATTATGAAATATAAATGATATATTGTGTATGTTACTAGGTGATCATGTAGTTGTTAGTGTCATACAACATTATGTATGAAATAAATATAGTGTCATTGATATGGTTCACTATATCAACATGAATGCGTGGCCATAAGTTGGAAGTTATATGCTAGAAAGTTGACTTTCTGAAAGTCAACCGAGAATTTATAACATGGTTAGGCATTATGACACAAATGTAAGAATCAAGAGATCATGGAATAAGTGTAGACCAATTGTGCGTTATGTGTGATAACGAAATGGTATTTCGGAGATATTGAACTATGTGGTTGACAAGTCATGTCGTATGCGTGTTAGTGAAAGTAAAATAGATAAAAGTTGGAAAAATGTGTGTTAATATGAATGAGCATGAATACTAACATAATCATGGCATGACGACATGAAAGAATAGGAACCACACTAGCACGGACCAAGCGTGGAAGGCTAACGGGTCAAGATGAGGCAAGGAAGAGGTTACGAACACGGATGCACAAGGTAAGTGATTTCCGTAATCACTTCTTGGTACGATTAAGTAATATACTGTTTAAATTAATTAAACATGATGTTTGAGGTCAAATGTGTGTTGAAGTCCTTCGTCATAAACGATTGAGTTAAAGTTGACCAAATTGCCCTTGATGGGTATTTTGGGTGAACGATCTTAAAAGTAGTTTAGTAACAATTTGTTTGATGAGTATAATGTTTTAAACAAGTATGGAAGCGAAGAGTATGGTTTTGTTATGTCATAGACCATTTAATGCACAAATACCCATAACGGGTCAAAAATGAGCTTTTAAGCGAAAATGGGTTAAGAGGATGCTAGGCATCCGAGAATTTAATCTTTTATGATAAGCGTCAATGGAATTATTAAGTTCATATGAGTTTGAGGTCAAAAAATCAGATCATGTTGATAATGCACGTACGGGTCAAATAACTAGAATATGACAATAAGCCGAATGCATGTAAGTTAAGAATTTCCTTGATCCGGATGAGGGATTTTAAGTTCATATGATAGAATATGAAATTACAAGCATGTAGGAAGAAACGGGAGGTTAAACAGGTAAGCGGTTCGAAAGTTACGCGAGTTTGAGTGCGTTCGGACGATGAAACGATTCTGCAGAAAAAGAAGTATTAGAGAGGCCGTCGCCGACGGGTCCCTACCCCGTCGCCGACGGGCCTCGGTTTGCTTAAAATGGCCGACGGCCTATCTTACTGCCTACGGGTTGATGTACGAGACGGGTATTTCCCGAGCCCGTCGCCGACGGGTCCTTAGCCCGTCGCCGACGGCTTGTTCTGTTGTTTTCTCTGTTTTCGCGTCATGCACTCCCGGTTGACCCGTAACACTCCCGAAAGGCTCCTTAACCTTGTATGAGATGATATCTATGTATGATTGTAATTAGGTAATTGCGTAGTATATGTACGTGTGTGTGAGAGCATGCATATGTATAGCTACATTAATTTATTGAATGTATGTAAGCGTGTAGTTATGTACGCATGTATGTTTATATGTAGGCATTGGTGTATGCATGAAATCAAGTAATATGTATGAGTATGAGCTCTAGGTAATTAAGTATGAAGGTATACACGTGTGTAGGTATGAATATATATATATATATATATATATGAATGGAAGTATGTAAGTTTGTATACGAGTAGGTAGTAATGTATGTAAGTATGTATTGATGTAATGATGTATATGCGAAGATGCGTATGTGTATATGTACGTATGTAGAAATGTAGTAACATATATGTATATGTAGATGGGTATTTGGTATATACTAAGCTACATATGAGTGTATGCATACAGGTAGATATATAAGAAGGCATGTACGTTTGTAGAAGTATATGTATGCATGTAAGGATGTATGTATGCGTGAATTGGATATGTTGTGTAATACGCTATTAATGGTGCGCCTTGAGAATGATACGTCATGCAGGTACATTAACGAAGCCTCACCAGGATATGGATACGCAGATGAAATGCTGAAAGTTAGATAAGATAAATAATGGAATGGGAAGTGTACGAGATTGAATCCTAATTATGTATTTTATACTAATGTAATGTATGTATGTGGTGAGTGCAGGTTGTACAATCCACAGGCGGTTATCACGAGGATTAGAGATCAAAGATCGAGTCACAAAGTAGATTGTACGGGGACTTATTTGAGTATGTACTTAGGCAAACATGACTTTTACCTTATTCTTGTAAAAGATTCATGCTGAAACGAACTTTCAAGTAAGACAAGTTAATTGCAATGAAAGAAATTTTATGGCACGTGTTTTTTCCGCTGCGACTTTTGTCATGTACGGTTTAGGGTGTAACACTATTGGAATGTCTTTTAGTTCTTTTCCTTTAGTGTTAGTGATTATAGAAATCAAATACACTATAGAACCTTTTCTTATATAGCTTGCAGTTTTCATCACAGAGATGAATTTTGTGGATCTAGAGGGCTTATCTCCTTTAATTGTGATCGTTTTACCTTTTGGTGAATTTATTTGAATTAACTTTTGATCACATAAAATATTGGCTTTATTGGCTATTAACCAATCCATTCCTAAAACAATATCGAATCCTGCCAGATTCATGGGATATAGGCTTGCTATAAACATTTGGTTAAAAAATTTCTATTCTTGCTCCCTGCAAGATTTCAGAAATCCTAATAGTTTCTCCATTAGCTGTTTCTACTAGACATTCTTGTGGTAGTTTAGTTAATGACTGATTTAGAATTTTGCAAAACGAAGTATTGATAAAACTTTGGTTCGCACCAGAGTCAAATAATACTTTAGCAAATATATCATTAACTAAAAACGTACCAGCTATAACGTCTGGGATCATCTTGGCTTCTTCTGCAGTTAGAACAAATGCTCTAGCATTTTTAGTATTCTTGTTGTTTGCAGCTGGGGACAATTTCGGACAGTTTGGCCTGATATGACCTTTTTCTCCACAGTTGTAGCACAATCCATTGCTGGATTTCTTCCTGCAATTTTCTTCCTTGTGTCCTGGCATCTTGCAATAATTACAGAGAGTGGAGCATTTTCCCGAATGCTTTTTCTTGCAGACTTTGCAGTATGGTGTAGAGGTAGAACCCGTATTCCTACGATTGTAATTTCCAGAACGAAATTCTTGAGTCAACTTCTGGGTTAGGTTCCTCCTTTGATCCTCTTCTCGAGTACGGACTAACTCATCAGTAAAGGTATTGGCTAGTTCTACAGTTTCTTCTATAGTTTGAGGTCTAGCTGCCTTGACTACATGTCTAATCTCCCCAATTAATCCCCAAATATAACGGGAAATTAACACTGGTTCTGGTGAAGCAAGAGTTGGGACTATTCTGGCATATTCAAAGAATATTTTAGTGTATCCCTTACTATCCACACCGGTCATCCTAAGGTTTAGGAATTTGTTTGCTATCTGTTCTTTTTCATTGGGTGGGCAGAATTTCCTTTCTACTTTGTTCTTAAATTCTTCCCATTCCATATTGTAGGTTCTATCACTTCCTCTTGATTGGAGGATAGTGTTCCACCATTCTAGTGCTGCATTCTTAAACAGATTAGAAGCAAACAATATTTTATCTTCTTCAGCACACTTGCTTGTCCTTAAGACTGCCTCAGTCTTTTCTATCCAGCGTAAGGTTGCAATGGCCCCTTTCTTGCCCGAGAATTCCATTGGTTTACAAGACCAGAATTCTTTATAAGAACAACCATAAGGCATGGTTCTTCTTCTTTTGGGAATAGGCATTTGAAGTACTGGTCCATTGTTCACGCTGTTTTCTGGTTCAATTGGTCGCTTACTGCTATGTTTACTTTTATTATTCGCTTCTTGAACCGTTTGAAGAATAAATGGCATTGCATCTATAATTCCTTGTGCCACTATGTGTTGGATAGCACTATTATCCATCTGGTTTCCATTGTTATTGATACTTGGATTTTCATTAACCACGTTAATGTTACTCTGGTTATCGTTATTCAGATTTCCTTGATTTTCTTCGTCGGCCATCTGAATTTTAAACATTTACTCCTTATTAATATCACAAGATAATAAGTAATATCACAATTCACATGACACGCAATCTAGCCAAAAACGTCGATCATTGCGACTTGTACTCTATTTTCATATACTATGCGTCTATTACACACTAGTACTGAAATAAAGATTACAATACCAACAGAAAGAAAGTTACACTAATAGTACTATGCATCCGTACACACATATTTTATTTTATTATATTTTATTATTACTACTACCGTTTCCTCCATTCTCACATTCACGGATATGGATTTATCCAAAAATCCATATTGCGCTCATCGTATTTCCATACGAGACGCTCTCCCACCTGACGCATTCTTTCACTGCTCTCTAAAATATCCTCCCCAAAAGTCCTAAGTTCTTGGACGTTTTCTGCACTCATTGGGGGTGCAGGTTCTCGGACTGGGTTTGGAATCTGGGGTGCAGGTTCCTGATATGGGGGTGAAAGTTCATGAAATTGGTAAGGATCCTCTAATATCTCCCTAATATAATCATCTTGGTAATAGGGATCTAAAGGGTCCATACCTGGGTAGGCTTCTATGTTTTGTATGGGTGGATATTCCTGGATAGGGTAACGTCGCACAAAGTCCCTATTGTCGTCCCACCAGGGGTCGTAATTCGGGTCTAGGGGTTTGGTGCAGGTACCCTAGGGATTTCTTCTGGGTTAAAGTCGTGCATCTCCAGTTGGTTGTCAGGATTTTCTATCTCCATGGGTTGTTCTGGGTTTTGTGGTTGTGGGGATACTAGTTGTTCCAGACTCGGGTCAGCAGCAGTTGTAGCTAGGATATGGAAATTAGCTAGGCTTCTATTAAGCATATCCTGTGCATGGGCATCTGTCTCTCGCTTAGCAGCCGCTAAAACTCTTTGCTGTTGCAACTTTCGCATTCTCTTCCTACGAGCAAAGGCTTCCTAACTGAACCATCCTCGTTTCTTATGAGGGAATGGCTCTTCTGACTGAGCTCTAAAAGCAAACACTCCTTCTTCCTGATCAGCAGAATACCCAGAGAGGGCAGGCTGTGAAGAGGTACCTTCACTCCTAGGTGAATCAGACAACTGACGATTTATGTCTGAGGGTCCTTGATCACTCATACTGTAAACTAACAGATAGTCAAATAACACATAACAATTAAATACAGTTATGCACTTATTTCCATAATTTTATTTCCTAACACAAAATTTATATTTTAAGTGTCAGCAGAACACTTCTTTGGCTCAGACCAGTGGCTAGGCTCTGATACCACCTTCTGTCGCAACCCTCGATCCTTTATTCCCGGGAACAGGCGGACGCGATCTCAGAGTTTCGGTGGTATCAATTATTTAATCTTGCGGCGGAATTTACATCAGGACCGTAGTTAGGAAATGTTTATCAGAGTAAAACCACCTCATTTAATATTAATAATCACATGGGTAAAACCCAAGTTTCTTATTACAATACATTTATAGGGATAAACCCTATTTTATTGAATTCTAAAACATCGTTTATTTGGTAACTTTTATAGCCACATTTTCCCAAGCCCTCAGTGCTCTCCAGCTGGCTTTTTACTAATTGGCTGTCACATTGGGTTACCTGAAACGTGTTTTAAAAACATTTGTCAGTCGGAAATACTGGTGAGTGAATCCCAGTTTAATCAAGTTTAAATAAAAAGTCACAGTGAACAGTATTGAGAGCGATCACATTGTTTATGTCTACACAATTACTCCATTAGTACTGTCAACCCTGACTTGTGGGTCATATTACCCATTGGCTAACTCATTGTCCAATGGTAACGTATTGTCAACCTTGACTTACTACTCACAGTGTAGTAAATTTTGTATACAAAACCCCAACATACCGGCAGTAATTGAAGAACTACAAAGACTCAATCACTGCTTAATCATATTATTAAGCATTAAAGGTTTTGTAAAATAGTTACAAAAAGGTTAACAAAAAGAGGATAAACTCACATTGCTATCTTAGGCTTCTCGTGAGGGTTTCCTGGATATAATCTATAATTTATACAAATGTACATTGGTTAGTATCATAACCCTTTGAAAATATTAATGATACCCTCCCCGAGACGGCATTCCAACAACTACGTCGGGCAGAACCATGACAGTTGTTACGGAACCCTAAATCAATCGGGCAGCGTAACTATTACGAAACTGGGGTTATAATACTTACAACAGAGCAGAACCTCGCTAATTAGGGGTATAATACCCAACTATAATGCCTCTTCTACAGAAATTGTGATTTTGAGAATTGAGAATGAGCGACGGAAAACGAAAACTGATGCGTTCTATTTATAGTTGCAAAACCCGACTCTTACGCGGCCCGCGTAAAGCACAGGCCAGGGTTACGCGGCCCGCTTCAACCCTGGTCAACAGAATAGCTTGGCTGAGTCGATGTGTAGGTCCGCCACGATGTCGACACGTGTCGGCCTAGGATGTCTCCGCGTTTGATGATCTCTAGCGGCCCGCGTACACTATCGAGAACTCTTACGCGGCCCGCTTTAACTAAAGAAATCAACGATTTTTGATTCTAGCCTTCATACCGCCCGCGTAAGGGTTTGGGGTGGGTTCACACGGCCCGCCTCAGCCCTAAATTTAAGCTTTTATATTTTATTTAAATAATATAATATAATTCGGGCTCGATTTTCACATACGGGGTGTAATATAAGACATATTGGGACATTCTATAATATACTAGAGTGTTAGAATATTATGAGGGTGTTGGTTTTACCGAGGATTGTTACATGTATCGACCTCATTCCTAGAGCCAACCCTGTTGCTAAAGCGCCTTATCGTGTCGCCCCTTCTGAAATGCGTGAACTCTCAAGTCAGCTCCAGGAATTACTTGATAAAGGCTTCATTCGCCCTAGCACCTCTCCGTGGGGCGCACCAGTCCTTTTCGTCAAAAAGAAGGATGGGTCGTTCAGGATGTGCATCGACTATAGGGAATTGAATAAGCTCACCATCAAGAATCGCTATCCCCTGCCTCGAATCGATGATTTATTTGATCAATTGCAAGGTGCCTCATGTTTCTCGAAGATCGATCTATGCTCAGGCTATCACCAACTACGCATCCAAGAGGAGGATATACCCAAAAACGCTTTTCGCACCCGTTATGCCCCCTATGAGTTCGTTGTTATGCCTTTTGGTTTAACCAACTCACCCGCGGTTTTCATGGACCTGATGAATCGGGTGTGTAAACCATTTCTTGATCGCTTCGTCATTGTGTTTATCGATGATATCCTGATCTATTCAAAGTCGAAAGCCGAACACGCGCAGCATCTACGTTTGGTTCTCGAGCTACTCCAAGGAAATCGACTCTACGCCAAGTTCTCCAAGTGTGAATTCTGGCTAGAGGAGGTTCAATTCCTCGGTTACATTGTCAATAGTCAAGGTATTTATGTCGATCCCGTGAAGATTGAAGCTGTTAAGAGTTGGGTTACGCCTAAGAACCCGTCTGAAGTTCGTTCTTTTCTCGGATTAGCGGGATATTATCGTCGATTTATCGAAGGATTCTCTAAAATCACCATGCCGCTTACCTCTCTCACGCATAAAGACAAGCCTTTTGTTTGGGGAACTGAACAAGAGACTGCCTTTCGAACCCTCAAGCACATGCTTTGCAATGTTCCCGTCCTTGCTTTACCCAACGGAAACGATGACTTCATTGTCTATTGCGATGCCTCGAACCTTGGTCTTGGTTGCGTTCTCATGCAACGGGACAAGGTTATCGCTTACGCGTCTCGTCAGCTCAAGATCCACGAGAAGAACTATACAACCCATGACCTCGAGCTAGGCGCAGTTGTTTTTGCGTTGAAAATTTGGCGACACTACCTTTACTGTACAAAGTGTACGGTCTTCACCGACCATAGGAGCCTACAACACATCTTCAACCAGAAGGAACATAATATGCGTCAACGCCGATGGGTAGAACTTCTCAACGATTACGACTGTGAGATTCGTTACCACCCTGCCAAAGCGAATGTCGTCGCCGACGCCCTCAGCAGACGAAGCTATTTGCATAGCGCTCATAATATTCCCGCGCAGCATCACCTCGAATCTCTCTTCCGCGAAGCCCAACATGCATGTTTTACTGAGCGTACTTTGAAGAAGGAAAGGATTCACCACGATGGAGCCCAGTTAGTGAATAAATCGAATGGGATATTCCATTATCTGGACCAAATTTGGATCCCTAAACGGACCGATTTACGACAGATTCTGATGGACGAAGCCCATAAATCCCGGTACTCTATTCATCCCGGTGCCAATAAGATGTACCCGGACCTTCGCTACAAGTATTGGTGGCCGGGCATGAAGAGAGATATCGCTCTCTATGTTGCAAAGTGCCTAACTTGCTCAAAAGTCAAGGCCGAGCATCAAAAACCCTCTGGCTTGCTTGAGCAACCCGTGATCCCGATGTGGAAATGGGAAAGCATAGCCATGGACTTCATAACGAAACTCCCGCGTACGACCTCAGGTCACGATAGCATCTGGGTTATTGTCGATCGTTTGACCAAATCTGCTCACTTCCTGCCAATACGAGAAGACTACAAGGTGGAAAGATTAGCCCGAATCTACACAAACGAAGTTATCTGTCGACACGGTACGCCTCGCGACATCATCTCTGACCGCGATGGTTGGTTTACCTCGCGTCTGTGGGAAACGTTTCAAGCCGCTCTCGGTACTGTGCTTAATCTAAGTACCGCATTCCATCCACAAACCGACGGTCAGACTGAAAGAACGATCCGTACTTTGGAAGACATGCTTCGCTCGTGTGTCATAGACTTCGGTGGTAATTGGGACGCATACTTGCCTCTATTCGAATTCTCGTTTAATAGCAATTATCATTCCAGCATTCAAATGGCACCGTTTGACGCTTTATACGGAAGAAGATGTCGATCGCCAATTGTATGGCATGAGATCGGTCACTCGCAATTAACCAGTCTTGAGCTACTGCAAGAAACGACAGACAAAATCCTCCAAATTCGAGACAACCTGCTGAAAGCTCGGAGTCGTCAGAAAAGTTACGCCGATAGACGACGCATGTAACATTCCCATTTTTATCATATAAGAATTATAGGTTTGTTTAAATTTATTTACCACTAGCAAATAGTTTATTTTAATTCGACCAAAATAGTTTTAAAAACTATTTCATATATAATTGGTTGAAATATTATACTAATTAATTGGCCTGTATATGGGTGACCTTTTTATTAAAATAAAAGTCTATAAAAACTTATATTATTAGACATGTAGCTTACGGGTAAGTTGACTGTAAGAAATATGAAGTACCTAGACGGGCCCAGGAACCGTTCAATAATTAAATTATAAAAATACATTATATTTGCACCTACTCCGTTTTTAATGAAACTTGGTTCAAAATGTAGACAAGATTATTCTCGTTCTAATGACATATTCATTGTCTTATAAAACATAATATTTTAAAAGTTATACGCGCCAAATAAGTGAAGCAGCTGAATTAATTATAATAATATAATAATAATAGTTAACTAGTTACAATTCAACTGAATTGTGAGTATACGTGTCTGTATACTAAAAATATGAGAATGAAATATGAAAATTCTATAATATGCATCAGATGTGATGCATGGAAGTCCAAGAGACATTTGAAAATAGACGTGTCCTACAAAAGAATCAATAGAATTTTTGAAATTCTAAATTTTTGTACGTGGCATTGAAAGAAAGCATGTAAGCATATAAATTCTATTTTTTTGTGTACGTGTGATTGTGTACGTTTCGTGGCCTTTATCAACAATCCAACTATAAATTTAGTAGTGCCTTCCCATTTTCTTAATACACTCTCTCTCTCATATATATTCTTATTTTTATTATTTCACCAAAGCCCTGTCCCGTTTTAAGTGTTTTAACTCCCGATCACCGCTACCTTTTCCGATTAATCTGGAGCCCCATAACGCATGTCAAGGCTCTGCCAGACTAAGTCCGTTTGGGTCGGTCTCGTGACATAGGGATAAGGTTGAATTAGGGGTACTATACTCAACACAAGTGCATTATATATTTTTAATAGCTCAGAAGTTATACCCAAGATTCTACCAGGAGGCTTTCTAGTTGAACCGTAAAGTTACAAAGTGAAAACCCGGGCCCCTGAAACCCCAATGTGTATGAAAATCAGATGTTTGGTCTTCTCGCGGGCCGCGTAAAGAAAAGGCGGGAGGTCACGCGGGCCGCGTCAACTTGAGAATTGACCGGATAAGCATCCGGGGCTACGTGTCATCCACGTGGCACACCTACTCGTGACCCAGCAAGCCTACACATAGACTAGGTGTCCTCGCGGGCCGCGTAAAGATGAAGAAGGGGCTTACGCGGGCCGCGTGAACCTCAATTTTCTGCTATAAATAGATTCGACCAGGAGCTTTCATTCTGTGTCGAAAGTTTTGAATAAAAACGAAGTTATACAGCTCAAAATCACAATTTAGCATAGTGAGGCGCTGCTACGATACCGGGTATTAACTCGATCGGTGCTACGAATCAATATCCGATCGATTGAAACTATACGATGAATGTTTAAGTGCTGCTCAAATTAGGGTTATACTTTGTCATTCGTCGTGAATTCGATGGATGTTTAAGTATCACACTTTGTCATTCGTCGTGAAGGTTTTAATCTCGTGAGTTATCGTAAATGCTGTATTAGTTACTGACCTAGTTCGTGTGCATTGTTATTTAAATTAGGTTACAAGGCTAATCAGTAGGCTAAACTCTGCCCGTATAAATCTGCAATGTGAGTCATTCTCTTTTATCAAAAGTATTTTACAATACTCCATTTTCAAATGTTATAATTACAGGGATTAAGTCATGGTTATCTTAAATCACTGGCTAGTGGGGTATTGTGCACATTACTAATTTCTCACAGCTAGGCTAATAAATCCTAACTGTGATAAACGTCACTACTTGGGGAAAGACCCAATAGTGGTATGACCATCGTCACTAGGTGACACGGCGCCAGATAAAAATAAGATAAAAGCCATTGTAATCGCTCTTATGCTGTAATCTATAAAAAAGTTATAATTACAGGGATTAAGTCGTGGTTATCTTAAATAAGATAGAAGCCATTGTAATCGCTCTTATTCTGTAATTCATAACTAAAGGTCATTTTATAAAACCGGAATGAACTCACCAGTATTTCCTGCTGACCAAATGTTTTTAAAATGCGTTTCAGGTAATTACAGTAGATCAGAATAAGAGTTGGATGCGGCACCAACAATGCTTATAGACGTGGCTCATTTTATCAAATTGAATTAAGAAAAGTTATGTTATGTATTCGGGTTTATCCCATATTAAAGCTACCTTTCAAAACATGGGTTTATCCCATCTATTTAAATAAAATCCGGTGTTTTCTAAACTCTGATATTTTTCCTAACTCACGGTCCTGATGAAATTTCCGCTGCACTACTTTTCTAAATAACCACCGGTACCACTTGGCTGCTCGCGGCTCCCGATTCCGTCCAGGGTGGGGTCGGGGTCGTGACAGAAGGTGGTATCAGAGCCACTGATTTAAGCCAATAGGTGTTGTGATAATAATACCTAAGCATATATAAAAGAGTTAGGAAATTACTATTAACTGGTAGCACACATCATAGCATTTAGACTTGAACTTAAGAAAAGATGCCTTAGTATAAGCTTCGAGATAAGCTAAATACTTGTGTAAATAAAGTGTGATGGGTTTTGGTATGCCGTGAGAATAATAACTAGAACGTTGCAAGTATAATAAATAAGCAATAACACTTGACCACTGTTATTTCTTATTTATTAGTACTACTTTGTTCTAGAATATGATCTGTCATGTGAAGACTAATTTGCTTAGTCTTTGTTGAAAGTCATAATGCACTTTCCAAATCATGAATTAAGAAAGATCTATTTATGGGAAAATCTAAATTTCTTCTCCGGCAAGACTGGGTATGGTGTAGCAGACTCTCCAGCTTGTCCGGATATAACAAGGTTACCTCTCCGGCTAGAACCGGGTAAGAAGGTATATAATATGTCAAACAAGTGACAAGATTTCCCTAAATAGTATCATAACCTGATATCTGACTTGTTTTTGGAAAAATGAATCTGTTAAATACATTGACCTTATAAAGGGTATATTACAGCATGTGAAATATATGATTATATATATATATATATATATATATATATATATCTATAAGGAAAAATAAAGCACAAGCATATGTGTCAATAATAAATCTAGATTTCTTTATCAGGATTCTCTCGCATATATTTATAATTCCGATATCAAACATTTTTTCGTTTGATCATATGTCTCATAACTCGTGCGACAATATAAAAAATGGAAACTCTTTAAGTTGGGATACCATCAAAAGTATAAAAAATTTCCAATGCGTTACCATAGACTATTAACTCAAGTAAGAAGCATGTAAAGTTGTGCTAGTGCACAAGAAAACACATGAAACTTAAATTATACGTCCACAGACGTCGAAGTATATCACACACGACTTTCAAGGCAAGAACTTTGGAAACTATGATTGGGCACGACAACACCAATGCGAATCCCGTCAGTGGAAGAACTACTAATCAAAAAGCAGCACTTGGCCACGTGATCCTACAAATGACATGAAGCTTGCTGAGGTACGTTGGAACAAGATTTCACAACTATCGGTGCACAGTCTAATCAGAGTCATAATTATTGGCACTGAAAAAGAAGTCACATACCTTTGCAACTCCCCTATTTCATTTTATTCGACATTCCCTGGTAATGTCACTTAACAACGGTTATCACACAAAATTTCCAAATAAAAATTTTAAATTTCTTTTGTTAAAATTCCGACCTCTGTGAATAGACTTTTGCATTGCTACTCCCCCTAAGGGTCATCATACCATGAGGATTTCTTTCATAGTAGCAAATATTGATCTGTTTCATTTCTTGGTAAATCCACACATTACACATGCACTGTTTGTTACGCATATGGTTCGTTTGATTTATGAAGACCACTGGAGGGCTTCATTCCAAATTGTTGTTTTATCCAAACTCAAATATCATTTCGCTATACTTGATTTTTGCATTGTGAACCGCATTATTGCAAAACGATGACTCTTTGATATCGAGTCAATGAATTTCTTGAAAAACTCAATTTCCTTTGGCATACATGGTTTTTGTTGTGACCATGTCCGAACTTTCTTACAAAAACTCGTTTTGTTTAAACCAAGTTCAATTGTTTGAACTTGCTCGCATTACGTATTCACTTCAAGATCTCATATGATGGATTGCAGCTATCATATTCAAAATAATCCCAACAAGCACTTCATTTGTTTTGAACCATAATCGGCTTGTTTGGTCTTCGACTTCATTAAATCGTTTCTTTGATCACGATCACCTTGTGGTGACGTTTTCACAAATCTGAAGCTTGCACTAATCTCGTTGCACACATCATATATGGATTTAATTATTTATTTATTTTGAATCCCCTTTATTGGTTCATCCTATAAAAACAATCTTAACACAATCATGTGCTAAGATAATGATACACAAATTCATGTCATATTTCAGTGTATCTCTTAACAGTTCCTATAACATCGATCGAGCATTTCTTGATCTTTTCGATCGAAAAACATTATTCAATTGTTTCATTTTCAATCAAAAATCCTACTAGATTGTTTAAAACAAACATTCGAACTTACTTCATTGAACTTTCATTTGGTTTCAAGCATGGTGAACTCATTCAGTCACCGCTATTATTATTTCGATTACTACGACACCGTGTGGCGTCGGTATAGACTTGTAGCTTGAGCTAATCTAATATACCTTTTGCTTGACTCATCCTTGAAAGTGGTCTTAATACAACTATGTGTTAAGACAATGATACACTAAACTCTGTTATATATCGGTGTATCCTTGTAATTCAATAAATGTCAACCCATTGATTTTTCTCATGTCATAGTTCCATAGTTGACAAATCATTTCCGTGCTTCTATTTCATTTGAACTTGTTGATTCTGAGTATTCCTCAGTTAACAATCAAAGTAATTTTTCCTTTGGCAATAAATTTTGTTCATTCTTAAAATCATTCACAACTTGTAAACATTCGATTTAGACATTTATTGATCATATATCTCTTTTGGCTTGAACCTAGTCACTTTGTAAATTATATCATTTTATCTCATTCTTTTGACATCGAAACTAATTCAGTTGAACTATTGAGTCCTATTTATTGTACAACTCCTATTCTCAAAATTTGAGGTTTTGATTCTGTATCATTTACCTTAATATTGTTTTTATTGATTAAGACGTAACATAACTCTAAAAGAGATATATTAGCTCAAATCTCGAGGACGAGATTTAAAACAAGGTGGGGAGGATGTAACATTCCCATTTTTATCATATAAGAATTATAGGTTTGTTTAAATTTATTTACCACTAGCAAATAGTTTATTTTAATTCGACCCAAATAGTTTTAAAAACTATTTTATATATAGTTGGTTGAAATATTATACTAATTAATTGGCCTGTATATGGGTGACCTTTTTATTAAAATAAAAGTCTATAAAAACTTATATTATTAGACAGGTAGCTTACGGGTAAGTTGACTGTAAGAAATATGAAGTACCTAGACGGGCCCAGGAACCGTTTAATAATTAAATTATAAAAATACATTATATTTGCACCTACTCCGTTTTTAATGAAACTTGGTTCAAAATGTAGACAAGATTATTCTCGTTCTAATGACATATTCATTGTCTTATAAAACATAATATTTTAAAAGTTATACGCGCCAAATAAGTGAAACAGCTGAATTAATTATAATAATATAATAATAATAGTTAACTAGTTACAATTCAATTGAATTGTGAGTATACGTGTCTGTATACTAAAAATATGAGAATGAAATAATGAAATATGAAAATTCTATAATATGCATCAGATGTGATGCATGGAAGTCCAAGAGACATTTGAAAATAGACGTGTCCTACAAAAGAATCAATAGAATTTTTGAAATTCTAAATTTTTGTACGTGGCATTGAAAGAAAGCATGTAAGCATATAAATTCTATTTTTTTTGTGTACGTGTGATTGTGTACGTTTCGTGGCCTTTATCAACAATCCAACTATAAATTTAGTAGTGCCTTCCCATTTTCTTAATACACTCTCTCTCTCATATATATTCTTATTTTTATTATTTCACCAAAGCCCTGTCCCGTTTTAAGTGTTTTAACTCCCGATCACCGCTACCCTTTCTGATTGATCTAGAGCCCCATAACGCATGTCAAGGCTCTGCCCGACTAAGTCCGTTTGGGTTCGGTCTCGTGACATAGGGATAAGGTTGAATTAGGGGTACTATACTCAACACAAGTGCATTATATATTTTTAATAGCTTAGAAGTTATACCCAAGATTCTACCAGGAGGCTTTCTAGTTGAACCGTAAAGTTACAAAGTGAAAACCCGGACCCCTGAAACCCCAATGTGTATGAAAATCAGATGTTTGGTCTTCTCGCGGGCCGCGTAAAGAAAAGGCGGGAGGTCACGCGGGCCGCGTCAACTTGAGAGTTGACCGGATAAACATCCGGGGCTACGTGTCATCCACGTGGCACACCTACTCGTGACCCAGCAAGCCTACACATAGACTAGGTGTCCTCGCGGGCCGCGTAAAGATGAAGAAGGGGCTTACGCGGGCCGCGTGAACCTCAATTTTCTGCTATAAATAGATTCGACCAGGAGCTTTCATTCTGTGTCGGAAGTTTTGAATAAAAACGAAGTTATACAGCTCAAAATCACAATTTAGCATAGTGAGGCGCTGCTACGATACCGGGTATTAACTCGATCGCTGCTACGAATCAATATCCGATCGATTGAAACTATCCGATGAATGTTTAAGTGCTGCTCAAATTAGGGTTATACTTTGTCATTCGTCGTGAAGGTTTTAATCTCATGAGTTATCGTAAATGCTGTATTAGTTACTGACCTAGTTCGTGTGCATTGTTATTTAAATTAGGTTACAAGGCTAATCAGTAGGCTAAACTCTGCCCGTATAAATCTGCAATGTGAGTCATTCTCTTTTATCAAAAGTATTTTACAATACTCCATTTTCAAATGTTATAATTACAGGGATTAAGTCATGGTTATCTTAAATCACTGGCTAGTGGGGTATTGTGCACATTACTAATTTCTCACAGTTAGGCTAATAAATCTTAACTGTGATAAACATCACTACTTGGGGAAAGACCCAATAGTGGTATGACCATCGTCACCAGGTGACACGGCGCCAGATAAAAATAAGATAAAAGCCATTGTAATCGCTCTTATGCTGTAATCTATAAAAAAGTTATAATTACAGGGATTAAGTCGTGGTTATCTTAAATAAGATAGAAGCCATTGTAATCGCTCTTATGCTGTAATTCATAACTAAAGGTCATTTTATAAAACCTGAATGAACTCACCAGTATTTCCAGCTGACCAAATGTTTTTAAAACGCGTTTCAGGTAATTACAGTAGATCAGAATAAGAGTTGGATGCGGCACCAACAAGGCTTATAGACGTGGCTCATTTTATCAAATTGAATTAAGAAAAGTTGTGTTATGTATTCGGGTTTATCCCATATTAAAGCTACCTTTCAAAACATGGGTTTATCCCATCTATTTAAATAAAATCCGGTGTTTTCTAAACTCTGATATTTTTCCTAACTCACGGTCCTGATGAAATTTCCGCTGCACTACTTTTCTAAATAACCACCGGTACCACTTGGCTGCTTGCGGCTCCCGATTCCGTCCAGGGTGGGGTCGGGGGTCGTGACAACTCAAGCCCCTTGAATTTGACGTTGGCGACCATGTACTCCTAAAGGTATCACCTTGGAAGGGTGTGGTCAGATTCGGAAAGAAAGGAAACTCGCGCCTCGATTTGTTGGACCCTTTAAGATTCTGGAAAGGATCCGAAAAGTGGCCTACAGACTCGAACTACCGGAGGAACTTAACAACGTTCACCTGACTTTCCATGTGTCGAACCTCAGAAAGTGTCTTGCTGAGCATGATTTACAAGTTCCTTTAGAGGACCTTCAAATAAACGAAACACTACACTTCGTGGAGAAGCCTGTCGAGATCATGGACCGACAAACCAAGCAGCTCAGGCGCTCACACATTCCCATTGTGAAGGTTCGCTGGGAAGGCAAGCGAGGCGCAAAGTTCACTTGGGAACTCGAAAGCGACATGAAGGTGAAGTACCCGCAGTTGTTTGTTACGGCTAAAGCCTAATTTCAGGACGAAATTCCCTTAACAGGGGGGAGGCTGTAACACCCTGTGTTTCGAAAGTCAAAGTCAAGATTGAAGTCAAAGGAAGAAAAGATTTCTAATTGCGATCTGTCACTCCTTGCTCAATTCCTGTTTTGACTTCTTTGACTTGTAGTTAGTCTATTTAGTTTATCGCATTAGTTGTATTATGTGGAGTACTTGTTAATAATCGAGGTTTATTCTCTATTTATCGCGTGTTTTATCGCTTTATCGCTTATCGCAATCGCACTCGCAACCCAAATTATGGGTTTTGGATATTGTTTATGTGTATGTGCTATCTATGTGTTACTTGTGCATGTTTATTTATGTTTATGATGTGGTGATAAATCGAAACGCAATCGAAACGCTATCGCAATCGAATCACAAACGCTAAATGCAAGGTATTTAGGATGATTGTATGTTAGATATAGTAGTTGGGATTAAAAGTAATTTGAATAGGAAACTCTATCGCATCGCAACGCTCGTCACGCGAATCGATACTGCAAAACTCGTCGCGCCAAACACTTGAATCGAGTGGCCAACCGATCGAGGTGCCACCCGATCGGGCTGCCACCCGATCGGGCTGCCACCCGATCGGGCTGCCACCCGATCGGGCTGCCACCCGATCGGGCTGCCACCCGATCGAGTTGCCACCCGATCTGGCTGCCACCCGATCGGCCAGCCACTCTCCTCCACCTTTCCCCTTTCCATTTATGGAAACCTTATAAATACCCCCATATGTCAACCTACTCGTTCTTAGGGTTGGTTGGTTCAAGATCTGGATTCTATCCATGAGATTTCTGATTTCGGGTTGAACATGAAACACCGTCTCGAACAGTTAACTGGTCGGGCTAGGGTGGTTCCTGTCCGATCGGGTCATTAAGTCTTGACAAGGTTTCTGTTGTTTGACACGTTATTGTACAGTCTCGAGAAAACGCAAACTATTAAAACAACCAAGTGAAGAAGACGATCAGGTCGTCTGGGACGGATTGCCGTCCGATCGGATTGCCATCCGATCGGATTGCCACCCGACCGGACAGCCACCCGATCGGATTGCACCTTGGGTCCCACACTTAACATTTATTTCAACATTTGAGGTTTGAACATTGAACGGATTGCCGTCCGATCGGATTGCCACCCGATCGGATTACCACTCGACTATGTGATGTTTAGACTTCAACCCTTAAAAAATTTTCAACATGTTCAGTACGGATTGTCACCCGATCGGATTGCAATCCGATCGAGTGACAAACTGTTGTGAACTTGTTCTCACTAAAGTATCCTACCAATCGGATTGCCGCCCGATCGAACGGTCGTTCGATCGATCGACCTTAAGGGTAGAGATACTTCTCTGTTTTCAAAACGCTACAACGAAAACTTCAAAAGACAAGCCATCATACACAAACACATCCATCCGAAACGAGGTAACAATCCAATCGCATGGCCACCCGATCGGATGACCATCCAAACGGATTGTCACCCGATCGACCGGCCATCCGATCGGATTACCGTCTGATCCATTGACACTTCATGCCGATTTACGTATCGCTTATCATTTATGCTATCATTCTGACCAGGCTAATCTCACTCTAGCGCTCCCTTCAATCCATCATCGCTGTGAGTATACTCGAACCCTTTTTGCTTTATGCACTTTTAGGTGTTACATACGTTACTTATTCTAAATCACATCGAACACACTACACAATACTTTAACGCTAACCGTTACTGCATGTTATACGTGACTCAATGAATGCTTGTTTGTTATGTTTACACATGGATTGCTTTCTACCTGCCTTAGCAACGATAGTACTATAGTTTGGACTCAGCACCTGTTCACTCAGGGGTTGTTAAGGACAATTAATCACATGGTTCACAGTGGTGAACATGCATTACGAACTACCTTGGGCAGTTAACCCGCAGTCATTGGTATTGATAGGATCATGTCGATAACTTACATGCTTCATTTCACACTGTGTACGTGCTGGTTATGTGTAAACGATTTCGAACTCTATTATGCTATATCAAACTTGTATGCTCACCTTTACACTATGTGTATTGACTTTTACTTTAACGTATGTGGTAGGTGCTTAAGATGTTTAATTGCTTGGATTGCTGTGAAATCGAGGCTAGGAAAGAGTCTAGAAACAAAGACAATTTATCTTTATTTGTTTAAATCTGAGTTGTCGGAACATGTTTATGTTTGAAGAATATCCCTATCTGTAATAACTTCATTATCTTATGGGTCATGGTTTGGGACATGTTATTTTAAACTATTCGGTAATTTAGTCGTTATGGAATTTCTTTGAACAATCTGTTTCGCTCAGTGCCGCGCCCCGATGATTCCGCCATCGGTTGGGGTGTGACAAAAATCATCCTACCTCCATGTTTGACTTACATGATAATACATGACTGACTAAATTATAACTTAACCTATATAATATATACTTAATAACTGAATTCTTGATACTAAACGGATCATGGTTAGATGTCAAGGACTTAGGTTAGATTATCTTCGTTTCTATACTCCTCGTATTGCAGGAACTTGATGATGTATGTTGAAAGAAATCTAGTAGGAAGACTAGAAACACACTTTAAATTATGTTTATGTTTTGCATTTTGTTTCCTTGTTCAAGATGTTGTTCTTTGATTCGAAACTATTTATTTCCGAGTTAGAAATGAAATGAATTTTTGATTATTAAATATTGTCACAAATAGTCGTTATGAAGTCTCTTGCAATCTCGTTTTCGTCTCACTTTGATTTTTCCGCCATCAGTTGGGGTGTGACAGATTGGTATCAGAGCCATAACCATAGGGAATTAGGCAAAATTGCCACCCACCACTAACCACCACCATCCGATTTTATTCTTTCGTCTTTTCTTGCCATCCAAACAACAAAAAGTAATGATTCATTTCATTCTTACATGATAACCAAACAAGACATGGAATGGTAATGATCAATTCCATTACCTCATCTGTTCCATTACCTCGTCTATTCCAATCCCACGTCCATTCCATTACCCCATACCAAACAGAACCTAAGTTCTTATGTTTTATATTATTTTCTTTCTTTTCATTTTATTATATTTGTAACTATTGTTTTATTGATTACTTTAAAATTTTCTTAATTCGTTATTTAACAATTGTTTTATTGATTAAATTATTTAATTTTCTTATTTTATAAATAAGGTCATTTTTATACTATGTTTGTACATAAACTGTTAGTTTGATCGGGTTGTTTTTTTTATCACTTTTACAATTATTATATGTTATTCCAACGAAATTTACCTAAAATATGGAGAAAATTAATTATGTTGGTCTAGCGTTACGATGTTTCATATAAATTATGATGTTCTATAAAATTTTGAAATTTTGTAACGTAATTTTTAAAGCAACCGGTTATTTTAGACGTGTGATAAAATTTTTGACCTACGCTCAACTTAAAATACAACATTGTGGCATGTTTTTTTTATCTATTTTAAACCGACCCGTCGTAACACGCAACCGGCATGCTTACTTTTCTCCATATTTTGATGTGAAGTTTGTTCGAATAGCATATAATAATTGTAAAGGTGATAAAAATAACTCGATCTCATCAACCGTTTATGTATAAACATAGTATAAAAAATTACTTTATTTGTAAAATAAAAAAGTAAATAATGTAATAAAAAAAAATTATGAAAACATATCTTTTTATTAGAAAAAAGTGTTAATTAATGAATTAAGTAAATTTTAAAGTAATCGATAAAACAATAATGATAATTTTAATAAAAAAAAAGAAAAAAAGAAGTGAAATAAAATAAAATAAAAAACTCAGGTAAATTACAGTTTATGTTCTTTATATATAAACTTCATATTATATCCTTTGGGAAAATGGTCATTTTACCTTAAAGTTAATTGAAAAGTTAACATTAGTTAGCGTAAAGGACAAATAACATGCAAAATATAGAAATAAAGGACATTTTACGTGATTTTTTTAAAAAAAGGATAAAGAGTGCAATTTAGTACATAAATAAAAGACACTTTATGTAATTTACTCAATATTTTATATATTAATGTAATATAATATATTATTAATATATAATACTCTAATTTATAACATTTGTAGGCATTGATACTTGTACTTTTGGCTTTCTTTATGGTACAGTGGTTTTTCTTGAAACCATGGGTTGAGTTGTTGGATGAGTTGGATAAACTTGATATGTACGTTTTTCTCTCCCTCTCTCAAAAAGTGAGACTGTCATTTTCTCTCTATCTCTCAACATCTGATTCTCTTTCTAAAAATCTCCGCTACGACCGTGTAACGCCCTGCGTTTTCATACTTTCCATATTTAGAAACCATGGCTTGAAACTCTATTTTTGGAAATCTTGCGTTCTTGTGATCGTTCTTTCTTTGTAACCATTGTAAAATCCGAGACTTAGATTATAAATAAAACTCATATTTTGTTAAATACATGTTACACATACTTTGTACATGCTCCTACATTCGATTTCGTGAAACAATTGATGCTTATTCGTAACTCTTGGAAACTTTGTGCTAAACTTGTAAATACGTGAAACTTATGCATAAAACGTATTATGAACGTATACGAAACTTAAATATGACCTTCATACGCTTAATTATGCTTTGGTTATGTTGCTCATACTTTATTTGGCCTTAAACTATGCTTTTATGGCGAAACTAGTCCCTAAAACACCCTAAAGGCCCTAAATAGCAAACTAGAGGGGCCTAAATGTAATAAATTGAAACTTTAGTAAATCACCTCCATACCGGCCGCGTAAACTAAGCCATGGGCTTACGCGGGCCGCCTGGCCATCCCCAGATCAGAAACATGTTTCAGCTCGCGACCAGGTTCGTTTTTGAGCGGGATTTTCATGTTTAAACCAAGTTTTAGCATTAATTATCCCCCCAAACCAACCCTAAACACTTCCCTATAAATACCCAAGGCCTCCCAAGTATTTTACACTTTAGAAACACCCTCACAACTCTCTCAATCACTCAAAAACGTTGCTGCAAATCAGAGTTCGGACAGATTCATCGAGCTTTACGAAAATGGGCATAACTTCTTCATTTCTTGGTCTTTTTCATTGATTCTTCTTCCTACTTGCTTGGGAAAACCTTAGGTATGTTTCCAACAGGCTTTCCATGGAAAACCAAGGCTGGAACATCACCAAATAAGGCTCCAAACATTCTGTTTTGATTAAACTTTGTATATACTTCCTTAAACTTGAGTTATCTCATACATTCCTATGTCCTCATGCCACTAATCGAGACTATGATTAAGTGTGCGTAAAAACAAGGTTGTAACATACAAATTCAGAGGTTTTAATCCTCTAAACTTTCTGTTTTAAAAGGGTTTTAACCCACAAGTAATGAACAAGCCTAATGCTTGATGGTTGTGTGATTATAGGACTAGCTTGGGCTATCCTACTTGTAAATCCACACATTACTTGATGATTTCCTTAGATTAGTTGTATTTATTCATTCTTTATTGTATGTTCATGACCCTCCTTGGTTGTTTTTACATCAAGTGTAGTGGTGAACACTTAGAGGTACCTAAATGGAAGCTTGTTCTTCCTACCTCCTACATGATTTCCATGATATTTAGAGGTACCTAAATGAAGATCTTAATCTTCTACCTCATGCTTGAAATATTGGACTTAATAATATGTATAAAATATATAAGCACATAATCCAAATAATCGAATCTTAGATGATGAATTAGTGTTCATATGTCCAAGTACTAGATTATATCATCCTATAGTATGATAACTTGTTACGATTCTAATGGAACCTTGTTCCATGAAACCATATAAACTCCTTGGAGTACATAGTGTCAAGAACAAGTATCATATGTATTAGATGAGTATTTTCACATGTTATTCTCATATGTTATTTTCATGTTGTTTTATTCCGAATCTCGACTCTAAACATAATTGAACTTTAACCCTTATACATTCGGACTCTAAATCTCTACTCGTCAACAAATGGATAATCGGAAAACATATGCAAACTTGTGAGTATACTCGAATTCCCCTCTTTACTTTTACCACTTTTGGGGTGTAACATGTTTACTTATCAAAAACTTACACATGAACATTTTGCTTAAACACATGAACACTCCTATAACATGCTTGTATACGTGATTGCTTGATACTTTAAACTTGGGTTGAGGACATTATGTGTTAAACTTATCATTAACTTCGTACGAGCCTAACCATGACATATGTAGCGCTATAGGATTAACGACCCGCCCGTAGACTTGTGGTTATGTCATGAGCATCTTCCGTTTCATTATTGGTTTGATATGTTTGACGCATGCCAAATTTATTGTTTATCTTGAATCACATGCTTGCTATGAGGAATTGTTTAAAACTTATCTTTTGTTATGTACGTACCAAACTTGTATACTCGCATTTTCTTTTGCATTGAATTGTATTTTAAACATTTTACAGGTTGATGATGACGATGCTATGAAAAGAAGTAGCGTTGATGCCTAGATACACATATAGACGTTTAGGTTTAAAATGTTGTATCAATTTTGCTTATGTCGTTATGTACTTCTTGAACTTGTTGTATTTGAATTTCTTGTAATGTTGACAATTTACTTTATGAAATGAAATCGGTTTATTAAATATTGTCACAATTAGCGTTATGATGTCTTCAGCAATCTTCACACTTCGTCTCATCCCGATGTTTCCGCCATTGGTTGGGGTGTGACAGACCGCGCCATTATTACCGTTTTATAAGCACTGGTGTGTTGGCCTTCGGGCGGTGGTGATAAAGTAGTGTGCTGGCGGTCGTTGGGGTGCATCCTCCTTCCGCGCCGCCATCTCCACCATTGTTGTCGGTTTTTAGATTCACTGGTATGTTGGCCTTCGGCCTGCAGTGATGAAGTGGTGTGGAGTTATTTCTGCTCTTTGCTTCTGGAGTTTTTAAGGTAGTTTTGTAAGGGACCATGGCTTCGTTTTTTGTGGGTGTCCTTTCGGTTTAAAGCTTATACCCTCTACGGTGGTGAAGCCGGTAGGTTAGCCCATCGGCCGGTGGTGATGAACCCGGTTTGGACAGTTGGTGTATGCGAGTATTTAACCGGCGACGATGGTTGCCTGCTACTTGGCTTGGCAACTCCGGTCGCAGCCGTAAGTAACGGCACTAAGCCGTGCGTAGATGATGGAAATGATGAAGTTTGAGTCTGAGCCTCTTTGTTTTCGTTTTTTCTTCTTTTTTCCGAGTTTAATAAATAGTTTATGTTGGTGGTGGTTGGTATTTTTGGGCGTTTTGGTGTTTTTTGGGTTGCCGGCTCACTTGGTTTGCATATTTGTGAGCTTTCTCTTGGACCACATTTTGGTTACATCTTGCACACTACTTGAATGTTATGTAACGTTTAAATCTTAATATGAATATGATATGTTCTGTCTTGATTTGGATGTCGTCTTTTATCTACTTGATATAATAGACCATGTGTCAATCAATTTAAACTTTTTATTGGAATGATTTGGTTGCATATTGCATATAGACCAGCTCATGTATTGGCTTCTATTCTCTACAACGATATCATATATATTGGGGATGAATTACTTTAACATATATCACTTCAAGTATCCTGCATATCTACCCATTACAGCTAGCTTTCAAAAGTTTCAAATGTTTAATAAGAATTTAATATCCTGCTATATTATTGGGCGTATATTATATATGAATTTTTGTGCTACTCACAAGGTCCTCATCACTGTTGAAGAAGGTTCCAATAGAGGATTCAGCTCACATGTTGCACATTACTTGGCCTTTAATGGTTTACTTGATGGAAACCTCAAGGTATATGCCTAAATTCTCTTTTAAACTATATAAAACATATTAGACAAAGTGATTTATTACTGTGGATTGTTTATCTTTAATTTTAGTGGAGAGTTATGACATTACCTGATCGATGTATCGAACATGGAGATCAAACATACCAGATTGAGGAGGCTGGTAACTCCCCAAAACATATTACTGATTTTGCGATACTCTTGATTGTGTTCTTCGGGTCCAAAATTGATTTTAAAGGTCGATGATGGTGGGCGTACGCTCATCTGAGATCTAATTTGGTTATTTATGATATTCTGGGTAAGATTCGTTGTTGTTGATGGTAGTGAATGATGGTCTTTTCTCAGCGCCGGTATGTTTTATTCTTTCTTAGCGTCTGCGATGTTCATTTTGGTAACATTGTTGCGTTGTTTTTTCTTGGTGGTTGCTTTTGTTTGTGCTTTTGTGTTTCACCATTGAGATATGACCATTGTTTCTTAGTGCCGGAGATTTTTCTTAGTGCCGAAGATTTTTCTTAGTGCCGGAGATGTTTTGTAAATGTTCGTCAATAATGGTGATGGTAGGTGTAAAACCTAAAATTTTCTTTTGGAGGTGGTGTATGTTTAGATTATTAATGTTTGAGTTTTGTGTTGGGTTGGGTTGGGTTGCGTTTGTCATCTGGAGGTTTAGAAAGTGTTATTGGCGGCTGAAATATTTTTAAACAAATTAGGATTTGTTTTAGCTCTTAAAATTTGGGTGTGGGCTTAACAGATCTACATTGGACTTACATTGATGATGAAGGCAAGAAACTTAGATGTATAAATGTGAATGGTATCACTAACAAGATATTAGAAGAAAATAAAATGAACGGTGGTTATTAGAGTTGAGAGGACAGAGACAAGACATGGTTTTGGTATTAGAGAAATTGGTTTATGAAAAGTGTGGTGGTTTTTGATATTAGAGTATATGCTTTGATTGTGTTTTTGCTATAGGCTGGATCTAATTAAGTTAACATTACAACTGGTATACAAGCATGAGACGCCAATAAATTGTTATCAATTTAGGAATATAACGGTTTACCAAGTTCAGTCCCGCCGATGAGCGCGGGTATCGTTTTTGGACAATCATTGGTGTTTAAGAAAGCGTGTTCCCGCTGAGACACTATCTTATGTAATTAACTCAATCGATGCAACTCAATGACAACCGATTGAATATAGATATAAATATAGCCCCCGCCGCATCGCGGCGGGTTGCGTTTCTAGTTATTATATGAATTTCAGTTTCACTTTATTTTTTTTAATGACAAAGGTTACATTGTTCCTTACTCTTAAACTACAAAAAAAAAAAAAAAAAAAAAATTAAATTTCACCCTATGTCAGGATTTGCAACATGGTCTTTTCTTCAATAGGCAAGAGCCTCTACAACCCCGCAAAGGCTCGAATGGCTTCAGTTTCACTTTATACTATGTCTTTAATCCATTTAATTTTTATATGTTTTTAACTTGAGTTTGTTAACTTTTTATATCTCGGCATACCGCTATAAAGTTTGTTGACAACGGAGTTGTACTTAAAATATAGTGCTTTTTTGGTATCATAAACTATACGAGTGCCCCCGACGAACCAAATTGATTCCAACCGAACAACATCCGTATAATCGGAAACCGATATCTATATTCATTTTTATGGTTCTCGATGAAAATATAGAACACGTTTTGATATCCTTTTGAGTATATCATGACTTTATTTTTATTTTTTTGAATTTTTTCTTTCGATTCCTACAGCGGGTATCGGTCGCATAACAAAATGGAATGATACTCGCTGAATTTAGCATGCGGATTCCCACTAGTAAACGATAATTAACTTATTAATAAAGTTAGTTTTATTATACTAAACTTGTTATTTGTTTTTTTTTTTTAATTTTGTAGTAATATCTTGTTGGAGACATTTCTTAGTGATTTAAATATGTGTAATCGTAATAATTTAAATTTCAAATGCTTGTTTTTTTCTTTAAAAATTTAGACAATTTTAAAAGAAGTTATAGTATCTTCTAATGTTGTGTCAATGTTTTTGGACAAGGAATTCAATTCTTTAATGGACCTTATCTTCTAAAGGTCCCCATCTTTTATTCTTACTTGTATTTTGTCCATTAGGCTATAGGGTGTGGTCATGACCCTCATGATCACCATGACCCTTCATATCAGCGTCATGTCACCTACTTCTAATCCATCATCCAAAACCACTACCCTAAGGGTGTGGTTATGACTCAAACCACTATTATCTTACTTTAATTTATTTTTGTGAAAATGAAAGAAAATATTAAATATGGAAAGTAGGCTCATGGTTTCCATGGTTTAATCCATGGGAATCATGGTGGATGAGACAAGGGGGTGGTGTAGCAATCCATTAATGGTCCTACGTGGCGATTAATGACCCAACCATGCCCCTCACACCCTATAGCCTTATGCGAATGATGTTTTCTTTCCTATGTAAACATAACCTTCTATTTACGACAGAGTTAATATTAATATCTTTTAGATTTGTTTTCAAGGGAGGAGATACAATATAAAGTTTATTTGACTAAGAAGGCTAGGAAGTGATCTTGACCATCCATTTAGTTAATCAATGGCTAAGATTAAATGATGGAAATTGAAGGAAAGAAAAGAGTCGCGTGAGTTTGTTTAGGGGCATTCTAGTCAATCCAAGACAATAGTTTCTCTCTCCTCCAATTCCCTCCCATTTTTTAAACGTTAATAACTCTTTCATACGACATTATTTTTTTATAAAAATTGCACCAAAAAAACGAGCGTTTTTTTATCTTTAAAATGAGTTTACTATTGCTATATTTTCGAAAAAAAAATTTTAAAACCCAGTTGCGTAAAACGCAATGAAAAAAAACCCTAAAAAATGACATTTTTCTAAGACGCAATGCACCAAAAACACAAAGAATTGTCTTATTTGTAAAACGCAATGGCCAGAAAATACAAAGAAATGTGTTATTTCTAAAACGCAATAGCCTAAAAACTCAAAAGAAAGTGTAGTTTCTAAAACGCAATGGACTGAAAACACATAAAAATGTGTTTTACCTAAAACGTAATGCACCAAAAACACAAACACATGTCTTATTTCTAAAACGCAATGGCCAGAAAACACTTAAAATGTCTGTTTTCTAAAACGCAATGGACTGAAAACACATAAAAATGTGTTTTACCTAAAACGCAATGCACAAAAAACACAAATAAATGTCTTATTTATAAAACGCAATGGCCAGAAAACACTTAAAAATGTCTCATTTCTAAAACGCAATGGCCTAAAAAAAACAAAAGAATGTGTTCTCTGTAAAACGCAATGGACTGAAAACACCTAAAAATGTGTTTTACCTAAAACGCAATGACTAAAAACACTTCAAAAATGTGTTTTTCTAAAACGCAATGAACAGAAAACGCATAAAAATGTCTTAGTTTTAAAACGCAATGGCATAAAAACACCAAAGAAAGTGTTCGCTCTAAAACGCATTGAACCAGGACAAATAGTTGTCTGTGAATTGTCTGAACCAAGAATGCAGTTCTAAAACGCAATGGCATAAAACTGTCTACGAATGCAGTTTTCCAGAGACAAATTTATAGAAAATTAATTTTTCTCATGCAGTTTTCCAGCTCAACCCCTGCCACGGGCTCTGCCCCTTGGACCCCGCCAGGGGCTGCCGCCCTGGGACCCTGCTACCAGGGGCTGCCGCCCCCGGACCCCCGCTAAGATCGTAAAACGCAATGACTAAATCAAAAACCCAGATCGTGAAAATGAAATTAAAGAATTTCTTACATGGATCGAAGCCGATTTCTTCATCGATTGACGAAATTTGAATGATAGAAACACTTATCAGCGATTGAATCGAACGGATCGAGTGATTATCTTCAAAATCACGGGAAAAAAACGAGATTTTGAATGAAATTAAACTGGGTTTTCTTCAAAAAGAGCTGAAGAACACGTTGATCGGGTGTTTGAATCATTGATTGATGACGAAAATCGCACTATAATGTAGTGATTATTGAGATAGTAAGTGAAGAAAAGGTTGGAGATGGTGGGTTTTGAAAATGGTGGGTTTTGAAGTAACTGGGGAGAAGAAGGAAGAAGAAAGGATGGGATTGACTAAAATATCCTTTCTCTTTATTTTAAAATTTGCCACATGTCATAATCTTATTGCTTCCTATCCTTCCTAGCCAAAATAAACTTCCTATTTGATCTTTTCCCTTGTTTTCAATTCACTAGCAGGATTTCCAGTGCGATGTGACAGGTATTTGCTCTATATCAAATCAGTTCATTATGCAGGGAAATTAGGTCCGTATCAGTTTTGTTTGTTACGATGCCGACATTTGAGTTTAAAGTCATGATATGCCGAAAAGAAAATGTTTTACATTGAAAACTACAAAAAAGAATATCAGCACCGGTTTTGATAATAACAATACCGGTACCGATATTGGTTTATCACGATATTATTTTGAGTAAAACTCTCTTTTCAACAAATTTTATACAGGAACGTCCAGAAAAAAATATTAAACACGGTCGTGTACTCTGTTTAAAAAAAACAACAATGGATGTGAGTTATCGGAGGAAAATCAAGTTAAATAAAAACTAAATGGGTTAAAGCCAATGTTTTCAGGAGCAGATTGGACATCGAACTGGTCTTCTTACCAGTCCATTTGTCGGGTCGGTCAGACCAGATGTAAGACCCAGGCGATTTCCTAAATATTATAAAACTAAATCGGGTAAATTGAAAAATTCTATTCAAAATCCGGTTCAACCTCGAAAAATCCGGTTCAACCCCAAGGATTTCCAGTCCAATCGGCCAGTTCAACTCAAAACAGGTCTGATAGGGTGAACAGGATCGGCCAGACCCTCGGTTTCTGGTCCGACCATTGTTTGATCGTATAATTTGATGTTCGGCAGTGTAAACCTATAGAACATATTATGAAATCAGAAAAGTGGTCGTGTGAAGCGATCGCCTCCTTCAGCTCTTCTTCGGCCAATCAAATTTCCAAGATTATCAAATCAGAAAAGTGGTCGTGTGAAGCGATCGCCTCCTTCGGCTCTTCTTTGGCCAATCAAATTTCCAAGATTACTACACTCGTTTGTAGTGACTTGTTTGGTTTGGTTCCATGTGTTTAAGAGCCGACGGCAAACTCCGATAGTTCAAAGATTCTGATGGGCGACCTAAGTTAGAGTTAAAAAATTATTTGTATACCTATAAAAATAAATTAATATTTATGTTCTCTAGTTTGCCATATATTTTATTAATTATTTTTCAATACTTACTTTCTTGATTTTTGCTATGATTTTTTTTAGAATTATCTTTTGAATATTTATCTTCTCAAATTTGCTACGGATTTTTCTACAGATATTATTTTGTTTTCAAATATATCTCTCGTTTTTGCAAAGAATTTTGCTACCAGTTTTTCTACATTTGGTTTTAGATATTTTTTCTAGATTTTGCTATTCTTTTTTAAATACTTATATTCTCAACTTTGCTACAGATTTTATTATATAATGGTATGCATAAATTTAAAATCGTTAAAAAATTATAAACAAATGATATTATCGCAAGTATAAAATAATTTGTCAAATAATGTAATCTTGATTTCATCTGATCATAATTAGGAGATTCCTTTATGTTAAAATTAACATTTTAAAGGACTTGTATAATAAGATAATAGAAAATATGTTGATTTTTTATGTACAAAAACTAGAATTTTATAAGACAAAAAAGAAAGTATGTTGGTTTTCATGTGAAAAAAAAAGTGAAGAAACTTTTGCGAGACAAAAAAGAAAGAATATTGGTTTTTATGTGAAAAAAAAAACAGGTGGAAGGACTTTTATGAGAAAAAAATATAACGTATGTTAGTGTTTGTATGGTATTTGCCCTTTACTTATTATAACATTTATTTTGTTTTTTATTTATTATTAGCTTAGAAACTTGTGTATTACACATGTTAACTTTATTTTTTAGTAATTATTAGCTTAGAAGCTTGTGTATTACATAGGTTATAACATTTTATATTATTTTATTTTATTTATTATTAGGTTAGAAACTTGTAAATACACGTGATTGGATCAATAAAATATTAAATAGTTATTGATAAATGGAAAAAAATAGTTAAAAAAAAGAAATAATAAATAAATAAGTGATAAGCAAGAAATAAGATTAAATAATATTATTATTATTATTTTTTTGAACGGCAAAACACTTTATATATATATATATAAAGAGCCAGCAAGAAACTGGGAGAACAAACAGAAAAAGGAAAAACAAACCGAAAAAAGACAGAAAAACATTACATCAAGCCTGACACGTCGAACATCTGCCATTTCTCCCAGCTAATCGAACCGAGGTTGGATCAGTTATTAATCCACATAAAAGCGTCTTCTTTTATTTGCTCCACTGTTTTGCCTATAGGAATAAACTTCCCTTCGAACACCTTATCGTTTCTGACTCTCCAAATTCTCCACACTATTAAATAATATTATTTAATAGGATTAAGAAGTGAAATGATTATGCTTTAACATTAGAGTTAATTACCTAGTTAGTCCATGTTGTTTACATAAATTAACAATCTAAGGTAGTAATAGTTTAAATCACTTCTTAGGGTACTAACTTTCCATTTTTTTAACATGTAAGGGTATTAATGTTAATTCCCTGGTTAATTATTAGTACCTTAGATTGTTAGTTTATGTAAACCAAATGGACTAACTATGTAATTAATACTCCCACATGTTAAAAAATGGAAAGTACTCCAAAAAAAAATGATTTTAAACTATTAGTACCTTAGATTGTTAGTTTGTGTAAACTACAAGGACTAACTATGTAATTAACTCTTAACATTATCTATAATATATATACTATATTAAGAGAACTGGGTTTTCTACCCTTTCGTAATTTTGCCATAGGTACAAATCTTGAAGCATCATGTATAAATGAAGCAAGCTATTTTAGAGGGGGGAAACTTGGACATTGTCCAAAGTTTTAAGACACTTTGAGGGTAATCTAGACATTTCATCCATGGAATCCATGACCACTTATATCTTTCATTAATTGAATTAAATTAAGGAATTAAATAAAAAAAATTATAATACTTAAAAGAATTAATTGATTAAATTAAAGGTTAGACATGCAACATTTGGGATTTTCATGATTTAATAGTATGTATAAATATAAATAATCTATACTACCTTATTAAGAGAACTATGATTTTTACCCTTTTGGTAATTTTACATTGTGTACACATTTTGAAGCAACATGTACAAGAGAGCCAAACTATTTTAAACGGGTAAACTTGCGCATTTCCCAAAAATTAAGACACTTTAGGGGCATTTTAGTGATTTCGGCACCTTTGTAACCTATAATTAAGATAAATGTATAAAATTTTTCATCAGTACTACTCATCAATATTTTATGATTATCAGATAAATGTATAAAATTAATAATATTTCAAACATATATTTATATAACAAGCGATCAAAACCAAACTCCTCGTGGAGTTGAAAACTTTAAAAGATAAACTAGGTGAAACAAACCATGCAAACTGTAGGCCAACAATGATTACACCTTAACTTTAGGTTTCATTTATGATACTGATTTCCAGTTAATTTTATTCAGTCCCTAGGTGATATGCTATATTTGTTCTTTTATCCAACCATTGTTACGCATTTCAAGTTAATTTATCATAACTCACATGTTTATTCAGTCCTAGGTGATATGCTATATTTGTTCTTTCATCCAACCATTGTTACGCATTTCAAGTTAATTTATCATAACTCGCATGTTTCGTTTTGTAAGATAAGAGTGACATGTTGGGTTTTGTAACTAACAAACTTCATACTTAAAAGTCAACATTTATAATACATATCATAAATGAATATGATATCAGTCGGGATACCCGCCCGCAACGCACGGGCTTTCCCACTATTATTTAATAAGAGATTCAAGCGAAAAAAAAAGCAAGCACTGAAAAAAATACCAAAACTGATTTTAATTTGAAAAGTGAAAATTATATTGGTCAAATCGGTTTTATAAAAGAAAAATTCAAACCGTCATATTTGTTTTTTTTTTTTTAAATTGGATAAGTGTATTAAAAAGGACAATTAGTTTTTCAATTAATATTTTTTTAGAACCTATAGAGACGGTTATGGTAAAAAACGTTTACAAAAAATAGGTAATATCAATACTGTGGTTGTTTAATTTTTTTAAGGGGTGTTTGGGATTGCTTATTTTAGGGGCTGTTTGTTTATCTTTTAATGAGACTTTTAATGGTTCAGACCTTTTACTGGTTCAGCACTTAATGATTCAGACTGTTTGTTTCACGAGCAGATGTCTGAATTAGGAATGACAATTGTAACAACCCGCGTTTCTAAAGTCAACGTACAAGTCAAAGTCAAAGTCAAAGGAAGAAAAGATTGCTAATTGCGATCTGTCACTCCTTGCTTAACTAGTGAATGTACGTCTCGACTTGTAATCGAATCTTTTAATTGTTTCGCTTTAGTTGTATTATGTGGAGTATCTATAATAATCGAGATTTAATCGATGTTAATCGCTAATCTATTCGTCGCTTTATCGCTAATCGCATCGCAATCGCCTTCGCAGTCTTGATTTATAGATTCCGAATATTGTTTTACGAGTGTGTGTTATCTATGTGTTAGTTGTGCATGTTTACTTTCTGTTTGTGGTGATTAATCGAAAACGCAATCGCAACTTTATCGCAAACGCTAAACGCAAGTATTTAGGATGATTGTATGTTAGATATAGTATTGTGTGATTATTATTAATCTATCGCATCGCTTAATCGACACTCGCTTAAACGCATCGCAACGCTCAAAACGCAACACGAAACGTCGAAACCAAACTCGCCGGCCACTTCGATCGAATGACCATTTGATCAAATGGTCATCCGTACGGATGACCATCCGATCGGATGGCCATCCGATCGAAGTGACATCCGATCCGTCACTTGTGCCACTTTCCTCTTTTGGCAACCTATAAATACCCCTGTCACATCACCAATAGTGATGTGACAACTCTCTCTCGTTCGCCAGCGCTCCATCCCTTTTTTCTCTCGTTTTCTCGCGATTCTTGTAAGTTTTCAACTCAAATCTTGTACATCTATCATCTGCACACACTTCTTCATCATTTTCACCTTGGAATCTTAACTTTTAACCTTGAAATCAGCGGATTTGAGGTGTTCTAGGATGATGTCATCATGGAGTTCTTATGAAATTCGAGATTTGGCTTCATTCCACCAAGAACAACTCAGATCTGAAGGATTTCCACATGATTTAACATTGTTTTCGCATAGATCTAAACATTTTCAAAGTTAAAAAGATTGGGAGATGCTTTTCCAACTTTCTTTCAACTCTTTTACACTCAATGTACTCAAAACCGATAGAATCGGAGCTCGTTCAAGCCTTCTACTCATTTCTTAGTGAAGTGTCAGTCTGAGATCTGATTCCTATCAAAGAGACAACCGATTTCGGGTTGAACATGAACAACCGTCACGAACAGTTAGCTGAATGGACTGGGGTGATTCCCACTTCGATCGGACGACTTGGACGTGACGAGGTTCCGTTGTTCAATACGTTGTCATACAGTCTCGATCAAACCGTAAACTTTTCAGAATATTCAAGTTTCAAAACGATCAGGTTGTTGGACTGATTGTTGTCCGATCAGATTGCCACCCGATCGAACAACAATCCGATCGGATTGCACTTGGTCTTCAACACTTAACTATTTTCATAATTTTCAAAGATCATCAGTTCTAACGGATTGCCATCCGATCGAATGACCATCCTGCTGTGAACTTGTTCTCAACTGAAATGTCTCGCCAATCAGATCGCTATCCGATCGAATGACCTGAAGGGTAGAGATACTTCTCTGTTTTCAAAATGCTACAACGAAAACTTCAAAGCCATCATACACAAACACATCTATCCCAAACGAATGTCAATCCGACCGAATGACCATCCGATTGGATGACCATCCGAACGGATTCCGTTCGAATGACCATCCGTTCGGATTGTCATCCGACTGGATTACCATTCGTTACTTAGTCACTTTTCATCGTTTAACGCGTCGTTCATCGCTTATGTTATCGTTAACTATTCAGGCTAATCTCTCAGCGCTCCCTTCAATCCAAGAGAGTGTTTAGTTACTAAACGCTATCTGTGAGTATACTCGAACCCTTTTTGCTTTACGCACTTTTGGGTGTTACATACGTTACTTATACAAATCACAACCGACATACAACGCAAACACTATTTATACGCTGACCGTTATTGCATGCTACGTGTTATTCGATGAATGCTTGTATGTTATGTTTACACAGTGATTGTTACCTGACACCTTAGCAACGATAGTACTATAGTTTGGACTCAACACCTGTCGTGGACAAGGGTTGTTAAGGGTTTTTCTCACATGTCACAGTGGTGATATGTGTTGCGCATTCTACAACTCGCAGTCACGTCTGTGCATATTTCATTGTCGATAACCTACTAGCTTTCACTTGCTTCATGTTACATGCTGGTTATGCGTAAATGATTTCGAATTCTATTATATTATTAAACTTGTATGCTCACCTTTACACTATGTGTATTGACCGCTATTTTAACGTATGTGACAAGTGTTTGAATGCTTAGGATGCTGTGCTCTTGCTTTTGTGGAATCAAGTAGGTGGGTCTAGAAACAAACAAACAATTTAAATTATGAGTTGTCGAAACAATTTATTGTCTTTAAGATACTATGTCTGTAATAATTATTTTGCTGGATATGTTTTGGTATGGGACTTAACGTTAAATATTCGGTAATATTAGTTGTTATGGATTTCTCCTGGACAATCTGTTTCGCTCAGTGCCGCGCCCCGATGTTTCCGTCATCGGTTGGGGTGTGACAACAATGAGTCGGGTTCGGGTCGGGTATTGGTAATCCCATACCCGTACCCGGTTATAAAATCGCGTCCCATACCCGACCCAATACCTGTCGGGTATTTATCAGGTAATTACCTGTCAGGCTTGGGTATTTTTGCCATCCCTAGTCTGAATGGTTCAGACATTTGTCTCTGAATGGTTAAGATTTATATAGAGTCTAAATGGTTAAGACCTCTAATTTGAATTGGTCAGACATTTGCCTCTGAACGGTTAAGCATTATACAGGCTCTTAATGGTTCAGAAGTCTTACTGGTTCAACACTTAACCATTTAGATGTTGACAAACAGCCTCTTTGTGACTTATTAGCTTATTAACTTTTCAAAAGTTAAAAAGTGTTTGAATGAAACTATTTTGTGAGCGGAAAAGTCGATAAGTCACTCCATTGTGACTTATTAACTTTTCCAAAAAGTTATAAGTTATTTTGAAAAGCTAAGCCAAACATGCCTTAGTTTGGAAAATAAAAATATACAACCGTCTTAAAAGCATTTAGGGGACCATCCTTTGTAAATGTTATTTTACTATCGCAACGACGGTTCAACTTTTCAAGAAGCAATTATTTTATAATCTAAGACACCCTCCTCAAATAGTAGTAGGTGACGATTATATTCTTGTGCCTATTGTTATCTTTCGATTGTAATTGACTTAACATGTAACCAGGGGCGGACCTAGTAAGAGTCCAGGGTGGGCGGGCGCACCCCCTAAAAAAAAAAATTAGTGTATTTTATAAGGTAAAATTCTCCCCGCACCCCTTGAAAATTTGGTTAAACCCCTTATTCGCACCCCTTGAACCCTTGAAAATTTGGTTAAACCCCTTATCCGCACCCCTTGAAAATTTTTTCTGGGTCCGCCACTGCATGTAACATGAAATTGATTTTTTGGTTGCCGAAATTGAACCAAAGGAGATGACTGGCTTGTTCAATTTGTTTCCGTATTGTGACTCCAACTAACCATTAATTAGAGTCTTGCTTTTTGAGCCATATCTTATATAATAGAGTAAACTTTCGTTTTGCTCTCTATGGTTTGATTATTTTAATGGTTTTACCCAAATCCTTTAAAAATAGTCATTTTCCTCCCTGATGTTTCAGTTTTGTCGCCAGTTTACTCCACGGACATAACTTCATCCATAGTGTATGTTAACTGAAAGGGTATTTTGGTAATTTCAAGTATAAAATAAGGGTACTTTGGTAATTCATCTTCAAGACAATCAGAAGAAGATGCATACTCCAGTTGTATTCAAATCCATCATTCTTGTTAACAATTCTCACAAATCTGAATAAAAAGATTAAAAGGATTCAAACTTTCAAAGAACCCAGATGGGGATTCTGATCTCCATGGTGGTTTTTTAATTTTTTTCAAGAATCAAAGATGTTTGATTTCAAGATGGGGATTCTGATCTCCATGGTAGGTGGTTGGTGAGGCGGTGGCTGTTGGTGGTGAGGGGGTGGGTGGTGGTGTTTGGTGATGGAGGAGACAAATCGAAAAATAGACAAACATAACCCCAAATCGAAACCCACCAAAAGTGAAACCCTCAATTGGCCTTCAAATCTGATATAAAACTTCGTCTGAACTTGATTTAATAGCTAGAAACATAAGAATAGTCACCATATCTTGAATCCTTCACACCGGATTTTGAGATTAAGTCTCAGAAAACACCCAACGTCTAAGCCGAAGAAATCAATTCAGAGGTATGTAGCCCGGTTTCATATCAACGCCCCATCCAACAAAAAACCCCATCGCATCAAGATGTAGATCTAAGAACAAAGAAAGACAATTAACCGGTTCAGTCTGGAGCCAGCGCTAAGCCACTGTCCGCTAGAGCTTTTAATCATACCGACCACAAATGATGTATGAAATCTTTTGTTCTTATTTCTTAAAATGATAGATTGCAAGTTTAAGCGATTGGCTGTTGGTTTATGAGGCAGTGGCGGTTGGTGGTGAAGGGGTGGTGGTAGTGAGGTGGTGGGTGGTGGTTTATGGTGATGGAGAAGAGATGGTATGTATGTAGAGAGAGAAAGAAGAGAAAGAAGAGAGATTGTGTTTGTGGAGAGAGAGAGTAAAGACTATATTATATTTGTGTGTATATATATTAATAATTTATATTTAAATATAAATTACCAAACTACCCTTATTTTATACTTGAAATTACCAAAATACCCTTTCAGTTAACATACAATATGGATAGAGTTAAGTCCGTGGAGTAAACTGGCGACAAAACCGAAACATCAGGGAGGAAAATGACTATTTTTAAAGGATTGTGGCAAAAACATTAAAATAACCAAACCACATGGAGCAAAACAGAAGTTTGTTGACTACCTGATTGCATGATGCATACCATGTTTTTGTCGCGTATTATCAACTCTTTCATAGGTTCGCCACTAGTACAATAATATTTCTTCTAACGATATGTGTAATTTCTTAAACCCCTAGGTAAATCAAACATCTTTCATGAGTTTGGGTAGGGAGGACCTTACTTCAGGGGCAGACCTATAGTCAACCCAAGGGGGCGGGCGCACCCCTTGAAATTTTTTTTAGTGTTAATCGTGTGTGAAAATCCTGAGCGCACCCCATAAAATTTTGTAATCACACCTCTTTTCCATTCTAGATGGTAGAGATTGAAAGAATGAGTTGTTAAGAAGAAGAATGTAAAACTAGAATGGATGAATTTGTTATGTGAAGGCTGGCTTTGGCTTGTGTGAGGGAAGCGGCACTGTAGTATGAAGTTTAGAGAAAGTTAGAAAGTTCAGATGAGAAAGAAAGAAAACCTAATTTAAATGGTTTCTTGGGCCTGTATACTTGAGCCCATTATCATGCAATTGTTAATTTGAAAGATTGGTCAAAATCTCAAAAAAATAAAAAAGCAAGACTGAGTAATAAAATTAATAAAAGAAAAAATAAAAAAATCTTTCAAATCTCAAAAGTTCGTCTATGTATTTAAAATATTATAAAATACTTTACATTTTTGTGTTATATTTTTTTATTACTTGTTTCTCTTTATATAACCTAATGTTTATTTTTAATAACTTTTTCAATATATATATATATACATATATATATATATATATATATATATATATAGGGAGAAGATTATGCGAGAACCACCTCTTATTGCGAGAACCGCGAGAACCAATGTGAACACAACCAAAAATGCCTAAAAATAGCTAAAAATCACACAAAATTTTTTTTTTAATATTTTTTATATAAAAATCGCTACTTTTCGAAGCCAAAAAAAATTAAAAAAAATTAAAAATTTTTTTTTTTGCCACTAAAAGTAGCGATTTGAGCATAAAAAATATTAAAAAAAAATAGATTTTTTTTTGATTTTTTTTGATTTTTTTAGGTTTTTTGGGGGTTTAGTTTTTAGCATTTTAGCTTGGGGGGGGGGGGGATAGGTTTTTTTTTGGGGGGGGGGGGGGTTAGGTTTTTTTTAGCTTTTTTTAGCTATTTTCACATTGGTTCTCACGGTTCTCGCAATAAATGGAGTTCTCGCATGAGCCCCTCCCTATATATATATAGTGGAGAGTTCAAATGAGAAGAATTAAAAATTAAGAATAAAAAGAATAAAGGATACAAAGGTAATTTGAATAAATCATTTGATGAGTCTATTTTTTATTTTGGTTATTCAAATTAATGAACTCTAATCATTTAATGAACATATCTTATAAAATAGTTGTGCACCTTACACAATAAAAACAATCCTGCACATGATCTAACATTTTCAATGTTTCCTACACCATTAAAACAATATTTTAACGTAGGATACAGAATGTGTAGGACTCAGACACTTTTAAATAATCTTGCGACTCATAATAAAATATGAGTATGACAAATTTTTTTTTATAATTGTTGGGATTGAACCCTAGCAGAGGAACAGATAATGTAAAGCCAAAACCAGGTCACATCAGTGGACTCACAATAAGCAGTAGTTTACACTTAGTTTTCCCCTTGACAGTGGCTATCTATCAGCTGATAAACCTTAAGTACTGCTCAAAAGAACTACTGATGATCCAAACGCTGATGTAATCCTAAAGACTGCTGAAAGACAAACTCTGTTGCTCTATCTACTGCTGTCTCTTAAGTGCTGCTGAAGACACAAACACTGCTCATTCAAGGACTGATCACCTTTGAAGAAAGCACTGATGTTGTTGTTAAGCATCAGGGCTTAGGCTACAACATTGGAACGTGAAGCAGTTGTTTCCTCATAATTTGTATTTTAAATTACAATCAGTTGTTAGACATCAGTGTTTGTGTAAGGACAGTAGATACAGGTTGTTAGGCTGTTAGACGTCGCTTTCATGGTGACGTCAGCTGAGATACCTCAGTAGTTTGGTTTGCCTATAAATGTAACAGTACCCTGCACTGTTACATTTGATTGACTGAGCGGGTTCTTCTCCTCATGTCTAATCATTTCATCTTGTGTGCAACCATCCTTGGGGTATCAGGCTGAGGGGGAGTTTAGTTTGTAAGCTTATCTGTAATCTTTTGCTTTGATTTGTAAATCCTTTGACTCTATGAGAAGCAATTGTTTATCAAACTATTTTCTCCGTTGATTGTGTTTACAAAGTTTGTTTTCATTTTCGCTGCACTTTACATGTTTTTATATTCACAAATTATTCAAAACATACAAACAAACACAATCATGAGAGCCTCCGATCCTAACAATTGGTATCAGAGCTCGGACAGTCAAATTCGATCTAACAATCAATTTGACATAACAGTTCAGCTCAAAATTCCTTGATACTAAGGTTGGTTGTATTTTGTTGAAAAACAGAGTATCGAGTAAATCGTGTTCAAAATGTTTATTCAAAAACTCTGTAAATCAACCAAGATGTCATATGACACACAAATTTCACACAACAAGTGATTTCATGCATAATACACTCATGGTTTCTAGATCTGAAAGTATATCTGTCAAATTATGAGATTATTTCTTATTTTCTAAATTGATCTCAACTGTTGTTATGAAAATAGTGATGTCACTTTATTAAAATGCTAAAGTATGAACATCAGATTAACAAAAACCTATGTTCATAAAACATTAGTGTTTTTAATCTAAAAAGAGGGGAATTAAAACTTTAGTCATTTAAATCTTATGGGTTGAAAACAGGTTGAGTTCCTCAAAAGGACAAAATCAACTATGTTAAAATACATTAAGAAAATTCACAAAAACTCAGAAGTGTGTTTATCTCAAAACTTTCGATGTCAAAAGAAAAGAGTATAAACATAAAGCACTTATGAGTCAAAATTTAGGGTAATAATGGTTAATTAAGCAACTATGTGCATTCATCTGTTCAGGAAAAGGTTTTGTTTCCCATGAATGAATTCCAAAAAGGATGAGACAAATGTTTAAAAATTTGTCCATGAATCCTCATGCTTGCAATCAGCTGACAAAGAAAATGGTACCAAACAGTGGTCAAAATGTGTTCAAAGTTTTCCTACCACTATTGTTAAAACCACTGACCATTTTAAAAAACTTGAGAATGATATGATTAGTTATTTTATTGAAATTATACCAGATCCTTCTTGATGCTGTTCTCAGAAAATCCTTTAATCATTTTTATACAAAGGATTTTCTCGAATAATCAGGATATATTGTTCATTTTTTTTCTGGAATAATATACTTGGAACTTTTGCTTGTTTTTATTGGCAATAGTTTCAGTTCCTGTCAGGATATAATACCTTATTTTTTGTTGGTATTATTGTTCTCTTAAATGGGTCAAGAGGGAATGGTACATATGTCAAGATCATGTTTTACTCAGGTTTGCTCCTAAATTTTTATCAAAGGTTGATTGCAAACTGTGCTTAAATTACTAAGGTACTCATGTGTTAATTGAATATTAAACGAAAATGAGTTGCCTTAGTAAAAAGTTTTCATCATCTGGGGTACTAAACCACTGTCTTTCAAAATTGACATGTGGTAAAACCTTGAATGAAAATCTTCAAAAAACTGTTGCTGAAACACCTGTCCTTCAGAGTTGTACTATTTACCCTAACCACTGTTTTGTTTCAACGTCTGATCTCTAAACACTGTCCACTGCTGAAAGTTAACCACTGATCACTCATTTTCTTGAAAAGCACTGATGTTCAAAATCAGTGTTGTATCCACTGATATTCTATCCACTGATAGTGAAAATCATCCACTGCCCACAATTTTTACCGTTGTAACCACTGATGCTTGATACATCAGTGGCCCTTAAAACAACTGTTCTCCATACTTCATCCATTTCATCAGTGTTTGACACGTGGTCAGTTTTTAGCCCTCAGATCATAATAACCGCTGCCACATCAGCGATCATTTTTCCCTAAATAAAACCCTGCCCTAAACCCCCAAACAGGGTTTTACACTGTCGAATTGAATTCCAAAATTCTCTTCTTAAAGCAGTTATCAACCTTTCATCCCAAATCATTCTCTGTTCTTCTTCTTCTTCTTCCAAAATGACAAAATCAAAATCAAAATCCAAACCAAAATCACCATCATCTTCAAAAGAGGTCGCTCAAACGGCCGAAGAATCCATCGAAATACCATACAAACAATCTCACAACTATTTGGGTTTACTCAAAAAGCCCACAAACAACCATACCTTCGATTCCATTCTCGACACCATATCTACATCAAAGTACAAAACTTTGTTGACAGTAGATGCCCCCATATATCTGCAAACCCAGAGAGAGTTCTGGAAAAATGCTACGCTTGAAAAACAAGATGATAAAATAGTAGCCATTAACTCCTCGATACAGGGTACGGCGATTCAAATTACTCCACAATCATTATCAGAAATCTTCAAACTCGATGATCAGAAAGGTAAAGCTTCCTTTGACAAAAACGAGTTAAAAGCTGATTTTCTGAAAAGGGGCTATGCAGAACAATCAAAGGTAGATACCCTACAAAAGGGTTATTTTCCATCTGCACCCAGATTTTTATTTCACACACTTTTGATGTGTGCGTCGAATAAAACAACATCTTTCAACGAAATACCATTAAAAATTCAATGCCTGGGTTATGCTATTTTGAATAATAAGGACTACAATTATTCCCAGGAGATTTTCAATGACATGGTGAAAAACGTTGAAAGTAAAGCATTTTTGTTGTTTCCAAGATTTTTGAGTTATTATTTTAAACAAAAATTTGAAAAAGAAAATGAAAATGTGCCAAAACAAGGTGGTTATTTTCAAATAAAAAGTTTAACACCTGAAACATTCACTAGAATGTTGGCACCAATAAAAACAAAAGCAGAGGTGGCTGAGCAGATTTTAGCAGTTACAACTGCTCCTCAGACATCTGCTGCTGAGCCCACTGCTCCAGGTGATCATAGCAGCACTACCACTGCTTTGAAACCCACACCTGACATTACCAAAAAGCCCAAACGAAAATCTTACAAAAAGCCCACCAAACTCAAGAAAAAGGAAACTCTGGAAGATGAGATCCCAGAGCAACTGCCTGTGACAACACAAAAGTCACCACAAACCACTGCTGCTACTTCCTCACAGTAGTTGGAAGAAAGATCTCAACCCATGCCTAAAACTCCTCCTGCATCCTCACAAAAGGATCAGGTTGTAAGCACAGGGACACCACAATATGAAGCTCTGAATCCACTCGGATCCATCTTCCTAAGTCCTGATCCCAAGGACATGTCTCTTTCAACTCCCATACCCTCACCAATCATATTACCACAAACCATGCTACCTTTGTTGCATGAAGCTGATATAGCTCAGACACAAACCAGTTCCTCTCTATCACCTATCACTGAGAGTATACATCCACAAGTGACTGGGTCTGATGCTACTACTCCTGCTATCCCAGCAACAATTGAGGAGGTTACACCCCCTGAGTTACAAGTAACTCTCGGTGGTAGTTCAAGTGGAGCAGCAACTACAACTGGTGGATCAACAGATCCTCAGTTGGACAGTTGTTTCATAAGTAAGACTCCCTTGAAGGCAATTTCTTCCATGGCAGCTTCGATAACGACCAGTGAGTTGGATCTAACCACTGGCACCATCAAAGGTTTATCAAGCGCTGAAGAAAGAAGTCCCCAGTACCAAGAACAAGGGGCATCAATGGGTGATTTTTGGGACTCTGTTCCTAAGTCACACATTGATATAACCACTGCTGGTGGGGATTCAGATGATCCTACTAAAGTAGGTGATGATTCAAAGTATCAGGAATTGACGAACAGAGTTGACAAACTTGAAGATTCAGTTGCTGAAATAAAGGAGATGGTGCAAGAGATTTTAAAAGCTCAAAAAGCACAGTCTACTGCTGCCCCACCACAAGCATCTGTTCCAACTCAAGCATTTGCTCCATCACAAGCAATTGCTGCAAATGAGCTCTGGAATATTTTTCAACCCATGCTTGAAAAACAACAACATATGGCTGATCAAAAGCATGCTATTCAAGTACAAATGCTGACCAACATGGTTGAATCAAGATTTAAAGACACTCAAGCAGATATCAAGGCTATAAAGGCTAGCATTCAAAGTGCCTCTGGCAAAGTTCCTTCTTCCATACCATTTCTTGTAAACCCCCCTTCAGATAATGCCAAAAAGGGGGAGAATAACAAGCTGTTGGGAAAAATGAATAGGATGGGAATAGAACATGGCCTTCATGTTGAGCCTGAAAAAGAAAAAGAAAAACAGGTCTCAAAACCTGTTAGCCAAACAGCTGATACAGCAGTAGTTACAAAAACTGCTGTCAGTAGCCAAACAGCTGCCATGTCATCAACACACACATCTTCAACACACACCACTCTACCACACACCACTACAACTACTGCTCCACCACCATCATTTACAATCACACCATCATCACTGCCTCCTGTCATAAAACAGAAGACAACAGATGTTACAACATCTGTTGTAATGACAGCAGCGGTTGAAGCACCAGTTGTTTCAACAGTTGTTTGTCAGACACTCCCCATCATTCAAACCACTGATCCACCCAAAACATCATCTGCTCCTTCTTCATTAAAAAGGAGAAGGAATCTCATATCAGATGATGATTCACCACCACCATCACCACTTCCATCCCCTGCTCAGAAGCAGAAGACAACTGCTGACATATCAGCAGTTGTAATGCCAGCAGATGTTGAGACACCAGTTGTTTCAACAGCTGTTAGTCAGTCATCCACCACTGCTCTCACCTCTCCTACTTCACAGCCAAAGCTCTTCAACAGAAAAAGAAAGCCAATCACTGCCGATGAGGGTATACATGATCCTAATGCTGCACAACATCCACTGGAACTTGAAGCTATCAAAAATGAGATGAGGCAATTCTTTATAGAAGAAGATCCTTCAAAAAGGAGATTCTCCTCACTCATAGGCTACATGCCACCAGAGGATATGGATGATTACCTCAAACTCAAGGCAAGGCAGGCTAAAGCAAGAGCTAAATTTGAAAGTGAACGTGAACGTCTAAGCGAAGAAGGCATTGCTAAAAGACTGGATTTCTTCCTTGAAAAGGTAAAGCAGATGGAAGAATTCGCACAGGAACTAATCAAAGAAAAGGCTGAACAACGCAAAGAGCTAAGAAAACAATATCTTGCCTACATTATGAAAGAAAAATTCTATCCTGCTGAAGAAAAACAGTTTGAAGAATGGCCAATAATCGCTCTAAAGCATGAGGCTGAGAGGATTGACAGAATCAAGAATGATCCTACAAAGAAGAAAAATGCTCCAAACTGGAACAAATTCAAAAAGCTCATTGCTGACTTCACTGCTGAATATAAAAGAAAGAAAAAGGAGCTGGTGGATGCAAAAATGGATACTGCTGAAGCCATATCAAAATGGTCAAGACAGCAGACTGATGAAGCCTACGAGAGGCTGAAGAAAAGAAAGATAACTGTTTCAGGCACTTCTAAGAAGCAAGAACAAATGATGAAGCTTGAACAGAAGATGGGAAACCTCGACACACTGTTCCGGTCTACTTTTGTAACAAATCAAGAAGAGGGAGAATAGTTGACTGAAGAAGAGGTAAGAGAAAAGGAAGCAGAGTACTTCAAAGATACCATCACAAAAATGGGTCTAAAATAAGAAACTTCAACAAAGCTTCAAAGCCTTTTTAAGGCATTAAACAAACCTGCGTCTCCAAACACTGCTAAAGACAAGACAGAAGCTGAAAGACAAGAACTTATTGAACAAGAAACTGCAGAAGATATAGCTGCAGCAGACAAAGTCATTGAAGAAGCTTTCAAAAGAATGTCCGAAAGTCTGCAGGTGTTTTCAAGGCCATCATCCCTCAACTCATCTTCAAATAAATCTCTCCCGAGAAATCCATTGGGTTCGAAAGTACTAAAGTGGCTCTCTGACCAAAAGACCCATGTATTGACTATTGTCAGATCCAATGGAGAGGTGAAGTACATACCAAGGAAAGAAGCACTAGGCCTTAGTGTTCAAGATTTGCAGGACCTCCTTGAACTTTCACTGTGTAGGGATGAGGATGACCAGAGTTTAAAGGAATTTGAAGCTGAATTCAAAGAACAAGCTAAGGCACTCTTGATGAGTAATAAAGGTCCTGAATAATGAAGGGTTTTGGCATTATCTGTTCCAGGGGGAGATTGTTGGGATTGAACCCTAGCAGAGGAACAGATAATGTAAAGCCAAAACCAGGTCACATCAGTGGACTCACAATAAGCAGTAGTTTACACTTAGCTTTCCCCTTGACAGTGGCTATCTATCAGCTGATAAACCTTAAGTACTGCTCAAAAGAACTACTGATGATCCAAACGCTGATGTAATCCTAAAGACTGCTGAAAGACAAACTCTGTTGCTCTATCTACTGCTGTCTCTTAAGTGCTGCTGAAGACACAAACACTGCTCATTCAAGGACTGATCACCTTTGAAGAAAGCACTGATGTTGTTGTTAAGCATCAGGGCTTAGGCTACAACATTGGAACGTGAAGCAGTTGTTTCCTCATAATTTGTATTTTAAATTACAATCAGTTGTTAGACATCAGTGTTTGTGTAAGGACAGTAGATACAGGTTGTTAGGCTGTTAGACGTCGCTTTCATGGTGACGTCAGCTGAGATACCTCAGTAGTTTGGTTTGCCTATAAATGTAACAGTACCCTGCACTGTTACATTTGATTGACTGAGCGGGTTCTTCTCCTCATGTCTAATCATTTCATCTTGTGTGCAACCATCCTTGGGGTATCAGGCTGAGGGGGAGTTTAGTTTGTAAGCTTATCTGTAATCTTTTGCTTTGATTTGTAAATCCTTTGACTCTATGAGAAGCAATTGTTTATCAAACTATTTTCTCCGTTGATTGTGTTTACAAAGTTTGTTTTCATTTTCGCTGCACTTTACATGTTTTTATATTCACAAATTGTTCAAAACATACAAACAAACACAATCATGAGAGCCTCCGATCCTAACAATAATTTTGTCACTTCTAATAAAATTTGTGTAGGAGCCAATACATTAATAATGGAGAAGGAGAAATTTATGGTTGCATTAAGAACACTTTAGTAACTCTTTAAAATATTTATTAATTTTCAACATCAAAATGTCTATACTACCCTTAGTGATTAAAACATTAATTAAAAGTAGATAAAAATGATATATTGATTCACAATCATTGATCAAAAAAATATAGGGTTTAGATTAATTCATTTTTTCTTATTTTAAGAATATTCTTCTCAAATAAACCTCCCCACACATATATATATATATAGGGTGAGGTTCTAGAGTGAACACTTATGTATTTGTGAACCGAGTGAATAAATCCTGGCATTTTGATAAATATGTGTGTGTGTGTCACCAAAGACATTTTGATAAAAAAAATAGTATTCATTAAAATACGTTGAAATACCCATTATGAACTTATGGAGCGATTTATATGTTTAGTAAAATTGAAAATTATGGTGTGATAAACTTATGAAAACCCGTAGGACGACATTTAAATACGTTTGTAACGACGTTTGACGTGTTTTTGATAATTATATAAAGAGTAAACTGCCAAAATGGTCCCTAAGGTTTGGTCACTTTTGTCACTTTAGTCCAAAACTCAAATCTTTTGAATCTGGGTCCCTGTGGTTTCAATTTTGTTGCCATTTTCATCCAAAAACAAAATATGGTCAGATTTTTCAGTTAACATTCAGCTTTTTTTTGTCTTTTTGCTCCATTTTAATGAAGGGCAAAATGGTCTTTTAACGTTTTATTATAACAAATTAAAAAATCTGACAATTTTGCCCTTTATTAAAAGTGAGGAAAAACACAAAAAAAGTAGATGTTAACTGAAAAATCTGACCAAATTTTGTTTTTGGATGAAAATGGCAACAAAATTGAAACCACAGGGACCCAGATTCAAAAGATTTGAGTTTTGGAATAAAGTGACAAAAGTGACCAAACTCAGGGACCATTTTGGTAGTTTACTCTTATATAAATATTAGCTTGATGTTCTTTTGTTTTACGTGACCCGACCTGAACCGACCCGATCCGACCCGATATGAACCGATTTTTTTTTTATATCTAAGGGCCTAAAATCTGTAAAAATATTCCCCATAAAAGAATTCCTTGGTCCACCACTTCCTTCCTCCACCATAAAAAGTGACGATAACTAATACTCCCTTCGTCCCATTAAATGTGTCTTATTTTGAATTTTCAAAGTCTTTATTTATAAACTTTGACTTTAATTATATATTTTTTGTGTTATATAAAACTTGATGAAAATTAACCCGATAAAAACACTTATAAAACACACTCAAATCATATAACTTTCATCAAGTATTATTTAACACAGACAAAATTATTTAAGGTCAAAATTTATAAATAAAGACTTTGAAAATTCAAAATAGGACATTTTTAATGGGACGGATGAAGTACTAAATATTGTATTTGACCAACGAAACGCACATGTCTCATGATAATAGTTATTAATGTGCGCGATGAAAGTCTTTAAAATGATAAACCAAAAGTTATACATGTGCTTTGTTGAAAGTCATTTAAAGTGAGGAATGGCCAACATGGTATAGCCCAGTTGGTCAGGGGGCTTTTTACTAAGTGGTTTCCTCCTGGGGAGGTCTCAGGTTCAATTCCTAATACGTGCAAAATTATGTAAATATGGGAGAACATCTCTGGAAGGGATTCGAACTCGGGGTGAGGGGTTTAAACAGCATATGCTGACCCTTTGGAGTCAGCTGAAAATCCACTTGATCTACCATTCAAAAAAAAAAAAAAAAAACAAAAAATTTAAAGTGAGGAAGGACTAAGGTTAAATCTTAAATCCATACAATCATACATGTGAATATGTGATTTGCAAAAGTCCTTTCTTTTATGAATTTTAGTACTCATAACCATTGGTGGACGTAGAATAGGTTTTTACTGGGATCAGTTTTTTCACTACTTGTATCTTAGGCTGTGGGGTATGGGGCGGGGGTTTGGGCGTGGGTTGGGGGAAAACGCCCAAGCCACCACCCCGGGTGGACTTGGGTTGAGACGTGGCCCTTGGGGCTTGGGTTTCAAGCCGGGCGTGGGGGTGACATCCTAGCTGGCTGCCTTCTATTCGCTGACCATTTTTTGTAATTTTTTTTTTTAATAATTTGCCACGCGGTGCACCCAACCCAAGCCCAACCCACGCCCCGCCATACCCCGCGGACACGTCACTAGGCGGTGGGGGGCTCCCATTCCACGTGTCAACAAATGCCCCAACCCAAGCCCCACCATACCCCACGGCCTTAACACTGACATCCGACTTTTTCGTTCTGGTCGGGTTGATCAAATAAACATTTATACTTTGTATTTCTACTCGGTAAAACTTAAAATTGCATGCAATGGGGTTTTTGAGATAATAATGATACGAAAAAGTTATCTATGTTGGAAAATTGGTGAAAATTGGAGTATTTTCAGCAAAGGGTGTTGTGTATTTTGTTTTTCTCCAAAGTTCGAAGAAATATATTTATACTAAACCTTGGTTAATTACTAATAAAACATGTTTTATGGATATGTGCCCGGGGGCATATGATAAGTTACTCACAATTCCGGCTCAGCTCCTATGCATATGCTAAGTTACAGTTGTACAAGAAATGCTTATGATTACCATTTAACTGTAAAGTGTAATGCGAAATCTGGGTTGTTTAATGGATCATGTCCGTGGGTTGTTGCCTCAAATTTAACAATCATGTTGGACACATGTATTTGAACACAACTTATGTGTTTATTAGTTTATACTAACATGACTCATTTACCCTAATAATATATTTATTTACTAGGTTATAACCCCGTGTATTACACGGGGTTGAGTAAATAAATTTTATATACTAAATAATAAAATAATATATCTTTAAAAATCTCATTTATTGTACGGGTTGAATAAATATAATTTTATATATTAAATAATAAAAAGTTATATCTATAAGAACCATATTGTACGGGTTGAATAAATATAATTTTATATACCAAATAAAAAGTTATATCTTTATTACACGAGTTGAATAAATGTAATATTGTTTACCAAATAGTAAAATAATACATCTTTAAAAAACCCCATTTATAACACAGGTTGAATAAATGTAATTTTATATACCAAATAATAATAAAAATTTACATCTTTACAAATATGCGCATTACACGGTTTGAATAAATGTAATTTTCTGTACTAAATAATAAAAAATATATATCCTTAAAAAACCCCGTGTATTATACAAATTGAATAAATCTAATTTTATATATCAAATAATAAAAAGTTATATCTTAAAAACCTCATGTATTACATGGGTCGAGTAAATGTAATCTTGTATAGTGAAAATAAAAATATTTAATATATTAAAACAAAGTTTGGTTTTCGTGATAAAAGTAGATTATTCTATTGTTCCAAAATTTGTTAACGAAATCTCAATAAATTTAACGCTTTATTTAAAACTCCGTAAATGTATAAATGATAAATAATATTAGTTAATTTTATTTTAAGTTTCGTAAAATCTATTTGATACCAAACTAAACAAAACGTTCAAATATAATTAAGTCAAATAAATAATATTATAAATGAGAAGGAGATTAAACTAAATAATAATTATCAATAAGATATTAAACTAATAATATTTAGTAGGAGGGTTATCTATAATATAAGATATTAAAATAAATAATATGTAGTAGGAGGGTTATCTATAATTAATTAGAAAAGATTAAACTAAAATTATAATTATCTATTAGAGATTGGCTAATATGATGACACGTTTCTTTTATTATATAGTATAGATATAGATATAGATTTTAACATATTACTACTCTAAAACTATATTCTCATTTTTCGTTTAACTTAAAGTAGATGGAACATACCTAGCTATATCCACAATTTTTTTATTAGATTATTGTGTCGGAAATTGATTCAGTTAATTAAAAATTTTAAAAGAAATGAATTTGTTGGCACAAACCAATTTCTTTTAACTAAAACTATCGTCTCCCATTCCTTCCGTTCACCTTCCTCCCCCCTTTGTTCTTGCTCCTGCCCATATCCCTCTCCCTTCCCCTCTGACCGTTGCTCCCAATCCCCTTTTTCATTTCACCTCCGGCTCTTCCCCCTGTACCCGGCTCTATCCCTTCACCTCAATCCGAGGCTCAAGAAACATCCAACCTTGGTGAAGCGATTGGTATATCGACATCTGGCTTCGAAATTCAACTTGAAAATTCCATCAGGGATGAAGGTGATTACCACGATCCCCAATGATTTATCTATCATACAATGTACGTGGGATCGGAGAGGACCCCAAAATGCTATCCATAGGCGATACTCTACGGGAATACAAAGCCAATTTCGTGGCAATTCAAGAAACAATGAGATGCGACGGCTCGAAAATTCAAGTACACAAAATTTGGGGAAAACGACCCATGGCGTTTGATTGGGTGAATCGGAAGGTACCTTAGGAGGTCTCATTAGCATCTGGGATCCAGGTTTTTTCAATTGTACTCATTCTTTTAAAAACCGTCATGCTTTAATTTTATCCGGTTTGGTCCCTCAACATGGAATTTCGATTCATATTGCAAATGTGTATGCCCCTCAAGGCCTTGCTGCTAAAAAAGAACTTTGGGAATTGATTACGGAACAGATTGAGAGTCATCCTGGTTTTTGGGTACTACTAGGAGATTTCAATGTTGTGCGTCATCAGGATGAACGCCTAAACTCGAACTTCAATTCAGCTTGTGCTCTGGCTTTTAATGAATTCATCGAAGACAATGGTTTACTTGAATACTCGATGGGGGGTCGCAAGTTCACACGCATTTCAGGTGAAAAACTTAGTAAAATCGATCGAGTATTGGTATCGCAAAGTTTTTGGGATAAATGGCCTAACGCAACCCTCATAGCTCACTCAAGGAAAGATTCGGATCATAGCCCACTCACCCTTTCCACAGAAGAGATTACCTTTGGTCCCACACCTTTCCATTTTTTCAACTCATGGTTAAAGGCTCTCGGCTTCCATGATTTGATTCTAAACGCTTTGGAGGACCAACAGTTCTCTGGTAAAAGCGATGAGATATTGGTAAGCAAATTGAAACTCATCAAGGAAACAATCAAAAAATGGCTGACTTCGGAAAAAGAAAAGAAAAAGCAAAAACACCTAGAATATGAAAAAAGGCTCTTTCTATTCGATGAAATCGCAGAGCAAAGACCTTTGTCTGAGTTAGAAAAGAATGCATGGGGTAATGCTAAGCGTGAATGGGTTTCATTAAAAACGAGTGAGGCTGACGACATTAAGCAAAAATATAGAACAAAATGGGCGCTAGACGGAGATGAAAACACTAGTTTCTTTCACGGAATAGTGAATTTCAATAACAATAGCAAACGGATAAATGGGTTTCTTATCAATGGGGAATGGTGTTCAGACCCGATTAAGATGAAATGGGAGACAAGGAAATTCTTTGCATCCAAGTTTAGTGAGCATATGCACAACAGGCCGTCCTTTACATGTCCCAACATCAACCGGCTCCAACCTTTGGCTGCATCCGAAATCATCCAGCCCTTTTCCATACAAGAAATTAAAATGGCCATTTGGGAATGTGAAAGCGATAAGGCGCCCGGACCGGACGGCTTCAACTTTGGTTTTTTAAGCACTTCTGGGATCTACTAAAAGACGATATCGTTAAGGTGCTCGAAGATTTTCACGAACATGGGGAAATCAGCCAGAAATGCGCCTCCTCCTTGTTAGACCCCAACACGTTTAACCTTAAAAATGACGCAGCGGAAAAAGAGCTTTAAAATTTTCTTCCGTATTAACAACATTTCTTTCACGAAGGTTCCAAATCCTAAAAATGTTAAACGTACTATAAAAGAATTTTACAACATTCATACTAAAATTTAGATTTCCAAACGTTATATACTTCAACTATGTGACCAATCTATCCGTACAATCCTTGCTCTTGACTCGATCTACGTCCGCTTCACTTCCTTAGCAGCAGAAGAAGTCCGTGTAACACCTGTGGGCATCACATACAACTTAGCCATTAGTCAAAGGCAACATCATTTAACATTAATCTCATGTAATTAAAGATTGAATAACGTTCGTCAATTTAACATCAATTCATCCAATTATTCTTTCTCATCCTCTTATTCCGGGTTCGGTTTAAGTTTCGTAAGAATCCAGTGTACTTGTTCCTGCATCACATACCAACCTCAAACGCATAATTAGTAACGTTAAAATTCTACGTATCTAAATCATGCACATGTACATGTTTACATGTATACATATGCGTCTACACACTTACATACCTTCCTATATCTCTACATACCTGCATATTCTCATACTTACCTTCATATATACCAAATACATATCTACATACGCTCATACATTACTACATCTCTACATACGTTCATATACACATACGTATCTTCGCATACACATAAATACACATCTATGTACATACATCCATTATTATGTCTTCCTGCATTACATTTCATTCTCGAAGCACACTGTTAAAGACGTCAATACTTAAATGCATTAAAAACCATGTATACAAATCATATATATATATCCACGTGCATACATACATATCTTTACTTGCATACCCACACATCTACTTACATACATACAAGATTACATCTTCGCATACGTACTTACATACCTACATACATAACTACGTACACACATACCTACTTACATACATACATACATTCATACATACATACATACATGCCCACATTCATAAGTACATACATACCCACCTACTCACATACATACATACATACATACATACTTGCATCCACATATATATATATATATATATACGTTCATACCTACACACGTATGTACCTTCGCACTCAAATACATAATGCTCATGTTTATACATAACTACTTGTGTACATACATATACCGATACCTACATATATACATCAATCATCTCCATTCATCCACAAACAAGAAAACTCTATATGTATACTAAGAAGTGAATCGAAAGTCACTTACCTCGAGCGTTAGTGTTCACGCTTGTTTCCTCGCCTCTGCTTGACCCGTTAACCTTCCGTTTTCGAGTCCTTGCTAATGCGATTCCTATTCTTTCATGTCATCACAATTACATTATGGTTAGCACATATGCTCATTCATACTACATTCGTTTCTTTCCATTCATACATTACTTGACTTTTTATTAACCAAATACCACATACATAAGGCATATAGACTAAAAGTCACCTTGTTCCTTATTCAAGCAACTCAATTATCATCATACGCGACACATAGATTATCTACTACAATACGCCTGACTTCTCTACTATTACAATCATATCCGAGAGGCTAACCATGCTGTACATTAACGCCAATTTTACACATAGTAACGCTTTAAACACACCTTAACAACTGTAACATTCACCCGAAGCAATATTTAGTGTTTAGTAAATTGGTGACTAGAAAATCATATGTTTTAAGTTCACAAAACACATTATTTTCATTGCCGCATTTTTCTCGCAGCAGCTGTTCGGGGTCATTTTCCCCCTTTTTAATCACCTAATCCGACTCCGACTTTCAAATAAGAATTGTAATATGCGAAACAAGCTTTCCAACGATATAAGGCTCGTTGTCTAATTCCTAATAACGAATGAGATACGGCCTTTACAAGATGGCTATCTAGGGCTGTCAAAATGACGAATTTACTAACTTTCCATGCTGTTTTGACCCACTAAATCTCGTAACCAGTATCTTGTGACCAAATAAGAATTGTAACATGCGAAACAAGCTTTCCAACGATATAAGGCTCGTTGTCTAATTCCTAATAACGAATGAGATACGGCCTTTACAAGATGGCTATCTAGGGCTGTCAAAATGACGAATTTACTAACTTTACATGCTGTTTTGACCCACCAAATCTCATAACCAGCATCTTGTGACCAAATAAGAATTGTAACATGCGAAACAAGCTTTCCAACGATATAAGGCTCGTTGTCTAACTCCTAACAACGAATGAGATACGGCCTTTACAAGATAGCTATCTAGGGCTGTCAAAATGACGAATTTACTAACTTTACATGCTGTTTTGACCCACCAAATCTCATAACCAGCATCTTGTGACCAAATAAGAATTGTAACATGCGAAACAAGCTTTCCAACGATATAAGGCTCGTTGTCTAATTCCTAATAACGAATGAGATACGGCCTTTACAAGATGGCTATCTAGGGCTGTCAAAATGACGAATTTACTAACTTTACATGCTGTTTTGACCCACCAAATCTCATAACCAGCATCTTGTGACCAAATAAGAATTGTAATATGCGAAACAAGCTTTCCAACGATATAAGGCTCGTTGTCTAATTCCTAATAACGAATGAGATACGGCCTTTACAAGATGGCTATCTAGGGCTGTCAAAATGACGAATTTACTAACTTTACATGCTGTTTTGACCCACCAAATCTCATAACCAGCATCTTGTGACCAAATAAGAATTGCAACATGCGAAACAAGCTTTCCAACGATATAAGGCTCGTTGTCTAACTCCTAATAACGAATGAGATACGGCCTTTACAAGATGACTATCTAGGGCTGTCAAAAGTGACGAATTTACTAACTTTTAAACACAAACTTGAATCAATTCAAGTTTCATGTAGGCATTTTATCAAACACTTTGTGGGCGTACAACAAATAAGGCACAATGTACAAGTATCATTTGCATAACATGACCAATCCATGTCAATATCATCAAGAACATCAATATTCCATAGAATTTCACATAACTTCTCTTCTAATTCAGCCCTAACTAACAATTTATTATTATAAACAATCATCATACATTCCCTCATCCAATTTCATACTTTACTACACATATTCATTCTACTCTAAGTGGGTTTTCACTCCCAACATTGAATTAATCGATTTCAAGCATTCATGATGTTCTAGATGATGATCTTAGTTCAATATCATACTAATTTCATATAAACACATGGAATTTCTTGAAACCCTACATATTCAAAATCACCAAACTATCAATTTCTTCTTACCTTAAGCTTTAATAGGCCTAGATGATCAACAAATCATTGACATGCATGAGATTTAGTCACGATTAGGGCTTCAATTGGCTGATTTTGAGTGATTAGAAGGGTTTTCCTTTGCTTCTTGGCTCTGGCGTCGAACACACACACACACGCCTAATGTGTGTGTGTTTTATTCTTGTTTTTCATTTAATCATTCCAACTTTCTAATATGTCACCATTAGTCCCTTAAGTTCATGACACCATCATATTTGGCTTTAAATTCATTCCTTTAATTAATTTGCTAGACATTTAACTAGGTTTACTAACCCCGTTATTACACCTCATTTTGTTAAACATGATAACAAACTAGCAAATTAAATATTCGGTTTTGGGGTGTTACAAGTCTACCCCCCTTAAATGAGGTTTCGTCCCCGAAACCTTTCTCATTCAACTAGACCAATTCTACTCTTACCCTTATCAGGTTGTTCATACATAATACTTACTACAACCTAAACGCATTCAGGATCTTGGCAAAGGTTTTATTCATGCATGAACGTAATTGTACACGTCGTGCCTATGCCTTATATTAAGTAAATTACTTTCATAATTATACTTATGTCAGATTCTGCTCCAGAGCTCTTATTAGTGCCTTTTACTTTATAATACTAGCTCTTAACACATATCATCACTAACGTTTCACTCATCGAATTTATTCCATTTGTATACAATCATAAATCGTACAAACCTAAATCTGCGGTTTGTTTCTAACTTCCTACTTAAGCATATTACATTCATATATTTGCTAATCGAAATAAATCGATTTATTTCATACTACTCATACATCATATGCTATCTTTCATTTTGTTCACTATGAGTCATCCTAAACATCTCATTACTAATGTTACTTCTAATTATCTTAATGTTTATACGAGAGGACAACATATCATTATAGGCATACTATAATCATTTATTTATATCAATACTTACTCATAATCACAAGCTAAACATCTTACTAACCTTGACTTCATCATGTATGCCAGCGGTTTATGGCCCGAGTCGGTCCGTTTCTTCATGGGTTCATGTAATGCTTTCATTGATTGCTTCCATTGATTTGTTGAGCACCCGCCTATGCGCATCCTTTCAATAATGCCTTGTTCAAATGAACATGGCCTACAAGCCCAACATCAATATTAGCACTTTCCATCGATTCTCATCATTATTACCTTTTCTCCATACTTATTTTATTTGGGGTTTTACACGCTCCTAATTCTTTTATTCTTAAAATTATTTCATTAACCTTTTTGCAAAACTTCCTCTTCCCGACCATACTTAAGTTATCGTTCAGGTTGCATCCCGTCGTTCATTCCGACTCACACGAGTCACTTAACAACGTGTCTAGTATGTGGCTTAATCAAAGTTTTCTTTTCTTGACTCGAATTTTAAGTTTTGCATATCATTTATGGTCATTCTTTCGTCCTTAAATCCGTCTCGCGGATTCATACTTATCATTTGTACCTTTAATTGTGATTATGTTTGAATCCGTCTCGCGGATTCAAATATTGCATTCATACATTTCATTCCTTGAATCCGTCTTGCGGATTCAAGCATTGCATTTATGCATTTCATTCCTTGAATCCGTCTTGCGGATTCAAGCATTGCATTAACATCTTTCATTCTTTGAATCCGTCTCGCGGATTCAAACATTGCATCTACGCTTTTCATCCCTTGAATCCGTCTCGCGGATTCAAGCATTGCATTCATACCTTTCTTTCATGTTTCGAATCCGTCTCGCGGATTCTAACATAGCATTTCATGTTTCGAATCCGTCTCGCGGATTCTAACATAGCATTTCATGTTTCGAATCCGTCTCCCGGATTCTAACATAGCATTTCATGTTTCGAATCCGTCTCGCGGATTCTAACATAGCATTTCATGTTTCGAATCCGTCTCGCGGATTCTAACATAGCATTTCATGTTTCGAATCCGTCTCGCGGATTCTAACATAGCATTTCATACTCTCATTTTTGAGAGTCTTACATTTCTCTTCACCCTCACGTCCACCTACTACTTAATTCGAACGGACACACCTGTAACAATTATCACGGGCTCACGAAAGTCATGCGTTTCTTGTGTACTGGCCAGGTACACAATCCACACACTAGTTTCGTGTCTTCGTGTAATTGTCACCTTATGTCCGAAGAATTAGGTTTCGGCACGTGTAACATTTCCAAAACTTCATTACCATTCTTATCATTATTTTTCATTTAAAATTTTCCTTTCATTGTTAGGTTTTACCATCACATGTACTTACATATATTAAACATATGTACTTGGGTCAATATGTCAAATTACATACCTTGGCGTCGGTACTAGACCGCATCCACAAATCATTCTTTCCAAGCAACCATGCTTACCTTACACATAACATATAGTTAGTTATCTTCCAATACATACTTAAGCACATACTTACCTTTGCTTCTACCTTTAGATCTTGGTCGAGTCTCGGATTGTACGGGTTTCTTGTCATAAGAGCACACAGGTTCGAGTTCAAGTACCTATCCTCTTGTACTTGATTCTCTCAAACCAGGGCTCTGATACCAACTTGTTAGACCCCAACACGTTTAACCTTAAAAATGACGCAGCGGAAAAAGAGCTTTAAAATTTTCTTCCGTATTAACAACATTTCTTTCACGAAGGTTCCAAATCCTAAAAATGTTAAACGTACTATAAAAGAATTTTACAACATTCATACTAAAATTTAGATTTCCAAACGTTATATACTTCAACTATGTGACCAATCTATCCGTACAATCCTTGCTCTTGACTTGATCTACGTCCGCTTCACTTCCTTAGCAGCAGAAGAAGTCCGTGTAACACCTGTGGGCATCACATACAACTTAGCCATTAGTCAAAGGCAACATCATTTAACTTTAATCTCATGTAATTAAAGATTGAATAACGTTCGTCAATTTAACATCAATTCATCCAATTATTCTTTCTCATCCTCTTATTCCGGGTTCGGTTTAAGTTTCGTAAGAATCCGGTGTACTTGTTCCTGCATCACATACCAACCTCAAACGCATAATTAGTAACGTTAAAATTCTACGTATCTAAATCATGCACATGTACATGTTTACATGTATACATATGCGTCTACACACTTACATACCTTCCTATATCTCTACATACCTGCATATTCTCATACTTACCTTCATATATACCAAATACATATCTACATACGCTCATACATTACTACATCTCTACATACGTTCATATACACATACGTATCTTCGCATACACATAAATACACATCTATGTACATACATCCATTATTATGTCTTCCTGCATTACATTTCATTCTCGAAGCACACTGTTAAAGACGTCAATACTTAAATGCATTAAAAACCATGTATACAAATCATATATATATATATATATATCCACGTGCATACATACATATCTTTACTTGCATACCCACACATCTACTTACATACATACAAGATTACATCTTCGCATACGTACTTACATACCTACATACATAACTACGTACACACATACCTACTTACATACATACATACATTCATACATACATACATGCCCACATTCATAAGTACATACATACCCACCTACTCACATACATACATACATACATACATACTTGCATCCACATATATATATATATATATACGTTCATACCTACACACGTATGTACCTTCGCACTCAAATACATAATGCTCATGTTTATACATAACTACTTGTGTACATACATATACCGATACCTACATATATACATCAATCATCTCCATTCATCCACAAACAAGAAAACTCTATATGTATACTAAGAAGTGAATCGAAAGTCACTTACCTCGAGCGTTAGTGTTCACGCTTGTTTCCTCGCCTCTGCTTGACCCGTTAACCTTCCGTTTTCGAGTCCTTGCTAATGCGATTCCTATTCTTTCATGTCATCACAATTACATTATGGTTAGCACATATGCTCATTCATACTACATTCGTTTCTTTCCATTCATACATTACTTGACTTTTTATTAACTAAATACCACATACATAAGGCATATAGACTAAAAGTCACCTTGTTCCTTATTCAAGCAACTCAATTATCATCATACGCGACACATAGATTATCTACTACAATACGCCTGACTTCTCTACTATTACAATCATATCCGAGAGGCTAACCATGCTGTACATTAACGCCAATTTTACACATAGTAACGCTTTAAACACACCTTAACAACTGTAACATTCACCCGAAGCAATATTTAGTGTTTAGTAAATTGGTGACTAGAAAATCATATGTTTTAAGTTCACAAAACACATTATTTTCATTGCCGCATTTTTCTCGCAGCAGCTGTTCGGGGTCATTTTCCCCCTTTTTAATCACCTAATCCGACTCCGACTTTCAAATAAGAATTGTAATATGCGAAACAAGCTTTCCAACGATATAAGGCTCGTTGTCTAATTCCTAATAACGAATGAGATACGGCCTTTACAAGATGGCTATCTAGGGCTGTCAAAATGACGAATTTACTAACTTTCCATGCTGTTTTGACCCACTAAATCTCGTAACCAGTATCTTGTGACCAAATAAGAATTGTAACATGCGAAACAAGCTTTCCAACGATATAAGGCTCGTTGTCTAATTCCTAATAACGAATGAGATACGGCCTTTACAAGATGGCTATCTAGGGCTGTCAAAATGACGAATTTACTAACTTTACATGCTGTTTTGACCCACCAAATCTCATAACCAGCATCTTGTGACCAAATAAGAATTGTAACATGCGAAACAAGCTTTCCAACGATATAAGGCTCGTTGTCTAATTCCTAATAACGAATGAGATACGGCCTTTACAAGATGGCTATCTAGGGCTGTCAAAATGACGAATTTACTAACTTTACATGCTGTTTTGACCCACCAAATCTCATAACCAGCATCTTGTGACCAAATAAGAATTGCAACATGCGAAACAAGCTTTCCAACGATATAAGGCTCGTTGTCTAACTCCTAATAACGAATGAGATACGGCCTTTACAAGATGACTATCTAGGGCTGTAAAAAGTGACGAATTTACTAACTTTTAAACACAAACTTGAATCAATTCAAGTTTCATGTAGGCATTTTATCAAACACTTTGTGGGCGTACAACAAATAAGGCACAATGTACAAGTATCATTTGCATAACATGACCAATCCATGTCAATATCATCAAGAACATCAATATTCCATAGAATTTCACATAACTTCTCTTCTAATTCAGCCCTAACTAACAATTTATCATTATAAACAATCATCATACATTCCCTCATCCAATTTCATACTTTACTACACATATTCATTCTACTCTAAGTGGGTTTTCACTCCCAACATTGAATTAATCGATTTCAAGCATTCATGATGTTCTAGATGATGATCTTAGTTCAATATCATACTAATTTCATATAAACACATGGAATTTCTTGAAACCCTACATATTCAAAATCACCAAACTATCAATTTCTTCTTACCTTAAGCTTTAATAGGCCTAGATGATCAACAAATCATTGACATGCATGAGATTTAGTCACGATTAGGGCTTCAATTGGCTGATTTTGAGTGATTAGAAGGGTTTTCCTTTGCTTCTTGGCTCTGGCGTCGAACACACACACACACACGCCTAATGTGTGTGTTTTATTCTTGTTTTTCATTTAATCATTCCAACTTTCTAATATGTCACCATTAGTCCCTTAAGTTCATGACACCATCATATTTGGCTTTAAATTCATTCCTTTAATTAATTTGCTAGACATTTAACTAGGTTTACTAACCCCGTTATTGCACCTCATTTTGTTAAACATGATAACAAACTAGCAAATTAAATATTCGGTTTTGGGGTGTTACACTCCTTCATTGTTCTTATCCCCAAATGCCAAGACCCAATGTCACTTAACGAGTATCGGCCGATCAGTCTACTTGGGAGCATTTGTAAGATAATCTCCAAAGTGCTTGCGAACCGAATCAAACCATTGATGAAAGATATCATCTCCGTCAACCAATCTGGCTTCCTTTCCCATTGCAACATCTTGGATGGTCCACTTATCATCAATGAAATTTTCTCTTGGGCCAAAAAAACAAAGAAGCCTTCATTTTTCTTAAAGTGGACCTCGAGAAGGCTTTTGATAGTGTGAACTGGGGTTTCATTTTAGAAATTTTAACACAAATGGGTTTCCCCGATCGTTGGCGAAAATGGATCAAAGGAATATTAACATCGGCAAGAGCCTCGGTGCTCCTAAACGGCTCGCCTACTTGGGAGTTTCAATGTCACCGCGGGGTTAGACAAGGTGACCCACTGTCGCCTTTTCTATTCATTATCGCCATGGAGGCTTTATCCTGTTTCATGAAAAGGGCTGAAGAGCTCCACCTTATCAAAGGTATTTCCTTACCCAACTCGGGTCCGTCCATCTCACACCTTATGTACACGGATGATGTTGTGGCGATTGGTGAGTGGGAACCAACCAACATCCGTAATGTTATCCGCTTATTTAGGTGTTTCCACCTCATCTCGGGTCTGAAAATAAACCTATACAAATCAAATATTTTCGGTATTGGGGTAGCCGAATCAACCATTGAGGGAGTCGCTCAAACCATTAATGTGAACAAAGGCAGCTTCCCTTTCAAGTATTTAGGGGTACCAATCGGGGCAAATATGAACCAAGCAAGACATTGGAAGAGCGTTATTGATATTTGCAATTCAAGACTATCTAAATGGAAAGCCAAAACGCTATCAATCGGTGGGCGTGTGGTCTTGTTAAAATCCGTTCTAGATAGCCTTCTGATTTATCATTTCTCGTTATTTCGAGCTCCTAAAAATGTTCTTGAACAGTTGGAAAAACTCAGAAGGAGATTCTTTTGGGGCGGAACGGATGAGAAAAACAAAACTTCTTGGGTAGCGTGGGAACGTGTAACCGGTCCCAAAGATAAAGGTGGAATAGGCTTGGGATCTCTACAACACATGAACATGAGCCTCCTATTGAAATGGTGGTGGCGCTTTAAAACCGAAGGCGCAAGTCTTTGGAAACAAGTTATCAACTCGATTCACCACAATGAAAGATCATGGGCTTTCCTTCCTATTAAATCATCCATCTCGGGGGTTTGGAACTCAATTGTCAAGGTGGGAAGTGACTTTGAAAACATAAATATCCAGGTTGAAAATCTTTTCAAAGGGGTACTTGGTAACGGGTTGCACATTCGGTTCTGGCTCGACTGCTGGCTCGGAGGAACACCGCTCAGGTACAAATTTCCCAATCTGTTTGCTTTAGAATCTCATAAAGGCTGCACAGTTGCAGCCCGTTTAGTTTTGCAGGGGAATACTTGGGTGGTGGGTTGGGTCTGGAGACGAGAGCCGCTGCTGGAAATTGAACGCGAGGAACTCATGGAATGCAATCAGCTATTACTACCGATGACACTTACTGCATCAGTCGATGAGTGGAGATGGATGGGCGACACAACTGGCCTGTTTTCTGCTGCATCATGCCGAGGGCTGCTATCAACTATGGCTGTACCTTTTTATCCTTTCAAATGGTCGAAATTGGTGCCAAAGAAAGTCAACATTCTAGCTTGGCGAGCGGAGCAAGATCGGATAGCAACTTTGGAAGGTTTAATCAAGCGCAAGATAATCAACACCTCTCCTATGTGGCAGCTTATGTGGCGACTACTCAGAAAACGCTGATCATTTTTTCATTCACTGTTTCGTGGCTGCAAACTTATTGCAAAAGGTTACCGAATGGTGTAACATCCCTCCTTTATTTGCCTTCAACTTTCGAGAACTATTGGAAGCAAGCAACATTAATGGCCTTAGAAGAACAAAGAAGGAAGTCATATATGCAATCTTACTCACAACCTGTTGGGTAATCTGGAACGGCAGAAACAAGAAAGCTTTTCAAGGAAAAAGAGCAAACCTCGAGGAACTCCTAGGCGACATCAAGGTGCAATCATTCTTTTGGATAACAAATAGAGCAACCGGAGTCACAAAAGATTGGAACAAGTGGTGTGCTTTTGAGTTGTAATTCAGTTTTTTGTAAAAGTATTTTGCAAATGGGATCAATTGTAATCAGGGTTGGGTGTGAACTGTTTAAACACATCTATATAGCATCTTGCTAATAGATGAATATGTACATATTGGGTGATTGAAATAAAAGTACTTTGCCATTCAAAAAAAAAAAAAAAAACTAAAACTGTCGTCTATTAATTAAATGGTAGCTTCGATAATGTTTTTTTTTTATTTTTTTTTTTTATTTATTTTTTATTTTTATCTAACCGAAGTGAAATCTCTTTCTCTTTTTCTTTTCTTTTGTGTTGAGGACGATTTTAAAGCAGCAATCTACTTTGGGTTGAATTTTAAGTTGAACAAAAAGTTTTGTGGGAAGCTACCCATATAGGAGAAGAGAAAACACCAAGAGTGGAATTCTAAGTCTAAGTTTCATTTATTATCAATTCCATTATCAATGGGAGTGGTAAGGTGGGGCTAAAAAAGGTGCAAAACACCCTAACTTGCACAATTCATGTTCTTGTTTGTGGATGGTGGCCATATTATGATATATTAATAGCTTGAACAATTCATCATTATGAGCCCATTGAGAATTTCGTTTCAATGATCAGGGCTAACTCAACCATTTTAGAGGCTCAAAGCGAAGTAAGAATTTATCAACAAAGAATTTGATCAGAAAGTAGTAGTACTTTCGATTTCTATTTAACATGAAATTTATTAGTAAGGAGCTAATCAATTTATAAATTAGATGATTTTATACTATGCAAATAAAGTACAAATGATGAAGATTAGTAAATAAATTTAATAATTTAGCAACCATACAAATAAAAGCAATATGAGTAGCAAGTTTATTAATGAGAAAATCTAAATAAATAAATAAACTTATTGTTAATTCATTCTCCTTTGACATGACATTTTTGGAGGCCTATTAAAAATGGTGGCCCTAGGCTGATGCTTCATTTGGATTGCACTGGATCCGGCCCTGTCAATGATTTTTGGAACGATATGAAGAAGATAATATCCAAAATACATATGCAGGACTCATTCCAAATGATACGAGTCATAGTTGACATGTAGGACTCATTACAAATGATACGAGTCATAATTGACATGTTAAGAAAGATAAACCATCGGTCTACATGAGGATTTTAAGGGGTGGAAAAGTACTCTTTAGATTGTCTAGATGGGATGACCAAGTCTTTCTAGTGCAACAAGTTTGATTTGTTTGTATTTCTAGCTCTTTCTATACTTTTTTTTTTTGACAATTCTTAAAAAAAATTCAAACAATCACATCTCTAAAATACAATTTCATCTTAGAACTTATCACCAGCTCCGTCACCGAGAATGTTAAAAAAGTGTTAGGCCCTCGTCGAGATAAAAAAAACCGGGCCCCACCCACCCTATAATATAAATCGTGAGTCATTTTACCATTAGTTGTTTAGTTTGAGTTTCAATTTTGGACCTTTAAAGTGATTCTAAGTCCAAGTATTTAAACAGATTGACTTAGTTAAAAGTAAATATAAATGTTTATATATATATATATATATATATAAAGGGGTTGCTTAACGTACAATTTGTGTTAACGTACGATGCGTACGAGATTGCCTTACAACATGCGAATTTTTCTTTACAACATGCGATTTCCTTTTTGCTTCAAAATGCGATTTCTTTTGCTTCAACATGCGATCTTTTTAACATACACAACATGTGATTTTGCTTTTGTACACCATGCGACTGTTATACAAAGCACAATTAAAATTTGTTACAGATGAGTTAAGAAAAATGTGAACAGCTGAAAAATATAACATATTCTCTCTCCTCCATTCACTGTTACGAAAAATGTGTTAGTGTCAGAAAATGTTCCAAGTGTCAGTAAAAATGTTGCAGCGAAAAAATGTAACACGTGGCAACATTATATCCATCCATTAGGTTTTCAGAGTTTTGAAACTCACATGAGATTTTTCCCTATAATTCACCTATATATACATATATATATATATATATATATATATATATATATATATATATATATATATATATATATATATATATATATATACTAGGTTAGAATCTCGTGTATTACACGTGTTGAATAAATGTAATTTTATATATCAAATAATAGAAAAATATATTTTTAAAAATCTCGTTTATTACACGGGTTGAATAAATGTAATTTTATATACCAAATAATAAAACAATATATTTAAAAATCTCGTTTATTACATGGGTTGAATAAATGTAATTGTATATATTAAATAATAAAAAAGCTATATTTTTAAGAACCGTGTGTATTGTACGGGTTGAGTAAATTTAATTTTATATACTAAATAATGAAAAAAAGTTACATTTTTAAGAACCACATGTGTTATACGGGTTGAGCACATGTAATTTTATATACCAAACAATAAAAAGTTATATCTTTATAAACCCTATGTATTATATGGATTGAATAAATCTAATTTTATATACTAATAATAAAAAAAAGTTATGTTTTTAAAAACCCCGTGTATTACACAAGTTGCATAAATATAATTTTGTATAGTAAAAATAAAAATGTTATATCTTTAAAAAACCTTGTTTATTACACGGGTTGAATGAATCTAATAAAAATTTATAGGGTAAATTACACTTTTTGTCCTTTATTTTTGTATCAAATTGCAATGGATGACCTTTAACTTCAGTAATTACAATCACAATCCTTTATTCGTGAAACCCATTACACCATACGTCATTTAGCATTAACTTCGTTAAATTTTTTAGTTAGGTATAACATATGCATTGCACCTGCGGGCATTTATGTCTTTGTACCCTAATCTATATTAATTATAAAAAATAAAAACATTAATATATATATATATCCAGCCGTTTGCTTATTTAACACTGTATCTTCCAAAAAGTAGAAACCCTAGACCGGGACCTCCAAATCAGTTCAACTACCACCACAGAACCACCAACGGCCACCGCCGCAACATGGAATACCAGCTCCGGCAAACCGTCAAATACCTCCGTATCCATTTGCTTCCTTTCACATTACGCAGAGAAAGTGAGAGACGGGACTAGAGATAAAGAGAGAGAGAGAAATAAAGAGAGAGTCATGGAAGAGGAGAGGAAACCAGTCGGTTTCAGAGCACCGACAACGAAGACGCAGCCCTCTCTAGTCCAACACCACGACACCATCAAGCACGGTAAATTCAGTTCTCAAAGCGGGTGACGGTTCAATTAACGGGATGTGTACGATGAAGGTAATATTGCGATGAATATGACAGTCTCGAAGCTTCCTACATCTCTGTAATCCGGACATCGTGGTTGAATAATGTATGCTCTGTTTTGGGATTTGTTCAATTTGGGTGGAATTGAGGTTGAATTGATGAGAAATTACGAATTGGTAAGCTTTTGAACCTACAAGATCTAGTATTGAACTCTAATAAACTTACAAGAATGATTCTATCACAGATTGGTAACTGTTCAAGGTTGACAAATCTTGTTTTGTTTGATATTTTTTTAACTGGAAGTTTTCATGTTGAGTGAGGAATTTGCAAATGTTAGAGGTTATTAGGGCTGGTAGGAAGTTTTGAGTTGGGTAAGCCGGTGCTTGAAGGATAAACGTTTGGTCTGGCTGCTTAACGCCGGAATACGGTGGCCGGCCAATAGCGGTAGTAATCGTGGTTGGTTGCAGGTGGTAGATTTAGTTTTTGTTTTTTCTATTAAACTATTTTTAATTAAATTCATAAAAAAAAAACAAAACTACCCTAACCTGATAAGATTTAATTGGAAATTTTAACCAGGTTAATGCTAAATGACGTATGGTGTAATGGGTTTCACGAATAAAGGTTTGTGACTGTAATTACTGAAGTTAAAGGTCATCTATTGTAATCCGATACAAACATAAATGACGAAAAGTGTAATTTACCCAAATTTATATCTTTAAAAAAAACTAACGGACATACTCGATATACGATGGATGGGGTGATTGCGGTGATGGCTCTTATAAATGTCATGTAAACATAATGATTACCGTATTTGAGTTGAGAGTTGAACACGAAAATAAAAGTATAGAACCAATAAACATTGATTAATATTTTTGTTTACCCCTTATAAACATTTTTGAAATAGGTTTACCCTTAACTACTTTAGTTTAATAAAATAAATAAATTATTTACATTATGTTAATTTATATTTAGTGTACATCTTTTGTTAATTTCAGGATAAATAATTTTGAAATCTGATAAATATTTTAACATATTATCTTATCTCCTATACGAATTTTTAAATTTATATTAAATTTAATTTTATAATTATCTTTTAATTGATATTAATTATCTATAAAAAATAGATAACCTCAATAAATGACATGTGTTATTTCAATAGTTTCTTTTATTATATAGTATAGATATAGATTTTGTGGGCACCCGACGCATGCTCATGTAACTCAAATTTTGGGCCTTTTAAAAAGGTTGCAACTCCAAGCAACCAAAATTTATAATATGTTGTAATAGAGGAATGATCATGATAAAACTTATTGTTATTGAAAAAGTTAAAAAACTCCATGTAACATATCATATATTGCATATGTAACATATCATATGTTGCATATTATTATATATATGTGATATATGAATTTATCATATATCGCATATATGCAACATATGATATAGTGCAGATTAGATAACATATGATACAGTGCACATAAGATATGATATGTTAAATATGTGTATACATATATAATATATAATCTAATATAATATTTTTAAGTTTTCTTATTGAAATAAGTTTCCATTACCAAACACTCGTTTTTAGTAGCTTGATTTCCATCTACCTTTTTCTTTGGTATGTTATTAATTTGTAAATACAAATTTTTAATTATGAGTAATTAATAAATCATTAAGACTAGTCATAATAGTAATTCTCAATTAAACTCCTTTTAACTATCATTTAATATTTAAAAAAGCATTTAATATTTAAAAAAGAAAAAGAAACTTATAAATAGAATTTTGCATTACACTTCTCCTCCCCAACCTACACACCCCCACACGACAACGTCGTGTTCTCCTAATCTTCATTCTCTCAAATCATTCTTTTCTTTTATTCTTATTCTTTTCTTCCCATAAATAATATATCTAACTCCATTCCAACTTTATTCATCTTCATCTTCATAATCTTCAATGAAACCTCTACAAACCCTAACCTCATCACACCTCACCAAACGTTTCTCCGACCTCAAATGGCGGTTTCTCCTCTTATTCGTTATGCCAATCTCTCTTTTACTGTTTTTCTTCATCGCCTCCACTGGCGGCGGTGTGTTCGCTGAAAACAATCCGTTTCGCTATTTAAACAATTTGAAATCACTGAAGCTTTTTTTCGATAATCCGAAGCGTTTAGTTAACGCGAACGATCCGAATGTGACGGTTACGGAGCTGAAACGGTCGAGAATTGCGGTGTGTTTGGTAGGTGGAGCACGGCGGTTTGAGGTTACTGGACCGTCGATTGTTGAGAAGGTTTTGGAAGAGTATCCGAATGCGGATTTGTTTGTTAATAGTCCGTTGGATAATAGTTCGTATAAGTTTTCGTTGTTGAAATCGGCACCGAGAATAGCTGCCGTGAGAATATTTACGCCGGTGGAGTTGCCGGAGAGTGAGACGGCGGCGAGGGTTTTGACCGCCAGTAACTCGCCGAAGGGTATTCAGGTAATTTTGTTGTTCCTTTTTTTTGAGGTTTTTTTGAAGGGAATTAAGGCACCTTTTGAAGCTACTTTTCGTGTCTCATTTTATCTGTGATTCCTACCTGATAACCAGGGGCGACCCACATTGAACGGTGTCAGAGTATTCGGACCTCAATGTTTTTTTAAAATATTAGTAGATTCGATGTATTAAATTTTATAAGGACCTCGGAAAACTATTGTAGTGGTAAACCCTCTTTTTTACAAGGTCATGGATTCAATCCTCGTGCAGGCTGTTTTTTCTATTTTTTTAATCTAATTCAAACCTCTCTCTAACCTGACCCGAACGAGGACCAACCTGAAAATTTTAACGTTTTGTTATGAAAATTTTGAACACCGAATAAATGGACCCTATTGTAAAAAAATCCTGAGTCCACCACTACTGATAACCAGGTATTTGATCGTTATTCGTTCGTTACAGAAATAACATTAGCTATAATAATTGTTAAAAAAATTGACTTATTAGAAAAAAATAAATTAAGTTGAAAATTTAATAGATTAAATACATATATTTTAAAGTATAATAAGATATTAAAATTGAAACTTAAAAAAATTTGCCACGTGCCAAAACATGAATAGAGCTAATTAATATTCATACGTACGTAATATCATGTATATATGTAGGGACAATATAAGACCAATTTTAAATAAAATTTTACGAGAATTATAAAAATAAATTCCTACATAATGGTTGTCAATCGTTTGAGATATTATCTTACAGTTAATTAAAACATTAGTATAAGTGTTCATATTCTCTGTGTAGTTCTCGTAGGATTAAAAGACCCAATGTATTTGTTATAATATTTTATGTTATACAATACAATACAGTAACCTATAATTTTTATGTGTAAAATATATATTAAGTTTTTTTTCTCCAAAATGTGTCTTTTAAATCATGAATATTAGCGAAGAGTGAGTTACGTAGATACTAACATCGAATCAATTATAAATAGAGAATCGTATCGCTGTTTATATAAAAGAATCGTAACAGTGTTGATTATATATTTACACTGTTCATATAAAATTTGTAATAAATATTGTAATATTATAATATTATAATAGTTTATATGTAATTTTGCTATTTGAAAATTGTTCTCTTTTTTATGTGTATATAGATAATGATATTCGAAATATTTTTTTTTTTTTTTTTTGAGTGCTTCGGATTGATATAACCAGAAAACTTGTTAAGTTACATCAAAACAGAAGGTAGACGGGCAACAAGCTGCGCCGCCAACCCTTTCTGAATTGCAAACCCCAACCTCCCGAACACAAACCCCTGCCCCCTTGGGGTCGAACAATTGCTGTGGATAACCCGTTGAACCCTCGTCAAGAAGTTGATGGCTTCTGGCGCTAGGGAGCCAAAAGTATCAAAGGCAAAAGGGATAAATACATATTCGAATTAAAGTTGTTAAAAAGAAAAAAGAAAAAGAAAATGTTGTAAAAAGAATAAAGAAAAGGTTGTTGGTTGAAAAAGATGGTGTTGGTTAACTATGGTGCCAACCATTGAAAACCTTCGAATAATCACATCATGGAAATAGATGTGAAAAATATATATGTTGGCATATAAGAATTAATAATTTAATGAATTGGAAAACTATCACATTCAAATCTTGGTTAATTGTTACTATCAATTAGATCAATTGGGTGAGATCAACAACTCCCGAAAAGAAATGGCACTTTGTGGGGATTATGTGTCTCTCATTTCAATCATAATAAAATATAATAATTTTATAGTTATTACAACTTTAAATATTATAGATAAGTTCAAAGACTAACGAGAGTAACAAAATAAAACTAAATATATGAGAGTATTACTTTCTCGACCATATTAAGAAAAATGCGATACGATTTGTCTATGTTTTTATATATTTATTAGTCAAAATCTAGTGAATAAAAAAAAATACTATGTAAATATGATACATATGTGTTTAGTTTAATATTATATAATAGGGTGGAGATATAATAGGAAGTTTATTTGGCTAGGAAGGCTAGGAAGTGATCTTGACCATCCATTTACTTAATCAAGGGCTAAGATTAAATCAGGGAAATTGAAAGTAAAAAAAGAGGCGCGTGACTTTTTTCAGGGGCAATCTAGTCAATCCAAGCCAATAGTTTCTCTCTCCTCCAATTCCCCCCATTTTTTAAACGTTAATAACTCTTTCATACGACATTATTTTTTTATAAAAATTGCACCAAAAAAACGAGCGTTTTTTTTATCTTTAAAACGAGTATACTATTGCTATATTTTGAAAAAAAAAAATTAAAACCCAGTTGCGTAAAACGCAATAGAAAAAACCCCAGTACCGTAAAACGCAATGAAAAAAAAACCCTAAAAAATGACATTTTTCTAAAACGCAATGCACCAAAAACACAAAGAAATGACTTTTTTGTAAAACGCAATGGCCAGAAAACACATAAAAATGTGTTTTACCTAAAACGCAATGCACCAAAAACACAAAAAAATGACTTATTTGTAAAACGCAATGGCAAGAATACACTTAAAATGTCTGTTTTCTAAAACGCAATGGACTGAAAACACATAAAAAAGTGTTTTACCTAAAACGCAATGCACCAAAAACACAAAGAAATGTCTTATATGTAAAACGCAATGTCCAGAAAACACTTAAAAATGACTCATTCTAAAACGCAATGGACTGAAAACACCTAAAAAATGTGTTTTACCTAAAACACAATGACTAAAAACACTTAAAAATGTGTTTTTTTCTAAAACGCAATAGCTGTCTGTCACTGTGAACTGTCTGTCACTGTGAGCTCAACCCCAGCCAGGGGCTCTGCCCCTTGGACCCCGCCAGGGGCTGCCGCCCCTGGGACCCCGCAAAGATCGTAAAACGCAATGACTAAATAAAAAACCCAGATCATGAAAATGAAATTAAAGAATTTCTTACATGGATCGAAGCCGATTTCTTCATCAATTGACGGAATTTGAATGATAGAAACACTTATCAACGCTCGAATCGAACGAATCGAGTGATTATCTCCAAAATCACCGGAAAAAAACGAGATTTTTTTATGAAATTAAACTGGGTTTTCTTCAAAAAAAGCTGAAGAACACGTTGATCGGGTTCTGAATCATTGATTTGTAATGAAAATCGCACTATAATGTAGTGATTATTGAGATAGAAAGTGAAGAAATAGTTGAAGATGGTGGATTTTGAAAATGATGGGTTTTTGAATTTACTGGGTTTTGAAAAAGGAAGAAGAAGGAGTTGGATTGACTAAAATACCCTTTCTCTTTATTTTAAAATTTGCCACATGTCATAATCCTATGGCTTCCTATCCTTCCTAGAGAAAATTAACTTGCTATTTGATCTTTACCCTTATATAATAATAATCATACGCAATAAGTTATTTTCTATACTTGAAATTGAATGGTTCTCAAACTCATTATACTTTTGACATGTGGTTTGGTCCTACGTATGATAATGATGGATAATAAGTTTCCAACAATGTTAAGATATTATTTTTTAAATGTAATTCACCAAAATTGGGGGAATTTATCCCATAAATAACTTTTTGTCGTAAAGGAATCGAATGACATGATATAACGGTTTTAGATTTTGTTTGAGAGTTTTACGTGTGTTTTATTCTTTGAGATAGAAAAGATAGATCACTTGCATAAGGTAATAATAGTCTATAAATTATATTAAAATAACGGTCTTTATAGGTACAAATCTTTCAGATGCATTTGTCCATATATTCTTTCTTTTAGCCGAATCTCGCTTTTTACATAAACCATTTTGAATTCAATGTTATCTGTATAATTTCTAGATCATCAATTCGTGTATAGACGTTCATATCAACGACAAACTCAAGAAAAAATACATATAATTTTATTAGTTCAAATAAATACTTTCTTAGTAGGCAGTGAGACCTGTCTGTGACGACGCCCAACGAATGTACTTTAGTTATCCTGGTTAAAAAAATAGCGTGTAAGTATAGGTGCTTTTAATAATGTAAAAATAAATTATTTTATAGTTTAATGATTATAATGTTAACTTACCACATGAATATATACAACATGCAGGAAAATCAATTAAACTCTTCTTACAAAGTCGGCTAATTAGATAATTGACACAAAAATATATACAACATGCAACATGTTTTACATGAAAGTAAGGTATTTTAAACAAAACTCTCTACGTTACTAATTAATCATCTATTGATTTAATGGTTTACGACGCATAACGTATACGATTTGTTAGTATACGTGTGTATACATGATGTGATGGTAGACTTCCACGTCGGACAACAAAGGCAATGGTATACGATTGTATAGTTACGCTATACGTGCATCTAACATATAATATAATTAACAGATTACTCTTTGTTACTAAAACTGTCATTTTCGTCCCTGTGGTTTGGTGAAAAGTGACACTTCAATCCAAAAAAATAATTTGCGCCAGTGACGTCCTCAATTTTTTTGAAACATGTCACTTCAGTCCAAAAGATAACGCCCGTTAAAAACGTTGAGGACGGAACTGATGCAAGCCGTTATCTTTTTGGACTCGTTTCAAAATGTTGAGAATGGAACTGACGCAAATTGTTTTGTAGACTAAAGTATCATTTTCTACCAAACAAAAGAGACGAATATGCACACTGTATTTCCAGTTTGCTTTTAGGCTATACCAAACTTTATTAAAAAGTCGGCTAACTTTATTCACACGGAAATTCAGTTGAAGGTTTCTTAAAATGTCGGCTAACATGGTTGACACGAAAATCCAACCAAGATTTCTTCAAAAGTGTAGCCGCCAAGGGCAGAATAGTCAATTAACAATACCAACTTTCTTTCCAACTTTTTTATTGTTTTCTAGAAATTCATTTGACCTTTTTCATTTTTTCAATTCAGGGTTTGTTGCAGTATTTCAATCTGGTAGAAGGATGTTTAACCATGATTGAATCATACCAACAACAAAACAACTTCACCTACAACTGGATAGTCCGGACCCGAGTTGACGGGTACTGGTCAAACCCACTCCGACCCGACCTTTTCATCCCTGGTCACTACGTTGTCCCATCCGGATCCTCTTACAACGGTCTCAATGACCGTTTTGGCGTCGGTGATTTCAACACCTCCGTCGCTGCCCTCTCCCGCCTTTCCATGCTCCCTGAACTCGACTCAGCCGGGTTCCATGAACTTAACTCGGAGTCAGCATTTCAAGCCCAACTCAAACTACGTAACATATCATATCTCACCAAACGTATCCCCTTCTGCATTGTCTCCGATCGGACGTACGAATTCCCTCCGAAAAGGTTCGGTGTTCCTGTGGCGGATATAGCGAGTAAAGGGCCGTTGAGTGGGGTGAAATGTCGTCCATGCACGTCTGTGTTTTCGACTCGGTGGGCTGAGGCTGTTGTAAACGGGTTGGATCGGCAGTGGAGTTGGACCGAGAGCGCGAATGGGACGCTTCGGCTTTGTGATGGACATGGTGAATGGGAACATGGTTGGGAAACTTTATTTGATAAAGTCGCGGGGAAGAAGTTGGCGACGGTTAGAAAAAGAGTATCAGGTTTGTCGTTTGAGCGATGTGTCGAAGATTTTGAGGAAATGAGGCGGCGGTCCTCTGTGTGGGACGCACCGCACACGGCTGAGCTTTGTCAGCATGTGAGATAGATGGAAGAGAATTTTGTTTTAACTTTTTTTTTTTTGTTTATCTTCTTAGTTAGAAGTGTTTATAATATAAAAAGGAAATACAAAATATGATGAAATGAGATACTTGGTAGTTGGTACATACTAAATATTCAAACGAACAATAGATCTAGACGAATGTTTTGATTTTTTTTTGGGTGTGGATTGGGCTAAAACGCTCCAAAACTCCCGGCACACCGCCCTCATCGGCGTTTTTTTGAAAGGTAAACTTCATTAAAAAACGACCAAACCTCAAATCGAGGGGCCCAAAACAACAAACGACATTACATAATTACAAATTTACACCAATCGTGCCAAAAAATATCTTTAAACTTCGACCTACTTTTGAACCATAAAAAACCGGTCGCCTTAATATCAATCATAATGGGTTTAAAATGGAGATAGGCTCAAATGGAGGGGAGCATCTTAATGCCTAAATCATATTTATGTATAACTAGTATCGATGACCTGCGTTTTGCAGCGGGACTGCTAAGCCGACCAAAAAGTAAACGTAATAATATGAATCACGCACGTATGTTACGGCGTGTTAACTCGCAAATTAAAAATTAGACCGAGAAATTAAAACATAGAAAGGATTAACTAAGTCGGTTCAGGATCCGCGAGTTTCAGGAAGCCGTTAAATCGTAAAAAAATAGACGTAAAAACGTTGAACCACACGCAAGTGTTGCAACGTATTAACTCGCAAAATCTAGAACAAATCGTAAAACGACAAAATTATAAAAAAATGTAAGGTACATGGGACCAAAGTTGAAAGTGGAAAAGTGTTGGGGTTAAAAGCAGAAAATATTTGTGACAAATATGTAAAAGATGAAAACTATAGAGTTAAAAATATAAAAGATGAAAACTATGAGAGTTATGTAAGAGATGAAAAGGGTTAAAAGTGTAAAAGACAAAAAAATAATAGGGACAAAAGAGAAAAAAAGGAATAATATAAGGAATGTGTTTAGTGACGGCATCAGATTCCTAATTGATTGAGAAAAGTCTGGTGGCAATAAAAGCTGCTTCTAGGAGGTTGTCAAGTGTTTTCGCTCGACGATTCCATTCTTGGGTGGTTGGTTTGCCCTTGTTCCTGTAACTCGAGTCCGAGCCCGGTATATCCCATTTTAATTTTACACCATTGTAAACCTTACACCTTTTTTACTCTCTGATCGGGGTTCTCGACATTGAAAAATCTTCGTAAATTAAATTACACGTGTATATGTTGACATTTAAGAGATATACAGTCAAGAAAATCAAGGGCAATGGTGATATATATGTGGATTAGACACAAAAAAAAAACAACACTCAACAAATGGCTACAATTTAAGGAATGTGTTTAGTGACGGTATCAGATTCCTAATTGATGGAGAAAGGTCTGGTGGCAAGAAAAGCTGCTTCTAGGAGGATGTCAAGTGTTTTCTCTCGATGATTCCATTCTTGGGTGGTTGGTTTGGCCCTTGTTCCTGTAACTCGAATCCTAGCCCGGTATATCCCATTTTAATTTTACACCATTGTGAACCTTACGCCTTTTTTACTCTCTGATCGAGTTTCTCGGCATTGAAAAATCTTCGTAAACTAAATCACACGTGTATATGTTGACATTTAAGAGATATATAGTCAAGAAAATCAAGGGCAATGGTGATATATACGCGGATTAGACACAAAAAAAAAAACACTCAACAAATGGCTACAATTTAAGGAAGGAGTTTAGTGACGGCATCAGATTCCTAATTGATGGAGAAATGTCTGGTGGCAAGAAAAGCTGCTTTTAGGAGGTTGTCAAGTGTTTTCGCTCGACGATTCCATTCTTGGGTGGTTGGTTTGGCCCTTGTTCCTATAACTTGAATCCTAGCCCGGTATATCCCATTTTAATTTTACGCCATTGTGAACCTTACACCTTTTTTACTCTCTGATCGAGGTTCTCGGCATTAAAAAATCTTCGTAAACTAAATCACACGTGTATATCTTGACATTTAAGAGATATACAGTCAAGAAAATCAGGGGCAATGGTGATATATATGCGGATTAGACACCAAAAATAAAAAAAACACTCAACAAATGGCTACAATTTAAGGAATGTGTTTAGTGACGGCATCAGATTCCTAATTGATGGAGAAAGGTCTGGTGGCAAGAAAAGCTGCTTCTAGGAGGTTGTCAAGTGTTTTCGCTCGACCATTCCATTCTTGGGTGGTTGGTTTGGCCCTTGTTCCTGTAACTCGAATCCTAGCCCGGTATATCCCATTTTAATTTTACACCATTGTGAACCTTACGCCTTTTTTACTTTCTGATCGAGGTTCTCGGCAATGAAAAATCTTCGTAAACTAAATCACACGTGTATATGTTGACATTTAAGAGATATACAGTCAAGAAAATCAAGGGCAATGGTGATATATATGCGGATTAGACACGAAAAAAAAACACACAACAAATGGCTACAATTTAAGGAATGTGTTTAGTGACGGCATCAGATTCCAAATTGATGGAGAAAGCTCTGGTGGCAGGAAAAGCTGCATCTAGGAGGTTGTCAAGTGTTTTCGCTCGACCATTCCATTCTTGGGTGGTTGGTTTGGCCCTTGTTCCTGTAACTCGAATCCTAGCCCGGTATATCCCATTTTAATTTTACACCATTGTGAACCTTACGCCTTTTTTACTCTCTGATCGAGGTTCTCGGCATTGAAAAATCTCCGTAAACTAAATCACACGTGTATATGTTGACATTTAAGAGATATACAGTCAAGAAAATCAAGGGCAATGGTGATATATATGCGGATTAGACACGAAAAAAAACACACAACAAATGGCTACAATTTAAGGAATGTGTTTAGTGACGGCATCAGATTCCTAATTGATGGAGAAAGATCTGGTGGCAAGGAAAACTGCTTCTAGGAGGTTGTCAAGTGTTTTCGCTCGATGATTCCATTCTTGAGTGGTTGGTTTGGCCCTTGTTCCTGTAACTCGAATCTTAGCCCGGTATATCCCATTTTAATATTACACCATTGTGAACCTTACGCCTTTTTTACTCTCTGATCAAGGTTTTCGGCATTGAAAAATCTTCGCAAACTAAATCACACGTGTATATGTTGACATTTAAGAGATATACAGTCAAGAAAATCAAGGGCAATGGTGATATATATGCGGATTAGACACAAAAAAAACACTTAACAAATGGCTACAATTTAATGAATGTGTTTAGTGACGGCATCAGATTCCTAATTGATGGAGAAAGGTCTGGTGGCAAGAAAAGCTGCTTCTAGGAGGTTGTCAAGTGTTTTCGCTCGACGATTCCATTCTTGGGTGGTTGGTTTGGCCCTTGTTCCTGTAACTCGAATCCTAGCTCGGTATATCCCATTTTAATTTTACACAATTGTGAACCTTACCCTTTTTTACTCTCTAATCGAGTTTCTCGGCATTGAAAAATCTTTGTAAACTAAATCATACGTGTATATGTTGACATTTAAGAGATATACAGTCAAGAAAATCAAGGGCAATGGTGATATATATATGCGGATTAGACACGAAAAAAAACACTCAACAAATGGCTACAATTTAAGGAATGTGTTTAGTGACGGCATCAGATTCCTAATTGATGGAGAAAGGTCTGGTGGCAAGTAAAACTGCTTCTAGGAGGTTGTCAAGTGTTTTCGCTCGATGATTCCATTCTTTAGTGGTTGGTTTGGCCCTTGTTCCTGTAACTCGAATCTTAGCCCGGTATATCCCATTTTAATTTTACACCATTGTGAACCTTACGCCTTTTTTACTCTCTGATCAAGGTTTTCGGCTTTGAAAAATCTTCGCAAACTAAATCACACGTGTATATGTTGACATTTAAGAGATATACAGTCAAGAAAATCAAGGGCAATGGTGATCTATATGCGGATTAGACACAAAAAAAACACTCAACAAATGGCTACAATTTAAGGAATGTGTTTAGTGACGGCATCAGATTCCTAATTGATGGAGAAAGGTTCGGTGGCAAGAAAAACTGCTTCTAGGAGGTTGTTAAGTGTTTTCGCTCGACGATTCCATTCTTGGGTAGTTGGTTTGACCCTTGTTCCTGTAACTGGAATCCTAGCCCGGTATATCCCATTTTAATTTTACACCATTGTGAAGCTTACGCCTTTTTACTCTCTGATCGAGGTTCTCGGTTTTGAAAAATCTTCGTAAACTAAATCACACGTGTATATCTTGACATTTAAGAGATATACAGTCAAGAAAATCAGGGGCAATGGTGATATATATGCAGATTAGACACCAAAAATAAAAAAACACTCAACAAATGGCTACAATTTAAGGAATGTGTTTAGTGACGGCAGCAGATTCCTAATTGATGGAGAAAGGTCTGGTGGCAAGGAAAACTGCTTCTAGGAGGTTGTCAAGTGTTTTCGCTCGATGATTCCATTCTTGAGTGGTTGGTTTGGCCCTTGTTCCTGTAACTCGAATCTTAGCCCGGTATATCCCATTTTAATTTTACACCATTGTGAACCTTACGCCTTTTTTACTCTCTGATCAAGGTTTTCGGCTTTGAAAAATCTTCGCAAACTAAATCACACGTGTATATGTTGACATTTAAGAGATATACAGTCAAGAAAATCAAGGGCAATGGTGATCTATATGCGGATTAGACACAAAAAAAACACTCAACAAATGGCTACAATTTAATGAATGTGTTTAGTGACGGCATCAGATTCCTAATTGATGGAGAAATGTCTGGTGGCAAGAAAAGCTGCTTCTAGGAGGTTGTCAAGTGTTTTCGCTCGACGATTCCATTCTTGGGTGGTTGGTTTGGCCCTTGTTCCTGTAACTCGAATCCTCGCCCGATATATCCCATTTTAATTTTACAAAATTGTGAACCTTACGCCTTTTTTACTCTCTGATCGAGGTTCTCGGCAATGAAAAATCTTCGTAAACTAAATTAAATGCGTATATGTTGACATTTAAGAGATATACAGTCAAGAAAATCAAGGGCAATGGTGATATATGTGCGGATTAGACACAAAAAAAAAACACTCAACAAATGGCTACAATTTAAGGAATGTGTTTATTGACGGCATCAGATTCCAAATTGATGGAGAAAGATCTGGTGGCAGAAAAAGCTGCATCTAGGAGGTTGTCAAGTGTTTTCGCTCGACCATTCTATTCTTGGGTGGTTGGTTTGGCCCTTTTTCCTGCAACTCTAATCCTAGCCCGGTATATCCCATTTTAATTTTACACCATTGTGAACCTTACGCCTTTTTTACTCTCTGATCGAGGTTCTCGGCAATAAAAAATCTTCGTAAACTAAATCACACGTGTATATGTTGACATTTAAGAGATATACAGTCAAGAAAATCAAGGGCAATGGTGATATATATGCGGATTAGATACAAAAAAACACTCAACAAATGGCTACAATTTAAGGAATGTGTTTAGTGACGGCATCAGATTCCTAATTGATGGAGAAAGGTCTGGTGGCAAGAAATGCTGCTTCTAGGAGGTTGTCAAGTGTTTTCGCTCGACGATTCCGTCCTTGAGTGGTTGGTTTGGCCCTTGTTCCTGTAACTCGAATCCTAGCCCGGTATATCCCATTTTAATTTTACACCATTGTGAACCTTACGCCTTTTTTACTCTCTAATCGAGGTTCTTGGCATTGAAAAATCTTCGTAAACTAAATCACACGTGTATATGTTGACTTTTAAGAGATATACAGTCAAGAAAATCAAGAACAATGGTGATATATATGCGGATTAGACACCAAAAAAAAAACACTCAACAAATGGCTACAATTTAAGGAATGTGTTTAGTGACGACATCAGATTCCTAATTGATGGAGAAAGGTCTGGTGGCAAGAAAAGCTGCTTATTGGAGGTTGTCATGTCGCTCGACGATTCCATTCTTGGGTGGTTGGTTTGGCCCTTGTTCCTGTACCTCGAATCCTAGCCCGGTATATCCCATTTTAATTTTACACCATTGTGAACCTTACGTCTTTTTTATTCTCTGATCGAGGTTCTCGGCATTGAAAAATCTTCGTAACCTAAATCACACGTGTATATGTTGACATTTAAGAGATATACAGTAAAGAAAATCAAGGGCAATGGTGATATATATGCGGATTAGATACAAAAAAAAAACACTCAACATATGGCTACAATTTAAGGAATGTGTTTAGTGACGGCATCAGATTCCCAATTGATGGAGAAAGGTCTGGTGGCAAGAAAAGCTGCTTCTAGGAGGTTGTCAAGTGTTTTCACTTGACGATTCCATTCTTGAGTGGTTGGTTTGGCCCTTATTCCTGTAACTCGAATCCTAGCCCGGTATATCCCATTTTAATTTTACACCATTGTGAACCTTACGCCTTTTTTACTCTCTGATCGAGGTTCTCGGCTTTGAAAAATCTTCGTAAACTAAATCACACGTGTATATCTTGACATATAAGAGATATACAGTCAAGAAAATCAGGGGCAATGGTGATATATATGCGGATTAGACACCAAAAATAAAAAAAAAACACTCAACAAATGGCTACATTTTAAGGAATGTGTTTAGTGACGGCATCAGATTCCTAATTGATAGAGAAAAGTCTGGTGGCAAGAAAAGCTGCTTCTAGGAGGTTTTTAAGTGTTTTCGCTCGACGATTCCATTCTTGGGTAGTTGGTTTGGCCCTTGTTTCTGTAACTCGAATCCTAGCCCAGTATATCCCATTTTAATTTTACACCATTGTAAACCTTACGCCTTTTTTCTTTACCCAAAAAAAACCTTACGCCTTTTTTACTCTCTGATCGAGGTTCTCGGCATTGAAAATTCTACGTAAACTAAATCACACGTGTATATGTTGACATTTAGGAGATATACAGTCAAGAAAATCAAGGGCATTGGTGATATATATGCGGATTAGACAAAAAAAAAAAAAAAAAAAACTCAACAAATGACTACAATTTAAGGATTGTGTTTAGTGACGGCATTAGATTCCTAATTGATGGAGAAAGGTCTGGTGGCAAGAAAAGCTGCATCTAGGAGGTTGCCAAGTGTTTTCGCTCGATGATTCCATTCTTGAGTGGTTGGTTTGCCCTTTGTTCCTGTAACTCGAATCCTAGCCCGGTATATCCCATTTTAATTTTACACCATTGTGAACCTTACGCCATTTTTACTCTCTGATCGAGGTTCTCGGCAATGAAAAATCTTCGTAAACTAAATCACGCGTGTATATGTTGACATTTAAGAGATATACAGTCAAGAAAATCAAGGGCAATGGTGATATATATGCGGATTAGACACAAAAAAAAAACACTCAACAAATGGCTACAATTTAAGGAATGTGTTTAGTAACGGCATCAGATTCCTAATTGATGGAGAAATGTCTGGTGGCAAGAAAAGCTGCTTCTAGGAGGTTGTCAAGTGTTTTCGCTCGACGATTCCATCCTTAAGTGGTTGGTTTGGCCGTTGTTCCGGTAACTCGAATCCTAAACCGGTATATCCCATTTTAATTTTACACCATTTTGAACCTTACGCCTTTTTTACTCTCTGATCGAGGTTCTCGGCATTGAAAAATCTTCGTAAACAAAATCACACGTGTATGTGTTGACTTTTAAGAGATATACAGTCAAGAAAATCAAGGGCAATGGTGATATATATGCGGATTAGACACACAAAAAAAAACACTCAACAAATGGCTACAATTTAAGGAATGTGTTTAGTGATGACATCAGATTCCTAATTGATGGAGAAATGTCTGGTGGCAAGAAAAGCTGCTTGTTGGAGGTTGTCAAGTGTTTTCGCTCGACCATTCCATTTTTGGGTGGTTGGTTTGGCCCTTGTTCCTGTAACTCGAATCCTAGCCCGGTATATCCCATTTTAATTTTACACCATTGTGAACCTTACGTCTATTTTATTCTCTGATCGAGGTTCTCGGCATTGAAAAATCTTCGTAAACTAAATCACACGTGTATATGTTGACATTGAAGAGATATACAGTAAAGAAAATCAAGGGCAATGGGGATATATATGCAGATTAGATACAAAAAAAACACTCAACATATGGCTACAATTTAAGGAATGTGTTTAGTGACGACATCAGATTCCTAATTGATGGAGAAAGGTCTGGTGGCAAGAAAAAGCTGCTTGTTGGAGGTTGTCATGTGTTTTCGCTCGACGATTCCATTCTTGGGTTGTTGGTTTGGCCCTTGTTCCTGTAACTCGAATCCTAGCCCGGTATATCCCATTTTAATTTTACACCATTGTGAACCTTACGTCTTTTTTATTCTCTGATCGAGGTTCTCGGCATTGAAAAATCTTCGTAACCTAAATCACACGTGTATATGTTGACATTTAAGAGATATACAGTAAAGAAAATCAAGGGCAATGGTGATATATATGCGGATTAGATACAAAAAAAAAACACTCAACATATGGCTACAATTTAAGGAATGTGTTTAGTGACGGCATCAGATTCCCAATTGATGGAGAAAGTTCTGGTGGCAAGAAAAGCTGCTTCTAGGAGGTTGTCAAGTGTTTTCACTTGACGATTCCATTCTTGGGTGGTTGGTTTGGCCCTTGTTCCTGTAACTCGAATCCTAGCCCGGTATATCCCATTTTAATTTTACACCATTGTGAACCTTACGCCATTTTTACTCTCTGATCGAGGTTCTCGGCAATGAAAAATCTTCGTAAACTAAATCACGCGTGTATATGTTGACATTTAAGAGATATACAGTCAAGAAAATCAAGGGCAATGGTGATATATATGCGGATTAGACACAAAAAAAAAACACTCAACAAATGGCTACAATTTAAGAAATGTGTTTAGTAACGGCATCAGATTCCTAATTGATGGAGAAATGTCTGGTGGCAAGAAAAGCTGCTTCTAGGAGGTTGTCAAGTGTTTTCGCTCGACGATTCCATCCTTAAGTGGTTGGTTTGGCCGTTGTTCCGGTAACTCGAATCCTAAACCGGTATATCCCATTTTAATTTTACACCATTTTGAACCTTACGCCTTTTTTACTCTCTGATCGAGGTTCTCGGCATTGAAAAATCTTCGTAAACAAAATCACACGTGTATGTGTTGACTTTTAAGAGATATACAGTCAAGAAAATCAAGGGCAATGGTGATATATATGCGGATTAGACACACAAAAAAAAACACTCAACAAATGGCTACAATTTAAGGAATGTGTTTAGTGATGACATCAGATTCCTAATTGATGGAGAAAGGTCTGGTGGCAAGAAAAGCTGCTTGTTGGAGGTTGTCAAGTGTTTTCGCTCGACCATTCCATTTTTGGGTGGTTGGTTTGGCCCTTGTTCCTGTAACTCGAATCCTAGCCCGGTATATCCCATTTTAATTTTACACCATTGTGAACCTTACGTCTATTTTATTCTCTGATCGAGGTTCTCGGCATTGAAAAATCTTCGTAAACTAAATCACACGTGTATATTTTGACATTTAAGAGATATACAGTAAAGAAAATCAAGGGCAATGGGGATATATATGCAGATTAGATACAAAAAAACACTCAACATATGGCTACAATTTAAGGAATGTGTTTAGTGACGGCATCAAATTCCTAATTGATGGAGAAAGGTCTGGTGGCAAGAAAAGCTGCTTCTAGGAGGTTGTCAAGTGTTTTCGCTCGACGATTCCATCCTTGAGTGGTTGGTTTGGCCCTTGTTCCTGTAACTCGAATCCTAGCCCGGTATATCCCATTTTAATTTTACACCAATGTGAACATTACGCCTTTTTACTCTCTAATCGAGGTTCTCGGCATTGAAAAATCTTCGTAAACTAAATCACACGTGTATATGTTGACTTTTAAGAGATATACAGTCAAGAAAATCAAGAACGATGGTGATATATATGCGGATTAGACACGAAAAAAAAAACACTCAACAAATGGCTTCAATTTAAGGAATGTGTTTAGTGACGACATCAGATTCCTAATTGATGGAGAAAGGTCTGGTGGCAAGAAAAAGCTGCTTGTTGGAGGTTGTCATGTGTTTTCGCTCGACGATTCCATTCTTGGGTTGTTGGTTTGGCCCTTGTTCCTGTAACTCGAATCCTAGCCCGGTATATCCCATTTTAATTTTACACCATTGTGAACCTTACGTCTTTTTTATTCTCTGATCGAGGTTCTCGGCATTGAAAAATCTTCGTAACCTAAATCACACGTGTATATGTTGACATTTAAGAGATATACAGTAAAGAAAATCAAGGGCAATGGTGATATATATGCGGATTAGATACAAAAAAAAAACACTCAACATATGGCTACAATTTAAGGAATGTGTTTAGTGACGGCATCAGATTCCCAATTGATGGAGAAAGTTCTGGTGGCAAGAAAAGCTGCTTCTAGGAGGTTGTCAAGTGTTTTCACTTGACGATTCCATTCTTGGGTGGTTGGTTTGGCCCTTGTTCCTGTAACTCGAATCCTAGCCCGGTATATCCCATTTTAATTTTACACCATTGTGAACCTTACGCCATTTTTACTCTCTGATCGAGGTTCTCGGCAATGAAAAATCTTCGTAAACTAAATCACGCGTGTATATGTTGACATTTAAGAGATATACAGTCAAGAAAATCAAGGGCAATGGTGATATATATGCGGATTAGACACAAAAAAAACACTCAACAAATGGCTACAATTTAAGAAATGTGTTTAGTAACGGCATCAGATTCCTAATTGATGGAGAAATGTCTGGTGGCAAGAAAAGCTGCTTCTAGGAGGTTGTCAAGTGTTTTCGCTCGACGATTCCATCCTTAAGTGGTTGGTTTGGCCGTTGTTCCGGTAACTCGAATCCTAAACCGGTATATCCCATTTTAATTTTACACCATTTTGAACATTACGCCTTTTTTACTCTCTGATCGAGGTTCTCGGCATTGAAAAATCTTCGTAAACAAAATCACACGTGTATGTGTTGACTTTTAAGAGATATACAGTCAAGAAAATCAAGGGCAATGGTGATATATATGCGGATTAGACACACAAAAAAAAACACTCAACAAATGGCTACAATTTAAGGAATGTGTTTAGTGACGACATCAGATTCCTAATTGATGGAGAAAGGTCTGGTGGCAAGAAAAGCTGCTTGTTGGAGGTTGTCATGTGTTTTCGCTCGACGATTCCATTCTTGGGTGGTTGGTTTGGCCCTTGTTCCTGTAACTCGAATCCTAGCCCGGTATATCCCATTTTAATTTTACACCATTGTGAACCTTACGTCTTTTTTATTCTCTGATCGAGGTTCTCGGCATTGAAAAATCTTCGTAAACTAAATCACACGTGTATATGTTGACATTTAAGATATATACAGTAAAGAAAATCAAGGGCAATGGTGATATATATGCGGATTAGATACAAAAAAAAACACTCAACATATGGCTACAATTTAAGGAATGTGTTTAGTGACGGCATCAGATTCCTAATTGATGGAGAAAGGTCTGTTGGCAAGAAAAGCTGCTTCTAGGTGGTTGTCAAGTGTTTTAACTTGACGATTCCATTCTTGGGTGGTTGGTTTGGCCCTTGTTCCCGTAACTCGAATCCTAGCCCGGTATATCCCATTTTAATTTTACACCATTGTGAACCTTACGCCTTTTTTACTCTCTGATCGAGGTTCTCGGCATCGAAAAATCTTCGTAAACTAAATCACACGTGTATATCTTGACATTTAAGAGATATACAGTCAAGAAAATCAGGGGCAATGGTGATATATATGCGGATTAGACACCAAAAATAAAAAAAACACTCAACAAATGGCTACAATTTAAGGAATGTGTTTAGTGACGGCATCAGATTCCTAATTGATGGAGAAAAGTCTGGTGGCAAGAAAAGCTGCTTCTAGGAGGCTTTTAAGTGTTTTCGCTCGACGATTCGATTCTTGGGTAGTTGGTTTGGCTCTTGTTTCTGTAACTCGAATCCTAGCCCGGTATATCCCATTTTAATTTTACACCATTGTAAACCTTACGCCTTTTTTACTCTCTGATCGAGGTTCTCGGCTTCGAAAATTCTTCGTAAACTAAATCACACGTGTATATGTTGACATTTAAGAGATATACAGTCAAGAAAATCAAGGGCATTGGTGATATATATGCGGATTAGACAAAAAAAAAAACTCAACAAATGACTACAATTTAAGGATTGTGTTTAGTGACGGCATCATATTCCAAATTGATGAAGAAAGGTCTGGTGGCAGGAAAAGCAGCATCTAGGAGGTTGTCAAGTGTTTTCGCTCGATGATTCCATTCTTGAGTGGTTGGTTTGGCCCTTGTTTCTGTAACTCGAATCCTAGCCCGGTATATCCCATTTTAATTTTACACCATTGTGAACCTTACGCCTTTTTTACTCTCTGATCGAGGTTCTCGGCAATGAAAAATCTTCATAAACTAAATCACACATGTATATGTTGACATTTAAGAGATATACAGTTTAGAAAATCAAGGGCAATGGTGATATTTATGCGGATTAGACAAAAAAAAAAACTCAACAAATGACTACAATTTAAGGATTGTGTTTAGTGACGGCATCATATTCCAAATTGATGAAGAAAGGTCTGGTGGTAGGAAAAGCTGCATCTAGGAGGTTGTCAAGTGTTTTCGCTCGACCATTCCATTCTTGGGTGGTTGGTTTGGCCCTTGTTCCTGTAACTCGAATCTTAGCCCGGTATATCCCATTTTAATTTTATACCATTGTGAACCTTACGCCTTTTTTACTCTCTGATCGAGGTTCTCGGCACTGAAAAATCTTCGTAAACTAAATCACACGTGTATATGTTGACATTTAAGAGATATACAGTCAAGAAAATCAAGGGCAATGGTGATATATATGCGGATAAAACACAAAAAAAAAAAACACTCAACAAATGGCTACAATTTAAGGAATGTGTTTAGTGATGACATCAGATTCCTAATTGATGGAGAAAGGTCTGGTGGCAAGAAAAGCTGCTTGTTGGAGGTTGTCATGTGTTTTCGCTCGACGATTCCATTTTTGGGTGGTTGGTTTGGCCCTTGTTCCTGTAACTCGAATCCTAGCCCGGTATATCCCATTTTAATTTTACACCATTTTGAACCTTACGTCTTTTTTATTCTCTGATCGAGGTTCTCGGCATTGAGAAATCTTCATAAACTAAATCACACGTGTATATGTTGACATTTAAGAGATATACAGTAAAGAAAATCAAGGGCAATGGTGATATATATGCGGATTAGATACAAAAAAAAACACTCAACATATGGCTACAATTTAAAGAATGTGTTTAGTGACGGTATCAGATTCCTAATTGATGGAGAAAGGTCTGGTGGCAAGAAAAGCTGCTTCTAGGAGGTTGTCAAGTATTTTCACTTGACGTTTCCATTCTTGGGTGGTTGGTTTGGCCCTTATTCCTGTAACTCGAATCCTAGCCCGGTATATCCCCTTTTAATTTTACACCATTGTGAACCTTACGCCTTTTTTACTCACTGATCGAGGTTCTCGGCAATGAAAAATCTTCGTAAACTAAATCACACGTGTATATGTTGACATTTAAGAGATATACAGTTATGAAAATCAAGGGCAATGGTGATATATATGCGGATTAGACACAAAAAAAAACACACAACAAATGGCTACAATTTAAGGAATATGTTTAGTGACAGCATCAGATTCCTAATTGATGGAGAAAGGTCTGGTGGCAGGAAAAGCTTCTTCTAGGAGGTTGTCAAGTGTTTTCGCTCGACGATTCCATTCTTAGGTGGTTGGTTTGGCCCTTGTTCCTGTAACTCGAATCCTAGCCAGGTACATCCCATTTTAATTTTACACCATTGTGAAACTTACGCCTTTTTTACTCTCTGATCGAGGTTCTCGGCATTGAAGAATCTTCGTAAACTAAATCACACGTGTATATGTTTACATTTAAGAGATATACAGTCAAGAAAAACAAGGGCAATGGTGATATATATGCGGATTAGACACAAAAAAAAAACACTCAACAAATGGCTACAATTTAAGGAATGTGTTTAGTGACGGCATCATATTCCTAATTGATGGAGAAAGGTCTGGTGGCAAGAAAAGCTGCTTCTAGGAGGTTGTCAAGTGTTTTCGCTCGACGATTCCATTCTTGGGTGGTTGGTTTGGCCCTTTTTGCTGTAACTCGAATCCTAGCCCGGTATATCCCATTTTAATTTTACACCATTGTGAAACTTACGCCTTTTTTACTCTCTGATCGAGGTTCTCGGCTTTGAAAAATCTTCGTAAACTAAATCACACGTGTATATCTTGACATTTAAGAGATATACAGTCAAGAAAATCTAGTGCAATGGTGATATATATGCGGATTAGGCACAAAAAAAAAACACTCAACAAATGGCTACAATTTAAGTATTGTGTTTAGCGACGGCATCAGATTCCTAATTGATGGAGAAAGGTTTGGTGGCAAGAAAAGCTGCTTCTAGGAGGTTGTCAAGTGTTTTCGCTCGACCATTCCATTCTTGGGTGGTTGGTTTGGCCCTTGTTCCTGTAACTCGAATCCTAGCCCGGTATATCCCATTCTAATTTTACACCATTGTGAACCTTACACCTTTTTTACTCTCTGATCGAGTTCTCGGCATTGAAAAATCTTCGCAAACTAAATCAAAGGTGTATATGTTGACATTTAAGAGATATACAGTCAAGAAAATCAAGGGCAATGGTGATATATATGCGGATTAGACAAAAAAAAACACTCAACAAATGGCTACAATTTAAGGAATGTGTTTAGTGACGGCATCAGATTCCTAACTGATGGAGAAAGGTGTGGTGGCAAGAAAAGCTGCTTCTAGGAGGTTGTCAAGTGTTTTCGCTCGACATTTCCATTCTTGGGTGGTTGGTTTGGCCCTTGTTCCTGTAACTCGAATCCTAGCCCGGTATATCCCATTTTAATTTTACACCATTGTGAACCTTACACCTTTTTACTCTCTGATCGAGGTTCTCGGCATTGAAAAATCTTCGCAAACTAAATCAAAGGTGTATATGTTGACATTTAAGAGATATACAGTCAAGAAAATCAAGGGCAATGGTGATATATATGCGGATTAGACACAAAAAAAACACTCAAGAAATGGCTACAATTTAAGGAATGTGTTTAGTGACGGCATCAGATTCCTAATTGATGGAGAAAGGCGTGGTGGCAAGAAAAGCTGCTTCTAGGAGGTTGTCAAGTGTTTTCGCTCGACCATTCCATTCTTGGGAGGTTGGTTTGGCCCTTGTTCCTGTAACTCGAATCCTAGCCCGGTATATCCCATTTTAATTTTACACCATTGTGAACCTTACGCCTTTTTTACTCTCTGGTCGAGGTTCTCGGCATTGAAAAATCTTCGTAACCTTAAACACACGTGTATATGTTGACATTTAAGAGATATACAATCAAGAAAATCAAGGGCAATGATGATATATACGCGGATTAGACACAAAAAAAATCAACCAATGAATACAATTTAGGGAATGTTTTTAGTGACGGCAACAGATTCCTAATTGATGGAGAAAGGTCTGGTGGCAAGAAAAGCTGCTTCTAGGAGGTTGTCAAGTGTTTTCGATCGACGATTTCGTTCTTGAGTGGTTGGTTTGGCCCTTGTTCCTGTAACTCGAATCCTAGTCCGGTATATCCCATTTTAATTTTACACCATTGTGAACCTTACGCCTTTTTTACTCTCTGATCGAGGTTCTCACCATATAAGTATCTTCATAAACTAAATTACACGTGTATATGTTGACATTTAAGAGATATACTGTCAAGAAAATCAAGGGCAATGGTGATATATATGCGGATTAGACACAAAAAAAAAACACTCAACAAATGGCTACAATTTAAGGAATGTGTTTTGTGACGGCATCAGATTCCTAATTGATGGAGAAAGGTCTGGTGCAAGAAAAGCTGCTTCTAGGAGGTTGTAAAGTGTTTTCGCTCGACGATTGCATTCTTGGGTGGTTGGTTTGGCCCTTGTTCCTGTAACTCGAATCCTAGCCTTGTATATCCCATTTTAATTTTATACCATTGTGAACCTTACGCCTTTTTTACTTTCTGATCGAGGTTCTCGGCACTGAAAAATCTTCGTAAACTAAATCACACGTGTATATGTTGACATTTAAGAGATATACAGTCAAGAAAATCAAGGGCAATGGTGATATATATGCGGATTAGACACAAAAAAAAAAAACACTCAACAAATGGCTACAATTTAAGGAATGTGTTTAGTAACGGCATCAGATTCCTAATTGATGGAGAAATGTCTGGTGGCAAGAAAAGCTGCTTCTAGGAGGTTGTCAAGTGTTTTCGCTCGACGATTCCATCCTTAAGTGGTTGGTTTGGCCGTTGTTCCGGTAACTCGAATCCTAACCCGGTATATCCCGTTTTAATTTTACACCATTTTGAACCTTACGCCTTTTTTACTCTCTGATCGAGGTTCTCGGCAATGAAAAATCTTCGTAAACAAAATCACACGTGTATATGTTGACTTTTAAGAGATATACAGTCAAGAAAATCAAGGGCAATGGTGATATATATGCGGATTAGACACACAAAAAAACACTCAACAAATGGCTACAATTTAAGGAATGTGTTTAGTGATGACATCAGATTCCTAATTGATGGAGAAAGGTCTGGTGGCAAGAAAAGCTGCTTGTTGGAGGTTGTCAAGTGTTTTCGCTCGACGATTCCATTTTTGGGTGGTTGGTTTGGCCCATGTTCCTGTAACTCGAATCCTAGCCCGGTATATCCCATTTTAATTTTACACCATTGTGAACCTTACGTCTATTTTATTCTCTGATCGAGGTTCTCGGCATTGAAAAATCTTCGTAAACTAAATCACATGTGTATATGTTGACATTTAAGAGATATACAGTAAAGAAAATCAAGGGCAATGGGGATATATATGCAGATTAGATACAAAAAAAAACACTCAACATATGGCTACAATTTAAGGAATGTGTTTAGTGACGGCATCAGATTCCTAATTGATGGAGAAAGGTCTGGTGGCAAGAAAAGCTGCTTCTAGGAGGTTGTCAAGTGTTTTCGCTCGACGATTCCATCCTTGAGTGGTTGGTTTGGCCCTTGTTCCTGTAACTCGAATCCTAGCCCGGTATATTCCATTTTAATTTTACACCAATGTGAACCTTACGCCTTTTTTACTCTCTAATCGAGGTTCTCGGCATTGAAAAATCTTCGTAAACTAAATCACACGTGTATATGTTGACTTTTAAGAGATATACAGTCAAGAAAATCAAGAACGATGGTGATATATATGCGGATTAGACACGAAAAAAAAAAACACTCAACAAATGGCTTCAATTTAAGGAATGTGTTTAGTGACGACATCAGATTCCTAATTGATGGAGAAAGGTCTGGTGGCAAGAAAAAGCTGCTTGTTGGAGGTTGTCATGTGTTTTCGCTCGACGATTCCATTCTTGGGTGGTTGGTTTGGCCCTTGTTCCTGTAACTCGAATCCTACCCCGGTATATCCCATTTTAATTTTACACCATTGTGAACCTTACGTCTTTTTTATTCTCTGATCGAGGTTCTCGGCATTGAAAAATCTTCGTAAACTAAATCACACGTGTATATGTTGACATTTAAGAGATATACGGTAAAGAAAATCAAGGGCAATGGTGATATATATGCGGATTAGATACAAAAAAAAACACTCAACATATGGCTACAATTTAAGGAATGTGTTTAGTGACGGCATCAGATTCCTAATTGATGGAGAAAGGTCTGGTGGCAAGAAAAGCTGCTTCTAGGAGGTTGTCAAGTGTTTTCGCTCGACGATTCCATCCTTGAGTGGTTGGTTTGGCCCTTGTTCCTGTAACTCGAATCCTAGCCCGGTATATCCCATTTTAATTTTACACCATTGTGAACCTTACGCCTTTTTTACTCTCTAATCGAGGTTCTCGGCATTGAAAAATCTTCGTAAACTAAATCACACGTGTATATGTTGACTGTTAAGAGATATACAGTCAAGAAAATCAAGAACAATGGTGATATATATGCGGATTAGACACAAAAAAAACACTCAACAAATGGCTACAATTTAAGGTATGTGTTTAGTGACGACATCAGATTCCTAATTGATGGAGAAAGGTCTGGTGGCAAGAAAAGCTGCTTGTTGGAGGTTGTCATGTGTTTTCGCTCGACGATTCCATTCTTGGGTGGTTGGTTTGGCCCTTGTTCCTGTAACTCGAATCCTAGCCCGGTATATCCCATTTTAATTTTACACCATTGTGAACCTTACGTCTTTTTTATTCTCTGATCGAGGTTCTCGGCATTGAAAAATCTTCGTAAACTAAATCACACGTGTATATGTTGACATTTAAAAGATATACAGTAAAGAAAATCAAGGGCAATGGTGATATATATGCGGATTAGATACAAAAAAAAACACTCAACATATGGCTACAATTTAAGGAATGTGTTTAGTGACGGCATCAGATTCCTAATTGATGGAGAAAGGTCTGGTGGCAAGAAAACTGCTTCTAGGTGGTTGTCAAGTGTTTTCACTTGACGATTCCATTCTTGGGTGGTTGGTTTGGCCCTTGTTCCCGTAACTCGAATCCTAGCCTGGTATATCCCATTTTAATTTTACACCATTGTGAACCTTACGCCTTTTTTACTCTCTGATCGAGGTTCTCGGCTTTGAAAAATCTTCATAAACTAAATCACACGTGTATATCTTGACATTTAAGAGATATACAGTCAAGAAAATCAGGGGCAATGGTGATATATATGCGGATAAGACACCAAAAATAAAAAAAAAACACTCAACAAATGGCTACAATTTAAGGAATGTGTTTAGTGACGGCATCAGATTCCTAATTGATGGAGAAAAGTCTGGTGGCAAGAAAAGCTGCTTCTAGGAGGTTTTTAAGTGTTTTCGCTCGACGATTCCATTCTTGGGTAGTTGGTTTGGCCCTTGTTTCTATAACTCGAATCCTAGCCCGGTATATCCCATTTTAATTTTACACCATTGTAAACCTTACGCCTTTTTTACTCTATGATCGAGCTTCTCGGCTTTGAAAATTCTTCGTAAACTAAATCACACGTGTATATGTTGACATTTAAGAGATATACAGTCAAGAAAATCAAGGGCATTGGTGATATATATGCGGATTAGACAAAAAAAAAAAAACTCAACAAATGACTACAATTTAAGGATTGTGTTTAGTGATGGCATCAGATTCCAAATTGATGGAGAAAGGTCTGGTGGCAGGAAAAGCTGCATCTAGGAGGTTGTCAAGTGTTTTCGCTCGATGATTCCATTCTTGAGTGGTTGGTTTGGCCCTTGTTCCTGTAACTCGAATCCTAGCCCGGTATATCCCTTTTTAATTTTACACCATTGTGAACCTTACGCCTTTTTTACTCTCTGATCGAGGTTCTCGGCAATGAAAAATCTTCATAAACTAAATCACACATGTATATGTTGACATTTAAGAGATATACAGTTTAGAAAATCAAGGGCAATGGTGATATTTATGCGGATTAGACACCAAAAAAAACACTCAACAAATGGCTACAATTTAAGGAATGTGTTTAGTGACGGCATCAGATTCCAAATTGATGGAGAAAGGTCTGGTGGTAGGAAAAGCTGCATCTAGGAGGTTGTCAAGTGTTTTCGCTCGACCATTCCATTCTTGGGTGGTTGGTTTGGCCCTTGTTCCTGTAACTCGAATCCTAGCCCGGTATATCCCATTTTAATTTTATACCATTGTGAACCTTACGCCTTTTTTACTCTCTGATCGAGGTTCTCGGCACTGAAAAATCTTCGTAAACTAAATCACACGTGTATATGTTGACATTTTAGAGATATACAGTCAAGAAAATCAAGGGCAATGGTGATATATTTGCGGATTAAACACAAAAAAAAAACACTCAACAAATGGCTACAATTTAAGGAATGTGTTTAGTGATGACATCAGATTCCTAATTGATGGAGAAAGGTCTGGTGGCAAGAAAAGCTGCTTGTTGGAGGTTGTCACGTGTTTTCGCTCGACGATTCCATTTTTGGGTGGTTGGTTTGGCCCTTGTTCCTGTAACTCGAATCCTAGCCCGGTATATCCCATTTTAATTTTACACCATTTTGAACCTTACGTCTTTTTTATTCTCTGATTGAGGTTCTCGGCATTGAGAAATCTTCGTAAACTAAATCACACGTGCATATGTTGACATTTAAGAGATATACAGCAAAGAAAATCAAGGGCAATGGTGATATATATGCGGATTAGATACAAAAAAAAAACACTCAACATATGGCTACAATTTAAGGAATGTGTTTAGTGACGGCATCAGATTCCTAATTGATGGAGAAAAGTCTGGTGGCAAGAAAAGCTGCTTCTAGGAGGTTTTTAAGTGTTTTCGCTCGACGATTCCATTCTTGGGTAGTTGGTTTGGCCCTTGTTTCTATAACTCGAATCCTAGCCCGGTATATCCCATTTTAATTTTACACCATTGTAAACCTTACGCCTTTTTTACTCTATGATCGAGCTTCTCGGCTTTGAAAATTCTTCGTAAACTAAATCACACGTGTATATGTTGACATTTAAGAGATATACAGTCAAGAAAATCAAGGGCATTGGTGATATATATGCGGATTAGACAAAAAAAAAAACTCAACAAATGACTACAATTTAAGGATTGTGTTTAGTGACGGCATCAGATTCCAAATTGATGGAGAAAGGTCTGGTGGCAGGAAAAGCTGCATCTAGGAGGTTGTCAAGTGTTTTCGCTCGATGATTCCATTCTTGAGTGGTTGGTTTGGCCCTTGTTCCTGTAACTCGAATCCTAGCCCGGTATATCCCTTTTTAATTTTACACCATTGTGAACCTTACGCCTTTTTTACTCTCTGATCGAGGTTCTCGGCAATGAAAAATCTTCATAAACTAAATCACACATGTATATGTTGACATTTAAGAGATATACAGTTTAGAAAATCAAGGGCAATGGTGATATTTATGTGGATTAGACACCAAAAAAAACACTCAACAAATGGCTACAATTTAAGGAATGTGTTTAGTGACGGCATCAGATTCCAAATTGATGGAGAAAGGTCTGGTGGTAGGAAAAGCTGCATCTAGGAGGTTGTCAAGTGTTTTCGCTCGACCATTCCATTCTTGGGTGGTTGGTTTGGCCCTTGTTCCTGTAACTCGAATCCTAGCCCGGTATATCCCATTTTAATTTTACACCATTGTAAACCTTACGCCTTTTTTACTCTCTGATCGAGGTTCTCGGCTTCGAAAATTCTTCGTAAACTAAATCACACGTGTATATGTTGACATTTAAGAGATATACAGTCAAGAAAATCAAGGGCATTGGTGATATATATGCGGATTAGACAAAAAAAAAAACTCAACAAATGACTACAATTTAAGGATTGTGTTTAGTGACGGCATCATATTCCAAATTGATGAAGAAAGGTCTGGTGGCAGGAAAAGCAGCATCTAGGAGGTTGTCAAGTGTTTTCGCTCGATGATTCCATTCTTGAGTGGTTGGTTTGGCCCTTGTTTCTGTAACTCGAATCCTAGCCCGGTATATCCCATTTTAATTTTACACCATTGTAAACCTTACGCCTTTTTTACTCTCTGATCGAGGTTCTCGGCTTCGAAAATTCTTCGTAAACTAAATCACACGTGTATATGTTGACATTTAAGAGATATACAGTCAAGAAAATCAAGGGCAATGGTGATATTTATGCGGATTAGACAAAAAAAAAAACTCAACAAATGACTACAATTTAAGGATTGTGTTTAGTGACGGCATCATATTCCAAATTGATGAAGAAAGGTCTGGTGGTAGGAAAAGCTGCATCTAGGAGGTTGTCAAGTGTTTTCGCTCGACCATTCCATTCTTGGGTGGTTGGTTTGGCCCTTGTTCCTGTAACTCGAATCTTAGCCCGGTATATCCCATTTTAATTTTATACCATTGTGAACCTTACGCCTTTTTTACTCTCTGATCGAGGTTCTCGGCACTGAAAAATCTTCGTAAACTAAATCACACGTGTATATGTTGACATTTAAGAGATATACAGTCAAGAAAATCAAGGGCAATGGTGATATATATGCGGATAAAACACAAAAAAAAAAACACTCAACAAATGGCTACAATTTAAGGAATGTGTTTAGTGATGACATCAGATTCCTAATTGATGGAGAAAGGTCTGGTGGCAAGAAAAGCTGCTTGTTGGAGGTTGTCATGTGTTTTCGCTCGACGATTCCATTTTTGGGTGGTTGGTTTGGCCCTTGTTCCTGTAACTCGAATCCTAGCCCGGTATATCCCATTTTAATTTTACACCATTGTGAACCTTACACCTTTTTTACTCTCTGATCGAGGTTCTCGGCATTGAAAAATCTTCGCAAACTAAATCAAAGGTGTATATGTTGACATTTAAGAGATATACAGTCAAGAAAATCAAGGGCAATGGTGATATATATGCGGATTAGACACAAAAAAAAACACTCAAGAAATGGCTACAATTTAAGGAATGTGTTTAGTGACGGCATCAGATTCCTAATTGATGGAGAAAGGCGTGGTGGCAAGAAAAGCTGCTTCTAGGAGGTTGTCAAGTGTTTTCGCTCGACCATTCCATTCTTGGGAGGTTGGTTTGGCCCTTGTTCCTGTAACTCGAATCCTAGCCCGGTATATCCCATTTTAATTTTACACCATTGTGAACCTTACGCCTTTTTTACTCTCTGGTCGAGGTTCTCGGCATTGAAAAATCTTCGTAACCTTAAACACACGTGTATATGTTGACATTTAAGAGATATACAATCAAGAAAATCAAGGGCAATGATGATATATACGCGGATTAGACACAAAAAAAATCAACCAATGAATACAATTTAGGGAATGTTTTTAGTGACGGCAACAGATTCCTAATTGATGGAGAAAGGTCTGGTGGCAAGAAAAGCTGCTTCTAGGAGGTTGTCAAGTGTTTTCGATCGACGATTTCGTTCTTGAGTGGTTGGTTTGGCCCTTGTTCCTGTAACTCGAATCCTAGTCCGGTATATCCCATTTTAATTTTACACCATTGTGAACCTTACGCCTTTTTTACTCTCTGATCGAGGTTCTCACCATATAAGTATCTTCATAAACTAAATTACACGTGTATATGTTGACATTTAAGAGATATACTGTCAAGAAAATCAAGGGCAATGGTGATATATATGCGGATTAGACACAAAAAAAAACACTCAACAAATGGCTACAATTTAAGGAATGTGTTTTGTGACGGCATCAGATTCCTAATTGATGGAGAAAGGTCTGGTGCAAGAAAAGCTGCTTCTAGGAGGTTGTAAAGTGTTTTCGCTCGACGATTGCATTCTTGGGTGGTTGGTTTGGCCCTTGTTCCTGTAACTCGAATCCTAGCCTTGTATATCCCATTTTAATTTTATACCATTGTGAACCTTACGCCTTTTTTACTTTCTGATCGAGGTTCTCGGCACTGAAAAATCTTCGTAAACTAAATCACACGTGTATATGTTGACATTTAAGAGATATACAGTCAAGAAAATCAAGGGCAATGGTGATATATATGCGGATTAGACACCAAAAAAAAAAAAACACTCAACAAATGGCTACAATTTAAGGAATGTGTTTAGTAACGGCATCAGATTCCTAATTGATGGAGAAATGTCTGGTGGCAAGAAAAGCTGCTTCTAGGAGGTTGTCAAGTGTTTTCGCTCGACGATTCCATCCTTAAGTGGTTGGTTTGGCCGTTGTTCCGGTAACTCGAATCCTAACCCGGTATATCCCGTTTTAATTTTACACCATTTTGAACCTTACGCCTTTTTTACTCTCTGATCGAGGTTCTCGGCAATGAAAAATCTTCGTAAACAAAATCACACGTGTATATGTTGACTTTTAAGAGATATACAGTCAAGAAAATCAAGGGCAATGGTGATATATATGCGGATTAGACACACAAAAAAACACTCAACAAATGGCTACAATTTAAGGAATGTGTTTAGTGATGACATCAGATTCCTAATTGATGGAGAAAGGTCTGGTGGCAAGAAAAGCTGCTTGTTGGAGGTTGTCAAGTGTTTTCGCTCGACGATTCCATTTTTGGGTGGTTGGTTTGGCCCATGTTCCTGTAACTCGAATCCTAGCCCGGTATATCCCATTTTAATTTTACACCATTGTGAACCTTACGTCTATTTTATTCTCTGATCGAGGTTCTCGGCATTGAAAAATCTTCGTAAACTAAATCACATGTGTATATGTTGACATTTAAGAGATATACAGTAAAGAAAATCAAGGGCAATGGGGATATATATGCAGATTAGATACAAAAAAAAACACTCAACATATGGCTACAATTTAAGGAATGTGTTTAGTGACGGCATCAGATTCCTAATTGATGGAGAAAGGTCTGGTGGCAAGAAAAGCTGCTTCTAGGAGGTTGTCAAGTGTTTTCGCTCGACGATTCCATCCTTGAGTGGTTGGTTTGGCCCTTGTTCCTGTAACTCGAATCCTAGCCCGGTATATTCCATTTTAATTTTACACCAATGTGAACCTTACGCCTTTTTTACTCTCTAATCGAGGTTCTCGGCATTGAAAAATCTTCGTAAACTAAATCACACGTGTATATGTTGACTTTTAAGAGATATACAGTCAAGAAAATCAAGAACGATGGTGATATATATGCGGATTAGACACGAAAAAAAAAAACACTCAACAAATGGCTTCAATTTAAGGAATGTGTTTAGTGACGACATCAGATTCCTAATTGATGGAGAAAGGTCTGGTGGCAAGAAAAAGCTGCTTGTTGGAGGTTGTCATGTGTTTTCGCTCGACGATTCCATTCTTGGGTGGTTGGTTTGGCCCTTGTTCCTGTAACTCGAATCCTACCCCGGTATATCCCATTTTAATTTTACACCATTGTGAACCTTACGTCTTTTTTATTCTCTGATCGAGGTTCTCGGCATTGAAAAATCTTCGTAAACTAAATCACACGTGTATATGTTGACATTTAAGAGATATACGGTAAAGAAAATCAAGGGCAATGGTGATATATATGCGGATTAGATACAAAAAAAAAACACTCAACATATGGCTACAATTTAAGGAATGTGTTTAGTGACGGCATCAGATTCCTAATTGATGGAGAAAGGTCTGGTGGCAAGAAAAGCTGCTTCTAGGAGGTTGTCAAGTGTTTTCGCTCGACGATTCCATCCTTGAGTGGTTGGTTTGGCCCTTGTTCCTGTAACTCGAATCCTAGCCCGGTATATCCCATTTTAATTTTACACCATTGTGAACCTTACGCCTTTTTTACTCTCTAATCGAGGTTCTCGGCATTGAAAAATCTTCGTAAACTAAATCACACGTGTATATGTTGACTGTTAAGAGATATACAGTCAAGAAAATCAAGAACAATGGTGATATATATGCGGATTAGACACAAAAAAAACACTCAACAAATGGCTACAATTTAAGGTATGTGTTTAGTGACGACATCAGATTCCTAATTGATGGAGAAAGGTCTGGTGGCAAGAAAAGCTGCTTGTTGGAGGTTGTCATGTGTTTTCGCTCGACGATTCCATTCTTGGGTGGTTGGTTTGGCCCTTGTTCCTGTAACTCGAATCCTAGCCCGGTATATCCCATTTTAATTTTACACCATTGTGAACCTTACGTCTTTTTTATTCTCTGATCGAGGTTCTCGGCATTGAAAAATCTTCGTAAACTAAATCACACGTGTATATGTTGACATTTAAAAGATATACAGTAAAGAAAATCAAGGGCAATGGTGATATATATGCGGATTAGATACAAAAAAAAAACACTCAACATATGGCTACAATTTAAGGAATGTGTTTAGTGACGGCATCAGATTCCTAATTGATGGAGAAAGGTCTGGTGGCAAGAAAACTGCTTCTAGGTGGTTGTCAAGTGTTTTCACTTGACGATTCCATTCTTGGGTGGTTGGTTTGGCCCTTGTTCCCGTAACTCGAATCCTAGCCTGGTATATCCCATTTTAATTTTACACCATTGTGAACCTTACGCCTTTTTTACTCTCTGATCGAGGTTCTCGGCTTTGAAAAATCTTCATAAACTAAATCACACGTGTATATCTTGACATTTAAGAGATATACAGTCAAGAAAATCAGGGGCAATGGTGATATATATGCGGATAAGACACCAAAAATAAAAAAAAAACACTCAACAAATGGCTACAATTTAAGGAATGTGTTTAGTGACGGCATCAGATTCCTAATTGATGGAGAAAAGTCTGGTGGCAAGAAAAGCTGCTTCTAGGAGGTTTTTAAGTGTTTTCGCTCGACGATTCCATTCTTGGGTAGTTGGTTTGGCCCTTGTTTCTATAACTCGAATCCTAGCCCGGTATATCCCATTTTAATTTTACACCATTGTAAACCTTACGCCTTTTTTACTCTATGATCGAGCTTCTCGGCTTTGAAAATTCTTCGTAAACTAAATCACACGTGTATATGTTGACATTTAAGAGATATACAGTCAAGAAAATCAAGGGCATTGGTGATATATATGCGGATTAGACAAAAAAAAAAAACTCAACAAATGACTACAATTTAAGGATTGTGTTTAGTGACGGCATCAGATTCCAAATTGATGGAGAAAGGTCTGGTGGCAGGAAAAGCTGCATCTAGGAGGTTGTCAAGTGTTTTCGCTCGATGATTCCATTCTTGAGTGGTTGGTTTGGCCCTTGTTCCTGTAACTCGAATCCTAGCCCGGTATATCCCTTTTTAATTTTACACCATTGTGAACCTTACGCCTTTTTTACTCTCTGATCGAGGTTCTCGGCAATGAAAAATCTTCATAAACTAAATCACACATGTATATGTTGACATTTAAGAGATATACAGTTTAGAAAATCAAGGGCAATGGTGATATTTATGCGGATTAGACACCAAAAAAAACACTCAACAAATGGCTACAATTTAAGGAATGTGTTTAGTGACGGCATCAGATTCCAAATTGATGGAGAAAGGTCTGGTGGTAGGAAAAGCTGCATCTAGGAGGTTGTCAAGTGTTTTCGCTCGACCATTCCATTCTTGGGTGGTTGGTTTGGCCCTTGTTCCTGTAACTCGAATCCTAGCCCGGTATATCCCATTTTAATTTTACACCATTGTAAACCTTACGCCTTTTTTACTCTCTGATCGAGGTTCTCGGCTTCGAAAATTCTTCGTAAACTAAATCACACGTGTATATGTTGACATTTAAGAGATATACAGTCAAGAAAATCAAGGGCATTGGTGATATATATGCGGATTAGACAAAAAAAAAAACTCAACAAATGACTACAATTTAAGGATTGTGTTTAGTGACGGCATCATATTCCAAATTGATGAAGAAAGGTCTGGTGGCAGGAAAAGCAGCATCTAGGAGGTTGTCAAGTGTTTTCGCTCGATGATTCCATTCTTGAGTGGTTGGTTTGGCCCTTGTTTCTGTAACTCGAATCCTAGCCCGGTATATCCCATTTTAATTTTACACCATTGTAAACCTTACGCCTTTTTTACTCTCTGATCGAGGTTCTCGGCTTCGAAAATTCTTCGTAAACTAAATCACACGTGTATATGTTGACATTTAAGAGATATACAGTCAAGAAAATCAAGGGCAATGGTGATATTTATGCGGATTAGACAAAAAAAAAAACTCAACAAATGACTACAATTTAAGGATTGTGTTTAGTGACGGCATCATATTCCAAATTGATGAAGAAAGGTCTGGTGGTAGGAAAAGCTGCATCTAGGAGGTTGTCAAGTGTTTTCGCTCGACCATTCCATTCTTGGGTGGTTGGTTTGGCCCTTGTTCCTGTAACTCGAATCTTAGCCCGGTATATCCCATTTTAATTTTATACCATTGTGAACCTTACGCCTTTTTTACTCTCTGATCGAGTTTCTCGGCACTGAAAAATCTTCGTAAACTAAATCACACGTGTATATGTTGACATTTAAGAGATATACAGTCAAGAAAATCAAGGGCAATGGTGATATATATGCGGATAAAACACAAAAAAAAAAAACACTCAACAAATGGCTACAATTTAAGGAATGTGTTTAGTGATGACATCAGATTCCTAATTGATGGAGAAAGGTCTGGTGGCAAGAAAAGCTGCTTGTTGGAGGTTGTCATGTGTTTTCGCTCGACGATTCCATTTTTGGGTGGTTGGTTTGGCCCTTGTTCCTGTAACTCGAATCCTAGCCCGGTATATCCCATTTTAATTTTACACCATTTTGAACCTTACGTCTTTTTTATTCTCTGATCGAGGTTCTCGGCATTGAGAAATCTTCATAAACTAAATCACACGTGTATATGTTGACATTTAAGAGATATACAGTAAAGAAAATCAAGGGCAATGGTGATATATATGCGGATTAGATACAAAAAAAAACACTCAACATATGGCTACAATTTAAGGAATGTGTTTAGTGACGGTATCAGATTCCTAATTGATGGAGAAAGGTCTGGTGGCAAGAAAAGCTGCTTCTAGGAGGTTGTCAAGTATTTTCACTTGACGTTTCCATTCTTGGGTGGTTGGTTTGGCCCTTATTCCTGTAACTCGAATCCTAGCCCGGTATATCCCCTTTTAATTTTACACCATTGTGAACCTTACGCCTTTTTTACTCACTGATCGAGGTTCTCGGCAATGAAAAATCTTCGTAAACTAAATCACACGTGTATATGTTGACATTTAAGAGATATACAGTTATGAAAATCAAGGGCAATGGTGATATATATGCGGATTAGACACAAAAAAAAAACACACAACAAATGGCTACAATTTAAGGAATATGTTTAGTGACAGCATCAGATTCCTAATTGATGGAGAAAGGTCTGGTGGCAGGAAAAGCTTCTTCTAGGAGGTTGTCAAGTGTTTTCGCTCGACGATTCCATTCTTAGGTGGTTGGTTTGGCCCTTGTTCCTGTAACTCGAATCCTAGCCAGGTACATCCCATTTTAATTTTACACCATTGTGAAACTTACGCCTTTTTTACTCTCTGATCGAGGTTCTCGGCATTGAAGAATCTTCGTAAACTAAATCACACGTGTATATGTTTACATTTAAGAGATATACAGTCAAGAAAAACAAGGGCAATGGTGATATATATGCGGATTAGACACAAAAAAAAAACACTCAACAAATGGCTACAATTTAAGGAATGTGTTTAGTGACGGCATCATATTCCTAATTGATGGAGAAAGGTCTGGTGGCAAGAAAAGCTGCTTCTAGGAGGTTGTCAAGTGTTTTCGCTCGACGATTCCATTCTTGGGTGGTTGGTTTGGCCCTTTTTGCTGTAACTCGAATCCTAGCCCGGTATATCCCATTTTAATTTTACACCATTGTGAAACTTACGCCTTTTTTACTCTCTGATCGAGGTTCTCGGCTTTGAAAAATCTTCGTAAACTAAATCACACGTGTATATCTTGACATTTAAGAGATATACAGTCAAGAAAATCTAGTGCAATGGTGATATATATGCGGATTAGGCACAAAAAAAAAACACTCAACAAATGGCTACAATTTAAGTATTGTGTTTAGCGACGGCATCAGATTCCTAATTGATGGAGAAAGGTTTGGTGGCAAGAAAAGCTGCTTCTAGGAGGTTGTCAAGTGTTTTCGCTCGACCATTCCATTCTTGGGTGGTTGGTTTGGCCCTTGTTCCTGTAACTCGAATCCTAGCCCGGTATATCCCATTCTAATTTTACACCATTGTGAACCTTACACCTTTTTTACTCTCTGATCGAGTTCTCGGCATTGAAAAATCTTCGCAAACTAAATCAAAGGTGTATATGTTGACATTTAAGAGATATACAGTAAAGAAAATCAAGGGCAATGGTGATATATATGCGGATTAGACAAAAAAAAACACTCAACAAATGGCTACAATTTAAGGAATGTGTTTAGTGACGGCATCAGATTCCTAACTGATGGAGAAAGGTGTGGTGGCAAGAAAAGCTGCTTCTAGGAGGTTGTCAAGTGTTTTCGCTCGACATTTCCATTCTTGGGTGGTTGGTTTGGCCCTTGTTCCTGTAACTCGAATCCTAGCCCGGTATATCCCATTTTAATTTTACACCATTGTGAACCTTACACCTTTTTTACTCTCTGATCGAGGTTCTCGGCATTGAAAAATCTTCGCAAACTAAATCAAAGGTGTATATGTTGACATTTAAGAGATATACAGTCAAGAAAATCAAGGGCAATGGTGATATATATGCGGATTAGACACAAAAAAAAACACTCAAGAAATGGCTACAATTTAAGGAATGTGTTTAGTGACGGCATCAGATTCCTAATTGATGGAGAAAGGCGTGGTGGCAAGAAAAGCTGCTTCTAGGAGGTTGTCAAGTGTTTTCGGTCGACCATTCCATTCTTGGGAGGTTGGTTTGGCCCTTGTTCCTGTAACTCGAATCCTAGCCCGGTATATCCCATTTTAATTTTACACCATTGTGAACCTTACGCCTTTTTTACTCTCTGGTCGAGGTTCTCGGCATTGAAAAATCTTCGTAACCTTAAACACACGTGTATATGTTGACATTTAAGAGATATACAATCAAGAAAATCAAGGGCAATGATGATATATACGCGGATTAGACACAAAAAAAATCAACCAATGAATACAATTTAGGGAATGTTTTTAGTGACGGCAACAAATTCCTAATTGATGGAGAAAGGTCTGGTGGCAAGAAAAGCTGCTTCTAGGAGGTTGTCAAGTGTTTTCGATCGACGATTTCGTTCTTGAGTGGTTGGTTTGGCCCTTGTTCCTGTAACTCGAATCCTAGTCCGGTATATCCCATTTTAATTTTACACCATTGTGAACCTTACGCCTTTTTTACTCTCTGATCGAGGTTCTCACCATATAAGTATCTTCATAAACTAAATTACACGTGTATATGTTGACATTTAAGAGATATACTGTCAAGAAAATCAAGGGCAATGGTGATATATATGCGGATTAGACACAAAAAAAAACACTCAACAAATGGCTACAATTTAAGGAATGTGTTTTGTGACGGCATCAGATTCCTAATTGATGGAGAAAGGTCTGGTGCAAGAAAAGCTGCTTCTAGGAGGTTGTAAAGTGTTTTCGCTCGACGATTGCATTCTTGGGTGGTTGGTTTGGCCCTTGTTCCTGTAACTCGAATCCTAGCCTTGTATATCCCATTTTAATTTTATACCATTGTGAACCTTACGCCTTTTTTACTTTCTGATCGAGGTTCTCGGCACTGAAAAATCTTCGTAAACTAAATCACACGTGTATATGTTGACATTTAAGAGATATACAGTCAAGAAAATCAAGGGCAATGGTGATATATATGCGGATTAGACACCAAAAAAAAAAAAAACACTCAACAAATGGCTACAATTTAAGGAATGTGTTTAGTAACGGCATCAGATTCCTAATTGATGGAGAAATGTCTGGTGGCAAGAAAAGCTGCTTCTAGGAGGTTGTCAAGTGTTTTCGCTCGACGATTCCATCCTTAAGTGGTTGGTTTGGCCGTTGTTCCGGTAACTCGAATCCTAACCCGGTATATCCCGTTTTAATTTTACACCATTTTGAACCTTACGCCTTTTTTACTCTCTGATCGAGGTTCTCGGCAATGAAAAATCTTCGTAAACAAAATCACACGTGTATATGTTGACTTTTAAGAGATATACAGTCAAGAAAATCAAGGGCAATGGTGATATATATGCGGATTAGACACACAAAAAAACACTCAACAAATGGCTACAATTTAAGGAATGTGTTTAGTGATGACATCAGATTCCTAATTGATGGAGAAAGGTCTGGTGGCAAGAAAAGCTGCTTGTTGGAGGTTGTCAAGTGTTTTCGCTCGACGATTCCATTTTTGGGTGGTTGGTTTGGCCCATGTTCCTGTAACTCGAATCCTAGCCCGGTATATCCCATTTTAATTTTACACCATTGTGAACCTTACGTCTATTTTATTCTCTGATCGAGGTTCTCGGCATTGAAAAATCTTCGTAAACTAAATCACATGTGTATATGTTGACATTTAAGAGATATACAGTAAAGAAAATCAAGGGCAATGGGGATATATATGCAGATTAGATACAAAAAAAAACACTCAACATATGGCTACAATTTAAGGAATGTGTTTAGTGACGGCATCAGATTCCTAATTGATGGAGAAAGGTCTGGTGGCAAGAAAAGCTGCTTCTAGGAGGTTGTCAAGTGTTTTCGCTCGACGATTCCATCCTTGAGTGGTTGGTTTGGCCCTTGTTCCTGTAACTCGAATCCTAGCCCGGTATATTCCATTTTAATTTTACACCAATGTGAACCTTACGCCTTTTTTACTCTCTAATCGAGGTTCTCGGCATTGAAAAATCTTCGTAAACTAAATCACACGTGTATATGTTGACTTTTAAGAGATATACAGTCAAGAAAATCAAGAACGATGGTGATATATATGCGGATTAGACACGAAAAAAAAAAAACACTCAACAAATGGCTTCAATTTAAGGAATGTGTTTAGTGACGACATCAGATTCCTAATTGATGGAGAAAGGTCTGGTGGCAAGAAAAAGCTGCTTGTTGGAGGTTGTCATGTGTTTTCGCTCGACGATTCCATTCTTGGGTGGTTGGTTTGGCCCTTGTTCCTGTAACTCGAATCCTACCCCGGTATATCCCATTTTAATTTTACACCATTGTGAACCTTACGTCTTTTTTATTCTCTGATCGAGGTTCTCGGCATTGAAAAATCTTCGTAAACTAAATCACACGTGTATATGTTGACATTTAAGAGATATACGGTAAAGAAAATCAAGGGCAATGGTGATATATATGCGGATTAGATACAAAAAAAAAACACTCAACATATGGCTACAATTTAAGGAATGTGTTTAGTGACGGCATCAGATTCCTAATTGATGGAGAAAGGTCTGGTGGCAAGAAAAGCTGCTTCTAGGAGGTTGTCAAGTGTTTTCGCTCGACGATTCCATCCTTGAGTGGTTGGTTTGGCCCTTGTTCCTGTAACTCGAATCCTAGCCCGGTATATCCCATTTTAATTTTACACCATTGTGAACCTTACGCCTTTTTTACTCTCTAATCGAGGTTCTCGGCATTGAAAAATCTTCGTAAACTAAATCACACGTGTATATGTTGACTGTTAAGAGATATACAGTCAAGAAAATCAAGAACAATGGTGATATATATGCGGATTAGACACAAAAAAAACACTCAACAAATGGCTACAATTTAAGGTATGTGTTTAGTGACGACATCAGATTCCTAATTGATGGAGAAAGGTCTGGTGGCAAGAAAAGCTGCTTGTTGGAGGTTGTCATGTGTTTTCGCTCGACGATTCCATTCTTGGGTGGTTGGTTTGGCCCTTGTTCCTGTAACTCGAATCCTAGCCCGGTATATCCCATTTTAATTTTACACCATTGTGAACCTTACGTCTTTTTTATTCTCTGATCGAGGTTCTCGGCATTGAAAAATCTTCGTAAACTAAATCACACGTGTATATGTTGACATTTAAAAGATATACAGTAAAGAAAATCAAGGGCAATGGTGATATATATGCGGATTAGATACAAAAAAAAACACTCAACATATGGCTACAATTTAAGGAATGTGTTTAGTGACGGCATCAGATTCCTAATTGATGGAGAAAGGTCTGGTGGCAAGAAAACTGCTTCTAGGTGGTTGTCAAGTGTTTTCACTTGACGATTCCATTCTTGGGTGGTTGGTTTGGCCCTTGTTCCCGTAACTCGAATCCTAGCCTGGTATATCCCATTTTAATTTTACACCATTGTGAACCTTACGCCTTTTTTACTCTCTGATCGAGGTTCTCGGCTTTGAAAAATCTTCATAAACTAAATCACACGTGTATATCTTGACATTTAAGAGATATACAGTCAAGAAAATCAGGGGCAATGGTGATATATATGCGGATAAGACACCAAAAATAAAAAAAAAACACTCAACAAATGGCTACAATTTAAGGAATGTGTTTAGTGACGGCATCAGATTCCTAATTGATGGAGAAAAGTCTGGTGGCAAGAAAAGCTGCTTCTAGGAGGTTTTTAAGTGTTTTCGCTCGACGATTCCATTCTTGGGTAGTTGGTTTGGCCCTTGTTTCTATAACTCGAATCCTAGCCCGGTATATCCCATTTTAATTTTACACCATTGTAAACCTTACGCCTTTTTTACTCTATGATCGAGCTTCTCGGCTTTGAAAATTCTTCGTAAACTAAATCACACGTGTATATGTTGACATTTAAGAGATATACAGTCAAGAAAATCAAGGGCATTGGTGATATATATGCGGATTAGACAAAAAAAAAAAAAACTCAACAAATGACTACAATTTAAGGATTGTGTTTAGTGACGGCATCAGATTCCAAATTGATGGAGAAAGGTCTGGTGGCAGGAAAAGCTGCATCTAGGAGGTTGTCAAGTGTTTTCGCTCGATGATTCCATTCTTGAGTGGTTGGTTTGGCCCTTGTTCCTGTAACTCGAATCCTAGCCCGGTATATCCCTTTTTAATTTTACACCATTGTGAACCTTACGCCTTTTTTACTCTCTGATCGAGGTTCTCGGCAATGAAAAATCTTCATAAACTAAATCACACATGTATATGTTGACATTTAAGAGATATACAGTTTAGAAAATCAAGGGCAATGGTGATATTTATGCGGATTAGACACCAAAAAAAACACTCAACAAATGGCTACAATTTAAGGAATGTGTTTAGTGACGGCATCAGATTCCAAATTGATGGAGAAAGGTCTGGTGGTAGGAAAAGCTGCATCTAGGAGGTTGTCAAGTGTTTTCGCTCGACCATTCCATTCTTGGGTGGTTGGTTTGGCCCTTGTTCCTGTAACTCGAATCCTAGCCCGGTATATCCCATTTTAATTTTATACCATTGTGAACCTTACGCCTTTTTTACTCTCTGATCGAGGTTCTCGGCACTGAAAAATCTTCGTAAACTAAATCACACGTGTATATGTTGACATTTTAGAGATATACAGTCAAGAAAATCAAGGGCAATGGTGATATATATGCGGATTAAACACAAAAAAAAAACACTCAACAAATGGCTACAATTTAAGGAATGTGTTTAGTGATGACATCAGATTCCTAATTGATGGAGAAAGGTCTGGTGGCAAGAAAAGCTGCTTGTTGGAGGTTGTCACGTGTTTTCGCTCGACGATTCCATTTTTGGGTGGTTGGTTTGGCCCTTGTTCCTGTAACTCGAATCCTAGCCCGGTATATCCCATTTTAATTTTACACCATTTTGAACCTTACGTCTTTTTTATTCTCTGATTGAGGTTCTCGGCATTGAGAAATCTTCGTAAACTAAATCACACGTGCATATGTTGACATTTAAGAGATATACAGCAAAGAAAATCAAGGGCAATGGTGATATATATGCGGATTAGATACAAAAAAAAAACACTCAACATATGGCTACAATTTAAGGAATGTGTTTAGTGACGGCATCAGATTCCTAATTGATGGAGAAAGGTCTGGTGGCAAGAAAAGCTGCTTCTAGGAGGTTGTCAAGTGTTTTCACTTGACGATTCCATTCTTGGGTGGTTGGTTTGGCCCTTGTTCCTGTAACTCGAATCCTAGCCCGGTATATCCCATTTTAATTTTACACCATTGTGAACCTTACGCCTTTTTTACTCTCTGATCGAGGTTCTCGGCAATGAAAAATCTTCGTAAACTAAATCACACGTGTATATGTTGACATTTAAGAGATATACAGTTAAGAAAATCAAGGGCAATGGTGATATATATGCGGATTAGACACAAAAAAAAACACTCAACAAATGGCTACAATTTAAGGAATATGTTTAGTGACGGCATCAGATTCCTAATTGATGGAGAAAGGTCTGGTGGCAGGAAAAGCTTCTTCTAGGAGGTTGTCAAGTGTTTTCGCTCGACGATTCCATTCTTAGGTGGTTGGTTTGGCCCTTGTTCCTGTAACTCGAATCCTAGCCAGGTACATCCCATTTTAATTTTACACCATTGTGAAACTTACGCCTTTTTTACTCTCTGATCGAGGTTCTCGGCATTGAAGAATCTTCGTAAACTAAATCACACGTGTATATGTTTACATTTAAGAGATATACAGTCAAGAAAAACAAGGGCAATGGTGATATATATGCGGATTAGACAAAAAAAAAACACTCAACAAATGGCTACAATTTAAGGAATGTGTTTAGTGACGGCATCATATTCCTAATTGATGGAGAAAGGTCTGGTGGCAAGAAAAGCTGCTTCTAGGAGGTTGTCAAGTGTTTTTGCTCGACGATTCCATTCTTGGGTGGTTGGTTTGGCCCTTTTTCCTGTAACTCGAATCCTAGCCCGGTATATCCCATTTTAATTTTACACCATTGTGAAACTTACGCCTTTTTTACTCTCTGATCGAGGTTCTCAGCTTCGAAAAATCTTCGTAAACTAAATCACACGTGTATATGTTGACATTTAAGAGATATACAGTCAAGAAAATCTAGTGCAATGGTGATATATATGCGGATTAGACACAAAAAAAAAACACTCAACAAATGGCTACAATTTAAGTATTGTGTTTAGCGACGGCATCAGATTCCTAATTGATGGAGAAAGGTTTGGTGGCAAGAAAAGCTGCTTCTAGGCGGTTGTCAAGTGTTTTCGCTCGACCATTCCATTCTTGGGTGGTTGGTTTGGCCCTTGTTCCTGTAACTCGAATCCTAGCCCGGTATATCCCATTTTAATTTTACACCATTGTGAACCTTACACCTTTTTTACTCTCCGATCGAGGTTCTCGGCATTGAAAAATCTTCGCAAACTAAATCAAAGGTGTATATGTTGACATTTAAGAGATATACAGTCAAGAAAATCAAGGGCAATGGTGATATATATGCGGATTAGACACAAAAAAAAAACACTCAACAAATGGCTACAATTTAAGGTAAGTGTTTAGTGAGGACATCAGATTCCTAATTGATGGAGAAAGGTCTGGTGGCAAGAAAAGCTGCTTGTTGGAGGTTGTCATGTGTTTTCGCTCGACGATTCCATTCTTGGGTGGTTGGTTTGGCCCTTGTTCCTGTAACTCGAATCCTAGCCCGGTATATCCCATTTTAATTTTACACCATTGTGAACCTTACGCCTTTTTTACTCTCTTATCGAGGTTCTCGGCATTGAAAAATCTTCGTAAACTAAATCACACGTGTATATTTTGACATTTAAGAAATATACAACCAAGAAAATGAAGGGCAATGGTGATATATATGCGGATTAGACACAAAAAAACACACAACAAATGGCTACAAATTAAGGAATGTGTTTAGTGACGGCATCAGATTCCTAATTGATAGAGAAAGGTTTGGTGGCAAGAAAAGCAACTTCTAGGAGGTTGTCAAGTGTTTTCGCTCGACCATTCCATTCTTGGGTGGTTGGTTTGGCCCTTGTTCCTGTAACTCGAATCCTAGCGCGGTATATCCCATTTTAATTTTACACCATTGTGAACCTTACGCCTTTTTTACTCTCTAATCGAGGTTCTCGGCATTGAAAAATCTTTGCAAACTAAATCACACGTGTATATGTTGACATTTAAGAGATATACAGTCAAGAAAATCAAGGGCAATGGTGATATATATGCGGATTAGACACAAAAAAAGCACTCAACAAATGGCTACATTTTAAGGAATGTGTTTAGTGACGACATCAGATTCCTAATTGATGGAGAAAGGTGTGGCGGCAAGAAATGCTGCTTCTAGGAGGTTGTCAAGTGTTTTCGCTCGACGATTTCATTCTTGGGTGGTTGGTTTGGCCCTTGTTCCTGTAACTGGAATCCTAGCCCGGTATATCCCATTTTAATTTTACACCATTGTGAAGCTTACGCCTTTTTTACTCTCTGGTCGAGGTTCTCGGCATTGAAAAATCTCCGTAACCTAAATCACACGTATATATGTTGACATTTAAGAGATATACAGTCAAGAAAATCAAGGGCGATGGTGATATATATGCGTATTAGACACAAAAAAAAAAACACTCAACAAAAGGCGACAATTTAAGGAATGTGTTTAGTGACGGCATCAGATTCCTAATTGATGGAGAAAGGGCTGGTGGCAAGAAAAGCTGCTTCTAGGTGGTTGTCAAGTGTTTTCGCTCGACAATTCCATTCTTGGTGGTTGGTTTGGCCCTTGTTCCTGTAACTCGAATCCTAGCCTGGTATATCCTATTTTAATTTTACACCATTGTGAACCTTACGTCTTTTTTACTCTCTAATCGAGGTTCTCGGCATTGAAAAATCTTCGCAAACTAAATCAAAGGTGTATATGTTGACATTTAAGAGATATACAGTCAAGAAAATCATGGGCAATGGTGATATATATGCGGATTAGACACAAAAAAAAAACACTCAACAAATGGCTACAATTAAAGGAATGTGTTTAGTGACGGCATCAGATTCCTAATTGATGGAGAAAGGTGTGGTGGCAAGAAAAGCTGCTTCTAGGAGGTTGTCAAGTGTTTTCGCTCGACAATTCCATTCTTGGGTGGTTGGTTTGGCCCTTGTTCCTGTAACTCGAATCCTATCCCGGTATATCCCATTTTAATTTTACACCATTGTGAACCTTACAACTTTTTTACTCTCTGATCGAGGTTCTCGGCATTGAAAAATCTTCGTAAACTAAATCGCACGTGTATATGTTGACATTTAAGAGATATACAGACAGGAAAATCATAGGCAATGGTGATATATATGCGGATTAGACACAAAAAAAAAACCACTCAACAAATGCCTACAATTTAAGGAATGGGTTTAGTGACGGCATCAGATTCCTAATTGATGGAGAAAGGTCTGGTGGCAAGAAAAGCTACTTCTAGGAGGTTCTCAAGTGTTTTCGCTCGATGATTCCATTCTTGGGTGGTTGGTTTGGCCCTTGTTCCTGTAACTCGAATCCTAGCCCGGTATTTCTCATTTTAATTTTACACCATTGTGAACCTTACGCCTTTTTTACTCTCTTATCGAGGTTCTCGGCATTGAAAAATCTTCGTAAACTAAATCACACGTGTATATTTTGACATTTAAGAAATATACAATCAAGATAATGAAGGGCAATGGTGATATATATGCGGACTAGACACAAAAAAAAACACTTAACAAATGGCTACAAATTAAGGAATGTGTTTAGTGACGGCATCATATTCCTAATTGATAGAGAAAGGTTTGGTGGCAAGAAAAGCTACTTTTAGGAGGTTGTCAAGTGTTTTCGCTCGACCCTTCCATTCTTGGGTGGTTGGTTTGGCCCTTGTTCGTGTAACTCGAATCCTAGCCCGGTATATCCCTTTTTAATTTTACACCATTGTGAACCTTACGCCTTTTTTACTCTCTGATCGAGGTTCTCGGCATTGAAAAATATTTGCAAACTAAATCACACGTGTATATGTTGACATTTAAGAGATATACAGTCAAAGAAATCAAGGGCAATGGTGATATATATGCGGATTAGACCAAAAAAAAAAAAAACACTAAACAAATGGCTACATTTTAAGGAATGTGTTTAGTGACGGCATCAGATTCCTAATTGCTGGAGAAAGGTGTGGCGGCAAGAAATGCTGCTTCTAGGAGGTTGTCAAGTGTTTTCGCTCGACGATTCCATTCTTGGGTGGTTGGTTTGGCCCTTGTTCCTGTAACTCGAATTCTAGCCCGGTATATCCTATTGAATTTTACACCATTGTGAACCTTACGTCTTTTTCACTCTCTGATCGAGGTTCTCGGCATTGAAAAATATTCGTAAACTAAATCACACGTGTATATGTTGACATTTAAGAGATATATAGACAAGAAAATCATAGGCAATGGTGATATATATGCGGATTAGACACAAAAAAAAAACACTCAACAAATGCCTACAATTTAAGGAATGTGTTTAGTGACGGCATCAGGTTCCTAATTGATGGAGAAAAGTCTTGTGGCAAGAAAAGCTGCTTCTAGGAGGTTGTCAAATGTTTTCGCTCGACGATTCCATTCTTGGGTGGTTGGTTTGGCCCTTGTTCCTGTAACTCGAATCCTAGCCCGGTATTTCTCATTTTAATTTTACACCATTGTGAACCTTACGCCTTTTTTACTCTCTGATCGAGGTTCTCGGCATTGAAAAATCTTCGTAAACTAAATCACACATGTATATGTTGACATTTAGGAGATATACAGTTAAGAAAATCAAGGGCAATGGTGATATATATGCGGATTAGAGACAAAAAAAAACACTCAACAAATGTCTACAATTTAAGGAGTGTGTTTAGTGACGGCATCATATTCCTAATTGATGGAGAAAGGTCTGGTGGCAAGAAAAGCTGCTTCTAGGAGGTTGTCAAGTGTTTTCGCTCAACGATTCCATTCTTGGGTGGTTGGTTTGGCCCTTGTTCCTGTAACTCGAATCCTAGCCCGGTATATCCCATTTTAATTTTACACCATTGTGAACCTTACACCTTTTTTACTCTATTATCGAGGTTCTCGGCATTGAAAAATCATCGTAAACTAAATCACACGTGTATATGTTGACATTTAAGAGATATACAGTTAAGAAAATCAAGGGCAATGTTGATATATATGCGGATTAGAAAAAAAAACACTCAACAAATGGCTACAATTTAAGGAATGTGTTTAGTGACGGCATCAGATTCCTAATTGATGGAGAAAGGTTTGGTGGCAAGAAAAGCAGCTTCTAGGAGGTTGTCAAGTGTTTTCGCTCGACCATTCCATTCTTGGGTGGTTGTTTTGGCTCTTGTTCCTGTAACTCGAATCCTAGCACGGTATATCCCATTTTAATTTTACACGATTGTGAACCTTACGCCTTTTTTTCTCTCTGATCGAGGTTCTCGGCATTGAAAAATCTTCGAAAACTAAATCACACGTGTATATGTTGACATTTAAGAGATATACAGTCAAGAAAATCAAGGGCAATGGTGATATATATGCGGATTAGACACCAGAAAACAAACACTCAACAAATGGCTACAATTTAAGGAATGTGTTTAGTGACGGCATCAGATTCCTAATTGATGGAGAAAGGTGTGGTGGCAAGAAAAACTGCTTCAAGGAGGTTGTCAAGTGTTTTCGCTCGACGATTCCATTCTTAGGTGGTTGGTTTGGCCCTTGTTCCTGTAACTGGAATACTAGCCCGGTATATCCCATTTTAATTTTACACCATTGTGAAGCTTACACATTTTTTACTCTCTGGTCGAGGTTCTCGGCATTGAAAAATCTTCGTAACCTAAATCACACGTGTATATGTTGACATTTAAGAGATATACAGTCAAGAAAGTTAAGGGCAATAGTGATATATATGCGGATTAGACACAAAAAAAAAAACACTCAACAAATGGCTATAATTTAAGGAATGTGTTTAGTAACGGCATCAGATTCCTAATTGATGGAGAAAGGTCTGGTGGCAAGAAAAGCTGCTTCTAGGAGGTTGTCAAGTATTTTCGCTCGACGATTCCATTCTTGGGTGGTTGGTTTGGCCCTTGTTCCTGTAACTCGAATCCTAGCCCGGTATATCCTATTTTAATTTTACACCGTTGTGAAACTTACGTCTTTTTTACTCTTTGATCGAGGTTCTCGGCATTGAAAAATCTTTGTAAACTAAATCACACGTGTATATTTTGACATTTAAGAGATATACAGTTAAGAAAATCAAGGGCAATGGTGATATATATGCGGATTAGACACGAAAAAAAAACACTTAACAAATGGCTACAATTTAAGGAATGTGTTTATTGACGGCATCAGATTCCTAATTGATGGAGAAAGGTTTGGTGGCAAGAAAAGCTGCTTCTAGGAGGTTGTCAAGTGTTTTCGCTCGACCATTCTATTCTTGGGTGGTTGGTTTGGCCCTTGTTCCTGTAACTCGATTCCTAGCCCCGTATATCCCATTTTAATTTTACACCATTGTGAACCTTACGCCTTTTTTTCTCTCTGATCGAGGTTCTCGGCATTGAAAAATCTTCGTAAACTAAATCACACGTGTATATGTTGACATTTAAGAGATATACAGTCAAGAAAATCAAGGGCAATGATGATATATATGCGGATTAGACACCAAAAAACAAACACTCAACAAATGGCTACAATTTAAGGAATGTGTTTAGTGACGGCATCAGATTCCTAATTGATGGAGAAAGGTGTGGTGGCAAGAAAAGCTGCTTATAGGAGGTTGTCAAGTGTTTTCGCTCGACGATTCGATTCTTAGGTGGTTGGTTTGGCCCTTGTTCCTGTAACTGGAATCCTAGCCCAGTATATCCCATTTTAATTTTACACCATTGTGAAGCTTACGCCTTTTTTACTCTCTGGTCGAGGTTCTCGGCATTGAAAAATCTTCGTAACCTAAATCACACGTGTATATATTGACATTTAAGAGATATACAGTCAAGAAAATCAAGGGCAATGGTGATATATATGTGGATTAGACACAAAAAAACACTCAACAAATGGCTACAATTTAAGGATTGTGTTTAGTGACGGCATCAGATTACTAATTGATGGAGAAAGGTCTGGTGGCAAGAAAAACTACTTCTAGGAGGTTGTCAAGTGTTTTCGCTCGACGATTCCATTCTTGGGTGGTTGGTTTGGCCCTTGTTCCTGTAACTCGAATCCTATCCCGGTATATCCTATTTTAATTTTACACCATTGTGAAACTTACGTCTTTTTTACTCTCTGATCGAGGTTCTCGGCATTGAAAAATCTTCGTAAACTAAATCACACGTGTATATGTAGACATTTAAGAGATATACATTCAAGAAAATCAAGGGCAATGGTGATATATATGCGGATTAGTCACAAAAAAAAAAAAAAAACACTCAAGAAATGGTTACAATTTAAGAAATGTGTTTAGTGAGGGCATCAGATTCCTAACTGATGGAGAAAGGTCTGGTGGCAAGAAAAGCTGCTTCTAGGAGGTTGTCAAGTGTTTTCTCTCGACGATTCCATTCTTGGGTGATTGGTTTAACCCTTGTTCCTATAACTCGAATCCTAGCCCGGTATATCCCATTTTAATTTTACACCATTGTGAACCTTATGCCTTTTTTACTCTCTGATCGAGGTTCTCGGCATTGAAAAATCTTCGTAACCTAAATCACACTTGTATATATTGACAGTTAATAGATATACAGTCAAGAAAATCAAGGGAAATGGTGATATATATGCGGATTAGACACAAAAAAAACACTCAATAAATGGCTACAATTTATGGAATGTGTTTAGTGACGGCATCAGATTTCTAATTGATGGAGAAATGTCTGGTGGCAAGAAAAGCTGCTTCTAGGAGGTTGTCAAGGGATTTCGCTTGACGATACCATTCTTGGGTGGTTGGTTTGGCCCTTGTTCCTGTAACTAGAATCCTAGCCCGGTATATCCCATTTTAATTTTACACCATTGTGAAACATACGCCTTTTTTGTTCTCTGATCGAGCTTCTCGGCATTGAAAAATCTTCGTAAACTAAATCACACGTGTATATGTTGACATTTAAGAGATATACAGTTAAGAAAATCAAGGGCAATGGTGATATATATGCGTATTTGACACAAAAAAAAAACACTAAACAAATGGCTACAATTTAAGGAATATGTTTAGTGACGACATCAGATTCCTAATTGATGGAGAAAGGACTGGTGGCAAGAAAAGCTTCTTCTAGGAGGTTGTCAAGTGTTTCCGCTCGACGATTCCATTCTTGGGTGGTTGGTTTGGCCCTAGTTCCTGTAACTCGAATACTAGCCCGGTATATTGCATTTTAATTTTACACCATTGTGAACCTTACGCCTTTTTTACTCTTTGGTCGAGGTTCTCGGCATTGAAAAATCTTCGTAACCTTAAACACACGTGTATATGTTGACATTAAAGAGATATATAGTCAAGAAAATCAAGGGCAACGGTGATATATATGCGGATTAGACACAAAAAAAAAAAACACTCAACAAATGACTACAATTTGAGGAATGTGTTTAGTGACGTCATCAGATTCCTAATTGATGGAGAAAGGTCTGGTGGCAAGAAAAGCTGCTTCTAGGAGGGTCTAAAATGTTTTCTCTCGACGATTCTATTCTTGAGTGATTGGTTTGGCCCTTGTTCCTGTAACTCGAATCCTAGCCCGGTATATCCGATTTTAATTTCACACCATTGTGAACCTAACGCCTTTTTTACTCTCTGATCGAGGTTCTCGGCATTGAAGAATCTTCGTAAACTAAATCACACGTGTATATGTTGACATTTAAGAGATATACAGTGAAGAAAATCAAGGGCAACGGTGATATATATGCGGATTAGACACCAAAAAAAAAACACTCAACAAATGGCTACAATTTAAGGAATGCGTTTAGTGATGACATCAGATTCCGAATTGATGGAGAAAGGTCTGGTGGCAAGAAAAGCTGCTTCTAGGAGGTTCTCAAGTGTTTTCGCTCGACGATTCCATTCTTGGGTGGTTGGTTTGTCCCTTGTTCCTGTAACTCGAATCCTAGCCCGGTATATCCCATTTTAATTTTACACCATTGTGAACCTTATACCTTTTTTACTCTCTGATCGAGGTTCTCGGCATTGAAAAATCTTCGTAACCTAAATCACACTTGTATATATTGACAGTTAATAGATATACAGTCAAGAAAATCAAGGGAAATGGTGATATATATGCGGATTAGACACAAAAAAAACACTCAATAAATGGCTACAATTTAAGGAATGTGTTTAGTGACGGCATCAGATTTCTAATTGATGGAGAAATGTCTGGTGGCAAGAAAAGCTGCTTCTAGGAGGTTGTCAAGGGTTTTCGCTTGACGATACCATTCTTGGGTGGTTGGTTTGGCCCTTGTTCCTGTAACTAGAATCCTAGCCCGGTATATCCCATTTTAATTTTACACCATTGTGAAACATACGCCTTTTTTGTTCTCTGATCGAGCTTCTCGGCATTGAAAAATCTTCGTAAACTAAATCACACGTGTATATGTTGACATTTAAGAGATATACAGTCAAGAAAATCAAGGGCAATGGTGATATATATGCGTATTTGACACAAAAAAAAACACTAAACAAATGGCTACAATTTAAGGAATCTGTTTAGTGACGGCATCAGATTCCTAATTGATGGAGAAAGGACTGGTGGCAAGAAAAGCTTCTTCTAGGAGGTTGTCAAGTGTTTTCGCTCGACGATTCCATTCTTGGGTGGTTGGTTTGGCCCTAGCTCCTGTAACTCGAATCCTAGCCCGGTATATTGCATTTTAATTTTACACCATTGTGAACCTTACGCCTTTTTTACTCTTTGGTCGAGGTTCTCGGCATTGAAAAATCTTCGTAACCTTAAACACACGTGTATATGTTGACATTAAAGAGATATATAGTCAAGAAAATCAAGGGCAACGGTGATATATATGAGGATTAGACACAAAAAAAAACACTCAACAAATGACTACAATTTGAGGAATGTGTTTAGTGACGCCATCAGATTCCTAATTGATGGAGAAAGGTCTGGTGGCAAGAAAAGCTGCTTCTAGGAGGTTCTAAAATGTTTTCTCTCGAAGATTCTATTCTTGAGTGATTGGTTTGGCCCTTGTTCCTGTAACTCGAATCCTAGCCCGGTATATCCGATTTTAATTTTACACCATTGTGAACCTAACGCCTTTTTTACTCTCTGATCGAGGTTCTCGGCATTGAAGAATCTTCGTAAACTAAATCACACGTGTATATGTTGACATTTAAGAGATATACAGTGAAGAAAATCAAGGGCAACGGTGATATATATGCGGATTAGACACCAAAAAAAAAAACACTCAACAAATGGCTACAATTTAAGGAATGCGTTTAGTGATGACATCAGATTCCGAATTGATGGAGAAAGGTCTGGTGGCAAGAAAAGCTGCTTCTAGGAGGTTGTCAAGTGTTTTCGTTCGACGATTGCATTCTTGGGTGGTTGGTTTGGCCCTTGTTCCTGTAACTCGAATCCTAGCCCGGTATATCCCATTTTAATTTTACACCATTGTGAACCTTACGCCTTTTTTACTCTCTTATCGAGGTTCTCGGCACTGAAAAATCTTCGTAAACTAAATCACACGTGTATATTTTGAAATTTAAAAGATATACAGTCAAGAAAATCAAGTGCAATGGTGATATATATGCGGATTAGACACAAAAAAAAAACACACAACAAATGGCTACAATTTAAGGAATGTGTTTAGCGACGGCATCAGATTCCTAATTGATGGAGAAAGGTTTGGTGGCAAGAAAAGCTGCTTCTAGGAGGTTATCAAGTGTTTTCGCTCGACCATTCCATTCTTGGGTGGTTGGTTTGGCCCTTGTTCCTGTAACTCGAATCCTAGCCCGGTATATCCCATTTTAATTTTACACCATTGTGAACCTCACGCCATTTTTACTCTCTGATCAAGGTTATCGGCAATGAAAAATCTTCACAAACTAAATCAAACGTGTATATGTTGACATTTAAGAGATATACAGTCAAGAAAATCAAGAGCAATGGTGATATATATGCGGATTAGACACAAAAAAAACACTCAACAAATGGCTACAATTTAAGGAATGTGTTTAGTGACGACATCAGATTCCTAATTGATGGAGAAAGGTGTGGTGGCAAGAAAAGCTGCTTCTAGGAGGTTGCCAAGTGTTTTCGCTCGACCATTCCATTCTTGGGTGGTTGGTTTGGCCCTTGTTCCTAAAACTCGAATCCTAGCCCGGTATATCCAATTTAATTTTACACCATTGTGAACCTTACGCCTTTTTTACTCTCTGGTCGAGGTTCTCGGCATTGAAAAATCTTCGTAACCTTAAACACACGTGTATATGTTGACATTTAAGAGATATACAGTCAAGAAAATCAAGGGAAATGGTGATATATATGCGGATAAGACACAAAAAAAATCAACAAATGAATACAATTGAAGGAATGTGTTTAGTGACGGCATCAGATTCCTAATTGATGGAGAAAGGTCTGGTGGCAAGAAAAGCTGCTTCTAGGAGGTTGTCAAGTGTTTTCGCTCGACGATTCCATTCTTGAGTGGTTGGTTTGGCCCTTGTTCCTGTAACTCGAATCCTAGCCCGGTATATCCCATTTTAATTTTACACCTTTGTGAACCTTACGCCTTTTTTACTCTCTAATCGAGGTTCTCGGCATTGAAGAATCTTCGTAAACTAAATCACACCTGTATATGTTGACATTTAAGAGATATACAGTCAAGAAAATCAAGGGCAATGGTGATATATATGCGGATTAGACACCAAAAAACAAACACTCAACAAATAGCTACAATTTAAGGAATGTGTTTAGTGACGGCATCAGATTCCTAATTGATGGAGAAAGGTGTGGTGGCAAGAAAAGCTGCTTCTAGGAGGTTGTCAAGTGTTTTCGCTCGACGATTCCATTCTTAGGTGGTTGGTTTGGCCCTTGTTCCTGTATCTGGAATCCTAGCCAGGTATATCCCTTTTTAATTTTACACCAGTGTGAAGCTTACGCCTTTTTTACTCTCTGGTCGAGGTTCTCGGCATTGAAAAATCTTCGTAACCTAAGTCACACTTGTATATGTTGACATTTAAGAGATATACAGTCAAGAAAATCAAGGGCAATGGTGATATATATGCGGAATAGACACAAAAAAAAAAAACACTTAACAAATGGCTACAATTTAAGGAATGTGTTTAGTGACGGCATCAGATTCCTAATTGATGGAGAAAGGTCTGGAGGCAAGAAAAACTGCTTCTAGGAGGTTGTCAAGTGTTATCGCTCGACGATTCTATTCTTGAGTGATTGGTTTGGCCCTTGTTCCTGTAACTCGAATCCTAGCCCGGTATATCCCATTTTAATTTTACACCATTGTGAACCTTACGCCTTTTTTACTCTCTAATAGAGGTTCTCGGCATTGAAAAATCTTCGTAAACTAAATCACACGTGTATATTTTGACATTTAAGAAATATACAGTCAAGAAAATGAAGGGCAATGGTGATATATATGCGGATTAGACACAAAAAAAAACTCAACAAATGGCTACAAATTAAGGAATGTGTTTAGTGACTGCATCAGATTCCTAATTGATAGAGAAAGGTTTGGTGGCAAGAAAAGCTGCTTCTAGAAGGTTGTCAAGTGTTTTCGATCGACCATTCCATTCTTGGGTGGTTGGTTTGGCCCTTGTTCCTGTAACTCGAATCCTTGCCCGGTATATCCCATTTTAATTTTACACCATTGTGAACCTTACGCCTTTTTTACTCTCTGATCGAGGTTCTCGGCATTGAAAAATCATTGCAAACTAAATCACACGTGTATATGTTGACATTTAAAAGATATACAGTCAAGAAAATCAAGGGAAGCGGTGATGTATATGCGGATTAGACACAAAAAAAACACTCAACAAATGGCTACAATTTAAGGAATGTGTTTAGTGACGGCATCAGATTCCTAATTGATGGAGAAAGGTGTGGCGGCAAGAAAAGCTGCTTCTAGGAGGTCGTCTAGTGTTTTCGCTCGACGATTTCATTCTTGGGTGGTTGGTTTGGCCCTTGTTCCTGTAACTGGAATCCTAGCCCGGTATATCCCATTTTAATTTTACACCATTGTGAAGCTTACGCCGTTTTTACTCTCTGGTCGAGGTTCTCGGCATTGAAAAATCTTCGTAACCTAAATCACACGTGTATATGTTGACATTTAAGAGATATACAGTCAAGAAAATCAAGGGCAATGGTGATATATATATGCGGATTAGACACAAAAAAAAACACTCAACAAATGGCGACAATTTAAGGAATGTGTTTAGTGACGGCATCAGATTCCTTATTGATGGAGAAAGGTCTGGTGGCAAGAAAAGCTGCTTCTAGGAGGATGTCAAATGTTTTCGCTCGACGATTCCATTCTTGGGTGGTTGGTTTAGCCCTTGTTCCTGTAACTCGAATCCTAGCCCGGTATATCCCATTTTAATTTTACACCATTGTGTACCTTACGCCTTTTTTACTCTCTGATCGAGGTTTTCGGCATTGAAAAATCTTCGTAAACTAAATCACACGTGTATATGTTGACATTTAAGAGATACCCAGTTAAGAAAATCAAGGGCAATGGTGATATATATGCGGATTAGAGACAAAAAAAAACATTCAACAAATGGCTACAATTTAAGGAGTGTGTTTAGTGACGGCATCAGATTCCTAATTGATGTAGAAAGGTCTGGTGGCAATAAAAGCTGCTTCTAGGAGGTTGTCAAGTGTTTTCGCTCGACGATTCCATTCTTGGTTGGTTGGTTTGGTCCTTGTTTCTGTAACTCGAATAGTATCCCGGTATATCCCATTCTAATTTTACACCATTGTGAACCTTACGCCTTTTTTACTCTCTGATCGAGGTTCTCGGCATTGAAAAATCTTCGCAAACTAAATCAAACGTGTATATGTTGACATTTAAGAGATATACAGTCAAGAAAATCAAGGGCAATGGTGATATATATGCGGATTAGACACAAAAAAAAAACACTCAACAAAACAATTTAAGGAATGCGTTTAGTGACGGCATCAGATTCCTAATTGATGGAGAAATGTGTGGTGGAAAGAAAAGCTGCTTCTAGGAGGTGGTCAAGTGATTTCGCTTGACGATTCCATTCTTGGGTGGTTGGTTTGGCCCTTGTTCCTGTAACTCGAATCCTAGCCCGGTATATCCCATTTTAATTTTACACCATTGTGAACCTTATGCCTTTTTTACTCTCTGATCGAGGTTCTCGGCATTGAAAAATCTTCGTAACCTAAATCACACTTGTATATATTGACAGTTAATAGATATACAGTCAAGAAAATCAAGGGAAATGGTGATATATATGCGGATTAGACACAAAAAAAACACTCAATAAATGGCTACAATTTAAGGAATGTGTTTAGTGACGGCATCAGATTTCTAATTGATAGAGAAATGTCTGGTGGCAAGAAAAGCTGCTTCTAGGAGGTTGTCAAGGGTTTTCGCTTGACGATACCATTCTTGGGTGGTTGGTTTGGCCCTTGTTCCTGTAACTAGAATCCTAGCCCGGTATATCCCATTTTAATTTTACACCATTGTGAAACATACGCCTTTTTTGTTCTCTGATCGAGCTTCTCGGCATTGAAAAATCTTCGTAAACTAAATCACACGTGTATATGTTGACATTTAAGAGATATACAGTCAAGAAAATCAAGGGCAATGGTGATATATATGCGTATTTGACACAAAAAAAAACACTAAACAAATGGCTACAATTTAAGGAATCTGTTTAGTGACGGCATCAGATTCCTAATTGATGGAGAAAGGACTGGTGGCAAGAAAAGCTTCTTCTAGGAGGTTGTCAAGTGTTTTCGCTCGACGATTCCATTCTTGGGTGGTTGGTTTGGCCCTAGTTCCTGTAACTCGAATCCTAGCCCGGTATATTGCATTTTAATTTTACACCATTGTGAACCTTACGCCTTTTTTACTCTTTGGTCGAGGTTCTCGGCATTGAAAAATCTTCGTAACCTTAAACACACGTGTATATGTTGACATTAAAGAGATATATAGTCAAGAAAATCAAGGGCAACGGTGATATATATGCGGATTAGACACAAAAAAAAACACTCAACAAATGACTACAATTTGAGGAATGTGTTTAGTGACGCCATCAGATTCCTAATTGATGGAGAAAGGTCTGGTGGCAAGAAAAGCTGCTTCTAGGAGGTTCTAAAATGTTTTCTCTCGACGATTCTATTCTTGAGTGATTGGTTTGGCCCTTGTTCCTGTAACTCGAATCCTAGCCCGGTATATCCGATTTTAATTTTACACCATTGTGAACCTAACGCCTTTTTTACTCTCTGATCGAGGTTCTCGGCATTGAAGAATCTTCGTAAACTAAATCACACGTGTATATGTTGACATTTAAGAGATATACAGTGAAGAAAATCAAGGGCAACGGTGATATATATGCGGATTAGACACCAAAAAAAAACACTCAACAAATGGCTACAATTTAAGGAATGCGTTTAGTGATGACATCAGATTCCGAATTGATGGAGAAAGGTCTGGTGGCAAGAAAAGCTGCTTCTAGGAGGTTGTCAAGTGTTTTCGTTCGACGATTGCATTCTTGGGTGGTTGGTTTGGCCCTTGTTCCTGTAACTCGAATCCTAGCCCGGTATATCCCATTTTAATTTTACACCATTGTGAACCTTACGCCTTTTTTACTCTCTTATCGAGGTTCTCGGCACTGAAAAATCTTCGTAAACTAAATCACACGTGTATATTTTGAAATTTAAAAGATATACAGTCAAGAAAATCAAGTGCAATGGTGATATATATGCGGATTAGACACAAAAAAAAAACACACACACAACAAATGGCTACAATTTAAGGAATGTGTTTAGCGACGGCATCAGATTCCTAATTGATGGAGAAAGGTTTGGTGGCAAGAAAAGCTGCTTCTAGGAGGTTATCAAGTGTTTTCGCTCGACCATTCCATTCTTGGGTGGTTGGTTTGGCCCTTGTTCCTGTAACTCGAATCCTAGCCCGGTAAATCCCATTTTAATTTTACACCATTGTGAACCTTACGCCATTTTTACTCTCTGATCAAGGTTATCGGCAATGAAAAATCTTCACAAACTAAATCAAACGTGTATATGTTGACATTTAAGAGATATACAGTCAAGAAAATCAAGAGCAATGGTGATATATATGCGGATTAGACACAAAAAAAACACTCAACAAATGGCTACAATTTAAGGAATGTGTTTAGTGACGACATCAGATTCCTAATTATGGAGAAAGGTGTGGTGGCAAGAAAAGCTGCTTCTAGGAGGTTGCCAAGTGTTTTCGCTCGACCATTCCATTCTTGGGTGGTTGGTTTGGCCCTTGTTCCTATAACTCGAATCCTAGCCCGGTATATCCCATTTTAATTTTACACCATTGTGAACCTTACGCCTTTTTTACTCTCTGGTCGAGGTTCTCGGCATTGAAAAATCTTCGTAACCTTAAACACACGTGTATATGTTGACATTTAAGAGATATACAGTCAAGAAAATCAAGGGAAATGGTGATATATATGCGGATAAGACACAAAAAAAATCAACAAATGAATACAATTGAAGGAATGTGTTTAGTGACGGCATCAGATTCCTAATTGATGGAGAAAGGTCTGGTGGCAAGAAAAGCTGCTTCTAGGAGGTTGTCAAGTGTTTTCGCTCGACGATTCCATTCTTGAGTGGTTGGTTTGGCCCTTGTTCCTGTAACTCGAATCCTAGCCCGGTATATCCCATTTTAATTTTACACCTTTGTGAACCTTACGCCTTTTTTACTCTCTAATCGAGGTTCTCGGCATTGAAGAATCTTCGTAAACTAAATCACACGTGTATATGTTGACATTTAAGAGATATACAGTCAAGAAAATCAAGGGCAATGGTGATATATATGCGGATTAGACACCAAAAAACAAACACTCAACAAATAGCTACAATTTAAGGAATGTGTTTAGTGACGGCATCAGATTCCTAATTGATGGAGAAAGGTGTGGTGGCAAGAAAAGCTGCTTCTAGGAGGTTGTCAAGTGTTTTCGCTCGACGATTCCATTCTTAGGTGGTTGGTTTGGCCCTTGTTCCTGTATCTGGAATCCTAGCCAGGTATATCAGTTTTTAATTTTACACCAGTGTGAAGCTTACGCCTTTTTTACTCTCTGGTCGAGGTTCTCGGCATTGAAAAATCTTCGTAACCTAAGTCACACTTGTATATGTTGACATTTAAGAGATATACAGTCAAGAAAATCAAGGGCAATGGTGATATATATGCGGAATAGACACACAAAAAAAAAACACTTAACAAATGGCTACAATTTAAGGAATGTGTTTAGTGACGGAATCAGATTCCTAATTGATGGAGAAAGGTCTGGAGGCAAGAAAAACTGCTTCTAGGAGGTTGTCAAGTGTTATCGCTCGACGATTCTATTCTTGAGTGATTGGTTTGGCCCTTGTTCCTGTAACTCGAATCCTAGCCCGGTATATCCCATTTTAATTTTACACCATTGTGAACCTTACGCCTTTTTTACTCTCTAATAGAGGTTCTCGGCATTGAAAAATCTTCGTAAACTAAATCACACGTGTATATTTTGACATTTAAGAAATATACAGTCAAGAAAATGAAGGGCAATGGTGATATATATGCGGATTAGACACAAAAAAAAACTCAACAAATGGCTACAAATTAAGGAATGTGTTTAGTGACTGCATCAGATTCCTAATTGATAGAGAAAGGTTTGGTGGCAAGAAAAGCTGCTTCTAGAAGGTTGTCAAGTGTTTTCGATCGACCATTCCATTCTTGGGTGGTTGGTTTGGCCCTTGTTCCTGTAACTCGAATCCTTGCCCGGTATATCCCATTTTAATTTTACACCATTGTGAACCTTACGCCTTTTTTACTCTCTGATCGAGGTTCTCGGCATTGAAAAATCATTGCAAACTAAATCACACGTGTATATGTTGACATTTAAGAGATATACAGTCAAGAAAATCAAGGGAAGCGGTGATATATATGCGGATTAGACACAAAAAAAACACTCAACAAATGGCTACAATTTAAGGAGTGTGTTTAGTGACGGCATCAGATTCCTAATTGATGGAGAAAGGTCTGGTGGCAATAAAAGCTGCTTCTAGGAGGATGTCAAATGTTTTCGCTCGACGATTCCATTCTTGGGTGGTTGGTTTAGCCCTTGTTCCTGTAACTCGAATCCTAGCCCGGTAAATCCCATTTTAATTTTACACCATTGTGAACCTTACGCCTTTTTTACTCTCTGATCGAGGTTTTCGGCATTGAAAAATCTTCGTAAACTAAATCACACGTGTATATGTTGACATTTAAGAGATATACAGTTAAGAAAATCAAGGGCAATGGTGATATATATGCGGATTAGAGACAAAAAAAAAATTCAACAAATGGCTACAATTTAAGGAGTGTGTTTAGTGACGGCATCAGATTCCTAATTGATGGAGAAAGGTCTGGTGGCAATAATAGCTGCTTCTAGGAGGCTGTCAAGTGTTTTCGCTCGACGATTCCATTCTTGGTTGGTTGGTTTGGTCCTTGTTTCTGTAACTCGAATAGTATCCCGGTATATCCCATTCTAATTTTACACCATTGTGAACCTTACGCCTTTTTTACTCTCTGATCGAGGTTCTCGGCATTGAAAAATCTTCGCAAACTAAATCAAACGTGTATATGTTGACATTTAAGAGATATACAGTCAAGAAAATCAAGGGCAATGGTGATATATATGCGGATTAGACACAAAAAAAAAACACTCAACAAAACAATTTAAGGAATGTGTTTAGTGACGGCATCAGATTCATAATAGATGGAGAAAGGTGTGGTGGAAAGAAAAGCTGCTTCTAGGAGGTGGTCAAGTGATTTCGCTTGACGATTCCATTCTTGGGTGGTTGGTTTCGCCCTTGTTCCTGTAACTCGAATCCTAGCCCGGTATATCCCATTTTTATTTTACACCATTGTGAACCTAACGCCTTTTTTACTCTCTGGTCGAGGTTCTCGGCATTGAAAAATCTTCGTAACCTTAAACACACGTGTATATGTTGACATTTAAGAGATATACAGTCAAGAAAATCAAGGGCAATGGTGATATATATGCGGATTAGACACAAAAAAAAATCAACAAATGAATACAATTTAAGGAATCTGTTTAGTGACGGCATCAGATTTCTAATTGATGGAGAAAGGTCTGGTGGCAAGAAAAGCTGCTTCTAGGAGGTTGTCAAGTGTTTTCGCTCGACGATTCCATTCTTGAGTGGTTGGTTTGGCCCTTGTTCGTGTAACTCGAATCCTAGCCCGGTATATCCCATTTTAATTTTACACCATTGTGAACCTTACGCCTTTTTTACTATCTGATCGAGGTTCTCGGCATTGAAGTATCTTCATAAACTAAATCACACGTGTATATGTTGACATTTAAGAGATATACTGTGAAGAAAATCAAGGGCAATGGTGATATATATGCGGATTAGACATAAAAAAAAACACTCAACAAATGGCTAAATTTAAGGAATGTGTTTAGTGACGGCATCAGATTCCTAATTGATGGAGAAAGGTCTGGTGGCAAGAAAAGCTGCCTCTAGGTGGTTCTCAAGTGTTTTCGCTCGACGATTCCATTCTTGGGTGGTTGGTTTGTCCCTTGTTCCTGTAACTCGAATCCTAGCCCGGTATATCCCATTTTACTTTTACACCATTGTGAACCTTACGCCTTTTTTACTCTCTTATTGAGGTTCTCGGCATTGAAAAATCTTCGTAAACTAAATCACACGTGTATATTTTGACATTTAAGAAATATACAGTCAAGAAAATGAAGGGCAATGGTGATATATATGCGGATTAGACACAAAAAAAAAAAACACTCAACAAATGGCTATAAATTAAGGAATGTGTTTAGTGATGACATCAGATTACTAATTGATAGAGAAAGGTTTGCTGGCAAGAAAAGCTGCTTCTAAGAGGTTGTCAAGCGTTTTCGCTCGACCATTCCATTCTTGGGTGGTTGGTTTGGCCCTTGTTCCTGTAACTCGAATCCTAGCCCGGTATATCCCATTTTAATTTTACACAATTGTGAACCTTATGCCTTTTTTACTCTCTGATCGAGGTTCTCGGCATTGAAAAATCTTTGCAAACTAAATCATACGTGTATATGTTGACATTTAAGAGATATACAGTCAAGAAAATCAAGTGCAATGGTGATATATATGCGGATTAGACAAAAAAAAACACCCAACAAATGGCTACAATTTAAGGAATGTGATTAGTGACGGCATCAGATTCCTAATTTATGGAGAAAGGTGTGGCGGCAAGAAAAGCTGCTTCTAAGAGGTTGTCAAGTGTTTTCGCCCGACGATTTCATTCTTGGGTGGTTGGTTTGGCCCTTGTTCCTTTAACTGGAATCCTAGCCCGGTATATCCCATTTTAATTTTACACCATTGTGAAGCTTACACCTTTTTTACTCTCTGGTCGAGGTTCTCGGCATTGAAAAATCTTCGTAACCTAAATCACACGTGTATATCTTGACATTTAAGAGATATACAGTCAAGAAAATCAAGGGCAATGGTGATATATATGCGGATTAGACACAAAAAAAAAACACTCAACAAAACAATTTAAGGAATGTGTTTAGTGACGGCATCAGATTCCTAATTGATGGAGAAAGGTGTGGTGGAAAGAAAAGCTGCTTCTAGGAGGTGGTCAAGTGTTTTCGCTTGACGATTCCATTCTTGGGTGGTTGGTTTGGCCCTTGTTCCTGTAACTCGAATCCTAGCCCGGTATATCCCATTTTAATTTGACACCATTGTGAACCTAACGCCTTTTTTACTCTCTGGTCGAGGTTCCCGGCATTGAAAAATCTTCGTAACCTTAAACACACGTGTATATGTTGACATTTAAGAGATATACAGTCAAGAAAATCAAGGGCAATGGTGATATATATGCGGATTAGACACAAAAAAAAATCAACAAATGAATACAATTTAAGGAATCTGTTTAGTGACGGCATCAGATTTCTAATTGATGGAGAAAGGTCTGGTGGCAAGAAAAGCTGCTTCTAGGAGGTTGTCAAGTGTTTTCGCTCGACGATTTCATTCTTGGGTGGTTGGTTTGGCCCTTGTTCCTGTAACTCGAATCCTAGCCCGGTATATCCCATTTTAATTTTACACAATTGTGAACCTTATGCCTTTTTTACTCTCTGATCGAGGTTCTCGGCATTGAAAAATCTTTGCAAACTAAATCATACGTGTATATGTTGACGTTTAAGAGATATACAGTCAAGAAAATCAAGTGCAATGGTGATATATATGCGGATTAGACAAAAAAAAAAACACCCAACAAATGGCTACAATTTAAGGAATGTGTTTAGTGACGGCATCAGATTCCTAATTGATGGAGAAAGGGGTGGCGGCAAGAAAAGCTGCTTCTAAGAGGTTGTCAAGTGTTTTCGCTCGACGATTTCATTCTTGGGTGGTTGGTTTGGCCCTTGTTCCTTTAACTGGAATCCTAGCCCGGTATATCCCATTTTAATTTTACACCATTGTGAAGCTTACACCTTTTTTACTCTCTGGTCGAGGTTCTCGGCATTGAAAAATCTTCGTAACCTAAATCACACGTGTATATCTTGACATTTAAGAGATATACAGTCAAGAAAATCAAGGGCAATGGTGATATATATGCGGATTAGACACAAAAAAAACACTCAACAAATGGCGACAATTTAAGAAATGTGTTTAGTGACGGCATCAGATTCCTAATTGATGGAGAAAGGTCTGGTGGCAAGAAAAGCTGCTTCTAGGAGGTTGTCAAGTGTTTTCGCTCGACGATTCCATTCTAGGGTGGTTGGTTTGGCCCTTGTTCCTGTAACTCGAATCCTAGTCCGGTATATCCTATTTTAATTTTACACCATTGTGAACCTTACGTCTTTTTCACTCTCTGATCGAGGTTCTCGGTATTGAAAAATCTTCGTAAACTAAATCACCCGTGTATATGTTGACATTTAAGAGATATACAGACAAGAAAATCATAGGCAATGGTGATATATATGCGGATTAGACACAAAAAAAAAACACTCAACAAATGTCTACAATTTAAGGAATGTGTTTAGTGACGGCATCAGATTCCTAATTGATGGAGAAAGGTCTGGTGGCAAGAAAAGCTGCTTCTAGGAGGTTGTCAAATGTTTTCGCTCGACGATTCCATTCTTGGGTGGTTGGTTTGTCACTTGTTCCTGTAACTCGAATCCTAGCCCGGTATATCCCATTTTAATTTTACACCATTGTGAACCTTACGCCTTTTTTACTCTCTGATCGAGGTTCTCGGCATTGAAAAATCTTCGTAAACTAAATCACACGTGTATATGTTAACATTTAAGAGATATACAGCTAAGAAAATCAAGGGTAATGGTGATATATATGCGGATTAGAGGCAAAAAAAAACATTCAACAAATGGCTACAATTTAAGGAGTGTGTTTAGTGACGGCATCAGATTCCTAATTGATGGAGAAAGGTCTGGTGGCAAGAAAAGCTGCTTCCAGGAGGTTGTCAAGTGTTTTCGCTCGACGATTCCATTCTTGGTTGGTTGGTTTGGTCCTTGTTCCTGTAACTCGAATCCTTGCCTGGTATATCCCATTTTAATTTTACACCATTGTGAACCTTACGCCTTTTTTACTCTCTAATTGAGGTTCTCGGCATTGAAAAATCTTCGTAAACTAAATCACACGTGTATATGTTGATATTTAAGAGATATACAGTCAAGAAAATCTAGGGCAATGGTGATATATATGAGGATTAGACACACAAAAAAAAACACTCAACAAATGGCTACAATTTAAGGAATGTGTTTAGTGACGGCATCAGATTCCTAATTGATGGAGAAAGGTCTGGAGCTGCTTCTAGGAGGGAGTCAAGTGTTTTCGCTCGACGATTCCATTCTTGGGTGGTTGGTTTGGCCCTTGTTCCTGTAACTCGAATCCTAGCCCGGTATATCCCATTTTAATTTTACACCATTGGGAACCTTACGCCTTTTTTACTCTCTAATCGAGGTTCTCGGCATTGAAAAATCTTCGTAAACTAAATCACACGTGTATATGTTGACATTTAAGAGATATACAGTTAAGAAAATCAAGGGCAATGGTGATATATATGCGGATTAGAGACAAAAAAAAAAAAACATTCAACAAATGGCTACAATTTAAGGAGTGTGTTTAGTGACGGCATCAGATTCCTAATTGATGGAGAAAGGTCTGGTGGCAAGAAAAGCTGCTTCTAGGAGGTTGTCAAGTGTTTTCGCTCGACGATTCCATTCTTGGTTGGTTTGGTCCTTGTTCCTGTAACTCGAATCCTAGCCCGGTATATCCCAATTTAATTTTACACCATTGTGAACCTTACGCCTTTTTTACTCTCTAATTGAGGTTCTCGGCATTGAAAAATCTTCGTAAACTAAATCACACGTGTATATGTTGACATTTAAGAGATATACAGTCAAGAAAATCTAGGGCAATGGTGATATATATGAGGATTAGTCACAAAAAAAAAACACTCTACAAATGGCTACAATTTAAGGAATGTGTTTAGTGACGGCATCAAATTCCTAATTGATGGAGAAAATTCTGGAGACAAGAAAAGCAGCTTCTAGGAGGTAGTCAAGTGTTTTCGCTCGACGATTCCATTCTTGGGTGGTTGGTTTGGCCCTTGTTCCTGTAACTCGAATCCTAGCCCTGTATATCCCATTTTAATTTCACACCATTGTGAACCTTACGCCTTTTTTACTCTCTGATCGAGGTTCTCGGCATTGAAAAATCTTCGTAAACTAATCACACGTGTATATGTTGACATTTAAGAGATATACAGTCAAGAAAATCAAGGGCAATGGTGATATATATGCGGATTAGACACCAAAAAAACACTCAACAAATTGCTAAAATTTAAGGAATATGTTTAATGACGACATCAGATTCCTAATTGACGGAGAAAGGTCTGGTGGCAAGAAAAGCTGCTTCTAGGAGGTGGTCAAGTGTTTTCGCTTGACGATTCCATTCTTGGGTGGTTGGTTTGGCCCTTGTTCCGGTAACTCGAATACTAGCCCGGTATATCCCATTCTAATTTTACACCATTGTGAACCTTACGCCTGTTTTACTCTCTGATCGAGGTTCTCGGCATTGAAAAATCTTCGCAAACTAAATCAAACGTGTATATGTTGACATTTAAGAGATATACAGTCAAGAAAATCAAAGGCAATGGTGATATATATGCGGATTAGACACAAAAAAAAAAACACTCAACAAATGGCTACAATTTAAGGAATGTGTTTAGTGACGACATCAGATTCCTAATTGATGGAGAAAGGTGTGATGGCAAGAAAAGCTGCTTCCAGGAGGTTGTCAAGTGTTTTCGCTCGACCATTCCATTCTTGGGTGGTTGGTTTGGCCCTTGTTCCTGTAACTCGAATCCTAGCCCGGTATATCCCATTTTAATTTTACACCATTGTGAACCTAACGCCTTTTTTACTCTCTGGTCGAGGTTCTCGGCATTGAAAAATATTCGTAACCTTAAACACACGTGTATATGTTGACATTTAAGAGATATACAGGCAAGAAAATCAAGGGCAATGGTGATATATATGCGGATTAGACACAAAAAAAATCAACAAATGAATACAATTTAAGGAATCTGTTTAGTGACGGCATCAGATTCCTAATTGATGGAGAAAGGTCTGGTGGCAAGAAAAGCTGCTTCTAGGAGGTTGTCAAGTGTTTTCGCTCGACGATTCCATTCTTGAGTGGTTGGTTTGGCCTTTGTTCCTGTAAATCGAATCCTAGCCCGGTATATCCCATTTTAATTTTACACCATTGTGAACCTTATGCCTTTTTTACTATCTGATCGAGGTTCTCGGCATTGAAGGATCTTCAAAAACTAAATCACACGTGTATATGTTGACATTTAAGAGATATACTGTGAAGAAAATCAAGGGCAATGGTGATATATATGCGGATTAGACATAAAAAAAAACACTCAACAAATGGCTAAATTTAAGGAATGTGTTTAGTGACGGCATCAGATTCCTAATTGATGGAGAAAGGTCTGGTGGCAAGAAAAGCTGCTTCTAGGAGGTTGTCAAGTGTTTTCGCTCGATGATTCCATTCTAGGGTGGTTGGTTTGGCCCTTGTTCCTGTAACTCGAATCCTAGCCCGGTATATCCTATTTTAATTTTACACCATTGTGAACCTTACGTCTTTTTCACTCTCTGATCGAGGTTCCCGGCATTGAAAAATCTTCGTAAACTAAATCACACGTGTATATGTTGACATTTAAGAGATATACAGACAAGAAAATCATAGGCAATGGTGATATATATGCGGATTAGACACAAAAAAAAACACTCAACAAATGTCTACAATTTAAGGAATGTGTTTAGTGACGGCATCATATTCCTAATTGATGGAGAAAGGTCTGGTGGAAAGAAAAGCTGCTTCTAGGAGGTTGTCAAATGTTTTCGCTCGACGATTCCATTCTTGGGTGGTTGGTTTGTCACTTGTTCCTGTAACTCGAATCCTAGCCCGGTATATCCCATTTTAATTTTACACTATTGTGAACCTTACGCCTTTTTTACTCTCTGATCGAGGTTCTCGGTATTGAAAAATCTTCGTAAACTAAATCACACGTGTATATGTTGACATTTAAGAGATATACAGCTAAGAAAATCATGGGTAATGGTGATATATATGCGGATTAGAGGCAAAAAAAAAAACATTCAACAAATGGCTACAATTTAAGGAGTGTGTTTAGTGACGGCATCAGATTCCTAATTGATGGAGAAAGGTCTGGTGGCAAGAAAAGCTGCTTCTAGGAGGTTGTCAAGTGTTTTCGCTCGACGATTCCATTCTTGGTTGGTTGGTTTGGTCCTTGTTCCTGTAACTCGAATCCTTGCCTGGTATATCCCATTTTAATCTTACACCATTGTGAACCTTACCCCTTTTTTACTCTCTAATTGAGGTTCTCGGCATTGAAAAATCTTTGTAAACTAAATCACACGTGTATATGTCGACATTTAAGAGATATACAGTCAAGAAAATCTAGGGCAATAGTGATATATATGAGGATTAGACACAAAAAAAAAAAAAAACACTCAACAAATGGCTACAATTTAAGGAATGTGTTTAGTGACGGCATCAGATTCCTAATTGATGGAGAAAGGTCTGGAGACAAGAAAAGCTGCTTCTAGGAGGTAGTCAAGTGTTTTCGCTCGACGATTCCATTCTTGGGTGGTTGGTTTGGCCCTTGTTCCTGTAACTCGAATCCTAGCCCGGTATATCCCAGTTTAATTTTACACCATTGTGAACCTTACGCCTTTTTTACTCTCTGATCGAGGTTATCGGCATTGAAAAATCTTCGTAAACTAAATCACACGTGTATATGTTGACATTTAAGAGATATACAGTTAAGAAAATCAAGGGCAATGGTGATATATATGCGGATTAGAGACAAAAAAAAAACATTCAACAAATGGCTACAATTTAAGGAGTGTGTTTAGTGACGGCATCAGATTTTCTAATTGATGGAGAAAGGTCTGGTGGCAAGAAAAGCTGCTTCTAGGAGGTTGTCAAGTGTTTTCGCTCGACGATTCCATTCTTGGTTGGTTAGGGTGGTCCTTGTTCCTGTAACTCGAATCCTAGCCCGGTATATCCCAATTTAATTTTACACCATTGTGAACCTTACGCCTTTGTTACTCTCTAATTGAGGTTCTCGGCATTGAAAAATCTTCGTAAACTAAATCACACGTGTATATGTTGACATTTAAGAGATATACAGTCAAGAAAATCTAGGGCAATGGTGATATATATGAGGATTAGTCACAAGAAAAAAACACTCTACAAATGGCTACAATTTAAGGAATGTGTTTAGTGACGGCATCATATTCCTAATTGATGGAGAAAGGTCTGGTGGCAAGAAAAGCTGCTTCTAGGAGGTTGTCAAATGTTTTCGCTCGACGATTCCATTCTTGGGTGGTTGGTTTGTCACTTGTTCCTGTAACTCGAATCCTAGCCCGGTATATCCCATTTTAATTTTACACCATTGTGAACCTTACGCCTTTTTTACTCTCTGATCGAGGTTCTCGGCATTGAAAAATCTTCGTAAACTAAATCACACGTGTATATGTTAACATTTAAGAGATATACAGCTAAGAAAATCAAGGGCAATGGTGATATATATGCGGATTAGAGGCAAAAAAAAAACATTCAACAAATGGCTACAATTTAAGGAGTGTGTTTAGTGACGGCATCAGATTCCTAATTGATGGAGAAAGGTCTGGTGGCAAGAAAAGCTGCTTCTAGGAGGTTGTCAAGTGTTTTCGCTCGACGATTTCATTCTTGGTTGGTTGGTTTGGTCCTTGTTCCTGTAACTCGAATCCTTGCCTGGTATATCCCATTTTAATTTTACACCATTGTGAACCTTACGCCTTTTTTACTCTCTAATTGAGGTTCTCGGCATTGAAAAATCTTCGTAAACTAAATCACACGTGTATATGTTGACATTTAAGAGATATACAGTCAAGAAAATCTAGGGCAATGGTGATATATATGAGGATTAGACACAAAAAAAAAAAAAAAACACTCAACAAATGGCTACAATTTAAGGAATTTGTTTAGTGACGGCATCAGATTCCTAATTGATGGAGAAAGGTCTGTAGACAAGAAAAGCTGCTTCTAGGAGGTAGTCAAGTGTTTTCGCTCGACGATTCCATTCTTGGGTGGTTGGTTTGGCCCTTGTTCCTGTAACTCGAATCCTAGCCCGGTATATCCCATTTTAATTTTACACCATTGTGAACCTTACGCCTTTTTTACTCTCTAATCGAGGTTCTCGGCATTGAAAAATCTTCGTAAACTAAATCACACGTGTATATGTTGACATTTAAGAGATATACAGTTAAGAAAATCAAGGGCAATGGTGATATATATGCGGATTAGAGACAAAAAAAAAACATTCAACAAATGGCTACAATTTAAGGAGTGTGTTTAGTGACGGCATCAGATTCCTAATTGATGGAGAAAGGACTGGTGGCAAGAAAAGCTGCTTCTAGGAGGTTGTCAAGTGTTTTCGCTCGACGATTCCATTCTTGGTTGGTTTGGTCCTTGTTCCTGTAACTCGAATCCTTGCCCGGTATATCCCAATTTAATTTTACACCATTGTGAACCTTACGCCTTTTTTACTCTCTAATTGAGGTTCTCGGCATTGAAAAATCTTCGTAAACTAAATCACACGTGTATATGTTGACATTTAAAAGATATACAGTCAAGAAAATCTAGGGCAATGGTGATATATATGAGGATTAGTCACAAAAAAAACACTCTACAAATGGCTACAATTTAAGGAATGTGTTTAGTGACGGCATCAAATTCCTAATTGATGGAGAAAATTCTGGAGACAAGAAAAGCAGCTTCTAGGAGGTAGTCAAGTGTTTTCGCTCGACGATTCCATTCTTGGGTGGTTGGTTTGGCCCTTGTTCCTGTAACTCAAATCCTAGCCCTGTATATCCCATTTTAATTTCACACCATTGTGAACCTTACGCCTTTTTTACTCTCTGATCGAGGTTCTCGGCATTGAAAAATCTTCGTAAACTAATCACACGTGTATATGTTGACATTTAAGAGATATACAGTCAAGAAAATCAAGGGCAATGGTGATATATATGCAGATTAGACACCAAAAAAACACTCAACAAATGGTTACAATTTAAGGAATATGTTTAATGACGACATCAGATTCCTAATTGACGGAGAAAGGTCTGGTGGCAAGAAAAGCTGCTTCTAGGAGGTGGTCAAGTGTTTTCGCTTGACGATTCCATTCTTGGGTGGTTGGTTTGGCCCTTGTTCCGGTAACTCGAATACTAGCCCGGTATATCCCATTCTAATTTTACACCATTGTGAACCTTACGCCTGTTTTACTCTCTGATCGAGGTTCTCGGCATTGAAAAATCTTCGCAAACTAAATCAAACGTGTATATGTTGACATTTAAGAGATATACAGTCAAGAAAATCAAAGGCAATGGTGATATATATGCGGATTAGACACAAAAAAAAAACACTCAACAAATGGCTACAATTTAAGGAATGTGTTTAGTGACGACATCAGATTCCTAATTGATGGAGAAAGGTGTGATGGCAAGAAAAGCTGCTTCCAGGAGGTTGTCAAGTGTTTTCGCTCGACCATTCCATTCTTGGGTGGTTGGTTTGGCCCTTGTTCCTGCAACTCGAATCCTAGCCCGGTATATCCCATTTTAATTTTACACCATTGTGAACCTAACGCCTTTTTTACTCTCTGGTCGAGGTTCTCGGCACTGAAAAATCTTCGTAAACTAAATCACACGTGTATATTTTGAAATTTAAAAGATATACAGTCAAGAAAATCAAGTGCAATGGTGATATATATGCGGATTAGACACAAAAAAAAAACACACACACAACAAATGGCTACAATTTAAGGAATGTGTTTAGCGACGGCATCAGATTCCTAATTGATGGAGAAAGGTTTGGTGGCAAGAAAAGCTGCTTCTAGGAGGTTATCAAGTGTTTTCGCTCGACCATTCCATTCTTGGGTGGTTGGTTTGGCCCTTGTTCCTGTAACTCGAATCCTAGCCCGGTAAATCCCATTTTAATTTTACACCATTGTGAACCTTACGCCATTTTTACTCTCTGATCAAGGTTATCGGCAATGAAAAATCTTCACAAACTAAATCAAACGTGTATATGTTGACATTTAAGAGATATACAGTCAAGAAAATCAAGAGCAATGGTGATATATATGCGGATTAGACACAAAAAAAACACTCAACAAATGGCTACAATTTAAGGAATGTGTTTAGTGACGACATCAGATTCCTAATTATGGAGAAAGGTGTGGTGGCAAGAAAAGCTGCTTCTAGGAGGTTGCCAAGTGTTTTCGCTCGACCATTCCATTCTTGGGTGGTTGGTTTGGCCCTTGTTCCTGTAACTCGAATCCTAGCCCGGTATATCCCATTTTAATTTTACACCTTTGTGAACCTTACGCCTTTTTTACTCTCTAATCGAGGTTCTCGGCATTGAAGAATCTTCGTAAACTAAATCACACGTGTATATGTTGACATTTAAGAGATATACAGTCAAGAAAATCAAGGGCAATGGTGATATATATGCGGATTAGACACCAAAAAACAAACACTCAACAAATAGCTACAATTTAAGGAATGTGTTTAGTGACGGCATCAGATTCCTAATTGATGGAGAAAGGTGTGGTGGCAAGAAAAGCTGCTTCTAGGAGGTTGTCAAGTGTTTTCGCTCGACGATTCCATTCTTAGGTGGTTGGTTTGGCCCTTGTTCCTGTATCTGGAATCCTAGCCAGGTATATCAGTTTTTAATTTTACACCAGTGTGAAGCTTACGCCTTTTTTACTCTCTGGTCGAGGTTCTCGGCATTGAAAAATCTTCGTAACCTAAGTCACACTTGTATATGTTGACATTTAAGAGATATACAGTCAAGAAAATCAAGGGCAATGGTGATATATATGCGGAATAGACACACAAAAAAAAAACACTTAACAAATGGCTACAATTTAAGGAATGTGTTTAGTGACGGAATCAGATTCCTAATTGATGGAGAAAGGTCTGGAGGCAAGAAAAACTGCTTCTAGGAGGTTGTCAAGTGTTATCGCTCGACGATTCTATTCTTGAGTGATTGGTTTGGCCCTTGTTCCTGTAACTCGAATCCTAGCCCGGTATATCCCATTTTAATTTTACACCATTGTGAACCTTACGCCTTTTTTACTCTCTAATAGAGGTTCTCGGCATTGAAAAATCTTCGTAAACTAAATCACACGTGTATATTTTGACATTTAAGAAATATACAGTCAAGAAAATGAAGGGCAATGGTGATATATATGCGGATTAGACACAAAAAAAAACTCAACAAATGGCTACAAATTAAGGAATGTGTTTAGTGACTGCATCAGATTCCTAATTGATAGAGAAAGGTTTGGTGGCAAGAAAAGCTGCTTCTAGAAGGTTGTCAAGTGTTTTCGATCGACCATTCCATTCTTGGGTGGTTGGTTTGGCCCTTGTTCCTGTAACTCGAATCCTTGCCCGGTATATCCCATTTTAATTTTACACCATTGTGAACCTTACGCCTTTTTTACTCTCTGATCGAGGTTCTCGGCATTGAAAAATCATTGCAAACTAAATCACACGTGTATATGTTGACATTTAAGAGATATACAGTCAAGAAAATCAAGGGAAGCGGTGATATATATGCGGATTAGACACAAAAAAAACACTCAACAAATGGCTACAATTTAAGGAGTGTGTTTAGTGACGGCATCAGATTCCTAATTGATGGAGAAAGGTCTGGTGGCAATAAAAGCTGCTTCTAGGAGGATGTCAAATGTTTTCGCTCGACGATTCCATTCTTGGGTGGTTGGTTTAGCCCTTGTTCCTGTAACTCGAATCCTAGCCCGGTAAATCCCATTTTAATTTTACACCATTGTGAACCTTACGCCTTTTTTACTCTCTGATCGAGGTTTTCGGCATTGAAAAATCTTCGTAAACTAAATCACACGTGTATATGTTGACATTTAAGAGATATACAGTTAAGAAAATCAAGGGCAATGGTGATATATATGCGGATTAGAGACAAAAAAAAAATTCAACAAATGGCTACAATTTAAGGAGTGTGTTTAGTGACGGCATCAGATTCCTAATTGATGGAGAAAGGTCTGGTGGCAATAATAGCTGCTTCTAGGAGGCTGTCAAGTGTTTTCGCTCGACGATTCCATTCTTGGTTGGTTGGTTTGGTCCTTGTTTCTGTAACTCGAATAGTATCCCGGTATATCCCATTCTAATTTTACACCATTGTGAACCTTACGCCTTTTTTACTCTCTGATCGAGGTTCTCGGCATTGAAAAATCTTCGCAAACTAAATCAAACGTGTATATGTTGACATTTAAGAGATATACAGTCAAGAAAATCAAGGGCAATGGTGATATATATGCGGATTAGACACAAAAAAAAAACACTCAACAAAACAATTTAAGGAATGTGTTTAGTGACGGCATCAGATTCATAATAGATGGAGAAAGGTGTGGTGGAAAGAAAAGCTGCTTCTAGGAGGTGGTCAAGTGATTTCGCTTGACGATTCCATTCTTGGGTGGTTGGTTTCGCCCTTGTTCCTGTAACTCGAATCCTAGCCCGGTATATCCCATTTTTATTTTACACCATTGTGAACCTAACGCCTTTTTTACTCTCTGGTCGAGGTTCTCGGCATTGAAAAATCTTCGTAACCTTAAACACACGTGTATATGTTGACATTTAAGAGATATACAGTCAAGAAAATCAAGGGCAATGGTGATATATATGCGGATTAGACACAAAAAAAAATCAACAAATGAATACAATTTAAGGAATCTGTTTAGTGACGGCATCAGATTTCTAATTGATGGAGAAAGGTCTGGTGGCAAGAAAAGCTGCTTCTAGGAGGTTGTCAAGTGTTTTCGCTCGACGATTCCATTCTTGAGTGGTTGGTTTGGCCCTTGTTCGTGTAACTCGAATCCTAGCCCGGTATATCCCATTTTAATTTTACACCATTGTGAACCTTACGCCTTTTTTACTATCTGATCGAGGTTCTCGGCATTGAAGTATCTTCATAAACTAAATCACACGTGTATATGTTGACATTTAAGAGATATACTGTGAAGAAAATCAAGGGCAATGGTGATATATATGCGGATTAGACATAAAAAAAAACACTCAACAAATGGCTAAATTTAAGGAATGTGTTTAGTGACGGCATCAGATTCCTAATTGATGGAGAAAGGTCTGGTGGCAAGAAAAGCTGCCTCTAGGTGGTTCTCAAGTGTTTTCGCTCGACGATTCCATTCTTGGGTGGTTGGTTTGTCCCTTGTTCCTGTAACTCGAATCCTAGCCCGGTATATCCCATTTTACTTTTACACCATTGTGAACCTTACGCCTTTTTTACTCTCTTATTGAGGTTCTCGGCATTGAAAAATCTTCGTAAACTAAATCACACGTGTATATTTTGACATTTAAGAAATATACAGTCAAGAAAATGAAGGGCAATGGTGATATATATGCGGATTAGACACAAAAAAAAAAAACACTCAACAAATGGCTATAAATTAAGGAATGTGTTTAGTGATGACATCAGATTACTAATTGATAGAGAAAGGTTTGCTGGCAAGAAAAGCTGCTTCTAAGAGGTTGTCAAGCGTTTTCGCTCGACCATTCCATTCTTGGGTGGTTGGTTTGGCCCTTGTTCCTGTAACTCGAATCCTAGCCCGGTATATCCCATTTTAATTTTACACAATTGTGAACCTTATGCCTTTTTTACTCTCTGATCGAGGTTCTCGGCATTGAAAAATCTTTGCAAACTAAATCATACGTGTATATGTTGACATTTAAGAGATATACAGTCAAGAAAATCAAGTGCAATGGTGATATATATGCGGATTAGACAAAAAAAAACACCCAACAAATGGCTACAATTTAAGGAATGTGATTAGTGACGGCATCAGATTCCTAATTTATGGAGAAAGGTGTGGCGGCAAGAAAAGCTGCTTCTAAGAGGTTGTCAAGTGTTTTCGCCCGACGATTTCATTCTTGGGTGGTTGGTTTGGCCCTTGTTCCTTTAACTGGAATCCTAGCCCGGTATATCCCATTTTAATTTTACACCATTGTGAAGCTTACACCTTTTTTACTCTCTGGTCGAGGTTCTCGGCATTGAAAAATCTTCGTAACCTAAATCACACGTGTATATCTTGACATTTAAGAGATATACAGTCAAGAAAATCAAGGGCAATGGTGATATATATGCGGATTAGACACAAAAAAAAAACACTCAACAAAACAATTTAAGGAATGTGTTTAGTGACGGCATCAGATTCCTAATTGATGGAGAAAGGTGTGGTGGAAAGAAAAGCTGCTTCTAGGAGGTGGTCAAGTGTTTTCGCTTGACGATTCCATTCTTGGGTGGTTGGTTTGGCCCTTGTTCCTGTAACTCGAATCCTAGCCCGGTATATCCCATTTTAATTTGACACCATTGTGAACCTAACGCCTTTTTTACTCTCTGGTCGAGGTTCCCGGCATTGAAAAATCTTCGTAACCTTAAACACACGTGTATATGTTGACATTTAAGAGATATACAGTCAAGAAAATCAAGGGCAATGGTGATATATATGCGGATTAGACACAAAAAAAAATCAACAAATGAATACAATTTAAGGAATCTGTTTAGTGACGGCATCAGATTTCTAATTGATGGAGAAAGGTCTGGTGGCAAGAAAAGCTGCTTCTAGGAGGTTGTCAAGTGTTTTCGCTCGACGATTTCATTCTTGGGTGGTTGGTTTGGCCCTTGTTCCTGTAACTCGAATCCTAGCCCGGTATATCCCATTTTAATTTTACACAATTGTGAACCTTATGCCTTTTTTACTCTCTGATCGAGGTTCTCGGCATTGAAAAATCTTTGCAAACTAAATCATACGTGTATATGTTGACATTTAAGAGATATACAGTCAAGAAAATCAAGTGCAATGGTGATATATATGCGGATTAGACAAAAAAAAAAACACCCAACAAATGGCTACAATTTAAGGAATGTGTTTAGTGACGGCATCAGATTCCTAATTGATGGAGAAAGGGGTGGCGGCAAGAAAAGCTGCTTCTAAGAGGTTGTCAAGTGTTTTCGCTCGACGATTTCATTCTTGGGTGGTTGGTTTGGCCCTTGTTCCTTTAACTGGAATCCTAGCCCGGTATATCCCATTTTAATTTTACACCATTGTGAAGCTTACACCTTTTTTACTCTCTGGTCGAGGTTCTCGGCATTGAAAAATCTTCGTAACCTAAATCACACGTGTATATCTTGACATTTAAGAGATATACAGTCAAGAAAATCAAGGGCAATGGTGATATATATGCGGATTAGACACAAAAAAAACACTCAACAAATGGCGACAATTTAAGAAATGTGTTTAGTGACGGCATCAGATTCCTAATTGATGGAGAAAGGTCTGGTGGCAAGAAAAGCTGCTTCTAGGAGGTTGTCAAGTGTTTTCGCTCGACGATTCCATTCTAGGGTGGTTGGTTTGGCCCTTGTTCCTGTAACTCGAATCCTAGTCCGGTATATCCTATTTTAATTTTACACCATTGTGAACCTTACGTCTTTTTCACTCTCTGATCGAGGTTCTCGGTATTGAAAAATCTTCGTAAACTAAATCACCCGTGTATATGTTGACATTTAAGAGATATACAGACAAGAAAATCATAGGCAATGGTGATATATATGCGGATTAGACACAAAAAAAAAACACTCAACAAATGTCTACAATTTAAGGAATGTGTTTAGTGACGGCATCAGATTCCTAATTGATGGAGAAAGGTCTGGTGGCAAGAAAAGCTGCTTCTAGGAGGTTGTCAACTGTTTTCGCTCGACGATTCCATTCTTGGGTGGTTGGTTTGTCACTTGTTCCTGTAACTCGAATCCTAGCCCGGTATATCCCATTTTAATTTTACACCATTGTGAACCTTACGCCTTTTTTACTCTCTGATCGAGGTTCTCGGCATTGAAAAATCTTCGTAAACTAAATCACACGTGTATATGTTAACATTTAAGAGATATACAGCTAAGAAAATCAAGGGTAATGGTGATATATATGCGGATTAGAGGCAAAAAAAAACATTCAACAAATGGCTACAATTTAAGGAGTGTGTTTAGTGACGGCATCAGATTCCTAATTGATGGAGAAAGGTCTGGTGGCAAGAAAAGCTGCTTCCAGGAGGTTGTCAAGTGTTTTCGCTCGACGATTCCATTCTTGGTTGGTTGGTTTGGTCCTTGTTCCTGTAACTCGAATCCTTGCCTGGTATATCCCATTTTAATTTTACACCATTGTGAACCTTACGCCTTTTTTACTCTCTAATTGAGGTTCTCGGCATTGAAAAATCTTCGTAAACTAAATCACACGTGTATATGTTGATATTTAAGAGATATACAGTCAAGAAAATCTAGGGCAATGGTGATATATATGAGGATTAGACACACAAAAAAAAACACTCAACAAATGGCTACAATTTAAGGAATGTGTTTAGTGACGGCATCAGATTCCTAATTGATGGAGAAAGGTCTGGAGCTGCTTCTAGGAGGGAGTCAAGTGTTTTCGCTCGACGATTCCATTCTTGGGTGGTTGGTTTGGCCCTTGTTCCTGTAACTCGAATCCTAGCCCGGTATATCCCATTTTAATTTTACACCATTGGGAACCTTACGCCTTTTTTACTCTCTAATCGAGGTTCTCGGCATTGAAAAATCTTCGTAAACTAAATCACACGTGTATATGTTGATATTTAAGAGATATACAGTCAAGAAAATCTAGGGCAATGGTGATATATATGAGGATTAGACACACAAAAAAAAACACTCAACAAATGGCTACAATTTAAGGAATGTGTTTAGTGACGGCATCAGATTCCTAATTGATGGAGAAAGGTCTGGAGCTGCTTCTAGGAGGGAGTCAAGTGTTTTCGCTCGACGATTCCATTCTTGGGTGGTTGGTTTGGCCCTTGTTCCTGTAACTCGAATCCTAGCCCGGTATATCCCATTTTAATTTTACACCATTGGGAACCTTACGCCTTTTTTACTCTCTAATCGAGGTTCTCGGCATTGAAAAATCTTCGTAAACTAAATCACACGTGTATATGTTGACATTTAAGAGATATACAGTTAAGAAAATCAAGGGCAATGGTGATATATATGCGGATTAGAGACAAAAAAAAAAAACATTCAACAAATGGCTACAATTTAAGGAGTGTGTTTAGTGACGGCATCAGATTCCTAATTGATGGAGAAAGGTCTGGTGGCAAGAAAAGCTGCTTCTAGGAGGTTGTCAAGTGTTTTCGCTCGACGATTCCATTCTTGGTTGGTTTGGTCCTTGTTCCTGTAACTCGAATCCTAGCCCGGTATATCCCAATTTAATTTTACACCATTGTGAACCTTACGCCTTTTTTACTCTCTAATTGAGGTTCTCGGCATTGAAAAATCTTCGTAAACTAAATCACACGTGTATATGTTGACATTTAAGAGATATACAGTCAAGAAAATCTAGGGCAATGGTGATATATATGAGGATTAATCACAAAAAAAAAACACTCTACAAATGGCTACAATTTAAGGAATGTGTTTAGTGACGGCATCAAATTCCTAATTGATGGAGAAAATTCTGGAGACAAGAAAAGCAGCTTCTAGGAGGTAGTCAAGTGTTTTCGCTCGACGATTCCATTCTTGGGTGGTTGGTTTGGCCCTTGTTCCTGTAACTCGAATCCTAGCCCTGTATATCCCATTTTAATTTCACACCATTGTGAACCTTACGCCTTTTTTACTCTCTGATCGAGGTTCTCGGCATTGAAAAATCTTCGTAAACTAATCACACGTGTATATGTTGACATTTAAGAGATATACAGTCAAGAAAATCAAGGGCAATGGTGATATATATGCGGATTAGACACCAAAAAAACACTCAACAAATTGCTAAAATTTAAGGAATATGTTTAATGACGACATCAGATTCCTAATTGACGGAGAAAGGTCTGGTGGCAAGAAAAGCTGCTTCTAGGAGGTGGTCAAGTGTTTTCGCTTGACGATTCCATTCTTGGGTGGTTGGTTTGGCCCTTGTTCCGGTAACTCGAATACTAGCCCGGTATATCCCATTCTAATTTTACACCATTGTGAACCTTACGCCTGTTTTACTCTCTGATCGAGGTTCTCGGCATTGAAAAATCTTCGCAAACTAAATCAAACGTGTATATGTTGACATTTAAGAGATATACAGTCAAGAAAATCAAAGGCAATGGTGATATATATGCGGATTAGACACAAAAAAAAAACACTCAACAAATGGCTACAATTTAAGGAATGTGTTTAGTGACGACATCAGATTCCTAATTGATGGAGAAAGGTGTGATGGCAAGAAAAGCTGCTTCCAGGAGGTTGTCAAGTGTTTTCGCTCGACCATTCCATTCTTGGGTGGTTGGTTTGGCCCTTGTTCCTGTAACTCGAATCCTAGCCCGGTATATCCCATTTTAATTTTACACCATTGTGAACCTAACGCCTTTTTTACTCTCTGGTCGAGGTTCTCGGCATTGAAAAATATTCGTAACCTTAAACACACGTGTATATGTTGACATTTAAGAGATATACAGGCAAGAAAATCAAGGGCAATGGTGATATATATGCGGATTAGACACAAAAAAAATCAACAAATGAATACAATTTAAGGAATCTGTTTAGTGACGGCATCAGATTCCTAATTGATGGAGAAAGGTCTGGTGGCAAGAAAAGCTGCTTCTAGGAGGTTGTCAAGTGTTTTCGCTCGACGATTCCATTCTTGAGTGGTTGGTTTGGCCTTTGTTCCTGTAAATCGAATCCTAGCCCGGTATATCCCATTTTAATTTTACACCATTGTGAACCTTATGCCTTTTTTACTATCTGATCGAGGTTCTCGGCATTGAAGGATCTTCAAAAACTAAATCACACGTGTATATGTTGACATTTAAGAGATATACTGTGAAGAAAATCAAGGGCAATGGTGATATATATGCGGATTAGACATAAAAAAAAACACTCAACAAATGGCTAAATTTAAGGAATGTGTTTAGTGACGGCATCAGATTCCTAATTGATGGAGAAAGGTCTGGTGGCAAGAAAAGCTGCTTCTAGGAGGTTGTCAAGTGTTTTCGCTCGATGATTCCATTCTAGGGTGGTTGGTTTGGCCCTTGTTCCTGTAACTCGAATCCTAGCCCGGTATATCCTATTTTAATTTTACACCATTGTGAACCTTACGTCTTTTTCACTCTCTGATCAAGGTTCCCGGCATTGAAAAATCTTCGTAAACTAAATCACACGTGTATATGTTGACATTTAAGAGATATACAGACAAGAAAATCATAGGCAATGGTGATATATATGCGGATTAGACACAAAAAAAAACACTCAACAAATGTCTACAATTTAAGGAATGTGTTTAGTGACGGCATCATATTCCTAATTGATGGAGAAAGGTCTGGTGGAAAGAAAAGCTGCTTCTAGGAGGTTGTCAAATGTTTTCGCTCGACGATTCCATTCTTGGGTGGTTGGTTTGTCACTTGTTCCTGTAACTCGAATCCTAGCCCGGTATATCCCATTTTAATTTTACACTATTGTGAACCTTACGCCTTTTTTACTCTCTGATCGAGGTTCTCGGTATTGAAAAATCTTCGTAAACTAAATCACACGTGTATATGTTGACATTTAAGAGATATACAGCTAAGAAAATCATGGGTAATGGTGATATATATGCGGATTAGAGGCAAAAAAAAAAACATTCAACAAATGGCTACAATTTAAGGAGTGTGTTTAGTGACGGCATCAGATTCCTAATTGATGGAGAAAGGTCTGGTGGCAAGAAAAGCTGCTTCTAGGAGGTTGTCAAGTGTTTTCGCTCGACGATTCCATTCTTGGTTGGTTGGTTTGGTCCTTGTTCCTGTAACTCGAATCCTTGCCTGGTATATCCCATTTTAATCTTACACCATTGTGAACCTTACCCCTTTTTTACTCTCTAATTGAGGTTCTCGGCATTGAAAAATCTTTGTAAACTAAATCACACGTGTATATGTCGACATTTAAGAGATATACAGTCAAGAAAATCTAGGGCAATAGTGATATATATGAGGATTAGACACAAAAAAAAAAAAAAACACTCAACAAATGGCTACAATTTAAGGAATGTGTTTAGTGACGGCATCAGATTCCTAATTGATGGAGAAAGGTCTGGAGACAAGAAAAGCTGCTTCTAGGAGGTAGTCAAGTGTTTTCGCTCGACGATTCCATTCTTGGGTGGTTGGTTTGGCCCTTGTTCCTGTAACTCGAATCCTAGCCCGGTATATCCCAGTTTAATTTTACACCATTGTGAACCTTACGCCTTTTTTACTCTCTGATCGAGGTTATCGGCATTGAAAAATCTTCGTAAACTAAATCACACGTGTATATGTTGACATTTAAGAGATATACAGTTAAGAAAATCAAGGGCAATGGTGATATATATGCGGATTAGAGACAAAAAAAAAACATTCAACAAATGGCTACAATTTAAGGAGTGTGTTTAGTGACGGCATCAGATTTTCTAATTGATGGAGAAAGGTCTGGTGGCAAGAAAAGCTGCTTCTAGGAGGTTGTCAAGTGTTTTCGCTCGACGATTCCATTCTTGGTTGGTTAGGGTGGTCCTTGTTCCTGTAACTCGAATCCTAGCCCGGTATATCCCAATTTAATTTTACACCATTGTGAACCTTACGCCTTTGTTACTCTCTAATTGAGGTTCTCGGCATTGAAAAATCTTCGTAAACTAAATCACACGTGTATATGTTGACATTTAAGAGATATACAGTCAAGAAAATCTAGGGCAATGGTGATATATATGAGGATTAGTCACAAGAAAAAAACACTCTACAAATGGCTACAATTTAAGGAATGTGTTTAGTGACGGCATCATATTCCTAATTGATGGAGAAAGGTCTGGTGGCAAGAAAAGCTGCTTCTAGGAGGTTGTCAAATGTTTTCGCTCGACGATTCCATTCTTGGGTGGTTGGTTTGTCACTTGTTCCTGTAACTCGAATCCTAGCCCGGTATATCCCATTTTAATTTTACACCATTGTGAACCTTACGCCTTTTTTACTCTCTGATCGAGGTTCTCGGCATTGAAAAATCTTCGTAAACTAAATCACACGTGTATATGTTAACATTTAAGAGATATACAGCTAAGAAAATCAAGGGCAATGGTGATATATATGCGGATTAGAGGCAAAAAAAAAAACATTCAACAAATGGCTACAATTTAAGGAGTGTGTTTAGTGACGGCATCAGATTCCTAATTGATGGAGAAAGGTCTGGTGGCAAGAAAAGCTGCTTCTAGGAGGTTGTCAAGTGTTTTCGCTCGACGATTTCATTCTTGGTTGGTTGGTTTGGTCCTTGTTCCTGTAACTCGAATCCTTGCCTGGTATATCCCATTTTAATTTTACACCATTGTGAACCTTACGCCTTTTTTACTCTCTAATTGAGGTTCTCGGCATTGAAAAATCTTCGTAAACTAAATCACACGTGTATATGTTGACATTTAAGAGATATACAGTCAAGAAAATCTAGGGCAATGGTGATATATATGAGGATTAGACACAAAAAAAAAAAAAAAAACACTCAACAAATGGCTACAATTTAAGGAATTTGTTTAGTGACGGCATCAGATTCCTAATTGATGGAGAAAGGTCTGTAGACAAGAAAAGCTGCTTCTAGGAGGTAGTCAAGTGTTTTCGCTCGACGATTCCATTCTTGGGTGGTTGGTTTGGCCCTTGTTCCTGTAACTCGAATCCTAGCCCGGTATATCCCATTTTAATTTTACACCATTGTGAACCTTACGCCTTTTTTACTCTCTAATCGAGGTTCTCGGCATTGAAAAATCTTCGTAAACTAAATCACACGTGTATATGTTGACATTTAAGAGATATACAGTTAAGAAAATCAAGGGCAATGGTGATATATATGCGGATTAGAGACAAAAAAAAAACATTCAACAAATGGCTACAATTTAAGGAGTGTGTTTAGTGACGGCATCAGATTCCTAATTGATGGAGAAAGGACTGGTGGCAAGAAAAGCTGCTTCTAGGAGGTTGTCAAGTGTTTTCGCTCGACGATTCCATTCTTGGTTGGTTTGGTCCTTGTTCCTGTAACTCGAATCCTTGCCCGGTATATCCCAATTTAATTTTACACCATTGTGAACCTTACGCCTTTTTTACTCTCTAATTGAGGTTCTCGGCATTGAAAAATCTTCGTAAACTAAATCACACGTGTATATGTTGACATTTAAAAGATATACAGTCAAGAAAATCTAGGGCAATGGTGATATATATGAGGATTAGTCACAAAAAAAACACTCTACAAATGGCTACAATTTAAGGAATGTGTTTAGTGACGGCATCAAATTCCTAATTGATGGAGAAAATTCTGGAGACAAGAAAAGCAGCTTCTAGGAGGTAGTCAAGTGTTTTCGCTCGACGATTCCATTCTTGGGTGGTTGGTTTGGCCCTTGTTCCTGTAACTCAAATCCTAGCCCTGTATATCCCATTTTAATTTCACACCATTGTGAACCTTACGCCTTTTTTACTCTCTGATCGAGGTTCTCGGCATTGAAAAATCTTCGTAAACTAATCACACGTGTATATGTTGACATTTAAGAGATATACAGTCAAGAAAATCAAGGGCAATGGTGATATATATGCAGATTAGACACCAAAAAAACACTCAACAAATGGTTACAATTTAAGGAATATGTTTAATGACGACATCAGATTCCTAATTGACGGAGAAAGGTCTGGTGGCAAGAAAAGCTGCTTCTAGGAGGTGGTCAAGTGTTTTCGCTTGACGATTCCATTCTTGGGTGGTTGGTTTGGCCCTTGTTCCGGTAACTCGAATACTAGCCCGGTATATCCCATTCTAATTTTACACCATTGTGAACCTTACGCCTGTTTTACTCTCTGATCGAGGTTCTCGGCATTGAAAAATCTTCGCAAACTAAATCAAACGTGTATATGTTGACATTTAAGAGATATACAGTCAAGAAAATCAAAGGCAATGGTGATATATATGCGGATTAGACACAAAAAAAAAACACTCAACAAATGGCTACAATTTAAGGAATGTGTTTAGTGACGACATCAGATTCCTAATTGATGGAGAAAGGTGTGATGGCAAGAAAAGCTGCTTCCAGGAGGTTGTCAAGTGTTTTCGCTCGACCATTCCATTCTTGGGTGGTTGGTTTGGCCCTTGTTCCTGCAACTCGAATCCTAGCCCGGTATATCCCATTTTAATTTTACACCATTGTGAACCTAACGCCTTTTTTACTCTCTGGTCGAGGTTCTCGGCATTGAAAAATATTCGTAACCTTAAACACACGTGTATATGTTGACATTTAAGAGATATACAGTCAAGAAAATCAAGGGCAATGGTGATATATATGCGGATTAGACACAAAAAAAATCAACAAATGAATACAATTTAAGGAATCTGTTTAGTGACGGCATCAGATTCCTAATTGATGGAGAAAGGTCTGGTGGCAAGAAAAGCTGCTTCTAGGAGGTTGTCAAGTGTTTTCGCTCGACGATTCCATTCTTGAGTGGTTGGTTTGGCCTTTGTTCCTGTAACTCGAATCCTAGCCCGGTATATCCCATTTTAATTTTACACCATTGTGAACCTTACGCCATTTTTACTATCTGATCGAGGTTCTCGGCATTGAAGGATCTTCAAAAACTAAATCACACGTGTATATGTTGACATTTAAGAGATATATTGTGAAGAAAATCAAGGGCAATGGTGATATATATGCGGATTAGACATAAGAAAAAACACTCAACAAATGGCTAAATTTAAGGAATGTGTTTAGTGACGGCATCAGATTCCTAATTGATGGAGAAAGGTCTGGTGGCAAGAAAAGCTGCTTCTAGGAGGATGTCAAGTGTTTTCGCTCGACGATTCCATTCTAGGGTGGTTGGTTTGGCCCTTGTTCCTGTAACTCGAATCCTAGCCCGGTATATCCTATTTTAATTTATACCATTGTGAACCTTACGTCTTTTTCACTCTCTGATCGAGGTTCTCGGCATTGAAAAATCTTCGTAAACTAAATCACACGTGTATATGTTAACATTTAAGAGATATACAGACAAGAAAATCATAGGCAATGGTGATATATATGCGGATTAGACACAAAAAAAAAAAACACTCAACAAATGTCTACAATTTAAGGAATGTGTTTAGTGACGACATCATATTCCTAATTGACGGAGAAAGGTCTGGTGGCAAGAAAAGCTGCTTCGAGGAGGTTGTCAAATGTTTTCGCTCGACGATTCCATTCTTGGGTGGTTGGTTTGTCACTTGTTCCTGTAACTCGAATCCTAACCCGGTATATCCCATTTTAATTTTACACTATTGTGAACCTTACGCCTTTTTTACTCCCTGATCGAGGTTCTCGGCATTGAAAAATCTTCGTAAACTAAATCACACGTGTATATGTTGACATTTAAGAGATATACAGCTAAGAAAATCAAGGGTAATGGTGATATATATGCGGATTAGAGGCAAAAAAAAACATTCAACAAATGGCTACAATTTAAGGAGTGTGTTTAGTGACGGCATCAGATTCCTAATTGATGGAGAAAGGTCTGGTGGCAAGAAAAGCTGCTTCTAGGAGGTTGTCAAGTGTTTTCGCTCGACGATTCCATTCTTGGTTGGTTGGTTTGGTCCTTGTTCCTGTAACTCGAATCCTTGACTGGTATATCCCATTTTAATCTTACACCATTGTGAACCTTACCCCTTTTTTACTCTCTAATTGAGGTTCTAGGCATTGAAAAATCTTCGTAAACTAAATCACACGTGTATATGTTGACATTTAAGAGATATACAGTCAAGAAAATCTAGGGCAATGGTGATATATATGAGGATTAGACACAAAAAAAAAAAAAACACTCAACAAATGGCTACAATTTAAGGAATGTGTTTAGTGACGGCATCAGATTCCTAATTGATGGAGAAAGGTCTGGAGACAAGAAAAGCTGCTTCTAGGAGGTAGTCAAGTGTTTTCGCTCGACGATTCCATTCTTGGGTGGTTGGTTTGGCCCTTGTTCCTGTAACTCGAATCCTAGCCCGGTATATCCCATTTTAATTTTACACCATTGTGAACCTTACGCCTTTTTTACTCTCTGATCGAGGATATCGGCATTGAAAAATCTTCGTAAACTAAATCACACGTGTATATGTTGACATTTAAGAGATATACAGTTAAGAAAATCAAGGGCAATGGTGATATATATGCGGATTAGAGACAACAAAAAAACATTCAACAAATGGCTACAATTTAAGGAGTGTGTTTAGTGACGGCATCAGATTCCTAATTGATGGAGAAAGGTCTGGTGGCAAGAAAAGCTGCTTCTAGGAGGTTGTCAAGTGTTTTCGCTCGACGATTCCATTCATGGTTGGTTAGTTTGGTCCTTGTTCCTGTAACTCGAATCCTAGCCCGGTATATCCCAATTTAATTTTACACCATTGTGAACCTTACGCCTTTTTTACTCTCTAATTAAGGTTCTCGGCATTGAAAAATCTTCGTAAACTAAATCACACGTGTATATGTTGACATTTAAGAGATATACAGTCAAGAAAATCTAGGGCAATGGTGATATATATGAGGATTAGTCACAAGAAAAAAACACTCTACAAATGGCTACAATTTAAGGAATATGTTTAATGACGGCATCAGATTCCTAATTGATGGAGAAAGGTCTGGTGGCAAGAAAAGCTGCTTCTAGGAGGTGGTCAAGTGTTTTCGCTTGACGATTCCATTCTTGGGTGGTTGGTTTGGCCCTTGTTCCTGTAACTCGAATACTAGCCCGGTATATCCCATTCTAATTTTACACCATTGTGAACCTTACGCCTGTTTTACTCTCTGATCGAGGTTCTCGGCATTGAAAAATCTTCGCAAACTAAATCGAACGTGTATATGTTGACATTTAAGGGATATACAGTCAAGAAAATCAAAGGCAATGGTGATATATATGCGGATTAGACACAAAAAAAAACACTCAACAAATGGCTACGATTTAAGGAATGTGTTTAGTGACGACATCAGATTCCTAATTGATGGAGAAAGGTGTGATGGCAAGAAAAGCTGCTTCTAGGAGGTTGTCAAGTGTTTTCGCTCGACCATTCCATTCTTGGGTGGTTGGTTTGGCCCTTGTTCCTGTAACTCGAACCCTAGCCCGGTATATCCAATTTTAATTTTACACCATTGTGAACCTAACGCCTTTTTTACTCTCTGGTGGAGGTTCTCGGCATTGAAAAATATTCGTAACCTTAAACACACGTGTATATGTTGACATTTAAGAGATATACAGTCAAGAAAATCAAGGGCAATGGTGATATATATGCGGATTAGACACAAAAAAAATCAACAAATGAATACAATTTAAGGAATCTGTTTAGTGACGGCATCAGATTCCTAATTGATGGAGAAAGGTCTGGTGGCAAGAAAAGCTGCTTCTAGGAGGTTGTCAAGTGTTTTCGCTCGACGATTCCATTCTCGAGTGGTTGGTTTGGCCTTTGTTCCGGTAACTCGAATCCTAGCCCGGTATATCCCATTTTAATTTTACACCATTGTGAACCTTACGCCTTTTTTACTATCTGATCGAGGTTCTCGGCATTGAAGGATCTTCAAAAACTAAATCACACGTGTATATTTTGACATTTAAGAAATATACAGTCAAGAAAATGAAGGGCAATGGTGATATATATGCGGATTAGACACACAAAAAAAAACACTCAACAAATGGCTATAAATTAAGGAATGTGTTTAGTGACGACATCAGATTCCTAATTGATAGAGAAAGGTTTGGTGGCAAGAAAAGCTGCTTCTAGGAGGTTGTCAAGGGTTTTCGCTTGACCATTCCAATCTTGGGTGGTTGGTTTGGCCCTTGTTCCTGTAACTCGAATCCTAGCCCGGTATATCCAATTTTAATTTTACACCATTGTGAACCTTACGCCTTTTTTACTCTCTGATCGAGGTTCTCGGCATTGAAAAATCTTCGTAAACTAAATCACACGTGTATATGTTGACATTTAAGAGATATACAGCTAAGAAAATCAAGGGCAATGGTGATATATATGCGGATTAGAGACAAAAAAAAACATTCAACAAATGGCAACAATTTAAGGAGTGTGTTTAGTGACGGCATCAGATTCCTAATTGATGGAGAAAGGTGTGGCGGCAAGAAAAGCTGCTTCTAAGAGGTTGTCAAGTGTTTTTGCTCGACGATTTCATTCTTGGGTGGTTGGTTTGGCCCTTGTTCCTGTAACTGGAATCCTAGCCCGGTATATCCCATTTTAATTTTACACCATTGTGAAGCTTACACCTTTTTTACTCTCTGGTCGAGGTTCTCGGCATTGAAAAATCTTCGTAAACTAAATCACACGTGTATATGTTGACATTTAAGAAATATACAGACAAGAAAATCATAGGCAATGGTGATATATATGCGGATTAGACACCAAAAAAAAAAACACTCAACAAATGTCTACAATTTAAGGAATGTGTTTAGTGACGGCATCAGATTCCTAATTGATGGAGAAAGGTCTGGTGGCAAGAAAAGCTGCATCTAGGAGGTTGTCAAATGTTTTCGCTCGACGATTCCATTCTTGGTTGGTTGGTTTGCCCTTGTTCCTGTAACTCGAATCCTAGCCCGGTATATCCCATTTTAATTTTACACTAATGTGAACCTTACGCCTTTTTTACTCTCTGATCGAGGTTCTCGGCATTGAAAAATCTTTGTAAACTAAATCACACGTGTATATGTTGACATTTAAGAGATATACAGCGAAGAAAATCAAGGGCAATGGTGATATATATGCGGATTAGAGACAAAAAAAAACATTCAACAAATGGCTACAATTTAAGGAGTGTGTTTAGTGACGGCATCAGATTCCTAATTGATGGAGAAAGGTCTGGTGGCAAGAAAAGCTGCTTCTAGGAGGTTGTCAAGTGTTTTCGCTCGACGATTCCATTCTTGGTTGGTTGGTTTGGTCCTTGTTCCTGTAACTCGAATCCTAGCCCGGTATATCCCATTTTAATTTTACACCATTGTGAACCTTACGCCTTTTTTACTCTCTGATCGAGGTTCTCGGCATTGAAAAATCTTCGTAAACTAAATCTCACGTGTATATGTTGACATTTAAGAGATATACAGTCAAGAAAATAAAGGGCAATGGTGATATATATGCGGATTAGACACCAAAAAAAACACTCAACAAATGGCTACAAATTAAGGAATGTGTTTAATGACGGCATCAGATTCCTAATTGATGGAGAAAGGTCTAGTGGCAAGAAAAGCTGCTTCTAGGAGGTAGTCAAGTGTTTTCGCTTGACGATTCCATTATTGGGTGGTTCGTTTGGCCCTTGTTCCTGTAACTGGAATACTAGCCCGGTATATCCCATTCTAATTTTACACCAATGTGAACCTTACGCCTTTTTTACTCTCTAATCGAGGTTCTCGGCATTGAAAAATATTCGTAAACTAAATCACACGTGTATATGTTGACATTTAAGAGATATACAGTCAAGAAAATCAAGGCCAATGGTGATATATATGCGGATTAGACACCAAAAAACATAATCAACAAATGGCTACAATTTAAGAAATGTGTTTAGTGACGGCATCAGATTCTTAATTGATGGAGAATGGTCTGGTGGCAAGAAAAGCTGCTTCTAGGAGGTTGTCAAGTGTTTTCGCTCGACGATTCCATTCTTGGGTGGTTGGTTTGACCCTTGTTCCTGTAACTCGAATCCTAGCCCGGTATATCCATTTTAATTTTACACCATTGTGAACCTTACGCCTTTTTTACTCTCTGATCGAGGTTCTCGGCATTGAAAAATATTCATAAAATATGTTGACATTTAAGGGATATACAGTTAAGAAAATTAAGGGCAATGGTGATACATATGCGGATTAGACACAAAAAAAAAAAAAACACTCAACAAATGGTTAGAATTTAAGGTATGTGTTTAGGGACGGCATCAGATTCCTAATTGATGGAGAAAGGTCTGGAGGTAAGAAAAGCTGCTTCTAGGAGGTTGTCAAGTGTTTTCGCTCAACGATTCCATTTTTGGGTGGTTGGTTTGGCCCTTTTTCCTGTAACTCGAATCCTAGCCCGATATATCCCATTTTAATTTTACACCATTGTGAACCTTACGACTTTTTTACTCTCAGATCGAGGTTCTCGCCATTGAAAAATCTTCGTAAACTAAATCACACGTGTATATGTTGATATTTAAGAGATATACAGTCAAGAAAATCAAGGGCAATGGTGATATATATGAGGATTAGACAAAAAAAAAAAAACACTCAACAAATGGCTAAATTTAAGGAATATGTTTAGTGACGGCATCAGATTCCTAATTGATGGAGAAAGGTCTGGTGCCAAGAAAAAACTGGTTCTAGGAGGTTGTCAAGTGTTTTCGCTCGATGATTCCATTCTTGGGTGGTTGGTTTGGACCTTTTTCTGTAATTCAATCCTAGCCCGGTTTATCCCATTTTAATTTTACACCATTGTGAACCTTACGCCTTTTTTACTCTCTGATCGAGGTTCTCGGAATTGAAAAATCTTCGTAAACTAAATCACACGTGTATATGTTGACATTTAAGAGATATACAGTCAAGAAAATCAAGGGAATGGTGATATATATGCGGATTAGACACAAAAAAAAACCTCAACAAATGGCTATAATTTAAGGAATGTGTTTAGTGAAGGCATCATATTCCTAACTGATGGAAAAAGGTCTGGAGGCAAGAAAAGCTGCTTCTAGGAGGTTGTCAAGTGTTTTCGCTCGACGATTCCATTCTTGGGTGGTTGGTTTGGCCCTTGTTCCTGTAACTCGAATCCTAGCCCGGTATATCCCATTCTAATTTTACACCATTGTGAACCTTACGCGTTTTTACTCTCTGATCGAGGTTCTCGGCATTGAAAAATCTTCGTAAACTAAATCACACGTGTATATGTTGACATTTAAGAGATATACAGTCAAGAAAATAAAGGGCAATGGTGATATATATGCGGATTAGACACCAAAAAAAACACTCATCAAATGGCTACAATTTAAGGAATGTGTTTAATGATGGCATCAGATTCCTAATTGATGGAGAAAGGTCTGGTGGCAAGAAAAGCTGCTTCTAGGAGGTTGTCAAGTGTTTTCGCTCGACGATTCCATTCTTGGTTGGTTAGGGTGGTCCTTGTTCCTGTAACTCGAATCCTAGCCCGGTATATCCCAATTTAATTTTACACCATTGTGAACCTTACGCCTTTGTTACTCTCTAATTGAGGTTCTCGGCATTGAAAAATCTTCGTAAACTAAATCACACGTGTATATGTTGACATTTAAGAGATATACAGTCAAGAAAATCTAGGGCAATGGTGATATATATGAGGATTAGTCACAAGAAAAAAACACTCTACAAATGGCTACAATTTAAGGAATGTGTTTAGTGACGGCATCATATTCCTAATTGATGGAGAAAGGTCTGGTGGCAAGAAAAGCTGCTTCTAGGAGGTTGTCAAATGTTTTCGCTCGACGATTCCATTCTTGGGTGGTTGGTTTGTCACTTGTTCCTGTAACTCGAATCCTAGCCCGGTATATCCCATTTTAATTTTACACCATTGTGAACCTTACGCCTTTTTTACTCTCTGATCGAGGTTCTCGGCATTGAAAAATCTTCGTAAACTAAATCACACGTGTATATGTTAACATTTAAGAGATATACAGCTAAGAAAATCAAGGGCAATGGTGATATATATGCGGATTAGAGGCAAAAAAAAAAACATTCAACAAATGGCTACAATTTAAGGAGTGTGTTTAGTGACGGCATCAGATTCCTAATTGATGGAGAAAGGTCTGGTGGCAAGAAAAGCTGCTTCTAGGAGGTTGTCAAGTGTTTTCGCTCGACGATTTCATTCTTGGTTGGTTGGTTTGGTCCTTGTTCCTGTAACTCGAATCCTTGCCTGGTATATCCCATTTTAATTTTACACCATTGTGAACCTTACGCCTTTTTTACTCTCTAATTGAGGTTCTCGGCATTGAAAAATCTTCGTAAACTAAATCACACGTGTATATGTTGACATTTAAGAGATATACAGTCAAGAAAATCTAGGGCAATGGTGATATATATGAGGATTAGACACAAAAAAAAAAAAAAAAAACACTCAACAAATGGCTACAATTTAAGGAATTTGTTTAGTGACGGCATCAGATTCCTAATTGATGGAGAAAGGTCTGTAGACAAGAAAAGCTGCTTCTAGGAGGTAGTCAAGTGTTTTCGCTCGACGATTCCATTCTTGGGTGGTTGGTTTGGCCCTTGTTCCTGTAACTCGAATCCTAGCCCGGTATATCCCATTTTAATTTTACACCATTGTGAACCTTACGCCTTTTTTACTCTCTAATCGAGGTTCTCGGCATTGAAAAATCTTCGTAAACTAAATCACACGTGTATATGTTGACATTTAAGAGATATACAGTTAAGAAAATCAAGGGCAATGGTGATATATATGCGGATTAGAGACAAAAAAAAAACATTCAACAAATGGCTACAATTTAAGGAGTGTGTTTAGTGACGGCATCAGATTCCTAATTGATGGAGAAAGGACTGGTGGCAAGAAAAGCTGCTTCTAGGAGGTTGTCAAGTGTTTTCGCTCGACGATTCCATTCTTGGTTGGTTTGGTCCTTGTTCCTGTAACTCGAATCCTTGCCCGGTATATCCCAATTTAATTTTACACCATTGTGAACCTTACGCCTTTTTTACTCTCTAATTGAGGTTCTCGGCATTGAAAAATCTTCGTAAACTAAATCACACGTGTATATGTTGACATTTAAAAGATATACAGTCAAGAAAATCTAGGGCAATGGTGATATATATGAGGATTAGTCACAAAAAAAACACTCTACAAATGGCTACAATTTAAGGAATGTGTTTAGTGACGGCATCAAATTCCTAATTGATGGAGAAAATTCTGGAGACAAGAAAAGCAGCTTCTAGGAGGTAGTCAAGTGTTTTCGCTCGACGATTCCATTCTTGGGTGGTTGGTTTGGCCCTTGTTCCTGTAACTCAAATCCTAGCCCTGTATATCCCATTTTAATTTCACACCATTGTGAACCTTACGCCTTTTTTACTCTCTGATCGAGGTTCTCGGCATTGAAAAATCTTCGTAAACTAATCACACGTGTATATGTTGACATTTAAGAGATATACAGTCAAGAAAATCAAGGGCAATGGTGATATATATGCAGATTAGACACCAAAAAAACACTCAACAAATGGTTACAATTTAAGGAATATGTTTAATGACGACATCAGATTCCTAATTGACGGAGAAAGGTCTGGTGGCAAGAAAAGCTGCTTCTAGGAGGTGGTCAAGTGTTTTCGCTTGACGATTCCATTCTTGGGTGGTTGGTTTGGCCCTTGTTCCGGTAACTCGAATACTAGCCCGGTATATCCCATTCTAATTTTACACCATTGTGAACCTTACGCCTGTTTTACTCTCTGATCGAGGTTCTCGGCATTGAAAAATCTTCGCAAACTAAATCAAACGTGTATATGTTGACATTTAAGAGATATACAGTCAAGAAAATCAAAGGCAATGGTGATATATATGCGGATTAGACACAAAAAAAAAACACTCAACAAATGGCTACAATTTAAGGAATGTGTTTAGTGACGACATCAGATTCCTAATTGATGGAGAAAGGTGTGATGGCAAGAAAAGCTGCTTCCAGGAGGTTGTCAAGTGTTTTCGCTCGACCATTCCATTCTTGGGTGGTTGGTTTGGCCCTTGTTCCTGCAACTCGAATCCTAGCCCGGTATATCCCATTTTAATTTTACACCATTGTGAACCTAACGCCTTTTTTACTCTCTGGTCGAGGTTCTCGGCATTGAAAAATATTCGTAACCTTAAACACACGTGTATATGTTGACATTTAAGAGATATACAGTCAAGAAAATCAAGGGCAATGGTGATATATATGCGGATTAGACACAAAAAAAATCAACAAATGAATACAATTTAAGGAATCTGTTTAGTGACGGCATCAGATTCCTAATTGATGGAGAAAGGTCTGGTGGCAAGAAAAGCTGCTTCTAGGAGGTTGTCAAGTGTTTTCGCTCGACGATTCCATTCTTGAGTGGTTGGTTTGGCCTTTGTTCCTGTAACTCGAATCCTAGCCCGGTATATCCCATTTTAATTTTACACCATTGTGAACCTTACGCCTTTTTTACTATCTGATCGAGGTTCTCGGCATTGAAGGATCTTCAAAAACTAAATCACACGTGTATATGTTGACATTTAAGAGATATATTGTGAAGAAAATCAAGGGCAATGGTGATATATATGCGGATTAGACATAAGAAAAAACACTCAACAAATGGCTAAATTTAAGGAATGTGTTTAGTGACGGCATCAGATTCCTAATTGATGGAGAAAGGTCTGGTGGCAAGAAAAGCTGCTTCTAGGAGGATGTCAAGTGTTTTCGCTCGACGATTCCATTCTAGGGTGGTTGGTTTGGCCCTTGTTCCTGTAACTCGAATCCTAGCCCGGTATATCCTATTTTAATTTATACCATTGTGAACCTTACGTCTTTTTCACTCTCTGATCGAGGTTCTCGGCATTGAAAAATCTTCGTAAACTAAATCACACGTGTATATGTTAACATTTAAGAGATATACAGACAAGAAAATCATAGGCAATGGTGATATATATGCGGATTAGACACAAAAAAAAAAACACTCAACAAATGTCTACAATTTAAGGAATGTGTTTAGTGACGACATCATATTCCTAATTGACGGAGAAAGGTCTGGTGGCAAGAAAAGCTGCTTCGAGGAGGTTGTCAAATGTTTTCGCTCGACGATTCCATTCTTGGGTGGTTGGTTTGTCACTTGTTCCTGTAACTCGAATCCTAACCCGGTATATCCCATTTTAATTTTACACTATTGTGAACCTTACGCCTTTTTTACTCCCTGATCGAGGTTCTCGGCATTGAAAAATCTTCGTAAACTAAATCACACGTGTATATGTTGACATTTAAGAGATATACAGCTAAGAAAATCAAGGGTAATGGTGATATATATGCGGATTAGAGGCAAAAAAAAACATTCAACAAATGGCTACAATTTAAGGAGTGTGTTTAGTGACGGCATCAGATTCCTAATTGATGGAGAAAGGTCTGGTGGCAAGAAAAGCTGCTTCTAGGAGGTTGTCAAGTGTTTTCGCTCGACGATTCCATTCTTGGTTGGTTGGTTTGGTCCTTGTTCCTGTAACTCGAATCCTTGACTGGTATATCCCATTTTAATCTTACACCATTGTGAACCTTACCCCTTTTTTACTCTCTAATTGAGGTTCTAGGCATTGAAAAATCTTCGTAAACTAAATCACACGTGTATATGTTGACATTTAAGAGATATACAGTCAAGAAAATCTAGGGCAATGGTGATATATATGAGGATTAGACACAAAAAAAAAAAAACACTCAACAAATGGCTACAATTTAAGGAATGTGTTTAGTGACGGCATCAGATTCCTAATTGATGGAGAAAGGTCTGGAGACAAGAAAAGCTGCTTCTAGGAGGTAGTCAAGTGTTTTCGCTCGACGATTCCATTCTTGGGTGGTTGGTTTGGCCCTTGTTCCTGTAACTCGAATCCTAGCCCGGTATATCCCATTTTAATTTTACACCATTGTGAACCTTACGCCTTTTTTACTCTCTGATCGAGGATATCGGCATTGAAAAATCTTCGTAAACTAAATCACACGTGTATATGTTGACATTTAAGAGATATACAGTTAAGAAAATCAAGGGCAATGGTGATATATATGCGGATTAGAGACAACAAAAAAACATTCAACAAATGGCTACAATTTAAGGAGTGTGTTTAGTGACGGCATCAGATTCCTAATTGATGGAGAAAGGTCTGGTGGCAAGAAAAGCTGCTTCTAGGAGGTTGTCAAGTGTTTTCGCTCGACGATTCCATTCATGGTTGGTTAGTTTGGTCCTTGTTCCTGTAACTCGAATCCTAGCCCGGTATATCCCAATTTAATTTTACACCATTGTGAACCTTACGCCTTTTTTACTCTCTAATTAAGGTTCTCGGCATTGAAAAATCTTCGTAAACTAAATCACACGTGTATATGTTGACATTTAAGAGATATACAGTCAAGAAAATCTAGGGCAATGGTGATATATATGAGGATTAGTCACAAGAAAAAAACACTCTACAAATGGCTACAATTTAAGGAATATGTTTAATGACGGCATCAGATTCCTAATTGATGGAGAAAGGTCTGGTGGCAAGAAAAGCTGCTTCTAGGAGGTGGTCAAGTGTTTTCGCTTGACGATTCCATTCTTGGGTGGTTGGTTTGGCCCTTGTTCCTGTAACTCAAATACTAGCCCGGTATATCCCATTCTAATTTTACACCATTGTGAACCTTACGCCTGTTTTACTCTCTGATCGAGGTTCTCGGCATTGAAAAATCTTCGCAAACTAAATCGAACGTGTATATGTTGACATTTAAGGGATATACAGTCAAGAAAATCAAAGGCAATGGTGATATATATGCGGATTAGACACAAAAAAAAACACTCAACAAATGGCTACGATTTAAGGAATGTGTTTAGTGACGACATCAGATTCCTAATTGATGGAGAAAGGTGTGATGGCAAGAAAAGCTGCTTCTAGGAGGTTGTCAAGTGTTTTCGCTCGACCATTCCATTCTTGGGTGGTTGGTTTGGCCCTTGTTCCTGTAACTCGAACCCTAGCCCGGTATATCCAATTTTAATTTTACACCATTGTGAACCTAACGCCTTTTTTACTCTCTGGTGGAGGTTCTCGGCATTGAAAAATATTCGTAACCTTAAACACACGTGTATATGTTGACATTTAAGAGATATACAGTCAAGAAAATCAAGGGCAATGGTGATATATATGCGGATTAGACACAAAAAAAATCAACAAATGAATACAATTTAAGGAATCTGTTTAGTGACGGCATCAGATTCCTAATTGATGGAGAAAGGTCTGGTGGCAAGAAAAGCTGCTTCTAGGAGGTTGTCAAGTGTTTTCGCTCGACGATTCCATTCTCGAGTGGTTGGTTTGGCCTTTGTTCCGGTAACTCGAATCCTAGCCCGGTATATCCCATTTTAATTTTACACCATTGTGAACCTTACGCCTTTTTTACTATCTGATCGAGGTTCTCGGCATTGAAGGATCTTCAAAAACTAAATCACACGTGTATATTTTGACATTTAAGAAATATACAGTCAAGAAAATGAAGGGCAATGGTGATATATATGCGGATTAGACACACAAAAAAAAACACTCAACAAATGGCTATAAATTAAGGAATGTGTTTAGTGACGACATCAGATTCCTAATTGATAGAGAAAGGTTTGGTGGCAAGAAAAGCTGCTTCTAGGAGGTTGTCAAGGGTTTTCGCTTGACCATTCCAATCTTGGGTGGTTGGTTTGGCCCTTGTTCCTGTAACTCGAATCCTAGCCCGGTATATCCAATTTTAATTTTACACCATTGTGAACCTTACGCCTTTTTTACTCTCTGATCGAGGTTCTCGGCATTGAAAAATCTTCGTAAACTAAATCACACGTGTATATGTTGACATTTAAGAGATATACAGCTAAGAAAATCAAGGGCAATGGTGATATATATGCGGATTAGAGACAAAAAAAAACATTCAACAAATGGCAACAATTTAAGGAGTGTGTTTAGTGACGGCATCAGATTCCTAATTGATGGAGAAAGGTGTGGCGGCAAGAAAAGCTGCTTCTAAGAGGTTGTCAAGTGTTTTTGCTCGACGATTTCATTCTTGGGTGGTTGGTTTGGCCCTTGTTCCTGTAACTGGAATCCTAGCCCGGTATATCCCATTTTAATTTTACACCATTGTGAAGCTTACACCTTTTTTACTCTCTGGTCGAGGTTCTCGGCATTGAAAAATCTTCGTAAACTAAATCACACGTGTATATGTTGACATTTAAGAAATATACAGACAAGAAAATCATAGGCAATGGTGATATATATGCGGATTAGACACCAAAAAAAAAACACTCAACAAATGTCTACAATTTAAGGAATGTGTTTAGTGACGGCATCAGATTCCTAATTGATGGAGAAAGGTCTGGTGGCAAGAAAAGCTGCATCTAGGAGGTTGTCAAATGTTTTCGCTCGACGATTCCATTCTTGGTTGGTTGGTTTGCCCTTGTTCCTGTAACTCGAATCCTAGCCCGGTATATCCCATTTTAATTTTACACTAATGTGAACCTTACGCCTTTTTTACTCTCTGATCGAGGTTCTCGGCATTGAAAAATCTTTGTAAACTATATCACACGTGTATATGTTGACATTTAAGAGATATACAGCGAAGAAAATCAAGGGCAATGGTGATATATATGCGGATTAGAGACAAAAAAAAACATTCAACAAATGGCTACAATTTAAGGAGTGTGTTTAGTGACGGCATCAGATTCCTAATTGATGGAGAAAGGTCTGGTGGCAAGAAAAGCTGCTTCTAGGAGGTTGTCAAGTGTTTTCGCTCGACGATTCCATTCTTGGTTGGTTGGTTTGGTCCTTGTTCCTGTAACTCGAATCCTAGCCCGGTATATCCCATTTTAATTTTACACCATTGTGAACCTTACGCCTTTTTTACTCTCTGATCGAGGTTCTCGGCATTGAAAAATCTTCGTAAACTAAATCTCACGTGTATATGTTGACATTTAAGAGATATACAGTCAAGAAAATAAAGGGCAATGGTGATATATATGCGGATTAGACACCAAAAAAAACACTCAACAAATGGCTACAAATTAAGGAATGTGTTTAATGACGGCATCAGATTCCTAATTGATGGAGAAAGGTCTAGTGGCAAGAAAAGCTGCTTCTAGGAGGTAGTCAAGTGTTTTCGCTTGACGATTCCATTATTGGGTGGTTCGTTTGGCCCTTGTTCCTGTAACTGGAATACTAGCCCGGTATATCCCATTCTAATTTTACACCAATGTGAACCTTACGCCTTTTTTACTCTCTAATCGAGGTTCTCGGCATTGAAAAATATTCGTAAACTAAATCACACGTGTATATGTTGACATTTAAGAGATATACAGTCAAGAAAATCAAGGCCAATGGTGATATATATGCGGATTAGACACCAAAAAACATAATCAACAAATGGCTACAATTTAAGAAATGTGTTTAGTGACGGCATCAGATTCTTAATTGATGGAGAATGGTCTGGTGGCAAGAAAAGCTGCTTCTAGGAGGTTGTCAAGTGTTTTCGCTCGACGATTCCATTCTTGGGTGGTTGGTTTGACCCTTGTTCCTGTAACTCGAATCCTAGCCCGGTATATCCATTTTAATTTTACACCATTGTGAACCTTACGCCTTTTTTACTCTCTGATCGAGGTTCTCGGCATTGAAAAATATTCATAAAATATGTTGACATTTAAGGGATATACAGTTAAGAAAATTAAGGGCAATGGTGATACATATGCGGATTAGACACAAAAAAAAAAAAAACACTCAACAAATGGTTAGAATTTAAGGTATGTGTTTAGGGACGGCATCAGATTCCTAATTGATGGAGAAAGGTCTGGAGGTAAGAAAAGCTGCTTCTAGGAGGTTGTCAAGTGTTTTCGCTCAACGATTCCATTTTTGGGTGGTTGGTTTGGCCCTTTTTCCTGTAACTCGAATCCTAGCCCGATATATCCCATTTTAATTTTACACCATTGTGAACCTTACGACTTTTTTACTCTCAGATCGAGGTTCTCGCCATTGAAAAATCTTCGTAAACTAAATCACACGTGTATATGTTGATATTTAAGAGATATACAGTCAAGAAAATCAAGGGCAATGGTGATATATATGAGGATTAGACAAAAAAAAAAACACTCAACAAATGGCTAAATTTAAGGAATATGTTTAGTGACGGCATCAGATTCCTAATTGATGGAGAAAGGTCTGGTGCCAAGAAAAAACTGGTTCTAGGAGGTTGTCAAGTGTTTTCGCTCGATGATTCCATTCTTGGGTGGTTGGTTTGGACCTTTTTCTGTAATTCAATCCTAGCCCGGTTTATCCCATTTTAATTTTACACCATTGTGAACCTTACGCCTTTTTTACTCTCTGATCGAGGTTCTCGGAATTGAAAAATCTTCGTAAACTAAATCACACGTGTATATGTTGACATTTAAGAGATATACAGTCAAGAAAATCAAGGGAATGGTGATATATATGCGGATTAGACACAAAAAAAAACCTCAACAAATGGCTATAATTTAAGGAATGTGTTTAGTGAAGGCATCATATTCCTAACTGATGGAAAAAGGTCTGGAGGCAAGAAAAGCTGCTTCTAGGAGGTTGTCAAGTGTTTTCGCTCGACGATTCCATTCTTGGGTGGTTGGTTTGGCCCTTGTTCCTGTAACTCGAATCCTAGCCCGGTATATCCCATTCTAATTTTACACCATTGTGAACCTTACGCGTTTTTACTCTCTGATCGAGGTTCTCGGCATTGAAAAATCTTCGTAAACTAAATCACACGTGTATATGTTGACATTTAAGAGATATACAGTCAAGAAAATAAAGGGCAATGGTGATATATATGCGGATTAGACACCAAAAAAAACACTCATCAAATGGCTACAATTTAAGGAATGTGTTTAATGATGGCATCAGATTCCTAATTGATGGAGAAAGGTCTGGTGGCAAGAAAAGATGCTTCTAGGAGGTTGTCAACTGTTTTCGCTCGACGATTCCGTTCTTGGGAGGTTGGTTTGGCCCTTGTTCCTGTAACTCGAATCCTAGCCAGGTATATCTCATTTTAATTTTACACCATTGTGAACCTTACGCCTTTTTTACCCTCTGATCGAGGTTCTCGGCATTGAAAAATCTTCGTAAACTAAATCACACGTGTATATGTTGACATTTAAGAAATATACAGTCAAGAAAATAAGGGGCAATGGTGATATATATGCGGATTAGACACAAAAAAAACCCCACTCAACAAATGGCTACAATTTAAGAAATGTGTTTAGTGACGGCATCAGATTCCTAATTGATGGAGAATGGTCTGGTGGCAAGAAAAGCTGCTTCTAGGAGGTTGTCAAGTGTTTTCGCCCGACCATTCCATTCTTGGGTGGTTGGTTTGACCCTTGTTCCTGTAACTCGAATCCTAGCCCAGTATATCACATTTTAATTTTACACCATTGTGAACCTTTCGCCTTTTTTACTCTCTGATCGAGGTTCTCGGCGTTGAAAAATATTCGTGAAATATGTTGACATTTAAGAGATATACAGTCAAGAAAATCAAGGGCAATGGTGATATATATGCGGATTAGAGAGCAAAAAAAAAAAATGGCTACAATTTAAGGTATGTGTTTAGTGACGGCATCAGATTCCAAATTGATGGAGAAAGGTCTGGAGGCAAGAAAAGCTGCTTCTAGGAGGTTGTCAAGTGTTTTCGCTCGACGATTCCATTCTTGGGTGGTTGGTTTGGCCCTTGTTCCTGTAACTCGAATCCTAGCCCGGTATATCCCATTTTAATTTTACACCATTGTGAACCTTACGCCTTTTTTACTCTCTGATCGAGGTTCTCGGCATTGAAAATCTTCGAAAACTAAATCACACGTGTATATGTTGACATTTAAGAGATATATAGTCAAGAAAGTCAAGGGCAATGGTGATATATATGCGGATTAGACACCAAAAAAAAAACACTCAACAAATGGCTACAATTTAAGGTATGTGTTTAGTAACAGCATCAGATTCCTAATTGATGGAGAATGGTCTGGAGGCAAGAAAAGCTGCTTCTAGGAGGTTGTCAAGTGTTTTCGCTCGACGATTCCATTCTTGGGTGGTTGGTTTGGCCCTTGTTCCTGTAACTCGAATCCTAACCCGGTATATCCCATTCTAATTTTACACCATTGTGAACCATACGCCTTTTTTACTCTCTGATCGAGGTTCTCGGCATTGAAAAATCTTCGTAAACTAAATCTCACGTGTATATGTTGACATTTAAGAGATATACAGTCAAGAAAATAAAGGGCAATGGTGATATATATGCGGATTAGACACCAAAAAAAACACTCAACAAATGGCTACAATTTAAGGAATGTGTTTAATGACGGCATCAGATTCCTAATTGATGGAGAAAGGTCTGGTGGCAAGAAAAGCTGCTTCTAGGAGGTAGTCAAGTGTTTTCGCTTGACGATTCCATTATTGGGTGGTTCGTTTGGCCCTTGTTCCTGTAACTGGAATACTAGCCCGGTATATCCCATTCTAATTTTACACCATTGTGAACCTTACGCCTTTTTTACTCTCTAATCGAGGTTCTCGGCATTGAAAAATATTCGTAAACTAAATCACACGTGTATATGTTGACATTTAAGAGATATACAGTCAAGAAAATCAAGGCCAATGGTGATATATATGCGGATTAGACACCAAAAAACATAATCAACAAATGGCTACAATTTAAGAAATGTGTTTAGTGACGGCATCAGATTCTTAATTGATGGAGAATGGTCTGGTGGCAAGAAAAGCTGCTTCTAGGAGGTTGTCAAGTGTTTTCGCTCGACGATTCCATTCTTGGGTGGATGGTTTGACCCTTGTTCCTGTAACTCGAATCCTAGCCCGGTATATCCATTTTAATTTTACACCATTGTGAACCTTACGCCTTTTTTACTCTCTGATCGAGGTTCTCGGCATTGAAAAATATTCATAAAATATGTTGACATTTAAGAGATATACAGTTAAGAAAATTAAGGGCAATGGTGATACATATGCGGATTAGACACAAAAAAAAAACACTCAACAAATGGTTAGAATTTAAGGTATGTGTTTAGTGACGGCATCAGATTCCTAATTGATGGAGAAAGGTCTGGAGGTAAGAAAAGCTGCTTCTAGGAGGTTGTTAAGTGTTTTCGCTCGACGATTCCATTTTTGGGTGGTTGGTTTGGCCCTTTTTCCTGTAACTCGAATCCTAGCCCGATATATCCCATTTTAATTTTACACCATTGTGAACCTTACGACTTTTTTACTCTCAGATCGAGGTTCTCGCCATTGAAAAATCTTCGTAAACTAAATCACACGTGTATATGTTGATATTTAAGAGATATACAGTCAAGAAAATCAAGGGCAATGGTGATATATATGAGGATTAGACAAAAAAAAAAACACTCAACAAATGGCTAAATTTAAGGAATATGTTTAGTGACGGCATCAGATTCCTAATTGATGGAGAAAGGTCTGGTGCCAAGAAAAAACTGGTTCTAGGAGGTTGTCAAGTGTTTTCGCTCGATGATTCCATTCTTGGGTGGTTGGTTTGGACCTTTTTCTGTAATTCAATCCTAGCCCGGTATATCCCATTTTAATTTTACACCATTGTGAACCTTACGCCTTTTTTACTCTCTGATCGAGGTTCTCGGAATTGAAAAATCTTCGTAAACTAAATCACACGTGTATATGTTGACATTTAAGAGATATACAGTCAAGAAAATCAAGGGAATGGTGATATATATGCGGATTAGACACAAAAAAAAAAACCTCAACAAATGGCTATAATTTAAGGAATGTGTTTAGTGAAGGCATCATATTCCTAACTGATGGAAAAAGGTCTGGAGGCAAGAAAAGCTGCTTCTAGGAGGTTGTCAAGTGTTTTCGCTCGACGATTCCATTCTTGGGTGGTTGGTTTGGCCCTTGTTCCTGTAACTCGAATCCTAGCCCGGTATATCCCATTCTAATTTTACACCATTGTGAACTTTACGCGTTTTTACTCTCTGATCGAGGTTCTCGGCATTGAAAAATCTTCGTAAACTAAATCACACGTGTATATGTTGACATTTAAGAGATATACAGTCAAGAAAATAAAGGGCAATGGTGATATATATGCGGATTAGACACCAAAAAAAACACTCATCAAATGGCTACAATTTAAGGAATGTGTTTAATGACGGCATCAGATTCCTAATTGATGGAGAAAGGTCTGGTGGCAAGAAAAGATGCTTCTAGGAGGTTGTCAACTGTTTTCGCTCGACGATTCCGTTCTTGGGAGGTTGGTTTGGCCCTTGTTCCTGTAACTCGAATCCTAGCCCGGTATATCTCATTTTAATTTTACACCATTGTGAACCTTACGCCTTTTTTACCCTCTGATCGAGGTTCTCGGCATTGAAAAATCTTCGTAAACTAAATCACACGTGTATATCTTGACATTTAAGAAACATACAGTCAAGAAAATAAGGGGCAATGGTGATATATATGCGGATTAGACACAAAAAAAAACGCCACTCAACAAATGGCTACAATTTAAGAAATGTGTTTAGTGACGGCATCAGATTCCTAATTGATGGAGAATGGTCTGGTGGCAAGAAAAGCTGCTTCTAGGAGGTTGTCAAGTGTTTTCGCCCGACCATTCCATTCTTGGGTGGTTGGTTTGACCCTTGTTCCTGTAACTCGAATCCTAGCCCAGTATATCACATTTTAATTTTACACCATTGTGAACCTTTCGCATTTTTTACTCTCTGATCGAGGTTCTCGGCGTTGAAAAATATTCGTGAAATATGTTGACATTTAAGAGATATACAGTCAAGAAAATCAAGGGCAATGGTGATATATATGCGGATTAGAGAGCAAAAAAAAAAATGGCTACAATTTAAGGTATGTGTTTAGTGACGGCATCAGATTCCAAATTGATGGAGAAAGGTCTGGAGGCAAGAAAAGCTGCTTCTAGGAGGTTGTCAAGTGTTTTCGCTCGACGATTCCATTCTTGGGTGGTTGGTTTGGCCCTTGTTCCTGTAACTCGAATCCTAGCCCGGTATATCCCATTTTAATTTTACACCATTGTGAACCTTACGCCTTTTTTACTCTCTGATCGAGGTTCTCGGCATTGAAAATCTTCGAAAACTAAATCAGACGTGTATATGTTGACATTTAAGAGATATATAGTCAAGAAAATCAAGGGCAATGGTGATATATATGCGGATTAGACACCAAAAAAAAAACACTCAACAAATGGCTACAATTTAAGGTATGTGTTTAGTAACAGCATCAGATTCCTAATTGATGGAGAATGGTCTGGAGGCAAGAAAAGCTGCTTCTAGGAGGTTGTCAAGTGTTTTCGCTCGACGATTCCATTCTTGGGTGGTTGGTTTGGCCCTTGTTCCTGTAACTCGAATCCTAACCCGGTATATCCCATTCTAATTTTACACCATTGTGAACCATACGCCTTTTTTACTCTCTGATCGAGGTTCTCGGCATTGAAAAATCTTCGTAAACTAAATCACACGTGTATATGTTGACATTTAAGAGATATACAGTCAAGAAAATCAAGGGCAATGGTGATATATATGCGGATTAGACACCAAAAAAAAACACTCATCAAATGGCTACAATTTAAGGAATGTGTTTAATGACGGCATCAGATTCCTAATTGATGAAGAAAGGTCTGGTGGCAAGAAAAGATGCTTCTAGGAGGTTGTCAACTGTTTTCGCTCGACGATTCCGTTCTTGGGAGGTTGGTTTGGCCCTTGTTCCTGTAACTCGAATCCTAGCCCGGTATATCTCATTTTAATTTTACACCATTGTGAACCTTACGCCTTTTTTACCCTCTGATCGAGGTTATCGGCATTGAAAAATCTTCGTAAACTAAATCACACGTGTATATGTTCACATTTAAGAAATATACAGTCAAGAAAATAAGGGGCAATGGTGATATATATGCGGATTAGACACAAAAAAAAACACACTCAACAAATGGCTACAATTTAAGAAATGTGTTTAGTGACGGCATCAGATTCCTAATTGATGGAGAATGGTCTGGTGGCAAGAAAAGCTGCTTCTAGGAGGTTGTCAAGTGTTTTCGCTCGACCATTCCATTCTTGGGTGGTTGGTTTAACCCTTGTTCCTGTAACTCGAATCCTAGCCCGGTATATCACATTTTAATTTTACACCATTGTGAACCTTACGCCTTTTTTACTCTCTGATCGAGGTTCTCGGCGTTGAAAAATATCCGTAAAATATGTTGACATTTAAGAGATATACAGTCAAGAAAATCAAGGGCAATGGTGATATATATGCGGATTAGAGAGCAAAAAAAAAAACACTCAACAAATGGCTACAATTTAAGGTATGTGTTTAGTGACGGCATCAGATTCCTAATTGATGGAGAAAGGCCTGGAGGCAAGAAAAGCTGCTACTAGGAGGTTGTCAAGTGTTTTCGCTCGACGATTCCATTCTTGGGTGGTTGGTTTGGCCCTTTTTCCTGTAACTCGAATCCTAGCCCGTTATATCCCATTTTAATTTTACACCATTGTGAACCTTACGCCTTTTTTACTCTCTGATCGAGGTTCTCGGCATTGAAAATATTCGAAAACTAAATCACACGTGTATATGTTGACATTTAAGAGATATATAGTCAAGAAAATCAAGGGCAATGGTGATATATATGCGGATTAGACACAAAAAAAAAAACACTCAACAAATGGCTAAAATTAAAGAATTTGTTTATTGACGGCATCAGATTCGTAATTGATGGAGAAAGGTCTGGTGGCAAGAAAAAGCTGCTTCTAGGAGGTTGTCAAGTGTTTTCTCTCGATGATTCCATTCTTGGGTGGTTGGTTTGGACCTTTTCTGTAACTCAAATCCTAGCCCGGTATATCCCATTTTAATTTTACACCATTGTGAACCTTACGCCTTTTTTACTCTCTGATCGAGGTTCTCGGCATTGAAAAATCTCCGTAAACTAAATCACACGTGTATATGTTGACATTTACGAGATATACAGTCAAGAAAATCAAGGGCAACGGTGATATATATGCGGATTAGACACCAAAAAAAACACTCAACAAATGGCTACAATTTAAGGAATGTGTTTAGTGAAGGCATCAGATTCCTAATTGATGGAGAAAGGTCTGGAGGCAAGAAAAGCTGCTTTAAGAAGGTTGTCAAGTGTTTTCGCTCGACGATTCCATTCTTGGGTGGTTGGCTTGGCCCTTGTTTCTGTAACTCGAATCCTAGCCCGGTATATCCCATTTTAATTTTACACCAATGTGAACCTTACGCCTTTTTTACTCTCTGATCGAGGTTCTCGGCATTGAAAAATCTTAGTAAACTAAATCACACGTGTATATGTTGACAATTAAGAGATATACATTCAAGATAATCAAGGGCAATGGTGATATGTATGCGGATTAGACAACAAAAAAAAAACACTCAACAAATGGCTACAATTTAAGGAATGTTTTTAATGACGGCATCAGATTCCTAATTGATGGAGAAAGGTCTGGTGGCAAGAAAAGCTGCTTCTAGGAGGTTGTCAAGTGTTTTCGCTCGACGATTCCGTTCTTGGGTGGTTGGTTTGGCCCTTTTTCCTGTAACTCGAATCCTAGCCCGGTATATCTCATTTTAATTTTACACCATTGTGAACCTCATGACTTTTTTACTCTCTGATCGAGGTTCTCGGCATTGAAAAATCTTCGTAAACTAAATCACACGTGTATATGTTGACATTTAAGAGATACACATTCAAGAAAATCAAGGGCAATGGTGATATATATGCGGATTAGACACCAAAAAAAAACACTCAAGAAATGGCTACAATTTAAGAAATGTGTTTAGTGAGGGCATCAGATTCCTAATTGATGGAGAATGGTCTGGTGGCAAGAAAAGCTACTTCTAGGAGGTTGTCAAGTGTTTTCGCTCGACGATTCCATTCTTGGGTGGTTGGTTTGGCCCTTGTTCCTGTAACTCGAATCCTAACCCTGTATATCCCATTTTAATTATACACCATTGTGAACCTTACGCCTTTTTTACTCTCTGATCGAGGTTCTCGGCATTGAAAAATCTTCGTAAAATATGTTGACATTTAAGAGATATATAGTCAAGAAAATCAAGGGCAATGGTGATATATATGCGGATTAGACACCAAAAAAAAAACACTCAACAAATGGCTACAATTTCAGGTATGTGTTTATTGACGGCATCAGATTCCTAATTGATGGAGAAAGGTCTGGTGGCAAGAAAAAGCTGCTTCTAGGAGGTTGTCAAGTGTTTTCTCTCGATGATTCCATTCTTGGGTGGTTGGTTTGGACCTTTTCTGTAACTCAAATCCTAGCCCGGTATATCCCATTTTAATTTTACACCATTGTGAACCTTACGCCTTTTTTACTCTCTGATCGAGGTTCTCGGCATTGAAAAATCTCCGTAAACTAAATCACACGTGTATATGTTGACATTTACGAGATATACAGTCAAGAAAATCAAGGGCAACGGTGATATATATGCGGATTAGACACAAAAAAAAAACACTCAAGAAATGGCTACAATTTAAGAAATGTGTTTAGTGAGGGCATCAGATTCCTAATTGATGGAGAATGGTCTGGTGGCAAGAAAAGCTACTTCTAGGAGGTTGTCAAGTGTTTTCGCTCGACGATTCCATTCTTGGGTGGTTGGTTTGGCCCTTGTTCCTGTAACTCGAATCCTAACCCTGTATATCCCATTTTAATTATACACCATTGTGAACCTTACGCCTTTTTTACACTCTGATCGAGGTTCTCGGCATTGAAAAATCTTCGTAAAATATGTTGACATTTAAGAGATATATAGTCAAGAAAATCAAGGGCAATGGTGATATATATGCGGATTAGACACCAAAAAAAAAAACACTCAACAAATGGCTACAATTTAAGGTATGTGTTTATTGACGGCATCAGATTCCTAATTGATTGAGAAAGGTTTGGTGGCAAGAAAAAGCTGCTTCTAGGAGGTTGTCAAGTGTTTTCTCTCGATGATTCCATTCTTGGGTGGTTGGTTTGGACCTTTTCTGTAACTCAAATCCTAGCCCGGTATATCCCATTTTAATTTTACACCATTGTGAACCTTACGCCTTTTTTAGTCTCTGATCGAGGTTCTCGGCATTGAAAAATCTCCGTAAACTAAATCACACGTGTATATGTTGACATTTACGAGATATACAGTCAAGAAAATCAAGGGCAACGGTGATATATATGCGGATTAGACACCAAAAAAAACACTCAACAAATGGCTACAATTTAAGGAATGTGTTTAGTGAAGGCATCAGATTCCTAATTGATGGAGAAATGTCTGGTGGCAAGAAAAGCTGCTTCAAGAAGGTTGTCAAGTGTTTTCGCTCGACGATTCCATTCTTGGGTGGTTGGCTTGGCCCTTGTTCCTGTAACTCGAATCCTAGCCCGGTATATCCCATTTTAATTTTACACCAATGTGAACCTTACGCCTTTTTTACTCTCTGATCGAGGTTCTCGGCATTGAAAAATCTTAGTAAACTAAATCACACGTGTATATGTTGACATTTAAGAGATATACATTCAAGATAATCAAGGGCAATGGTGATATGTATGCGGATTAGACACCAAAAAAAACACTCAACAAATGGCTACTATTTAAGGAATGATTTTTAATGACGGCATCAGATTCCTAATTGATGGAGAAAGGTCTGGTGGCAAGAAAAGCTGCTTCTAGGAGGTTGTCAAGTGTTTTCGCTCGACGATTCCGTTCTTGGGTGGTTGGTTTGGCCCTTTTTCCTGTAACTCGAATCCTAGCCCGGTATATCTCATTTTAATTTTACACCATTGTGAACCTCATGACTTTTTTACTCTCTGATCGAGGTTCTCGGCATTGAAAAATCTTCGTAAACTAAATCACACGTGTATATGTTGACATTTAAGAGATACACATTCAAGAAAATCAAGGGCAATGGTGATATATATGCGGATTAGACACCAAAAAAAACACTCAAGAAATGGCTACAATTTAAGAAATGTGTTTAGTGAGGGCATCAGATTCCTAATTGATGGAGAATGGTCTGGTGGCAAGAAAAGCTATTTCTAGGAGGTTGTCAAGTGTTTTCGCTCGACGATTCCATTCTTGGGTGGTTGGTTTGGCCCTTGTTCCTGTAACTCGAATCCTAACCCTGTATATCCCATTTTAATTATACACCATTGTGAACCTTACGCCTCTTTTACTCTCTGATCGAGGTTCTCGGCATTGAAAAATCTTCGTAAAATATGTTGACATTTAAGAGATATATAGTCAAGAAAATCAAGGGCAATGTTGATATATATGCGGATTAGACACAAAAAAAAAACACTCAACAAATGGCTACAATTTAAGGTATGTGTTTAGTGACGGCATCAGATTCCTAATTTATGGAGAAAGGTCTGGAGGCAAGAAAAGCTGCTTCTAGGAGATTGTCAAGTGTTTTCGCTCGACGATTCCATTCTTGGGTGGTTGGTTTGGCCCGTGTTCCTGTAACTCGAATCCTAGCCCGGTATATCCCATTTTAATTTTACACCAATGTGAACCTTACGCCTTTTTTACTCTCTGATCGAGGTTCTCGGCATTGAAAAATCTTAGTAAACTAAATCACACGTGTATATGTTGACATTTAAAAGATATACATTCAAGATAATCAAGGGCAATGGTGATATGTATGCGGATTAGACACCAAAAAAAACACTCAACAAATGGCGACAATTTAAGGAATGTTTTTAATGACGGCATCAGATTTCTAATTGATGGAGAAAGGTCTGGTGGCAAGAAATGCTGCTTCTAGGAGGTTGTCAAGTGTTTTCGCTCGACGATTCCGTTCTTGGGTGGTTGGTTTGGCCCTTTTTCCTGTAACTCGAATCCTAGCCCGGTATATCTCATTTTAATTTTACAGCATTGTGAACCTCATGACTTTTTTACTCTCTGATCGAGGTTCTCGGCATTGAAAAATCTTCGTAAACTAAATCACACGTGTATATGTTGACATTTAAGAGATACACATTCAAGAAAATCAAGGGCAATGGTGATATATATGCGGATTAGACACCAAAAAAAAAACACTCAAGAAATAGCTACAATTTAAGAAATGTGTTTAGTGAGGGCATCAGATTCCTAATTGATGGAGAATGGTCTGGTGGCAAGAAAAGCTACTTCTAGGAGGTTGTCAAGTGTTTTCGCTCGACGATTCCATTCTTGGGTGGTTGGTTTGGCCCTTGTTCCTGTAACTCGAATCCTAACCCTGTATATCCCATTTTAATTATACACCATTGTGAACCTTACGCCTCTTTTACTCTCTGATCGAGGTTCTCGGCATTGAAAAATCTTCGTAAAATATGTTGACATTTAAGAGATATATAGTCAAGAAAATCAAGGGCAATGGTGATATATATGCGGATTAGACACCAAAAAAAACACTCAACAAATGGCTACAATTTAAGGTATGTGTTTAGTGACGGCATCAGATTCCAAATTTATGGAGAAAGGTCTGGAGGCAAGAAAAGCTGCTTCTAGGAGATTGTCAAGTGTTTTCGCTCGACGATTCCATTCTTGAGTGGTTGGTTTGGCCCGTGTTCCTGTAACTCGAATCCTAGCCCGGTATATCCCATTTTAATTTTACACCAATGTGAACCTTACGCCTTTTTTACTCTCTGATCGAGGTTCTCGGCATTGAAAAATCTTAGTAAACTAAATCACACGTGTATATGTTGACATTTAAAAGATATACATTCAAGATAATCAAGGGCAATGGTGATATGTATGCGGATTAGACACCAAAAAAAACACTCAACAAATGGCTACAATTTAAGGAATGTTTTTAATGACGGCATCAAATTCCTAATTGATGGAGAAAGGTCTGGTGGCAAGAAATGCTGCTTCTAGGAGGTTGTCAAGTGTTTTCGCTCGATGATTCCATTCTAGGGTGGTTGGTTTGGCCCTTTTTCCTGTAACTCGAATCCTAGCCCGGTATATCTCATTTTAATTTTACACCATTGTGAACCTCATGACTTTTTTACTCTCTGATCGAGGTTCTCGGCATTGAAAATTTTCGTAAACTAAATCACACGTGTATATGTTGACATTTAAGAGATACACATTCAAGAAAATCAAGGGCAATGGTGATATATATGCGGATTAGACACCAAAAAAAAAAAAACACTCAAGAAATGGCTACAATTTAAGAAATGTGTTTAGTGAGGGCATCAGATTCCTAATTGATGGAGAATGGTCTGGTGGCAAGAAAAGCTGCTTCTAGGAGGTTATCAAGTGTTTTCGCTCGACGATTCCATTCTTGGGTGGTTGGTTTGGCCCTTGTTCCTGTAACTCGAATCCTAACCCTGTATATCCCTTTTTAATTATACACCATTGTGAACCTTACGCCTTTTTTACTCTCTGATCGAGGTTCTCGGCATTGAAAAATCTTCGTAAAATATGTTGACATTTAAGAGATATATAGTCAAGAAAATCAAGGGCAATGGTGATATATATGCGGATTAGACACCTAAAAAAAAAACACTCAACAAATGGCTACAATTTAAGGTATGTGTTTATTGACGGCATCAGATTCCTAATTGATGGAGAAAGGTCTGGTGGCAAGAAAAAGCTGCTTCTAGGAGGTTGTCAAGTGTTTTCTCTCGATGATTCCATTCTTGGGTGGTTCGTTTGGACCTTTTCTGTAACTCAAATCCTTGCCCGGTATATCCCATTTTAATTTTACACCCTTGTGAACCTTACGCCTTTTTTACTCTCTGATCGAGGTTCTCGGCATTGAAAAATCTCTGTAAACTAAATCACACATGTATATGTTGACATTTACGAGATATACAGTCAAGAAAATCAAGGGCAACGGTGATATATATGCGGATTAGACACCAAAAAAAAACACTCAACAAATGGCTATAATTTAAGGAATGTGTTTAGTGAAGGCATCAGATTCCTAATTGATGGAGAAATGTCTGGTGGCAAGAAAAGCTGCTTCACGAAGGTTGTCAAGTGTTTTCGCTCGACGATTCCATTCTTGGGTGGTTGGCTTGGCCCTTGTTCCTGTAACTCGAATCCTAACCCTGTATATCCCATTTTAATTATACACCATTGTGAACCTTACGCCTCTTTTACTCTCTGATCGAAGTTCTCGGCATTGAAAAATCTTCGTAAAATATGTTGACATTTAAGAGATATATAGTCAAGAAAATCAAGGGCAATGGTGATATATATGCGGATTAGACACCAAAAAAAACACTCAACAAATGGCTACAATTTAAGGTATGTGTTTAGTGACGGCATCAGATTCCAAATTTATGGAGAAAGGTCTGGAGGCAAGAAAAGCTGCTTCTAGGAGATTGTCAAGTGTTTTCGCTCGACGATTCCATTCTTGAGTGGTTGGTTTGGCCCGTGTTCCTGTAACTCGAATCCTAGCCCGGTATATCCCATTTTAATTTTACACCAATGTGAACCTTACGCCTTTTTTACTCTCTGATCGAGGTTCTCGGCATTGAAAAATCTTAGTAAACTAAATCACACGTGTATATGTTGACATTTAAAAGATATACATTCAAGATAATCAAGGGCAATGGTGATATGTATGCGGATTAGACACCAAAAAAAACACTCAACAAATGGCTACAATTTAAGGAATGTTTTTAATGACGGCATCAAATTCCTAATTGATGGAGAAAGGTCTGGTGGCAAGAAATGCTGCTTCTAGGAGGTTGTCAAGTGTTTTCGCTCGATGATTCCATTCTAGGGTGGTTGGTTTGGCCCTTTTTCCTGTAACTCGAATCCTAGCCCGGTATATCTCATTTTAATTTTACACCATTGTGAACCTCATGACTTTTTTACTCTCTGATCGAGGTTCTCGGCATTGAAAATTTTCGTAAACTAAATCACACGTGTATATGTTGACATTTAAGAGATACACATTCAAGAAAATCAAGGGCAATGGTGATATATATGCGGATTAGACACCAAAAAAAAAAAAAACACTCAAGAAATGGCTACAATTTAAGAAATGTGTTTAGTGAGGGCATCAGATTCCTAATTGATGGAGAATGGTCTGGTGGCAAGAAAAGCTACTTCTAGGAGGTTGTCAAGTGTTTTCGCTCGACGATTCCATTCTTGGGTGGTTGGTTTGGCCCTTGTTCCTGTAACTCGAATCCTAACCCTGTATATCCCATTTTAATTATACACCATTGTGAACCTTACGCCTTTTTTACTCTCTGATCGAGGTTCTCGGCATTGAAAAATCTTCGTAAAATATGTTGACATTTAAGAGATATATAGTCAAGAAAATCAAGGGCAATGGTGATATATATGCGGATTAGACACCTAAAAAAAAACACTCAACAAATGGCTACAATTTAAGGTATGTGTTTATTGACGGCATCAGATTCCTAATTGATGGAGAAAGGTCTGGTGGCAAGAAAAAGCTGCTTCTAGGAGGTTGTCAAGTGTTTTCTCTCGATGATTCCATTCTTGTGTGGTTCGTTTGGACCTTTTCTGTAACTCAAATCCTTGCCCGGTATATCCCATTTTAATTTTACACCCTTGTGAACCTTACGCCTTTTTTACTCTCTGATCGAGGTTCTCGGCATTGAAAAATCTCTGTAAACTAAATCACACGTGTATATGTTGACATTTACGAGATATACAGTCAAGAAAATCAAGGGCAACGGTGATATATATGGGGATTAGACACCAAAAAAAACACTCAACAAATGGCTACAATTTAAGGAATGTGTTTAGTGAAGGCATCAGATTCCTAATTGATGGAGAAATGTCTGGTGGCAAGAAAAGCTGCTTCACGAAGGTTGTCAAGTGTTTTCGCTCGACGATTCCATTCTTGGGTGGTTGGCTTGGCCCTTGTTCCTGTAACTCGAATCCTAGCCCGGTATATCCCATTTTAATTTTACACCAATGTGAACCTTACGCCTTTTTTACTCTCTGATCGAGGTTCTCGGCATTGAAAAATCTTAGTAAACTAAATCACACGTGTATATGTTGACATTTAAGAGATATACATTCAAGATAATCAAGGGCAATGGTGATATGTATGCGGATTAGACACCAAAAAAAACACTCAACAAATGGCTACTATTTAAGGAATGTTTTTAATGACGGCATCAGATTCCTAATTGATGGAGAAAGGTCTGGTGGCAAGAAAAGCTGCTTCTAGGAGGTTGTCAAGTGTTTTCGCTCGACGATTCCGTTCTTGGGTTGTTGGTTTGGCCCTTTTTCCTGTAACTCGAATCCTAGCCCGGTATATCTCATTTTAATTTTACACCATTGTGAACCTCATGACTTTTTTACTCTCTGATCGAGGTTCTCGGCATTGAAAAATCTTCGTAAACTAAATCACACGTGTATATGTTGACATTTAAGAGATACACATTCAAGAAAATTAAGGGCAATGGTGATATATATGCGGATTAGACACCAAAAAAAAACACTCAAGAAATGGCTACAATTTAAGAAATGTGTTTAGTGAGGGCATCAGATTCCTAATTGATGGAGAATGGTCTGGTGGCAAGAAAAGCTACTTCTAGGAGGTTGTCAAGTGTTTTCGCTCGACGATTCCATTCTTGGGTGGTTGGTTTGGCCCTTGTTCCTGTAACTCGAATCCTAACCCTGTATATCCCATTTTAATTATACACCATTGTGAACCTTACGCCTCTTTTACTCTCTGATCGAGGTTCTCGGCATTGAAAAATCTTCGTAAAATATGTTGACATTTAAGAGATATATAGTCAAGAAAATCAAGGGCAATGGTGATATATATGCGGATTAGACACCAAAAAAAAAAACACTCAACAAATGGCTACAATTTAAGGTATGTGTTTAGTGACGGCATCAGATTCCTAGTTTATGGAGAAAGGTCTGGAGGCAAGAAAAGCTGCTTCTAGGAGATTGTCAAGTGTTTTCGCTCGACGATTCTATTCTTGGGTGGTTGGTTTGGCCCGTGTTCCTGTAACTCGAATCTTAGCCCGGTATATCCCATGTTAATTTTACACCATTGTAACCTTACGCCTTTTTTACTCTCTGATCGAGGTTCTCGGCATTGAAAAATCTTCGTAAACTAAATCACACGTGTATATGTTGACATTTAAGAGATAAGCAGTCAAGAAAATCGAGGGCAATGGTGATATATATGCGGATTAGACACAAAAAAAAAACACTCAACAAATGGCTACAATTTAAGAAATGTGTTTAGTGAGGGCATTAGATTCCTAATTAATGGAGAATGGTCTGGTGGCAAGAAAAAGCTGCTTCTTGGAGGTTGTTAAGTGTTTTCGCTCGACGATTCCATTCTTGGGTGGTTGGTTTGGCCCTTGTTCCTGTAACTCGAATCCTAACCCGGTGTATCCCATTTTAATTTTACACCATTGTGAACCTTTCGCCTTTTTTACTCTCTGATCGAGGTTCTTGGCTTTGAAAAATCTTCATAAAATATGTTGACATTTAAGAGTTATACAGTCAAGAAAATCAAGGGCAATGGTGATATATATGCGGATTAGACACAAAAAAAAACACTCAACGAATGCCTACAATTTAAGGTATGTATTTAGTGACGGCATCAGATTCCTAATTGATGGAGAAAGGTCTGGAGGCAAGAAAAGCTGCTTCTAGGTGGTTGTCAAGCGTTTTCGCTCGACGATTCCATTCTTCGGTGGTTGGTTTGGCCCTTTTTCCTGTAACTCGAATCCTAGCCCGGTATATCTAATCTAATTTTACACCATTGTGAACCTTACGCCTTTTTTACTCTCTGATCGAGGTTCTCGGCATTGAAAAATCTTCGTAAACTAAATCACACGTGTATATGTTGACATTTAAGAGATATATAGTCAAGAAATCCAAGGGCAGTGGTGATATATATGCAGATTAGACACAAAAAAAACACTCAACAAATGGCTAAATTTAAGAAATGTGTTTAGTGACGGCATCGGATTCCTAATTGATGGTGAAATGTCTGGTGGCAAGAAAAGCTGCATCTAGGAGGTTGTCAAATATTTTCGCTCGACGATTCCATTCTAGGGTGATTGGTTTGGCCCTTGTTCCTGTAACTCGAATCCTAGCCCGGTATATCCCATTTTAATTTTACACCCTTGTGAACCTTATGCTTTTTTTACTCTCCGATCGAGGTTCTCGGCATTGAAAAATCTTCGTAAACTAAATCACACGTGTATATGTTGACATTTAAGAGATATAAATTCAAGATAATCAAGGGCAATGGTGATATGTATGCGGATTAGACACAAAAAAAAACACTCAACAAATGGCTACTATTTAAGGAATGTTTTTAATGACGGCATCAGATTCCTAATTGATGGAGAAAGGTCTGGTGGCAAGAAAAGCTGCTTCTAGGAGGTTGTCAAGTGATTTCGCTCGACGATTCCGTTCTTGGGGGTTTGGCCCTTTTTCCTGTAACTCGAATCCTAGCCCGGTATATCTCATTTTAATTTTACACCATTGTGAACCTCATGACTTTTTTACTCTCTGATCGAGGTTCTCGGCATTGAAAAATCTTCGTAAACTAAATCACACGTGTATATGTTGACATTTAAGAGATACACATTCAAGAAAATCAAGGGCAATGGTGATATATATGCGGGTTAGACACCAAAAAAAAAACACTTAAGAAATGGCTACAATTTAAGAAATGTGTTTATTGACGACATCAGATTCCTAATTGATGGAGAAAGGTCTGGTGGCAAGAAAAAGCTGCTTCTAGGAGGTTGTCAAGTGTTTTCTCTCGATGATTCCATTCTTGGGTGGTTCGTTTGGACCTTTTCTGTAACTCAAATCCTTGCCCGGTATATCCCATTTTAATTTTACACCATTGTGAACCTTACGCCTTTTTTACTCTCTGATCGAGGTTCTCGGCATTGAAAAATCTCCGTAAACTAAATCACACGTGTATATGTTGACATTTACGAGATATACAGTCAAGAAAATCAAGGGCAACGGTGATATATATGCGGATTAGACACCAAAAAAAACACTCAACAAATGGCTACAATTTAAGTAATGTGTTTGGTGAAGGCATCAGATTCCTAATTGATGGAGAAATGTCTGGTGGCAAGAAAAGCTGCTTCACGAAGGTTGTCAAGTGTTTTCGCTCGAGGATTCCATTCTTGGGTGGTTGGCTTGGCCCTTGTTCCTGTAACTCGAATCCTAGCCCGGTATATCCCATTTTAATTTTACACCAATGTGAACCTTACGCCTTTTTGACTCTCTGATCGAGGTTCTCGGCATTGAAAAATCTTAGTAAACTAAATCACACGTGTATATGTTGACATTTAAGAGATATACATTCAAGATAATCAAGGGCAATGGTGATATGTATGCGGATTAGACACCAAAAAAAACACTCAACAAATGGCTACTATTTAAGGAATGTTTTTAATGACGGCATCAGATTCCTAATTGATGGAGAAAGGTCTGGTGGCAAGAAAAGCTGCTTCAAGGAGGTTGTCAAGTGTTTTCGCTCGACGATTCCGTTCTTGGGTTGTTGGTTTGGCCCTTTTTCCTGTAACTCGTATCCTAGCCCGGTATATCTCATTTTAATTTTACACCATTGTGAACCTCATGACTTTTTTACTCTCTGATCGAGGTTCTCGGCATTGAAAAATCTTCGTAAACTAAATCACACGTGTATATGTTGACATTTAAGAGATACACATTCAAGAAAATCAAGGGCAATGGTGATATATATGCGGATTAGACACCAAAAAAAACACTCAAGAAATGGCTACAATTTAAGAAATGTGTTTAGTGAGGGCATCAGATTCCTAATTGATGGAGAATGGTCTGGTGGCAAGAAAAGCTACTTCTAGGAGGTTGTCAAGTGTTTTCGCTCGACGATTCCATTCTTGGGTGGTTGGTTTGGCCCTTGTTCCTGTAACTCGAATCCTAACCCTGTATATCCCATTTTAATTATACACCATTGTGAACCTTATGCCTTTTTTACTCTCTGATCGAGGTTCTCGGCATTGAAAAATCTTCGTAAACTAAATCACACGTGTGTATATGTTGACATTTAAGAGATACGCAGTCAAGAAAATCAAGGGCAATGGTGATATATATGCGGATTAGACACAAAAAAAAAAAAACACTCAACAAATGGCTACAATTTAAGGTATGTGTTTAGTGACGGCATCAGATTCCTAATTTATGGAGAAAGGTCTGGAGGCAAGAAAACTGCTTCTAGGAGATTGTCAAGTGTTTTCGCTCGACGATTCCATTCTTGGGTGGTTGGTTTGGCCCGTGTTCCTGTAACTCGAATCCTAGCCCGGTATATCCCATTTTAATTTTACAACATTGTAACCTTACGCCTTTTTTACTCTCTGATCGAGGTTCTCGGCATTGAAAAATCTTCGTAAACTAAATCACACGTGTGTATATGTTGACATTTAAGAGATACGCAGTCAAGAAAATCAAGGGCAATGGTGATATATATGCGGATTAGGCACAAAAAAAAAAAAACACTCAACAAATGGCTACAATTTAAGGTATGTGTTTAGTGACGGCATCAGATTCCTAATTTATGGAGAAAGGTCTGGAGGCAAGAAAAGCTGCTTCTAGGAGATTGTCAAGTGTTTTCGCTCGACGATTCCATTCTTGGGTGGTTTGTTTGGCCCGTGTTCCTGTAACTCGAATCCTAGCCCGGTATATCCCATTTTAATTTTACACCATTGTAACCTTACGCCTTTTTTATTCTCTGATCGAGGTTCTCGGCATTGAAAAATCTTCGTAAACTAAATCACACGTGTGTATATGTTGACATTTAAGAGATACGCAGTCAAGAAAATCAAGGGCAATGGTGATATATATGCGGATTAGACACAAAAAAAAAAAAAAAACACTCAACAAATGGCTACAATTTAAGGTATGTGTTTAGTGACGGCATCAGATTCCTAATTTATGGAGAAAGGTCTGGAGGCAAGAAAAGCTGCTTCTAGGAGATTGTCAAGTGTTTTCGCTCGACGATTCCATTCTTGGGTGGTTGGTTTGGCCCGTGTTCCTGTAACTCGAATCCTAGCCCGGTATATCCCATTTTAATTTTACGTCATTGTAACCTTACGCCTTTTTTACTCTCTGATCGAGGTTCTCGGCATTGAAAAATCTTCGTAAACTAAATCACACGTGTGTATATGTTGACATTTAAGAGATACGCAGTCAAGAAAATCAAGGGCAATGGTGATATATATGCGGATTAGACACAAAAAAAAAACACTCAACAAATGGCTACAATTTAAGAAATGTGTTTAGTGAGGGCATCAGATTCCTAATTAATGGAGAATGGTCTGGTGGCAAGAAAAAGCTGCTTCTTGGAGGTTGTTAAGTGTTTTCGCTCGACGATTCCATTCTTGGGTGGTTGGTTTGGCCCTTGTTCCTGTAACTCGAATCCTAACCTGGTGTATCCCATTTTAATTTTACACCATTGTGAACCTTACGCCTTTTTTACTCTCTGATCGAGGTTCTTGGCTTTGAAAAATCTTCATAAAATATGTTGACATTTAAGAGATATACAGTCAAGAAAATCAAGGGCAATGGTGATATATATGCGGATTAGACACAAAAAAAAAAAACACTCAACGAATGGCTACAATTTAAGGTATGTGTTTAGTGACGGCATCAGATTCCTAATTGATGGAGAATGGTCTGGAGGCAAGAAAAGCTGCTTCTAGGTGGTTGTCAAGTGTTTTCGCTCGACGATTCCATTCTTCGGTGGTTGGTTTGGCCCTTTTTCCTGTAACTCGAATCCTAGCCCGGTATATCTAATCTAATTTTACACCATTGTGAACCTTACGCCTTTTTTACTCTCTGATCGAGGTTCTCGGCATTGAAAAATCTTCGTAAACTAAATCACACGTGTATATGTTGACATTTAAGAGATATATAGTCAAGAAATTCAAGGGCAGTGGTGATATATATGCAGATTAGACACAAAAAAAACACTCAACAAATGGCTAAATTTAAGAAATGTGTTTAGTGACGGCATCGGATTCCTAATTGCTGGTGAAATGTCTGGTGGCAAGAAAAGCTGCATCTAGGAGGTTGTCAAATATTTTCGCTCGACGATTCCATTCTTGGGTGATTGGTTTGGCCCTTGTTCCTGTAACTCGAATCCTAGCCCGGTATATCCCATTTTAATTTTACACCCTTGTGAACCTTACGCCTTTTTTACTCTCCGATCGAGGTTCTCGGCATTGAAAAATCTTCGTAAACTAAATCACACGTGTATATGTTGACATTTAAGAGATATAAATTCAAGATAATCAAGGGCAATGGTGATATGTATGCGGATTAGACACCAAAAAAAACACTCAACAAATGGCTACTATTTAAGGAATGTTTTTAATGACGGCATCAGATTCCTAATTGATGGAGAAAGGTCTGGTGGCAAGAAAAGCTGCTTCTAGGAGGTTGTCAAGTATTTTCGCTCGACGATTCCATTCTTGGGTGGTTGGTTTGGCCCTTGTTCCTGTAACTCGAATCCTAACCCTGTATATCCCATTTTAATTATACACCATTGTGAACCTTACGCCTTTTTTACTCTCTGATCGAGGTTCTCGGCATTGAAAAATCTTCGTAAAATATGTTGACATTTAAGAGATATATAGTCAAGAAAATCAAGGGCAATGGTGATATATATGCGGATTAGACACCAAAAAAAAAAACTCAACAAATGGCTACAATTTAAGGTATGTGTTTATTGACGGCATCAGATTCCTAATTGATGGAGAAAGGTCTGGTGGCAAGAAAAAGCTGCTTCTAGGAGGTTGTCAAGTGTTTTCTCTCGATGATTCCATTCTTGGGTGGTTGGTTTGGACCTTTTCTGTAACTCAAATCCTAGCCCGGTATATCCATTTTAATTTTACACCATTGTGAACCTTACGCCTTTTTTACTCTCTGATCGAGGTTCTCGGCTTGAAAAATCTCCGTAAACTAAATCACACGTGTATATGTTGACATTTATGAGATATACAGTCAAGAAAATCAAGGGCAACGGTGATATATATGCGGATTAGACACCAAAAAAAACACTCAACAAATGGCTATAATTTAAGGAATGTGTTTTGTGAAGGCATCAGATTCCTAATTGATGGAGAAATGTCTGGTGGCAAGAAAAGCTGCTTCACGAAGGTTGTCAAGTGTTTTCGCTCGACGATTCCATTCTTGGGTGGTTGGCTTGGCCCTTGTTCCTGTAACTCGAATCCTAGCCCGGTATATCCCATTTTAATTTTACACCAATGTGAACCTTACGCCTTTTTTACTCTCTGATCGAGGTTCTCGGCATTGAAAAATCTTAGTAAACTAAATCACACGTGTATATATGTTGACATTTAAGAGATATACATTCAAGATAATCAAGGGCAATGGTGATATGTATGCGGATTAGACACAAAAAAAACACTCAACAAATGGCTACTATTTAAGGAATGTTTTTAATGACGGCATCAGATTCCTAATTGATGGAGAAAGGTCTGGTGGCAAGAAAAGCTGGTTCTAGGAGGTTGTCAAGTGTTTTCGCTCGACGATTCCGTTCTTGGGTGGTTGGTTTGGCCCTTTTTCCTGTAACTCGAATCCTAGCCCGGTATATCTCATTTTAATTTTACACCATTGTGAACCTCATGACTTTTTTACTCTCTGATCGAGGTTCTCGGCATTGAAAAATCTTCGTAAACTAAATCACACGTGTATTTGTTGACATTTAAGAGATACACATTCAAGAAAATCAAGGGCAATGTTGATATATATGCGGATTAGACACAAAAAAAAAACACTCAAGAAATGGCTACAATTTAAGAAATGTGTTTAGTGAGGGCATCAGATTCCTAATTGATGGAGAATGGTCTGGTGGCAAGAAAAGCTACTTCTAGGAGGTTGTCAAGTGTTTTCGCTCGACGATTCCATTCTTGGGTGGTTGGTTTGGCCCTTGTTCCTGTAACTCGAATCCTAACCCTGTATATCCCATTTTAATTATACACCATTGTGAACCTTCCGCCTCTTTTACACTCTGATCGAGGTTCTCTGCATTTAAAAATCTTCGTAAAATATGTTGACATTTAAGAGATATATAGTCAATAAAATCAAGGGCAATGGTGATATATATGTGGATTAGACACCAAAAAAAAAAAAACACTCAACAAATGGCTACAATTTAAGATATGTGTTTAGTGACGGCATCAGATTCCTAATTTATGGAGAAAGGTCTGGAGGCAAGAAAAGCTGCTTCTAGGAGATTGTCAAGTGTTTTCGCTCGACGATTCCATTCTTGGGTGGTTGGTTTGGCCCGTGTTCCTGTAACTCGAATCCTAGCCCGTTATATCCCATTTTAATTTTACACCATTGTAACCTTACGCCTTTTTTACTCTCTGATCGAGGTTCTCGGCATTGAAAAATCTTCGTAAACTAAATCACACGTGTATATGTTGACATTTAAGAGATACACAGTCAAGAAAATCAAGGGCAATGGTGATATATATGCGGATTAGACACAAAAAAAAAACACTCAACAAATGGCTACAATTTAAGAAATGTGTTTAGTGAGGGCATCAGATTCCTAATTAATGGAGAATGGTCTGGTGGCAAGAAAAAGCTGCTTCTTGGAGGTTGTTAAGTGTTTTCGCTCGGCGATTCCATTCTTGGGTGGTTGGTTTGGCCCTTGTTCCTGTAACTCGAATCCTAACCCGGTGTATCCCATTTTATTTTTACACCATTGTGAACCTTACGCCTTTTTTACTCTCTGATCGAGGTTCTTGGCTTTGAAAAATCTTCATAAAATATGTTGACATTTAAGAGATATACAGTCAAGAAAATCAAGGGCAATGGTGATATATATGCGGAATAGACACAAAAAAAAAACACTCAACGAATGGCTACAATTTAAGGTATGTGTTTGGTGACGGCTTCAGATTCCTAATTGATGGAAAAGGTTTGGAGGCAAGAAAAGCTGCTTCTAGGTGGTTGTCAAGTGTTTTCGCTCGACGATTCCATTCTTCGGTGCTTGGTTTGGCCCTTTTTCCTGTAACTCGAATCCTAGCCCGGTATATCTAATCTAATTTTACACCATTGTGAACCTTACGCCTTTTTTACTCTCTGATCGAGGTTCTCGGCATTGAAAAATCTTCGTAAACTAAATCACACGTGTATATGTTGACATTTAAGAGATATATAGTCAAGAAATTCAAGGGCAGTGGTGATATATATGCAGATTAGACACAAAAAAAAAACACTAAACAAATGGCTAAATTTAAGAAATGTGTTTAGTGACGGCATCGGATTCCTAATTGATGGTGAAATGTCTGGTGGCAAGAAAAGCTGCATCTAGGAGGTTGTCAAATATTTTCGATCGACGATTCCATTCTTGGGTGATTGGTTTGGCCCTTGTTCCTGTAACTCGAATCCTAGCCCGGTATATCCCATTTTAATTTTACACCCTTGTGAACCTTACGCCTTTTTTACTCTCCGATCGAGGTTCTCGGCATCGAAAAAATCTTCGTAAACTAAATCACACGTGTATATGTTGACATTTAAGAGATATAAATTCAAGATAATCAAGGGCAATTGTGATATGTATGCGGATTAGACACCAAAAAAAAACACTCAACAAATGGCTACTATTTAAGGAATGTTTTTAATGACGGCATCCGATTCCTAATTGATGGAGAAAGGTCTGGTGGCAAGAAAAGCTGCTTCTTGGAGGTTGTCAAGTGTTTTCGCTCGACGATTCCGTTCTTGGGGGTTTCGCCCTTTTTCCTGTAACTCGAATACTAGCCCGGTATATCTCATTTTAATTTTACACCATTGTGAACCTCATGACTTTTTTACTCTCTGATCGAGTTTCTCGGCATTGAAAAATCTTCGTAAACTAAATCACACGTGTATATGTTGACATTTAAGAGATACACATTCAAGAAAATCAAGGGCAATGGTGATATATATGCGGATTAGACACCAAAAAAAAAACACTCAAGAAATAGCTACAATTTAAGAAATGTGTTTAGTGAGGGCATCAGATTCCTAATTGATGGAGAATGGTCTGGTGGCAAGAAAAGCTACTTCTAGGAGGTTGTCAAGTATTTTCGCTCGACGATTCCATTCTTGGCTGGTTGGTTTGGCCCTTGTTCCTGTAACTCGAATCCTAACCCTGTATATCCCATTTTAATTTTACACCATTGTGAACCTTACGCCTTTTTTACTCTCTCATCGAGGTTCTCGGCATTGAAAAATCTTCGTAAAATATGTTGACATTTAAGAGATATATAGTCAAGAAAATCAAGGGCAATGGTGATATATATGCGGATTAGACACAAAAAAAAAACACTCAACAAATGGCTACAATTTAAGGTATGTGTTTATTGACGGCATCAGATTCCTAATTGATGGAGAAAGGTCTGGTGGCAAGAAAAAGCTGCTTCTAGGAGGTTGTCAAGTGTTTTCTCTCGATGATTCCATTCTTGGGTGGTTGGTTTGGTCCTTTTCTGTAACTCAAATCCTAGCCCGATATATCCAATTTTAATTTTACACCATTGTGAACCTTACGCCTTTTTTACTCTCTGATCGAGGTTCTCGGCATTGAAAAACCTCCGTAAACTAAATCACACGTGTATATGTTGACATTTACAAGATATACAGTCAAGAAAATCAAGGGCAACGGTGATATATATGCGGATTAGACACCAAAAAAAACACTCAACAAATGGCTACAATTTAAGGAATGTGTTTAGTGAAGGCATCAGATTCCTAATTGATGGAGAAATGTCTGGAGGCAAGAAAAGCTACTTCAAGAAGGTTGTCAAGTGTTTTCGCTCGACGATTCCATTCTTGGGTGGTTGGCTTGGCCCTTGTTCCTGTAACTCGAATCCTAGACCGGTATATCCCATTTTAATTTTACACCAATGTGAACCTTACGCCTTTTTTACTCTCTGATCGAGGTTCTCGGCATTGAAAAATCTTAGTAAACTAAATCACACGTGTATATGTTGACATTTAAGAGATATAAATTCAAGATAAATAAGGGCAATGGTGATATGTATGCGGATTAGACACCAAAAAAAACACTCAACAAATGGCTACTATTTAAGGAATGTTTTTAATGACGGCATCAGATTCCTAATTGATGGAGAAAGGTCTGGTGGCAAGAAAAGCTGCTTCTAGGAGGTTGTCAAGTGTTTTCGCTCGACGATTCCGTTCTTGGGTGGTTGGTTTGGCCGTTTTTCCTGTAACTCGAATCCTAGCCTGGTATATCTCATTTTAATTTTACACCATTGTGAACCTCATGACTTTTTTACTCTCTGATCGAGGTTCTCGGCATTGAAAAATCTTCGTCAACTAAATCACACGTGTATATGTTGACATTTAAGAGATACACATTCAAGAAAATCAACGGCAATGGTGATATATATGCGGATTAGACACCAAAAAAAAACACTCAAGAAATGGCTACAATTTAAGAAATGTGTTTAGTGAGGGCATCAGATTCCTAATTGATGGAGAATGGTCTGGTGGCAAGAAAAGCTACTTCTAGGAGGTTGTCAAGTGTTTTCGCTCGACGATTCCATTCTTGGGTGGTTGGTTTGGCCCTTGTTCCTGTAACTCGAATCCTAACCCTGTATATCCCATTTTAATTATACACCATTGTGAACCTTACGCCTTTTTTACTCTCTGATCGAGGTTCTCGGCATTGAAAAATCTTCGTAAAATATGTTGACATTTAAGAGATATATAGTCAAGAAAATCAAGGGCAATGGTGATATATATGCGGATTAGACACCAAAAAAAAAAACACTCAACAAATGGCTACAATTTAAGGTATGTGTTTAGTGACGGCATCAGATTCCTAGTTTATGGAGAAAGGTCTGGAGGCAAGAAAAGCTGCTTCTAGGAGATTGTCAAGTGTTTTCGCTCGACGATTCCATTCTTGGGTGGTTGGTTTGGCCCTTGTTCCTGTAACTCGAATCCTAGCCCGGTATATCCCATTTTAATTTTACACCATTGTAACCTTACGCCTTTTTTACTCTCTGATCGAGGTTCTCGGCATTGAAAAATCTTCGTAAACTAAATCACACGTGTATATGTTGACATTTAAGAGATACACAGTCAAGAAAATCAAGGGCAATGGTGATATATATGCGGATTAGACACAAAAAAAAACACTCAACAAATGGCTACAATTTAAGAAATGTGTGTAGTGAGGGCATCAGATTCCTAATTAATGGAGAATGGTCTGGTGGCAAGAAAAAGCTGCTTCTAGGAGGTTGTTAAGTGTTTTCGCTCGACGATTCCATTCTTGGGTGGTTGGTTTGGCCCTTGTTCCTGTAACTCGAATCCTAACCCGGTGTATCCCATTTTAATTTTACACCATTGTGAACCTTACGCCTTTTTTACTCTCTGATCGAGGTTCTTGGCTTTGAAAAATCTTCATAAAATATGTTGACATTTAAGAGATATACAGTCAAGAAAATCAAGGGCAATGGTGATATATATGCGGATTAGACACAAAAAAAAAACACTCAACGAATGGCTACAATTTAAGGTATGTGTTTAGTGACGGCATCAGATTCCTAATTGATGGAGAAAGGTCTGGAGGCAAGAAAAGCTGCTTCTAGGTGGTTGTCAAGTGTTTTCGCTCGACGATTCCATTCTTGGGTGGTTGGTTTGGCCCTTTTTCCTGTAACTCGAATCCTAGCCCGGTATATCTAATCTAATTTTACACCATTGTGAACCTTACGCCTTTTGTACTCTCTGATCGAGGTTCTCGGCATTGAAAATCTTCGTAAACTAAATCACACGTGTATATGTTGACATTTAAGAGATATATAGTCAAGAAATTCAAGGGCAGTGGTGATATATATGCAGATTAGACACAAAAAACACACTCAACAAATGGCTAAATTTAAGAAATGTGTTTAGTGACGGCATCGGATTCCTAATTGATGGGGAAATGTCTGGTGGCAAGAAAAGCTGCATCTAGGAGGTTGTCAAATATTTTCGCTCGACGATTCCATTCTTGGGTGATTGGTTTGGCCCTTGTTCCTGTAACTCGAATCCTAGCCCGGTATATCTCATTTTAATTTTACACCCTTGTGAACCTTACGCCTTTTTTACTCTCCGATCGAGGTTCTCGGCATTGAAAAATCTTCGTAAACTAAATCACACGCGTATATGTTGACATTTAAGAGATATACAGTCAAGAAAATCAAGGGTAATGGTGATATATATGCAGATTAGACGCAAAAAAAAAAAAACACTCAACAAATGGCTACAATTTAATGAATGTGTTTAGTGACGGCATCAGATTCCTAATCGACGGAGAATGGTCTGGTGGCAAGAAAAGCTGCTTCTAGGAGGTAGTCAAGTATTTTTGCTCGACGATTCCATTCTTGGGTAGTTGGTTTGGCCCTTGTTCCTGTAACTCGAATCCTAGCCCGGTATATCCCATTTTAATTTTACACCATTGTGAACCTTACGCCTATTTTACTCTCTGATCGAGGTTCTCGGCATTGAAAAATCTTCGTAAACTAAATCACACGTGTATATGTTGACATTTAAGAGATTTGCATTCAAGAAAATCAAGGGCAATGGTGATATATATGCGGATTTGACACAAAAAAAACCCAACAAATGGCTACAATTTATGGAATGTGTTTAGTGATGGCATCAGATTCCTAATTGATGGAGAAAGGTCTGGTGGCAAGAAAAGCTACTTCTAGGAGGTTGTCCAGTGTTTTCGCTCAACGATTCCATTCTTGGGTGGTTGGTTTGGCCCTTGTTCTTGTAACTCGAATCCTAGCCCGGTTTATCCCAATTTAATTTTACACCATTGTGAACCTTACGCCTTTTTTACTCTCTGATCGAGGATCTCGGCATTGAAAAATCTTCGTAAACTAAATCACACGTGTATATGTTGACATTTAAGAGATATACAGTCAAGAAAATCAAGGGCAATGGTGATATATATGCGGATTAGACACAAAAAAAAACACTCAACAAATGGCTACCATTTAAGGAATGTGTTTAGTGACGGCATTAGATTCCTAATTGATGGAGAAAGGTCTGATGGCAAGAAAAGCTGCTTCAAGGAAGTTGTCAAGTGTTTTCGCTCGACGATTCCATTCTTGGGTGGTTGGTTTGGTCCTTGTTCCTGTAACTCGAATTCTAGCCCGGTATGTCCCATTTTAATTTTACACCCTTGTGAACCTTACGCCTTTTTTACTCCCTGATCGAGGTTCTCGGCATTGAAAAATCTTCGTAAACTAAATCACACGTGTATATGTTGACATTTAAGAGATATACAGTCAAGAAAATCAAGGGCACTGGTGATATATATGCGGATTAGACACAAAAAAAAAAAACAGTCTACAAATGGCTACAATTTAAGGAATGTGTTTAGTGACGACATCAGATTCCTAATTGATGGAGAAAGGTCTTGTGGCAAGAAAAGCTGCTTCTAGGAGGTTGACAAGTGTTTTCGCTCGACGATTCCATTCTTGGGTGGTTGGTTTGGCCCTTGTTCTTGTAACTCGAATCCTAGCCCGGTTTATCCCAATTTAATTTTACACCATTGTGAACCTTACGCCTTTTTTACTCTTTGATCGAGGTTCTCGGCATTGAAAAATCTTCGTAAACTAAATCACACGTGTATATGTTGACATTTAAGAGATATACAGTCAAGAAAATCAAGGGCAATGGTGATATATATGCGGTTTAGACACAAAAAAAAACACTCAACAAATGGCTACCATTTAAGGAATGTGTTTAGTGACGGCATTAGATTCCTAATTGATGGAGAAAGGTCTGATGGCAAGAAAAAGCTGCTTCTAGGAGGTTGTTAAGTGTTTTCGCTCGACGATTCCATTCTTGGGTGGTTGGTTTGGCCCTTGTTCCTGTAACTCGAATCCTAACCCGGTGTATCCCATTTTAATTTTACACCATTGTGAACCTTACGCCTTTTTTACTCTCTGATCGAGGTTCTTGGCTTTGAAAAATCTTCATAAAATATGTTGACATTTAAGAGATATACAGTCAAGAAAATCAAGGGCAATGGTGATATATATGCGGATTAGACACAAAAAAAACACTCAACGAATGGCTACAATTTAAGGTATGTGTTTAGTGACGGCATCAGATTCCTAATTGATGGAGAAAGGTCTGGAGGCAAGAAAAGCTGCTTCTAGGTGGTTGTCAAGTGTTTTCGCTCGACGATTCCATTCTTGGGTGGTTGGTTTGGCCCTTTTTCCTGTAACTCGAATCCTAGCCCGGTATATCTAATCTAATTTTACACCATTGTGAACCTTACGCCTTTTTTACTCTCTGATCGAGGTTCTCGGCATTGAAAATCTTCGTAAACTAAATCACACGTGTATATGTTGACATTTAAGAGATATATAGTCAAGAAATTCAAGGGCAGTGGTGATATATATGCAGATTAGACACAAAAAACACACTCAACAAATGGCTAAATTTAAGAAATGTGTTTAGTGACGGCATCGGATTCCTAATTGATGGGGAAATGTCTGGTGGCAAGAAAAGCTGCATCTAGGAGGTTGTCAAATATTTTCGCTCGACGATTCCATTCTTGGGTGATTGGTTTGGCCCTTGTTCCTGTAACTCGAATCCTAGCCCGGTATATCTCATTTTAATTTTACACCCTTGTGAACCTTACGCCTTTTTTACTCTCCGATCGAGGTTCTCGGCATTGAAAAATCTTCGTAAACTAAATCACACGCGTATATGTTGACATTTAAGAGATATACAGTCAAGAAAATCAAGGGTAATGGTGATATATATGCAGATTAGACGCAAAAAAAAAACACTCAACAAATGGCTACAATTTAATGAATGTGTTTAGTGACGGCATCAGATTCCTAATCGACGGAGAATGGTCTGGTGGCAAGAAAAGCTGCTTCTAGGAGGTAGTCAAGTATTTTTGCTCGACGATTCCATTCTTGGGTAGTTGGTTTGGCCCTTGTTCCTGTAACTCGAATCCTAGCCCGGTATATCCCATTTTAATTTTACACCATTGTGAACCTTACGCCTATTTTACTCTCTGATCGAGGTTCTCGGCATTGAAAAATCTTCGTAAACTAAATCACACGTGTATATGTTGACATTTAAGAGATTTGCATTCAAGAAAATCAAGGGCAATGGTGATATATATGCAGATTTGACACAAAAAAAACCCAACAAATGGCTACAATTTATGGAATGTGTTTAGTGACGGCATCAGATTCCTAATTGATGGAGAAAGGTCTGGTGGCAAGAAAAGCTACTTCTAGGAGGTTGTCCAGTGTTTTCGCTCGACGATTCCATTCTTGGGTGGTTGGTTTGGCCCTTGTTCTTGTAACTCGAATCCTAGCCCGGTTTATCCCAATTTAATTTTACACCATTGTGAACCTTACGCCTTTTTTACTCTCTGATCGAGGTTCTCGGCATTGAAAAATCTTCGTAAACTAAATCACACGTGTATATGTTGACATTTAAGTGATATACAGTCAAGAAAATCAAGGGCAATGGTGATATATATGCGGATTAGACACAAAAAAAAACACTCAACAAATGGCTAACATTTAAGGAATGTGTTTAGTGACGGCATTAGATTCCTAATTGATGGAGAAAGGTCTGATGGCAAGAAAAGCTGCTTCAAGGAAGTTGTCAAGTGTTTTCGCTCGACGATTCCATTCTTGGGTGGTTGGTTTGGTCCTTGTTCCTGTAACTCGAATTCTAGCCCGGTATGTCCCATTTTAATTTTACACCCTTGTGAACCTTACGCCTTTTTTACTCCCTGATCGAGGTTCTCGGCATTGAAAAATCTTCGTAAACTAAATCACACGTGTATATGTTGACATTTAAGAGATATACAGTCAAGAAAATCAAGGGCACTGGTGATATATATGCGGATTAGACACAAAAAAAAAAACAGTCTACAAATGGCTACAATTTAAGGAATGTGTTTAGTGACGACATCAGATTCCTAATTGATGGAGAAAGGTCTTGTGGCAAGAAAAGCTGCTTCTAGGAGGTTGACAAGTGTTTTCGCTCGACGATTCCATTCTTGGGTGGTTGGTTTGGCCCTTGTTCCTGTAACTCGAATCCTAGCCCGTTATCTCATTTTAATTTTACACCATTGTGAACCTTACGCCTTTTTTACTCTCTGATTGAGGTTCTCGGCATTGAAAAATCTTCGTAATCTAAATCACACGTGTATATGTTGACATTTAAGAGATATACAGTCAAGAAAATCAAGGGAAATGGTGATATATATATGCGGATTAGACACAAAAAAAAACACTCAACAAATGACTACAATCTAAGGAATGTGTTTAGTGACGGCATCAGATTACTAATTGATGGAGAAAGGTCTGGTGGCAAGAAAAGCTGCTTTTAAGAGGTTGTCAAGTATTTTCACTCGACGATTCCATTCTTGGGTGGCTGGTTTGGCCCTTGTTCCTGTAACTCGAATCCTAGCCCGGTATATCCCACTTTAATTTTACACCATTGTGAACCTTACGCCTTTTTTACTCTTTGATCGAGGTTCTCGGCATTGAGAAATCTTCGTAAACTAAATCACACGTGTATATGTTGACATTAAAGAGATAAGCATTCAAGAAAATCAAGGGCAATGGTGATATATATGCGGATTGGACACAAAAAAAAAAAAACAAAAACACCCAACAAATGGCTACAATTTAAGGAATGTGTTTAGTGACGGCATCAGATTCCTAATTGATGGAGAAAGGTCTGGTGGCAAGAAAAGCTGCTTCTAGGAGGTTGTCCAGTGTTTTCGCTCGACGACTCCATTCTTGGGTGCTTGGTTTGGTCCTTGTTCGTGTAACTCGAATCCTAGCCCGGTATATCCCATTTTAATTTTACACCATTGTGAACCTTACGCCTTTTTTACTCTCTGATCGAGGTTTTCAGCATTGAAAAATCTTCGTAAACTAAATCACACGTGTATATGTTGACATTTAAGAGATATACAGTCAAGAAAATCAAGGGCAATGGTGATATATATGCGGATTAGACACCAAAAAAAAACACTCAACAAATGACTACAATCTAAGGAATGTGTTTAGTGACGGCATCAGATTACTAATTGATGGAGAAAGGTCTGGTGGCAAGAAAAGCTGCTTCTAGGAGGTTGTCAAGTATTTTCGCTCGACGATTCCTTTCTTGAGTGGTTGGTTTGGCCCTTGTTCCTGTAACTCGAATCCTAGCCCGATATATCCCATTTTAATTTTACACCATTGTGAACCTTACGCCTTTTTTACTCTCTAATCGGGGTTCTCGGCATTGAAAAATATTCGTAAACGAAATCACACGTGTATATGTTGACATTTAAGAGATATACAGTCAAGAAAATCAAGGGCAATGGTGATATATATGCGGATTAGACACAAAAAAAAACACACTCAACAAATGGCTACAATTTAAGAAATGTGTTTAGTGACGGCATCAGATTCCTAATTGATGGAGAAAGGTCTGCTAGCAATAAAAGCTGCTTCTAGGTGGTTGTCAAGTGTTTTCGCCCGACGATTCCATTCTTGGGTGGTTGGTTTGGCCCTTGTTCATGTAACTCGAATCCTAGCCTGGTATATCAAATTTTAATTTTACACCATTGTGAACCTTACGCCTTTTTTACTCTCTGATCGATGTTCTCGGCATTGAAAAATCTTCGTAAACTAAATCACACGTTTATATGTTGACATTTAAGAGATATGCATTCAAGAAAATCTAGGGCAATGGTGATATATATGCAGATTAAACACCAAAAAAAAAACACTCAACAAATGGCTACAATTTAAGGAATGTGTTTAGTGACGTCATCAGATTCCTAATTGATGGAGAAAGGTCTGGTGGCAAGAAAAGCTGCTTCTAGGAGGTTGTCCAGTGTTTTCGCTCGACGATTCCATTCTTGGGTGGTTGGTTTGGCCCTTGTTCGTGTAACTCGAATCCTAGCCTGGTATATCCCATTTTAATTTTACACCATTGTGAACCTTACGCCTTTTTTACTCTCTGATCGAGGTTCTCGGCATTGAAAAATCTTCGTAAACTAAGTCACACGTGTATATGTTGACATTTAAGAGATATACAGTCAAGAAAATCAAGGGCAATAGTGATATATATGCGGATTAGACACCAAAAATAAAAACACTTAACAAATGGCTACAAATTAAGGAATGTGTTTAGTGACGGCATCAGATTCCTAATTGATGGAGAAAGGTCTGGTGGCAAGATAAGCTGCTTCTAGGAGGTTGTCAAGTGTTTTCGCTCGATGATTCCATTATTGGGTGGTTGGTTTGGTCCTTGTTCCTGTAACTCGAATTCTAGCCCAGTATGTCCCATTTTAATTTTACACCATTGTGAACCTTACGCCTTTTTTACTCTCTGATCGAGGTTCTCGGCGTTGAAAAATCTTCGTAAACTAAATCACACGTGTATATGTTGACATTTAAGAGATATAGAATGTGTTTAGTGACGGCATCAGATTCCTAATTGATGGAGAAAGGTCTGGTGGCAAGAAAAGCTGCTTCTAGGAGGTTGTCAAGTATTTTCGCTCGACGATTCCATTCTTAAGTGGTTGGTTTGGCCCTTTTTCCTGTAACTCGAATCCTAGCCCGGTATATCCCATTTTAATTTTACACCATTGTGAACCTTACGCCTTTTTTACTCTCTGATCGAGGTTCTCGGCATTGAAAATCTTCGTAAACTAAATCACACGTGTATATGTTGACATTTAAGAGATATACAGTCAAGAAAATCAAGGGCAATGGTGATATATATGAGGATTAGACACACAAAAAAAAAACTCTACAAATGGCTACAATTTAAGGAATATGTTTAGTGACGGCATCAGATTCCTAATTGATGGAGAAATGACTGGTGGCAAGAAAAGCTACTTCTAGGAGGTTGTCATATGTTTTCGCTCGACGATCCCATTCTTGGGTGGTTGGTTTGGCCCTTGTTCCTGTAACTCGTATCCTAGCCCGGTACATCTCATTTTAATTTTACACCATTGTGAACCTTAAGCCTTTTTTACTCTCTGATCGAGGTTCTCGACATTGAAAAATCTTCGTAAACTAAATCACATGTGTTTATGTTGACATTTAAAAGATATACAGTCAAGAAAATCAAGGAAATGGTGATATATATGCGGATTAGACAGAAAAAAAAAACACACACACAACAAATGGCTACAATTTAAGGAATGTGTTTATTGACGGCATCGGATTCCTAATTGATGGAGAAAGGTCTGGTGGTAAGAAAAGCTGCTTCTAGGAGGCTGTCAAGTATTTTCGCTCGACGATTCCATTATTGGGTGGTTGGTTTGGCCCTTGTTCCTGTAACTCGAATCCTAGCCCGGTATATCCCATTTTAATTTTACACCATTGTAAACCTTACGCCTTTTTTACTCTCTGATCGAGGTTCTCGGCATTGAAAAATCTTCGTAAACTAAATCACAGGTGTATATGTTGACATTTAAGAGACATAAGTCAAGAAAATCAAGGCAATGGTGATATTTATGCGGATTAGACACCAAAAAGAACACTCAACAAATGGCTACAATTTAAGGAATGTGTTTAGTGACGGCATCAGATTCCTAATTGATGGAGAACGGTCTGGTGGCAAGAAAAGCTGCTTCTAGTAGGTTGTCAAGTGTTTTCGCTCGACGATTCCATTCTTGGGTGGTTGGTTTGGCCCTTGTTCCTGTAACTCGAATCCTAGCCCGTTATCTCATTTTAATTTTACACCATTGTGAACCTTACGCCTTTTTTACTCTCTGATTGAGGTTCTCGGCATTGAAAAATCTTCGTAATCTAAATCACACGTGTATATGTTGACATTTAAGAGATATACAGTCAAGAAAATCAAGGGAAATGGTGATATATATATGCGGATTAGACACAAAACAAACACTCAACAAATGACTACAATCTAAGGAATGTGTTTAGCGAGGGCATCAGATTACTAATTGATGGAGAAAGGTCTGGTGGCAAGAAAAGCTGCTTCTAAGAGGTTGTCAAGTATTTTCACTCGACGACTCCATTCTTGGGTGGTTGGTTTGGCCCTTGTTCATGTAACTCGAATCCTAGCCCGGTATATCCCATTTTAATTTTACACCATTGTGAACCTTACGCCATTTTTACTCTCTGATCGAGGTTCTCGGCATTGAAAAATCTTCGTAAACTAAATCACACGTGTATATGTTGACATGTAAGAGATATACAGTCAAGAAAATCAAGGGCAATGGTGATATATATGCGGATTAGACACCAAAAAAAACACTCAACAAATGACTACAATCTAAGGAATGTGTTTAGTGACGGCATCAGATTACTAATTGATGGAGAAAGGTCTGGTGGCAAGAAAAGATGCTTCTAAGAGGTTGTCAAGTATTTTCACTCGACGATTCCATTCTTGGGTGGTTGGTTTGGCCCTTGTTCCTGTAACTCGAATCCTAGCCCGGTATATCCCATTTTAATTTTACACCATTGTGAACCTTACGCCTTTTTTACTCTCTGATCGAGGTTCTCGGCATTGAAAAATCTTCTTAAACTAAATCACACGTGTATATGTTGACATTAAAGAGATAAACATTCAAGAAAATCAAGGGCATTGGTGATATATATGCGGATTAGAACAAAAAAAAAAAAACAAAAACACCCAACAAATTGCTACAATTTAAGGAATGTGTTAAGTGACGGGATCAGATTCCTAATTCATGGAGAAAGGTCTGGTGGCAAGAAAAGCTTCTTCTAGGAGGTTGTCCAGTGTTTTCGCTCGACGACTCCATTCTTGGGTGGTTGGTTTGGTCCTTGTTCGTGTAACTCGAATCCTAGCCCGGTATATCCCATTTTAATTTTACACCATTGTGAACCTTACGCCATTTTTACTCTCTGATCGAGGTTCTCGGCATTGAAAAATCTTCGTAAACTAAATCACACGTGTATATGTTGACATGTAAGAGATATACAGTCAAGAAAATCAAGGGCAATGGTGATATATATGCGTATTAGACACCAAAAAAAACACTCAACAAATGACTACAATCTAAGGAATGTGTTTAGTGACGGCATCAGATTACTAATTGATGGAGAAAGGTCTGGTGGCAAGAAAAGCTGCTTCTAAGAGGTTGTCAAGTATTTTCACTCGACGATTCCATTCTTGGGTGGTTGGTTTGGCCCTTGTTCCTGTAACTCGAATCCTAGCCCGGTATATCCCATTTTAATTTTACACCATTGTGAACCTTACGCCTTTTTTACTCTCTGATCGAGGTTCTCGGCATTGACTGCTTCTAGGAGGTTGTCCAGTGTTTTCGCTCGATGACTCCATTCTTGGGTGGTTGGTTTGGTCCTTGTTCGTGTAACTCCAATCCTAGCCCGGTATATCCCATTTTAATTTTACACCATTGTGAACCTTACGCCATTTTTACTCTCTGATGGAGGTTCTCGGCATTGAAAAATCTTCGTAAACTAAATCACACGTGTATATGTTGACATGTAAGAGATATACAGTCAAGAAAATCAAGGGCAATGGTGATATATATGCGGATTAGACACCAAAAAAAACACTCAACAAATGACTACAATCTAAGGAATGTGTTTAGTGACGGCATCAGATTACTAATTGATGGAGAAAGGTCTGGTGGCAAGAAAAGCTGCTTCTAGGAGGTTGTCAAGTATTTTTGCTTGACGATTCCTTTCTTGAGTGGTTGGTTTGGCCCTTGTTCCTGTAACTCGAATCCTAGCCCGGTATATCCCATTTTAATTTTACACCATTGTGAACCTTACGCCTTTTTTACTCTCTAATCGAGGTTCTCGGCATTGAAAAATCTTCGTAAACTAAATCACACGTGTATATGTTGACATTTAAGAGATATACAGTCAAGAAAATCAAGGGCAATGGTGATATATATGCGGATTTGACACAAAAAAAACACACTCAACAAATGGCTACAATTTAAGAAATGTGTTTAGTGACGGCATCAGATTCCTAATTGATGGAGAAAGGTCTGCTGGCAATAAAAGCTGCTTCTAGGTGGTTGTCAAGTGTTTTCGCTCGACGATTCCATTCTTGGGTGGTTGGTTTGGCCCTTGTTCATGTAACTCGAATCCTAGCCCAGTATATCAAATTTTAATTTTACACCATTGTGAACCTTACGCCTTTTTTACTCTCTGATCGATGTTCTCGGCATTGAAAAATCTTCGTAAACTAAATCACACGTTTATATGTTGACATTTAAGAGATATGCATTCAAGAAAATCAAGGGCAATGGTGATATATATGCGGATTAAACACCAAAAAAAAAACACTCAACAAATGGCTACAATTTAAGGAATGTGTTTAGTGACGTCATCAGATTCCTAATTGATGGAGAAAGGTCTGGTGGCAAGAAAAGCTGCTTCTAGGAGGTTGTCCAGTGTTTTCGCTCGACGATTCCATTCTTGGGTGGTTGGTTTGGCCCTTGTTCGTGTAACTCGAATCCTAGCCCGGTATATCCCATTTTAATTTTACACCATTGTGAACCTTACGCCTTTTTTACTCTCTGATCGAGGTTCTCGGCATTGAAAAATCTTCGTAAACTAAGTCACACGTGTATATGTTGACATTTAAGAGATATACAGTCAAGAAAATCAAGGGAAATAGTGATATATATGCGGATTAGACACAAAAAAAAAACACTTAACAAATGGCTACAATTTAAGGAATGTGTTTAGTGACGGCATCAGATTCCTAATTGATGGAGAAAGGTCTGGTGGCAAGATAAGCTGCTTCTAGGAGGTTGTCAAGTGTTTTCGCTCGATGATTCCATTATTGGGTGGTTGGTTTGGTCCTTGTTCCTGTAACTCGAATTCTAGCTCAGTATGTCACATTTTAATTTTACACCATTGTGAACCTTACGCCTTTTTTACTCTCCGATCGAGGTTCTCGGCGTTGAAAAATCTTCGTAAACTAAATCACACGTGTATATGTTGACATTTAAGAGATATAGAATGTGTTTAGTGACGGCATCAAATTCCTAATTGATGGAGAAAGGTCTGGTGGCAAGAAAAGCTGCTTCTAGGAGGTTGTCAAGTAATTTCGCTCGACGATTCCATTCTTAAGTGGTTCGTTTGGCCCTTGTTCCTGTAACTCGAATCCTAGCCCGGTATATCCCATTTTAATTTTACACCATTGTGAACCTTACGCCTTTTTTACTCTCTGATCGAGGTTGTCGGCATTGAAAATCTTCGTAAACTAAATCACACGTGTATATGTTGACATTTGAGAGATACACAGTCAAGAAAATCAAGGGCAATGGTGATATATATGAGGATTAGACACACACAAAAAAAAAACTCTACAAATGGCTACAATTTAAGGAATATGTTTAGTGACGGCATGAGATTCCTAATTGATGGAGAAATGACTGGTGGCAAGAAAAGCTACTTCTAGGAGGTTGTCATATGTTTTCGCTCGACGATCCCATTCTTGGGTGGTTGGTTTGGCCCTTGTTCCTGTAACTCGAATCCTAGCCCGGTACATCTCATTTTAATTTTACACCGTTGTGAACCTTACGCCTTTTTTACTCTCTAATCGAGGTTCTCGGCATTGAAAAATCTTCGTAAACTAAATCACACGTGTATATGTTAACATTTAAGAGATATACAGTCAAGAAAATCAAGGGCAATGGTGATATATATGCGGATTAGACACAAAAAAAAACACACTCAACAAATGGCTACAATTTAAGAAATGTGTTTAGTGACGGCATCAGATTCCTAATTGATGGAGAAAGGTCTGCTGGCAATAAAAGCTGCTTCTAGGTGGTTGTCAAGTGTTTTCGCTCGACGATTCCATTCTTAGGTGGTTGGTTTGGCCCTTGTTCATGTAACTCGAATCCTAGCCCGGTATATCAAATTTTAATTTTACACCATTGTGAACCTTACGCCTTTTTTACTCTCTGATCGATGTTCTCGGCATTGAAAAATCTTCGTAAACTAAATCACACGTTTATATGTTGACATTTAAGAGATATGCATTCAAGAAAATCAAGGGCAATGGTGATATATATGCGGATTAAACACCAAAAAAAAACACTCAACAAATGGCTACAATTTAAGGAATGTGTTTAGCGACGTCATCAGATTCCTAATTGATGGAGAAAGGTCTGGTGGCAAGAAAAGCTGCTTCTAGGAGGTTGTCCAGTGTTTTCGCTCGACGATTCCATTCTTGGGTGGTTGGTTTGGCCCTTGTTCGTGTAACTCGAATCCTAGCCCGGTATATCCCATTTTAATTTTACACCATTGTGAACCTTACGCCTTTTTAACTCTCTGATCGAGGTTCTCGGCATTGAAAAATCTTCATAAACTAAATCACACGTATATATGTTGACATTTGAGAGATATACAGTCAAGAAAATCAAGGGCAATGGTGATATATATGAGGATTAGACACACACAAAAAAAAAAAAAAACTCTACAAATGGCTACAATTTAAGGAATATGTTTTGTGACGGCATCAGATTCCTAATTGATGGAGAAATGACTGGTGGCAAGAAAAGCTACTTCTAGGAGGTTGTCATATGTTTTCTTTCGACGATCCCATTCTTGGGTGGTTAGTTTGGCCCTTGTTCCTGTAACTCGAATCCTAGCCCGGTATATCCCATTTTAATTTTACACCATTGTGAACCTTACGCCTTTTTTACTCTCTGATCGAGGTTCTCGGCATTGAAAAGTCTTTGTAAACTAAATCACACGTGTATATGTTGACATTAAAGAGATAAGCATTCAAGAAAATCAAGGGCATTGGTGATATATATGCGGATTAGACACAAAAAAAAAACACACACACAACAAATGGCTACAATTTAAGGAATGCGTTTAGTGACGGCATCGGATTCCTAATTGATGGAGAAAGGTCCGGTGGCAAGAAAAGCTGCTTCTAGGAGGCCGTCAAGTGTTTTCGCTCGACGATTCCATTATTGGGTGGTTGGTTTGGCCCTTGTTCCTGTAACTCGAATCCTAGCCCGGTATATCCCATTTTAATTTTACACCATTGTGAACCATACGCCTTTTTTACTCTCTGATCGAGGTTCTCGGCATTGAAAAATCTTCGTAAACTAAATCACAGGTGTATATGTTGACATTTAAGAGACATAAGTCAAGAAAATCAAGGCAATGGTGATATATATGCGGATTAGACACCAAAAAGAACACTCAACAAATGGCTACAATTTCATGAATGTGTTTAGTGACGGCATCAGATTCCTAATTGATGGAGAACGGTCTGGTGGCAAGAAAAGCTGCTTCTAGGAGGTTGTCAAGTGTTTTCGCTCGACGTTTCCATTCTTGGGTGGTTGGTTTGGCCCTTGTTCCTGTAAATCGAATCCTGGCCCGGTATATCCCATTTTAATTTTACACCATTGTTAACCTTACGCCTTTTTTACTCTCTGATTGAGGTTCTCGGCATTGAAAAATCTTCGTAAATTAATCAGACGAGTATATGTTGACATTTAAGAGATATACAGTCAAGAAAATCAAGGGCAATGGTGATATATATGCGGATTAGACACAAAAAAAAAACACTCAACAAATGGCTACAATTTAAGGAGTGTGTTTAGTGACGGCATCAGATTCCTAATTGATGGAGAAAGGTCTGGTGGTAAGAAAAGCTGCTTCTAGGACGTTGTTAAGTGTTTTCGCTCGATGTTTCCATTCTTGGGTGGTCGGTTTGGCCCTTGTTCCTGTAACTCGAATCCTGGCACGGTATATCCCATTTAAATTTTACACCGTTGTGAACCTTACGCCTTTTTTACTCTCTGATCGAGGTTCACGGCATTGAAAAATCTTTGTAAACTAAATCACACGTGTATATGTTGACATTTAAGAGATATACAGTCAAGAAAATCAAGTGCAATGGTGATATATATGCGGATTAGACACCAAAAAAAAAACACTCAACAAATGGCTACAATTTAAGGAATGTGTTTAGTGAGCATCAGATCCCTAATTGATGGAGAAATGTCTGGTTGCAAGAAAAGCTACTTCTAGGAGGTTGTCATATGTTTTCGCTCGACGATCCCATTCTTGGGTGGTTGCTTTGGCCCTTGTTTCTGTAACTCGAATCCTAGCCCGGTATATCCCATTTTAATTTTACACCATTGTGAACCTTAAGCCTTTTTTACTCTCTGATCGAGGTTCTCGACATTGAAATATCTTCGTAAACTAAATCACATGTGTATATGTTGACATTTAAGAGATATACAGTCAAGAAAATCAAGGGCAATGGTGATATATATGCAGATTAGACACAAAAAAAAAAATACTCCACAAATGGCTACAAATTAAGGAATGTGTTTAGTGATGGCATCAGATTCCTAATTGATGGTGAAAGGTGTGGTGGCAAGAAAAGCTGCTTCTAGGAGGTTGTCAAGTGTTTTCGCTCGACGTTTCCATTCTTGCGTGGTTGGTTTGGCCCTTGTTCCTGTAACTCGAATCCTGGCCCGGTATATCCCATTTTAATTTTACACCATTGTGAACCTTACGCCTTTTTTACTCTCTGATCGAGGTTCTTGGCATTGAAAAATCTACATAAACTAAATCACACGTGTATATGGTGACATTTAAGAGATATACAGTTAAGAAAATCAAGGGCAATGGTGATATATATGCGGATTAGACACAAAAAAAACACTCAACAAATGGCTACAATTTAAGGAATGTGTTTAGTGACGGCATCAGATTCCTAATTGATGGAGAAAGGTCTGGTGGCAAGAAAAGCTGCTTCTAGGAGGTTGTCAAGTGTTTTCGCTCGACGATTCCATTATTGGGTGGTTGGTTTGGCCCTTGTTCCTGTAACTCGAATCCTAGCCCGGTATATCCCCTTTTAATTTTACACCATTGTGAACCTTACGCCTTTTTTACTCTCTGATCGAGGTTCTCGGCATTGAAAAATCTTCGTAAACTAAATCACAGGTGTATATGTTGACATTTAAGAGATATACAGTCAAGAAAATCAAGGAAATGGTGATATATATGCGGATTAGACACCAAAAAGAACACTCAACAAATGGCTACAATTTAAGGAATGTGTTTAGTGACGGCATCAGATTCCTAATTGATGGAGAAAGGTCTGGTGGCATGAAAAGCTGCTTCTAGGAGGTTGTCAAGTGTTTTCGCTCGACGTTTCCATTCTTGGGTGGTTGGTTTGGCCCTTGTTTCTGTAACTCGAATCCTGGCCCGGTATATCGCATTTTAATTTTACACCATTGTCAACCTTACGCCTTTTTTACTCTCTGATCGAGGTTCTGGGCATTGAAAAATCTTCGTAAATTAATCAGACGAGTATATGTTGACATTTAAGAGATATACAGTCAAGAAAATCAAGGAAATGGTGATATATATGCGGATTAGACACCAAAAAGAACACTCAACAAATGGCTACAATTTAAGGAATATGTTTAGTGACGGCATCAGATTACTAATTGATGGAGAAAGGTCTGGTGGCAAGAAAAGCTGCTTCTAAGAGGTTGTCAAGTATTTTCACTCGACGATTCCATTCTTGGGTGGTTGGTTTGGCCCTTGTTCCTGTAACTCGAATCCTAGCCCGGTATATCCCATTTTAATTTTACACCATTGTGAACCTTACGCCTTTTTTACTCTCTGATCGAGGTTCTCGGCATTGAAAAATCTTCGTAAACTAAATCACACGTGTATATGTTGACATTAAAGAGATAAGCATTCAAGAAAATCAAGGGCAATGGTGATATATATGCGGATTAGACACCAAAAAAAACACTCAACAAATGGCTACAATTTAAGGAGTGTGTTTAGTGACGGCGTCAGATTCCTAATTGATGGGGAAAGGTCTGGTGGCAAGAAAAGCTGCTTCTAAGAGGTTGTCAAGTTTTTTCGCTCGACGTTTCCATTCTTGGGTGGTTGGTTTGGCCCTTGTTCCTGTAACTCGAATCCTGGCACGGTATATCCCATTTAAATTTTACACCGTTGTGAACCCTACGCCTTTTTTACTCTCTGATCGAGGTTCTCGGCATTGAAAAATCTTTGTAAACTAAATCAAACGTGTATATGTTGACATTTAAGAGATATACAGTCAAGAAAATCAAGGGCAATGGTGATATATATGCGGATTAGACACAAAAAAAAACACTCAACAAATGGCTACAATTTAAGGAATTTGTTTAGTGACGGCATTAGATTCCTAATTGATGGAGAAATGTTAGGTTGCAAGAAAAGCTACTTCTAGGAGGTTGTCATATGTTTTCGCTCGACGATCCCATTCTTGGGTGGTTGGTTTGGCCCTTGTTCCTGTAACTCGAATCCTAGCCCGGTATATCTCATTTTAATTTTACACCATTGTGAACCTTAAGCCTTTTTTACTCTCTGATCGAGGTTCTCGACATTGAAAAATCTTCGTAAACTAAATCACATGTGTATATGTTGACATTTAAGAGATATACAGTCAAGAAAATCAAGGGCAATGGTGATATATATGCAGATTAGACACCAAAAAAAAAAAAAAACACTCCACAATCGGCTACAAATTAAGGAATGTGTTTAGTGACGGCATTAGATTCCTAATTAATGGAGAAATGTCTGGTGGCAAAAATAGCTGCTTCTAGGAGGTTGTCAAGTGTTTTCGCTCGACGATTCCGTTCTTGGGTGGTTGGTTTGGCCCTTGTTCCTGTAACTCGAATCCTAGCCCGTTATATCCCATTTTAATTTTACACCATTGTGAACCTTACGCCTTTTTTACTCACTGATCGAGGTTCTCGGCATCGAAAAATCTTCGTAAACTAAATCACACGTGTATATGTTGACATTTAAGAGATATACAGTCAAGAAAATCAAGGGCAATGGTGATATATATGCGGATTAGACACAAAAAAAAAACAGTCTACAAATGGCAACAATTTAAGAAATATGCTTAGTGACGCATCAGATTCCTAATTGATGGAGAAAGGTCTGGTGGCAAGAAAAGCTGCTTCTAGGAGGTTGTCAAGTGTTTTCGCTCGACGATTCCATTCTTGGGTGGTTGGTTTGGCCCTTGTTCCTGTAACTCGAATCCTAGCCCGGTATATCCCATTTTAATTTTACACCATTGTGAACCTTACCAGATTTTTACTCTCTGATCGAGGTTCTCGGCATTGAAAAATCTTCACATACTAAATCACACGTGTATATGTTGACATTTAAGAGATATACAGTCAAGAAAATCAAGGGCAATGGTGATATATATGCGGATTAGTGTAACACCCCGAAAACGGGTTTGGTAGTCAAACCACGTTAATACTAAAGACGGGTAAAATACAGTTAGTGGTAAAACTTACCCGGTAAATATTAGGATTTAAATAAATAAACTTTATATTAAATAAATGTTGGGCAAATCCTTTTGAGGAAAATAAAGTGAATAAAAGGCCCGAATTAACGGGACTTAAAACAGACTGGGTCATAATTTTCCCCAAACCTATTATGTTAACTAGGAATGTCTAACCTAGTAAATAAGAGGGAATATTGTTTAAACTAAAGGAGTTGTGATCTATTTGATAACTAACCAAACACGAGGGGCCAAAGATGGATAAAATGAAAGCTTAATTATAGAAAAAAAAACCCCACACACAGGGGCGTGCGTAGGAGCGACCAGAAGAAAGCTCCATGGGAGCCCAACCCTAGTTCTTGCTAAATCTCTCAAATTGAAGGTCCAAATCTGTTCCAAATCAAAATCCGAGCACGAATTAGAGATCTCCACTGAAAAAGGAGTCACAAGGTATGTAAATTTCATGAGAAATCTCTAGTTGAATTTCTGAGTAAACCTAGAGAATTCAAAATTTTTTGATGCATGCTTGTTATATGGATGAAATAGGAACATTGTAGTGTGTAGGAGTAAACCCTAGACAAGTATATGTTGAAATCGAGCCTAATTCTAGTAAAATCCATGAACACCATTGAAGGTGATTGTTGTTAGGGTTTTTGATTGCCAAAAATTAGTGTTATGATGTCAAGAACATGCTTAAATTGAAAGCTGAATTCAAACAGTTCCTGATCAGAATTTACAGCCAACTTGTATTGGCTGTAACCTGAATAAAACGTGACAAAAACGTGTGTTTCTTGAGTCTAAAATGTAATTCCAGGAAATATCTTTAAAACCTCACTGGAATCGCATTTTTTCGACGAAAATTGAGCATTTTATGAATTTTTCCGTATCAAAAGTTCAAGCTGCGTTTTCTGGCAGAATTTGCAGTCCATTACGAATGTCATAACTCAATTTAGGAATTTAGTTATGATCTCAAATTTTTACTGTAGATATTTTTAAGCGATTAAAAGAATTGCCAATTGGAATTTCGTCAATCGGATAAACGAGGAATTTTTAATGAATTTTTCCGTAGGCTGCAGTCAGAAGTGACGAATCTGATTGCAGCTTAGTAAATGAATTTTTACGAATTTTGGTAAAGAGTTAGATCTTGAAATTTTAACACAAGGTCTAACCCTCCGAGAGGTACGCCATATAAAAAGATCATAAATTTTTAAAGACTTGTAAACATGTTAAACAAGTCACTAAAAACAGCTCATTTTCAGTGATATGAAACGCCTAAATAAAATCACGGTCTAATTGGTGGGTAAAATCTAGAATTGTTAAGAGTTCGGATAAAAATGTCTAAGTGGGTTCAATGAACCAAATGTGCGTTTGAATACGTTAATAGATAAATTGACTCTTAGGAAGTCAAACTGACCAATGATTTGATCGAGTGATAAATTTGACATAAGACTCGTAAGGTGGGGTAGTCATAATTGATAATGACTAATCTAACCGTCTTACGAATTATGATGATAGTTTGACGCCTAACGAGCTAGGTGGAAGCTTGATGAGGGAGCGGGTCAAACGAATCAAGAAGGAAAGGAAAAGCGTGGTTCGGATGTGAGGTAAGTGAAACTTACACATTTTTGTAGAATACGTATCCATTCTATAAGTTATAAATACAATTGAGGTAATATTTGAAATATGGTTACCGACGCAAATGATACGGGTCGGAACTAAAAACAAGTGTTAAAAGATATAGTAATGGTAAAACGAGGTGGAACGGTAAATTAGTCACGAAAAGACTAAGATAAAGTGAATTTTTCGAACGGCCACTTATTAAGTAAGCCTAAAATAATAATAAGGGTAAAACGGATCAAATGGTGGTATTGATACCATTTGACAATTAGCAACTAATAAGTATATGTCGAGGAGTCTCATGCTCGCAGGATGAACGGCTCGCGAATTTGCGATTCTATGAAATAGCAAATAAGTGAAGACAAAGTATTAAAACGGGTCAATATGTTGATCCGAGCCAGGTACGTATAATTATGTGGTAGTTAAAAGTGCTAATTTGGTCAAATAAATAGTGATGGTATTTCGCCGTAAAACAAAAGACATAAAGTTGACCAAAAAGCCCTTGATGGGTAAATCGGGCAAACAACCCTTATAGGCTGTTTAGAAACATGTTTTATGGTAATGCAAACCTTAGATAAGCATGCGAGTTATAGGGATAAGGGTTCCCGGGCCAAATATCTAAAAATGGTCATTTGCGTAAAATGACTTGTTGAAGGGTAAAATTTGGAAGAAGGGGTTTATTATGTTGAATCCACCACAAAATAGTTGTGGTGGATTATATGTAGTTAAATATATATGGAATTATGTAGTGTCAAAAGAAGAGAGCAAGTTTTTAGATTAAATTGCTTGAATTCCCTAAACGGGTCAAAACAGTTTATGCACATAGCTTGCGTACTAGTCGCGCAACTTATAAAAAAATAGTATTATGAACCCGAGCTAAAGATTGAGTGTTAAATACATTGGTCTCCTCCGCGACACGCGACAGGGTCCCTCAATTGGGGCGCGACACGCGACAGGTGTCGTGACTCGCGACAGGTTAAAGGTTTCCTTCCGCGACACGCTGGAGGCATGATTTTGGAAATTTTATTTTTGATTATCACTATTTGATATTGGAACTTATTTATGCATGTTTATAAGTTGTCAAAACTAACTTTAAGTTGGTTTTGATCATAGATGAGTATAGCATGCATCCGGACGACGATCAAGCAATCAAGTTAACCGAACACATGTCAAATGAAGCTTCCGCAATGACTTTACTTTGTTTTTGTTTTAAGTGAACTATGTAAACACCTGGAACTATATTTTGTTTACTTTGTACACGTATGAACTTTGACTTGACAAAGTTTTTAGAAAGCCACATTTTTCGTATAAAATGCGTAATTTAGGGTTATAATCATGTTTAACTGAGACGGATATAATAAGGGTGTTACAAGTTGGTAATCAGAGCTCATGGTTGAAGGGTAAGTGTGTTCGGTTCGAGGCTTGATCGCAAATCCGGTAAGTACATGTATGTTGATAGTTTAGTACGATTAAAGTGTCGTGAACAACACATAGGGTTATCGTGTAATACACGTTACCCCAAGTAAATGACTAATATAGTTAACGAAATTACGTGCGTTGACACATATAGCAGAAAACCTCGTATTGTAATATGGGCCTTTATCGAATATCGACATTACTAATATTTATAAATGCTTAATTGAAGGACACTCGCATCTGAAGATGGCGAGAATCTAACAAATTGTGGATATGATGGAGAAACGGTCCAAGTATGACAAGCAGAATATGCTCGCCAAGAACAAAAACTGCGTAACAATCGCGAACAAGGCTAATGGCAAGGAAAGCCCGTCAAGGCAAGCGTTACCAGGTGCACACCTTTAAATGTAATCGCACAAGTAGTAATATGCAACAAACACGTAGGGAATGATGGTTGCATATATGTGATAAAACTTGGAAAACCTGAATAGAATACCTATCCAGGATATTATTTCCAAAGAAAGCTAAATAGATGCGTTACTTACATAGGGCGTGATGTGAAAACTATAAAAAGGTCATGCGTGTCATGTGTTAATCGCTTACTCTGGCCAAGTAAGTAGTGGCATATGATACCATGAACTTCTTGTAGCGGACACATTTACGTCCGATGTAGTAAGGGCGGGGTGAATGGGACTAACTTAAAAGGCACCCAAACAAATCAAATAAACAAGATGTTTGATAATAAACGTAGACGCAAGTCAGATGATGGAAGCGTATTACGTTAGAATGAAGAGCCCAAGAGAAAGGACAAGGATTAAAGTAAATGAAAATACAAATCAACTAATGAGAATGCTAAGGCATAAAGATAAAGTTTGACTGTCATAAGTGATGAAATTCACACAGACAAGTCAAAGGGGTAGAATAAATGAATAAAAGACTTGACTAAATAAAAGCACTGGATCTCGCTAAGATGATCAAATAAATCAAGACGATGTCTAAAACCATATAAGAATGGTTACTTGATGATAACTTCGGTAAAGATACCCGATAAATAGGTAGGATTTTGAAAGCATGCGTAAACCAAGAGACGGGTACGCGAAATAGAAAGTCAAAGGACTCGGATTAAGAGTCATGACTAAAAGACGATGAAAAATTGCAAACAGAAATTTTAATAACTACGTTCAACTATTCTAAAGTTGAACGGGTCGAATAAAGAATGAGGTTTGACGTTCATGAGTAATTAAATCTCACACGAATAAGTCAAACGGGATAAATAAAGTATAAAAGCTTGGTAGTGCAAGTAAGCGCAACCGGATAATGGAAGCGCGCAATAATAAAGAACCCGGGTAACGGGTCGTAAAGAAGTATAATTATGAATCGGGGAAACGGTGAGCATAGAACAAACCGACGTGCAAATGACGTAAAGAGTCATAAAGTCGGAAGATTAGTCCAAGAGTAAACGAACGAAGCTTTAGACTACGGTCAAGGCCAACTAAAGTTCAAAAGCGAAAATAAACAATTCCAGACATAATAAGAGATGCTTTGAAGCTATATATGTATATATACATTTGAATATAGACATGGATAAAAGACGATCTACGGGATCATCATAACCTACGGGATTATAAATAGTGTTAAAGTCTACGGGACCAAAAAGACCTTCGGGTCACAAATAGAAAGAAACGAATGGTTGGGGTTCTCACCTTAAAAAAAGTGAAAATCTAAAGAAAAAGCTTACGAGGCTAAGTAAAAGAACTTGCGGGTCACTTGGATAAAACGAGGAAAACTGGTTGTAACTCCCCGCGTAAAATAATACTGGGAGGTAAAGTTAGTATAAAAGCGATGAGTTTCGCTAAGTTAATCGAAGGGGTTAAGGTGAAGAATTTCACTAAAACATTTAAACGGGCAAAATCGACAAAAGATTCCACAATTATTTAAATTGTGTTACGCCACAAAAAGGGCGAAGTCATTACCGAAATGACAACAGAAGGGGATAAACCTGTTAACAAGACTAATGCGAATGAGTGGTCAAGTGACAATTCGGTCGATAAAGATAAAGGATATAAGCTAAAAAAAATATAATAAATAACGGCCCGCGAGGCCTTACACACGAAAGACGTACGCGTCAATATAAATGAAAACTTTTGACCGAAAGAAACAGGTGCCTTGAAAACGAAACTTGGTTTGTTTGATTAAACCAACGAACCTTGTAAATAAGGTTTCGAGGACGAAACCTCTTTAAGGGGGGTAGACTTGTAACACCCCGAAAACGGGTTTGGTAATCAAACCACGTTAATACTAAAGGACGGGTAAAATACAGTTAGTGGTAAAACTTACCCGGTAAATATTAGGATTTAAATAAATAAACCTAATATTAAATAAATGTTGGGCAAATCCTTTTGAGGAAAATAAAGTGAATAAAAGGCCCGAATTAACGGGACTTAAAACAGACTGGGTCATAATTTTCCCCGAACCTATTATGTTAACTAGGAATGTCTAACCTAGTAAACAAGAGGGGATATTGTTTAAACTAAAGGAGTTGTGATCTATTTGATAACTAACCAAACACGAGGGGCCAAAGATGGATAAAATGAAAGCTTAATTATAAAAAAAAAACCCACACACAGGGGCGTGCGTAGGAGCGACCAGAAGAAAGCTCCATGGGAGCCCAACCCTAGTTCTTGCTAAATCTCTCAAAATTGAAGGTCCAAATCAGTTTCAAATCAAAATCCGAGCACGAATTAGTGATCTCCACTGAAAAAGGAGTCACAAGGTATGTAAATTTCATGAGAAATCTCTAGTTGAATTTCTGAGTAAACCTAGAGAATTCAAAAATTGTTGATGCATGCTTGTTATATGGATGAAATAGGAACATTGTAGTGTGTAGGAGTAAACCCTAGATAAGTATATGTTGAAATCGTGCCTAATTCTAGTAAAATCCATGAACACCATTGAAGGTGATTGTTGTTAGGGTTTTTGATTGCTAAAAATTAGTGTTATGATGTCAATAACATGCTTAAATTGAAAGCTGAATTCAAACAGTTCCTAATCATAATTTACAGCCAACTTGTATTGGCTGTAACCTGAATAAAACGTGACAAAAACGTGTGTTTCTTGAGTCTAAAATGTAATTCCAGGAAATATCTTTAAAACCCCACTGGAATCGCATTTTTTCGACAAAAATTGAGCATTTTATGAATTTTTCCGTATCAAAGGTTCAAGCTGCGTTTTCTGGCAGAATTTGCAGCCCATTACGAATGTCATATCTCAATTTAGAAATTAAATTATGATCTCAAATTTTTACTGTAGATAGTTTTAAGCGATTAAAAGAATTACCAATTGGAATTTCATCAATCGGATAAACGAGGAATTTTTAATGAATTTTTCCGTAGGCTGCAGTCAGAAGTGACGAATCTGATTGCAGCTTAGTAAATGAATTTTTATGAATTTTTGGTAAAGAGTTAGTTCTTGAAATTTTAACACAAGGTCTAACCCTCCGAGAGGTACGCCATATAAAAAGATCATAATTTTTGAATACTTATAAACATGTTAAACAAGTCACCAAAAACAGCCCATTTTCAGTGATATGAAACGCCTAAATGAAATCACGGTCTAATTGGTGTTTAAAATCTAGAATTGTTAAGAGTTCGGATAAAAATGTCTAAGTGGGTTCAATGAACCAAATGTGTGTTTGAATATGTTAATAGATAAATTGACTCTTAGGAAGTCAAACTGACCAATGATTTGATCGTGTGATAAATTTGACATAAGACCCGTAAGGTGGGGTAGTCATAATTGATAATGACTAATCTAACCGTCTTACGAATTATGATGATAGTTTGACGCCTAACGAGCTAGGTGGAAGCTTGATGAGGGAGCGGGTCAAACGAATCAAGGAGGAAAGGAAAAGCGTGGTTCGGATGTGAGGTAAGTGAAACTTACACATTTTTGTAGAATACGTATCCATTCTATAAGTTATAAATACAATTGAGATAATATTTGAAATATGGTTACCGACGCAAATGATACGGGTCGGAACTAAAAACAAGTGTTAAAAGATATAGTAATGGTAAAACGAGGTGGAACGGTAAATTAGTCACGAAAAGACTAAGATAATGTGAATTTTTCGAACGGCCACTTATTAAGTAAGCCTAAAATAATAATAAGGGTAAAACGGTTCAAATGGTGGTATTGATACCATTTGACAATTAGCAACTAATAAGTATATGTCGAGTCTCATGCTCGCAGGATGAACGGCTCGCGAATTTGGGATTCTATGAAATAGCAAATAAGTGAAGACAAAGTATTAAAACGGGTCAATACGTTGATTCGAGCCAGGTACGTATAATTATGTGGTAGTTAAAAGTTCTAATTTGGTCAAATAAATAGTGATGGTATTTCGCCGTAAAACAAAAGACATAAAGTTGACCAAAAAGCCCTTGATAGGTAAATCGGGTAAACAACCCTTATAGGCTGTTTAGAAACATGTTTTATGGTAATGCAAACCTTAGATAAGCATGCGAGTTATAGGGATAAGGGTTCCCGGGCCAAATATCTAAAAATGGTCATTTGCGTAAAATGACTTGTTGAAGGGTAAAATTTGGAAGAAGGGGTTTTTTATGTTGAATCCACCACAAAATAGTTGTGGTGGATTATATGTCGTTAAATAGATATGGAATTATGTAGTGTCAAAAGAAGAGAGCAAGTTTTTAGATTAAATTGCTTGAATTCCCTAAACGGGTCAAAACAGTTTATGCACATAGCTTGCGTACTAGTCGCGCAACTTATAAAAAAATTAGTATTATGAACCCGAGCTAAAGATTGAGTGTTAAATACATTAGCCTATGTATTTTGGTTGTTTAAGAATCAAGTTGGTGGTTTTAAATACAAACGGGTCAAAATGTTGATTTTGAATAATAAGCCGATTGCTTAAAAATCTGGAATTTTATTAGTTTTATTGTTAAATTTTAACTCCATATGATGGAGAATTAAATTACGAACGCGTAGGAAAAAGAATCGCGTAAAACGAACTAGTAGATAAAAAGTTGTGCCCGTTTAAAGTTCGATTTTTGTTGAATAATTGAGCTGGGCAGAAAATGCAGGATTTAGAAACGGGCCTGCTGGAAATTGGTCTCCTCCGCGACACGCGACAGGGTCCCTCAATTGGGGCGCGACACGTGACAGGTGTCGCGACTCGTGACAGGTGTCGCGAGTCGCGACAGGTTAAAGGTTTCCTTCCGCGACACGCAGGAGGCATGATTTTGGAAATTTTATTTTTGATTATCACTATTTGATATTGGAACTTATTTATGCATGTTTTTAAGTTGTCAAAACTAACTTTAAGTTGGTTTTGATCATAGGTGAGTATAGCATGCATCCGGACGACGATCAAGCAATCAAGTTAACCGAACACATGTCAAATGAAGCTTCCGGAATGACTTTACTTTGTTTTTGTTTTAAGTGAACTATGTAAACACCTGGAACTATATTTTGTTTACTTTGTACACGTATGAACTTTGACTTGACAAAGTTTTTAGAAAGCCACATTTTTCGTATAAAATGCGTAATTTAGGGTTATAATCATGTTTAACTGAGACGGGTATAATAAGGGTGTTACAATTAGACACAAAAAAAAAAAAACACTCAACAAATGGCTACAATTTAAGAATTGTGTTTAGTGACGGCATCAGATTCCTAACTGATGGAGAAAGGTCTGGTGGCAAGAAAAGCTGCTTCTAGGAGGTTGTCAAGTGTTTTCGCTCGACGTTTCCATTCTTGCGTCATTGGTTTGGCCCTTGTTCCTGTAACTCGAATCCTGGCCCGGTATATCCCATTTTAATTTTACACCATTGTGAACCTTACGCCTTTTTTACTCTCTGATCGAGGTTCTCGGCATTGAAAAATCTTCATAAACTAAATTACACGTGTATATGTTGACATTTAAGAGATATACAGTCAAGAAAATCAAGGGCAATGGTGATATATATGCGGATTAGACACAAAAAAAAAAAACACTCAACAAATGGCTACAATTTAAGGAATGTGTTTAGTGATGGCATCAGATTCCTAATTGATGGAGAAAGGTCTGGTGGCAAGAAAAGCTGCTTCTAGGAGGTTGCCAAGTGTTTTCGCTCGATGATTCCATTCTTGGGTGGTTGGTTTGGCCCTTGTTCCTGTAACTCGAATCCTAGCCCGATATATCCTATTTTAATTTTACACCATTGTGAACCTTACGCCATTTTGACTCTCTGATCGAGGTTCTCGGCATTGAAAAATCTACGTAAACTAAATCACACGTGTATATGTTGACATTTAAGAGATATACAATCAAGAAAATCAAGGCAATGGTGATATATATGCGGATTAGACACAAAAAAAAAAAAAAAAACTCAACAAATGGCTACAATTGAAGGAATGTGTTTAGTGACGGCATCAGATTCCTAATTGATGGAGAAATGTCTGATGGCAAGAAAAGCTGCTTCTAGGGGGTTGTCAAGTGTTTTCGCTCGACGTTTCCATTTTTGGGTTGGTTAGTTTGGCCCTGGTTCCTGTAACTCGAATCCTGGCCCGGTATATCCCATTTTAATTTTACACCATTGTCGACCTTACACATTTTTTACTCTCTGAACGAGGTTCTCGGCAATGAAAAATCTTCGTAAACTAAATCACACGTGTATATGTTGACATTTAAGAGATATACAGTCAAGAAAATCAAGGGCAATGGTGATATATATGCGGATTAGACACCAAAAAAAACACTCAACAAATGGCTACAATTTAAGGAATGTGTTTAGTGACGGCATCAGATTCCTAATTGATGGAGAAAGGTCTGGTGGCAAGAAAAGCTGCTTCTTGGAGGATGTCAAGTGTTTTCGCTCGACGATTCCATTCTTGGGTGGTTGGTTTGGCCCTTGTTCCTGTAACTCGAATCCCAGCCCGGTATATCCCATTTTAATTTTTCACCATTGTGAACCTTACACATTTTTTACTCTCTGATCGAGGTTCTCGGCATTGAAAAATCTTCGTAAACTATATCACATGTGTATATGCTGACATTTAAGAGATATACAGTCAAGAAAATCAAGGCAATGGTGATATATATGCGGATTAGACACCAAAAAAAAAACACTCAACAAATGGCTACAATTTAAGGAATGTGTTTAGTGACGGCATCAGATTCCTAACTGATGGAGAAAGGTCTGGTGGCAAGAAAAGCTGCTTCTAGGAGGTTGTCAAGTGTTTTCGCTCGTCTTTTCCATTCTTGCGTCGTTGGTTTGGCCCTTGTTCCTGTAACTCAAATCCTGGCCCGGTATATCCCATTTTAATTTTACACCATTGTGAACCTTACGCCTTTTTTACTCTCTGATCGTGGTTCTCGGCTTTGAAAAAATCTTGATAAACTAAATCGCACGTGTATATGTTGACATTTAGGAGATATACAGTCAAGAAAATCAAGGGCAATGGTGATATATATGCGGATTAGACACCAAAAAAAACACTCAACAAATGGCTACAATTTAAGGAATGTGTTTAGTGACGGCATCAGATTCCTAATTGATGGAGAAAGGTCTGGTGGCAAGAAAAACTGCTTCTAGGAGGTTGTCAAGTGTTTTCGCTCGACGATTCCATTCTTGGGTGGTTGGTTTGGCCCTTGTTCCTGTAACTCGAATCCTAGCACGGTATATCCCATTTTAATTTTACACCATTCTGAACCTTACGCATTTTTTACTCTCTGATCGAGGTTCTCGGCATTGAAAAATCTTCGTAAACTAAATCACATGTGTATATGCTGACATTTAAGAGATATACAGTCAAGAAAATCAAGGCAATGGTGATATATATGCGGATTAGACACAAAAAAAAAACACTCAACAAATGGCTTCAATTTAAGGAATGTGTTTAGTGACGGCATCAGATTCCTAACTGACGGAGAAAGGTCTGGTGGCAAGAAAAGCTGTTTCTTGGAGGTTGTCAAGTGTTTTCGCTCGACGTTTCCATTCTTGCGTGGTTGGTTTGGCCCTTGTTCATGTAACTCGAATCCTGGCCCGGTATATCCCATTTTAATTTTACACCATTGTGAACCTTACGCCTTTTTTACTCTTTGATCGAGTTTCTCGGCATTGTAAAATCTTCATAAACTAAATCACGCGTGTATATGTTGACATTTAAGAAATATACAGTCAAGAAAATCAATGGCAATGGTGATATATATACGGATTAGACCCAAAAAAAAACACTCAACAAATGGCTACAATTTAAGGAATGTGTTTAGTGACGACATCAGATTCCTAATTGATGGAGAAAGGTCTGGTGGCAAGAAAAGCGGCTTCTAAGAGGTTGTCAAGTGTTTTCGCTCAACGATTCCATTATTGGGTGGTTGGTTTGGCCCTTGTTCCTGTAACTCGAATTCTAGCCCGGTATATCCCATTTTAATTTTACACCATTGTGAACCTTACGCCTTTTTTACTCTCTGATCGAAGTTCTCGGCATTGAAAATCTTCGTAAACTAAATCACACGTGTATATGTTGACATTTAAGAGATATACAGTTAAGAAAATTAAGGGCAATGGTGATATATATGAGGATTAGACACAAAAAAAAAACACTCTACTAATGGCTACAATTTAAGGAATGTGTTTAGTGACGGCATCAGATTCCTAATTAATGGAGAAAGGTCTGGTGGCAAGAAAAGCTGCTTCTAGGAGGTTGTCAAGTGTTTTCGCTCGACGATTCCATTCTTGGGTGGTTGGTTTGGCCCTTGTTCCTGTAACTCGAATCCTAGCCCGATATATCCCATTTTAATTTTACACTATTGGGAATCTTACGCCATTTTTACTCTCTGATCGAGGTTCTCGGCATTGAAAAATCTTCGTAAACTGAATCACACGTTTATATGTTGACATTTAAGAGATATACAGTCAAGAAAATCAAGGCAATGGTGATATATATGCGGATTAGACACCAATAAAAACACTCAACAAATGGCTACAATTTAAGGAAGGTGTTTAGTGACGACATCAGATTCCTAATTGATGGAGAAAGGTCTGGTGGCAAGAAAAGCTGCTTCTAGGAGGTTGTCAAGTGTTTTTGCTCGACGATTCCATTTTTAGGTGGTTGGTTTGGCCCTTGTTCCTGTAACTCGAATCCTAGCCCGGTATATCCCATTTTAATTTTACACCATTGTGAACCTTACGCCTTTTTTACTCTCTGATCGAGGTTCTCGGCATTGAAAAATCTTCGTAAACTAAATCACACGTGTATATGTTGACATTTAAGAGATATACTGTCAAGAAAATCAAGGGCAATGGTGATATATATGAGGATTAGACACCAAAAAAAACACTCTACAAATGGCTAAAATTTAAGGAATGTGTTTAGTGACGACATCAGATTCCTAATTAATGGAGAAAGGTCTGGTGGCAAGAAAAGCTGCTTCTAGGAGGTTGTCAAGTGTTTTCGCTTGACGATTCCATTATTGGGTGGTTGGTTTGGCCCTTGTTCCTGTAACTCGAATCCTAGCCTGATATATCCCATTTTAATTTTACACCATTGTGAACCTTACGTCTTTTTTACTCTCTGATCGAGGTTCTCGCATTGAAAAATCTTCGTAAACTAAATCACAAATGTATATATTGACATTTAAGAGATATACAGTCAAGAAAATCAAGGCAACGGTGATATATATGCGGATTAGACACAAAAACAAAAACACTCAACAAATGGCTACAATTTAAGGAATGTGTTTAGTGACAGCATCAGATTCCTAATTGATGGAGAAAGGTCTGGTGGCAAGAAAAACTGCTTCTAGGAGGTTGTCAAGTGTTTTCGCTCGACGATTCCATTATTGGGTGGTTGGTTTGGACCTTGTTCCTGTAACTCGAATCCTAGCCCGGTATATCCCATTTTAATTTTACACCATTGTGAACCTTACGCCTTTTTTACTCTCTGATCGAGGTTCTCGGCATTGAAAATCTTCGTAAACTAAATGACACTTGTATATGTTGACATTTAAGAGATATACAATCAAGAAAATCATGGGCAATGGTGATATATATGAGGATTAGACACAAAAAAAACCTTCTACAAATGGCTACAATTTAAGGAATGTGTTTAGTGACGGCATCAAATTCCTAATTAATGGAGAAAGGACTGGTGGCAAGAAAAGCTGCTTCTAGGAGGTTGTCAAGTGTTTTAGCTCGATGATTCCATTCTTGGGTGGTTGGTTTGGCCCTTGTTCCTCTAACTCGAATCCTAGCCCGATATATCCTATTTTAATTTTACACCATTGTGAACCTTACGCCTTTTTTACTCTCTGATCGAGGTTCTCGGCATTGAAGAATCTTCGTAAACTAAATCACACGTGTATATGTTGACATTTAAGAGATATAAAGTCAAGAAAATCAAGGCAATGGTGATATATATGCGGATTAGACACAAAAAAAAAAAACACTCAACAAATGGCTACAATTGAAGGAATGTGTTTAGTGACGGCATCAGATTCCTAATTGACGGAGAAAGGTCTGATGGCAAGAAAAACTGCTTCTAGGGGGTTGTTAAGTGTTTTCGCTTGACGTTTCCATTCCTGGGTGGTTGGTTTGGCCCTGGGTCCTGGAACTCGAATCCTGGCCCGGTATATCCCATTTTAATTTTACACCATTGTCAACCTTACGCCTTTTTTACTCTCTGAACGAGGTTCTCGGCAATGAAAAATCTTCGTAAACTAAATCACATGAGTATATGTTGACATTTAAGAGATATACAGTCAAGAAAATCAAGGGCAATAGTGATATATATGCGGATTAGACACCAAAAAAAACACTCAACAAATGGCTACAATTTAAGGAATGTGTTTAGTGACGGCATCAGATTCCTAATTGATGGAGAAAGGTCTGGTGGCAAGAAAAGCTGCTTCTACGGGGTTGTCAAGTGTTTTCGCTCGACGATTCCATTCTTGGGTGGTTGGTTTGGCCCTTGTTCCTGTAACTCGAATCTTAACCCGGTATATCCCATTTTAATTTTACACTATTGTGAACCTTACGCATTTTTTACTCTCTGATCGACGTTCTCGGCATTGAAAAATCTTCGTAAACTAAATCACATGTGTATATGCTGACATTTAAGAGATATAAAGTCAAGAATATCAAGGCAATGGTGATATATATGCGGATTAGACACCAAAAAAAAACACTCAACAAATGGCTACAATTTAAGGAATGTGTTTAGTGACGGCATCAGATTCCTAACTGTTGGAGAAAGGTCTGGTGGCAAGAAAAGCTGCTTCTTGGAGGTTGTCAAGTGTTTTCGTTCGACGTTTCCATTCTTGCGTGGTTGGTTTGGCCCTTGTTCATGTAACTCGAATCCTAGCCCGGTGTATCCCATTTTAATTTTACACCATTGTGAACCTTACGCCTTTTTTACTCTTTGATCGAGGTTCTCAGCATTGTAAAATCTTCATAAACTAAATCACACGTGTATATGTTGACATTTAAGAGATATACAGTCAAGAAAATCAATGGCAATGGTGATATATATGCGGGTTAGACACAAAAAAAAAACACTCAACAAATGGCTACAATTTAAGGAATGTGTTTAGTGACGACATCAGATTCCTAATTGATGGAGAAAGGTCTGGTGGCAAGAAAAGCGGCTTCTAGGAGGTTGTCAAGTGTTTTCGCTCGACGATTCCATTATTGGGTGCTTGGTTTGGCCCTTGTTCCTGTAACTCGAATCCTAGCCCGGTATATCCCATTTTAATTTCACACCATTGTGAACCTTACGCCTTTTTTACTCTCTGATCGACGTTCTCGGCATTGAAAATCTTCGTAAACTAAATCACACGTGTATATGTTGACATTTAAGAGATATACAGTCAAGAAAATCAAGTGCAGTGGTGATATATATGAGGATTAGACACAAAAAAAACACTCTACTAATGGCTACAATTTAAGGAATGTGTTTAGTGACGGCATCAGATTCCTAATTAATGGGGAAAGGTCTGGTGGCAAGAAAAGCTGCTTCTAGGAGGTTGTCAAGTGTTTTAGCTCGACGATTCCATTCTTGGGTGGTTGGTTTGGCCCTTGTTCCTGTAACTCGAATGCTAGCCCGATATATCCCATTTTAATTTTACACCATTGTGAATCTTACGCCTTTTTTACTCTCTGATCGAGGTTATCGGCATTGAAAAATCTTCGTAAACTAAATCACACGTGTATATGTTGACATTTAAGAGATATACAGTTAAGAAAATCAAGGCAATGGTGATATATATGCGGATTAGACACCAAAAAAAACACTCAACAAATGGCTACAATTTAAGGAATGTGTTTAGTGACGACATCAGATTCCTAATTGATGGAGAAAGGTCTGGTGGCAAGAAAAACTGCTTCTAGGAGGTTGTCAAGTGTTTTCCCTCGACGATTCCATTATTGGGTGGTTGGTTTGGCCCTTGTTCCTGTAACTCGAATCCTATCCCGGTATATCCCATTTTAATTTTACACCATTGTGAACCTTACGCCTTTTTTACTCTCTGATCGAGGTTCTCGGCATTGAAAATCTTCGTAAACTAAATGACACGTGTATATGTTGACATTTAAGAGATATACAATCAAGAAAATCAAGGGTAATGGTGATATATATGAGGATTAGACACAAAAAAAAAACACTCTACAAATGGCTACAATTTAAGGAATGTGTTTAGTGACGGCATCAGATTCCTAATTAATGGAGAAAGGTCTGGTGGCAAGAAAAGCTGCTTCTAGGAGGTTGTCAAGTGTTTTAGCTCGATGATTCCATTCTTGGGTGGTTGGTTTGGCCCTTGTTCCTGTAACTCGAATCCCTGCCCGATATATCCTATTTTAATTTTACACCATTGTGAACCTTACGCCTTTTTTACTCCCTAATCGAGGTTCTCGGCATTGAAAAATCTTCGTAAACTAAATCACACGTGTATATGTTGACATTTAAGAGATATAAAGTCAAGAAAATCAAGGCAATGGTGATATATATGCGGATTAGACACAAAAAAAAACACTCAACAAATGGCTACAATTGAAGGAATGTGTTTAGTGACGGCATCAGATTCCTAATTGATGGAGAAAGGTCTGATGGCAAGAAAAACTGCTTCTAGGGGGTTGTCAAGTGTTTTCGCTCGACGTTTCCATTCTTGGGTGGTTGGTTTGGCCCTGGTTCCTGTAACTCGAATCCTGGCCCGGTATATCCCATTTTAATTTTACACCATTGTCAACCTTACGCCTTTTTTACTCTCTGAACGAGGTTCTCGGCAATGAAAAATCTTCGTAAACTAAATCACACGAGTATATGTTGACATTTAAGAGATATACAGTCAAGAAAATCAAGGCAATGGTGATATATATGCGGATTAGACACAAAAAAAAACACTCAACAAATGGCAACAATTTAAGGAATGTGTTTAGTGACGGCATCAGATTCCTAATTGATGGAGAAAGGTCTGATGGCAAGAAAAACTGCTTCTAGGGGGTTGTCAAGTGTTTTCGCTCGACGTTTCCATTATTGGGTGGTTGGTTTGGCCCTGGTTCCTGTAACTCGAATCCTGTCCCGGTATATCCCATTTTAATTTTACACCATTGTCAACCTTACGCCTTTTTTACTCTCTGAACGAGGTTCTCGGCAATGAAAAATCTTCGTAAAATAAATCACACGAGTATATGTTGACATTTAAGAGATATACAGTCAAGAAAATCAAGGGCAATGGTGATATATATGCGGATTAGACACAAAAAAAAAACACTCAACAAATGGCTACAATTTAAGGAATGTGTTTAGTGACGGCATCAGATTCCTAATTGATGGAGAAAGGTCTGATGGCAAGAAAAACTGCTTCTAGGGGGTTGTCAAGTGTTTTCGCTCGACGTTTCCATTATTGGGTGGTTGGTTTGGCCCTGGTTCCTGTAACTCGAATCCTGTCCCGGTATATCCCATTTTAATTTTACACCATTGTCAACCTTACGCCTTTTTTACTCTCTGAACGAGGTTCTCGGCAATGAAAAATCTTCGTAAAATAAATCACACGAGTATATGTTGACATTTAAGAGATATACAGTCAAGAAAATCAAGGGCAATGGTGATATATATGCGAATTAGAGAGCAAAAAAAAAACACTCAACAAATGGCTACAATTTAAGGAATGTGTTTAGTGACGGCATCAGATTCCTAATTGATGGAGAAAGGTCTGGTGGCAAGAAAAGCTGCTTCTAGGAGGTTGTCAAGTGTTTTCGCTCGACGATTCCATTCTTGGGTGGTTGGTTTGGCCCTTGTTCCTGTAACTCGAATCCTAGCCCGGTATATCCCATTTTAATTTTACACCATTGTGAACCTTACGCATTTTTTACTCTCTGATCGAGGTTCTCGGCATTGAAAAATCTTCGTAAACTAAATCACATGTGTATATGCTGACATTTAAGAGATATACAGTCAAGAAAATCAAGGCAATGGTGATATATATGCGGATTAGACACCAAAAAAAACACTCAACAAATGGCTACAATTTAAGGAATGTGTTTAGTGACGGCGTCAGATTCCTAACTGATGGAGAAAGGTCTGGTGGCAAGAAAAGCTGCTTCTTGGAGGTTGTCAAGTGTTTTCGCTCGACGTTTCCATTCTTGCGTGGTTGGTTTGGCCCTTGTTCCTGTAACTCGAATCCTAGCCCGGTATTTCCCATTTTAATTTAACACCATTGTGAACCTTACACCTTTTTTACTCTCTGATCGACGTTCTCGGCATTGAAAATCTTCGTAAACTAAATCACACGTGTATATGTTGACATTTAAGAGATATACAGTCAAGAAAATCAAGGCAATGGTGATATATATATGGATTAGACACAAAAAAAACACTCAACAAATGGCTACTATTTAAGGAATGTGTTTAGTGACGACATCAGATTCCTAATTGATGGAGAAAGGTCTGGTGGCAAGAAAAGCTGCTTCTAGGAGGTTGTCAAGTGTTTTTGCTCGACGATTCCATTTTTGGGTGGTTGGTTTGGCCCTTGTTCCTGTAACTTGAATCCTAGCCCGGTATATCCCATTTTAATTTTACACCATTGTGAATCTTACGCCTTTTTTACTCTCTGATCGAGGTTCTCGGCATTGAAAAATCTTCGTAAACTAAATCACACGTGTATATGTTGACATTTAAGAGATATGCGGTCAAGAAAATCAAGGGCAATGGTGATATATATGAGGATTAGACACAAAAAAAAAACACTCTACAAATGGCTACAATTTAAGGAATGTGTTTAGTGACGACATCAGATTCCTAATTAATGGAGAAAGGTCTGGTGGCAAGAAAAGCTGCTTCTAGGAGGTTGTCAAGTGTTTTCGCTTGACGATTGCATTCTTGGGTGGTTGGTTTGGCCCTTGTTCCTGTAACTCGAATCCTAGCCTGATATATCCCATTTTAATTTTACACCATTGTGAACCTTACGTCTTTTTTACTCTCTGATCGAGGTTCTCGGCATTGAAAAATCTTCGTAAACTAAATCACAAATGTATATATTGACATTTAAGAGATATACAGTCAAGAAAATCAAGGCAATGGTGATATATATGCGGATTAGACACAAAAACAAAAACACTCAACAAATGGGTACAAATTAAGGAGTGTGTTTAGTGACGGCATCAGATTCCTAATTAAAGGAGAAAGGTCTGGTGGCAAGAAAAGTTGCTTCTAGGAGGTTGTCAAGTGTTTTCGCTTGACGATTCCATTCTTGGGTGGTTGGTTTGGCCCTTGTTCCTGTAACTCGAATCCTAGCCTGATATATCCCATTTTAATTTTACACCATTGTGAACCTTACGTCTTTTTTACTCTCTGATTGAGGTTCTCGGCATTGAAAAATCTTCGTAAAGTAAATCACAAGTGTATATATTGACATTTAAGAGATATACAGTCAAGAAAATCAAGGCAATGGTGATATATATGTGGATTAGACACAGAAACAAAAACACTCAACAATTGGCTACAAATTAAGGAGTGTGTTTAGTGACGGCATCAGATTCCTAATTGATGGAGAAATGTCTGGTGGCAAGAAAAGCTACTTTTAGGAGGTTGTCAAGTGTTTTCGCTCGACGTTTCCATTCTTGGGTGGTTGGTTTGGCCCTTGTTCCTGTAACTCGAATCCTGGCCCGGTATATCCCATTTTAATTTTACACCGTTGTGAACCTTACACCTTTTTTACTCTCTGCTCGAGGTTCTCAGCATTGAAAAATATTTGTAAACTAAATCACACGTGTATAAGTTGACATTTAAGAGATATACTGTTGAGATTGAACCCTACCAGAGGAACAGATAATTAAAGCCAAAACTGGATCAGAGCAGTGGATCCAGAATAAGCAGATGTTACATACAAGTCTCTCCCCTTGAAACTGATTTCAACATCTGCTGACCTCCAATCTACTGACCGTACAAGCTACTGACCGTCAAACTGCTGCTTAAGTAAAGACCTGATGAAAGACTAAAGCTCTGCTGATTCAATCTACTGCCTTGAGTCAAGCACTGCTGATCCGGACAAGTACTGCTGGGTTCACAGCAGTGGAAGGTTGCAGCAGCTGTTCTATAGTCTGTTTGTAATGTAATGTAATGTAATAGCAGTAGTTAGCATAGCAGTATTTGTATTGATCATAGGTTAGAGTTTGTTAGCAGGTTAGATGTCACTTTCATGGTGACGTCAGCTTAGATGCTCAGTGGTTTGCTAGTTCCTATAAATAGAACAGTGCTCTGTACTGTTCTATTAGCTCTTTGCAACACCGTCTTCTTTGCACGAACAAACACTGAGCTCTGGCTGAGGGGGAGTTTGTATTCAATCATTGCAATTGTAATCGTAATTGAAATAAATTCAATCTTTCAGTTCATTGTGAAAAATGTTTGATCATAGCAATACTCTCGTTTGATTGTATGCAAAGTTTGTTTCCATCTTAATTCCGCTGCACAACTCATTCATTTCCATCTTAATTTCAAACGTAAAATACAATCAAAACCAAACTCAGATCCAACAATTGGTATCAGAGCTAGGGCAGTCAAATTTGATTTAACAATCATTTTGACATAAATAGTTCAGCTCAAAATCGTTGATATCGATAGTTTGTTCGTTTTTGTTGAAAAACAGAGCAAGGTTTAATCACCATTAAAGTTGATTAATCAGTGTCTGTAAAACAACCAGGATGACGTCACAATCACAAGATGATAAGAATATTGTTGGCTCGCTTTTTAAACCACCCATGCTTAAACGTAATGAATACAACATCTGGGAGAGAAGGATGGGTCACATCCTCGCTCAACAGAACACCGGGTGTTGGATGTCTGTTGTTTTTGGTCCCCATATTCCTATGGTGCCAAGCGCTGAAGATGCTAAGAAGTTCGTTCCTAAACCAACTGAAAACTATACTGAAACTGATTTCCAAAAGTTCGAACTCGATGCTAAAGCGTTTAGCATCATAGCATCTGCGCTACCCAATGAGATTTACGCTGGACTGTTACACTGTAACAGTGCCAAAGAGCTTTGGGATGCGCTGAAGGAACAGTTTGGGGGAACCGAAGAAGTCATTGAAAACAATAGGGAAATACTGAACCAGTAGTATGAAACATTTTGTCACATCAAGGGTGAATCACTGACTCAACAATTTGAGAGGTTCAGTTGCCTCATAAGTGAACTAAGGCTTGTTAAAGTAACTTTTCCAAATTCAACTCAAAATAGCAGGTTCCTTAGGTCACTACCAGAAAAATGGGACACCATAGCTTTTGTCACCAGAAACTCTGCTGAGTTCAAAGATCTGACCCTGACCCAACTTCATGGTCGACTCCTGACCTATGAAAGGGAGTTGAACCAGAAAAGGAGGTTGCAAGAATCTGGAAAAGTTGCTGATGATTACTCATTCGGTAGCACAACTCTTTTTGGTCAGGAAGAATCTGGGAGCAGTGGTAAGGATCAGGGTTATGATCACTTCATTGATATAACTGCTGGTGCAAATTTTAACAACCCTGATCCTCACTCTGCAAACTATGCATTTACATCTAATGAAAACCAGATGTCAGATAATTTGTGTTTTGAACTCAATGATTTACAACATTTTATTCCCACTGACTTAGAAGAGATGGACATTCTGCACCAATTGGCTTTGCTCAGTGTTAGAACTAGCAAATTCTACAAAAGAACAGGGAGAAAATTCCCAGGGTTACATGGGAATTTAAGGGTGGGGTTGGATAAATCGAAAATTAAGTGTTACAAGTGCAAAAGGTTAGGGCACTTTGCTATGGAATGCAGCAGTTAAAACACTGGACCAATAGTCACTCATCCCAACTCAAACCCTAGACCACAAAATCAAAGCACTGTGCACTATACCCAATATACCCCTGCAGCTCATGTTAACACTGCTCACTATGCTGCTACCCCTGTGCCTGTGCACTATGTCCAAACTACTGTTCCACAGATTCAGTACGTTCAAACCCCTGTCCCTCAGGCACAAGTGCAAACTGTTGCACCTCAAACAGCTGCTCCAGCAGCAGTACAACCAGATCAGCAAAGCTTCTTTCCTCAAGGCTTTGTTGACTGGAGCAGTATGCCTGATGAGCTTGGTGATGAAAATTTTGCACTCTATGCCTTTAATGAACCTTCTAATGATGAATTTTGTTTAATGGCATTAGAGTCAATATCAGAGGGGATTGAAACTGAAGGTGAACAGCTAAGTACTGAAACAGTGGATGAGGTGACTGAAGCAGTGGTTACTGTTGTGGCTGGTGAACTACTGCTGGGAGAAAGTTCAGGAACCCTGATTGAACCAATGACAGATCCATGGTCCGAAGAGGATAAAGAAGAAGAGAAAGATGAGAAAGAAGGTGAGAAAGAAGAAAGAGCTGATGATGAAGAAAATCATCAATGTGATTGTGCAATGATGGCTGCTACCAAGGTATCTCCTCAAGTTCTTGAAAAACTGTGTTCTGACAATTGCATTATTGCTTTTGCTAACATCAAAGAGGTAAATGAAAACCTTCGGGATAAAATCTTAACTGATGAAGTCAAATTTGAAAGGTCCATAAAGGAACTTAAAAACAAATTGACTGAAAAAGAAAAAGAGACCAGCAGTCTGAAAGAAGAGAAGATCATAACCAAAACCCAACTCCAAACTATGGTAGAAAAATACCAAGTTTGTAAAAAGGAGTTGGAGTCCACCCAGATCACCTGTGAAAAATGGGTGGAATCATGCAAAGGGTATGAGGTTATGCTTGAAAAACAGATTAAAAGCAATGTAAAATTTGGTGTTGGTTATAGAAAACATGATGATGAAAACACTGCTTTTGAAAAATCTGTTCAAACCACTGATGTAACCACTGAGTTCATCCCCACAAACAAGAATGGCCAAGAAGTGAAAATCACTGACAAACTTGGAAACAAAATTACGCTTGACAAACCAATGGGATCCTCTACTTTTGAGGAGATTGAACAATATCAGTTTAAACCCACATGGTCTGACGAGTGTGATATTCTTGAAAATTTCAAGCCAATGGACTTTACAACCACTGATGGTATTAAATCTCCAAAAGCTAAAGTCATCCCTCTCAAGGACATCCCAGCAGAGGTTAAAAACTCTGCTGCAAAGGAGTCCGAAAAGAGAAAGAAGAAAGAAAAGATCAATAACCTGTTTTGTGAATTTTGTGAGAAAAGGAATCATCTAACAAAAGATTGTTTCCATTTAAAAGCATACGATTTAAACAAAACAAGTGTCATTGTTCCTGCTGAAAGCTGCATCGTTTGTGGAAAATCAAACCACAAAACTCAAGCATGTGTGTATCTCAAAAACTTTGATGTGAAAAAGAATGAGTACATTGCTAAAACATCCTTGAGTCCATCAACATCATCTGTCAAATTCACCAAAAACCAACCACTGTTTGTGCCAGTTCAAACAGCTGTCACAAAACAGCTGAACCAAACATCTGTTAAAAGAGATGTTCAGGTTACTGATGCACCCCCTGCCAACCAGTTCAGAAGAGGTAAGAGACAACCACAACCATCTTACCAAAGGATTCCACACGTTTATGAGACCTACAAAAGGCCCTCTAAACCTAAAGTGAATAGGCATCCTTTTGGTTACCAACAGGTGATTGGTCAAGACCCCCAACAGTGGTTAGCAAGAAACAGTCCTAAAACTGTTCAAACCCCTGACCTAACCACTGTCCATCAATGTGCATCCATCCCAGACACTGTTGAGACCCCATCCAAAGCCTTATTGGCTTTGGAAACCCTAATGAACTAATCCTTTTACTTCATGTGCAGGGAGCTTCTGCCTGTTTTGATAGCCTTTGGTATGTTGATGGTGGAGGCTCCAGGCACATGACTGGATGTAAAGCCCTACTCAAAGATTTCAAAATTCATGGAGGGGGTGATATATCCTTTGGGAATAACAGTAAAGGAAAAGTTATGGGGTCTGGTACAGTACAATCTGGAAATGTAAAATTTGAAAATGTCAATCTGATAGACAGTCTGAAATTCAACCTCCTGAGTGATTCACAAATGAGTGACAAGGGGTATGGGTCATTCTTCACAAAGGAGTGCTGTAGGATTGTTGGACCAGAAATGGTCAAAAAGATTGAAGCAATAATAAACACTGGTCAAACAAAACTTGTTGCTCAAAGAAGTGGCAATGTTTATGTTGTTGATATGTCAAAAGAGTGTCCCAGAGCTGATGCCTGTCTGTTCTCAGCTGCCTCTAACAAAGAGACAGAACTTTGGCACAGAAGACTGGGGCACACAAATCTTAAGACAATCACTGAAATTTCAAAAATGGTTTGGTAAGAGGCCTACCACAAAAATTGTTTTCATGTCCTGAACATTGCATTTCCTGTTTAAAAGGAAGACAACATAAAAGTTCTTATAAGTCCATTGAAGAGTCCAAAACAACCCAGTGTTTACAAATGCTACACATGGATTTGTTTGGCCCAGTTCAAGTCATGAGTCTCAAAAAGAAAAGATATTGTTTGGTTATTGTTGATGACTTTTCTAGGTTTACATGGACTTTCTTTTTACACTCAAAAGATGAGACTACAGGCATTTTGCAAGACTTTGTGACACAGGTTGAAAAGCAATTTGACCTTCCAGTGAAAAGCTTCAGGAGTGACAATGGCACAGAATTTAAAAATAAGGAGTTGGATGCCTTCTGTGTGAAGAAAGGGATTAGAAGGCAGTACTGCATCCCTAGAACACCAGAGCAAAATGGGGTAGTTGAAAGAAAGAACAGAACTTTGATTGAGGCTGCCAGAACCATGCTTGCTGATTCAGGTTTGCCATTAACTTTCTGGGCAGAGGCAGTAAACACTGCTTGCTATGTCCAAAACAGAGTTTTAATAAACCCCAGGCACAAAAAGACTGCTTATGAAATTCTGTATAAAATCAAACCACTGATTTCTTACTTCAAGGTATTTGGCTGCCCATGCTTTATTTTGAATTTAAAAGACTCCATTTCAAAATTTGCAGCCAAAATTGATTGTGGTTATCATCTGGGATACTCAACCACTGCCAAGGCCTACAAAGTGTTTAATACACGGACCAAGGCAGTGGAGGAGACCTTGAATGTAAAGTTCAATGAACTTTCATCAATGAAAATCCCAGCAAATCCTGCAGATCTGTTTGATCTTGATAAATTCACTTTTGAAAATACTGTTGTCAAGACTAACAGTGCAGGTCCATCAGAGGATACAACACCAGACTATGGGTATGAAATCATCATTCCTCAAAAGTTTGTCAGAATGGGAAGAGCATCAGATGTTCAAAACAGCTGTCAAAGCTCAACCACTGCTACCTCAACAGTTGTTGACCAAAGTAGCCCATTAACTAATGCTTCCACATCATCAAACACTGCTGACAAAAGTCCCCAAACAGTGGATAAAAGTCAGCATGTGTCCACTTCATTACCCCCCATTCCACCACCTTTTGAAGCCACTGCTGGATCATCAAAGTCCCCAACAGTGGTTAGCTCAGATGATACACATTTGCAGCCTTCACCAACAAATGCCATCATTCTATACCAAGGAGATTTAATCTACTTGAGATCTCATCCACCTGATCAAATTATTGGCAACATCAATGAAGGGGTGCTCACAAGAAGTCAAACCCAAAACATTTGTCTTTTTGCTGGTTTTCTATCACTCCATCAGCCAGTCAAGCACCAAGAGGCACTGAAAGACAACAGCTGGGTAGAAGCCATGCAAGAGGAGCTCCAACAGTTTAAAAGACAAGTATGGGAGCTTGTACCACTGCCAGAAGAGGTTAGCCCCATCGGCACAAAGTGGGTCTTCAAGAACAAAACTGATGAAAGGGGCATTGTTGTCAAGTATAAAGCCAGGCTTGTGGTTCAAGGTTACAGACAGGAAGAGGGGATTGACAACGATGAAACTTTTGCCCCTGTAGCAAGATTGGAAGCTATAAGACTGTTCCTGGCCCTTGCTGTCAACCACAACATGAAGGTGTTCCAAATGGATATCAAAAGTGCTTTCCTCTATGGTACAATTCAAGAAGAGGTGTATGTGTGTCAACCTCCAGGTTTTGAGGATCCAGTTTATCCAGATCATGTCTACAGGCTAAACAAAGCCTTGTATGGCTTGAAACAAGCACCTAGAGCCTGGTATGAAACTCTTTCCAACTTCCTACTCTCAAATGGTTTCAAAAGAGGTACCATTGATAAAACACTGTTTCTAAAATAGAGAGGGAAGGATTTAATGATTGTCCAAATTTATGTGGATGACATTATTTTTGGAAGCACATGTAACAAAATGTGTGAAGAGTTTAGGGAACTCATGACAGCTGAGTTTGAAATGAGTGCAATGGGTGAGCTGCAATGCTTTCTTGGTCTCCAAGTTCAGCAAATGCAAAATGGTACTTTCATTCATCAAAGCAAATATGCAAAAGAACTTTTAAACAAATTTGATATGAATGATTGTAAACCATGCAGCACACCCATGGCAACAAATAAGCTTGTCATGTCTGATGAAAAGGATGAGCTGATTAACCAAACTCTATATAGAAGCATGATTGGGTCTTTGCTGTACCTAACTGCATCTAGGCCAGACATCATGTTTGCAACATGTGTTTGTGCAAGAAGTCAAACAGCCCCTAGAAAATCCAATCTTATTGCTGTAAAAAGGATATTCAGATACATAAAAAGTGCTCCCACACTTGGTATCTGGTATCCAGCTAATGGGAATATCAAGCTTTCAGGATTTTCAGACAGTGACTTTGCTGGATGCAACACCACAAGGAAGTCTACTTCAGGAGGGTGCCAGTTTCTAGGTGATTGTTTAGTTTCATGGCAAAGCAAAAAGCAAACAGCTGTTTCAACATCCACTGCTGAAGCTGAAACATTGCTGCTGCAAGCTGTACAACCCAACTCCTGTGGCTTCAAAAACAGTTGCTGGATTTTGGTATCACTACCTTAAAGACACCACTGATGTTGGATAGCCAGGCAGCATAAAATATCATCAAAAATCCAGTTTCCCATTCAACCACCTAACACATCGACATCACACATCACTTTGTGAGGGATTGCTATGAAAAATGTTTGATTTCTCTGCATCATGTCCCAACTAAAGACCAGTTGGCGGATGTGCTCACAAAAGCACTTGATACAGCCACCTTTGAAAGCTTGGTCTCTAGAATTGGGATGCTAAACATGGAATAACAAGCAACATCTTGTCGTTCTATGAATAAAAGCATTAAAATGTTTTCAGAAAATCAAAAATCCATCCTTAAAAATAGCTAAAAATGAAATTTTCATTAAATCCTTAAAAGTCTGCCATAACCACTGCTTGTTCAAAAGACTGTTCTACTACAAAGTCTGTCCACTGCTGAAAGCCATCCTCTGTTCTCACATTTCCTTGATAAACTCTGTTGTTCAAAAGCAGTGTCTTATCCACTGATAGTGAAAATCATCCACTGCTTCCATTTTACCGTTGTAACCACTGCCTTCATCAGTAACTTTCATAAAAGTACAGTCCTTCATTTCATCAGAGTTTGACATGTGGGCAGTACATAGTGGTCAGTACTTTTGTAACCGCTGCCACGTCAGCCTTCACTTTTTCTTCTATAAAACCCCCACTTCACATCAAAACAGGGTTTTACTGTCGAATTGAATTCTCAAAAATTCTCTTCTCAAAGCAGTTTTTCCATCTCATTTCTTCACAAATTTCTTCGATCATCATCTTCAAAATGACAAAATCGAAGCAATCTGCAAAACCCACCTCCAAATCATCGTCGAAAGCGGCCTCTCAAAAGGCCAATCCCACTGAAATTCCACACAAACCATCTCACAATCTTCTTGATCTTCTCACAAAACCCGGCTCCACAGATGCTTTCGACTCCATCATCGACACAATGGCTAAATCAAAGTACAAAACTTTGTTAACAGCCGATGCACCAATTTACTTAGCAACCCAATGAGAGTTTTGGAAAAACGCAACCCTTGACAGACAAGGTGAAACTGTGGTAGCCATAATCTCTTCTTTAAAGGGTAAAGCTGTTCAAATCACGCCACAATCTATATCAAAAGTCTTTAAACTCGGGGATCAGCAAGGTAAAACTTCTTTCCCTAAAAACGAGTTAAAAATTGACTTCATTGAGAGAGGGTATGCAAACACAATGATGAAGAAAGCTACCTTACAAAAAGGTTTCTTTCCTTTTGCAACAAGGTTTTTATTCCATACCCTCCTAATGTGTGTTTCAAACAAAACCACTTCTTTTAATGAAATACCATTAAAGATTCAAAATCTGGGATATGCTATTCTTCAAGAAGAAAATTTTAATTATTCTCAGGAAATCTTTAATGATCTGGTTAATAATGTTGAAACAAAATCATTCTTACTGTTTCCCAGATTTTTAAGCTATTATTTTGAAAAGAAATTTAGTAAGGATGATATTGCTGCAATAAACCAAGGTGACTCTTTATAAATGCACAGCTTAACTGCTGAAACTTTTACAAGAATGTCAACACCTTGCAAAACACAAGCAGAGGTGCCTGAGCAGAATTTAGCAGCTATCACTGCTCCTCAGGTATCTGCTGCTGAGCCCATTGCTCAAGGTGATCAAAGTAGCAACACAACTGCTTTGAAACCCACACCTAAAATCACCAAAAAGCCAAAGAAAAAGAAAAATCAAAAACCCCCCAAACCCATCAAAAAGGCAACTCTGGAGGATGAGATACCAGAGCAACTGCCTGTGACACAACAAAAGTCACAAGTAACCACTGCTGCTTCTTCCTCACAGCAGTTGGTACAAATATCTCAACCCATAACCGAAACTCTTCCTGCTTCTTCTAAAAAAGAACAGGTTGTACAAATAGGGACTCCACAATATGATGCTCTGGAAACATTCGTTTCCATCATCCACATCCCAATGCCCGGGGCAAATTCTCTTTCAACGCCAAACATCACATCCACAATTCCCCCACCAACTAAACTTCTGTTGGATGCAATTGATTTGAACCAGGCACTAACCAGTCCTTCTGAATCACCTATTAATGAGAATATACCTCAACAAATGAATGGGTCTGATGTATCAATCTTTGCTAACCCACCAACACAACCTGAGGAGGTTACACCCCTTGAGTTACAAGTAACTCTTGGTGGTATTCCAAGTGAAGCAGCCACTACAAATGTTGAACCCACTAGTTTATATTTGGACAGTGGTTACATTAAGAAGACTTCCTTGGAGGCAATTCCTTCCATAGCACCTCTGACATCTACCAGTGGACTTTTCTTGACCTCTGGCAACATCAAAAGACTGTCAAGTGTTGACGGGAGAAGACCCCAGTACCAAGAAAAAGGGGCATCAGTGGTTAATGTTTGGAGTAAACTCCCTACCTCAACCACTGATAAAACCACTGCTAGTGGGAAATCAGATGATCCCATTAATTTGGGTGATGATTTAAAGTACCAGAAATTGACCGATCGTGTTGAAAAACTTGATAACTCTGTTGTAGAACTCAAAGATATGCTGAAACAGTTGTTACAAGTACAAAAGGTGCAATCCACTGTTGTTCCACCTCAAGCACCTGCTCCACCACAAGCACCTGCTACAAATGAGCTCTGGAACTTATTTCAACCTTTTCTCCATCAACAAGCACAAATGGCAGATCAGCAACATGAAAAACATGTACTAAAGCTGAGAAATACAATGGAGTCTAGGTTCAAGAACACCCAAGCTGATCTCAAGGCTCTAAAAGCTCAGATCCTGCATACCACTGGCACTGCTCCTCCAACTGTCCTCTTTATTGATCAACTCCCTCCAGATAATGCCAAAAAGGGGGAGAAAATTCAGGAGTGGAAGAAGAATGGAATAGATGATGGTCTTTACATTGAACCAGAAAAGGATGCCATGACCAGAAATATCCCTTTGCCAGATGGTAGCAAGAAAATTGATGAGACCACAAATGCACTGGCAGAAGCATTTGCAAGTGTCAAAAAGGATAGAGAGGCCAAGAAGAAAGCTAGGGTGGATTATCCAGAAAATGGTACTTCTCGGTCAAAGGATGATGAAAATCCTGTTGATGAAAAGAAGAAGCCTACTAGAAAAGTAAGGCAACCAAAATCCATCCCAACCAGACGTTCAAAGTCTGCTCCAAAACCACCATCCAAAACAGCTGTTGTAACTCCTGTTGTATCAACTACTGCTGGTACCTCAGTAGTTTCAACATCTGTCCTCACTTCAACACACACCACTTCAACACACACCACATCCACTGCTTTACCACCATCACCACCAAAAACAACATCACCTCCTGCCAAAAAGCAGAAGACAGCAGATGTTATAACATCTGCTGTAATGACAACAGTGGTTGAAGTACCAGTTGTTTCAACTACTGTTAGTCAATCACAAACCACTGCCACTATATCCACCACAACTGTTCCATCCAAAACATCATCAGTCCCTCCTCAAACAAAAAGGAGAAGGCTAATTCTCAAAGATGATGACTCTTCATCACCACCAACATCTTCAAAATCTTTGTCACTTGTCACAATACCCAAGCCTATTCCTATCTCATCAGCATAAGTTCAACAACCCTTAGCTCCTGCAGGTGTTCAATTTCCTCTTGAGCTCATAGCAGTCAGAGAAGAAATCAAATCTTTCTACTATGAGGATGACCATGCTAAAAGGAAGCTGCCATCAGTAAAAGGATATCCCAGGCCTAACAATATTGAAGAATATTTGAAAATCAAGGCTAAGCAAGCAGAGGATATCTCCAAAAGAAACACAAAAGGAAAATCTGATAGGGAAATACAGCAGAACTATCAATACTTGCTCACACAAGTCAGATCCCTGGAAGAATTTGCAAAAAATGTATGTCAGCAAATCTCTGAAAGAGCAGATGAGACTCTGAGAAAAGACTACATTGAAAGCATTATGGAAACAAAGAAATACAAGGGAGAAAGGCACATGTACAAGGAGTGGACCATTCCTGAGCTTGAACAAGAAGCAGCCAGGATTCAAGAAATGATAAAGAATGAGGTCCAACACACTCCTCCAGAATGGTCAAAGTACAAGAAGAATGTGCCTGATAAAACACTTGAGCTGAAAAGAATGATAGAGGAATTGGTTGCTGCTGATTATGGGAACAAAAGACAAATAGCAAGATGGAAAGAAGATGTAGTCAGGGCTACCTACAAAAGGTTGGAGGAACTAAGAAAGAAAGATCCCAAAGTTCCTCAAAAGCCTGACTATCCCGAAGCAGAGGTTTCAAAAAGACCAACAAAGCTGCAAATCAGGAGAGCCACTGCTCCAGCTGGTGCTACCATCTACAAAAGAAGGAGTCAAAACCAGTCAGGTGCTGAAACAATTCAAGATCTAAAAGCTGGATATGCTGTTGTGAAAGAGGGCATTAAATTAATGCTAAAAGAAGATCTTAAATTAGAACAACCTGCAAACACTGCTCAGATAGTCTTTAATAGGCCAACATCACCAAACTTCTCATCGAATAAAAATCTCCCAAGAAACCCACCAGGCTCAAAAGTACTAAAGTGGGTAACTGACAAACAGACCCATGTATTGACTCTGTTCAGGTCTGGTGGAGAAGTGAAGAACATAACAAGGGAACAAGCACTTGGCCTAAGTCTTGAAGATATCCAGGATCTCCTTGATCTTCCACATGGCAGGGATGAAGATGATACAGATGCCCTAGACTTTGAATTGCAACTTAAAGGTCAGATAAGAGAACTGTTGATGAGGCAATAAAGTTCCACAATAATGAAGAGTTTTGGCATTATCTGTTCCAGGGGAGATTGTTGAGATTGAACCCTACCAGAGGAACAGATAATTAAAGCCAAAACTGGATCAGAGCAGTGGATCCAGAATAAGCAGATGTTACATACAAGTCTCTCCCCATGAAAGTGATTTCAACATCTGCTGACCTCCTATCTACTGACCGTACAAGCTACTGACCGTCAAACTGCTACTCAAGTAAAGCCCTGATGAAAGACTAAAGCTCTGCTGATTCAATCTACTGCCTTGAGTCAAGCACTACTGATCCGGACAAGTACTGCTGGGTTCACAGCAGTGGAAGGTTGCAGCAGCTGTTCTATAGTCTGTTTGTAATGTAATGTAATAGCAGTAGTTAGCATAGCAGTATTTGTATTGATCAGAGGTTAGAGTTTGTTAGGAGGTTAGATGTCACTTTCATGGTGACGTCAGCTTAGATGCTCAGTGGTTTGCTAGTTCCTATAAATAGAACAGTGCTCTGTACTGTTCTATTAGCTCTTTGCAACACCGTCTTCTCTGCATGAACAAACACTAAGCTCTGGCTGAGGGGGAGTTTGTATTCAATCATTGCAATTGTAATCGTAATTGAAATAAATTCAATCTTTCGGTTCATTGTGAAAAATGTTTGATCAAAGCAATACTCTCGTTTGATTGTATGCAAAGTTTGTTTCCATCTTAATTCCCCTGCATAACTCATTCATTTCCATCTTAATTTCAAACGTAAAACACAATCAAAACCAAACTCAGATCCAACATATGCAGTCAAGAAATCAAGGGCAATGGTGATATATATGCTGATTAGACACAAAAAAAAAAAACACTCAACAAATGGCTACAATTTAAGGAATGTGTTTAGTGACGGCATCAGATTCCTAATTGATGAAGAAAGGTCTGGTGGCAAGAAAAGCTGCTTCTAGCAGGTTGTCATGTGTTTTCGCTCGACGATCCCATTATTGGGTGGTTGGTTTGGCCCTTGTTCCTGTAACTCGAATCCTAGCCCGGTATATCCCATTTTAATTTTACACCATTGTGAACCTTAAGCCGTTTTACTCTCTGACCGAGGTTCTCGGCATTGAAAAATCTTCGTAAACTAAATCGCATGTGTATATGTTGACATTTAAGAGATATACAGTCAAGAAAATCAAGGGCAATGGTGAAATATATGCGGATTAGACACAAAAAAAAACAGTCTACAAATGGCTACTATTTAAGGAATGTGTTTAGTGACGGCATCAGATTCCTAATTGATGGAGAAAGGTCTGGTGGCAAGAAAAGCTACTTCTAGGAGGCTGTCAAGTGTTTTCGCTCGACGATTCCATTCGTGGGTGGTTGGTTTGGCCCTTGTTCCTGTAACTCGAATCCTAGACCGGTATATCCTATTTTAATTTTACACCATTGTGAACCTTACGCCCTTTTTACTCTCTAGTCGAGGTTCTCGACATTGAAAAATCTTCGTAAACTAAATCACACGTGTATATGTTGACATTTAAGAGATATACAGTCAAGAAAATTAAGGGCAATGGTGATATATATGCGGATTAGACACACAAAAAAAAACACACTCAACAAATGGCTACAATTTAAGGAATGTGTTTGTGACGGCATCAGATTCCTAATTGATGGAGAAAGGTCTGGTGGCAAGAAAAGCTGCTTCTAGGAGGTTGTCAAGTGTTTTCGCTCGACGATTCCATTCTTGGGTGGTTGGTTTGGCCCTTGTTCCAGTAACTCGAATCCTAGCCCGGTATATCCCATTTTAATTTTACACCATTGTGAACCTTACGCCTTTTTTACTCTCTAGTCGAGGTTCTCGACATTGAAAAATCTTCGTAAACTAAATCACACGTGTATATGTTGACATTTAAGAGATATACAGTCAAGAAAATTAAGGGCAATGGTGATATATATGCGGATTAGACACACAAAAAAAACACACTCAACAAATGGCTACAATTTAAGGAATGTGTTTAGTGACGGCATCAGATTCCTAATTGATGGAGAAAGGTCTGGTGGCAAGAAAAGCTGCTTCTAGGAGGTTGTCAAGTGTTTTCGCTCGACGATTCCATTCTTGGGTGGTTGGTTTGGCCCTTGTTCCAGAAACTCGAATCCTAGCCTGTTATATCCCATTTTAATTTTACACCATTGTGAACCTTACGCCTTTTTATATCTTTGATCGAGGTTCTCGACATTGAAAAATCTTCGTAAACTAAATCACACATGTATATGTTGACATTTAAGAGATATACAGTCAAGAAAATCAAGGGCAATGGTGAAATATATGCGGATTAGACAAAAAAAAAACAGTCTACAAATGGCTACAATTTAAGGAATGTGTTTATTGACGGCATCAGATTCCTAATTGATGGAGAAAGGTCTGGTGGCAAGAAAAGCTACTTCTAGGAGGTTGTCAAGTGTTTTCGCTCGACGATTCCATTCTTGGGTGGTTGGTTTGGCCCTTGTTCCTGTAACTCGAATCCTAGCCCGGTATATCCTATTTTAATTTTACCCCATTTTGAACCCTACGCCTTTTTTACTCTCTGATCGAGGTTCTCGGCATTGAAAAATCTTCATAAACTAAATCACACGTGTATATGTTAAGATTTAAGAGATATACAGTCAAGAAAATCAAGGGCAATGATGATATATATGCGGATTAGACACAAAAAAAACACTCAACAAAGGGCTACAATTTAAGGAATGTGTTTAGTGACTGCATCAGATTCCTAATTGATGGAGAATGGTCTGGTGGCAAGAAAAGCTGCTTCTAGGATGTTGTCAAGTGTTTTCGCTTGATGATTCCATTCTTGGGTGGTTGGTTTGGCCCTTGTTCCTGTAACTCGAATCCTAGCCCGGTATATCCCATTTTAATTTTACACCATTGTGAACCTTACGCCCTTTTTACTCTCTAGTCGAGGTTCTCGACGTTGAAAAATCTTCGTAAACTAAATCACACGTGTATATGTTGACATTTAAGAGATATACAGTCAAGAAAATTAAGGGCAATGGTGATATATATGCGGATTAGACACACAAAAAAAAAACACACTCAACAAATGGCTACAATTTAAGGAATGTGTTTAGTGACGGCATCAGATTCCTAATTGATGGAGAAAGGTCTGGTGGCAAGAAAAGCTGCTTCTAGGAGGTTGTCAAGTGTTTTCGCTCGACGATTCCATTCTTGGGTGGTTGGTTTGGCCCTTGTTCCAGTAACTCGAATCCTAGCCCGGTATATCCCATTTTAATTTTACACCATTGTGAACCTTACGCCTTTTTTACTCTCTGATCGAGGTTCTCGGCATTGAAAAATCTTCGTAAACTAAATCACAAGTTTATATATTGACATTTAAGAAATATACAATCAAGAAAATCAAGGAAATGGTGATATATATGCGGATTAGACACAAAAAAAACACTCAACAAATGGCTACAATTTAAGGAGTGTGTTTAGTGACGGCATCAGATTCCTAATTGATGGAGAAAGGTCTGGTGGCAAGAAAAGCTGCTTCTAGGAGGTTGTCAAGTGTTTTCGCTCGACGTTTCCATTCTTGGGTGGTTGGTTTGGCCCTTGTTCCTGTAACTCGAATCCTGGCCCGGTATATCCCATTTTAATTTTACACCGTTGTTAACCTTACGCCTTTTTTAGTCTCTGGTGGAGGTTCTCAGCATTGAAAAATCTTTGTAAACTAAATCACACGTGTATATGTTGACTTTTAAGAGATATACAGTCGAGAAAATCAAGGGCAATGGTGATATATATGCGGATTAGACACCAAAAAAAACACTCAACAAATGGCTACAATTTAAGGAATGTGTTTAGTGACGGCATCAGATTCCTAATTGATTGAAAAAGGTCTGGTGGCAAGAAAAGCTGCTTCTAGGAGGTTGTCATGTGTTTTCGCCCGACGATCCCATTCTTGGGAGGTTGGTTTGGCCCTTGTTCCTGTAACTCGAATATTAGCCCGGTGTATCCCATTTTAATTTTACACCATTGTGAACCTTAAGCCTTTTTTAATCTCTGATCGAGGTTCTCGGCATTGAAAAATCTTCGTAAACTAAATCACATGTGTATATGTTGACATTTAAGAGATATACAGTCAAGAAAATCAAGGGCAATGGTGATATATATGCAGATTAGACACCAAAAAAAACACTCCACAAATGGCTACAAATTCAGGAATCTGTTTAATGACGGCATCAGATTCCTATTTGATGGAGAAATGTCTGGTGACAAGAAAAGCTGCTTCTAGAAGGTTGTCAAGTGTTTTCGCTCGACGTTTCCATTCTTGGGTGGTTGGTTTGGCCCTTGTTCCTGTAACTCGAATCTGCCCCGGTATATCCCATTTTAATTTTACACCGTTGTGAACCTTACGCCTTTTTTACTCTCTGGTCGAGGTTCTCAGTATTGAAATATCTTTGTAAACTAAATCACACGTGTATATGTTGACATTTAAGAGATATACAGTCAAGAAAATCAAGGGCAATGGTGATATATATGCTGATTAGACACCAAAAAAAAAAAACACTCAACAAATGGCTACAATTTAAGGAATGTGTTTAGTGATGGCATCAGATTCCTAATTGATGGAGAAAGGTCTGGTGGCAAGAAAAGCTGCTTCTAGGAGGTTGTCATGTGTTTTCGCTCGACGATCCCATTCTTGGGTGGTTGGTTTGGCCCTTGTTCCTGTAACTCGAATCCTAGCCCGTTATATCCCATTTTAATTTTACACCATTGTGAACCTTACGCCTTTTTTTTTATCTCTGATCGATGTTCTCGGCATTGAAAAATCTTCGTAAACTAAATCACACGTTTATATGTTGACATTTAAGAGATATACAGTCAAGAAAATCAAGGGCAATGGTGATATATATGCGGATTAGACACCAAAAAAAACAGTCTACAAATGGCTACAATTTAAGGAATGTGTTTAGTGACGGCATCAGATTCCTAATTGATGGAGAAAGGTCTGGTGGCAAGAATAGCTGCTTCTAGGAGGTTGTCAAGTGTTTTCGCTCGATGATTCCATTCTTGGGTGGTTGGTTTAGTCCTTGTTCCTGTAACTCGAATCCTAGCCAGGTATATCCCATTTTAATTTTACACCATTGTGAACCTTACGCCTGTTTTACTCTCTGATCGAGGTTCTCGTGTTGGTGCACTGAATGTCTGCTGACTACGTCTAATCGAGTCTTATGTCTGGATAGGTTAAATGAGTGCACGATAGTGATTGAATTAGGGTTTAAACATGTTTTAAGTATCCTGTCCGTTTGAAATGGTCCTAACCGTTTGAGGATGACCTGTCCGTTTGAGGATGTCATGACCGTTTGAGAGTGTCTGTCCGTTTGAGGCCTGTCCGTTTGAAGCAGGCTGTGTCACCTTCAAACGGTCAGGAGCTAGTGTCTATAAATAGATTCGTGCTATGTTCATTTCAAACGGACATGACCATTGTATGAGAGAGATATATGTTGACATTTAAGAGATATACAGTCAAGAAAATCAAGGGCAACGGTGATATATACGCAGATTAGACACAAAAAAAAAAACACTCCACAAATGGCTACAATTTAAGGAATGTGTTTAGTGACGGCATCAGATTCCTAATTGATGGAGAAAGGTCTGGTGGCAAGAAAAGCTGCTTCTAGGAGGTTGTCAAGTGTTTTCGCTCGACGATTCCATTCCTGGGTGGTTGGTTTGGCCGTTGTTCCTGTAACTCGAATCCTATCCCGTTATATCCCATTTTAATTTTACACCATTGTGAACCTTACGACTTTTTTACTCTCTGATCGAGGTTCTCGGCATTGAAAAATCTTCGTAAACTAAATCACACGTGTATATGTTGACATTTAAGAGATATACAGTCAAGAAAATCAAGGGCAATGGTGATATATATGCGGATTAGACACACAAAAAAAAAACACAATAAATGACTACAATTTAAGGAATGTGTTTAATGACGGCATCAGATTACTAATTGATGGAGAAAGGTCTGGTGGCAAGAAAATCTGTTTCTAGGAGGTTGTCAAGTGTTTTCGCTCGACGATTCCATTCTTGGGTGGTTGGTTTGGCCCTTGTTCTTGTAACTCGAATCCTAGCACGGTATATCCCATTTTCATTTTACACCATTGTGAACCTTACGCCTTTTTTACTCTTTAATCGAGGTTCTCGGCATTGAAAAATCTTCGTAAACTAAATCACACGTGTATATGTTGACATTTAAGAGATATACAGTCAAGAAAATCATGGGCAATGGTGATATATATGCGGATTAGATAAAAAAAACACTCATCAAATGGCTACAATTTAAGGAATGTGTTTAGTGATGGCATCAGATTCCTAATTGATGGAGAAAGGTCTGGTGGCAAGAAAAGCTGCTTCTAGGATGTTGTCTAGTGTTTTCGCTCGACGATTCCATTCTAGGTTGGTTGGTTTGGCACTTGTTCCTGTAACCCGAATCCTAGCACGGTATATCCCATTTTAATTTTACACCATTGTGAACCTTACACATTTTTTACTCTCTAATCGAGGTTCTCGGCATTGAAAAATCTTTGAAAACTAAATCACACGTGTATATGTAGACATTTAAGAGATATACAGTCAAGAAAATCAAGGGCAATGGTGATATACATGCGGATTAGACACAAAAAAAAACACACTCAACAAATGGCTACAATTTAAGGAATGTGTTTAGTGACGGCATCAGATTCATAATTGATGGAGAAAGGTCTGGTGGCAAGAAAAGCTGCTTCCAGGATGTTGTCAAGTGTTTTCGCTCGACGATTCCATTCTTGGGTGGTTAGTTTGGCCCTTGTTCTTGTAACTCGAATCCTAGCCCGGTATATCCCATTTTAATTTTACACCATTGTGAACCTTACGCCTTTTTTACTCTTTGATCGAGGTTCTCGGGATTGAAAAATCTTCGTAAACTAAATCACACGTGTATATGTTGACATTAAAGAGATATACATTCAAGAAAATCAAGGGCAATGGTGATATATATGCGGATTAGACACAAAAAAAAAAAAACACTCAACAAAAGGCTACAATTTAAGGAATGTGTTTAGTGACGGCATCAGATTCCTAATTGATGGAGAAAGGTCTGGTGGCAAGAAAAGCTGCTTCTAGGATGTTTTCAAGTGTTTTCGCTCGACGATTCCATTCTTGGGTGGTTGGTTTGGCCCTTGTTCCTGTAACTCGAATCCTAGCCCTGTATATCCCATTTTAATTTTACACCATTGTGAACCTTACGCCTTTTTTACTCTCTAATCGAGGTTCTCGGCATTGAAAAATCTTCGTAAACTAAATCACACGTGTATATGTTGACATTTAAGAGATATACAGTCATGAAAATCAAGGGCAATGGTGATATATATGCGGATTAGACACAAAAAAAAAACACACTCAACAAATGGCTACAATTTAAGGAATGTGTTTAGTGACGGCATCAGATTCCTAATTGATGGAGAAAGGTCTGGTGGCAAGAAAAGCTGCTTCTAGGATGTTGTCAAGCGTTTTCGCTCGACGATTCCATTATTGGGTGGTTGGTTTGGCCCTTTTTCCAGTAACTCGAATCCTAGCCCGGTATATCCCATTTTAATTTTACACCATTGTGAACCTTACGCCTTGTTTACTCTCTGATCGAGGTTCTCGGCATTGAAAAATCTACGTAAACTAAATCACAAGTGTTTATATTGACATTTAAGAGATATACAGTCAAGAAAATCAAGGCAATGCTGATATATATGCGGATTAGACACAAAAAAAAAAACACTCAACAAATGGCTACAATTTAAGGAATGTGTTTAGTGACGGCATCAGATTCCTAATTGATGGAGAAAGGTCTGGTGGCAAGAAAAGCTGCTTCTTGGAGTTTGTCATGTGTTTTCGCTCGACGATCCCATTCTTGGGTGGTTGGTTTGGCCCTTGTTCCTGTAACTCGAATCCTAGCCCGGTATATCCCATTTTAATTTTACACCATTGTGAACCTTAAGCCTTTTTTACACCCTGATCGAGGTTCTCGGCATTGAAAAATCTTCGTAAACTAAATCACATGTGTATATGTTGACATTTAAGAGATATACAGTCAAGAAAATCAAGGGCAATGGTGATATATACGCAGATTAGACACCAAAAAAAAACACTCTACAAATGGCTACAAATTAAGGAATGCGTTTAGTGACGGCATCAGATTCCTAATTGATGGAGAAATGTCTTGTTGGTGCATGTTTGTGACAACAGCTTAGATTTGGTCTTTGGATATCTGGTAATTAGTTAAACGATAAACAGTTAACGGGTTTAGCTTTGTATTAGTGAGTTAATAGAGTTTGGGCTAAACAAAACCCAATTAGGGTGATGGAGGCGAATTGGGCCTGTCCAATTCGCAGTCCATGATGTTTAACCTTGGCCCAAGTAGCAAACCTTGTGTTATATAAACAAGGTTAGGCTTTAGGGTTTAGGTTAATCAGCCAGAACAGTGTATGAGAGTAATTTCGTGAGAGACTAAGTGCTTGGACGGAATTAGTGTTGGTTAGGGTTTGATTGATTGTAATTCTTGTAATCGATAATCAATAGAAACCCAGTTTGAAAGAAATTGTTGTTTCTGTTTTCTACTCGTTTCTGTGATATTCTGATCAAGAGGATTCCGCACTCTTGATTGGAAAGACAATTCTGTGAAAGATCCATACGAATAGGGGACCTACAATTGGTATCAGAGCAATAGGCTCTTGAAGGCTCGGTTCAGAATTGTTCTGCAGAAACAGGAAGTTTTTCGAAAATCCTTGAAATCTGAAAATTAGGGTTTTAAAATTTTCGAAATTTTTGATATAATTTTTCGAATTTTGTTGGCTGTTTTGATCTTCTGCACTGTTTGTTTGCTGTTTTTGCAGGTTTTAGGGCTTCCAGGAAAGTTTTTGGTTGATTGTTTTGAAGGATTGTGGCTGAAAACGCTTGAAGATTCGAAGATTGTTCTTCGTGTTCTTTAAGTTCTTCGTTCTGTTTCTTACTGATTTTCGAAATTACTGATATTTTTGGTGTTTCGATTCTGCAGGAAAGTGTTGACAGAATCTTGATAATCTCAGAAGTTTGGAAAAAGATTGAATTTCCTTAATTACTGGTTGGCGAAATTGTTTGATCTGCGAAGTTGTTTGATCTGCGAACTTGTCTGATCTGCGAAATTAACTGAGCAGCATAGTTATTGGCGAAATTAAATCCAAAGGCGACTTTGGTAACCGTGTGATTGTCCACAGCGAAATCATCACGGTTTCAGCGATTTTACAGGTCGTCGTAATCGAGAAATTGACTAGCGAACTTGACAGCGAACGTTGACAAGCGAATTTGAACAATATACCCAGCGAATTTAGCAATATATCCAGCGAATTTAACAGGAAAACCAGCGAAATTAACAGGGTGGAATTTTTGTTGGCAAGCGTCGAGAAAATTTGACTGTTTTGCAAATAGAAAGTGATCTGTAGCTCATTTGACATAACCGTTTGGACCATTAGATTCCTCTGGAAAATCCCAAATTCGGTTTTTGACATTATATATCATTGGATTCGTCTTTTCGAGACGATTCTAAAGGTGTAATTTGGTAACCACTGTTTTCGGAGATCTTTTGTACGGTTTTAATAGTCAGTTACGTTAAAATATCAAACATGATGAAGTTAAAATATCTTACATGGAAGGACAACTTCAAATCCTTCATTGAATCTCAGGATGCACGCATGTGGATCTGCATTGAAGATGGGTACACAAAACCAACACATGATTTTGAGGGCAGACCACGTCGAACAGACTATGTGAATATGCAAGAAGAAGATAAAAGGAAGTATGACGCTGAAAAGAGAGCATTGGCTGCAATTAAAATGTCCTTACCTGATAGCATCAAGCATATCTTCAACAAGTACACTAATTCAAAGGATATGTGGGATGCATTACAAAAGAGATATCAGGGGAATGTGAGTGCCACTCAGGCATTCATGGCAGAGATAGTGTCGATTGATGATGCTGAAACTACTGTGAGTGATGCTGAATCTGAAGTGAAAAATGATGAAGCTCAAGTGGAGAATGCTGAAGCTCAAGTGGAGAATGCTGAAGCAAAAGTGGATGTTGAAGTAGAGAAAGAGAGTGAAGCTGAACAGGTTGTTGCTGATGAAAACTCAGAAGTTCATGAGAAAGAGGTACAATCTAATTCAGTATGTTTGAGATGTCGTGAACTACAGGGTGAGGTTGCCAGGTTGACAACACAAAACCAAAGTCTGGTAAGTGAGATGTCTAACATAAAAGAAGCAAATTTTTTTGCTAAAAGAAATGAATCTACATACTTGAAAAAGATAAAAGGTCATGAAGCTGAAATTGAAGCTTTAACATGCAAGTTAAATGAAAAACTTCAAGTAATAGATTTAGCTCATGACATGATGGCTGAGAAAACAAAAGAGATTTCTGAAAAATGCAAAGAGTTGTCAGATGCACAACTCAAAATTGTTGAACTTGAAAAGAAATTAGGTCAATTCAGAGATTCATCTTTTGTAATGAAACACATGATGGGTGGGTTAAAGAAGAGTAATGACAAGACCAGTGTGGGCTTCCAGGGCTTTAATGAAGTTCCACCTCCTCTTAGTCATGACTATTCATTCCTGCCTAGTGAAAATGAGCTAGCAGATTTTATGGCATCTACACCAAGTAGTTTCGCATCCACATCAAGTCAAGGTGATGGATCTGAGAATGATGAGGCTAAGGAAAACAATAACAGGGAACCTTTTAAAAAGAAAAATTCACCGCCTAAGAATAAAAATCAAGCTTTTGTCAAAAAGATTAATTTTGTTCAAGGTAGTGATATGAAAAACGAAACTGCTGTTATTGAAAATGAATCGAATGTAGAGTTTGCTAAAAATAAGAGCATAGAAAAATCTGAATTAAAGCAAACTGAACAAGGTTCATCCAAGGGATCATCACCATCTGATAAGGGATCTACCTCAGAGACTCCAGCTAAGAAGTCTTCGAGAAAGAGATCGTGCTTCAAATGTCACGTCAAGGGACATGTAGCAAGCTGCTGTCCTAACAAAAAGAGTGAAGCACAACTTAGTGAAAAACAGAGAGGGAAATTACCAGTGAAGGAAGGTGATAGTGAGGAGAAAGGCTCAAATTCTCCAAAGAAATCTGCTCCAAAGCAACCAGAAAATGTTGCTATTGGTGTAGATAAGGCTAGAACAGGAACTTCACAGGTTCCACGTTTTCGAAGAAATCAACAAAGATTTCAGCCTAGATCTCCACCAGGCAGATACGAGAGACCTAGAAGCAGTTCACCTAGAGTGAACAGTTTTAATGGAAATTCAAATAATTTCAGAAGTCAAGGTCAATATCAAAATCGATACCAAAATAATGGTTGTCGAAATTTTTATAACAATGGCTTTAGAAATTATAACAATCAAGCTTCTTGGAATCAAAATCAAAATTTTCAAAGGTTAAATAGTCCAAATACGTATAGGAACCCTCAGGACCAAAGACCTAGTGGAAATCAAAACCAAATTCCATCAACAGGTCTGAGATCCAAGACTCCAGTTAGGAGTAATGGATAGTAATGGATATTGGATGGATGTTCCAGTAGTTGGTGAATTTGGACGACCCAAGACCATTAAGGCTTGGGTCCCCCAATCTAACTAATTTTTTAGTTGGTGTGTGCAGGAGCTGCTAAGGAGGATTATCAACTTATGTTGATAGTGGCTGCTCTAGACACATGAAGGGGGATGTGAGATTGTTGATATTTATATTGATTGATTTATATTGAAGTTCAAAGTGTTGAGTTGACACACTAGATAACCTGGCAGATCTTTATACTAAAGCTTTTGACAGGGCTCGCTTTGAACACTTAGTCGAACTCAACGGGATGAGGAATCCTGAATAACTGGTTTTTCATAAGAATTTTTGTAAATAGTTTATTGCTTTTCTTAAAAATCAAAAATAAAAAAAATTTGAAAAATAAAAAACATAAAAAAATTAAAAATTAAAAATGAGTTATCACTGTGTGAAAAAGAAGAAATGATAGTACATCAGCAAGTTAGACTGTCACACTGAAACTGAAATTAAATTGCTTAAGTGTGATAGCAGCTTCATCATATGATGTACCAGTAGGCAAAAAGCATGAAATAATCAACTTACCAATGTGATATAAACATAAATGAAATGTGTATGAGTGGGGAACACATCAGTGGTGTATGGTTTAATGACCTTAAATCTTGCGTTGATAGATTGCCAAAATCTGAAGTTTTGGGTCTTTATACTGTTATTTCATCTGGGGATATCTTGTTCGTCTGTTCAGAACTAAAATTGTACATGACCCCAGGAAAGGAAGTCACTTGGATTTAGCTCATTTCTATTTGAATGTCTGTATGTGTCCCGATACACACAATTTTGATCTGATTCTGAAATCTTCTCTGAAAAAAGTCGTGTACCTCCTCTGCTGCATCCAGATATATGCTGACCTGGAGGTGCTAGGCAACGACAGCTTCTGCTGCATCCAGATACATGCTGACCTAGCTGTACGTTGTCGCGCTATAGATCTAATACACCCGAAAGAGGCCCTCAAGTGCCCAAATGAAACCCAATAAACCTATATCAAACTGAGAAAACTCATTTGATCTGTATATTATACAATCTCTCCTAAAGATCTATTCTGTTCTCTTCTCAACCTATTCCCAGTTAAGATTTCAGAAATCTGGATTGGACTTGTGAAATATGTGGTAGGGAAGATACTTGCATGATAGAGTGTGTTGTTTATATTTCCAGGATTTGATTAGTATTTATTTGGGTGTTCATTGTTAAGCAATTAAAACATGATAAAACAGATTATATGCAGACCTAGACATCGTCAGGATATCTTAAAGGATGAATTCAGTATACTCACCTACTACGATGAATCTCTGTGCATACCTTGATCGTGGGGGTATATCCTGAAGTGGGACACACTAGTATATCAGAAATTAATATTACCTTAACGTATCATACGGTAATGGTACTTGAAATGTTCATGCATTTTGTTTAAGAGGACAAACATACTGGTAATCGTCTTGAACTGCTTTTCACGAAAAATTAAATAAAGAATTATATAATAGTGATTCTCACAAAAATAGAGTGTTTATTGCTTTTGTTATTTATTTGCTTTCAGAAAAATATAAAAATCCAAAAATAGTGTCTTTTTCTGTTTAAAATTCTTAACGTACGGGAAATTGTTATTCTTGGAGGAATTGTTACTGATAGGGGGAGACAGTGTTAGAAAGTGAGTTCAAAATTTTAAATCATGCGGGTTATAGGATGTTTGATTAAAAAGTTTTGCGTGTTGGTGATAAATTGAAAATGCTTAATCTGTGATACAGTATAACTATCTCTTGAATAATAATAATTTATTTAACTTTGTTGAAAAATTCTTATGGTTTCTCGAGATGTTTGTTTTATAGTATACAGATTGAAGCAGTATGTTGCTGAGAAGTTAGAGTTGATGAGTTGCTGTGAAGACGAGAGTTTGATTGGATGCATGGTAGAACCTCCTTTCTATATTGCAGACAAAGTGAAGAGTTTGAAGATGGCTATACATATGCTGAACTGGAGTTTACTCAAACGCTAAAGTTTTTGAAGATTTGGTGATTGGATGCATCAGCTTAGGGGGAGTCTGTTGCTGACAGAAGCTGTTGAAGCTGAAGTTATCCAAAGACCAAAGACAGTGCAAGACTACATGAAGATTGCAAGACGACTGAAGACAAAGTTATTTTATGAAGCTATTGTCAAGGGGGAGTTTGTTGGTGCATGTTTGTGACAACAGCTTAGATTTGGTCTTTGGATATCTGGTAATTAGTTAAACGATAAACAGTTAGCGGGTTTAGCTTTGTATTAGTGAGTTAATAGAGTTTGGGCTAAACAAAACCCAATTAGGGTGATGGAGGCGAATTGGGCCTGTCCAATTCGCAGTCCATTATGTTTAACCTTGGCCCAAGTAGCAAACCTTGTGTTATATAAACAAGGTTAGGCTTTAGGGTTTAGGTTAATCAGCCAGAACAGTGTATGAGAGTAATTTCGTGAGAGACTAAGTGCTTGGACGGAATTAGTGTTGGTTAGGGTTTGATTGATTGTAATTCTTGTAATCGATAATCAATAGAAACAAGTTTGAAAGAAATTGCTGTTTCTGTTTTCTACTCGTTTCTATGATATTCTGATCAAGAGGATTCCGCACTCTTGATTGGAAAGACAATTCTGTGAAAGATCCATACGAATAGGGGACCTACATGGCTGGTGGCAAGAAATGCTGCTTCTAGGAGGTTGTCAAGTGTTTTCGCTCGACGATTCCATTCTTGGGTGGTTGGTTTGGCCCTTGTTCCTGTAACTCGAATCCTATCCCGTTATATCCCATTTTAATTTTACACCATTGTGAACCTTACGCCTTTTTTTTATCTCTGATCGAGGTTCTCGGCATTGAAAAATCTTCGTAAACTAAATCACACGTTAATATGTTGACATTTAAGAGATATACAGTCAAGAAAATCAAGGGCAATGGTGATATATATGCGGATTAGACGCACAAAAAAAAACACTCAACAAATGACTACAATTTAAGGAATGTGTTTAGTGACGGCATCAGATTAGTAATTGATGGAGAAAGGTCTGGTGGCAAGAAAAGCTGCTTCTAGGAGGTTGTCAAGTGTTTTCGCTCGACGATTCCATTCTTGGGTGGTTGGTTTAGCCCTTGTTCTTGTAACTCGAATCCTAGCCCGGTATATCCCATTTTAGTTTTACACCATTGTGAACCTTACGCCTTTTTTACTCTCTAATCGAGGTTCTCGGCATTGAAAAATCTTCGTAAACTAAATCACACGTGTATATGTTGACATTTAAGAGATATACAGTCAAGAAAATCATGGGCAATGGTGATATATATGCGGATTAGACAAAAAAAAAAACACTCATCAAATGGCTACAATTTAAGGAATGTGTTTAGTGATGGCATCAGATTCCTAATTGATGGAAAAAGGTCTGGTGGCAAGAAAAGCTGCTTCTAGGATGTTGTCAAGTGTTTTCGCTCGACGATTCCATTCTAGGGTGGTTGGTTTGGCCCTTGTTCCTGTAACCCGAATCCAAGCCCGGTATATCCCATTTTAATTTTACACCATTGTGAACCTTACACATTTTTTACTCTCTAATCGAGGTTCTCGGCATTGAAAAATCTTTGAAAACTAAATCACACGTGTATATGTAGACATTTAAGAGCTTTACAGTCAAGAAAATCAAGGGCAATGGTGATATACATGCGGATAAGACACAAAAAAAACACACTCAACAAATGGCTACAATTTATGGAATGTGTTTAGTGACGGCATCAGATTCCTAATTGATGGAGAAAGGTCTGGTGGCAAGAAAAGCTGCTTCCAGGATGTTGTCAAGTGTTTTCGCTCGACGATTCCATTCTTGGGTAGTTAGTTTGGCCCTTGTTCTTGTAACTCGAATCCTAGCCCGGTATATCCCATTTTAATTTTACACCATTGTGAACCTTACGCCTTTTTTACTCTTTGATCGAGGTTCTCGGCATTGAAAAATCTTCGTAAACTAAATCACACGTGTATATGTTGACATTTAAGAGATATACATTCAAGAAAATCAAGAGCAATGGTGATATATATGCGGATTAGACACAAAAAAAAACATTCAACAAATGGCTACAATTTAAGGAATGTGTTTAGTGACGGCACCAGATTCCTAATTGATGGAGAAAGGTCTGGTGGCAAGAAAAGCTGCTTCCAGGATGTTGTCAAGTGTTTTCGCTCGACGATTCCATTCTTGGGTGGTTAGTTTGGCCCTTGTTCTTGTAACTCGAATCCTAGCCCGGTATATCCCATTTTAATTTTACACCATTGTGAACCTTACGCCTTTTTTACTCTTTGATCGAGGTTCTCGGCATTGAAAAATCTTCGTAAACTAAATCACACGTGTATATGTTGACATTTAAGAGATATACATTCAAGAAAATCAAGGGCAATGGTGATATATATGCGGATTAGACACAAAAAAAAAACACTCAACAAATGGCTACAATTTAAGGAATGTGTTTAGTGACGGCATCAGATTCCTAATTGATGGAGAAAGGTCTGGTGGCAAGAAAAGTTGCTTCTAGGATGTTGTCAAGCGTTTTCGCTCGACGATTCCATTATTGGGTGGTTGGTTTGGCCCTTTTTCCAGTAACTCGAATCCTAGCCCGGTATATCCCATTTTAATTTTACACCATTGTGAACCTTACGCCTTGTTTACTCTCTGATCGAGGTTCTCGGCATTGAAAAATCTTCGTAAACTAAATCACAAGTGTATATATTGACATTTAAGAGATATACAGTCAGAGAATCAAGGCAATGGTGATATATATGCGGATAAGACACAAAAAAAAAACACTCAACAAATGGCTACAATTTAAGGAGTGTGTTTAGTGACGGCATCAGATTCCTAATTGATGGAGAAAGGTCTAGTGGCAAGAAAAGCTGCTTCTAGGATGTTGTCAAGCGTTTTCTCTCGACGATTCGATTCTTGGGTGGTTGGTTTGGCCCTTGTTCCAGTAACTCGAATCCTAGCCCGTTATATCCCATTTTAATTTTACACCATTGTGAACCTTACGCCTTTTTTACTCTCAGATCGAGGTTCTCGGCATTGAAAAATCTTCGTAAACTAAATCACAATTGTATATATTGACATTTAAGAGATACACAGTCAAGAAAATCCAGGCAATGGTGATATATATGCGGATTAGACACAAAAAAAACCACTCAACAAATGGCTAAAATTTAAGGAATGTGTTTAGTGACGGCATCAGATTCCTAATTGATGGAGAAAGGTCTGGTGGCAAGAAAAGCTGCTTCTAGGAGGTTGTCATGTGTTTTCGCTCGACGATCCCATTCTTGGGTGGTTGGTTTGGCCCTTGTTCCTGTAACTCGAATCCTAGCCCGGTATATCCCATTTTAATTTTACACCATTGTGAACCTTAAGCCTTTTTTACACCCTGATCGAGGTTCTCGGCATTGAAAAATCTTCGTAAACTAAATCACATGTGTATATGTTGACATTTAAGAGATATACAGTCAAGAAAATCAAGGGCAATGGTGATATATACGCATAATAGACACCAAAAAAAAACACTCCACAAATGGCTACAAATTAAGGAATGTGTTTAGTGACGGCATCAGATTCCTAAATGATGGAGAAATGTCTGGTGGCAAGAAATGCTGCTTCTAGGAGGTTGTCAAGTGTTTTCGCTCAACGATTCCATTCTTGGGTGGTTGGTTTGGCCCTTGTTCCTGTAACTCGAATCCTATCCCGTTATATCCCATTTTAATTTTACACCATTGTGAACCTTACGCCTTTTTTTTATCTCTGATCAAGATTCTCGGCATTGAAAAATCTTCGTAAACTAAATCACACGTTAATATGTTGACATTTAAGAGATATACAGTCAAGAAAATCAAGGGCAATGGTGATATATATGCGGATTAGACGCACAAAAAAAAACACTCAACAAATGACTACAATTTAAGGAATGTGTTTAGTGACGGCATCAGATTAGTAATTGATGGAGAAAGGTCTGGTGGCAAGAAAAGCTGCTTCTAGGAGGTTGTCAAGTGTTTTCGCTCGACGATTCCATTCTTGGGTGGTTGGTTTTGCCCTTGTTCTTGTAACTCGAATCCTAGCCCGGTATATCCCATTTTAATTTTACACCATTGTGAACCTTACGCCTTTTTTACTCTTTGATCGAGGTTCTCGGCATTGAAAAATCCTCGTAAACTAAATCACACGTGTATATGTTGACATTTAAGAGATATACAGTCAAGAAAATCAAGGGCAATGGTGATATATATGCGGATTAGACACAAAAAAAAAACACTCAACAAATGGCTACAATTTAAGGAATGTGTTTAGTGACGGCATCAGATTCCTAATTGATGGAGAAAGGTCTGGTGGCAAGAAAATCTGCTTCTAGGATGTTGTCAAGTGTTTTCGCTCGACGATTCCATTCTTGGGTGGTTGGTTTGGCCCTTGTTCCAGTAACTCGAATCCTAGCCCGGTATATCCCATTTTAATTTTACACCATTGTGAACCTTACGCCTTTTTTACTCTCTGATCGAGGTTCTCGGCATTGAAAAATCTTCGTAAACTAAATCACAAGTGTATATATTGACATTTAAGAGATATACAGTCAGAAAATCAAGGCAATGGTGATATATATGCGGATTAGACACAAAAAAAAAACACTCAACAAATAGCAACAATTTAAGGAATGTGTTTAGTGACGGCATCAGATTCCTACTTGATGGAGAAAGGTCTGGTGGCAAGAAAAGCTGCTTCTAGGATGTTGTCAAGCGTTTTCGCTCGACGATTCCATTCTTGGGTGGTTGGTTTGGCCCTTGTTCCAGTAACTCGAATCCTAGCCCGGTATATCCCATTTTAATTTTACACCATTGTGAACCTTACGCCTTTTTAACTCTCTGATCGAGGTTCTCGGCATTGAAAAATCTTCGTAAAGTAAATCACAATTGTATATATTGACATTTAAGAGATACACAGTCAAGAAAATCAAGGCAATGGTGATATATATGCGGATTAGTCACAAAAAAAACACTCAACAAATGGCTACAATTTAAGGAATGTGTTTAGTGACGGCATCAGATTCCTAATTGATGGAGAAAGGTCTGGTGGCAAGAAAAGCTGCTTCTAGGAGGTTGTCACGTGTTTTCGCTCGACGATCCCATTCTTGGGTGGTTGGTTTGGCCCTTTTTCCTGTAACTCGAATCCTATCCCGTTATATCCCATTTTAATTTTACACCATTGTGAACCTTACGCCTTTTTTTTATCTCTGATCGAGGTTCTCGGCATTGAAAAATCTTCGTAAACTAAATCACACGTTAATATGTTGACATTTAAGAGATATACAGTTAAGAAAATCAAGGGCAATGGTGATATATATGCGGATTAGACACACACAAAAAAAACACTCAACAAATGACTACAATTTAAGGAATGTGTTTAGTGACGGCATCATATTACTAATTGATGGAGAAAGGTCTGGTGGCAAGAAAAGCTGCTTCTAGGAGGTTGTCAAGCTTTTTCGCTCGACGATTCCATTCTTGGATGGTTGGTTTGGCCCTTGTTCTTGTAACTCGAATCATAGCCCGGTATATCCCATTTTAATTTTACACCATTGTGAACCTTACGCCTTTTTTACTCTTTGATCGAGGTTCTCGGCATTGAAAAATCTTCGTAAACTAAATCACACGTGTATATGTTGACATTTAAGAGATATAGAGTCAAGAAAATCAAGGGCAATGGTGATATATATGCGGATTAGACACAAAAAAAACACTCAACAAATGGCTACAATTTCAGGAATGTGTTTAGTGACGGCATTAGATTCCTTATTGATGGAGAAAGGTCCGGTGGCAAGAAAAGCTGCTTCTAGGATGTTGTCAAGTGTTTTCACTCGACGATTCCATTCTTGGGTGATTGGTTTGGCCCTTGTTCCTGTAACTCGAATCCTAGCCCTGTATATCCCATTTTAATTTTACACCATTGTGAACCTTACGCCTTTTTTACTCTCTAATCAAGGTTCTCGGAATTGAAAAATATTCGTAAACTAAATCACACGTGTATATGTTGACATTTAGGAGGAAAACAGTCAAGAAAATCAAGGGCAATGGTGATATATATGCGGATTAGACACAAAAAAAACACACTCAACAAATGGCTACAATTTAAGGAATGTGTTTAGTGACGGCATCAGATTCCTAATTGATGGAGAAAGGTCTGGTGGCAAGAAAAGCTGCTTCTAGGATGTTGTCAAGTGTTTTCGCTCGACGATTCCATTCTTGGGTGGTTGGTTTGGCCCTTGTTCCTGTAACTCGAATCCTATCCCGTTATATCCCATTTTAATTTGACACCATTGTGAACCTTACGCCTTTTTTTAATCTCTGATCGAGGTTCTCGGCATTGAAAAATCTTCGTAAACTAAATCACACGTTAATATGTTGACATTTAAGTGATATACAGTCAAGAAAATCAAGGGAATGGTGATATATATGCGGATTAGACACACAAAAAAAAGCACTCAATAAATGACTACAATTTAAGGAATGTGTTTGGTGACGGTATCAGATTACTAATTGATGGAGAAAGGTCTGGTGGCAAGAAAATCTGCTTCTAGGAGTTTGTCAAGTGTTTTCGCTCGACGATTCCATTCTTGGGTGGTTGGTTTGGCCCTTGTTCTTGTAACTCAAATCCTAGCCCGGTATATCCCATTTTAATTTTACACCATTGTGAACCTTACGCCTTTTTTACTCTCTGATCGAGGTTCTCGGCATTGAAAAATCTTCGTAAACTAAATCACACGTGTATATGTTGACATTTAAGAGATATACAGTCAAGAAAATCATGGGCAATGGTGATATATATGCGGAATAGACAAAAAAAACACTCAACAAATGGCTACAATTTAAGGGATGTGTTTAGTGATGGCATCAGATTCCTAATTGATGGAGAAAGGTCTGGTGGCAAGAAAAGCTGCTTCTAGGATGTTGTCAAGTGTTTTCGCTCGACGATTCCATTCTATGGTGGTTGGTTTGGCCCTTGTTCCTGTAACCCGAATCCTAACCCGGTATAACCCATTTAAATTTTACACCATTGTGAACCTTACACATTTTTTACTCTCTAATCGAGGTTCTCGGGATTGAAAAATCTTCGAAAACTAAATCACACGTGTATATGTAGACATTTAAGATATATACAGTCAAGAAAATCAAGGGCAATGGTGATATACATGCGGATTAGACACAAAAAAAACACACTCAACAAATGGCTACAATTTAAGGAATGTGTTTAGTGACGGCATCAGATTCCTAATTGATGGAGAAAGGTCTGGTGGCAAGAAAAGCTGCTTCCAGGATGTTGTCAAGTGTTTTCGCTCGACGATTCCATTCTTGGGTGGTTGGTTTGGCCCTTGTTCCAGTAACTCGAATCCTAGCCCGGTATATCCCATTTTAATTTTACACCATTGTGAACCTTACGCCTTTTTTACTCTCTGATCGAGGTTCTCGGCATTGAAAAATCTTCGTAAACTAAATCACAAGTGTATATATTGACATTTAAGAGATATACAGTCAAGAAAATCAAGGCAATGGTGATATATATGCGGATTAGACACACACAAAACACTCAACAAATGGCTACAATTTAAGGAGTGTGTTTAGTGACGGCATCAGATTCCTAATTGATGGAGAAAGGTCTGTTGGCAAGAAAAGCTGCTTCTAGGAGGTTGTCAAGTGTTTTCGCTCGACGTTTCCATTCTTGGGTGGTTGGTTTTGGCCCTTGTTCCTTTAACTCGAATCCTGGCCCGGTATATCCCATTTTAATTTTACACCGTTGTGAACCTTACGCCTTTTTTACTCTCTGGTCGAGGTTCTCAGCATTGAAAAATCTTTGTAAACTAAATCACACGTGTATATGTTGACATTTAAGAGATATACAGTCAAGAAAATCAAGGGCAATGGTGATATATATGCGAATTAGAGAGCAAAAAAAAAACACTCAACAAATGGCTACAATTTAAGGAATGTGTTTAGTGATGGCATCAGATTCCTAATTGATGAAGAAAGGTCAGGTGACAAGAAAAGCGGCTTCTAGGAGGTTGTCATGTGTTTTCGCTCGACGATCCCTTTCTTGGGTGGTTGGTTTGGCCCTTGTTCCTGTAACTCGAATCCTAGCCCGGTATATCCCATTTTAATTTGACACCATTGTGAACCTTACGCCTTTTTTTAATCTATGATCGAGGTTCTCGGCATTGAAAAATCTTCGTAAACTAAATCACACGTTAATATGTTGACATTTAAGAGATATACTGTCACACCCCCAAAATCCACACGCGGAGTACCACCGCTTGGAGGCGTGACATGACCAGGATCAAGCCACCAATCATATTGAACATAGTATGTAAATCAAAAGTCATTCATCAATGCGATAGGTGTTTACAAAACCATATATAAACAAGTGTGTAGCGGAAGCATTAATGTAAAAACCCAACATCAGTTTTTAGTACAAAAAGGCCTAATGTTTAACAACACGTTCACGATCCATGTCCACAACGACTGTGCCTCCCGTGCAAGCTCCAAAAGTACCTACGGTCCTGCAAGGCATGTAACAGAGAGTCAACAACTAGTTGAGCGAGTTCACAGTTGGTTAAATAGTTATAATATTCATTTCGTGAATCATATGTTCGTTTAGTAATCATGTATCGTATGTAATAGCATCGCGGCCCTCAAGGCATGTTTGCGAAGATTAGTGGGGGTCTCCCATGTTTTCTTGACTAGTTATATTTGTATCGCGGCCCTCCAGGCATGTTTGCGAAGATTAAAGTATAGTTCGCGGCCATTCCAGGCATGTTTGCGAAGATTGTTCTATTATAGTTCGCGGCCATTCCAGGCATGTTTGCGAAGAGAAGTATGTGTATCACTTGTCTAGTAGTATATACCATTGACCTTCCACTCCCGAGGCCTACGGTATGGAATTCCGATAACTATTCAACATAAAAAAAAATCAATCAACCCATTCCCAACCCCCGGGAATCCCATGCCTTGGTAGAAGTGTGAACTCACCTTGTTTCGCTCGGTATGCTAAGTATGTGCTCACGGTTAATCAATCACGTCCTAAGGTATGCACGTATACATAATCAGTTTGCATTCAAGTTGTTTGCACGTAAACATCATCATTATAAACATCGCATTAATAACACTGAGTATCACATTGCACATATTTGTAATCATACAAGTATTGCTTTTAATCATAACAGCAGTTATCTAACCCAGTTAAGTTTAACAGAATTAACCCAAGAGATCGAACAGATTATTCAATCGGCGAAACATAGATTGGCGAAACACATTCTGTTTCGCCCTATCTGATTCGTCAAAATGGTCTCGGCGAAACACAAGTCAACAGAAAGCATGTTGACGAAACATATTCTGTTTCGTCAATCGGGGTCTCGGCGAAACACACTCTGTTTCGCCATGTCAGTTTCATCCTTAAAATATGTTTCGCCGGTACCTCAGATTCGTCGAAATACATACAGTTTCAGCACTAATTACCATAACACAAAACCTAGTGGCCAACAACTATCCATCACCGCCAATTCTCATTGGACCAAGCATAACACTTAGCCGATTGGACCTCTAATGTTTTTAACCGATTGGACCTTTATTAAACATTAACAACACAAACAAACATCATCATTATAAAGTGGCGGTTCACAATTCCCAACCCATTGACCACCGATTGTCCCCCAATCTCGATTTGCAATGAGCATCCTATGTTACCCTCCAACATCTTATCCAATCCTAAACTAACAAACCATGTGGGTTCTTTATTTTATAAAACAACATCATGTATACAAACAAGTAGCAAAAGATTCTTAGACTATCATCCTGACAACGAACACATGGGCCGCAAATTTAAAAGCATTCAACAAACAGATTTTTAAATCAATAACAAGTAATCGGTTCTGTATTTTCACACTAACCGAGATGTTCGGAAATGAGGGTTTGATCGCTAAAGAGAGGGCTTGGGGAAACACACAGCTGCCGTCACACTTGGGAGAGTTTTAGGGTTTCAGATTGTTAACGTGTGACGAATGAGACGGTTCTGTGTAATTTATATGCGTACAAGTGAACTGGGCCCTAATGGGCTTTGGTGAAACTGGGCTTCGACGAAACACATGTTTCGTCGAGATGCTTATGGCGAAACAGTCTATTTCGTCGAGTCCAGTCTGTTTCGTCGAGTCCTTTATGTGTTAACAGTTTTAAGTTTTCAACAGGTTTCATGTATACAGCCAAACACAAAATCATGCAACCACAATGCGTTCATAAAAATATATATATAAAAATAACGTGTACAGTTACAAGTTAAACAAGTCAAGCAACTACACAGTCAAAGTCAACGTGCACTAAATGCGAAAATGAAAGTCGGAAACTCGAGTTGTCACATTATCCCCAACTTGAAAGAAATTTCGTCCCGAAATTTTGCATGCGGTTACTGAGGAAGCTAGGTAAGTTGTATCGTTTACTGGTTTTCCTGGGGTGTCACATCATCCCCCCGTTGAGTTGGAATTTCATCACGAAATTCTGTAGTAGCTTCAGCCTCAGTAGTAGTAGCATTGTTTTCGAACAACTGGGGATATTTGAGTTCCATTTGGTCTTCGCGCTCCCAGGTGAACTCTGGGCCGCGACGGGAGTTCCAACGAACTCGTACAAGAGGTATTCTAGTGTTCTTGAGGACCTTAACATCCCGGTCCGTGATTTCAACTGGTTCTTCGACGAAATGCAACCGTTCATCGATAGTGAGCTCCTTCAAAGGAACTATAAAGGTCTCATCTGACTGCCACTTCTTCAGATTCGACACATGAAAGACGTTGTGAACTGCACTGAGTTCAGCTGGTAAGTTCAGTCTGTAGGCCACTTTGCCTATCTTTTCTATGACTTCAAATGGTCCAACGTATCGTGGATTGAGTTTGCCTCGTTTGCCAAAACGAACAACACCCTTCCAGGGTGACACCTTGAGTAGTGCTCGATCCCCAACTTGGAATTCGAGTATTTTCCTGTCTTTATCAGCGTATACTTTCTGACGGTCACGTGCTGCCGCCATGCGTTGTCGTATTTGAGCAATCTTTTCAGTAGTATCAACTACCATTTCCGGACCTGTGATCTGACTGTCACCCACCTCTGCCCAACAAAGAGGTGATCGGCATTTACGCCCGTACAATGTCTCAAATGGAGCAGCTTTAATGCTGGTGTGGTAGCTGTTGTTGTATGAAAATTCCACAAGTGGCAGATGCTTTTCCCAGCCTTTGCCAAAGTCAATTACGCACGCCCGAAGCATGTCTTCTAGAGTTTGAATAGTGCGCTCAGACTGCCCATCTGTCTGAGGATGATAAGCTGTGCTCATGTCTAATCGAGAGCCAAAAGATTTGTGCATTGCTTGCCACAGTTCTGAAGTAAAACGTGCATCACGATCAGAAATAATAGATGTGGGCACCCCGTGCCTCGAGACAACTTCTTTAAGGTATACGTCTGCTAGAGTGGAGAACTTATCCGTTTCCTTGATAGCCAAGAAGTGAGCAGACTTTGTGAGTCGATCCACGATCACCCAAATAGTATCATTTCCACGTTGAGACCTAGGTAGGCCAGTAACAAAATCCATGGAAATTTGCTCCCATTTCCATTGTGGTATCTCAGGTTGTTGGAGTGGGCCTGATGGTTTCTGATATTCTGCTTTGACTCTCGCACAAGTCAAACACTTGCTAACGTAAGTTGCTATGTGGGCCTTCATGCTAGGCCACCAATATGTAGTTCTGAGGTCGTGGTACATCTTATCTGAACCAGGATGTACTGAGTAGCGAGACTTATGAGCTTCATCCATTACAAGCTCGCGTAAGTTGCCATAGAATGGGACCCAGATGCGTCCGGTTACATAGTAGGCGCCGTCTGCCCTTTGTTCTAACCGTTGCCTTGAGCCGCGTAGAGCTTCAGCCCTGACGTTTTCTGGTTTCAATGCTTCTACCTGAGCATCTCGTATCTGTGAAGGAAGACTAGACTGAATAGTGAGTTGCAACGCTCGTACACGCCTAGGTATAGTATCCTTTCGACTGAGGGCGTCGGCCACCACATTGGCCTTGCCTGGATGGTACTTTATAGCACATTCGTAATCGTTCAGTAACTCGACCCATCGACGTTGTCGCATGTTCAAATCTTTCTGCTTGAAAATATATTCGAGGCTCCTGTGATCGGTGTAGATGGTGCACTTGGTGCCATACAGGTAATGTCGCCATATCTTGAGCGCAAAAACAACAGCTCCAAGTTCTAAATCGTGCGTAGTGTAATTCCGTTCGTGAATCTTAAGTTGGCGCGAAGCATAAGCAATGACTTTATCCCGCTGCATCAACACACATCCAAGACCTTGGATAGATGCATCACAGTAGACTACAAAATCGTCCGTGCCTTCAGGCAATGAGAGGATAGGTGCGCTACAAAGTCTATCCTTTAGATGCTGAAACGCTGTATCCTGTGTATCACTCCATCGGTAAGCAACACCTTTCTGTGTCAGTAATGTAAGTGGCTGTGCAATCTTTGAGAAGTCTTTGATAAACCGTCTATAATAACCCGCCAATCCCAAGAATTGGCGTATTTCTGTCGGTGTGCGAGGTGCAGGCCAGTTCTTGATCGAATCTACCTTGGATGGATCAACATGTATCCCATCCTTGTTTACCACGTGGCCTAGAAAGTGGACTTCACGAAGCCAGAAGTCGCATTTTGAAAACTTAGCGTACAGCTGTTCCGTTCGAAGGAGTTCCAGAATAAGTCGTAAATGCTGCTCATGTTCCTCCCGATTCTTCGAATAAATTAGGATGTCATCAATAAAAACAATAACAAACTTGTCAAGATAAGGTTTGCACACCCTGTTCATAAGATCCATGAAAACCGCAGGCGCGTTCGTTAGCCCGAATGGCATGACCAAAAACTCGTAATGACCGTAGCGAGTTCTGAATGCTGTTTTGGAGACGTCCTCATCCCGGACTCTCAGTTGATGGTAACCTGACCTTAGATCAATCTTTGAGTAATAGCTCGACCCTTGCAACTGGTCGAATAAGTCGTCGATGCGTGGAAGTGGATAACGATTCTTCACGGTCACCTTGTTTAGTTCGCGGTAATCTATGCACATACGAAAGGTACCGTCTTTCTTCTTCACAAATAATACTGGAGCTCCCCAGGGCGAAGAGCTAGGACGTATGAAACCCTTTTCCAAGAGTTCTTGTAATTGCTTAGACAGTTCTTCCAGTTCAGTTGGAGCTAAGCGATAAGGTGCTCGAGCTATAGGTGCTGCTCCTGGAGCTAGCTCGATCTGAAATTCGACCTGGCGATGGGGCGGTAACCCAGGTAACTCTTCAGGAAACACTTGAGGAAAGTCGCGTACTACAGGAATATCCCCAATCTTTTTCTCTGTCGTCGAAGTATCAGTGATGAGTGCTGAAATAGCTATGTGGCCCTTTCGCAGACACTTCTGAGCCTTCAAGAAGGAGATGATGCCACTCACGACACCACTCTTGTCGCCTTGAACTTCGAGAGGTTCTTTTCCCAAACGAGGAATACGAATGATCTTCTCCTTGCATAGGATCTCTGCTTGTTGTTGGGATAACCAATCCATACCGATGACAATGTCGAAACTACTCAGAGTTATAGGAATGAGATCGATAGAAAAAGTCTGACCAGCGAGGATAAGATTACAACCCTGAACTATGTGTGTGGCCTCTAAACTTTTACCGTTAGCTAACTCTACGATATGTTTGGTGTTCAAAAGCGTTGGTGCGCGTTTAAGCATTTGACTAACGTTCAGAGACATATAACTGGTATCCGCACCCGAATCAAATAATACGGTAACATAAAAGTCGTCGAGAAGAAACTTACCCGTAACCACATTAGGATCGTTCCTTGCGTCACTCTGGCCAATCACAAACATACGACCTTTTGCACCATTGTTGTTGTTGTTTCCCCCATTGTTGTTCCCACTGCCCTGATTATTGTTGTTGTTATTCTGATTCTGGTTTAATTGGGGACAGTTCCGCTTGAAATGACCTTCAGCCCCACACTGAAAGCATGTCTTATTTCCTTGCTGTTGTTGCTGTGACTGGTTTCGTGGAACGGGTGACTGTTGTTGCTGGTTCTGACTCGCAGGCCTTGAGCTCCTGCAATCTTTAGCTTCATGACCTACCCTTAGGCATCTCTGACAGTGGCCTTTACGACACTGACCACTGTGGTGTTTGTTGCACCTGTTACACAGTGGATGAATTCCCCGATATCCACTCTGCCCCTGACCACTAGACGATTGCTGACTCGAACTCTGGTAATCACTAGTCTTGCGCTGTTGCTGTGCTTGAGACTGTACAATAGCTGAACCCCTGCTGGAATCCCCTTCCCATTTCCGCTTATTGTCGCTGGGAGTAGCAGGAGTAGCTGGAGTGGTAACGGTAGTAGCGCTGATACGTTTAGGCAGCCTGTTCTGTTCCACCGCCTGATCAGTGAGGCGATGAGCTAGCTTGACGATCTGTTGAATAGTGCCCAGATTCGCTGAAGTTACGTGGCTTTGAATCTCCGGCACCAGACCATTGAGATACAGTTCGATACGCTTAATGGGAGGGTCCACCATAGTAGGACACAGAATAGCCAACTCATTTGATCTTCTGGTGTACGCTTCAATTTCTGACCCCGTCATTTTCAAATGGTAAAATTCTACCTCCAGTTTATGAATATCATCACGGCTACAGTATTCCTCTTTAATCAAATCCTTGAAATCATTCCAGGGTGTGGCGTTAGCAACGGCCAACCCTAACATCTGCACTTGCGCATTCCACCAAGTCAGCGCAATGCCTTCTAGTGTACCAGTGGCGTACTTCACCCTGCGAGCCTCAGGGCATTCGCACAGTTCAAATACTGACTCGAGCTTTTCAAACCAATGGAGGAGTCCAACCGCTCCTTCCGTGCCACTAAAAGTAGTAGGACGACAGTCCATGAAAGTTTTGAAGGTACAAACGGGTGGCTGAGCGTGCTGACCTCCTGCTTGTGCGGCTGCAAGTGCCTCAGCAACTCGCTCGTTAATGAGAGCCGTCAATTGGGCTTGCGTCATGTTGATACGTCCAGACATGATCTTCATAGTAAATATGACATAAGTGAGAGAAGTTCGCGAGTAGTGCGATAACAAAAGGGAATAATCACACAAGTGTTCTTATGCAATAGTGTTAAGTTAACCTAAGCATACCCGGAGCAAAGTTCTATGCAATTCTAGCAAGTAGGCAGTAAAACATGTACCATATTACCTAGGATGTCGAGTCTTGCACGTGGAGCGAGGCGTCGTTGTGGATCGTTGAGCACTGTTTCGGTTATAGTCTGGTTTTAATAAAAATGTTTTCCCCTTATTAAAACCGAGTTCTCTATAACCAATGGCTCTGATACCAATCTGTCACACCCCCAAAATCCACACGCGGAGTACCACCGCTTGGAGGCGTGACATGACCAGGATCAAGCCACCAATCATATTGAACATAGTATGTAAATCAAAAGTCATTCATCAATGCGATAGGTGTTTACAAAACCATATATAAACAAGTGTGTAGCGGAAGCATTAATGTAAAAACCCAACATCAGTTTTTAGTACAAAAAGGCCTAATGTTTAACAACACGTTCACGATCCATGTCCACAACGACTGTGCCTCCCGTGCAAGCTCCAAAAGTACCTACGGTCCTGCAAGGCATGTAACAGAGAGTCAACAACTAGTTGAGCGAGTTCACAGTTGGTTAAATAGTTATAATATTCATTTCGTGAATCATATGTTCGTTTAGTAATCATGTATCGTATGTAATAGCATCGCGGCCCTCAAGGCATGTTTGCGAAGATTAGTGGGGGTCTCCCATGTTTTCTTGACTAGTTATATTTGTATCGCGGCCCTCCAGGCATGTTTGCGAAGATTAAAGTATAGTTCGCGGCCATTCCAGGCATGTTTGCGAAGATTGTTCTATTATAGTTCGCGGCCATTCCAGGCATGTTTGCGAAGAGAAGTATGTGTATCACTTGTCTAGTAGTATATACCATTGACCTTCCACTCCCGAGGCCTACGGTATGGAATTCCGATAACTATTCAACATAAAAAAAAATCAATCAACCCATTCCCAACCCCCGGGAATCCCATGCCTTGGTAGAAGTGTGAACTCACCTTGTTTCGCTCGGTATGCTAAGTATGTGCTCACGGTTAATCAATCACGTCCTAAGGTATGCACGTATACATAATCAGTTTGCATTCAAGTTGTTTGCACGTAAACATCATCATTATAAACATCGCATTAATAACACTGAGTATCACATTGCACATATTTGTAATCATACAAGTATTGCTTTTAATCATAACAGCAGTTATCTAACCCAGTTAAGTTTAACAGAATTAACCCAAGAGATCGAACAGATTATTCAATCGGCGAAACATAGATTGGCGAAACACATTCTGTTTCGCCCTATCTGATTCGTCAAAATGGTCTCGGCGAAACACAAGTCAACAGAAAGCATGTTGACGAAACATATTCTGTTTCGTCAATCGGGGTCTCGGCGAAACACACTCTGTTTCGCCATGTCAGTTTCATCCTTAAAATATGTTTCGCCGGTACCTCAGATTCGTCGAAATACATACAGTTTCAGCACTAATTACCATAACACAAAACCTAGTGGCCAACAACTATCCATCACCGCCAATTCTCATTGGACCAAGCATAACACTTAGCCGATTGGACCTCTAATGTTTTTAACCGATTGGACCTTTATTAAACATTAACAACACAAACAAACATCATCATTATAAAGTGGCGGTTCACAATTCCCAACCCATTGACCACCGATTGTCCCCCAATCTCGATTTGCAATGAGCATCCTATGTTACCCTCCAACATCTTATCCAATCCTAAACTAACAAACCATGTGGGTTCTTTATTTTATAAAACAACATCATGTATACAAACAAGTAGCAAAAGATTCTTAGACTATCATCCTGACAACGAACACATGGGCCGCAAATTTAAAAGCATTCAACAAACAGATTTTTAAATCAATAACAAGTAATCGGTTCTGTATTTTCACACTAACCGAGATGTTCGGAAATGAGGGTTTGATCGCTAAAGAGAGGGCTTGGGGAAACACACAGCTGCCGTCACACTTGGGAGAGTTTTAGGGTTTCAGATTGTTAACGTGTGACGAATGAGACGGTTCTGTGTAATTTATATGCGTACAAGTGAACTGGGCCCTAATGGGCTTTGGTGAAACTGGGCTTCGACGAAACACATGTTTCGTCGAGATGCTTATGGCGAAACAGTCTATTTCGTCGAGTCCAGTCTGTTTCGTCGAGTCCTTTATGTGTTAACAGTTTTAAGTTTTCAACAGGTTTCATGTATACAGCCAAACACAAAATCATGCAACCACAATGCGTTCATAAAAATATATATATAAAAATAACGTGTACAGTTACAAGTTAAACAAGTCAAGCAACTACACAGTCAAAGTCAACGTGCACTAAATGCGAAAATGAAAGTCGGAAACTCGAGTTGTCGGAGAAATGAAAGTCGGCAATGGTGATATATATGCGGATTAGACACACAAAAAAAAAACACTCAATAAATGACTACAATTTAAGGAATGTGTTTAGTGACGGCATCAGATTACTAATTGACGGAGAAAGGTCTGGTGGCAAGAAAATCTGATTCTAGGAGTTTGTCAAGTGTTTTCGCTCGACGATTCCATTCTTGGGTGGTTGGTTTGGCCCTTGTTCTTGTAACACAAATCCTAGCCCGGTATATCCCATTTTAATTTTACACCATTGTGAACCTTACGCCTTTTTTACTCTCTGATCGAGGTTCTCGGCATTGAAAAATCTTCGTAAACTAAATCACACGTGTATATGTTGACATTTAAGAGATATACAGTCAAGAAAATCATGGGCAATGGTGATATATATGCGGAATAGACAAAAAAAAACACTCAACAAATGGCTACAATTTAAGGAATGTGTTTAGTGATGGCATCAGATTCCTAATTGATGGAGAAAGGTCTGGTGGCAAGAAAAGCTGCTTCTAGGATGTTGTCAAGTGTTTTCGCTCGACGATTCCATTCTAGGGTGGTTGGTTTGGCCCTTGTTCCTGTAACCCGAATCCTAGCCCGGTATAACCCATTTAAATTTTACACCATTGTGAACCTTACACATTTTTTACTCTCTAATCGAGGTTCTCGGCATTGAAAAATCTTCGAAAACTAAATCACACGTGTATATGTAGACATTTAAGAGATATACAGTCAAGAAAATCAAGGGCAATGGTGATATACATGCGGATTAGACACAAAAAAAAACCACACTCAACAAATGGCTACAATTTAAGGAATGTGTTTAGTGACGGCATCAGATTCCTAATTGATGGAGAAAGGTCTGGTGGCAAGAAAAGCTGCTTCCAGGATGTTGTCAAGTGTTTTCGCTCGACGATTCCATTCTTGGGTGGTTGGTTTGGCCCTTGTTCCAGTAACTCGAATCCTAGCCCGGTATATCCCATTTTAATTTTACACCATTGTGAACCTTACGCCTTTTTTACTCTCTGATCGAGGTTCTCGGCATTCAAAAATCTTCGTAAACTAAATCACAAGTGTATATATTGACATTTAAGAGATATACAGTCAAGAAAATCAAGGCAATGGTGATATATATGCGGATTAGACACACAAAAAACACTCAACAAATGGCTACAATTTAAGGAGTGTGTTTAGTGACGGCATCAGATTCCTAATTGATGGAGAAAGGTCTGTTGGCAAGAAAAGCTGCTTCTAGGAGGTTGTCAAGTGTTTTCGCTCGACGTTTCCATTCTTGGGTGGTTGGTTTTGGCCCTTGTTCCTTTAACTCGAATCCTGGCCCGGTATATCCCATTTTAATTTTACACCGTTGTGAACCTTACGCCTTTTTTACTCTCTGGTTGAGGTTCTCAGCATTGAAAAATCTTTATAAACTAAATCTTTGTATTCAGTCAAGAAAATCAAGGGCAATGGTGATATATATGCGGATTAGACGCCAAAAAAAACTCTCAACAAATGGCTACAATTTATGGAATGTGTTTAGTGACGGCATCAGATTCCTAATTGATGAAGAAAAGTCAGGTGGCAAGAAAAGCGGCTTCTAGGAGGTTGTCATATGTTTTCGCTCGACGATCCCATTCTTGGGTGGTTGGTTTGGCCCTTGTTCCTGTAACTCGAATCCTAGCCCGGTATATCCCATTTTAATTTTACACCATTGTGAACCTTAAGCCTTTTTTACTCTCTGATCGAGGTTCTCGTCATTCAAAAATCTTCGTAAACAAAATCACATGTGTATATGTTGACATTTAAGAGATATACAGTCAAGAAAATCCAGGGCAATGGTGATATATATGCGGATTAGACACACAAAAAAACACTCAACAAATGGCTACAATTTAAGGAATGTGTTTAGTGATGGCATCAGATTCCTAATTGATGGAGAAAGGTCTGGTGGCAAGAAAAGCTGCTTCTAGGATGTTGTCAAGTGTTTTCGCTCGACAATTCCATTCTTGGGTGGTTGGTTTGGCCCTTGTTCAAGTAACTCGAATCCTAGCATGGTATATCCCATTTTAATTTTACACCATTGTGAAACTCACGCCTTTTTTACTCTTTGATCGAGGTTCTCGGCATTGAAAAATCTTCGTAAACTATATCACAAGTGTATATATTGACATTTAAAAGATATACAGTCAAGAAATTCAAGGCAATGGTGATATATATGCGGATTAGACACAAAAAAAAACACTAAACAAATGGTTACAATTTAAGGTGTGTGTTTAGTGACGGCATCAGAATCCTAATTGATGGAGAAAGGTCTGGTGGCAAGAAAAGCTGCTTCTAGGAGGTTGTCAAGTGTTTTCGCTCGACGATTCCATTCTTGGGTTGTTGGTTTGGCCCTTGTTCAAGTAACTCGAATCCTAGCCTGGTATATCCCATTTTAATTTTACACCATTGTGAAACTCACGCCTTTTTTACTCTTTGATCGAGGTTCTCGGCATTGAAAAATCTTCGTAAACTAAATCACAAGTGTATATATTGACATTTAAAAGATATACAGTCAAGAAAATCAAGGGCAATGGTGATATATATGCAGATTAGACACCAAAAAAAAACACTCAACAAATGACTATAATTTAAGGAATGTGTTTAGTTACGGCATCAGATTACTAATTGATGGAGAAACGTCTGGTGGCAAGAAAAGCTGCTTCTAGGAGGTTGTCAAGTGTTTTCGCTAGATGATTCCATTCTTGGGTGGTTGGTTTAGCCCTTGTTCTTGTAACTCGAATCCTTGCCCGGTATATCCCATTTTAATTTTACACTATTGTGAACCTTACGCCTTTTTTACTCTCTGATCGAGGTTCTCGGCATTGAAAAATCTTCGTAAACTAAATCACACGTGTATATGTTGACATTTAAGAGATATACAGTCAAGAAAATCAAGGGAAATGGTGATATATATGCGGATTAGACACAAAAAAAAACACTCAACAAATGGCTACAATTTAAGGAATGTGTTTAGTGACGGCATCAGATTCCTAATTGATGGAGAAATTTCTGGGGGCAAGAAAAGCTGCTTCTAGGAGGTTGTCAAGTGTTTTCGCTCGACGTTTCCATTCTTGGGTGGTTGGTTTTGGCCCTTGTTCCTTTAACTCGAATTCTGGCCCGGTATATCCCATTTTAATTTTACACCGTTGTGGACCTTACGCCTTTTTTACTCTCTGGTCGAGGTTCTCAGCATTGAAAAATCTTTGTAAACTAAATCACACGTGTATATGTTGACATTTAAGAGATATACAGTCAAGAAAATCAAGGGCAATGGTGATATATATGCGGATTAGACGCTAAAAAAAAACACTCAACAAATGGCTACAATTTAAGGAATGTGTTTAGTGACGGCATCAGATTCCTAATTGATGAAGAAAGGTCAGGTGGCAAGAAAAGCGGCTACTAGGAGGTTGTCATGTGTTTTCGCTCGACGTTCCCATTCTTGGGTGGTTGGTTTAGCCCTTGTTCTTGTAACTCGAATCCTAGCCCAGTATATCCCATTTTAATTTTACACCATTGTGAACCTTACGCCTTTTTTACTCTCTGATCGAGGTTCTCGGCATTCAAAAATCTTCGTAAACTAAATCACATGTGTATATGTTGACATTTAAGAGATATACACTCAAGAAAATCAAGGGCAATGGTGATATATATGCGGATTAAACACACAAAAAAAACACTCAACAAATGGCTACAATTTAAGGAATGTGTTTAGTGATGGCATCAGATTCCTAATTGATGGAGAAAGGTCTGGTGGCAAGAAAAGCTGCTTCTAGGATGTTGTCAAGTGTTTTCGCTCGACGATTCCATTCTTGGGTGGTTGGCTTGGCCCTTGTTCCAGTAACTCGAATCCTAGCCTGGTATATCCCATTTTAATTTTACACCATTGTGAAACTCACGCCTTTTTTACTCTTTGATCGAGTTTTTCGGCATTGAAAAATCTTCGTAAACTAAATCACAAGTGTATATATTGACATTTAAAAGATATACAGTCAAGAAATTCATGGCAATGGTGATATATATGCGGATTAGACACAAAAAAAACACTAAACAAATGGCTACAATTTAAGGTGTGTGTTTTGTGACGGCATCAGATTCCTAATTGATGGAGAAAGGTCTGGTGGCAAGAAAAGCTGCTTCTAGGAGGTTGTCAAGTGTTTTCGCTCGACGATTCCATTCTTGGGTTGTTGGTTTGGCCCTTGTTCCTGTGACTCGAATCCTAGCCCGTTATATCCCATTTTAATTTTACACCATTGTGAACCTTACACCTTTTTTTATCTCTGATCGAGGTTCTCGGCATTGAAAAATCTTCGTAAACTAAATCACACGTGTATATGTTGACATTTAAGAGATATACAGTCAAGAAAATCAAGGGCAATGGTGATATATATGCGGATTAGACACAAAAAAAAACACTCAACAAATGACTACAATTTAAGGAATGTGTTTAGTGACGGCATCAGATTACTAATTGATGGAGAAACGTCTGATGGCAAGAGAAGCTGCTTCTTGGAGGTTGTCAACTGTTTTCGCTAGACGATTCCATTCTTGGGTGGTTGGTTTAGCCCTTGTTCTTGTAAGTCGAATCCTAGCCCGGTATATCCCATTTTAATTTTACACCATTGTGAACCTTACGCCTTTTTTACTCTCTGATCGAGGTTCTCGGCTTTGAAAAATCTTCGTAAACTAAATCACACGTGTATGTGTTGACATTTAAGAGATATACAGTCAAGAAAATCAAGGGAAATGGTGATATATATGCGGATTAGACACAAAAAAAAACACTCAACAAATGGCTACAATTTAAGGAATGTGTTTAGTGACGGCATCAGATTCCTAATTGATGGAGAAATGTCTGGTGGCAAGAAAAGCTGCTTCTAGGAGGTTGTCAAGTGTTTTCGCTCGACGATTCCATTCTTGGGTGGTTGGTTTGGCCCTTGGTCCTGTAACTCGAATCCTAGCCCGTTATATCCCATTTTAATTTTACACCATTGTGAACCTTACGCCTTTTTTTATCTCTGATCGAGGTTCTCGGCATTGAAAAATCTTCGTAAACTAATTCACACGTGTATATGTTGACATTTAAGAGATATACAGTCAAGAAAATCATGGGCAATGGTGATATATATGCGGAATAGACAAAAAAAAAAACACTCAACAAATGGCTACAATTTAAGGAATGTGTTTAGTGATGGCATCAGATTCCTAATTGATGGAGAAATGTCTGGTGGCAAGAAAAGCTGCTTCTAGGATGTTGTCAAGTGTTTTCGCTCGACGATTCCATTCTTGGGTGATTGGTTTGGCCCTTGTTCTAGTAACTCGAATCCTAGCCTGGTATATCCCATTTTAATTTTACACCATTGTGAAACTCACGCCTTTTTTATCTCTGATCGAGGTTCTCGGCATTGAAAAATCTTCGTAAACTAAATCACACGTGTATATGTTGACATTTAAGAGATATACAGTCAAGAAAATCAAGGGCAATGGTGATATATATGCGGATTAGACACAAAAAAAAAACACTCAACAAATGACTACAATTTAAGGTGTGTGTTTAGTGACGGCATCAGATTACTAATTGATGGAGAAACGTCTGATGGCAAGAAAAGCTGCTTCTAGGAGGTTGTCAAGTGTTTTCGCTAGACGATTCCATTCTTGGGTGGTTGGTTTAGCCCTTGTTCTTGTAACTCGAATCCTAGCCCGTTATATCCCATTTTAATTTTACACCATTGTGAACCTTACGCCTTTTTTACTCTCTGATCGAGGTTCTCGGCTTTGAAAAATCTTCGTAAACTAAATCACACGTGTATATGTTGATATTTAAGAGATATACAGCCAAGAAAATCAAGGGAAATGGTGATATATATGCGGATTAGACACAAAAAAAAAACACTCAACAAATGACTACAATTTAAGGATTGTGTTTAGTGACGGCATCAGATTACTAATTTATGGAGAAACGTCTGATGGCATGAAAAGCTGCTTCTAGGAGGTTGTCAAGTGTTTTCGCTAGACGATTCCATTCTTGGGTGGTTGGTTTAGCACTTATTCTTGTAACTCGAATCCTAGCCCGGTATATCCCATTTTAATTTTACACCATTGTGAACCTTACGCCTTTTTTACTCTCGGATCGAGGTTCTCGGCTTTGAAAAATCTTCGTAAACTAAATCAAGCGTGTATATGTTGACATTTAAGAGATATACAGTCAAGAAAATCAAGGGAAATGGTGATATATATGCGGATTAGACACAAAAAAAAACACTCAACAAATGGCTACAATTTAAGGAATGTGTTTAGTGACGGCATCAGATTCCTAATTGATGGAGAAATGTCTGGTGGCAAGAAAAGCTGCTTCTAGGAGGTTGTCAAGTGTTTTCGCTCGACGATTCCATTCTTGGGTGGTTGGTTTGGCCCTTGGTCCTGTAACTCGAATCCTAGCCCGTTATATCCCATTTTAATTTTACACCATTGTGAACCTTACGCCTTTTTTTTATCTCTTATCGAGGTTCTCGGCATTGAAAAATCTTCGTAAACTAATTCACACGTGTATATGTTGACATTTAAGAGATATACAGTCAAGAAAATCAAGGGCAATGGTGATATATATGCAGATTAGACACCAAAAAAAAACACTCAACAAATGACTATAATTTAAGGAATGTTTTTAGTTACGGCATCAGATTACTAATTGATGGAGAAACGTCTGGTGGCAAGAAAAGCTGCTTCTAGGAGGTTGTCAAGTGTTTTCGCTAGATGATTCCATTCTTGGGTGGTTGGTTTAGCCCTTGTTCTTGTAACTCGAATCCTAGCCCGGTATATCCCATTTTAATTTTACCCTATTGTGAACCTTACGCCTTTTTTACTCTCTGATCGAGGTTCTCGGCATTGAAAAATCTTCGTAAACTAAATCACACGTGTATATGTTGACATTTAAGAGATATACAGTCAAGAAAATCAAGGGAAATGGTGATATATATGCGGATTAGACACAAAAAAAAAAACACTCAACAAATGGCTACAATTTAAGGAATGTGTTTAGTGACGGCATCAGATTCCTAATTGATGGAGAAATGTCTGGGGGCAAGAAAAGCTGCTTCTAGGAGGTTGTCAAGTGTTTTCGCTCGACGATTCCATTCTTGGGTGGTTGGTTTTGGCCCTTGTTCCTTTAACTCGAATCCTGGCCCGGTATATCCCATTTTTATTTTACACCGTTGTGGACCTTACGCCTTTTTTACTCTCTGGTCGAGTTTCTCAGCATTGAAAAATCTTTGTAAACTAAATCACACGTGTATATGTTGATATTTAAGAGATATACAGTCAAGAAAATCAAGGGCAATGGTGATATATATGCGGATTAGACGCTAAAAAAAACACTCAACAAATGGCTACAATTTAAGGAATGTGTTTAGTGACGGCATCAGATTCCTAATTGATGAAGAAAGGTCAGGTGGCAAGAAAAGCGGCTTCTAGGAGGTTGTCATGTGTTTTCGCTCGACGATCCCATTCTTGGGTGGTTAGTTTAGCGCTTGTTCTTGTAACTCGAATCCTAGCCCAGTATATCCCATTTTAATTTTACACCATTGTGAACCTTACGCCTTTTTTACTGTCTGATCGAGGTTCTCTGCATTCAAAAATCTTCGTAAACTAAATCACATGTGTATATGTTGACATTTAAGAGATATACAGTCAAGAAAATCAAGGGCAATGGTGATATATATGCGGATTAGGCACACAAAAAAAACACTCAACAAATGGCTACAATTTAAGGAATGTGTTTAGTGATGGCATCAGATTCCTAATTGATGGAGAAAGGTCTGGTGGCAAGAAAAGCTGCTTCTAGGATGTTGTCAAGTGTTTTCGCTCGACGATTCCATTCTTGGGTGGTTGGTTTGGCCCTTGTTCCAGTAACTCGAATCCTAGCCTGGTATATCCCATTTTAATTTTACACCATTGTGAAACTCACGCCTTTTTTACTCTTTAATCGAGGTTCTCGGCATTGAAAAATCTTCGTAAACTAAATCACAAGTGTATATATTGACATTTAAAAGATATACAGTCAAGAAATTCAAGGCAATGGTGATATATATGCGGATTAGACACAAAAAAAACACTAAACAAATGGCTACAATTTAAGGTGTGTGTTTAGTGACGGCATCAGATTCCTAATTGATGGAGAAAGGTCTGGTGGCAAGAAAAGCTGCTTCTAGGAGGTTCTCAAGTGTTTTCGCTCGACGATTCCATTCTTGGGTTGTTGGTTTGGCCCTTGTTCCTGTGACTCGAATCCTAGCCCGTTATATCCCATTTTAATTTTACACCATTGTGAACCTTACAACTTTTTTTATCTCTGATCGAGGTTCTCGGCATTGAAAAATCTTCGTAAACTAAATCACACGTGTATATGTTGACATTTAAGAGATATACAGTCAAGAAAATCAAGGGCAATGGTGATATATATGCGGATTAGACACAAAAAAAAACACTCAACAAATGACTACAATTTAAGGATTGTGTTTAGTGACGGCATCAGATTACTAATTTATGGAGAAACGTCTGATGGCAAGAAAAGCTGCTTCTAGGAGGTTGTCAAGTGTTTTCGCTAGACGATTCCATTCTTGGGTGGTTGGTTTAGCCCTTATTCTTGTAACTCGAATCCTAGCCCGGTATATCCCATTTTAATTTTACACCATTATGAACCTTACGCCTTTTTTACTCTCGGATCGAGGTTCTCGGCTTTGAAAAATCTTCGTAAACTAAATCAAGCGTGTATATGTTGACATTTAAGAGATATACAGTCAAGAAAATCAAGGGAAATGGTGATATATATGCGGATTAGACACAAAAAAAAAAAAAAACACTCAACAAATGGCTACAATTTAAGGAATGTGTTTAGTGACGGCATCAGATTCCTAATTGATGGAGAAATGTCTGGTGGCAAGAAAAGCTGCTTCTAGGAGGTTGTCAAGTGTTTTCGCTAGATGATTCCATTCTTGGGTTGGTGGTGTAGCCCTTATTCTTGTAACTCGAATCCTAGCCCGGTATATCCCATTTTAATTTTACACCATTGTGAACCTTACGCCTTTTTTACTCTCTGATCGAGGTTCTCGGCTTTGAAAAATCTTCGTAAACTAAATCACACGTGTATGTGTTGACATTTAAGAGATATACAGTCAAGAAAATCAAGGGAAATGGTGATATATATGCGGATTAGACACACAAAAAAACACTCAACAAATGGCTACAATTTAAGGAATGTGTTTAGTGACGGCATCAGATTCCTAATTGATGGAGAAATGTCTGGTGGCAAGAAAAGCTGCTTCTAGGAGGTTGTCAAGTGTTTTCGCTCGACGATTCCATTCTTGGGTTGTTGGTTTGGCCCTTGTTCCTGTGACTCGAATCCTAGCCCGTTATATCCCATTTTAATTTTACACCATTGTGAACCTTACACCTTTTTTTATCTCTGATCGAGGTTCTCGGCATTGAAAAATCTTCGTAAACTAAATCACACGTGTATATGTTGACATTTAAGAGATATACAGTCAAGAAAATCAAGGGCAATGGTGATATATATGCGGATTAGACACAAAAAAAAAACACTCAACAAATGACTACAATTTAAGGAATGTGTTTAGTGACGGCATCAGATTACTAATTGATGGAGAAACGTCTGATGGCAAGAAAAGCTGCTTCTAGGAGGTTGTCAAGTGTTTTCGCTAGACGATTCCATTCTTGGGTGGTTGGTTTAGCCCTTATTCTTGTAACTCGAATCCTAGCCCGGTATATCCCATTTTAATTTTACACCATTGTGAACCTTACGCCTTTTTTACTCTCGGATCGAGGTTCTCGGCTTTGAAAAATCTTCGTAAACTAAATCACACATGTATATGTTGACATTTAAGAGATATACAGTCAAGAAAATCAAGGGAAATGGTGATATATATGCGGATTAGACACAAAAAAAAACACTCAACAAATGGCTACAATTTAAGGAATGTGTTTAGTGACGGCATCAGATTCCTAATTGATGGAGAAATGTCTGGTGGCAAGAAAAGCTGCTTCTAGGAGGTTGTCAAGTGTTTTCGCTCGACGATTCCATTCTTGGGTGGTTGGTTTGGCCCTTGGTCCTGTAACTCGAATCCTAGCCCGTTATATCCCATTTTAATTTTACACCATTGTGAACCTTACGCCTTTTTTTTATCTCTGATCGAGGTTCTCGGCATTGAAAAATCTTCGTAAACTAATTCACACGTGTATATGTGGACATTTAAGAGATATACAGTCAAGAAAATCAAGTGCAATGGTGATATATATGCAGATTAGACACGAAAAAAAAAACACTCTACAAATGACTATAATTTAAGGAATGTGTTTAGTTACGGCATCAGATTACTAATTGATAGAGAAACGTCTGGTGGCAAGAAAAGCTGCTTCTAGGAGGTTGTCAAGTGTTTTCGCTAGATGATTCCATTCTTGGGTTGGTGGTGTAGCCCTTGTTCTTGTAACTCGAATCCTAGCCCGGTATATCCCATTTTAATTTTACACCGTTGTGGACCTTACACCTTTTTTACTCTCTGGTCGAGGTTCTCAGCATTGAAAAATCTTTTTAAACTAAATCACACGTGTATATGTTGATATTTAAGAGATATACAGTCAAGAAAATCAAGGGCAATGGTGATATATATGCGGATTAGACGCTAAAAGAAACACTCAACAAATGGCTACAATTTAAGGAATGTGTTTAGTGACGGCATCAGATTCCTAATTGATGAAGAAAGGTCACGTGGCAAGAAAAGCGGCTTCTAGGAGGTTGTCATGTGTTTTCGCTCGACGATCCCATTCTTGGGTGGTTGCTTTAGCCCTTGTTCTTGTAACTCGAATCCTAGCCCAGTATATCCCATTTTAATTTTACACCATTGTGAACCTTACGCCTTTTTTACTCTCTGATCGAGGTTCTCGGCATTCAAAAATCTTCGTAAACTAAATCACATGTGTATATGTTGACATTTAAGAGATATACAGTCAAGAAAATCAAGGCAATGGTGATATATATGCGGATTAGATAAAAAAAAACACTAAACAAATGGCTACAATTTAAGGTGTGTGTTTAGTGACGGCATCAGATTCCTAATTGATGGAGAAAGGTCTGGTGGCAAGAAAAGCTGCTTCTAGGAGGTTGTCAAGTGTTTTCGCTTGAAGATTCCTTTCTTGGGTTGTTGGTTTGGCCCTTGTTCCTGTGACTCGAATCCTAGCCCGTTATATCCTATTTTAATTTTACACCATTGTGAACCTTACACCTTTTTTTATCTCTGATCGAGGTTCTCGGCAATGAAAAATCTTCGTAAACTAAATCACACGTGTATATGTTGACATTTAAGAGATATACAGTCAAGAAAATCAAGGGCAATGGTGATATATATGCGGATTAGACACAAAAAAAAAACACTCAACAAATGACTACAATTTAAGGAATGTGTTTAGTGACGGCATCAGATTACTAATTGATGGAGAAACGTCTGATGGCAAGAAAAGCTGCTTCTAGGAGGTTGTCAAGTGTTTTCGCTAGACGATTCCATTCTTGGGTGGTTGGTTTAGCCCTTGTTCTTGTAACTCGAATCCTAGCCCGGTATATCCCATTTTAATTTTACACCATTGTGAACCTTACACCTTTTTTACTCTCTGATCGAGGTTCTCGGCTTTGAAAAATCTTCGTAAACTAAATCACACGTGTATATATTGACATTTAAGAGATATACAGCCAAGAAAATCAAGGGAAATGGTGATATATATGCGGATTAGACACAAAAAAAAAACACTCAACAAATGACTACAATTTAAGGATTGTGTTTAGTGACGGCATTAGATTACTAATTTATGGAGAAACGTCTGATGGCATGAAAAGCTGCTTCTAGGAGGTTGTCAAGTGTTTTCGCTAGACGATTCCATTCTTGGGTGGTTGGTTTAGCCCTTATTCTTGTAACTCGAATCCTAGCCCGGTATATCCCATTTTAATTTTACACCATTATGAACCTTACGCCTTTTTTACTCTCGGATCGAGGTTCTCGGCTTTGAAAAATCTTCGTAAACTAAATCAAGCGTGTATATGTTGACATTTAAGAGATATACAGCCAAGAAAATCAAGGGAAATGGTGATATATATGCGGATTAGACACAAAAAAAAAAACACTCAACAAATGACTACAATTTAAGGATTGTGTTTAGTGACGGCATTAGATTACTAATTTATGGAGAAACGTCTGATGGCATGAAAAGCTGCTTCTAGGAGGTTGTCAAGTGTTTTCGCTAGACGATTCCATTCTTGGGTGGTTGGTTTAGCCCTTATTCTTGTAACTCGAATCCTAGCCCGGTATATCCCATTTTAATTTTACACCATTATGAACCTTACGCCTTTTTTTTATCTCTGATCGAGGTTCTCGGCATTGAAAAATCTTCGTAAACTAATTCACACGTGTATATGTTGACATTTAAGAGATATACAGTCAAGAAATTAAAAGGCAATGGTGATATATATGCAGATTAGACACCAAAAAAAAACACTCAACAAATGACTATAATTTAAGAAATGTGTTTAGTTACGGCATCAGATTACTAATTGATGGAGAAACGTCTGGTGGCAAGAAAAGCTGCTTCTAGGAGGTTGTCAAGTGTTTTCGCTAGATGATTCCATTCTTGGGTGTTTGGTTTAACCCTTGTTCTTGTAACTCGAATCCTACCCGGTATATCCCATTTTAATTTTACACTATTGTGAACCTTACGCCTTTTTTACTCTCTGATCGAGGTTCTCGGCATTGAAAAATCTTCGTAAACTAAATCACACGTGTATATGTTGACATTTAAGAGATATACAGTCAAGAAAATCAAGGGAAATGGTGATATATATGCGGATTAGACAAAAAAAAACAATCAACAAATGGCTACAATTTAAGGAATGTGTTTAATGACGGCATCAGATTCCTAATTGATGGAGAAATTTCTGGGGGCAAGAAAAGCTGCTTCTAGGAGGTTGTCAAGTGTCTTCGCTCGACGATTCCATTCTTGGGTGGTTGGTTTGGCCCTTGTTCCTGTAACTCGAATCCTAGCCCGTTATATCCAATTTTAATTTTACACCATTGTGAACCTTACGCCTTTTTTTTATCTCTGATCCAGGTTCTCGGCATTGAAAAATCTTCGTAAACTAATTCACACGTGTATATGTGGACATTTAAGAGATATACAGTCAAGAAAATCAAGTGCAATGGTGATATATATGCAGATTAGACACGAAAAAAAAAACACTCTACAAATGACTATAATTTAAGGAATGTGTTTAGTTACGGCATCAGATTACTAATTGATGGAGAAACGTCTGGTGGCAAGAAAAGCTGCTTCTAGGAGGTTGTCAAGTGTTTTCGCTAGATGATTCCATTCTTGGGTTGGTGGTGTAGCCCTTGTTCTTGTAACTCGAATCCTAGCCCGGTATATCCCATTTTAATTTTACACCGTTGTGGACCTTACACCTTTTTTACTCTCTGGTCGAGGTTCTCAGCATTGAAAAATCTTTGTAAACTAAATCACACGTGTATATGTTGATATTTAAGAGATATACAGTCAAGAAAATCAAGGGCAATGGTGATATATATGCGGATTAGACGCTAAAAAAAACACTCAACAAATGGCTACAATTTAAGGAATGTGTTTAGTGACGGCATCAGATTCCTAATTGATGAAGAAAGGTCACGTGGCAAGAAAAGCGGCTTCTAGGAGGTTGTCATGTGTTTTCGCTCGACGATCCCATTCTTGGGTGGTTGCTTTAGCCCTTGTTCTTGTAACTCGAATCCTAGCCCAGTATATCCCATTTTAATTTTACACCATTGTGAACCTTACGCCTTTTTTACTCTCTGATCGAGGTTCTCGGCATTCAAAAATCTTCGTAAACTAAATCACATGTGTATATGTTGACATTTAAGAGATATACAGTCAAGAAAATCAAGGCAATGGTGATATATATGCGGATTAGATAAAAAAAAACACTAAACAAATGGCTACAATTTAAGGTGTGTGTTTAGTGACGGCATCAGATTCCTAATTGATGGAGAAAGGTCTGGTGGCAAGAAAAGCTGCTTCTAGGAGGTTGTCAAGTGTTTTCGCTCGAAGATTCCTTTCTTGGGTTGTTGGTTTGGCCCTTGTTCCTGTGACTCGAATCCTAGCCCGTTATATCCTATTTTAATTTTACACCATTGTGAACCTTACACCTTTTTTTATCTCTGATCGAGGTTCTCGGCATTGAAAAATCTTCGTAAACTAAATCACACGTGTATATGTTGACATTTAAGAGATATACAGTCAAGAAAATCAAGGGCAATGGTGATATATATGCGGATTAGACACAAAAAAAAAACACTCAACAAATGACTACAATTTAAGGAATGTGTTTAGTGACGGCATCAGATTACTAATTGATGGAGAAACGTCTGATGGCAAGAAAAGCTGCTTCTAGGAGGTTGTCAAGTGTTTTCGCTAGACGATTCCATTCTTGGGTGGTTGGTTTAGCCCTTGTTCTTGTAACTCGAATCCTAGCCCGGTATATCCCATTTTAATTTTACACCATTGTGAACCTTACACCTTTTTTACTCTCTGATCGAGGTTCTCGGCTTTGAAAAATCTTCGTAAACTAAATCACACGTGTATATATTGACATTTAAGAGATATACAGCAAAGAAAATCAAGGGAAATGGTGATATATATGCGGATTAGACACAAAAAAAAAACACTCAACAAATGACTACAATTTAAGGATTGTGTTTAGTGACGGCATTAGATTACTAATTTATGGAGAAACGTCTGATGGCATGAAAAGCTGCTTCTAGGAGGTTGTCAAGTGTTTTCGCTAGACGATTCCATTCTTGGGTGGTTGGTTTAGCCCTTATTCTTGTAACTCGAATCCTAGCCCGGTATATCCCATTTTAATTTTACACCATTATGAACCTTACGCCTTTTTTACTCTCGGATCGAGGTTCTCGGCTTTGAAAAATCTTCGTAAACTAAATCAAGCGTGTATATGTTGACATTTAAGAGATATACAGCCAAGAAAATCAAGGGAAATGGTGATATATATGCGGATTAGACACAAAAAAAAACACTCAACAAATGACTACAATTTAAGGATTGTGTTTAGTGACGGCATTAGATTACTAATTTATGGAGAAACGTCTGATGGCATGAAAAGCTGCTTCTAGGAGGTTGTCAAGTGTTTTCGCTAGACGATTCCATTCTTGGGTGGTTGGTTTAGCCCTTATTCTTGTAACTCGAATCCTAGCCCGGTATATCCCATTTTAATTTTACACCATTATGAACCTTACGCCTTTTTTTATCTCTGATCGAGGTTCTCGGCATTGAAAAATCTTCGTAAACTAATTCACACGTGTATATGTTGACATTTAAGAGATATACAGTCAAGAAAATAAAAGGCAATGGTGATATATATGCAGATTAGACACCAAAAAAAAACACTCAACAAATGACTATAATTTAAGAAATGTGTTTAGTTACGGCATCAGATTACTAATTGATGGAGAAACGTCTGGTGGCAAGAAAAGCTGCTTCTAGGAGGTTGTCAAGTGTTTTCGCTAGATGATTCCATTCTTGGGTGTTTGGTTTAACCCTTGTTCTTGTAACTCGAATCCTACCCGGTATATCCCATTTTAATTTTACACTATTGTGAACCTTACGCCTTTTTTACTCTCTGATCGAGGTTCTCGGCATTGAAAAATCTTCGTAAACTAAATCACACGTGTATATGTTGACATTTAAGAGATATACAGTCAAGAAAATCAAGGGAAATGGTGATATATATGCGGATTAGACAAAAAAAAAACAATCAACAAATGGCTACAATTTAAGGAATGTGTTTAATGACGGCATCAGATTCCTAATTGATGGAGAAATTTCTGGGGGCAAGAAAAGCTGCTTCTAGGAGGTTGTCAAGTGTCTTCGCTCGACGATTCCATTCTTGGGTGGTTGGTTTGGCCCTTGTTCCTGTAACTCGAATCCTAGCCCGTTATATCCAATTTTAATTTTACACCATTGTGAACCTTACGCCTTTTTTTTTATCTCTGATCCAGGTTCTCGGCATTGAAAAATATTCGTAAACTAAATCACACGTGTATATGTTGACATTTAAGAGATATACAGTCAAGAAAATCAAGGGCAATGGTGATATATATGCGGATTAGACACAAAAAAAAACTGTCTACAAATGGCTACAATTTAACGAATGTGTTTAGTGACGGCATCAGATTCCTAATTGATGGAGAAAGGTCTGGTGGCAAGAAAAGCTGCTTCTAGGAGGTTGTCAAGTGTTTTCGCTCGACGATTCCATTCCTGGGTGGTTGGTTTGGCCCTTGTTCCTATAACGCGAATCCTAACCCGGTATATCCCATTTTAATTTTACACCATTGTGAACCTTACGCCTTTTTTACTCTCTGATCGAGGTTCTCGGCATTGAAAAATCTTCGTAAACTAAATCACACGTGTATATGTTGACATTTAAGAGATATACAGTCAAGAAAATAAAGGGCAATGGTGATATATATGCGGATTAGACACACAAAAAAAAAAACACTCAACAAATGACTACAATTTAAGGAATGTGTTTAGTGACAGCATCAGATTACTAATTGATGGAGAAAGGTCTGGTGGCAAGAAAATCTGCTTCTAGGAGGTTCTCAAGTGTTTTCGCTCGACGATTCCATTCTTGGGTGGTTGGTTTGGCCCTTGTTCTTGTAACTCAAATCCTAGCCCGGTATATCCCATTTTAATTTTACACCATTGTGAACCTTACGCCTTTTTTACTCTCTGATCGAGGTTCTCGGCATTGAAAAATCTTCGTAAACTAAATCACAGGTGTATATGTTGACATTTAAGAGATTTACAGTCAAGAAAATTAGGGGCAATGGTGATATATATGCGGATTAGACAAAAAAAACACTCAACAAATGGCTACAATTTAAGGAATGTGTTTAGTGATGGCATCAGATTCCTAATTGATGGAGAAAGGTCTGGTGGCAAGAAAAGCTGCTTCTAGGTTGTTGTCAAGTGTTTTCGCTCGACGGTTCCGTTCTTGGGTGGTTGGTTTGGCCCTTGTTCCAGTAACTCGAATCCTAGCCCGGTATATCCCATTTTAATTTTACACCATTGTGAAACTCACGCCTTTTTTACTCTCTGATCGTGGTTCTCGGCATTGAAAAATCTTCGTAAACTAAATCACAAGTGTATATATTGACATTTAAAAGATATACAGTCAAGAAAATCAAGGCAATGGTGATATATATGCGGATTAAACACAAAAAAAAAACAGTCAACAAATGGCTACAATTTAAGGAGTGTGTTTAGTGACGGCATCAGATTCCTAATTGATGGAGAAAGGTCTGGTGGCAAGAAAAGCTGCTTCTAGGAGGTTGTCAAGTGTTTTCGCTCAACGATTCCATTCTTGGGTGGTTGGTTTGGCCCTTGTTCCTGTGACTCGAATCCTAGCCCGTTATATCCCATTTTAATTTTACACCATTGTGAACCTTACGCCTTTTTTTATCTCTGATCGAGGTTCTCGGCAATGAAAAATATTCGTAAACTAAATCACACGTGTGTATGTTGAAATTTAAGAGACATACAGTCAAGAAAATCAAGGGCAATGGTGATATATATGCGGATTAGACACAAAAAAAACACTCAACAAATGGCTACAATTTAAGGAATGTGTTTAGTGACGGCATCAGATTCCTAATTGATGGAGAAAGGTCTGGTGGCAAGAAAAGCTGCTTCTAGGAGGTTGTCATGTGTTTTCGCTCGACGATCCCATTCTTGGGTGGTTGGTTTGGCCGTTGTTCCTGTAACTCGAATCCTAGCCCGGTATATCCCATTTTAATTTTACACCATTGTGAACCTTAAGCCTTTTTACTCTCTGATCGAGGTTCTCGGCATTGAAAAATCTTCGTAAACTAAATTACATGTGTATATGATGATATTTAAGAGATATACAGTCAAGAAAATCAAGGGCAATGGTGATATATATGCGGATTAGACACAAAAAAAAAACACTCAACAAATGGCTACAATTTAAGGAATGTGTTTAGTGATGGCATCAGATTCCTAATTGATGGAGAAAGGTCTGGTGGCAAGAAAAGCTGCTTCTAGGATGTTGTCAAGTGTTTTCGCTCGACGATTTCGTTCTTGGGTGGTTGGTTTGGCCCTTGTTCCAGTAACTCGAATCCTAGCCCGGTATATCCCATTTAAATTTTACACCATTGTGAACCTCACGCCTTTTTTACTCTCTGGTCGAGGTTCTCGGCATTGAAAAATCTTCGTAAACTAAATCACAAGTGTATATAAAGACATTTAAATGATATACAGTCAAGAAAATCAAGGCAATGGTGATATATATGCGGATTAGACACAAAAAAAAAACACTCAACAAATGGCTACAATTTAAGGAGTGTGTTTAGTGACGGCATCAGATTCCTAATTGATGGAGAAAGGTCTGGTGGCAAGAAAAGCTGCTTCTAGGAGGTTGTCAAGTGTTTTCGCTCAACGATTCCATTCTTGGGTGGTTGGTTTGGCCCTTGTTCCTGTGACTCGAATCCTAGCCCGTTATATCCCATTTTAATTTTACACCATTGTGAACCTTACGCCTTTTTTTTATCTCTGATCGAGGTTCTCGGCATTGAAAAATCTTCGTAAACTAAATCACACGTGTATATGTTGACATTTAAGAGATATACAGTCAAGAAAATCAAGGGCAATGGTGATATATATGCGGATTAGACACACAAAAAAAACACTCAACAAAAGACTACAATTTAAGGAATGTGTTTAGTGACGGCATCAGATTACTAATTAATGGAGAAACGTCTGGTGGCAAGAAAAGCTGCTTCTCGGAGGTTGTCAAGTGTTTTCGCTAGACGATTCCATTCTTGGGTGGTTGGTTTAGCCCTTGTTCTTGTAACTCGAATCCTAGCCCAGTATATCCCATTTTAATTTTACACCATTGTGAACCTTAGTCCTTTTTTACTCTCTGATCGAGGTTCTCGGCATTGAAAAATCTTCGTAAACTAAATCACACGTGTATATGTTGACATTTAAGAGATATACAGTCAAGAAAATCAAGGGCAATGGTGATATATATGCGGATTAGACAAAAAAAAACACTCAACAAATGGCTACAATATAAGGAATGTGTTTAGTGACGGCATCAGATTCCTAATTGATGGAGAAAGGTCTGGTGGCAAGAAAAGCTGTTTCTTGGATGTTGTCAAGTGTTTTCGCTCAATGATTCCATTCTTGGGTGGTTGGTTTTGCCCTTGTTCCTGTAAGTCGAATCCTAGCCCGATATATCCCAATTTAATTTTACACCATTGTGAACCTTACACATTTTTTACTCTCTAATCGAGGTTCTCGGCGTTGAAAAATCTTCGTAAACTAAATCACACGTGTATATGTTGACAATTAAGAGATATACAGTCAAGAAAATCAAGGGCAATGGTGATATATATACGGATTAGACACAAAAAAAAAAACACTCAACAAATGGCTACAATTTAAGGAATGTGTTTAGTGACGGCATCAGATTCATAATTGATGGAGAAAGGTCAGGTAGCAAGAAAAGCTGCTTCTAGGAGGTTGTCATGTGTTTTCGCTCGACGATCCCATTCATGGGTGGTTCGTTTGGCCCTTGTTCCTGTAACTTGAATCCTAGCCCGGTATATCCCATTTTAATTTTACACCATTGTGAACATTCAGCCTTTTTTACTCTCTGATCGAGGTTCTCGACATTGAAAAATCTTCGTAAACTAAATCACACGTGTATATGTTGACATTTAAGAGATATACAGTCAAGAATATCAAGGGCAATGGTGATATATATGTGGATTAGACACACAAAAAAAAACACTCAACAAATGACTACAATTTAAGGAATGTGTTTAGTGACGGCATTAGATTACTAATTGATGGAGAAAGGTCTGGTGGCAAGAAAAACTGCTTCTAGGAGGTTGTCAAGTGTTTTCGCTCGACGATTCCATTCTTGGGTGGTTGGTTTGGCCCTTGTTCTTGTAACTCAAATCCTAGCCCGGTATATCCCGTTTTAATTTTACACCATTGTGAACCTTACGCCTTTTTTTACTCTCTGATCGAGGTTCTCGTCAGTGAAAAATCTTCGTAAGCTAAATCACACGTGTATATGTTGACATTTAAGAGATATACAGTCAAGAAAATCATGGGCAATGGTGATATATATGCGGATTAGACAAAAAAAACACTCAACAAATGGCTACAATTTAAGGAATGTGTTTTGTGATGGCATCAGATTCCTAATTGATGGAGAAAGGTCTGGTGGCAAGAAAAGCTGCTTCTAGGATGTTGTCAAGTGTTTTCGCTCGACGATTCCATTCTAGGGTGCTTGGTTTGACCCTTGTTCCTGTAACTCGAATCCTAGCCCGGTATATCCCATTTTAATTTTTCACCATTGTGAACCTTACACATTTTTACTCTCTAATAGAGGTTCTCGGCATTGAAAAATCTTCGAAAACTAAATCACACGTGTATATGTAGACATTTAAGAGACAGTCAAGAAAATCAAGGGCAATGGTGATATATATGCGGATTAGACACAAAAAAAAACACACTCAACAAATGGCTACAATTTAAGGAATGTGTTTAGTGACGGCATCAGATTCATAATTGATGGAGAAAGGTCAGGTGGCAAGAAAAGCTGCTTCTAGGAGGTTGTCATGTGTTTTCGCTCGACGATCCCATTCATGGGTGGTTCGTTTGGCCCTTGTTCCTGTAACTTGAATCCTAGCCCGGTATATCCCATTTTAATTTTACACCATTGTGAACATTCAGCCTTTTTTACTCTCTGATCGAGGTTCTCGACATTGAAAAATCTTCGTAAACTAAATCACACGTGTATATGTTGACATTTAAGAGATATACAGTCAAGAAAATCAAGGGCAATGGTGATATATATGTGGATTAGACACACAGAAAAAAAACACTCAACAAATGACTACACTTTAAGGAATGTGTTTAGTGACGGCATTAGATTACTAATTGATGGAGAAAGGTCTGGTGGCAAGAAAAACTGCTTCTAGGAGGTTGTCAAGTGTTTTCGCTCGACGATTCCATTCTTGGGTGGTTGGTTTGGCCCTTGTTCTTGTAACTCAAATCCTAGCCCGGTATATCCCGTTTTAATTTTACACCATTGTGAACCTTACGCCTTTTTTTACTCTCTGATCGAGGTTCTCGTCAGTGAAAAATCTTCGTAAGCTAAATCACACGTGTATATGTTGACATTTAAGAGATATACAGTCAAGAAAATCATGGGCAATGGTGATATATATGCGGATTAGACAAAAAAAACACTCAACAAATGGCTACAATTTAAGGAATGTGTTTTGTGATGGCATCAGATTCCTAATTGATGGAGAAAGGTCTGGTGGCAAGAAAAGCTGCTTCTAGGATGTTGTCAAGTGTTTTCGCTCGACGATTCCATTCTAGGGTGGTTGGTTTGACCCTTGTTCCTGTAACTCGAATCCTAGCCCGGTATATCCCATTTTAATTTTTCACCATTGTGAACCTTACACATTTTTACTCTCTAATAGAGGTTCTCGGCATTGAAAAATCTTCGAAAACTAAATCACACGTGTATATGTAGACATTTAAGAGACAGTCAAGAAAATCAAGGGCAATGGTGATATATATGCGGATTAGACACAAAAAAAAAACACTCAACAAATGGCTACAATTTAAGGAATGTGTTTAGTGATGGGATCAGATTCCTAATTGATGGAGAAAGGTCTGGTGGCAAGAAAAGCTGCTTCTAGGATGTTGTCAAGTGTTTTCGCTCGACGATTCCATTCTTGGGTGGTTGGTTTGGCCTTGTTCCAGTAACACGAATCCTAGCCCGGTATATCCCATTTTAATTTTACACCATTGTGAACCTCACGCCTTTTTTACTCTCTGATCGAGGTTCTCGGCATTGAAAATTCTTCGTAAACTAAATCACAAGTGTATATATTGACATTTAAAAGATATACAGTCAAGAAAATCAAGGCAATGGTGATATATATGCGGATTAGACACAAAAAAAAAACACTCAACAAATGGCTACAATTTAAGGAGTGTGTTTAGTGACGGCATCAGATTCCTAATTGACGGAGAAAGGTCTGGTGGCAAGAAAAGCTGCTTCTAGGAGGTTGTCAAGTGTTTTCGCTAGACGATTCCATTCTTGGGTGGTTGGTTTAGCCCTTTTTCTTGTAACTCGAATCCCAGCCCGGTATATCCCATTTTAATTTTACACCATTGTGAACCTTACGCCTTTTTTACTCTCTGATTGAGGTTCTCGGCATTGAAAAATCTTCGTAAACTAAATCACAGGTGTATATGTTGATATTTAAGAGATATACAGTCAAGAAAATCAAGGTAAATGGTGATATATATGCGGATTAGACACAAAAAAAAAACTCAACAAATGGCTACAATTTAAGGAATGTGTTTAGTGACGGCATCAGATTCCTAATTGATGAAGAAAGGTCTGGTGGCAAGAAAAGCTGCTTCTAGGATGTTGTCAAGTGTTTTCGCTCGACGATTCCATTCTTGGGTGGTTGGTTTGGCTCTTGTTCCTGTAACTCGAACCCTAGCCCGATATATCACATTTTAATTTTACACCATTGTGAACCTTACACATTTTTTACTCTCTAATCGAGGTTCTCGGCATTGAAAAATCTTCGTAAACTAAATCACACGTGTGTATGTTGACATTTAAGAGATATACAGTCAAGAAAATCAAGGGCAATGGTGATATATATGCGGATTAGACACAAAAAAAACACTCAACAAATGGCTACAATTTAAGGAATGTGTTTAGTGATGGCATCAGATTCCTAATTGATGGAGAAACGTCTGGTGGCAAGAAAAGCTACTTCTAGGAGGTTGTCAAGTGTTTTCGCTAGACGATTCCATTCTTGGGTGGTTTGTTTGGCCCTTGTTCTTGTTACTCGAATCCTAGCCCGGTATATCCCATTTTAATTTTACAACATTGTGAACCTTACGCCTTTTTTACTCTCTGATCGAGGTTCTCGGCATTGAAAAATCTTTGTAAACTAAATCACACGTGTATATGTTGACATTTAAGAGATATACAGTCAAGAAAATCAAGGGAAATGGTGATATATATGCGGATTAGACAAAAAAAAACACTCAACAAATGGATACAATTTAAGGAATGGGTTTAGTGACGGCATCAGATTCCTAATTGATGGAGAAAGGTCCGGTGGCAAGAAAAGCTGCTTCTAGGATGTTGTCAAGTGTTTTCGCTCGACGATTCCATTCTTAGGTGGTTGGTTTGGCTCTTGTTCTAGTAACTCGAATCCTAGCCCGATATATCACAATTTAATTTTACACCGTTGTGAACCTTACACATTTTTTACTCTCTAATCGAGGTTCTCGGCAATGAAAAATCTTCGTAAACTAAATCACACGTGTATATGTTGACATTTAAGAGATATACTGTCAAGAAAATCACGGGTAATGGTGATATATATGCGGATTAGACACACAAACAAAAAACACTCAACAAATGACTACAATTTAAGGAATGTGTTTAGTGACGGCATCAGATTACTAATTGATGGAGAAAGGTCTGGTGGCAAGAAAAGCTGCTTCTAGGAGGTTGTCAAGTGTTTTCGCTAGACGATTCCATTCTTGGGTGGTTGGTTTGGCCCTTGTTCTTGTAACTCGAATCCAAGCCCAGTATATCCCATTTTAATTTTTCACCATTGTGAACCTTACGCCTTTTTTACTCTCTGATCGAGGTTCTCGGCATTGAAAAATCTTCGTAAACTAAATCACACGTGTATATGTTGACATTTAAGAGATATACAGTCAAGAAAATCAAGGGCAATGGTGATATATATGCGGATTAGAAAAAAAAAACACTCAACAAATGGATACAATTTAAGGAATGTGTTTAGTGACGGCATCAGATTCCTAATTGATGGAGAAAGGTCTGGTGGCAAGAAAAGCTGCGTCTTGGATGTTGTCAAGTGTTTTCGCTCAACGATTCCATTCTTGGGTGGTTGGTTTTGCCCTTGTTCCTGTAACTCGAATCCTAGCCCGATATATCCCATTTTAATTTTACACCATTGTGAACCTTACACATTTTTTACTCTCTAATCGAGATTCTCGGCATTGAAAAATCTTCGTAAACTAAATCGCACGTGTGTATGTGGACATTTAAGAGATATACAGTCAAGAAAATCAAGGGCAATGGTGATATATATGCGGATTAGACACCAAAAAAAACACTCAACAAATGGCTACAATTTAAGGAATGTGTTTAGTGACGGCATCAGATTCCTAATTGATGGAGAAATATCAGGTGGCAAGAAAAGCTGCTTCTAGAAGGTTGTCATGTGTTTTCGCTCGACGATCCCATTCTTGGGTGGTTGGTTTGGCCCTTGTTCCTGTAACTCGAATCCTATCCTGGTATATCCTATTTTAATTTTACACCATTGTGAACCTTAAGCCTTTTTTACACTCTGATCGTGTAACGCCTCGCGTTTTCATAACTAGCCATATTTAGAAACCATTGTTTATATTCCTATATTTAGAAACTTTGTATCCTAGTATCCATCATTTTGTTAATTCGATTAATTAATCGTTGAAAAATCTCTATCTTTAATTCAACTCATTATAAATATGGCTATTTACCCATTGTTTAAATTAATTAATTTTGCTATTTAAAAGTTTATTTTTATAAAAATCTAGATTGACTCGTTAGGTTTTAAGTTAGTAAACTAACCTAGTTAGTTGTTATTAAATTAGTTCTTTTCTTTTTAACAACATGACTTACCTATCTATTTAAAACCCTATCTCTTTCATTTTTAGAAAACCCTAACTTCTTTTGTTATACTTCAGCCGCACAGCACTTTCCCCTGCACTTCCTTCTTTGAGAACCATAACACACAGGTCATCCCCCACACCCTCTCCTTCTTCTTCGATTGTCATCAGCCACACCCCATTGCACCCTCCTACACACACTCCTATGAACCGAGAGAGAGACAGAGAGAGTCGAGGAGGAGGAAAGCCGGCCACTCTCTACGGTGGCGCGACAGCGTGAGGACGGCGGAGGGGGTGTGCGGAAGAGCTGCTGTTCAGCAACAGTTAAGCCGACCAAACATCCGCGGCCGACACCGACAGTGCTCGGCGGAGGCGGTGGTGCTTTTGTTCTCCGACAACTTCACGCAGATCTGTTTCGGGTCGGGTTTTGCGGCACGGTCCGACTTGGGTCAACCTTAGGGTGCTTCGTTCAGTTTAGGCTCGGCTCTAGTGGTTTCGGGTTCACTCCAGATTCAAGTATGGTTTCATTCCCGATTTAATTCAGTCTCGATGTAACCCGATTTCGGTGCGGTTCAGGTCAGTTTTGGTTCTCGGATCTGTGTGTTCTCGGTTCAGTTCAGGTATCGCGTTTAGATTTTATTTTATTTAAACTTCGATTCAAATCCAATGTTTTTGTCTCAGTTCAGATTCGGTTCGATGTGTGACTTGGGTTCATTGGGCTCGGGTCAGGTCTAATAGCAGGTTCGGGTCCCCGTTCAGTTCCGGTCAGCAGGTTCAGTCCCGGGTTGTCAACGGGTCTGGTTCGGTTCAGCCGCGACTCACGTCCAGTTCGGGTCCAGTCAAAGCAGCCACCCGACTCGGTTTCATTTTCGGTTCAGATTCGTTTCGGGTCAGTTTCGTTTCAGCCAACTCAGTCAACACACGACTTGGTATGATTTTAATCGACGCTAGTATTCTTATTATTACCGTTCATAAATGTTTAGTTACTTGAAACTTGTATAAAACTCGTTTAGTTACTTGAAACTTGTATAAAACTCGTACGAACTCATATATGAGTTTTCGTTATAAAACTTGTATAAGTACATATTGTTTTATTATTGATTGAATTTTGACAAAAACATTGACGACTTGTATCGTCGGGAGCGTCCAAAAACAGAGGAAACTCTGCCCGATTTTCGTTAATATATATATATATATATATATATTTATATCTATACTTTTATACGAACCACTAATGGAAATGTATCAAATTCAAACAGCTTTTATAACTATAAATATAAAAGTATATTTACTTGTTCATTTATTTTTGGACGACCCTCCTATAATATTTTCGATAGACTTAATTTAATTTATTACTTAAACTATATAAAGTATACGTATTTGTATTTGTATTTATATATATATACATATTTATATCAACTAGTTACACTTTATATTCCGCTTCAAATCCTCCATCATAATCCCGATCACTCATACACCTACGTTTACCCATATAGGGTGACCTCAGTGTTCCAACCTCCTAATCTCTTACACTCGTCAACACTTGGATAATCGGAAGACTTAGCAATTATGTGAGTATACTCGTATTTCCCCTTTTTACTTTTACCACTTTTGGGGTGTAACATGTTTACTTATCAATAACTTACACACGAACATTTTGCTTAAACACATGAACATTCCTATTAACATGCTTGTATACGTGATGGCTTGGTACTTTAAACTTGGGTGAATCTTATGTGTTGAACTTATCATTAACTTCGTACGAGCCAAACCGTGACATATGTAGCGCTATAGGATTAACGACCCGCCGCCCGTAACTTGTGGTTATGTCATGAGCATGTTGCGTTTCCTTGGTTTGATATGTTAGACACATGCCATATTTAAATGTTTATCTTGAATCACATGCTTGCTATGAGGAATTGTTCAAAACTTATCATTTGTTATGTACGTACCAAACTTGTATACTCTCCTTTGCTTTTGCATTGAATTGTATTTTAAACATGTTACAGGTTGATGATGACGATGCTATGAAAAGCAGTAGCGTTGATGCCTAGATACACATATAGACGTTAGGTTTAATATGTCGTATCAATTTTGCTTATGTTGTATGTATTTCTTTTGAACTTGTTGTTACTTGAATTTATGTAATGTTGACAATTTGACGTTATGGAATGAAATGGGAATTATTTAAATATTGTCACAACTAGTGTTATGATGTCTCGAGCAATCTTCATACTTCGTCTCATCCCGATGTTTCCGCCATTGGTTGGGGTGTGACAGATTGGTATCAGAGCCATAACTATAGGGAATTAGGTAGAATTGCCATGCTTTTAACCTAGTCTATAGTTAAGTACCAAATTCGACCATACTTGCTTCACGTGCTACTTTTATGAAATGTCTTTACATGCTATACTTGAAATGACTCTTTACGTGCTATTCTTGAAAATGTATCCTATGTGTTAATTTCTTGAAATGCATTATTTGTTATACTTGATTTAATATTTCAAACATTCGCCTTTTTAAGGCATTTTACTCGTTTTTACTAAACTCGAAATCACTCGTATCGTACAAACGAGACGACTTCACCAAAATAGGCGTGAAACCCACAATTTGGTGAACGACTCTCAATCCATCCATTTTTTTTTCTCGAAATTCGCCGTCAAGTTAGGAGTGAAATCCTCACCTTGAAGGAGAATTTCCATTTCAAATTCTAGTGGACCCTCGTCGAAGCGTCGAAATTAAATTTTGACTCGACGAGTACCAACCACACTTAGGGCACGAAATCGTCAAGTTAGGGGTGAAACCTGCACCTTGTCGACTAGTTCCACTCCTTGATTTTCATAAATCCCGCCAAGTCTCGAAATTTCAATTGATTTGGAACATGTAGTAACTGGAAGGGTGAATACCGTTAACCGAGATATCGGCGAGAGTATTCCACCTATTAGGCCAAAGCATGTTTCTCAATTTCAAAAGATCTTTCGACCACTTTGGTTAGTCAATGTTCCGCTTGGAACCATCCAAGTTTTATTCGAGCTTACGCTTTATTATTTGGTCTTTTGACAAATTTGAATGATTTTTTTCGAGATTTCATTTTGTGCACACATCATACTCTTACTTTTCATACGATTATACATTATTAGCATGCACGATTTCACGTAATTTTAATTACACTTTTGTATCGAGCAGAGACATATCATCGAGATGGGAGTGATTTCCTTACCTTGACGATTAACTCCGCTTCTTTTCTCATCTTACAACGACCTCACCAACGGATTTGGGGTGATTCCCTTACCTAGGTGATCGTTACCAACGCTTTCTTTAAAAAGACTATATTACATAAACACGATCATGTTTATACCTAAATCATTTATCATGTATTTCAAATGCTTCATTTATTTAAACGTACCTCTTATTCTATAATCTAATTTCACATCACTCGCATACACAAAATTTTAATGTTACCAATAAACGTGCGTTCCTCGATTTTCGAAATTTCACGAAATACTACTTGTCAGCCTAGTCGGTTTAATAAATCCGTTGCCCACAAATTCACCAATCAACGTAAACATTGAAACACGCTCCTCTCACACCATTAAACTAGAGATTGTTATTCTCAATTGAGAATCAAATCAACTTTTTCGCACACACCTATAAAATATTACCAATATTATTCAATCATTTACAAAAAAAAAAACTCCTTTTCAAAACCAATGAAACATTTTTCAACAATCGCTAAGTTCATGTACCAAATTCCTTTTTCTAAGGATCAACTTTTTCACAAGAAGCTGTAAGTTTCAAAATTTTCTAACACAAAGTTGCTTAAAATGATGCAAACTTATTAATCTCTAGAACTTTTTCAAAACCTCACTCAATACGTCAATTAAATTCAAAACACGTGGACAAGGGAACTTCATAAAAACCGACAAATTTTCAACTTATGTAAACTCTTTTAAAACCGCAGTAGCATTTCCATTCCTTTACAAAGTACTTTCCACATAACCAATAGACGTTTTATACTCCCTTTACATTCATAAACTAGAGTCTATATTTCGTGACAATCCAATCTATTTTAACTTCATGTTTTGCGCAAATAACTATATATGCATACCATTTTACACGTTTTAATTGATATCTCACAACAATCTCGCATGTGTCACCTGTCTTCTTTTCCTTTCATACTCAAAACTTCTTAATCTTTTCGTGTTTGAACTAGTGTATTTCGATTTATACTATCAACAAAATCATTATTCCTTGCATCCATAGTTATACAATTTATGCCTTCACTTATGTTCACACTTACGCATTTTGTTATACTCATGATTCAAATTCATACGTTTTACGTTCATACATACACTCACAATTATACATTTACGTTGTACTTACATACATGTTTATACTACACTCATATTCATGATTCAGACATTTTATGTTTTCAAATACACTTATACAACTTTGTTTACACTTATATTCATACACATATATTTGATTCATACTTAAACCTTCATGTTTTACACCTATATTCATGTTTATATCTACACTCATACATCTTATGTTCACACTTATACTCGTCTTCATACTCATACGCCTTGTGTTTATACGTATATTCATGTTTGTACACATGTTTTATACTCACTTTCATACACGTCATGCTTATACTTGCGCTAACACTCTTGTCATACGTTTGTGATTATGCTTACATGCGTATTCATATTTAAACTATGCTCATGCTTTTTACTCAAGATTTATACTCTCGCACCCATACGCGAGCGAAACCTGAGGGATTTGCTTACGTTGATCTTATGCTATTTGGAACACAAACATGCTTATATGCTACACTTCTTTCATACGCAGTCTTATTTTCATAATTTATGTATACCTTAATTCATACATAACTAGTACAAGCTATGCGGATCATGCGACGATCAATATAATCGCGGGTGCACACGGGATTATAGTGATAGGCGTATGAGAACCATAGAGTGTACTATTGTGTATGGTAAGACACGGAACGTAACATGACACGAATAACGAAACGGACGTAACATGGTCAAAACATGGTGGATACGCCGCTGGTACTTCCTATATATAAGTGTTTTCACCACGTTACCAAACTTTCGTAAAACGTGTCATGAGAAATTCAGTATTTTACAGACCTATTTAGACCTAATACAACTTTAAACAACTCACAAGCGCATTATATCCGATTATCCATGACGAGACTTCATTCTTAACACGCTACTTTCATCTATCTGATACTTGAGTTAATCTTGTCCTCTTAATCGTTTGTTAGACCAATCGTTCACCCTTATACCTCAAATTATTCTCCGCCATCTCAAACTCCAAAGCCTCAATGTTAAACAATCCCCTTATGTTTGCCAAAACCCTTTTCAAGTCTTCCTTCAGAATAAATTTCGGGACGAAATTTCCTAAAGGAGGGGAGACTGTAACGCCTCGCGTTTTCATAACTTGCCATATTTAGAAACCATTGTTTATATTCCTATATTTAGAAACTTTGTATCCTAGTACCCATCATTTCGTTAATTCGATTAATTAATCGTTGAAAAATCTCTATCTTTAATTCAACTCATTATAAATATGGCTATTTACCCATTGTTTAAATTAATTAATTTTGCTATTTAAAAGTTTATTTTTATAAAAATCTAGATTGACTCGTTAGGTTTTAAGTTAGTAAACTAACCTAGTTAGTTGTTATTAAATTAGTTCTTTTCTTTTTAACAACATGACTTACCTATCTATTTAAAACCCTATCTCTTTCATTTTTAGAAAACCCTAACTTCTTTTGTTATACTTCAGCCGCACATCACTTTCCCCTGCACTTCCTTCTTTGAGAACCATAACACACAGGTCATCCCCCACACCCTCTCCTTCTTCTTCGATTGTCATCAGCCACACCCCATTGCACCCTCCTACACACACTCCTATGAACCGAGAGAGAGACAGAGAGAGTCGAGGAGGAGGAAAGCCGGCCACTCTCTACGGTGGCGCGACAGCGTGAGGACGGCGGAGGTGGTGTGCGGAAGAGCTGCTGTTCAGCAACAGTTAAGCCGACCAAACATCCGCGGCCGACACCGACAGTGCTCGGCGGAGGCGGTGGTGCTTTTGTTCTCCGACAACTTCACGCAGATCTGTTTCGGGTCGGGTTTTGCGGCACGGTCCGACTTGGGTCAACCTTAGGGTGCTTCGTTCAGTTTAGGCTCGGCTCTAGTGGTTTCGGGTTCACTCCAGATTCAAGTATGGTTTCATTCCCGATTTAATTCAGTCTCGATGTAACCCGATTTCGGTGCGGTTCAGGTCAGTTTTGGTTCTCGGATCTGTGTGTTCTCGGTTCAGTTCAGGTATCGCGTTTAGATTTTATTTTATTTAAACTTCGATTCAAATCCAATGTTTTTGTCTCAGTTCAGATTCGGTTCGATGTGTGACTTGGGTTCGTTGGGCTCGGGTCAGGTCTAATAGCAGGTTCGGGTCCCCGTTCAGTTTCGGTCAGCAGGTTCAGTCCCGGGTTGTCAACGGGTCTGGTTCGGTTCAGCCGCGACTCACGTCCAGTTCGGGTCCAGTCAAAGCAGCCACCCGACTCGGTTTCATTTTCGGTTCAGATTCGTTTCGGGTCAGTTTCGTTTCAGCCAACTCAGTCAACACACGACTTGGTATGATTTTAATCGACGCTAGTATTCTTATTATTACCGTTCATAAATGTTTAGTTACTTGAAACTTGTATACAACTCGTTTAGTTACTTGAAACTTGTATAAAACTCGTTTAGTTACTTGAAACTTGTATAAAACTCGTACGAACTCATATATGTGTTTTCGTTATAAAACTTGTATAAATACATATTGTTTTATTATTGATTGAATTTTGACAAAAACATTGACGACTTGTATCGTCGGGAGCGTCCAAAAACAGAGGAAACTCTGCCCGATTTTCCGCCATTGGTTGGGGTGTGACAGATCGAGGTTCTCGGCATTGAAAAATCTTCGTAAACTAAATCACACGTGTATATGTTGACATTTAAGAGATATACAGTCAAGAAAATCAAGGGCAATGGTGATATATATGCGGATTAGACACAAAAAAAACACTCAACAAATGGCTACAATTTAAGGAATGTGTTTAGTGATGGCATCAGATTCTAATTGATGGAGAAAGGTCTGGTGGCAAGAAAAGCTGCTTCTAAGATGTTGTCAAGTGTTTTCGCTCGACGATTCCATTCTTGGGTGGTTGGTTTGGCCCTTGTTCCTGTAACTCGAATCCTAGCCCGGTATATCCCATTTTAATTTTACACCATTGTGAACCTTACACATTTTTTACTCTCTAATCGAGGTTCTTGGCATTGAAAAATCTTCGTAAACTAAATCACACGTGTATATGTTGACATTTAAGAGATATATAGTCAAGAAAATCAAGGTCAATGGTGATATATATGCGGATTAGACACAAAAAAAACACACTCAACAAATGGCTACAATTTAAGGAATATGTTTAGTGACGGCATCATATTCCTAATTGATGGAGAAAGGTCTGGTGGCAAGAAAAGCTGCTTCTAGGATGTTGTCAAGTGTTTTCGCTTGACGATTCCATTCTTGGGTGGTTGGTTTGGCTCTTGTTCCTGTAACTCGAATCCTACCCCGATATATCACATTTTAATTTTACACCATTGTGAACCTTACACATTTTTTACTCTCTAATCGAGGTTTTCGGCATTGAAAAATCTTCGTAAACTAAATCACACGTGTATATGTTGACATTTAAGAGATATACAGTCAAGAAAATCAATGGTAATGGTGATATATATGCGGATTAGACACACAAACAAAAAACACTCAACAAATGACTACAATTTAAGGAATGTGTTTAGTGACGGCATCAGATTACTAATTGATGGAGAAAGGTCTGCTGGCAAGAAAAGCTGCTTCTAGGAGGTTGTCAAGTGTTTTCGCTAGACGATTCCATTCTTGGGTGGTTGGTTTGGCCCTTGTTCTTGTAACTCGAATCCTAGCCCGGTATATCCCATTTTAATTTTACAACATTGTGAACCTTACGCCTTTTTTACTCTCTGATCGAGGTTCTCGGCATTGAAAAATCTTCGTAAACTAAATCACACGTGTATATGTTGACATTTAAGAGATATACAGTCAAGAAAATCAAGGGCAATGGTGATATATATGCGGATTAGACACAAAAAAAAACACTCAACAAATGGCTACAATTTAAGGAATGTGTTTAGTGATGGCATCAGATTCCTAATTGATGGAGAAAGGTCTGGTGGCAAGAAAAGCTGCTCCTAAGATGTTGTCAAGTGTTTTCGCTCGACGATTCCATTCTTGGGTGGTTGGTTTGGCCCTTGTTCCTGTAACTCGAATCCTAGCCCGGTATATCCCATTTTAATTTTACACCATTGTGAACCTTACACATTTTTTACTCTCTAATCGAGGTTCTCGGCATTGAAAAATCTTCGTAAACTAAATCACACGTGTATATGTTGACATTTAAGAGATATATAGTCAAGAAAATCAAGGTCAATGGTGATATATATGCGGATTAGACACAAAAAAAACACACTCAACAAATGGCTACAATTTAAGGAATATGTTTAGTGACGGCATCATATTCCTAATTGATGGAGAAAGGTCTGGTGGCAAGAAAAGCTGCTTCTAGGATGTTGTCAAGTGTTTTCGCTCGATGATTCCATTCTTGGGTGGTTGGTTTGGCTCTTGTTCCTGTAACTCGAATCCTACCCCGATATATCACATTTTAATTTTACACCATTGTGAACCTTACACATTTTTTACTCTCTAATCGAGGTTCTCGGCATTGAAAAATCTTCGTAAACTAAATCACACGTGTATATGTTGACATTTAAGAGATATACAGTCAAGAAAATCAAGGGTAATGGTGATATATATGCGGATTAGACACACAAACAAAAAACACTGAACAAATGACTACAATTTAAGGAATGTGTTTAGTGACGGCATCAGATTACTAATTGATGGAGAAAGGTCTGCTGGCAAGAAAAGCTGCTTCTAGGAGGTTGTCAAGTGTTTTCGCTAGACGATTCCATTCTTGGGTGGTTGGTTTGGCCCTTGTTCTTGTAACTCGAATCCTAGCCCGGTATATCCCATTTTAATTTTACAACATTGTGAACCTTACGCCTTTTTTACTCTCTGATCGAGGTTCTCGGCATTGAAAAATCTTCGTAAACTAAATCACACGTGTATATGTTGACATTTAAGAGATATACAGTCAAGAAAATCAAGGGCAATGGTGATATATATGCGGATTAGACAAAAAAAACACTCAACAAATGGATACAATTTAAGGAATGTGTTTAGTGACGGCATCAGATTCCTAATTGATGGAGAAAGGTCTGGTGGCAAGAAAAGCTGCTTCTTGGATGTTGTCAAGTGTTTTCGCTCAACGATTCCATTCTTGGGTGGTTGGTTTTGCCCTTGTTCCTGTAACTCGAATCCTAGCCCGATATATCCCATTTAAATTTTACACCATTGTGAACCTTACACATTTTTTACTCTCTAATCGAGATTCTCGGCATTGAAAAATCTTCGTAAACTAAATCACTCGTGTGTATGTTGACATTTAAGAGATATACAATCAAGAAAATCAAGGGCAATGGTGATATATATGCGGATTAGACACCAAAAAAAAACACTCAACAAATGGCTACAATTTAAGGAATGTGTTTAGTGACGGCATCAGATTCCTAATTGATGGAGAAAGGTCAGGTGGCAAGAAAAGCTGCTTCTAGGAGGTTGTCATGTGTTTTCGCTCGACGATCCCATTCTTGGGTGGTTGGTTTGGCCCTTGTTCCAGTAACTCGAATCCTAGCCTGGTATATCCTATTTTAATTTTACACCATTGTGAACCTTAAGCCTTTTTTACTCTCTGATCGACGTTCTCGGCATTGAAAAATCTTCGTAAACTAAATCACACGTGTATATGTTGACATTTAAGAGATATACAGTCAAGAAAATCAAGGGCAATGGTGATATATATGCGGATTAGACACAATAAAAACACACTCAACAAATGGCTACAATTTAAAGAATGTGTTTAGTGATGGCATCATATTCCTAATTGATGGAGAAAGGTCTGGTGGCAAGAAAAGCTGCTTCTAGGATGTTGTCAAGTGTTTTCGCTCGATGATTCCATTCTTGGGTGGTTGGTTTGGCTCTTGTTCCTGTAACTCGAATCCTACCCCGATATATCACATTTTAATTTTACACCATTGTGAATCTTACACATTTTTTACTCTCTAATCGAGGTTCTCGGCATTGAAAAATCTTCGTAAACTAAATCACACGTGTATATGTTGACATTTAAGAGATATACAGTCAAGAAAATCAAGGGTAATGGTGATATATATGCGGATTAGACACACAAACAAAAAACACTCAACAAATGACTACAATTTAAGGAATGTGTTTAGTGACGGCATCAGATTACTAATTGATGGAGAAAGGTCTGCTGGCAAGAAAAGCTGCTTCTAGGAGGTTGTCAAGTGTTTTCGCTAGACGATTCCATTCTTGGGTGGTTGGTTTGGCCCTTGTTCTTGTAACTCGAATCCTAGCCCGGTATATCCCATTTTAATTTTACAACATTGTGAACCTTACGCCTTTTTTACTCTCTGATCGAGGTTCTCGGCATTGAAAAATCTTCGTAAACTAAATCACACGTGTATATGTTGACATTTAAGAGATATACAGTCAAGAAAATCAAGGGCAATGGTGATATATATGCGGATTAGACAAAAAAAACACTCAACAAATGGCTACAATTTAAGGAATGTGTTTAGTGACGGCATCAGATTCCTAATTGATGGAGAAAGGTCTGGTGGTAGGAAAGCTGCTTCTAGGAGGTTGTCAAGTGTTTTCGCTCGACGATTCAATTCTAGGGTGGTTGGTTTGGCCCTTGTTCCTGTAACTCGAATCCTAGCCCTGTATATCCAATTTTAATTTTACACCATTGTGAACCTTACGCCTTTTTTACTCTCTAATCGAGGTTCTCGGCATTGAAAAATCTTCGAAAACTAAATCACACGTGTATATGTTGACATTTAAGAGATATACTGTCAAGAAAATCAAGGGCAATGGTGATATATCTGCGGATTAGACACCAAAAAAAAAACACTCAACAAATGGCTACAATTTAAGGAATGTGTTTAGTGACGGCATCAGATTCCTAATTGTGGAGAAAGGTCAGGTGGCAAGAAAAGCTGTTTCTAGGAGGTTGTCATGTATTTTCGCTCGACGATCCCATTCTTGGGTGGTTGGTTAGGCCCTTTTTCCTGTAACTCGAATCCTAGCCCGGTATATCCCATTTTAATTTTACACCATTGTGAACCTTAAGCCTTTTTTACTCTCTGATCGAGGTTCTCAGCATTGAAAAATCTTTGTAAACTAAATCACACGTGTATATGTTGACATTTAAGAGATATACAGTCAAGAAAATCAAGGGCAATGGTGATACATATATGCGGATTAGACACAAAAAAAACACTCAACAAATGGCTACAATTTAAGGAATGTGTTTAGCGACGGCATGAGATTCCTAATTGATGGAGAAAGGTCTGGTGGCAAGAAACGCTGCTTCTAGGAGGTTGTCAAGTGTTTTCGCTCGACGATTCCATTCTTAGGTGGTTGGTTTGGCCCTTGTTCCTGTAACTCGAATCCTAGCCTTGTATATCCCATTTTAATTTTACACCAATGTGAACCTTACGCCTTTTTTACTCTCTGATCGAGGTTCTCGGCCTTGAAAAATCTTCGTAAACTAAATCACACGTGTATATGTTGACATTTAAGAGATATACAGTCAAGAAAATCAACGGAAATGGTGATATATATGCGGATTAGACACCAAAACAAAACACTCAACAAATGGCTACAATTTAAGGAATGTGTTTAGTGACGGCATCAGATTCCTAATTGATGGAGAAAGGTCTGGTGGCAAGAAAAGCTGCTTCTAGGAGGTTGTCAAGTGTTTTCACTCGATGATTCCATTCTTGGTTGGTTGGTTTAGCCCTTGTTCCTGTAACTCGAATCCTAGCCCTGTATATCCCATTTTAATTTTACACCATTGTGAAGCTTACGCCTTTTTTACTCTCTGATTGAGGTTCTTTGCACGGAAAAATCTTCGTAAACTAAATCACACATGTATATGTTGACATTTAAGAGATATACATTCAAGAAAATCAAGGGCAATGGTGATATATATGGGGATTAGACACCAAAAAAAAAAGAAACCCTCCACAAATGGCTATAATTTAAGGAATGTGTTTAGTGACGGCATTAGAATGCTAATTGATGGAGAAAAGTCTGGTGGCTAGAAAAGCTGCTTCTAGGAGGTTGTCAAGTGTTTTCGCTCGACGTTTCCATTCTTGGGTGGTTGGTTTGACCCTTGTTCCTGTAACTCGAATCCTGGCCCGATATATCCCATTTTAATTTTACACAATTGTGAACCTTACGCCTTTTTTACTCTGTGATCGAGGTTCTCGGCATTGAAAAATCTTTGTAAACTAAATCACACGTGTATATGTTGACATTTAAGAGATATACAGTCAAGAAAATCTAGTGCAATGGTGATATATATGCGGATTAGACAGCAAAAATAAAACACTCAACAAATGGCTACAATTTAAGGAATGTGTTTAGCGACGGCATCAGATTCCTAATTGATGGAGAAAGGTCTGGTGGCAAGGAAAGCTGCTTCCAGGAGGTTGTCAAGTGTTTTCGCTCGACCATTCCATTCTTGGGTGGTTGGTTTGGCCCTTGTTCCTGTAACTCGAATCCTAGCCCGGAATATCCCATTTTAATTTTACACCATTGTGAACCTGACGCCTTTTTTACTCTCTGATCGTGGATCTCGGCATTGAAAATATTGGTAAACTAAATCACATGTGTATATGTTGACATTTAAGAGATATACAGTCAAGAAATCAAGGGTAATGGTGACATATATGCGGATTAGACACCAAAAAAAAACACTCAACAAATGGCTACAAATTAAGGAATGTGTTTAGTGACGGCATCAGAATCCTAATTGATGGAGAAATGTCTCGTGGCAAGAAAAGCTGCTTCTAGGAGGTTGTCATGTGTTTTCCCTCGACGATTCGTTTCTTGGGTGGTTGGTTTGGCCCTTATTCGTGTAACTCGAATCCTAGCCCGGTATATCCCATTTTAATTTTACACCATTGTGAACCATACGCCTTTTTTACTCTCTGATCGAGGTTCTCGGCATTGAAAAATCTTCGTAAACTAAATCACATGTGTATATGTTGACATTTAAGAGATATACAGTCAAGAAAATCAAGGACAATGGAGATATATATGCGGATTAGACAAAAAACAACACTCAACAAATGGCTACAATTTAAGGAATGTGTTTAGTGAGGGCATCAGATTCCTAATTGATGGAGAAAGGTCTGGTGGCAAGAAAAGCTGCTTCTAGGAGGTTGTCAAGTGTTTTCGCTCGACGATTCCATTCTTGGGTGGTTGGTTTGGCCCATATTCATGTAACTCGAATCCTAGCCCGGTATATACCATTTTATTTTTACACCATTGTGATCCTTACGCCTTTTTTACTCTCTGATCGAGGTTCTCGGCATTGAAAAATCTTCGTAAACTAAATCACACGCGTGTATGTTGACATTTAAGAGATATACAGTCAAGAAAATCATGGGCAATGGTGATATATATGCGGATTAGAGAGAAAAAAACACTCAACAAATGGCTACAATTTAAGGAATGTGTTTAGTGACGGCATCAGATTCCTAATTGAGGGAGAAAAGTCTGGTGGCGAGAAAAGCTGCTTCTAGAAGGTCGTCAAGAGTTTTCACTTGACGATTCCATTCTTGGGTGGTTGGTTTGGCCCTTGTTCCTGTAACTCGAATCCTAGCCCTGTATATCCCATTTTAATTTTACCCCATTGTGAACCTTACGACTTTTTTACTCTCTGATCGGGGTTCTCGGCATTGAAAAATCTTCGTAAACTAAATCACACGTGTATATGTTGACATTTAAGAGATATACAGTCAAGAAAATCAAGGGCAACGGTGATATATATGCGGATTAGACACCAAAAAAAAACTCAACAAATGGCTACAATTTTTGGAATGTGTTTAGTGACGGCATCAGATACCTAATTGTGGAGAAAGGTCAGGTGGCAAGAAAAGCTGTTTCTAGGAGGTTGTCATGTATTTTCGCTCGACGATCCCATTCTTGGGTGGTTGGTTAGGCCCCTTTTCCTGTAACTCGAATCCTAGCCCGGTATATCCCATTTTAATTTTACACCATTGTGAACCTTAAGCCTTTTTTACTCTCTGATCGAGGTTCTCAGCATTGAAAAATCTTTGTAAACTAAATCACACGTGTATATGTTGACATTTAAGAGATATACAGTCAAGAAAATCAAGGGCAATGGTGATACATATATGCGGATTAGACACAAAAAAAACACTCAACAAATGGCTACAATTTAAGGAATGTGTTTAGCGACGGCATGAGATTCCTAATTGATGGAGAAAGGTCTGGTGGCAAGAAACGCTGCTTCTAGGAGGTTGTCAAGTGTTTTCGCTCGACGATTCCATTCTTAGGTGGTTGGTTTGGCCCTTGTTCCTGTAACTCGAATCCTAGCCTTGTATATCCCATTTTAATTTTACACCAATGTGAACCTTACGCCTTTTTTACTCTCTGATCGAGGTTCTCGGCCTTGAAAAATCTTCGTAAACTAAATCACACGTGTATATGTTGACATTTAAGAGATATACAGTCAAGAAAATCAACGGCAATGGTGATATATATGCGGATTAGACACCAAAACAAAACACTCAACAAATGGCTACAATTTAAGGAATGTGTTTAGTGACGGCATCAGATTCCTAATTGATGGAGAAAGGTCTGGTGGCAAGAAAAGCTGCTTCTAGGAGGTTGTCAAGTGTTTTCACTCGATGATTCCATTCTTGGTTGGTTGGTTTAGCCCTTGTTCCTGTAACTCGAATCCTAGCCCTGTATATCCCATTTTAATTTTACACCATTGTGAAGCTTACGCCTTTTTTACTCTCTGATTGAGGTTCTTTGCACGGAAAAATCTTCGTAAACTAAATCACACATGTATATGTTGACATTTAAGAGATATACATTCAAGAAAATCAAGGGCAATGGTGATATATATGGGGATTAGACACCAAAAAAAAGAAACCCTCCACAAATGGCTATAATTTAAGGAATGTGTTTAGTGACGGCATTAGAATGCTAATTGATGGAGAAAAGTCTGGTGGCTAGAAAAGCTGCTTCTAGGAGGTTGTCAAGTGTTTTCGCTCGACGTTTCCATTCTTGGGTGGTTGGTTTGACCCTTGTTCCTGTAACTCGAATCCTGGCCCGATATATCCCATTTTAATTTTACACAATTGTGAACCTTACGCCTTTTTTACTCTGTGATCGAGGTTCTCGGCATTGAAAAATCTTTGTAAACTAAATCACACGTGTATATGTTGACATTTAAGAGATATACAGTCAAGAAAATCTAGTGCAATGGTGATATATATGCGGATTAGACAGCAAAAATAAAACACTCAACAAATGGCTACAATTTAAGGAATGTGTTTAGCGACGGCATCAGATTCCTAATTGATGGAGAAAGGTCTGGTGGCAAGGAAAGCTGCTTCCAGGAGGTTGTCAAGTGTTTTCGCTCGACCATTCCATTCTTGGGTGGTTGGTTTGGCCCTTGTTCCTGTAACTCGAATCCTAGCCCGGAATATCCCATTTTAATTTTACACCATTGTGAACCTGACGCCTTTTTTACTCTCTGATCGTGGATCTCGGCATTGAAAATATTGGTAAACTAAATCACATGTGTATATGTTGACATTTAAGAGATATACAGTCAAGAAATCAAGGGTAATGGTGACATATATGCGGATTAGACACCAAAAAAAAACACTCAACAAATGGCTACAAATTAAGGAATGTGTTTAGTGACGGCATCAGAATCCTAATTGATGGAGAAATGTCTCGTGGCAAGAAAAGCTGCTTCTAGGAGGTTGTCATGTGTTTTCCCTCGACGATTCGTTTCTTGGGTGGTTGGTTTGGCCCTTATTCGTGTAACTCGAATCCTAGCCCGGTATATCCCATTTTAATTTTACACCATTGTGAACCATACGCCTTTTTTACTCTCTGATCGAGGTTCTCGGCATTGAAAAATCTTCGTAAACTAAATCACATGTGTATATGTTGACATTTAAGAGATATACAGTCAAGAAAATCAAGGACAATGGAGATATATATGCGGATTAGACAAAAAACAACACTCAACAAATGGCTACAATTTAAGGAATGTGTTTAGTGAGGGCATCAGATTCCTAATTGATGGAGAAAGGTCTGGTGGCAAGAAAAGCTGCTTCTAGGAGGTTGTCAAGTGTTTTCGCTCGACGATTCCATTCTTGGGTGGTTGGTTTGGCCCATATTCATGTAACTCGAATCCTAGCCCGGTATATACCATTTTATTTTTACACCATTGTGATCCTTACGCCTTTTTTACTCTCTGATCGAGGTTCTCGGCATTGAAAAATCTTCGTAAACTAAATCACACGCGTGTATGTTGACATTTAAGAGATATACAGTCATGAAAATCATGGGCAATGGTGATATATATGCGGATTAGAGAGAAAAAAACACTCAACAAATGGCTACAATTTAAGGAATGTGTTTAGTGACGGCATCAGATTCCTAATTGAGGGAGAAAAGTCTGGTGGCGAGAAAAGCTGCTTCTAGAAGGTCGTCAAGAGTTTTCACTTGACGATTCCATTCTTGGGTGGTTGGTTTGGCCCTTGTTCCTGTAACTCGAATCCTAGCCCTGTATATCCCATTTTAATTTTACCCCATTGTGAACCTTACGACTTTTTTACTCTCTGATCGGGGTTCTCGGCATTGAAAAATCTTCGTAAACTAAATCACACGTGTATATGTTAACATTTAAGAGATATACAGTCAAGAAAATCAAGGGCAACGGTGATATATATGCGGATTAGACACCAAAAAAAAACTCAACAAATGGCTACAATTTTTGGAATGTGTTTAGTGACGGCATCAGATACCTAATTGTGGAGAAAGGTCAGGTGGCAAGAAAAGCTGTTTCTAGGAGGTTGTCATGTATTTTCGCTCGACGATCCCATTCTTGGGTGGTTGGTTAGGCCCTTTTTCCTGTAACTCGAATCCTAGCCCGGTATATCCCATTTTAATTTTACACCATTGTGAACCTTAAGCCTTTTTTACTCTCTGATCGAGGTTCTCAGCATTGAAAAATCTTTGTAAACTAAATCACACGTGTATATGTTGACATTTAAGAGATATACAGTCAAGAAAATCAAGGGCAATGGTGATACATATATGCGGATTAGACACAAAAAAAACACTCAACAAATGGCTACAATTTAAGGAATGTGTTTAGCGACGGCATGAGATTCCTAATTGATGGAGAAAGGTCTGGTGGCAAGAAACGCTGCTTCTAGGAGGTTGTCAAGTGTTTTCGCTCGACGATTCCATTCTTAGGTGGTTGGTTTGGCCCTTGTTCCTGTAACTCGAATCCTAGCCTTGTATATCGCATTTTAATTTTACACCAATGTGAACCTTACGCCTTTTTTACTCTCTGATCGAGGTTCTCGGCCTTGAAAAATCTTCGTAAACTAAATCACACGTGTATATGTTGACATTTAAGAGATATACAGTCAAGAAAATCAACGGCAATGGTGATATATATGCGGATTAGACACCAAAACAAAACACTCAACAAATGGCTACAATTTAAGGAATGTGTTTAGTGACGGCATCAGATTCCTAATTGATGGAGAAAGGTCTGGTGGCAAGAAAAGCTGCTTCTAGGAGGTTGTCAAGTGTTTTCACTCGATGATTCCATTCTTGGTTGGTTGGTTTAGCCCTTGTTCCTGTAACTCGAATCCTAGCCCTGTATATCCCATTTTAATTTTACACCATTGTGAAGCTTACGCCTTTTTTACTCTCTGATTGAGGTTCTTTGCACGGAAAAATCTTCGTAAACTAAATCACACATGTATATGTTGACATTTAAGAGATATACATTCAAGAAAATCAAGGGCAATGGTGATATATATGGGGATTAGACACCAAAAAAAAGAAACCCTCCACAAATGGCTATAATTTAAGGAATGTGTTTAGTGACGGCATTAGAATGCTAATTGATGGAGAAAAGTCTGGTGGCTAGAAAAGCTGCTTCTAGGAGGTTGTCAAGTGTTTTCGCTCGACGTTTCCATTCTTGGGTGGTTGGTTTGACCCTTGTTCCTGTAACTCGAATCCTGGCCCGATATATCCCATTTTAATTTTACACAATTGTGAACCTTACGCCTTTTTTACTCTGTGATCGAGGTTCTCGGCATTGAAAAATCTTTGTAAACTAAATCACACGTGTATATGTTGACATTTAAGAGATATACAGTCAAGAAAATCTAGTGCAATGGTGATATATATGCGGATTAGACAGCAAAAATAAAACACTCAACAAATGGCTACAATTTAAGGAATGTGTTTAGCGACGGCATCAGATTCCTAATTGATGGAGAAAGGTCTGGTGGCAAGGAAAGCTGCTTCCAGGAGGTTGTCAAGTGTTTTCGCTCGACCATTCCATTCTTGGGTGGTTGGTTTGGCCCTTGTTCCTGTAACTCGAATCCTAGCCCGGAATATCCCATTTTAATTTTACACCATTGTGAACCTGACGCCTTTTTTACTCTCTGATCGTGGATCTCGGCATTGAAAATATTGGTAAACTAAATCACATGTGTATATGTTGACATTTAAGAGATATACAGTCAAGAAATCAAGGGTAATGGTGACATATATGCGGATTAGACACCAAAAAAAAACACTCAACAAATGGCTACAAATTAAGGAATGTGTTTAGTGACGGCATCAGAATCCTAATTGATGGAGAAATGTCTCGTGGCAAGAAAAGCTGCTTCTAGGAGGTTGTCATGTGTTTTCCCTCGACGATTCGATTCTTGGGTGGTTGGTTTGGCCCTTATTCGTGTAACTCGAATCCTAGCCCGGTATATCCCATTTTAATTTTACACCATTGTGAACCATACGCCTTTTTTACTCTCTGATCGAGGTTCTCGGCATTGAAAAATCTTCGTAAACTAAATCACATGTGTATATGTTGACATTTAAGAGATATACAGTCAAGAAAATCCAGGACAATGGAGATATATATGCGGATTAGACAAAAAACAACACTCAACAAATGGCTACAATTTAAGGAATGTGTTTAGTGAGGGCATCAGATTCCTAATTGATGGAGAAAGGTCTGGTGGCAAGAAAAGCTGCTTCTAGGAGGTTGTCAAGTGTTTTCGCTCGACGATTCCATTCTTGGGTGGTTGGTTTGGCCCATATTCATGTAACTCGAATCCTAGCCCGGTATATACCATTTTATTTTTACACCATTGTGATCCTTACGCCTTTTTTACTCTCTGATCGAGGTTCTCGGCATTGAAAAATCTTCGTAAACTAAATCACACGCGTGTATGTTGACATTTAAGAGATATACAGTCAAGAAAATCATGGGCAATGGTGATATATATGTGGATTAGAGAGAAAAAAACACTCAACAAATGGCTACAATTTAAGGAATGTGTTTAGTGACGGCATCAGATTCCTAATTGAGGGAGAAAAGTCTGGTGGCGAGAAAAGCTGCTTCTAGAAGGTCGTCAAGAGTTTTCACTTGACGATTCCATTCTTGGGTGGTTGGTTTGGCCCTTGTTCCTGTAACTCGAATCCTAGCCCTGTATATCCCATTTTAATTTTACCCCATTGTGAACCTTACGACTTTTTTACTCTCTGATCGGGGTTCTCGGCATTGAAAAATCTTCGTAAACTAAATCACACGTGTATATGTTGACATTTAAGAGATATACAGTCAAGAAAATCAAGGGCAACGGTGATATATATGCGGATTAGACACCAAAAAAAAACTCAACAAATGGCTACAATTTTTGGAATGTGTTTAGTGACGGCATCAGATACCTAATTGATTGAGAAAGGTCTGGTGGCAAGAAAAGCTACTTCTAGGAGGTTGTCAAGTGTTTTCGATCGACTATTCCATTCTTGGGTGGTTGGTTTGGCCCTTGTTCCTGTAACTCGAATCCTAGCCCGATATATCCCATTTTAATTATACACCATTGTGATCCTTATTCCTTTTTTACTCTCTGATCGAGGTTCTCGTCATTGAAAAATCTTCGTAAACTAAATCACACGTGTATATGTTGACATATAAGAGATATACAGTCAAGAAAATCAAGGGCAATGGTGATATATATGCGGATTAGACATAAAAAAAAACACTCAACAAATGGGTACAATTTAAGGAATGTGTTTAGTGACGGCATCAGATTCCTAAATGATGGAGAAAGGTCTGGTGGCAAGAAAAGCTGTTTCTAGGAGGTTGTCAAGTGTTTTCACTCGACGATTCCATTCTTGGGTGGTTGGTTTGGACCTTGTTCTGTAACTCGAATCCTAGCCCGGTATATCTCATTTTAATTTTACACCATTCTGAACCTTACGCTCTTTTTACTCTCTGATCGAGGTTCTCGGCATTGAAAAATCTTCGTAAACTAAATCACACGTGTATATGTTGACATTTAAGAGATATATACAGTTAAGAAAATCAAGGGCAATGGTGATACATATGCGGATTAGACACAAAAAAAACACTCAACCAATGGCTACAATTTAAGGAATGTGTTTACTGACGACATCAGATTCCTAATTCATGGAGAAATGTCTGGTGGCAAGAAAATCTGCTTCTAGGAGGTTGTCAAATGTTTTCGCTCGACGATTCCATTCTTGGGTGGTTGGTTTTGCCCTTGTTCCTGTAACTCGAATCCTAGCCCGGTATATCCAATTTTAATTTTACACCATTGTGAACCTTACGCCTTTTTTACTCTCTGATCGAGGTTCTCGGCATTGAAAAATCTTCGTAAACTAAATCACACATGTATACGTTGATCTTAAAGAGATATACAGTCAGAAAAATCAAAGGAAATGGTGATATATATGCGGATTAGACACAAAAAAAACACTCAACAAATGGCTACAATTTAAGGAATGTGTTTAGTGACGGCATCAGATTCCTAATTGATGGAGAAAGGTCTGGTGGCAAGAAAAGCTGCTTCTAGGAGGTTGTCAAGTGTTTTCACTCGACGATTCCATTCTTGGGAGGTTAGTTTGGCCATTGTTCCTGTAACTCGAATCCTAGCCATGTATATCCCATTTTAATTTTACACCATTGTGAACCTTACGTCTTTTTTACTCTCTGATCGAGGTTCTCGGCCTTGAAAAATCTTCGTAAACTATATCACACGTGTATATGTTGACATTTAAGAGATATACAGTCAAGAAAATTAAGGGCAATGGTGATACATATGCGGATTAGACAAAAAAAACACTCAACAAACGGCTACAATTTAAGGAATGTGTTTAGTGACGGCATCAGATTCCTTATTGATGGAGAAAGGTCTGGTGGCAAGAAAAGCTGCTTCTAGGAGGTTATCAAGTGTTTTCACCCGTCGATTCCATTCTTGGGTGGTTGGTTTTGCCCTTGTTCCTGTAACTCGAATCCTAGCCCGGTATATCCCATTTTAATTTTACACCATTGTGAACCTTACGCCTTTTTTACTCTCAGATCGAGGTTCTCGGCCATGAAAAATCTTCGTAAACTAAATCACACGTGTATATGTTGCCATTTAAGAGATATACAGTCAAGAAAATCATGAGCAATGGTGATATATATGCGGATTAGACACAAAAAAAAAACACTCAACAAATGGCTACAATTTAAGGAATGTGTTTAGTGACGGCATCAGATTCCTAATTGATGGAGAAAGGTCTGGTGGCAAGAAACGCTGCTTTTAGGAGGCTGTCAAGTGTTTTCACTCGACGATTCCATTCTTGGGTGGTTGGTTTGTCCCTTGTTCCTGTAACTCGAATCCTAGCCCAGTATATCCCATTTTAATTTTACACCACTGTGAACCTTACGCCTTTTTTACTTTCTGATCGAGGTTTTCGGCACTGAAAAATCTTCGTAAACTAAATCACACGTGTATATGTTGACATTTAAGAGATATACATTCAAGAAAATCAAGGGCAATGGTGATATATATGCGGATTAGACACAAAAAAAAAAAGAAACACTCCACAGATTGCTATAATTTAAGGAATGTGTTTAGTGACGGCATCAGATTCCTAATTGATGGAGAAAGGTCTGGTGGCAAGAAAAGCTGCTTCTAGGAGGTTGTCAAGTGTTTTGGCTCGACGTTTCCATTCTTGGGTGGTTGGTTTGGCCCTTGTTCCTGTAACTCGAATCCTGGCCCGATATATCCCATTTTAATTTTACACAATTGTGAACCTTAAGCCTTTTTTACTCTCTGATCTAGGTTCTCAGCATTGAAAAATCTTCGTAAACTAAATCACATGTGTATATATTGACATTTAAGAGATATACAGTCAATAAAATCAAGTGCAATGGTTATATATATGCGGATTAGACACCAAAAATAAAACACTCAACAAATGGCTACAATTTAAGGAATGTGTTTAGCGACGGCATCAGATTCCTAATTGATGGAGAAAGGTCTGGTGGCAAGGAAAGCTGCTTCTAGGAGGTTGTCAAGTGTTTTCGCTCGACGATTCCATTCTTGTGTGGTTGGTTTGACCCTTGTTCCTGTAACTCGAATCCTAGCCCCGGTATATCCCATTTTAATTTTACACCATTGTGAACCTTACGCCTTTTTTACTCTCTGATCGAGGTTCTCGGCATTGAAAAATCTCCGTAAACTAAATCACACGTGTATACGTTGACATTTAAGAGATATACAGTCAAGAAAATCAAGGGCAATGGTGATATATATGCGGATTAGACACAAAAAAAACACCCAACAAATGGCTACAATTTAAGGAATGTGTTTAGTGACGGCATCAGATTCCTAATTGATGGAGAAAGGCCTGGTGGCAAGAAAAGCTGCTTCTAGGAGGTTGTCAAGTGTTTTCGCTCGACGATTCCATTCTTGGGTGGTTGGTTTGGCCCTTGTTCCTGTAACTCGTATCCTTGCCCGGTATATCCCATTTTAATTTTTCACCATTGTGAACCTTACGCCTTTTTTACTCTCTGATCGAGGTTCTCGGCATTGAAAAATCTTAAGAGTTATACAGTCAAGAAAATCAATGGCAATGGTGATATATTTCCGGATTAGACACCAAAAAAACACTCAACAAATGGTTACAATTTAAAGAATGTGTTTAGTGACGGCATCAGATTCCTAATTGATGGAGAAAGGTCTAGTGGCATGAAAAGCTGCTTCTAGGAGGATGTTAAGTGTTTTCGGTCGACGATTCCATTCTTGGGTGGTTGGTTGGTTTGGCCCTTTTTCCTGTAACTCGAATCCTAGCCCGGTATATCCCATTTTAATTATACACCATTGTGATCCTTACGCCTTTTTTACTCTCTGATCGAGGTTCTCGGCATTGAAAAATCTTCGTAAACTAAATCACACGCGTATATGTTGACATTTAAGAGATATACAGTCAAGAAAATCAAGGGAAATGGTTATATATATGCGGATTAGACACCAAAAAAAAACACTCAACAAATGGCTACAATTTAAGGAATGTGTTTAGTGACGACATCAAATTCCTAATTGACGGAGAAAGGTCTGGTGGCAAGAAAAGCTGCTTCTAGGAGGTTGTCAAGTGTTTTCGCTCGACGATTCCATTCTTGGGTGGTCGGTTTGGCCCTTGTTCCTGTAACTCGAATCCTAGCCCGGTATATCCCATTTTTATTTTACACCATTGTGAACCTTACTCCTTTTTGACTCTCTGATCGAGGTTCTCGGCATTGAAAAATCTTCGTAAATTAATCACATGTGTATATGTTGACATTTAAGAGATGTACAGTCAAGAAAATCAAGGGAAATGGTGATATATATGCGGATTAGACACCAAAAAAAACACTCAACAAATGGCTACAAATTAAGGAATGTGTTTAGTGACGGCATCAGATTCCTAATTGATGGCGAAAGCTCTGGTGGCAAGAAAAACTGCTTCTAGGAGGTTGTCAAGAGTTTTCACTTGACGATTCCATTCTTGGGTGGTTGGTTTGGCCCTTGTTCCTGTAACTCGAATCCTAGCCCTGTATATCACATTTTAATTTTACCCCATTGTGAACCTTACGACCTTTTTACCCTCTGATCGGGGTTCTCGGCATTGAAAAATCTTCGTAAACTAAATCACACGTGTATATGTTGACATTTAAGAGATATACAGTCAAGAAATTAAGGGCAATGGGGATATATAAGTGGATTAGACATAAAAAAAACACTCAACAAATGGCTACAATTTAAGGAATGTGTTTAGTGACGGCATCAGATTTCTAATTGATGGAGAAAGGTCTGGTGGCAAGAAAAGCTGCTTCTAGGAGGTTGTCAAATGTTTTCGCTCGACGATTCCATTCTTGGGTGGTTGGTTTGGCCCCTTGTTCCTGTAACTCGAATCCTAGCCCGGTATATCCCATTTTAATTATACACCATTGTGATCCTTACTCATTTTTTACTCTCTGATCGAGGCTCTCGACACAGAAAAATCTTCGTAAACTAAATCACACGTGTATATGTTGACATTTAAGAGATATACAGTCAAGAAAATCAAGGGCAATGGTGATATATATGCGGATTAGACATAAAAAAACACTCAATAAATGGCTACAATTTAAGTAATGTGTTTAGTGACGGCATCAGATTCCTAATTGATGGAAAAAGGTCTGGTGGCAAGAAAAGCTGCTTCTAGGAGGTTATCAAATGTTTTCGCTTGACGATTCCATTCTTGGGTGGTTGGTTTGGCCCTTGTTCCTGTAACTCGAATCCTAGCCCAGTATATCCCATTTTAATTATACACCATTGTGATCCTTACTCCTTTTTTACTCTCTGATCGAGGTTCTCGGCATTGAAAAATCTTCGTAAACTAAATCACACGTGTATATGTTGACATTAAAGAGATTTACAGTCAAGAAAATCAAGGGCAATGGTGATATATATGCTGATTAGCCATAAAAAAAAAACACTCAACATATGGCTACAATTTAATGAATGTGTTTAGTGACGGCATCAGATTCCTAATTGATGGAGAAAGGTCTGGTGGCAAGAAAAGCTGCTTCTAGGAGGTTGTCAAATGTGTTCGCTTGACGATTCCATTCTTGGGTGGTTGGTTTGGCCCTTGTTCCTGTAACTCGAATCCTAGCCCGGTATATCCCATTTTAATTTTACACCATTGTGAACCTTACGCCTTTTTTATTCTCTGATTGAGGTTCTCGGCATTGAAAAATCTTAAGAGATATACAGTCAAGAAAATCAAGGGCAATGGTGATATACTTGCGGATTAGACACCAAAAAAAACACTCAACAAATGGTTACAATTTAAAGAATGTGTTTAGTGACGGCATCAGATTCCTAATTGATGGAGAAAGGTCTAGTGGCATGAAAAGCTGCTTCTAGGAGGATGTTAAGTGTTTTCGGTCGACGATTCCATTCTTGGGTGGTTGGTTGGTTTGGCTCTTGTTCCTGTAACTCGAATCCTAGCCCGGTATATCCCATTTTAATTATACACCATTGTGAACCTTACGCGTTTTTTACTCTCTGATCGGGGTTCTCGGCATTGAAAAATCTTCGTAAACTAAATCACACGTGTATATGTTGACATTTAAGAGATATACAGTCAAGAAAATCAAGGGAAATGGTGATATATATGCGGATTAGACACAAAAAAAAACACCCAACAAATGGCTACAATTTAAGGAATTTGTTTAGTGACGGCATCAGATTCCTAATTGACGGAGAAAGGTCTGGTGGCAAGAAAAGCTGCTTCTAGGAGGTTGTCAAGTGTTTTCGCTCGACGATTCCATTCTTGGGTGGTTGGTTTGGCCCTTGTTCCTGTAACTCGAATCCTAGCCCGGTATATCCCATTTTAATTTTTCACCATTGTGAACCTTACGCCTTTTTTATTCTCTGATTGAGGTTCTCGGCATTGAAAAATCTTAAGAGATATACAGTCAAGAAAATCAAGGGCAATGGTGATATACTTGCGGATTAGACACCAAAAAAAACACTCAACAAATGGTTACAATTTAAAGAATGTGTTTAGTGACGGCATCAGATTCCTAATTGATGGAGAAAGGTCTAGTGGCATGAAAAGCTGCTTCTAGGAGGATGTTAAGTGTTTTCGGTCGACGATTCCATTCTTGGGTGGTTGGTTGGTTTGGCCCTTGTTCCTGTAACTCGAATCCTAGCCCGGTATATCCCATTTTAATTATACACCATTGTGATCCTTACGCCTTTTTTACTCTCTGATCGAGGTTCTCGGCATTAAAAAATCTTCGTAAACTAAATCACACGCGTATATGTTGACATTTAAGAGATATACAGTCAAGAAAATCAAGGGAAATGGTTATATATATGCGGATTAGACACCAAAAAAAAAAACACTCAACAAATGGCTACAATTTAAGGAATGTGTTTAGTGACGACATCAAATTCCTAATTGACGGAGAAAGGTCTGGTGGCAAGAAAAGCTGCTTCTAGGAGGTTGTCAAGTGTTTTCGCTCGACGATACCATTCTTGGGTGGTCGGTTTGGCCCTTGTTCCTGTAACTCGAATCCTAGCCCGGTATATCCCATTTTTATTTTACACCATTGTGAACCTTACTCCTTTTTGACTCTCTGATCGAGGTTCTCGGCATTGAAAAATCTTCGTAAATTAAATCACACGTGTATATGTTGACATTTAAGAGATATACAGTCAAGAAAATCAAGGGCAATGGTGATATATTTGCGGATTAGACATAAAAAAAACACTCAATAAATGGCTACAATTTAAGGAATGTGTTTAGTGACGGCATCAGATTCCTAATTGATGGAAAAAGGTCTGGTGGCAAGAAAAGCTGCTTCTAGGAGGTTGTCAAATGTTTTCGCTTGACGATTCCATTCTTGGGTGGTTGGTTTGGCCCTTGTTCCTGTAACTCGAATCCTAGCCCTGTATATCACATTTTAATTTTACCCCATTGTGAACCTTACTCCTTTTTTACTCTCTGATCGAGGCTCTCGACACAGAAAAATCTTCGTAAACTAAATCACACGTGTATATGTTGACATTTAAGAGATATACAGTCAAGAAAATCAAGGGCAATGGTGATATATTTGCGGATTAGACATAAAAAAAACACTCAATAAATGGCTACAATTTAAGGAATGTGTTTAGTGACGGCATCAGATTCCTAATTGATGGAAAAAGGTCTGGTGGCAAGAAAAGCTGCTTCTAGGAGGTTGTCAAATGTTTTCGCTTGACGATTCCATTCTTGGGTGGTTGGTTTGGCCCTTGTTCCTGTAACTCGAATCCTAGCCCAGTATATCCCATTTTAATTATACACCATTGTGATCCTTACTCCTTTTTTACTCTCTGATCGAGGTTCTCGGCAATGAAAAATCTTCGTAAACTAAATCACACGTGTATATGTTGACATTAAAGAGATATACAGTCAAGAAAATCAAGGGCAATGGTGATATATATGCTGATTAGCCATAAAAAAAAAACACTCAACATATGGCTACAATTTAATGAATGTGTTTAGTGACGGCATCAGATTCCTAATTGATGGAGAAAGGTCTGGTGGCAAGAAAAGCTGCTTCTAGGAGGTTGTCAAATGTGTTCGCTTGACGATTCCATTCTTGGGTGGTTGGTTTGGCCCTTGTTCCTGTAACTCGAATCCTAGCCCGGTATATCCCATTTTAATTTTACACCATTGTGAACCTTACGCCTTTTTTATTCTCTGATTGAAGTTCTCGGCATTGAAAAATCTTAAGAGATATACAGTCAAGAAAATCAAGGGCAATGGTGATATACTTGCGGATTAGACACCAAAAAAAACACTCAACAAATGGTTACAATTTAAAGAATGTGTTTAGTGACGGCATCAGATTCCTAATTGATGGAGAAAGGTCTAGTGGCATGAAAAGCTGCTTCTAGGAGGATGTTAAGTGTTTTCGGTCGACGATTCCATTCTTGGGTGGTTGGTTGGTTTGGCCCTTGTTCCTGTAACTCGAATCCTAGCCCGGTATATCCCATTTTAATTATACACCATTGTGAACCTTACGCCTTTTTTACTCTCTGATCGGGGTTCTCGGCATTGAAAAATCTTCGTAAACTAAATCACACGTGTATATGTTGACATTTAAGAGATATACAGTCAAGAAAATCAAGGGAAATGGTTATATATATGCGGATTAGACACCAAAAAAAAAAAAACACTCAACAAATGGCTACAATTTAAGGAATGTGTTTAGTGACGACATCAAATTCCTAATTGACGGAGAAAGGTCTGGTGGCAAGAAAAGCTGCTTCTAGGAGGTTGTCAAGTGTTTTCGCTCGACGATACCATTCTTGGGTGGTCGGTTTGGCCCTTGTTCCTGTAACTCGAATCCTAGCCCCGGTATATCCCATTTTTATTTTACACCATTGTGAACCTTACTCCTTTTTGACTCTCTGATCGAGGTTCTCGGCATTGAAAAATCTTCGTAAATTAATCACATGTGTATATGTTGACATTTAAGAGATGTACAGTCAAGAAAATCAAGGGCAATGGTGATATATATGCGGATTAGACACAAAAAAAAACACTCAACAAATGGCTACAAATTAAGGAATGTGTTTAGTGACGGCATCAGATTCCTAATTGATGGCGAAAGCTCTGGTGGCAAGAAAAACTGCTTCTAGGAGGTTGTCAAGAGTTTTCACTTGACGATTCCATTCTTGGGTGGTTGGTTTGGCCCTTGTTCCTATAACTCGAATCCTAGCCCTGTATATCACATTTTAATTTTACCCCATTGTGAACCTTACTCCTTTTTTACTCTCTGATCGAGGCTCTCGACACAGAAAAATCTTCATAAACTAAATCACACGTGTATATGTTGACATTTAAGAGATATACAGTCAAGAAAATCACGGGCAATGGTGATATATTTGCGGATTAGACATAAAAAAAAACACTCAATAAATGGCTACAATTTAAGGAATGTGTTTAGTGACGGCATCAGATTCCTAATTGATGGAAAAAGGTCTGGTGGCAAGAAAAGCTGCTTCTAGGAGGTTGTCAAATGTTTTCGCTTGACGATTCCATTCTTGGGTGGTTGGTTTGGCCCTTGTTCCTGTAACTCGAATCCTAGCCCAGTATATCCCATTTTAATTATACACCAATGTGATCCTTACTCCTTTTTTACTCTCTGATCGAGGTTCTCGGCAATGAAAAATCTTCGTAAACTAAATCACACGTGTATATGTTGACATTAAAGAGATATACAGTCAAGAAAATCAAGGGCAATGGTGATATATATGCTGATTAGCCATAAAAAAAAACACTCAACATATGGCTACAATTTAATGAATGTGTTTAGTGACGGCATCAGATTCCTAATTGATGGAGAAAGGTCTGGTGGCAAGAAAAGCTGCTTCTAGGAGGTTGTCAAATGTGTTCGCTTGACGATTCCATTCTTGGGTGGTTGGTTTGGCCCTTGTTCCTGTAACTCGAATCCTAGCCCGGTATATCCCATTTTAATTTTACACCATTGTGAACCTTACGCCTTTTTTATTCTCTGATTGAGGTTCTCGGCATTGAAAAATCTTAAGAGATATACAGTCAAGAAAATCAAGGGCAATGGTGATATACTTGCGGATTAGACACCAAAAAAAACACTCAACAAATGGTTACAATTTAAAGAATGTGTTTAGTGACGGCATCAGATTCCTAATTGATGGAGAAAGGTCTAGTGGCATGAAAAGCTGCTTCTAGGAGGATGTTAAGTGTTTTCGGTCGACGATTCCATTCTTGGGTGGTTGGTTGGTTTGGCCCTTGTTCCTGTAACTCGAATCCTAGCCCGGTATATCCCATTTTAATTATACACCATTGTGAACCTTACGCCTTTTTTACTCTCTGATCGGGGTTCTCGGCATTGAAAAATCTTCGTAAACTAAATCACACGTGTATATGTTGACATTTAAGAGATATACAGTCAAGAAAATCAAGGGAAATGGTGATATATATGCGGATTAGACACAAAAAAAAACACCCAACAAATGGCTACAATTTAAGGAATTTGTTTAGTGACGGCATCAGATTCCTAATTGACGGAGAAAGGTCTGGTGGCAAGAAAAGCTGCTTCTAGGAGGTTGTCAAGTGTTTTCGCTCGACGATTCCATTCTTGGGTGGTTGGTTTGGCCCTTGTTCCTGTAACTCGAATCCTAGCCCGGTATATCCCATTTTAATTTTTCACCATTGTGAACCTTACGCCTTTTTTATTCTCTGATTGAGGTTCTCGGCATTGAAAAATCTTAAGAGATATACAGTCAAGAAAATCAAGGGCAATGGTGATATACTTGCGGATTAGACACCAAAAAAAAACACTCAACAAATGGTTACAATTTAAAGAATGTGTTTAGTGACGGCATCAGATTCCTAATTGATGGAGAAAGGTCTAGTGGCATGAAAAGCTGCTTCTAGGAGGATGTTAAGTGTTTTCGGTCGACGATTCCATTCTTGGGTGGTTGGTTGGTTTGGCCCTTGTTCCTGTAACTCGAATCCTAGCCCGGTATATCCCATTTTAATTATACACCATTGTGATCCTTACGCCTTTTTTACTCTCTGATCGAGGTTCTCGGCATTGAAAAATCTTCGTAAACTAAATCACACGCGTATATGTTGACATTTAAGAGATATACAGTCAAGAAAATCAAGGGAAATGGTTATATATATGCGGATTAGACACAAAAAAAAAACACTCAACAAATGGCTACAATTTAAGGAATGTGTTTAGTGACGACATCAAATTCCTAATTGACGGAGAAAGGTCTGGTGGCAAGAAAAGCTGCTTCTAGGAGGTTGTCAAATGTGTTCGCTTGACGATTCCATTCTTGGGTGGTTGGTTTGGCCCTTGTTCCTGTAACTCGAATCCTAGCCAGGTATATCCCATTTTAATTTTACACCATTGTGAACCTTACGCCTTTTTTACTCTCTGATCGAGGTTCTCGACAATGAAAAATCTTCGTAAACTAAATCACACATGTATACATTGACATTTAAGAGATATATACAGTCAAGAAAATCAAGGGCAATGGTGATATATATGCGGATTAGACACCAAAAAAAAAATCACTCATCAAATGGCTACAATTTAAGGAATGTGACGGCATCAGATTCCTAATTGATGGAGAAAGGTCTGGTGGCATGAAAAGCTGCTTCTAGAAGATTGTCAAGTGTTTTCACTCGATGATTCCATTCTTGGGTGGTTGGTTTGGCCCTTGTTCCTGTAACTCGAATCCTAGCCCGGTATATCCCATTTTAATTTTACACCATTGTGAACCTTACGCCTTTTTTACTCTCTGATCGAGGTTCTCGGCATTGAAAAATCTTCGTAAACTAAATCACACGTGTATATGTTGACATTTAAGAGATATACAGTCAAGAAAATCAAGGGCAATGGTTATATATATGCGGATTAGACACCAAAAAAAAAACACTCAACAAATGGCTACAATTTAAGGAATTTGTTTAGTGACGGAATCAGATTCCTAATTGATGGAGAAATGTCTGGTGGCAAGAAAAGCTGCATCTTAGAGGTTGTCAAGTGTTTTTGCTCGACAATTCCATTCTTGGGTGGTTTATTTGGCCCTTGTTCCTGTAACTCGAATCCTAGCCCGGTATATCCCATTTTAATTTTACACCATTGTGAACCTTATGCCTTTTTTACTCTCTGATCGAGGTTCTCGGCATGGAAAAATATTCGTAAACTAAATCACACGTGTATATGTTGACATTTAAGAGATATACAGTCAAGAAAATCAAGGGCAATGGTTATATATATGCGGATTAGACAAAAAAAAACACTCAACTAATGGTTACAATTTAAGGAATGTGTTTAGTGACGGCATCAGATTCCTAATTGTTGGAGAAAGGTCTGGTGGCAAGAAAAGCTGCTTCTAGGAGGTTGTTGTAACACCTCTTAAAATCACGACCAATATTATAAAGACACGTGTCATGGAAGGTAAACGTGTTATAAACGCGGATCAAGTTGAAAAATATCTGTAGGGTTTAAAGGTGTCAACATGTTAGAATTATTACCTCTGAATGACCTTTTTATTAATTCCAAACCTTAATATGTTTTTATAAACATCTGATATAGATTCAAATCCGGTTAACTAATGTGGTAAATAATTCAAATTGCAAAGAGTGGAATCCGATGTACATTTACGACAAACTTCGTTTAAAAGCCTTCTTCAAAGATTCCAAGACCTCCATTTGCATGGCAACACTTCCAAGAGCATGCAGGTCTGATTATATGGTCCCCTCTGCAGGAAAATGACATTTGGTTAGAAGTTATAAAGATTGCATGGTCAAAATCTAAAAGTTCACAATTTTTTGTCTTCTGGTCATCGTATGCGGACCGTATGAGGATCAGCTTACAGTCCGCAAGGACTGTAACTGTGTGATGCAGTTCAGGGTCGGTTACGGACTGCATCAGTTTAGACTTACGGTCCGTAAGAGGTGGATGTAGACCGTAAGGGTCTTTGCTTACGGTCCGTAAGGCTCGCCGCTGGCAGTAAAAATGGACAGCTGCAGGTACCGCAGGTTACACCGCCTTTGCATGGTGGTTTTCGAAACCAGGAGCTGAGCCAACAGTATTACATGCATAGGGACACTAGGAATTCATCAGGGATCAGTTGTAGACCTTGGTGGAATGATCTTATGAATTTAAAACTCCTATATATGCTCTTGTTATTGCTAGTTCATTTGCACTTCACCAAAAATTGTTAGTGCATATGTCTATTGACTTCGTCTTGTATCGAGTCTTGTAATCAGATAGGATAAACCAGTGCTCGTTAGGCTAGAAATCAGATTTGTGTATGTATTGGCTATTTCGCACGAAATGACAAAAGGTCATTTCGTACGAAATGAAACATATCTATTTCGTATGAAATAGACTGAAGTCATTTCGTGCGAAATACCTAGGCCTATATATAGGGGTGCTTGGTTTGTCATTTGTAACTTTTGGAAAACGGTAGCGAAGCTCTGCCTGATTGTCTCCAGGTGCTGTAAGACTATTATATCAATTCAAGAGACATTATAAGTGAATCAAGCTGTAAACAAGTCCGTATCTCTGAATTCCACCTTTGATTAGGATCCAAACTCTTCTGAACGATTCATTCAGGTCGCACAACGATCCTACAAGTGGTATCAGAGCTCAGGAGGAAGAGTTCTTAAAGATTTCAGCTTGATTTCATCAGTTTTCTGACTTCTACTCATTCTTTTTCAACTTAATCAACTTTTAACGGTCAAAATGGATTGAATTTCACATATTTCATGTAAAACACAGTTTTAACGAATCCTTGAAAGAATTGGACCTTAATTCAGCTTAAAACCATATCAATTTGACAAAATGATGACTGAAATGATGATGTCAGCATCATTTCGTACGAATCAGTGAAATTCATTTCGCACGAAATCATTATCTGAAGGTTCATTCCGCACGAAATCAACACATAGATCCTCATTTCGCACGAAATCAAGTGTGTGCAACTCATTTCGCACGAAATCAAGTGTGTGGACCTCATTTCGCATGAAATCAACTTCTTATTTCGCACGGATTGCCATTTCGCTTCAAAGTGGTCATTTCGTTTAAAGGATACATTCATTTCGTACGAAACAGACATAGTTGATTCATTTCGCTTGAAGCTCGTTTCGTGTGAAAGATTCTTTCATTTTGTTTGAAGCTATTTAGTTTCAAAGGGCCATTTCGCACCAAGATCATTTCACGACAACTGAGTGTCAGCTTGTTTCAAGTTGTTTGATATTGTTTAAACTGATTGTGTTTGTTTGTTTGCTCTTCAGGCAATTCAAGAAGTTCACATTATGGCTGAAGAATTTTACAACACGTTTTACAAGGCGTTTACGTCCGAGTCTTCCAAAACTTCAGTTGTTACACCAAAAACAATAACAAAGGCGATCAATGAAAACATTAAACATGATAACTTTTACGGCACACATTCAAAACCACCAACTCTTGAAAGTATTGAAGATTACACTTGGTGGAAAGAACGTTTCATCAACTGGGCAAAAGCTTATGCTCATGAGAGCTGGTTCTGTTTGGAGTTTGGTTATAGTAGGCCAGTCAATGATAAAGGAGAAGAAACCCCACTCAAAAGCTTATCCAAAGAAGACAAAACAGATTTTGCAGCTGAACAGAGAATGATTGCTTTAATCCAATCATCAATTAGAAATGACATGTTTGCTTTATTACAACATGATGGGTCATCAAAATCTGTTTGGGAAGCTTTACGGTTTAAAGATGAGGGGGTAAACAAATCAAGAAAAATAAAATTGCTTTATTAAAGAAAGAATTTGATTTGTTTGATAGCATGAAAGGTGAATCAGTTCGACAAATGATAGAGAGATTTGGTTATTTAAAAATTAAACTTGATCGTTTTGGAATTGCTAAAACTCGAGAAGAAATAATCGATAAAATCATAGAAGCGTTACCACGAGCTGATCAGTGGCAAACGTTTGTGTTCATATTGAAAAATGATGTGTTATATGATACAATTTCTCTTGATGTCTTGATAGAAAAAATTGAAAGTCATGAATTGGAGTTGCAGAAGCAAAACAAGAAGAGCAGTTCTTCACATCAACAAAATGTGGGTCTTTATTACAAAGGTAATATACCTTCAGTGAAAGTTGGTGATTCACCAAAGACAACATTCAGTGGTGAGAGGACAAAAGAACCACAGAAAAGCTCATCAAGTTACAATCCAGGATACCATTCATCTTTTTCAAAAGCAAACACTGAAGAATCTGAAGAAGTTTTATGTAACATTGCTCTTAAATTGAAGAATTCTCCGACAATGAGCATTAATGCAGCAAAACAGCAAATGAGTTTCCTTGCATCTGTTCTGGAATCATATGAAGGTCTAGTTGCTGGCAAAATTGGAAATTCTGAATTGACCAAAGAAGACTACGACCAGATTGATCCGGAAGAAATGGAACTCATAGATATTCGCTGGTGTTTGGCAAGTTGCATCCGCAGAGCCCAGAGATACATGGAGATTACTGGGAAACAGACAATTGGTGGACCATCAACAAAACTTGGATTTGATAAGTCCAAAGTGACATGCTTCAAATGTAAGCAAAAAGGTCATTTCAAGAGAAAATGCAACGATTCTGAAGTTGATGGAAATGAACATCCTTTCAATGATGATTATTACCGAAAGGCAATTTACCATCGAAGCAAAGAAGAGTAAAAAAATGATCGAAAACAATCCCAAAGAGAAGTCAAGAGCATGTGCTGTAATTTATGATGATGAAGGGTATGATTGGAGTCAGATTCTTCCAGAAGAAGATCGTGTTGATAATCGATGTACAGCTCATGGCAAAACTATATCAAAGAGCAAACATCATGTTTTTGTTGCTGAAATCAAAGAGAAAACCAGAGAAGAGATTCTGAATGAGAAAACATACAGAGAAAGAAACATTGCTGGAAACAGAATTGATGACATGCAAGAAGAATATGAAAGTGTTGTAAGCAATAAAAGATGGGACAAGAAGCGAGAGTGCTATGTCAACAGAGAGGGTGAACCTGTTGTTCCCTAGAAGGACATAATTTTTGATGATGTTCTTTTAGTAATTCCTTGATCTGTCGAATACTATACAAATGTTGAAAAAGATAATACATATGTGAAGAGGCCGAATAAAATCATCAGAGATGCCATGACTTCAAGTTTAAGGAAGAGGGATGAAGAAAGAATGAAGAAGAATGTTGAGAATTTGGTTGATAATTTGAAGAAAGTCGCTGAGGAAATCAAAGTTGATGTTGTTAAAAAAGAAGAAGAAGATGTGAAGACTTCTGAGGAAAGGAAGGAAGAAGAAAAAGTTGTTGAAATTGAAGTTGTTACTGAAAAACAGCAGGTTGAAGAAGTTGAGAAGAAGTTGGAAAGTGCAGTTGAAAGGAAGGTTGAAATTTCAGTTTATATTGTTGGTAATGTTGGTACTGGTAAAGAAAAGAAGAGTGAAGCTGAGCAGAAGAAGACAAAAGTAAACACTGAGGTGCCAATCACTGAGGTAAATTCTGATTCTGAAAACTTAAATGAAAATGTTGAACAGTGCAAGAAATGCATGGAACCATGCAGTGCTTGTACTGAAAAAGATGAAAAATTCAGAACAAGAGATCTTGAATTCACCAAAATCGAAGAAGTTTTTAAAAATAAATACAAAGAAATGTTAGAAAATGAAAAAGTTTTAAAAGATAATGATGAAAAACTTTCAGAAAAATGTAAAAAGTTAGAAAAAGAAAATGAAGTTTTGAAAGAAAATATTTTGAAAATGACAGAAAAATGTTCTCAAAAAGAAAATGCTTGTCAAGAAATGAAAAAATAATATGATTCAATAAAATTGGCTTATCACATTACTAAAACGTCATATGAAGATGTAAAAAGTCAAATGAAACTTGTTCAATCGAGATTAAGATACTGTTCTGAAACAACTGATATGTTTAAGCGACAGTATGAAATAAAGCAACAAGTTGTAAATTCTTACATTGAGGATGTTGCTAAACTTAAGCGTCAGATTGTTGATTTAGAACAGGATAATAACAAGTTAAAAAGTTATCACGTGTCATCATATGTGCTTGAAAGAATTTTCAACATAAAACCGGATGGTAAGGATTTTGAGCAAAAAAGAAAGGAATTGGCTCAGAGTTTCATCAAGTTCCACCATCGGAAAAGTTTGCATCTTATCATGATGAAAAGGTCGAAAAAGCTTTCAACATGGTAGATCAATTGCCAGATAACATTGACGTAACCTATTCCAAATCTGATGATTCTAGTGATTCAGAGGTGGTAGGTAAGGTCGTTGAAAGTGTGTTGAAAGAAGAGTCAGTTGAAACAGGTAAATCTGAATCACAGGATGAAAATGAAGGTAATTTTCATGATGGATATCTGAAAAACTCAAAATCTGAGAAAAATTTGGATGATGATTCAAAAGGATTGGTTTATACCATGATTGGATCGGACAAATTATTCTTAGATGTTGTATACCCGATTCAGAATGTGATTTCAGAAAAGATTGATAAAGTTTTCAAAATGGTTGAGATTGAAAAATTTGAAATTCCAAAGTTTGCTGGAAAGTGTCACAAAATTTCTTATAACAAACCTGGTTTCAAGAAGAAAAACATGAAGGTTGGGTTGGGTTATAAAAAGAAACAAAGTTGGAAAAGAAATGAAATGCCAAATTATCAGACAAAGATGAATTTTGTTCATGGAACAAGTTCTGAAGAAGAGAAAGAACTCCAATTTAGACGACAGTCTAATGAAGAGTTCTATGCTCAAAAGAAAACGCAACAACCACAGGTCAAAGATGTCTCAAAGAGAACATGTTTCAAATGTGATCAAACAGGACATCTTGCTCGCAAATGTCCAAATCTAAAACCTGTTGATGTTGAGTTGAAAAAGGAGTCTGATAATGCTCGAAAACAAAAATCTGAGAATGTGAAACAAAGGTCAACCAGATTTGATTCAAAACAAACTTGGAGGTACAACACAAACAAGTTTGTTTCGAACCAAACTTGGAAATCAAACTTGAATAGGTTCGATTCTAGACAGACCTGGAATTCTCACACACCCAGATTAAGAACAACACAAAGTTGGAAAACAACTGTTGACGCAACAAAATCAAACAAGTTTTGGAAACCAAATGTTGTTCAAAATCAAAACATTCAAAAAGAGTCACATTTTTACAAACGAGGTACTCCTAAAGGTCAAACTTGGAGTGCTAAGAAACAAATCGTTTCGGTAAATGATGAAAAAGATGAAATTAAAATTGAAAAAGTCTTTGTACAAAATGACAAAGATTTTCCAAAGTTGAATGACGCATATTGTGTTGAAATGCCTAAGGTCAAACAGACCTGGGCTAAATTGTTCAAATAATTGAGTAATTGTAAATGTGCACGTGCTCAAGAAAATTGAAGATTGTAAGAATGGAAAACGGAGCAGCCTGGCACAAGATGAGAAGGCTGCTGAACCCTGTGAATGTTGAAACAGGGAGTTTGTATTTCTGTACATAAATAAACCATATCTCTAAAAACCCTAAAAATTTAAAAATTTAAAAACCAAAAATATATTTTCATTTTGTCAAAAACTTGAAAAATAAAAAATATGTTTGTTTTTAAATTTGTCAAAAAAATTCTAAAATTCAAATTTGTTATTTGAATACGCCGAAACCCTCACGGCTGAACAAACATGATTAATTTCACAAGATTGAAAAACGGTTTTCAAACTGTAAAAGATCAATGTGTTGTAAATCATGGGGGTACGTTATTTTTTTTTAAACAGAGCACGAAAAGCAGAAAATGGATGGCGTGACAAAGCTATCTACATCGGTTTGTCAAATTTTCTTTAAATGATTTTGCATTTTAGGGGGAGTAAGAATTTCAGAAAATCCAAAAACATTAGAAAATTTGAAAAAGCCAAAAACATGAGAAAATGAAAATGAGTTTTGTTGTGAAAAAGAGGAAATGATAATACATCAGTAAACAGTTATAGTATGCTAAAGAAATGTAATGATTAAATAGCGTTAAACGGTCTCACTGATGATATGCAGATAGGTTCTTACACATTTAGTAAACTTTTTCGGGATATAAACTTAAATTCAAACTTGCTTATTTCGTGGGGAACTCTACTTGGATATATAGGTAACCCCTGAAATCTCGTTTGAAGGACCCCTCTTTCTGAGATACTAGGTCTTTATGCTTAGTGATATCTGGGGTATTATCCTGGGACTTCTGATTTTGCGGAAGCAATGGCATAGTCTCCGTATAATACTTTCTGCTTGCTTGAAATAAAAGCACACCCTCAGCATAAAAAATGATGAAACTTTGAAAAATGCTAATCATGTGCTGTTGAAGAAAAGATTCTCTAAAGGGAACACACCTAAAGTCGAACCATCATCTCTCTGATTTTGCGGAAGCAATAGCCTGAGCTCTCATGGTCTCGCATTTAACCCTTTACAGATATCATCTAGGTATACTCACCTGTAAGACTGAATATTGGGATCTAGATACGGGAGTATATTCAAGAGGTGGGACACATGAAAGAGTTTAAGTTCTTAATTCACCTAATTCATATCCTAAATCAGTTGAAATTTGTGTGAGAATTTAAGTGGATCAGTATATCGACAATCTAAGTGAACTGTTTAATTCTTAATGTGTAACCAAGCTCAATGGTACTTGTGACTTGTCAAAAACTGATATAATCCTCTGTCGCAAACTCAAACAAAAATATTGTCTGTAAATATGTTTGTAAATATTTCTTTACTGTTTTATATATCAGAAAAATACAAAAAGATTTTGATTCTGTTTTATTTTCGACAACCGATGTTTGAATGCTAAGTTTCAAAATTTGAGTATGCTGATTATGTTTCTGAAAATAAACAAGTTCATTAAGTTGAGACTTGAAGTTTTTAAATTCAAAAACAGTTTGTGATATTTCCAAGGTCATTAATTTGGACTTGGATGATTAACTGTGAGGGAGTTGGATTCTTAGATTGTTAAATTTTGTTAAGAGAACCAGGGTTTTCAATCCTAGATGTTCAAAACACTGTTACTTATAAATGTTTAAGTATTGCAGATGTGATTCCAGATTACGATCCCAATAGCTGAGTCTAAGGGGGAGTCTGATGACGAGCTCAATGCATGGGGGAGCTTGTAACCGGAAAGCTAGGTGTCGATCCCAAAAGCACGGAAGCTTAACAAAAGGGGGAGCCTGAAGAAAGAGATTTTGATAGAGAGAAGTAGATAAAGATTGATGGATGCTTACTGTTTTGGTCAAAAATTACCGAAGCAATTTAGTGATCAAATTAGTAATGTGAGGTAGTGTGCTAGAAAGTTTATAGAAAATATGCTTGTTGAGTTATTTAGAAAATCAGTATTCAGAATACGGCTCAGGATATTGAGCTGTATCTGCGATCAAACAGTGAGCAAATAATAAACAAAAAGTAAAGGAAATGACACGAGATGTACGAGGAAAGCCCTTGATCAATCTAGATCGCCGGCATAAAACCTCGGGAGCTGACAATCGCAGCTGCCTTGTTCTTCTTATTGCTTTAAACTTCAGGATACAGTGCAGGATATCAACCAGATCGCTAAGTGTTACAATGAATTCGTGTGAGAGTACAAATTGTGAAAGAACAAGTGTTAGAGTGTAGTGAGTGTGATTGCAGTAAAATTGTTGTGTCCTATTTGATCTGGTGTTCCTCCTATTTATAGTAACGAAGTACAAACAAATATTCCTATAAATATGGGATGCTCCGAATATTCCACCACGAACGTTGTAGACCGAGTAATAAGGTTTCAACGTCTTTCTTTGAACGGCCTGGACCGAGTCTTCCGCGGAATAAGTCTTTGTGAACGTTGCTAGCTTCGAACACACGTACCTGCACATAATCCATTAGTAATCCCGAGGATACCGTTCAGGATACTACCAATATCCTGAACCAGCATCCCGGATGTAAACAGATACTACATAAATAAAATATAGATCAAGATATTTTCCAGGATATGGGCTCAGAATTTCACCCATAACACTTACAGTGTTAGACAATTTGGAAAGAGCAAAAAGACTGATCAAGACTGAAGATGTGTCATGCTAAAGACTCGACACTGAAGACTTCGTCAACATCCAAGGGGGAGTCTGTTAGTGCATATGTCTATTGACTTCGTCTTGTATCCAGTCTTGTAATCAGATAGGATAAACCAGTGCTCGTTAGGCTAGAAATCAGATTTGTGTATGTATTGGCTATTTCGCACGAAATGACAAAAGTTCATTTCGTAAGAAATGAAACATATCTATTTCGTACGAAATAGACTGAAGTCATTTCGTGCGAATTACCTAGGCCTATATATAGGGGTGCTTGGTTTGTCATTTGTAACTTTTGGAAAACGGTAGCGAAGCTCTGCCGGATTGTCTCCAGGTGCTGTAAGACTATTATATCAATACAAGAGACATTATAAGTGAATCAAGCTGTAAACAAGTCCGTATCTCTGAATCCCGCCTTTGATTCGGATCCAAACTCTTTTGAACGATTCACTCAGGTCGCACAACGATCCTACAAAAATTATTCTAACTTATTCTCTGGAGCTCTCTGGACTTCAAGCAAGCTTCCATCAGCTCTTAATTCGTGCTAAGGACCATTGTGAGTGTTCTTAGCCTCCTCAGTTCATGTTTTATTAGCTTAATGACCAAAAGTCAAAGCCGTCGTAATTAAGCTTTGACTTAGTGATTAATCACTAATGGTCCAGTTATCTTTTGAATTGAAAGTGGCTATGATTTGGTAATTATGTGGGTAATAAACCCTTAAAAGGGCACCCTCTGATTTCTACTCAAACTAGGTCAATTGTCGGGTCAAACTTAATTATAAAAAGTCAACAGAAAGCTATTTTGCAAATAAACTCATAATTAACAATGTAGAAGCTATGAAACCTCTTTTAACACTTATATAACTTGGTAATTAATGTAAGAACATGTCTAAGCATGTTCAACTCGACAATTTTGAGTTTAGGCTCGGTTCGGAACCGAAAGTCGCAAAAGTAGACTTTTGCTTTGACTTTCAGTTCTGACCCAATTTAGCTTAGTTTAGACATGCCTTAGAGTTCCATTAGAACTAGGTTATAGGTTAGTATAACCCTCTGAGGTTATACAACTTGGTTCCTAATTTATCCGATTCATTTGCATGTTTCCGTTAATTGCTTAAATGCTGACCATTATGCCCTTTTGACCATAAAACGAGATTTTTGAAAAGGTGAGAGGATAAAAACCTTTATTACTGATTTATAAACATGTCCTAAAAATTTGACATCAGTTTGAAGTCTAAATGAGGAGTTATGCTCAATATCGTAATTTGAAAGTTTTCTATTAGTTAAACGACATTATTAGCATAAAGCCTATCTAAACCCAAATTTTGACATCAAACTTTTTACGCAATGATGTAATATAATATTTTGGGATTTTTGAAGATTTTTATTTATTTTTAAACTGAACATAATATAGGGTTCTTGCTTTAATTCGGTAATTGTCGGTATTACCCTTTTTGCTAATAAAATGAGTTTTACATAATATTTTGATTCCAAACTTTATTCTACTGATTTTATATGATAAATAAAATATTTTGAACTTTATAAACTAATCAAAAACTTAGATTTCCTATTATAACCCGAAAATCGCTTAAAACCGATTTTTTACGCATTTTAAACGCATAGTATGGATTAAAACTATTTTTAACATATAAGACTTAATACCTACTGATGTTTTAAGTAAATTTTTATACTTTAACAGTAAGCAAAAGTTTTGAACTCAGATTTCCAAATTTGACCTTTAAAGCTTATGAGAAATTACCAAAATGCCCCTACGGTGAATAGTTTGGTTATAAATAAATTTCACATATATGCAACACCCTACTGATATAACTTATTAAATTAAATATTTTTACTGATCATTTCAGACCTGAACCTCAGATTAATATTTAATCTCTTTTATAACTTTTAAAATGACCAAAATACCCCTACGGGGCTTAAATTGATTTTAAATTCGTTTTGGGCATAATGGAAGGTATCCTACTGATATCACAACATATTTAAGGTATATTAACTTAGGAAACCTATTCATGACTCATTTGTTTACCCGTTATGCATTTTTCGCGTTCGGTGCGGTTTATGTAACTAGTTTGCATAAATTAACCGAAAGTGGTCAAACCTTATCATTTTTATCTCAAAATCCAGAATGTGTTTAGTTTACCCATATTATACAAGTCTTCAAACTTGTCGGGTCTAAATCACATTCTATTTCGGTCTTCACTTAATTTTGCGTTTTGAACCGTATACCTTTCTTTAAAACTAACCGGTCTATAAGTTTAAACTTAAGTAAGACCCGTTTGTAATCTAATAGGTTAATTAAAACCTTCGTTCCAGATTTAGGAGACCAGTAAAAGATACTTGCACTTGCTGATTTGTACGGCTGGGATAAATTTGTATAAATTGCTCAGGTAAATACTTTTAACTTATTTTCCCTATTTTCCCTTATACGGGCTTGGGGTACGGTATATAAAATACCGCTTGGTCGGGAATTGAATTTTTAATCGTATGAAGGTTAAATCATTGAGATAACCCGTTTAATTTGTTTTGTTTATTTTAAGCCTTTGGGGGGTTAATGACCCTGTCCTGGATATCCTCGGCTCATTCATTGAAATGGCCACGACTTAAGCACGGGGTGTAGGCATACACCTGCCGGTGCGTATGTAAAATTTATGTACCCGCATGTTCGAGAATAACTCGCCGTGGGATACATTATGTGGTGTGTTTATTGTTGGACCGTTGTACGACCTCTAAAAGTCAGTTAAGGTGTTCATCTCTGAATACAAAGGCGGAATCAATGTATACAAAGTCATAACAGCTTTGTTCCTATTAATTTTTCTTCTATTAATGCTTTCTGAGTCTTTACAATGATTTTCTGACAAAAATTCAGCAGCACCTTGACTCACATACCATGACAACTGATTCGCTTCAAATGACCAACCACCTATTTATAGAGCACAAGATTTCGCTTGAGACTTGTTGAAGCGAAATCTCTTAAGTTGATTTCGCTTCAAACATTCACATATCCTCTGAAGCGAAATCATGTGTTGTTGATTTCGCTTCAAGCATAAACATACCCCTTCAAGCGAAATCTTGTATTTAACACATAAAAACCCTAACTTAAACCTATTGTGTGATCATTCAAACAATCCTAGACCTAAGACTTGATAATGACATAATCAACAGACATTTAGTGCACCAACAAACTCCCCCTTGGATGTTGATGAAGTCTTTGGCTTCAAGTCTTTGTCTTTAACAATCTTCAAACATTGTAAAAACTCTCATCAATCTTTATCTTCAAACTTTAAACTTTAAACTTCAATCTTCCCTTTGACTGTTGATCCAGACTCCCCCTTTCACAGACTCCCCTTCTCGATATGCTAGAATCTGAGAAATCTGGTTCAAGCTTTGTCATTTTGCTTCCGTTGGGAATAATGAAGTCCAATCTTGTTACTCAACCAACAAACATAACCATTCTATCTTTTTAACAATAAAACACAAACTCAATCAGCTTTAACAATCCACTCAAGTATTCAGGTCCAAGTTAATGACCCTGATTACTCAATTAATCTACCAAGTCCAAATTAATGACCTTGGTCGATCTTTTGACGAATCAATACTGATTTTAAAACAACGTTTTCACACATTTTCTGAAAATAACAAGTATCAAGTTAATGAACTTGTTTTTGTCATTTCAAACAATTCAAACTTCTTCAAAATAAGCTCTCCTCATTCTTCAGTCCAGAATCTCCTGCATCTGCTTCAAACATTTGAGAATCCAACAATCAACTCTCCACATTAGTTTGTCGGAAAATAAAGCAGAAATAAAATCTTTTTGGATTTTATCAAAGTGTTCTAAACTAAGAAATGAAATACAGAAAACTTAAATTGCAGAAAATAAACAAAGTAAACTATTTACAAACATATTTTTGATGAGCGTGTCAGGGAATCATATCAGCTTTTCAGACAAATCACAAGTACCGTTAAGCTACATTACATACTCAGACTTAAACAATTTACCTCGATTGTCGATATACTGATCCATCTTAAATTCCCACACAAATTTCAACTTACTCAGGATACGATTTAGATGTTTTAAGAACTTAGATCATTCATGTGTCCCACCTCTTGAATATACTCCCGTATCCAGAATCTCAATAATCAGTCTTACAGGTGAGAATACTACAATGATATCTGTATATAATTTAGGTATGCGAGGGCCGAGGGATCTCAGATCGATACTTCCGTATACGCAGAGAGATATCAGCTTCGACTTTTCGGTGTGTCCCCTTTAGAGGATCTTTTTGCTTACAACAGCAGCATATATCAATTTTATTGTTTCAGCATGCTGAGGGTTTAATGCTGTGTTTCAAGCATTGCAGCAAGTATTAGCCAGGGACTAGGTCAGAACCACCGTTCAGCAGAAGTCCCGGAATAATACCCCAGACATCATTGAGTATAAAGACCTAGTATATCAGATTAAGAGACCTTTCAAACGAGATTTCAGGGGTTACCTATATATCCAAGTAGTGTTCCCCACGAATTCATAAGTTTGAATTTAGGTTTATATCCCAAATAAATCTACTAAATGTGTGAAAACCTATCGACACATCATCAGTGAGACCGTTTATCACATTTGACATTACATATCTTTAGCATGCTGTGATAGTCCACTGATTTACTATCATTTCCTCTTTTTCACAACAAAACTCATTTTTGCTTTTTCAATGTTTTTGGCATTTTCAAATTTTCTAATTTTTTTAAAATTTTTCTCCCCCTAAAATCAAAATATGTTTCAATTTTGATTTTCTAAGAAAATTTGAAAACAAACTATACAAGAAACGTGACAAACTGATATCAAATCACTTCAATTCCCCATCCACTTGGCATAAACAATCAGAACTCCCCCTGACAACAAACTATTTTCCCATTTAGATTTCAAAACACTTAAGTTTGTTTTAATCAAATGGTTTTTCCGGAAAATTAGTTTTGTTGAACTAACAAACCACTTGTTGGTTAGGGGATTACTTCATCACTTTGTTCTCCTTTAACCATTTTGAAAGATTTAACAGTTCAAGATTCTATCAACACAAACACTAGTAGAAAATCAAGTACAACTTAATGTCCCTGATTTACCACTTGTAAATCGAAATATCACAGTTACCATCCTGTGAATTTCTCAAGAATGATGCCGATACCTGCTTCACACTTACCAACCTGGAAGCTCCGGCAAGTCAGGAATTCAACCAACAGATTTTGACACCCAAGCCTGACCAGCCTTAGGTGCATTTTGAACTTTTCTCTTTTCTTCATAAAATTCTTTCACTCCTTTTTCCTTACCATCAACCATCTTGCTAAAAATATGTTTAACATTGCTATTAAACATTTTTCCAGCATCAACACCTTTTGACTTTAGGTTTGCGGCTCGTAATGGTGGAAAATTCTCATCATTCATTAAAGGAACTGTCTCTTCCTTTTTTACCTCAACTTGTGGCTCCTCTGATTTTATGGAATCAGATTCATTGCCCGTTCTTGGCTTATCTGACTTGGATGAGCCAGATTCATCGCCAATAACTTTCTTTTTCTTCTTGTTTGTCCTCAGATTTGCATCTGAAGAATTCGATTTGCTTGACTTTGCAGTCGAGTGAATCGATTCATCAGAACTTTTATTCAGCCTGTTTGGTGAACCCGAAGACAAAATTTTCTCGAGATACTCTCTCGCCTTCTTCCTTTTCTTTCGCAGTCTGTCTTTCTGCCCCTTTGAAAGTTTAACTTTCTTTTCTTGAATTTTCTGATCCTGAACTTTAGGTTTTAGAACCTTCTGTTCATGAGGCTTGACGTTGACTGGCTTCTTTACTATTCTTTGAGATTCAACCCTCGATCTTCCCATTGATCTCATCGGGCAATCTCTGGCAATATGTCCTCTGATTTGACAATTATAGCATCTTCTTGTCTCATAACTCCAATTCTGGCAGTTAACAGCAATGTGTCCTCTCACACCACAAGTGTAGCACACTCTGTTATCGTACCATTCACCACTTTCACACCATATGTTTAGATCATAACATTGTCTGGCTTTGTGGTAATCATCACTCTTCTTGAAAACCGATTTTGGCTTTGAAGCACTGTGGTCAAACCTGCACCACTTATTACCAACACTTTGTGAGTTTTCATTTTTAGATTTTTGTAATTTTTCAAAATGATTGGATGACTTATCTGATGAGCTTTTATTTTCATTTTTAGGATTTTTCAAATTTTTATCTTTTTGTTTCTGTTCTACACTCTTCTTAACAGGTTTTTGTTTAGAACATTCACCTGTTTCAGTAGATTGCAAAACAGTATTTTTAAATTTTTCTTGTAAATCTAAAAATATTTTTCTTTTCTTTTCTTTTTCATCATCAGATATTTCATCACAATCTTCAATTTTGACTTTGTCAAAATTTGTGACATTATCACTTATTGGTACTGAATTGATCGGTTTTGGACACTCATATGGTGCCGAAGTCACAAAACCTTTCAATTTATTCTCAAGCTCTTTGATTTTCATCTGAGCTTTTTCAGCTTCTTTTTCAAGCTGAATGATTTTAGCAAGATGAGAATTGATTTCAATTTGTTTTCCAAGATTATCTTTACCAAAAATATCTCTCTCATCTTCTAAAATCTTGATTTGATTTTGAAAATCTTTTTCTTTTTCTTTCAAACCTTTGTTTTCCAATGTCAAACTGTCCACATCACTCAACAGTTTGACATTTTCAGTTATCAGTATTTCACAGTTCAAGCGCAACTCCAGAATCTGTTCATCATCAGCTTTCTTCCCATCTTTCAAAGCTTTGTTTTCCAATGTCAAATTCTTCATATCTTTCAAGAGATTGACATTTTCTGATTCGAATTTTTCACATTTTGAACATTTTCCATTCATCTCTCCATTATCAACTTCTTTCTTTGTAATTACTTCTTCAAACACCTGCTGTTTTTCATTAACAGCTTCTTTCTCTTTCTCAACTTTTACTGTTTCCACTTTGACTTCCTCTAAAGCTTTCTTCTTTAATTCTTCAACCATCCTTTTCACCTCTTCTTCTTTTCTCTTTTTCATTTCTACCACCTTTGGTAGACTTGCTTCACAAACCTCTCTTATCTTCTTCTCCAAATCAGGCAAATATGTTTTATCAGATAACCTTCGTGTGTTGAACGTAGCCGACCTTGGAAGCAAATTTGTTACAGCATCGAAATCCACTTTTGATGGGTCAATCACTGGATTACCCCATGGATCCATGTAACATTCCAAATCATCATTCCATCGTTTTGCTCTTTGGGCTTCTTTGAATGGTTCTCTGTAGTTTTCAAGTTCCCATCTTACGTAATCTATTTTCCACCGTCTATCATGAGCACTTTCTTCTGACATTTTAAATCTTCTTCTTGATATTCGCCCCTTGTAAATCTTTAATCACCTTCAAGCAAACAAACAAACAAACACTTAGTAAAATTTTCAAAATTTTTACAAACACTGACACTGAAGCGAAATCAGTCAGATTGACTGATAAGCGAAATCAACAACAATGTCCTCTCGAGCGAAATCACAATTGTTCACTCGAGTGAAATCACAAGTGTTCCTTGAAGCGAAATTAGACTTTGTCCGTTGAAGTGAAATCAGCTTTTGTACGTTGGAGCGAAATCAGACTTGGTACGTTGAAGTGAAATCAGCTTTTGTCCATATAAGCGAAATTAGAAAGTTCCTTTAAGCGAAATTAGAACTTGTCCTTATGAGCGAAATCAACAAGTTCGTATAAGCGAAATCACAACTTTTGTACGTAAAAGCGAAATCAAAAATAACCAGATGAGCGAAATCAAAAGTGACCAGATGAGCGAAATAAGCTAAGTCCGTATAAGCGAAATCAGCTAATTAACTCACGATGTACACTAAAGCGGAATCACAATTTGAATCATTTTTAGGCTGAATTTCAATCTGAATCTTTCAAGGGTTGTAATACACTTAAAACCAATCACAATGATATGAAATATGTTCACTTTTGACCGCTGATTCGTTCCAGATCTGAAGTTGAAGTTTATGTTCGAAAACCGAATGTGTTTTTTGGAAAAATTGAATGTGTTTTACTTAGTTTTAAGGCCTGATATTGTTAAGGATTGATTATTCACTAGTTTCGCTCACAATACTAGACTTTCAGCTCATTTTGTCCTTGTTTAAACCGAAAAATAAAAGAGAAATTGAGTAGAAATGTGAGAGTAATGTCGAATCAGCTGATGTAGTATGAACTTCCTCGTCCTGAGCTCTGATACCACTTGTTGGACCGTTGTACGACCTCTAAAAGTCAGTTAAGGTGTTCATCTCTGAATACAAAGGCGGAATCAATGTATACAAAGTCATAACAGCTTTGTTCCTTTTAATTTTTCTTCTATTAATGCTTTCTGAGTCTTTACAATGATTTTCTGACAAAAATTCAGCAGCACCTTGACTCACATACAATGACAACTGATTCGCTTCAAATGACCAACCACCTATTTATAGAGCACAAGATTTCGCTTGAGACTTGTTGAAGCGAAATCTCTTAAGTTGATTTCGCTTCAAACATTCACATATCCTCTGAAGCGAAATCATGTGTTGTTGATTTCGCTTCAAGCATAAACATACCCCTTCAAGCGAAATCTTGTATTTAACACATAAAAACCCTAACTTAAACCTATTGTGTGATCATTCAAACAATCCTAGACCTAAGACTTGATAATGACATAATCAACAGACATTTAGTGCACCAACATTTATTAATCTTTAACCTGGTATTCAGCCCGGGCTACTGAACGTACAATAAACATATAATTCTTTAACAAGTTTATTTTTAAATAATTATCCCAAGTTATAAAAGATTATTTGTGCCCTGTGCATTTAAATCAATTTTCTTAAATATTTTCAAAATGAGTCGGTTAATTGTATTTACCAATGTAAACTGACGTATTTTCCAAAAAGGCTAAGTGCAGGTACTAGGGGGAATGGGCTGGCTACTCCTAGCATCAGTAAAGAGTCTTGCAAGCTTAGATGTTTATAAATCTGTTGAACAATGTTCCTTTTAACTCTGATCCGCCTGTGGATCCCTTACAAGCGTTTTTGTAATAATTGATATTACTTTCATTCGGTTTTTAATGTGGTTATCTTTAGCTTCCGCTATGAATTGAACTGTGATAATTTGACTATGATGATATCAACTGCGTCACGATACTCCCCACCGGGCCCACCGGTAATACGTGGAAATATCAGGGTGTGACTGGTTGGTATGAGAGCTAATGTTGAGTGAATTAAACGCTAGCCTTTTGTGTTTAATCTCAACGACACAGTTGCACATTCCTCGACTTCCGAGTCTAGACAAAGAACTTAGGACTAATCCTAATTTATTTTATTTTGTCCTTTATTGTTTTCCTTTGTTGTTTCTTTTGTTTGTTTTGACAGGTTCAACAGAATGCCGCCACGATTCAGAAGAGGAGGACGAGGCAAGGCACCATTGACCAGCCATGATCATGAAGTCGGGCCTTCCCACCGGCGAACTCCGTCTGCAACAATGAGCACAAGTCCTTAAGAGGATTGGAGGACATACTTGGAGCCCGCGAGGCGATCTGTCTCGCTAAGTTCATCACCCTCTTACCATCATTCTTTTGGGCCGCAATCAGAGAATGAGCCCAACGATTCGCACCATTCCTACCTACCAATGCAGCGGTCGTGGTCATACCACGCGTTTCAAGACCCGACCCCGTATTTCTAGAGCCGGTTTAACCCGACAAATCAGATTGAAGAACCAATGGGTCATAACCCATTGGGCCCCGAAGAACATTTCCCTGAAGCTCAGGACATGGAGATGGATGATGACCCGGATCTCGCCGAACCACCATCTGGGACACCTACTCACCCCATCGAGATTTTGGATGGGTCGTCTTTTCATGGATCACCTTATTGTGGTCCAGACAGCTATGAGGCAAGGTTTGCCCAATACGACTGGGTGTTTACTCCCTCTTACAACCCGTCTCAGCAGCAGCAACAGCAGGATCCCTCAGAGGATTCACGCTTTGTAGCGGTCACTCCACCGCCACCACCGCCGCCAGAGCAGCAACCGCCTCCGGAGCCACCGAGGCGTTGGAGATCAGGAGCACGGATGTCCATGCGTGGGGGATTCCATTTCAGCACCCCTCAGCATTCAAGTGGCAGTCATTACTCGCCACTATTTGAAGACCCACAGATGGGTGGGCCTTCAAACCCCATTTCCGAGGTGGAATCTGCGCCAGTTGCACCACCACCATCACACATGGGTTATGATAACCCGATTCCTTCATACGCCGGTGCAGCGGCGTATAACCCTTTTGAGCAGCCAGCCCATACTAACTCCAACTACGCTGAAGTTGACCCATATCTTGTAGTAGTGAACTACAATGCTCTTCCTCCCGAAGGGCCCTATGGAGCTCCCTGGCAGACTGGATACCCGGCCTATGGGTACCAATACCCGCCACCTCCTCAACCTCTGCAGCATCAGCAGCCGCAGCCGCCGCATATTCAACCACCGCAGCAGCAGGAGATTCTTCAAAGGTTAAGCCAGGTGGAACGTGAGGTTCAAGAGTAGCGTAGAAGCCACCAGGAATTTCTTAAGGGTTTGGGTTTGGCAAGTTTAATCAAGGGGAAGAACAGAAGGGATCATTGAAATTCCTTAATTGTTTGTTTTGTATTTCCTTAATTTTTCAACCAAGTCCCTGTGTGGACATTTATCTATTTATGTACCTAGTCCCTGCGAGGACTTGTCTTTTCATTTTAGCCCTTGCATGGGCAAGTTATTTCTGTTAAAGTCCCGTTTAGGGCAATTATGTACTCTTTTAAATTTTAGTGGCATGTTATAATTTAAATCTAATTTTTGTCATTATATGCATGAAAATAATATATATGAAATAAATAAATCAAAAATATATCATTCCTTTTTTTTTTCTAGAATCTGCCATTATATATTAAACAAATCTTAAAGGCAAGACCTAGCCCAAGTGTCGTATTAAGACGGGGCCATGATGGTAGTTCCTTATTAAGATCTAAATTCTTGTTAACATCTGGAAACATGTTAACACTCCTGGCAAAATGTGATTTGATAAAATCACATAAGTCATCCTTATATTGGATCCTTCCAATTCCTTTCTTATTTTTAAGCATCCATTAGTGATGTGATACATGCGGGCCATATTCATTGTCATATAAGACAAAAGACAGTTGTAGTCTATAACTCCCTGTCAAGAAAGGTAATGAACAATGATTCAATACCTTAAAGCCTCGATCATATAAGATCATGGCTTATAATTTAAATTGTCCCTGTGACCTAGCCTTATATGCCATTATAATATGTTAATAAATTATGACTGAGGAAAATTATAATCCTGAATGAATATGCTTAATTAAATTAATCAATATGGCTTATGGTTACCATGGTTAATGAATTACCATAAAAGACAATTCCATAATGGACTTTGAAATAAATCTTGTCAATATTTTATGTAACAATCAAGCTACATGGCTGGATCAGACTAAGTCAACAGTCACCCAAGGGAGAATCATGACACTTCCAGAGTTAATGTAGCAGGCGCAGAATTGCAGGCATTAATAGATAATGCCGTTACTCGGGCTCTTGACATACAATTTAATGAATCGAGTGGAACTCGTGTCAGAACTCAGTCTGTACCTCATTCAAAACCACCCTCCAGGACTCATACAGCTCGCAAGAGTGATTCTCATCACTCATCGAATCAGAGGAGTGTTCCATCTAGGAAAGTTGTGCTCAATCAAGAACCACGTGTTAAGGGCTGTTCTTATAAGTATTTCTTCTCCTGCAAGCCTAGAGACTTCATAGGGGAGAAAGGAGCCATCGATTGTATGACTTGGCTCGATGAAATGGACACTGTGGTTGATATTAGTGGTTGTGTAGAGCAAGATATTGTGAAGTTTGTGTCACAATCATTTAAAGGAGAAGCTCTAGCGTGGTGGAGGTCATTGATTTAGGCTACTGGGAAGATCCCGTTGTATAATCTGTCATGGGATCAGTTTGTTGCGTTAATCAAAGAGAATTTATTTCCTCAACATGAAGTTGAGAAGATCGAGACCGACTTTCTGACATTGGTTATGAAGAACTTAGATTGTCAGGCATATCTCACGAGTTTTAACACCATGTCTCGATTGGCTCCATACTTGGTGACACCGAAACCAAAACGTATAGCCCGTTTCATTGGGGGTTTAGCCCCGGAAATCAAAGCTAGTGTGAAAGCCTCTCGACCGACTACCTTTAGGTCTGTAGCTGATTTATCATTATCCCTTACCCTTGATGCGGTCTGGCAGAGATCGCTTAGGAATTCTGATGAAGGGAAAAGGAAACGTGAGGATGGGAGCTCACACCGTTCTGATAAGAAGCATAAAGGGAACTCTGAAAACAAGAAGAGTTCAGGGTTCAATGAGGATAACCAACAGTCGGGTGAGAAGCCCAAATGCAAGATCTGCAAGAAGCGTCATCTGGGCAAGTGCAGGTATGAATTGAAATCCCAATCGCAGCCTAGGGCTTGTGGGATCTGTAAGTCTTCTGAGCATAGGACGTTGGACTGTAAGAAGATAAAGGATGCGACTTGTTACAACTGTACCGAGAAGGGGCATATCAAGTCTAACTGCCCAAAGTATGCCAAGAAACCTGAGGAAGGCAAGAAGACCAGTGCTAGGGTCTTTCAGATGAATGCACAAGAAGCAATTCAGAATGACAACGTGATAACAGGTACCTTTCTTATCAATGATGTTTATGCAAGGGTATTATTTGATTCAGATGCAGATAAGTCATTTGTTGATGATAAGTTTTGTAAGTTATTAAATCTGCCTGTTAGAACCCTAAGCATAAATTATGAAGTAGAATTGGCCGATGGTACTATAGAAACTGCCTCAACCGTGTTAGATGGATGTTTTATATCCATTAGGAACCACTCTTTTCCATTGTCTTTGCTTCCTTTGAAATTAGCTGGTTTTGACATAGTGATAGGCATGGATTGGTTATCTCATAACCAAGCCCAGATTGTTTGTGACAAGAAACAAGTGATTATCAAGACTCCGTATGGTGAGCCACTTACCATACAAGGAGATACTCAGTGTGGGTTGCCTAAGCAAGTGTTTATGCTTAAGGGGTCAAGGTGTATGAAGAAGGGTTGTGTCATTTACATGGCACAAGTGCCTATTGATGAACCAAAGCCCAAGGTTGAAGACATCCCTGTTATTTCTGAATATCCAGAAGTATTCCCCGAAGAGCTACCTGGTTTACCCCCAGATAGGCAAGTGGACTTCAGAATTGACATTATTCCTAGAGCTGAACCAATTGCGAGAGCACCTTACAGGTTAGCACCGACTGAGATGAAAGAGTTAAGGACCCAACTGGATGATTTATTGGCAAAAGGATTTATTCGACCTAGCTCATCTCCTTGGGGAGCACCGATCCTGTTTGTGAAGAAAAAGGATGGATCGATACGCCTATGCATCGATTATCGCGAGCTTAACAAGGTCACAATCAAGAACAGATATCCATTGCCCAGGATCGACGATCTATTCGATCAACTTCAAGGGGCAAGTTACTTCTCCAAAATTGATTTAAGGTCAGGCTACCATCAATTGATGGTTAGAGATGAAGATGTGCATAAGACTGCATTCAGGACTCGTTATGGTCACTACAAGTTCTTAGTGATGCCTTTCGGGCTCACTAATGCACCAGCAGCATTCATGGATCTCATGAATCGCGTTTGCAAACCCTACTTGGACAAGTTTGTCATCGTCTTCATTGATGACATCGTCATTTATTCAAAGAACCAGGCTGATCACGAAAAGCACCTTCAATGTATTCGTCAACTTCTTTAGTAAGAGAAGCTCTACGCCAAGTTTTCAAAATGCGAGTTTTGGCTTCGTGAAGTCCAATTTCTTGGACATGTGGTTAGCGAGCGTGGTATCCAGGTGGATCCCGCTAAGATTGAAGCCATCATGAATTGGCAAGAGCCGAAGACGCCCACGGAGATTCGTAGCTTCTTGGGTCTGGCAGGATACTATAGGCGTTTTATAGAAATTTTTTCAAGGATTGCTGCACCCCTGACTTCGTTGACTCGCAAGAATATCAAGTTTAACTGGGGTCCTAAGCAACAAGAATCCTTCGATATTCTTAAGCAGAAGTTGAGCAATGCTCCTGTGTTGACATTGCCAGAAGGTATTGAAGAATTTGTGGTTTACTGCGACGCATCGCACACAGGCATGGGATGTGTGCTTATGCAGAAGGGTAAAGTTATTGCTTAAGTTTCCCGTCAGTTAAAGGTGCACGAGAAGAATTACACCACCCACGATTTGGAGTTGGGTGCCGTTGTATTTGCACTAAAGCTTTGGAAGCGTTACCTGTATGGGACTAAGTGTGTGATCTATTCTGATCACAAAAGCCTTCAGCATCTGTTCAACCAGAAGGATCTAAACATGAGACAGCGTCGATGCATGGAGACACTGAATGACTATGAATGTGAAATCCGATACCATCCAGGTAAGGCGAATGTGATCGCCGATGCCTTGAGCAGAAAAGAAAGAATTAAGCCCATTCGGATCAATGCCAAGAGCATTGAATTAAGAAACAACTTGAATGAAAGGTTGCTAGCCGCTCAGAAGGAAGCTGTGTTAGAAGCTAACTTCCCAAATGAAAAGTTGGGTGTGACTGCCGATCAACTGTCTTGTGACAAGGATGGAATTCTAAGACTGAATGGACGTATATGGGTTCCAATTTATGGTGGACTTCGAGATGTGATTCTTCAAGAAGCCCATAGCTCCAAATACTCAGTTCATCCTGGAAGTGACAAAATGTACCAGGATTTAAAAGCAAATTACTGGTGGATAGGTTTGAAGAAATCTATAGCAACTTATGTGGCCAAATGTTTGACGTGCGCACAAGTTAAAGCTGAGCATCAGAAGTCGTCAGGTTTGCTGCAACAGCCTGAACTTCCCACCTGGAAGTGGGAAATGGTAACTATGGATTTTATCACTAAGTTACCTAAAACAAAGCGAGGCAATGATACTATTTGGGTTATAGTAGATAGACTGACCAAGTCAGCCCACTTCTTACCTATTAAGGAAACACACAGCTCAAATAAGTTAGCTCAGCTATACGTGGACAAGATAGTATCTCTTCATGGAGTTCCAGTGTCTAGCATCTCTGATAGGGATACAAGGTATACATCGCATTTTGGAAAAGCTTTCAGCAATCCCTAGGCACTCGATCAAACTTCAGCACTGCATATTATCCTCAGACGGATGGTCAAAGCGAGCGTACAATTCAAACGCTGGAGGATATGTTAAGAGCTTGTGTTATTGATTTAGGTGGAAGTTGGGATGATCATCTTCCGTTGATAGAATTTTCATATAATAATAGTTATCATTCAAGTATTCAAGCTGCACCTTTTGAAGCTTTATATGGAAGAAAGTGCAGGACGCCCGTTTGTTGGGCAGAAGTTGGAGATGTCCAACTAACAGGACCTGATATAGTCCTAGAGACGACAGATAAGATCGTGCAGATACGTGATCGTCTCAAAGCTGCCAGGGATAGGCAGAAAAGCTACTCAGATAAAAGGCGTAAACCTTTGAAATTTGAGGTAGGTGACAAGGTTCTACTTAAGGTATCACCCCGGAAAGGGGTGATGCGTTTTGGCAAGAAAGGCAAGTTAAGCCCAAGATATATAGGACCATTCGAGATCATCGAATGTGTCGGAACAGTGGCTTACAAGATAAACCTACATGAAGAGCTTAGTGGAATTCATAATGTGTTCCACATCTGCAATCTAAAGAAGTGTCTAGCCGATGAATCACTAGCCATGTCATATAAGGATGTGCATATTGATGAGAGCTTAAAGTTTGTTGAACAACCTTTGTCGATTGAGGATCGACAGGTTAAGAAGCTTAAAAAGAAGCATGTACCGATTGTAAAGGTTTAACGGGATGCCCGTAGAGGTCCCGAATACACGTGAGAGGTTGAATCTACAATGAAACAGAAGTACCCTCATTTATTTCAGTAAATCTCGAGGTCGAGATTTTTTAAGGGGGTGAGGATGTAACACCTCGTAAAATCACGACCAATATTATAAAGACACGTGTCATGGAAGGTAAACATGTTATAAACCCGGATCAAGTTGAAAAATGTCTGAAGGGATTAAAGGTGTCAACATGTTAAAATTATTACCTTTGAATGACCTTTTTATTAATTCCAAACCTTAATATGTTTTTATAAACATCTGATATAGATTCAAATCCGGTTAACTAATGTGGTAAATAAATAATTTAAATTGCAAAGACTGGAATCCTATGTAACTGGGCGATGCAGTTCAGGGTCGGTTACGGACCGCATCAGTTTGGACTTACGGTCCGTAAGAGGTGGATGCGGACCGTAAGTGTTTTTGCTTACGGTCCGTAAGGCTCGTCGCTGGTAGTAAAAATGGACAACTGCAGGTACAGCAGGTTACACCGCTTTTGCACGGTGGTTTTCGATTCCAGGAGCTGAGCCAACAGTATTACATGCATAGGGACACTTGGAATTCATCAGGGATCAGTTGTAGACCTTGGTGGAATGATCTTATGAATTTAAAACTCCTATATAAGCTCTTGTTATTGCTAGTTCATTTGCACTTCACCACAAATTATTCTAACTTATTCTCTGGAGCTCTCTTGACTTCAAGCAAGCTTCCACCAGCTCCTAATTCGTGCTAAGGACCATTGTGAGTGTTCTTAGCCTCCTTAGTTGTAACATCCCGAAAACGGGTTTGGTAATCAAACCCCGTTAATACTAGATGACGGGTAAAGTAGCGTTAGAGGTAAAAGCAAACCGGTGAATATTAGGATTTTAATTAAATGAACCTAATATTAGATAAAAACGGTATAAGGGCTTTTGAGGAAACAAAGTATATAAAAGGCACGAGCTAAAGGGACTTAAGATAAAACGGGTTATAACTTCCTGAACCCACAAAGTTAACTAGGAATAATTAACCTAGTTAGTTATTTATTTGAAAACAATAAAGAAAGGAAGGAAACTTGAAATAGTTAACCATTTTATAAACTTTGGAACTTGAGGGACTAAAAATAGGCAAACATGAAAATGTTTTAAGTTAAATGAAATAAAAACGAAAACACACACTTTGTGTGTGTGTTTGGTCGATATATGCAGGAGAAGAAAGAGGGTTTCCCTCAAGAACCCTAAACACAAAGAATCCAACTAAATCGAGGAGAAATCAAGCTAAGAAATTGGGGCTTTTAATAAAATCGTGATCACCAAGCTTAGGGGATCACAAGGTATGTAAAATTTTGATGTTTAGTAATATCTCGAAATTTTGATGAGCTTGCATGAACAAAATTCTTGCATGAATGTTCAATGTTATAGTGATATTAGTGTGGGTATAAGTCTAGGAACAAACCCTAGATGCAAACTTGTAGAATTGTGCCATAAACTAGTGGTTAACCCAAATAACCAAGTATGAGCTAAGTGGGTTTTGTTGATTTGATGAAATTGATGTTCTAATGGTGTTTATAAACATCATACTAACTCATATAAATGAACTACTTTAACAAATTAGAGATTTTGTTAAGAGTTCATAAGTGACTAGAAGTGGGTCTTGATATAAGAGTTAAAACCATGATTTTGATGGTCAAAGTGTGTATATGCTTATAATAACTGAAATTTACATGTTGATTTATTATTACTTGAGGTAGGAATTGGATGACATGTTAGTTAATTTGGGGTCTCAAGAGATGATGCTCACTAAGTGTTGATAATGTGCTTAATTGAGTCTTGTGAACTTGATAGTGCAATCGTATGTGTTAATTGGCGATTTGACTTTTAAAAAGTCAAACCGACCTACAATATGATGAATACTAATTTTTATACGAAAAGCGTAAGGTGGGAATAGTCATGATTGATAATGACTAAACTTACGAATTATGATTATAGTTTGACGCTTAACGAGCTAGGTGGAGGCTTGTGGAGGAAGTGGGTCAAACGAATCGAGTACAAAAGAAAAGCGTGGCTTGGATGCAAGGTAAGTATAGCTTACACTAGTCATATAGTTTAGAATGTCCTTTTGTTGTTTTGATTTCGAACAAGACAAATGGAAATTTGAGATATGGTGTTTCCGGCGTGTAGTCGTACGGAACAAGATAACCAATAAGGGTAAAATTGAAATTTGGACACTTGTTGACAATAATTATTGGTTTTGAAAGATACATATTTCGTAAGCCTTAATAGGCCAAAAAGCGTTAAGAGGTGAGTTATAGTTAAAACGACCGTGCGGTGTAAATCGGAATGAGTCGTGTAGACGAGATGGCAATAAGCTTTATCTCGCCAATATCATCGGTCATTTAGACCAACGGGTCAAAAGGTGAAAATATCACTTTTTGACAATATCGACTAATGGTTTGATGAGTTGTTTGATTTCAGAAATAAATATCGAGTGGATATTTACATCGCTATTACTTAGGAGATATTGAGGCAAGGTACTTAAACGGGTCAATGTAATGATCCGAGCCAGGTACGCATAATAAGATAACTCTCATTTAAATGTAAGGCTAATGAGAGTTAAACGAAGTCTAAAATAAGTGTTTGGTTACCTTAATAGGTAAACCAAATGTTACGGACGATGGTCATTACATTTGAAAGGCCTGGTGCCCTTTCAAATAAAATCATAGTTAAAAGATCGGAGTTTGGGTTAAACAAGTAACTAAAAGTCATTCGTCTTAAATGAAGGACTAATATTGACCAAAACGCCCTTGTAGGCTAAATTGAACAAATAACCCTTAAAGGTTGTTTCGAAACGAATTTTACAATTAGATAATTACTTAGGAGGAGTATAGAAGTTGAAGGATGTAACACGTTAGTTAAATGGCTCTATTTGAGTCTTTGCCGTAAAATAACGATTTGAAGGGTAAATTTTGGTATATATAAATCAGCACATTGAATCCACCACAAATACAGTTGTGGTGGAAGATCCTTTGATAAGAAATGTGGACATATGTATTTGGAAATGAATGAAAGCAATTGGTGCTTAAAATATGCTTAAATACCTCAAACGGGTTAATATAAGCATATGGGTGAAAATGGGTTAAAGAAGGTATATAATTCTATAATTAGAACCTAATATGTTAGACATCATTGAATTTAATAAGTTTATGAGAAATAAGGGTCAAACAAACTTGTACGTTTGATAAAATCACGAACGGGTTAAACTTTAGCAAAAGAGTATTAAGCCGAAGACTTAAAAATCTTAAATTTTATCAAGCCGGATGTCGGATTTTAACTCCATATGATGGAGAATCAAATTACAAACATGTAGGAAGAAACGGTAGGTCAAACGGATAAGCGGTTTGAAAGATACGAAAGATTTCGTGTCAAATTACGGGAAAATGGAAAAGCTGGATGCAGGGTCCACCGTAAATTACGGTGCCACCGTAATTTACGGTGGAGCTGATATGGTTACGGTAGTTACCTACTGTTGTACGGTAGAAGAATATGAACACAGGGGCCACCGTAACTTACGGTGCCACCGTAAGTTACAGTGGAGATCATTTTCAAGTTTTTTTGTTTTTATTTTGAAAATAAATTGTTTCCCGGACTCGTTTGGATATGATTTAAACCCCGTAAGACTAAAGCATTTCATGTTTATGAAATGTAGGTACACTTTGGATGCCGGAAGACGATCAAGCGCAACGAAGAACCGAACACGATAAAGACACATGCTTCCGCACTTTGCCACGTTGTAAATTTTAAACAACGAATTCGATCACGTTATGTAGAATAACTTATAATTTGTAAAAGTTTTAATAAACCCGTATTTTTATAGTATGTGTAGTCATAGTTACACATCAAATTGTGGTATTTTACATGTAAAATCGCTAAATAGAAAATAGGGTGTTACAAGTTGGTATCAGAGCGCTGGTTTAAGAGATTCAAGTATGGTGGGAAAACTATACTTGGACTTAAACCTTATGCTCTTAATAAAGATGAGTGTTCGGTTCGAAGCTTGATCGCAAATCCGGTAAGTATAAGTATGTTAATAGTTTAGCATGCTAAAGTGTTGTAAACAACACATAGGGCTATCGTGTGATACACGTTACCCCAATTAAAATGATTGATATAGTTGACGAAAATACGCGTGTTGACGCGTATAGTAGAAAAAGCCTTGTATTATAATACGGGCGATTATTGAAGTTGACGTTACTAACTTTGTGAATGTTTTAATTGAAGGACACTCACGTTTGAAGACGACGAGAGTCAAACGAATTGTGGATATGATGATGGAACGGTCCGAAGTATGACGAGAGGAGCATGCTCACCGAGGACTAAATCGCGTAACGACCGCGAACAAGGTTAATGGCAAGGAACGCCCGTTGGGGCAAACATTACCAGGTGCACATTTTAAATAATCGCACACATAGTAATATGCAACAAATAAATAGAAATTGAAAGTTGCATATGTAGATTAAAAACTTGGAAAAACCCGAATAGAAAATATATTCGGGATATTGTTTTCAAGAGAAACAAATAGAGGCGTTACTTACATAGGGCGTGATGTGAAAACTATAAAAAGGTCATGTGTGTCATGTGTTAATCGCTTACTCTGGCCAAGTAAATAGTGGCATATGATACCATGAACTTCTTATGGCGGACACGTTTACATCCGATGTAGTAAGGGCGGGGTGAATGGGACTAACTTAAAAGTAACCAAATGAATCAAATGAGCAAAATAATTGATAATAATGTAAACGCACAGCCGGGTGACGGAAGCGTATTACATTAGGATGATGAGCCCGAGTGAAGGGACAAAGAAGCATGTAAAATGATTTAGACAAGTATTGGGAGGGAGTGTACTTACACTCGAACCCAGAAAACGTAAGCATGAAAAATGATTTAGACAAGTATTGGGAGGGAGTGTACTTACACTCGAACCCAGAAAACGCAAGCATGAAAAATGATTTAGACGAGTATTGGGAGGGAGTGTACTTACACTCGAACCCAGAAAACGCAAACATGAAAAATGATTTAGACAAGCATTGGGAGGGAGTGTACTTACACTCGAACCCGGAAAATGCAAATATGTCCCTTAACGGGTCGTTTTTGTAAAACGTCAAACTTAAAGACAAAATCGGAATATAAAAATGAAACGAGGTCTTAATGCACACCGGGAGGGTTGCAATAATAACGACTTCGGTAAAACACCCGGTCGATGGGTAAGAATTAAACACATGCGTACACCGAGAAACGGGAACTCGGATGGAAAGTTAAAAGACTCTGGTTTTGAGTCATAACTAAAAGACGACAAGAAAATGTAAATAGAAATTTTGAATAAATGGTGTTCAACTATTTTAAAGTTGAACGGGTCGAATATAATATCATGCCGGACGGCATGAGTAAACGCAAGCGGGATACTAGTAGCGTTAAAAGCAAAAGAGTAATGAGTCCGGTAATGGGACATAATCAAATACGAATGTATGTAAACTGGATAATGGTGAGCATAAGATAATCCGATGCATGAATGACGTGAGAAGTCATAAGGTCGGAAAATTTTCCGAAAGAAAACAATGTAGCCTTAGACTACGGTCAAGGTAAAACTTAATGTAAAAGCGAAAATAAAAGGATAAGGCCGAAAGGTATGTGGTAATATGCCTTGTAGAATTTCGTTAATAGCACATCTAGATAGTGCTAAATAAATAAGATAAAAATCAGGAAATTCATTTTTGCGGTGAACTTTGTATGAATGAACCAAATGAATAAGTTCATAAAGGAAAGGGTCTGTTTGTAAAAAGTGAAAGATCTCACTGGAAACATCCAAATGGGTGAAAATAACGGATTCACAAAGAATCCGAAAAGTATAAAGGCCCGCTAAGTTAATCAAACAAGTCGAAATAACAAGATGGCGTTATTCTGAGTTGCGTTAATTCGCATAGAAGATATATGTGTTGTGTAATTAAAAGATGTTACCATATTTGTCTGGTAACACTAACAAATGGTCAAAGTATGAGTAATGCTTAGAAGGTTACTCAGTATATGTACATTGGGTTTGAAACTCGATAAACTATGTAAGAAAAGGTTTCGAGGACGAAACCTCTTTAAGGGGGGTAGACTTGTAACATCCCGAAAACGGGTTTGGTAATCAAACCCCGTTAATACTAGATGACGGGTAAAGTACCGTTAGAGGTAAAAGCAAACCGGTGAATATTAGGATTTTAATTAAATGAACCTAATATTAGATAAAAACGGTATAAGGGCTTTTGAGGAAACAAAGTATATAAAAGGCACGAGCTAAAGGGACTTAAGATAAAACGGGTTATAACTTCCTGAACCCACAAAGTTAACTAGGAATAATTAACCTAGTTAGTTATTTATTTGAAAACAATAAAGAAAGGAAGGAAACTTGAAATAGTTAAGCATTTTATAAACTTTGGAACTTGAGGGACTAAAAAGAGGCAAACATGAAAATGTTTTAAGTTAAATGAAATAAAAACCAAGACACACACTTTGTGTGTGTGTTTGGTCGATATATGCAGGAGAAGAAAGAGGGTTTCCCTCAAGAACCCTAAACACAAAGAATCCAACTAAATCAAGGAGAAATCAAGCCAAGAAATTGGGGCTTTTAATAAAATCGTGATCACCAAGCTTAGGGGATCACAAGGTATGTAAAATTTTGTTGTTTAGTAATATCTCTAAATTTTGATGAGCTTGCATGAACGAAATTCTTGCATGAATGTTCAATGTTATAGTGATATTAGTGTGGGTATAAGTCTAGGAACAAACCCTAGATGCAAACTTGTAGAATTGTGCCATAAACTAGTGGTTAACCCAAATAACCAAGTATGAGCTAAGTGGGTTTTGTTGATTTGATGAAATTGATGTTCTAATGGTGTTTATAAACATCATACTAACTCATATAAATGAACTACTTGAACAAATTAGAGATTTTGTTAAGAGTTCATAAGTGACTAGAAGTGGGTCTTGACATAAGAGTTAAAACCATGATTTTGATGGTCAAAGTGTGTATATGCTTATAATAACTGAAATTTACATGTTGATTTATTATTACTTGAGGTAGGAATTGGATGACATGTTAGTTAATTTGGCATCTCAAGAGATGATGCTCACTAAGTGTTGATAATGTGCTTAATTGAGTCTTGTGAACTTGATAGTGCAATCGTATGTGTTAATTGGCGATTTGACTTTTAAAAAGTCAAACCGACCTACAATATGATGAATACTAATTTTTATACGAAAAGCGTAAGGTGGGAATAGTCATGATTGATAATGACTAAACTTACGAATTATGATTATAGTTTGACGCTTAACGAGCTAGGTGGAGGCTTGTGGAGGAAGTGGGTCAAACGAATCGAGTACAAAAGAAAAGCGTGGCTTGGATGCAAGGTAAGTATAGCTTACACTAGTCATATAGTTTAGAATGTCCTTTTGTTGTTTTGATTTCGAACAAGACAAATGGAAATTTGAGATATGGTGTTTCCGGCGTGTAGTCGTACGGAACAAGATAACCAATAAGGGTAAAATTGAAATTTGGACACTTGTTGACAATAATTATTGGTTTTGAAAGATACATATTTCGTAAGCCTTAATAGGCCAAAAAGCGTTAAGAGGTGAGTTATAGTTAAAACGACCGTGCGGTGTAAATCGGAATGAGTCGTGTAGACGAGATGGCAATAAGCTTTATCTCGCCAATATCATCGGTCATTTAGACCAACGGGTCAAAAGGTGAAAATATCACTTTTTGACAATATCGACTAATGGTTTGATGAGTTGTTTGATTTCAGAAATAAATATCGAGTGGATATTTACATCGCTATTACTTAGGAGATATTGAGGCAAGGTACTTAAACGGGTCAATGTAATGATCCGAGCCAGGTACGCATAATAAGATAACTCTCATTTAAATGTAAGGCTAATGAGAGTTAAACGAAGTCTAAAATAAGTTTTTGGTTACCTTAATAGGTAAACCAAATGTTAGAGACGATGGTCATTACATTTGAAAGGCCTGGTGCCCTTTCAAATAAAATCATAGTTAAAAGATCGGAGTTTGGGTTAAACAAGTAACTAAAAGTCATTCGTCTTAAATGAAGGACTAATATTGACCAAAACGCCCTTGTAGGCTAAATTGAACAAATAACCCTTAAAGGTTGTTTCGAAACGAATTTTACAATTAGATAATTACTTAGGAGGAGTATAGAAGTTAAAGGATGTAACACGTTAGTTAAATGGCTCTATTTGAGTCTTTGCCGTAAAATAACGATTTGAAGGGTAAATTTTGGTATATATAAATCAGCACATTGAATCCACCACAAATACAGTTGTGGTGGAAGATCCTTTGATAAGAAATGTGGACATATGTATTTGGAAATGAATGAAAGCAATTGGTGCTTAAAATATGCTTAAATACCTCAAACGGGTTAATATAAGCATATGGGTGAAAATGGGTTAAAGAAGGTATATAATTCTATAATTAGAACCTAATATGTTAGACATCATTGAATTTAATAAGTTTATGAGAAATAAGGGTCAAACAAACTTGTACGTTTGATAAAATCACGAACGGGTTAAACTTTAGCAAAAGAGTATTAAGCCGAAGACTTAAAAATCTTAAATTTTATCAAGCCGGATGTCGGATTTTAACTCCATATGATGGAGAATCAAATTACAAACATGTAGGAAGAAACGGTAGGTCAAACGGATAAGCGGTTTGAAAGATACGAAAGATTTCGTGTCAAATTACGGCAAAATGGAAAAGCTGGATGCAGGGTCCACCGTAAATTACGGTGCCACCGTAATTTACGGTGGAGCTGATATGGTTACGGTAGTTACCTACTGTTGTACGGTAGAAGAATATGAACACAGGGGCCACCGTAACTTACGGTGCCACCGTAAGTTACGGTGGAGAATATGAACACAGGGGCCACCGTAACTTACGGTGCCACCGTAAGTTACGGTGGAGATCATTTTCAAGTTTTTTTGTTTTTATTTTGAAAATAAATTGTTTCCCGGACTCGTTTGGATATGATTTAAACCCCGTAAGACTAAAGCATTTCATGTTTATGAAATGTAGGTACACTTTGGATGCCGGAAGACGATCAAGCTCAACGAAGAACCGAACACGATAAAGACACATGCTTCCGCACTTTGCCACGTTGTAAATTTTAAACAACGAATTCGATCACGTTATGTAGAATAACTTATAATTTGTAAAAGTTTTAATAAACCCATATTTTTATAGTATGTGTAGTCATAGTTACACATCAAATTGTGGTATTTTACATGTAAAATCGCTAAATAGAAAATATGGTGTTACATTAGTTCATGTTTTATTAGCTTAATGACCAAAAGTTAAAGCCGTCGTAATTAAGCTTTGACTTAGTGATTAATCACTAATGGTCCATTCATTTTTCGAATTGAAAGTGGCTATGAGTTGGTAATTATGTGGGTAATAAACCCTTAAAAGGGCACCCTCTGATTTCTACTCTAACTAGGTCAATTGTCGGGTCAAACTTAATTATAAAAAGTCAACAGAAAGCTATTTTGCAAATAAACTCATAATTAACAATGTAGAAGCTATGAAATCTGTTTTAACACTTTTAATGTAAGAACATGTCTAAGCATGTTCAACTCGACAATTTTGAGTTTAGGCTCGGTTCGGAACCGAAAGGCGCAAAAGTAGACTTTTGCTTTGACTTTCAGTTCTGACCCAATTTAGCTTAGTTTAGAAATGCCTTAGAGTTCTATTAGAACCAGGTTATAGGTTAGTATAATCCTCTGAGGTTATACAACTTGGTTCCTAATTTATCCGATTCATTTGCATGTTTCCGTTAATTGCTTAAATGTTGACCATTATACCCTTTTGACCTTAAAACGAGATTTTTGAAAATGTGAGAGGAAAAAAACCTTTATTACTGATTTATAAACATGTCCTAAAAATTTGACATCAGTTTGAGGTCTAAATGAGGAGTTATGCTCTATATCGTAATTTGAAAGCTTTCTATTAATTAAACGGCATTATTAGCATAAAGCCTATCTAAACCCAAATTTTGACATCAAACTTTTTACCCACTGATGTAATATAATATTTTGGGATTTTTGAAGATTTTTATTTATTTTTAAACTGAACATAACATAGGGTTCTTGCTTTAATTTGGTAATTGTCGGTATTACCCTTTTTGCTAATAAAATGAGTTTTACATAACATTTTGATACCAAACTTTTTGCGACTGATTTTCTATGATAAATAAAATATTTTGAAGTTTATAAACTGATCAAAAACTCAGATTTCCTATTATAACCCAAAAATCGCTTAAAACCGATTTTTTACGCGTTTTAAACGCATAGTATGAATTAAAACTATTTTTAACATATAAGACTTAATACCTACTGATTTTTAGTAATTTTTATACTTTAACAGTAAGCAAAAGTTTTGAACTCAGATTTTCAAATTTGACCTTTAAAGCTTATGAGAAATTACCAAAATGCCCATACGGTGAATAGTTTGGTTATAAATAAATTTCACATATATGCAATACCCTACTGATATAACTTATTAAATTAAATATTTTTACTGATCATTTCAGACCTGAACCTCAGAATAATATTTAATCTCTTTTATAACCTTTAAAATGACCAAAATCCCCCTACGGGGCTTAAATTGATTTTAAATTCGTTTTGGGCATAATGGAAGGTATGCTACTGATATCACAACATATTTAAGGCATATTAACTTAGGAAACCTATTCATGACTCATTTGTTTACCCGTTATGCATTTTTCGCGTTCGGTGCGGTTTATGTAACTAGTTTGCATAAATTAACCGAAACTGGTCAAACCTTATCATTTTTATCTCAAAATCCAGAATGTGTTTAGTTTACCCAAATTATACAAGTCTTCAAACTTGTTGGGTCTAAATAACATTCTATTTCGGTCTTCGCTTAATCTTGCGTTTTGAACCATATACCTTTCTTTAAAACTAACCGATCTAAGTTTAAACTTAAGTAAGACCCGTTAGGAATCTAATAGGTTAATTAAAACCTTCGTTCCAGATTTAGGAGACCAGTAAAAGATACTTGCACTTGCTGATTTGTACGGCTGGGATAAATTTGTATAAATTGCTCAGGTAAATACTTTTAACTTATTTTCCCTTATACGGGCTTGGGGTACGGTATATAAAATACCGCTTGGTCGGGTATTGAATTTTTAATCGTATGAAGGTTAAATAATTGAGATAAACCGTTTAATCTATTTTGTTTATTTTAAGCCTTTGGGGGGTTAATGACCATGTCCTGGATATCCTCGGCTCATACATTGAAATGGCCACGACTTAAGCACGGGGTGTAGGCATACACATGCCGGTGCGTATGTAAAATTTATGTAGCCGCCTTTTCGAGAATAACTCGCCGTGGGATACATGATGTGGTGTGTCTATTAATCTTTAACCCGGTATTCAGCCCGGGCTACTGAACGTACAATAAACATATAATTCTTTAACCAGTTTATTTTTAAATAATTATCCCAAGTTATAAAAGATTATTTGTGTCTTGTGCATCTAAATCAATTTTCTTAAACATTTTCAAAATGAGTCGGTTAATTGTATTTACCAGTGTAAACTGACGTATTTCCCAAAAAGGCTAAGTGCATGTACTAGGCGGAATGGGCTGGCTACTCCTAGCATCAATAAAGAGTCTTGCAAGCTTAGATGTTTATAAATCTGTTGAACAATGTTCCTTTTAACTCTGATCCGCCTGTGGATCCCTTACAACCGTTTTTGTAATAATTGATATTACTTTCATTCGATTTGTAATGTGGGTATCTTTAGCTTCCGATGTGCATTGAACTGTGATAATTTGACTATGATGATATCAACTACGTCACGATACTCCCCACCGGGCCCACCGATAATACGTGGAAATATCGGGGTGTGAAAGTTGTCAAGTGTTTTCGCATGACGTTTCCATTCTTGGGTGGTTGGTTTGGCCCTTGTTCCTGTAACTCGAATCCTAGCCGGGTATATCCCATTTTAATTTTACACCATTGTGAACCTTACGCCTTTTTTACTATCTGATCGAGGATCTCGGCATTGAAAAATCTTCGAAAACTAAATTACACGTGTATATGTTGACATTTAAGAGATATATAGTCGAGAAAATCAAGGGCAATGGTGATATATATGCGGATTAGACACCAAAAAAAATACTCAACAAATGGCTACAATTTAAGGAATGTGTTTAGTGACGGCATCAGATTCCTAATTGATGGAGAAAGGTCTGGTGACAAGAAAAGCTGCTTCTAGGAGGTTGTCAAGTGTTTTCGCTCGACAATTCCATTCTTTGGTGGTTGGTTTGGCTCTTGTTCCATTAACTCAAATCCTAGCCCGGTATATCCCATTTTAATTTTACACCATTGTGAACCTTATGCCTTTTTTACTCTCTGATCGAGGTTCTCGGCATTGAAAAATCATCGTAAACTAATTCACACGTGTATATGTTGACATTTAAGAGATATACAGTCAAGAAAATCGAGGGCAATGGTGATATATATGCGGATTAGACACCAAAAAAAACACTCAATAAATGGCTACAATTTAAGGAATGTGTTTAGTGACGGCATCAGATTGCTAATTGATGGAGAAAGGTCTGGTGGCAAGAAAAGCTGCTTCTAGGAGGCTGTCAAGTGTTTTCGCTTGGCGATTCCATTCATGGGTGGTTGGTTTGGCCCTTGTTCCTGTAACTCGAATCCTAGCCTGATATATCCCATTTTAATTTTACACCATTGTGAACCTTACACCTTTTTTACTCTCTGATCGAGGTTCTCGGCATTGAAAAATCTTCGTAAACTAAATCACACGTGTATATGTTGACATTTAAGAGATATATAGTCAAGAAAATCAAGGGCAATGGTGATATATATGCGGATTAGACAAAAAAAAACACTCAACAAATAGCTACAATTTAAGGAATGTGTTTAGTGACGGCATCAGATTCCTAATTGATGGAGAAAGGTCTGGTGGCAAGAAAAGCTGCTTCTAGGAGGTTGTCAAGTGTTTTCGCTCGACGATTCCATTCTTTGGTGGTTGGTTTGGCCCTTGTTCCAGTAACTCGAATCCTAGCCCGGTATATCCCATTTTAATTTTACACCATTGTGAACCTTACGCCTTTTTTACTATCTGATCGAGGATCTCGGCATTGAAAAATCATCGTAAACTAAATCACACGTGTATATGTTGACATTTAAGAGATATGCAGTCAAGAAAATCAAGGGCAATGGTGATATATATGCGGATTAGACAAAAAAAAACACTCAACAAATGGTTACAATTTAAGGAATGTGTTTAGTAACGGCATCATATTCCTAATAGATGGAGAAAGGTCTGGTGGCAAGACAAGCTGCTTCTAGGAGGTTGTCCAGTGTTTTCGCTCGGCGATTCCATTCTTGGGTGGTTGGTTTGGCCCTTGTTCCTGTAACTCGAATCCTAGCCCGGTATATCCCATTTTAATTTTACACCATTGTGAACCTTACGCCTTTTTTACTCTCTGATCGAGGTTCTCGGCATTGAAAAATTTTCGTAAACTAAATCACACGTGTATATGTTGACATTTAAGAGATATACAGTAAAGAAAATCAAGTGCAATGGTGATATATATGCGGATTAGACAGCAAAAAAAACACTCAACAAATGGCTACAATTTAAGGAATGTGTTTAGTGACGGCATCAGATTCCTAATTGATGGAGAAAGGTCTGGTGGCAAGAAAAGCTGCTTCTAGGAGGTTGTCAAGTGTTTTCGCTCGACGATTCCATTCTTGGGTGGTTGGTTTGGCCCTTGTTCCTGTAACTCGAATCTTAGCTCGATATATCCCATTTTAATTTTACACCATTGTGAACCTTACGCCTTTTTTACTCTCTGATCGAGGTTCTCGACATTGAAAAATCTTCGTAAACTAAATCACACGTGTATATGTTGACATTTAAGAGTTATATACAGTCAAGAAAATCAAGTGCAATGGTGATATATATGCGGATTAGACAACAAAAAAAACACTCAACAAATGGCTACAATTTAAGGAATGTGTTTAGTGACGGCATCAGATTCCTAATTGATGGAGAAAGGTCTGGTGGCAAGAAAAGCTGCTTCTAGGAGGTTGTCAAGTGTTTTCGCTCGACGATTCCTTTCTCGGGTGGTTGGTTTGGCCTGGTTCCTGTAACTCGAATCCTAGCCCGTTATATCCATTTTAATTTTACACCATTGTGAACCTTACGCCTTTTTTACTCTCTGATCGAGGTTCTCGGCGTTGAAAAATATTCTTAAACTAAATCACACGTGTATATGTTGACATTTAAGAGATATACAGTCAAGAAAATCAAGGGCAATGGTGATATATATGCGGATTAGAAACAAAAAAAAAAACACTCAACAAATGGCTACAATTTAAGGAATGTGTTGAGTGACGGCATCAGATTCCTAATTAATGGAGAAAGTGTAGGATCGAATAGTGTCCCAAATGAGTCAATCAGAAGAGTTCGTATCTATACGAAAGGCGGAAACAGACATATAGACATAGAAACAGCTTGATTCACACCTTAAACGTCTTGTATATTGATATTACACTGTTTACAATCAGTAGACAAACCGGCAGCACCTCGGTATCGTTCTCTAATTTCGTTACAAATGACAAACATGAACCACCTATTTATAACCTCGTAATTCCGCACGAACCTAGACCTTTGACAATTCACACGAAATTACGGAAGTAATTCCGTGCGGAATTAAGTATATCCAAAACGTACAGAATTATAAAATACATACGAAATTAGAATTTGTTTTCATGTGCATGTTATATTTCTTGTATGTTGCAATGATGATGTCATCCTTATAATGTCATCATTGAATATGATGACATCATGCTTGAACAGATCCGCAATGAAACCAAGACTCGATATAAGACGAAGTCGACAGACGCATGCACCAACAGACTCCCCGTCGAATGTTGACGAGTCTTAAGTGTCGAGTCTTCAACGTCTTTAGTCTTTATCAGTCTGAACGTGTAAGCATCCTCAAACTTTATCTCTTTCTCCTCTTCCGCATCAACCAACTCCCCCTCGAGCAATCTCTACTCGGATGTCTTCAGACTCCCCCTTTCGATTTACTGGGATCGCAGTTTGGCATGTTGAAATCACAGAGTCATCAGGTATCGGAACCTGGCTCTTTATCAATCAGGGACCTGCACATCCTCTACCCAGAAGTAAATTTCACAAATTTAACATTTGACAAATTTATATACAGACTCCTTCTCAAATTAATCCTGAATGATTTAACAATGATAATAATTAATGAACCACTTGTAATAAATTTTCAAAATCTTTTCAGATTAAACACACACTCTCCCTCACGAAATGCTCATCATGGTTAGCACTTGGAATTTTAAAATTCAGTTCTTCAACACCAGTTGTCGAAAATCTTTTTGGATTTTTCAAAATTTATGCTAAAACACACTGAAAATCTTTTTGGATTTTTTTAATGGAATGAAATGCAGTAAAGAAATATTTACAGACAATATTTTTGTGAGTTCGTGCAAGAGGATCATATCAGTTTTTGACAAGTCACAAGTACCGTTGAGCTTAGTTACACATTAAGAATTAAACAATTCACTTAGATTGCCGATATACTGATCCACTTAAATTCTCACACAAATTTCAACTGATTCAGGATATGAATTAGGTGTATTAAGGACTTAAACTCATTCATGTGTCCCACCTCTTGAATATACTCCCGTATCCAGATCCCAATATTCAGTCTTACAGGTGAGTATACCACAGATGATATCTGTAAGGGGTTAAATGCGAAGAACCGTGAGAGCTCAGGTCAGAACTTCCGTTCAGCAGAGAGATGACGACTTCGACTTTAGGTGGGTCCCCTTTAGAGGATCTTTTTTATAACAACAATGATTATCAATTTTATTGATTCATCATTTTTGCTGAGGGCGGCGCTATATTTCAAGCAAGCAGTAAAGTATTCTCCGGGGACTAGGCCATTGCTTCCGCATTATCAGAAGTCCCGGGATAATACCCCAGATATCACTGAGCATAAAGACCTAGTATCTCAGAAAGAGGGACCTTTCAAACGAGATTTCAGGGGTTACCTATATATCCAAGTAGTGTTCCCCACGAAATAAGCAAGTTTGAATTTAAGTTTATATCCCGAAAAAGCTTACTAAATGTGTAAAAACCTATCGGCATATCATCAGTGAGACCATTTAATGCTATTTAAACTTTACATTTCTTTAGCATACTGTAACTGTCTACTGATGTACTATCATTTCCTCTTCGTTGACACCAAAACTAATTTTTGATTTTATCATGTTTTTGACATTTTCGAATTTTCTAATGTTTTTGGATTTTCTGAAAAATTACTCCCCCTAAAATGAAAACACATTTAAAGGAAATTTGAAAACAAACTATACAAGTAAATTGACAACTGATATCGAATCACTTCACTTCGCCATCCACTTGGCATAAACAATCAGAACTCCCCCTTTCACAAAACTATTTTTCTCATTATGATTTCAAAACACTTAAGTTTGTTTTAACCAAAATGATTTTTCCGGAAAATAAGTTTTGTTGATTTTACCACTTGTAGGTTAGGGGTTCATCACATCATTTCTCAACCAATATGTAGGAAAAACAAGTACAACTTAATGTCCTTGATTTACCACTTATAAGTGAAAACCTTCTTCAATCACTTGTAGGTTCACTCACCAACTATACCCTCATGTAAATCAAAATATAACAATATAAAGATATCACCTGTATATTTACCAACCAAACATATCAAAAATGATGCCGATTCCTGCTCCACTCTTACCAACCTGGGAGCTCCGACAAGTCAGGTTTTTCAAACAAATAGAATGGAAACCCAAGCTTGACCTTCCTTGGGTGTGACCTTCTCAACTTCACTAGGGGTTGGGCTGTACGCTGCCTTCTTTGATTCGTAAAATTCTTTTACCCCTTTTGCCTTTCCCTCGACCATTTTCCCAAAAATCTTTTTAACGTTTCCATTAAATGCTTTCTCAATATCAAATTCATTCTTTTCAGAATAAAATTGATTTGAGATCTCAACTTTTCCAACTTTTGATTTAAAGTTTTCAGTCCTCAATGGTGGAAAGTTCTCATTATCCATTGGAGGAACTGAGTTTTCATTATTTTTAACAACTTGTGGCTCTTCTGACTTTGTGGAGTCAGATTCATCGCCAGATTTTACATCTGATTTCTTAACAACCCAAGCTTGGTTATCAAGATTTCCCCGTTTCTTGTAAAATCTTTTGGAACACTCACCAACTTCATATGTAGAGTTTTTAAACACTTTAAATCGTTCAGTTGGTGGTTCCGTTTTATCAACAACTACTTCTTTAAGTTTTTCTGAGACTCCCTATTTTGTGTTGGTTGCTTTAGGACAGTTCCAAGCTATATGACCAACTTTTTGACACCTGTAACAGGTTCTAGTCTCTTTTCTCTGATAAGCTTCAGTTTTCTTCTTTTCAGCAAGAAATTCCTGATTTGCCTGTCTCCAGAATGAGCTCTTCTTTTCTTCCTCAGCAGAAGGACCAGTATCCTTTTTCTTCGGCTTCTTGTCGTCAAAAGCTTCAAGACCTGCAACAGTTGAATAAATTCTATCAATTAACTAATCAGAACTTGAATAACTTTTCAGTAATCGTCTGATTCTTTCATTTTCAACTTTCTTAATTTCCAACTCCTGCTTCAACCTAGCACACTCTTCAATGTAGTGATTGATCTCCTTTTGTTTGGACATCATTGTTGCATTCACCATTTTCAAAGCATCTTCTCTTTCAGAATTTGTCTTATGCAAACTATTCACAGTTTTGTTCAAAACATCATAAGACTCTTTCACATTCTTGACATCAAACAACAACTTCTCTTTCAACTTTTCAATCTCACTAAACCTTTCATCTTTATCTTCACATTGTTTGCAAGGTTCCAAACATGTAAGACAAGGTTTTGTGACTTCAACAATCTTTTCAACCTCCACAATCTTCTCAACTTCAAATACCTTTTCCACTTCAACTATCTTCTCAACAATCTTAACTTCCTTCGTTTCTTTAGCAGTTTTCCTCTCTTTCAATTTCTTCAATTTATCTGCAAAATAAAATTCAAAACTGTCAGAAGATAAATGAGTTTTTCCAATATTTATCTGTTCAACTTCTTCATCATCATCACTAGTATTTGTTGAACTGTTTTCAGAAGAAACAGATTCTTCATCTTCACTTTTCTCTTCATCAGATAACACTGCTATCCATTCTTTCATCAATTCTGGCTTTTGAACAATTTGAGCAATGAAAGCTTTAAACTCCCCATTCTCATCCACAAACTTATCCCAGCTAAATCATGGAGCCATTTTCTCATCGTCTTGATAAATAATACCATAATAAGCTTTCTTGTTTGCATCTTCGATCATTTTCCCATGAGCAGTTTGTGAATCTTTTTGTTGATGCAGTTGATGAGTAATTTGTTGATATATAGCCTTCCGGTAGTAATCATGGCCACCAAACGGATTCTTTGCTCCATTTGCTTCTTGATTTTTGCATTCTCTTTTGAAATGACCTTTCTCCCTGCATCGAAAACAAGTATCTTTAGATTTATCAAAACCTAAAGCTGAAACATGAGCATCTAAAAAATCATTTCTTCCTGTAATCATTTTGAACTTTTCAGCTCTTCTCAAAACACTAGCTAGACACCATTTGATGTCCATGAGCTCCAATTCCTCTGCATCTATCTGGTCATAATCTTCCTTTGTTAGCATCGGATTACCAATTCTTCCAGCAATCAATCCTTCATACGATTCCAAAGCAGTAACTAGTAATGCCATATGACTCTTAACAACTTCTTCAGAAAAATTCTGTCCATTTTGAAGATGTAACGCAACATTACACTGAATCATATGTCCATTACCAACATTTCCATTTTGAACACTTGGAGGATTAACATTTGAAAATCCACTAGTGTTGATTGAACTTTGACTGACTGATTCGGATGAATTCCCTGCACTAAAGGCAGTTTGGATTTTTGGACTTGCTTCAACAGTTTGAACATTTCCTTTATAGTACAATTTGATGTCTTGTTGATTGCGCGAGCTGTTCATTCTTGCAATCTTTTGCTGTTCAAGATCCTGTGCCTCAAGCTTTTCAATAAACTGTCCGATTGACAATCTACTAAACTCTCCAGAATTCTTTAAGATCATGAGATAAGTACCCCATTCTTTTTGCGGTAAAGCGTCAGCTAATTTTTCAACCCATTCTGCCGGAGTTTTAGTGATTTTCAACTGAGACATGGTGCGCACAGGATGACAATATCTCTCAATGAGAGTCTTTGTAGTCTCCCATGGCATACTTGTAAACAACTCAAACTCCTTTTTCAGCAGAGATGCTTTACTCTTGAGCATCTCTGTACTTCCTTCAAACTTCTTCTCAAGTGCCTCCCAAATCGAGAAAGCACTACCATCATGCTGAAGCAAAACAAAAATGTCTTCTTTGACAGCCTGTTGTAGAAGATTAATTATCATTTTCTCTCCTTTATAACTGTCTCTCTCATTGTCTGTAAATTCTGAAATGATTTATCAACTTTCAAAGCAGTCTATGGTCGAACATATTTTGTTTCAATGCTTTCCCAAGCTCTTAGATGGTTTGCCTGAACCCAATTCTCAAAATGATTTTTCCACCCATGATATTCTTCAGTTCCCATAAGTTTCAGGGGTTTTTGCAACGTTCCAGTTTCGTTTTCTGTGATCATGTTTTGAGCAATGGTAGCTGGACTAGTCGAGGATGTAGCAAACGCGTTGTAGAATTCTTCACTCATGATTCGGTATCGAAGAATTTCTCAGACAAGCTTTCAAACGACCTGGTTCACCTCGTAAAACACCTGTATCACATGTAGATATACAAACAGATAAAAACACAATCAGTTTAACCACTTATCAATTAACTGAAACAAACTGGTACTCGAACTGGTGACTATTCTGTGTGAACTGAGGTTTAAATTGTCAAACCGTGCGAACTGCTATGACCCGGATCAAATTCAAATGACCTGACCCTACTCCAAACGATTTGTCAAGGTTCAAACGAACTGGACCATTGAATAATCAAACCGTGACACTTGGACCTTTGACACACTGATGTATTGGGCTTTGACACAAAATACAAATCTCTATCACGTGCAAACTGACAAACCTTGATATTACTCTGATTAGGCCGACAAACTTGATCTTACACAATTAATGATTGGGCCTAGATGATCACATGGGCTGATGATATAATGAGCCGACAAGGAATCACATTCGAAATCCTTCCTTTTTAAACAAATTTTAATTGGACCTCAAATAACAAGTGGGTCGGTGCACTTAAAACATTCACGTGGGCTGACAACTTTTAAATGCAATATGCTGATTGAGCCGATGAACCTTTAGTCACATGTACACCGATTTCAATTTAGTGAACATATAAGAACTAAGATTTGACTTTGTGTGACACCACCGTTTGCAATTTAAAGATTCACATGACCAAAATATGCTTATTCTAAATGGCCGACAAGACTGTTTGCTTATTGAACCGATGATTATCACCTTTTGATGTCACAATTGATTGGACCTTCTCACCAACTCACATGTGCCTGACAAGACTTTATCAAATCTCACATGCAGCACTAAACCGACTGATATCTATTAAATGCTTATGCAGATCTGGACCGACAACTACTTAATCAACTACACATGGTTCGATGAAATGTTTCACGCGAAATTAAGTATTCACACGAAATTAGGTATTTTCACACAAAACACATTAATTCCGCACGAGATTAAGGACCTTTCATACGGAATTAAAATTTTTAAGCGGAATTAGGATTTTTCAAACGAAATTAGCTTATTTCGTGCGGAATTAAGCTGATGTCACACGTTTTCGAACACAAAATCCCAGATTTCTCCCAAACGGCTTAGAATTAGGATCTGAAACTAGATAGGGTTATAGATCAGGTAGTTTTGCACAACATATCAAAAACTCAGCCAATTTGGACCGTAGAAACCCGTTCAATTTTGAAAAGAAGGTATAGAAGACAGAAATTGTGATGAAAACAGGCTGTTTTGGTATGAACTCCTCGTCCTGAGCTCTGATACCACTTGTAGGATCGAATAGTGACCCAAATGAGTCAATCAGAAGAGTTCGTATCTATACGAAAGGTGGAAACAGACATATAGACATAGAAACAACTTGATTCACACCTTAAACGTCTTGTATATTGATATTACACTGTTTACAATCAGTAGACAAACCGGAAGCACCTTGGTATCATTCTCTAATTTCGTTACAAATGACAAACATGAACCACCTATTTATAACCTCGTAATTCCGCACGAACCTAGACCTTTGACAATTCACACGAAATTACGAAAGTAATTCCGTGCGGAATTAAGTATATCCAAAACGTACAGAATTATAAAATACATACGAAATTAGAATTTGTTTTCATGTGCATGTTATATTTCTTGTATGTTGCAATGATGATGTCATCCTTATAATGTCATCATTGAATATGATGACATCATGCTTGAACAGATCCGCAACGAAACCAACACTCGATATAAGACGAAGTCGACAGACGCATGCCCAACAGACTCCCCCTCGAATGTTGACGAGTCTTAAGTGTCGAGTCTTCAACGTCTTCAGTCTTTATCAGTCTGAACGTGTAAGCATCCTCAAAAAAAAAAAAAAAACACTCAACAAATGGCTACAATTTAAGGAATGTGTTTAGTGACGGCATCAGATTCCTAATTGATGGAGAAAGGTCTGGTGGCAAGAAAAGCTGCTTCTAGGAGGTTGTCAAGTGTTTTCGCTCGGCGATTCCATTCTTGGGTGGTTGGTTTGGCCCTTGTTCCTGTACCTCGAATCCTAGCCCGGTATATCACATTTTAATTTTACACCATTTTGAACCTTACGCCTTTTTTACTCTCTGATCGAGGTTCTCGGCATTGAAAAATCTTCGTAAACTAAATCACACGTGTATATGTTGACATATAAGAGATATACAATCAAGAAAATCAAGGGCAATGGTGATATATATGCGGATTAGACACAAAAAAAAACACTCAACAAATGGCAACAATTTAAGGAATGGGTTTGGTGACGACATCAGATTCCTAATTAATGGAGAAAGGTCTGGTGGCAAGAAAAGCTGCTTCTAGGAGGTTGTCAAGTGTTTTCGCTCGACGATTCCATTCTTGGGTGGTTGGTTTGGCCCTTGTTCCTGTAACTCGAATCCTAGCCCGGTATATCCCATTTCAATTCTACACCATTGTGAACCTTACGCCTTTTTTACTCTCTGATCGAGGTTCTCGGCATTGAAAAATCTTCGTAAACTAAATCACACGAGTATATGTTGACATTTAAGAGATATACAGTCATGAAAATCAAGGTCAATGGTGATATATATGTGGATTACACACCAAAAAAACACTCAACAAATGACTACAATTTAAGGAATGTGTTTAGTGACGGTATAAGATTCCTAATTGATGGAGAAAGGTCTGGCAGCAAGAAAAGCTGCTTCTAGGAGGTTGTCAAGTGTTTTCGCTCGAGAATTCCATTCTTGGGTGGTTGGTTTGGCCTTTGTTCATGTAACTCGAATCCTAGCCCGGTATATCCTATTTTAATTTTACACCATTATGAACCTTTCCTGTTTTTACTCTCTGATCAAGGTTCTCGGCATTGAAAAATCTTCGTAAACTAAATCACACTTGTATTTGTTGACATTAAGAGATATTCAGGCAAGAAAATCAAGGGCAATGGTGATATATATGCGGATTATACACAAAAAAAACACTCAACAAATGGCTACAATTTAAGGAATGTGTTTAGTGACGGCATCAGATTCCTAATTGATGGAGAAAGTTTGGTGGTAAGAAAAGCTGCTTCTAGGAGGTTGTCGAGTATTTTCGCTCAACGATTTCATTCTTGGGTGGTTGGTTTGGCCCTTGTTCCTGTAACTCGAATACTAGCCCGGTATATTCCATTTTAATTTTACACCAATGTGAACCTTACGCCTTTTTTACTCTCAGATCGAGGTTCTCGGCATTGAAAAATCTTCGTAAACTAAATCACACGTGTATATGTTGACATTTAAGAGATATACAGTTAAGAAAATCAAGGGCAATGGTGATATATATGCAGATTAGACACCAAAAAAAACACTCAACAAATGGCTACAATTTGAGGAATGTGTTTAGTGACGGCATCAAATTCCTAATTGATGGAGATAGGTCTGGTGGCAAGAAAAGCTGCTTCTAGGAGGTTGTTAAGTGTTTTCGCTCGACGATTCCATTCTTGGGTGGTTGGTTTGGCCCTTGTTCCTGTAACTCGAATCCTAGCCGGGTATATCCCATTTTAATTTTACACCATTGTCAACCTTACGCCTTTTTTACTCTCAAATCGAGGTTCTCGGCATTGAAAAATCTTCGTAAACTAAATCACACGTGTATATGTTGACATTTAAGAGATATACAGTCAAGAAAATCAAGGGAAATGGTGATATATATGCGGATTAGACACCAAAAAAAACACTCAACAAATGGCAACAATTTAAGGAATGTGTTTAGTGACGGCATCAGATTCCTAATTGATGGAAAAAGGTCTAGTGGCAAGAAAAGCTGCTTCTAGGAGGTTGTTAAGTGTTTTCGCTCGACGATTCTATTCTTGGGTGGTTGGTTGGGCCCATGTTCCTGTAACTTGAATCCTAGCCCGGTATATCCCATTTTAATTTTACATCATTGTGAACCTTACACCTTTTTTACTCTCTAATCGAGGATCTCGGCATTGAAAAATCTTCGTAAACTAAATCACACGTGTATATGTTGACATTTAAGAGATATACAATCAAGAAAATCAAGGGCAATGGTGATATATATTCGGATTAGACACCAAAAAAAACACACAACAAATGGCTACAATTTAAGGAATGTGTTTAGTGACGGAATCAGATTCCTAATTGATGGAGAAAGGTCTGGTGGTAAGAAAAGCTGTTTCTTGGAGGTTGTCAAGTGTTTTCGCTTGATGATTCCATTCTTGGGTGGTTGGTTTGGCCCTTGTTCCTGTAACTCGAATCCTAGCCCGGAATATTCCATTTTAATTTTACACCATTGTGAACCTTACGCCTTTTTTACTCTCTGATCGAAGTTCTCGGCATTGAAAATCTTCGTAAACTAAATCACACGTGTATATGTTGACATTTAAGAGATATACAGTCAAGAAAATCATGGGCAATGGTGATATATATGCGGATTAGACACCAAAAAAAACACTCAACAAATGGCTACAATTTAAGGAATGTGTTTAGTGACAGCAATAGATTCCTAATTGATGGAGAAAGGTCTGGTGGTAAGAAAAGCTGTTTCTAGGAGGTTGTCAATTGTTTTCGCTCGACGATTCCATTCTTGGGTGGTTGGTTTGGCCATTGTTCCTGTAACTCGAATCCTTGCCTGGTACATCCCATTTTAATTTTACACCATTGTGAACCTTACGCCTTTTTTACTCTCTAATCAAGGTTCTCGGTATTTAAAAATCTTCGTAAACTAAATCACACGTGTATATGTTGACATTTAAGAGATATACAGTCAAGAAAATCAAGGGCAATGGTGATATATATGCGGATTAGACACAAAAAAAAAACACTCAACAAATGGCTACAATTTAAGGAACGTGTTTAGTGATGCCATCAGATTCCTAATTGATGGAGAAAGGTCTGGTGGCAAGAAAAGCTGCTTCTAGGAGGTTGTCAAGTGTTTTTGCTCGACGATTCCATTCTTGGGTGGTTGGTTTAGCCCTTGTTCCTGTAACTCGAATCCTAGCCTTGTATATCCCATTTTAATTTTACACCATTGTGAAACTTTCGCCTTTTTTCTCCCTAATCGAGGTTCTCGGCATTGAAAAATCTTCGTAAACTAAATCACACGTGTATATGTTGACATTTAAGAGATATACAGTCAAGAAAATCAAGGGCAATGGTGATATATACGCGGATTAGACACCAAAAAAATCACTCAACAAATGGCTACAATTTAATGAATATCTTTAGTGACGGCATTAGATTCCTAATTGATGGAGAAATGTCTGGTGGCAAGAAAAGCTGCTTCTAGGAGGTTGTCAAGTGTTTTAGCTCGACGATTCCATTCTTGGGTGGTTGGTTTGGCCCTTGTTCTTGTAACTCGAATCCTAGCCCGGTATATCCCATTTTAATTTTACACCATTGTGAACCTTACTTCTTTTTACTCTCTGATCGAGGTTCTCGACATGGAAAAATCTTCGTAAACTAAATCACACGTGTATATGTTGACATTTAAGAGATATACAGTCAACAAAATCTAGGGTAATGGTGATATATATGTGGATTATACACAAAAAAAACACTCAACAAATGGCTAAAATTTAAGGAATGTGTTTAGTGACGGCATCAGATTCCAAATTGATGGAGAAAGGTCTAGTGGCAAGAAAAACTGCTTCTAGGAGGTTGTCAAGTGTTTTTGCTCGACGATTCCATTCTTGGGTGGTTGGTTTGGCCCTTGTTCATGTAACTCGAATCCTAGCCCGGTATATCCCATTTTAATTTTACATCATTGTGAACCTTACGCCTTTTTTACTCTCTAATCGAGATTCTCGGCATTGAAAAATCTTCGTAAACTAAATCACATGTGTATATGTTGACATTTAAGAGATATACAGTCAAGAAAATCAAGGGCAATGGTGATATATATGCGGATTAGACACAAAAAAAAACACTCAACAAATGGCTACAATTTAAGGAATGGGTTTAGTGACGGCATCAGATTCCTAATTGATGGAGAAAGGTATGGTGGCAAGAAAAGCTGCTTCTAGGAGGTTGTCAAGTGTTTTCGCTGGATGATTCCATTCTTGGGTGGTTGGTTTGGCCCTTGTTCATGTAACTCGAATCCTAGCCTGGTACATCCCATTTTAAATTTACACCATTGTGAACCTTACGCCTTTGTTACTCTCTGATCGAGGTTCTCGACATTGAAAAATCTTCGTTAACTAAATCACACATGTATATGTTGACATTTAAGAGATATTCAGTCAAGAAAATCAAGGGCAATGGTGATATATATGCAGATTAGACAAAAAAAACACTCAACAAATGGCTACAATTTAAGGAATGTGTTTAGTGACGGCATCAGATTCTTAATTGATGGAGAAAGGTCTGGTGGCAAGAAAAGCTGCTTCTAGGAATTTGTCAAGTGTTTTCGCTCGACGATTCCATTCTTGGGTGGTTGTTTTGACCCTTGTTCTAGTAACTCAAATCCTAGCCCGGTATATCCCATTTTAATTTTACACCATTGTGAACCTTACGCCTTTTTTACTCTCTGATCGAGGTTCTCGGCATTGAAAAATCTTCGTAAACTAAATCACACGTGTATATGTTGACATTTAAGAGATATACAGTCAAGAAAATCAAGGCAATGGTGATATATATGCGGATTAGACACAAAAAAAACACTCAACAAATGGCTACAATTTAAGGAATGTGTTTAGTGACGGCATCAGATTCCTAATTGATGGAGAAAGGTCTGGTGGCAAGAAAAGCTGCTTCTAGGAGGTTGTTAAGTGTTTTCGCTCGACGATTCCATTCTTGGGTAGTTGGCTTGGCCCTTGTTCCTGTAACTCGAATCCTAGCCCGGAATATCCCATTTTAATTTTACACCATTGTGAACCTTACACCTTTTTTACTCTCTGATCGAGGTTCTCGGCATTGAAAAATCTTCGTAAACTAAATTACACGTGTATATGTTGACGTTTAAGAGATATACATTCAAGAAAATCATGGGCAATGGTGATATATATGCGGATTAGACACAAAAAAAAACACTCAACAAATGGCTAAAATTTAAGGAATATGTTTAGTGACGGCATCAGATTCCTAATTGATGGAGAAAGGTATGGTGGCAAGAAAAGCTGCTTCTAGGAGGTTGTCAAGTGTTTTCGCTCGACGATTCCATTCTGGGGTGGTTGGTTTGTCCCTTGTTCCTGTAATTCGAATCCTAGCCCGGTATATCCCATTTTAATTTTACACCATTGTGAACCTTACGCCTTTTTTACTCTCTGATCGAGGTTCTCGGCATTGAAAAATCTTCGTAAACTAAATCACACGTGTATATGTTGACATTTAAGAGATATACAGTCAAGAAAATCAAGTGCAATGGTGATATATATGCGGATTAGACACAAAAAAAACACTCAACAAATGGCTACAATTTAAGGAATGTGTTTAGTGACAGCAATAGATTCCTAATTGATGGAGAAAGGTCTGGTGGTAAGAAAAGCTGTTTCTAGGAGGTTGTCAATTGTTTTCGCTCGACGATTCCATTCTTGGGTGGTTGGTTTGGCCATTGTTCCTGTAACTCGAATCCTTGCCTGGTACATCCCATTTTAATTTTACACCATTGTGAACCTTACGCCTTTTTTACTCTCTAATCAAGGTTCTCGGTATTTAAAAATCTTCGTAAACTAAATCACACGTGTATATGTTGACATTTAAGAGATATACAGTCAAGAAAATCAAGGGCAATGGTGATATATATGCGGATTAGACACAAAAAAAAAACACTCAACAAATGGCTACAATTTAAGGAACGTGTTTAGTGATGCCATCAGATTCCTAATTGATGGAGAAAGGTCTGGTGGCAAGAAAAGCTGCTTCTAGGAGGTTGTCAAGTGTTTTTGCTCGACGATTCCATTCTTGGGTGGTTGGTTTAGCCCTTGTTCCTGTAACTCGAATCCTAGCCTTGTATATCCCATTTTAATTTTACACCATTGTGAAACTTTCGCCTTTTTTCTCCCTAATCGAGGTTCTCGGCATTGAAAAATCTTCGTAAACTAAATCACACGTGTATATGTTGACATTTAAGAGATATACAGTCAAGAAAATCAAGGGCAATGGTGATATATACGCGGATTAGACACCAAAAAAATCACTCAACAAATGGCTACAATTTAATGAATATCTTTAGTGACGGCATTAGATTCCTAATTGATGGAGAAATGTCTGGTGGCAAGAAAAGCTGCTTCTAGGAGGTTGTCAAGTGTTTTAGCTCGACGATTCCATTCTTGGGTGGTTGGTTTGGCCCTTGTTCTTGTAACTCGAATCCTAGCCCGGTATATCCCATTTTAATTTTACACCATTGTGAACCTTACTTCTTTTTACTCTCTGATCGAGGTTCTCGACATGGAAAAATCTTCGTAAACTAAATCACACGTGTATATGTTGACATTTAAGAGATATACAGTCAACAAAATCTAGGGTAATGGTGATATATATGTGGATTATACACAAAAAAAACACTCAACAAATGGCTAAAATTTAAGGAATGTGTTTAGTGACGGCATCAGATTCCAAATTGATGGAGAAAGGTCTAGTGGCAAGAAAAACTGCTTCTAGGAGGTTGTCAAGTGTTTTTGCTCGACGATTCCATTCTTGGGTGGTTGGTTTGGCCCTTGTTCATGTAACTCGAATCCTAGCCCGGTATATCCCATTTTAATTTTACATCATTGTGAACCTTACGCCTTTTTTACTCTCTAATCGAGATTCTCGGCATTGAAAAATCTTCGTAAACTAAATCACATGTGTATATGTTGACATTTAAGAGATATACAGTCAAGAAAATCAAGGGCAATGGTGATATATATGCGGATTAGACACAAAAAAAAACACTCAACAAATGGCTACAATTTAAGGAATGGGTTTAGTGACGGCATCAGATTCCTAATTGATGGAGAAAGGTATGGTGGCAAGAAAAGCTGCTTCTAGGAGGTTGTCAAGTGTTTTCGCTGGATGATTCCATTCTTGGGTGGTTGGTTTGGCCCTTGTTCATGTAACTCGAATCCTAGCCTGGTACATCCCATTTTAAATTTACACCATTGTGAACCTTACGCCTTTGTTACTCTCTGATCGAGGTTCTCGACATTGAAAAATCTTCGTTAACTAAATCACACATGTATATGTTGACATTTAAGAGATATTCAGTCAAGAAAATCAAGGGCAATGGTGATATATATGCAGATTAGACAAAAAAAACACTCAACAAATGGCTACAATTTAAGGAATGTGTTTAGTGACGGCATCAGATTCTTAATTGATGGAGAAAGGTCTGGTGGCAAGAAAAGCTGCTTCTAGGAATTTGTCAAGTGTTTTCGCTCGACGATTCCATTCTTGGGTGGTTGTTTTGACCCTTGTTCTAGTAACTCAAATCCTAGCCCGGTATATCCCATTTTAATTTTACACCATTGTGAACCTTACGCCTTTTTTACTCTCTGATCGAGGTTCTCGGCATTGAAAAATCTTCGTAAACTAAATCACACGTGTATATGTTGACATTTAAGAGATATACAGTCAAGAAAATCAAGGCAATGGTGATATATATGCGGATTAGACACAAAAAAAACACTCAACAAATGGCTACAATTTAAGGAATGTGTTTAGTGACGGCATCAGATTCCTAATTGATGGAGAAAGGTCTGGTGGCAAGAAAAGCTGCTTCTAGGAGGTTGTTAAGTGTTTTCGCTCGACGATTCCATTCTTGGGTAGTTGGCTTGGCCCTTGTTCCTGTAACTCGAATCCTAGCCCGGAATATCCCATTTTAATTTTACACCATTGTGAACCTTACACCTTTTTTACTCTCTGATCGAGGTTCTCGGCATTGAAAAATCTTCGTAAACTAAATTACACGTGTATATGTTGACGTTTAAGAGATATACATTCAAGAAAATCATGGGCAATGGTGATATATATGCGGATTAGACACAAAAAAAAACACTCAACAAATGGCTAAAATTTAAGGAATATGTTTAGTGACGGCATCAGATTCCTAATTGATGGAGAAAGGTATGGTGGCAAGAAAAGCTGCTTCTAGGAGGTTGTCAAGTGTTTTCGCTCGACGATTCCATTCTGGGGTGGTTGGTTTGTCCCTTGTTCCTGTAATTCGAATCCTAGCCCGGTATATCCCATTTTAATTTTACACCATTGTGAACCTTACGCCTTTTTTACTCTCTGATCGAGGTTCTCGGCATTGAAAAATCTTCGTAAACTAAATCACACGTGTATATGTTGACATTTAAGAGATATACAGTCAAGAAAATCAAGTGCAATGGTGATATATATGCGGATTAGACACAAAAAAAACACTCAACAAATGGCTACAATTTAAGAAATGTGTTTAGTGACGACATCAGATTCCTAAATGATGGAGAAAGGTCTGGTGGCAAGAAAAGCTGCTTCTAGGAGGTTGTCAAGTGTTTTCGCTGGACGATTCCATTCTTGGGTGGTTGGTTTGGCCCTTGTTACTGTAACTCGAATCCTAGCTCGGTATATCCCATTTTAATTTTACACCATTGTGAACCTTACGTCTTTTTTACTCTCTGATCGAGGTTCTCGACATTGAAATATCTTCGTAAACTAAATCACACGTGTATATGTTGACATTTAAGAGATATACAGTCAATAAATTCAAGGGCAATGGGGATATATATGCGGTTTAGACACAAAAAAAACACTCAACAAATGGCTACAATTTAAGGAATGTGTTTAGTGACGGCATCAGATTCCTAATTGATGGAGAAAGGTTTGGTGGTAAGAAAAGCTGCTTCTAGGAGGTTGTCGAGTATTTTCGCTCAACGATTTCATTCTTGGGTGGTTGGTTTGGCCCTTGTTCCTGTAACTCGAATACTAGCCCGGTATATCCCATTTTAATTTTACACCAATGTGAACCTTACGCCTTTTTTACTCTCAGATCGAGGTTCTCGGCATTGAAAAATCTTCGTAAACTAAATCACACGTGTATATGTTGACATTTAAGAGATATACAGTTAAGAAAATCAAGGGCAATGGTGATATATATGCAGATTAGACACCAAAAAAAACACTCAACAAATGGCTACAATTTGAGGAATGTGTTTAGTGACGGCATCAGATTCCTAATTGATGGAGATAGGTCTGGTGGCAAGAAAAGCTGCTTCTAGGAGGTTGTTAAGTGTTTTCGCTCGACGATTCCATTCTTGGGTGGTTGGTTTGGCCCTTGTTCCTGTAACTCGAATCCTAGCCGGGTATATCCCATTTTAATTTTACACCATTGTCAACCTTATGCCTTTTTTACTCTCAAATCGAGGTTCTCGGCATTGAAAAATCTTCGTAAACTAAATCACACGTGTATATGTTGACATTTAAGAGATATACAGTCTAGAAAATCAAGGGAAATGGTGATATATATGCGGATTAGACACCAAAAAAAACACTCAACAAATGGCAACAATTTAAGGAATGTGTTTAGTGACGGCATCAGATTCCTAATTGATGGAAAAAGGTCTAGTGGCAAGAAAAGCTGCTTCTAGGAGGTTGTTAAGTGTTTTCGCTCGACGATTCTATTCTTGGGTGGTTGGTTTGGCCCATGTTCCTGTAACTTGAATCCTAGCCCGGTATATCCCATTTTAATTTTACATCATTGTGAACCTTACACCTTTTTTACTCTCTAATCGAGGATCTCCGCATTGAAAAATCTTCGTAAACTAAATCACACGTGTATATGTTGACATTTAAGAGATATACAATCAAGAAAATCAAGGGCAATGGTGATATATATGCGGATTAGACACCAAAAAAAACACACAACAAATGGCTACAATTTAAGGAATGTGTTTAGTGACGGAATCAGATTCCTAATTGATGGAGAAAGGTCTGGTGGTAAGAAAAGCTGTTTCTTGGAGGTTGTCAAGTGTTTTCGCTTGATGATTCCATTCTTGGGTGGTTGGTTTGGCCCTTGTTCCTGTAACTCGAATCCTAGCCCGGAATATTCCATTTTAATTTTACACCATTGTGAACCTTACGCCTTTTTTACTCTCTGATCGAAGTTCTCGGCATTGAAAATCTTCGTAAACTAAATCACACGTGTATATGTTGACATTTAAGAGATATACAGTCAAGAAAATCATGGGCAATGGTGATATATATGCGGATTAGACACAAAAAAAAACACTCAACAAATGGCTACAATTTAAGGAATGTGTTTAGTGACAGCAATAGATTCCTAATTGATGGAGAAAGGTCTGGTGGTAAGAAAAGCTGTTTCTAGGAGGTTGTCAATTGTTTTCGCTCGACGATTCCATTCTTGGGTGGTTGGTTTGGCCATTGTTCCTGTAACTCGAATCCTTGCCTGGTACATCCCATTTTAATTTTACACCATTGTGAACCTTACGCCTTTTTTACTCTCTAATCAAGGTTCTCGGTATTTAAAAATCTTCGTAAACTAAATCACACGTGTATATGTTGACATTTAAGAGATATACAGTCAAGAAAATCAAGGGCAATGGTGATATATATGCGGATTAGACACCAAAAAAAAACACTCAACAAATGGCTACAATTTAAGGAACGTGTTTAGTGATGCCATCAGATTCCTAATTGATGGAGAAAGGTCTGGTGGCAAGAAAAGCTGCTTCTAGGAGGTTGTCAAGTGTTTTTGCTCGACGATTCCATTCTTGGGTGGTTGGTTTAGCCCTTGTTCCTGTAACTCGAATCCTAGCCTTGTATATCCCATTTTAATTTTACACCATTGTGAAACTTTCGCCTTTTTTTCTCCCTAATCGAGGTTCTCGGCATTGAAAAATCTTCGTAAACTAAATCACACGTGTATATGTTGACATTTAAGAGATATACAGTCAAGAAAATCAAGGGCAATGGTGATATATATGCGGATTAGACACCAAAAAAATCACTCAACAAATGGCTACAATTTAATGAATATCTTTAGTGACGGCATTAGATTCCTAATTGATGGAGAAATGTCTGGTGGCAAGAAAAGCTGCTTCTAGGAGGTTGTCAAGTGTTTTAGCTCGACGATTCCATTCTTGGGTGGTTGGTTTGGCCCTTGTTCTTGTAACTCGAATCCTAGCCCGGTATATCCCATTTTAATTTTACACCATTGTGAACCTTACTTCTTTTTACTCTCTGATCGAGGTTCTCGACATGGAAAAATCTTCGTAAACTAAATCACACGTGTATATGTTGACATTTAAGAGATATACAGTCAACAAAATCTAGGGTAATGGTGATATATATGTGGATTATACACAAAAAAACACTCAACAAATGGCTAAAATTTAAGGAATGTGTTTAGTGACGGCATCAGATTCCTAATTGATGGAGAAAGGTCTAGTGCAAGAAAAACTGCTTCTAGGAGGTTGTCAAGTGTTTTTGCTCGACGATTCCATTCTTGGGTGGTTGGTTTGGCCCTTGTTCATGTAACTCGAATCCTAGCCCGGTATATCCCATTTTAATTTTACATCATTGTGAACCTTACGCCTTTTTTACTCTCTAATCGAGATTCTCGGCATTGAAAAATCTTCGTAAACTAAATCACATGTGTATATGTTGACATTTAAGAGATATACAGTCAAGAAAATCAAGGGCAATGGTGATATATATGCGGATTAGACACCAAAAAAAAACACTCAACAAATGGCTACAATTTAAGGAATGGGTTTAGTGACGGCATCAGATTCCTAATTGATGGAGAAAGGTATGGTGGTAAGAAAAGCTGCTTCTAGGAGGTTGTCAAGTGTTTTCGCTCGATGATTCCATTCTTGGGTGGTTGGTTTGGCCCTTGTTCATGTAACTCGAATCCTAGCCTGGTACATCCCATTTTAAATTTACACCATTGTGAACCTTACGCCTTTGTTACTCTCTGATCGAGGTTCTCGACATTGAAAAATCTTCGTTAACTAAATCACACATGTATATGTTGACATTTAAGAGATATTCAGTCAAGAAAATCAAGGGCAATGGTGATATATATGCGGATTAGACACAAAAAAAAAAAAACACTCAACAAATGTCTACAATTTAAGGAATGTGTTTAGTGACGGCATCAGATTCCTAATTGATGGAGAAAGGTCTGGTGGCAAGAAAAGCTGCTTCTAGGAGGTTGTTAAGTGTTTTCGCTCGACGATTCCATTCTTGGGTAGTTGGCTTGGCCCTTGTTCCTGTAACTCGAATCCTAGCCCGGAATATCCCATTTTAATTTTACACCATTGTGAACCTTACACCTTTTTTACTCTCTGATCGAGGTTCTCGGCATTGAAAAATCTTCGTAAACTAAATTACACGTGTATATGTTGACGTTTAAGAGATATACAGTCAAGAAAATCATGGGCAATGGTGACATATACGCGGATTAGACACAAAAAAAAACACTCAACAAATGGCTAAAATTTAAGGAATATGTTTAGTGACGGCATCGGATTCCTAATTGATGGAGAAAGGTATGGTGGCAAGAAAAGCTGCTTCTAGGAGGTTGTCAAGTGTTTTCGCTCGACGATTCCATTCTGGGGTGGTTGGTTTGTCCCTTGTTCCTGTAATTCGAATCCTAGCCCGGTATATCCCATTTTAATTTTACACCATTGTGAACCTTACGCCTTTTTTACTCTCTGATCGAGGTTCTCGGCATTGAAAAATCTTCGTAAACTAAATCACACGTGTATATGTTGACATTTAAGAGATATACAGTCAAGAAAATCAAGTGCAATGGTGATATATATGCGGATTAGACACAAAAAAAAAACACTCAACAAATGGCTACAATTTAAGAAATGTGTTTAGTGACGACATCAGATTCCTAATTGATGGAGAAAGGTCTGGTGGCAAGAAAAGCTGCTTCTAGGAGGTTGTCAAGTGTTTTCGCCGGACGATTCCATTCTTGGGTGGTTGGTTTGGCCCTTGTTACTGTAACTCGAATCCTAGCTCGGTATATCCCATTTTAATTTTACACCATTGTGAACCTTACGTCTTTTTTACTCTCTGATCGAGGTTCTCGACATTGAAATATCTTCGTAAACTAAATCACACGTGTATATGTTGACATTTAAGAGATATACAGTCAATAAATTCAAGGGCAATGGGGATATATATGCGGATTAGACACAAAAAAAACACTCAACAAATGGCTACAATTTAAGGAATGTGTTTAGTGACGGCATCAGATTCCTAATTGATGGAGAAAGGTTTGGTGGTAAGAAAAGCTGCTTCTAGGAGGTTGTCGAGTATTTTCGCTCGACGATTCCATTCTGGGGTGGTTGGTTTGTCCCTTGTTCCTGTAATTCGAATCCTAGCCCGGTATATCCCATTTTAATTTTACACCATTGTGAACCTTACGCCTTTTTTACTCTCTAATCAAGGTTCTCGGTATTTAAAAATCTTCGTAAACTAAATCACACGTGTATATGTTGACATTTAAGAGATATACAGTCAAGAAAATCAAGGGCAATGGTGATATATATGCGGATTAGACACCAAAAAAAAACACTCAACAAATGGCTACAATTTAAGGAACGTGTTTAGTGATGCCATCAGATTCCTAATTGATGGAGAAAGGTCTGGTGGCAAGAAAAGCTGCTTCTAGGAGGTTGTCAAGTGTTTTTGCTCGACGATTCCATTCTTGGGTGGTTGGTTTAGCCCTTGTTCCTGTAACTCGAATCCTAGCCTTGTATATCCCATTTTAATTTTACACCATTGTGAAACTTTCGCCTTTTTTTCTCCCTAATCGAGGTTCTCGGCATTGAAAAATCTTCGTAAACTAAATCACACGTGTATATGTTGACATTTAAGAGATATACAGTCAAGAAAATCAAGGGCAATGGTGATATATATGCGGATTAGACACCAAAAAAATCACTCAACAAATGGCTACAATTTAATGAATATCTTTAGTGACGGCATTAGATTCCTAATTGATGGAGAAATGTCTGGTGGCAAGAAAAGCTGCTTCTAGGAGGTTGTCAAGTGTTTTAGCTCGACGATTCCATTCTTGGGTGGTTGGTTTGGCCCTTGTTCTTGTAACTCGAATCCTAGCCCGGTATATCCCATTTTAATTTTACACCATTGTGAACCTTACTTCTTTTTACTCTCTGATCGAGGTTCTCGACATGGAAAAATCTTCGTAAACTAAATCACACGTGTATATGTTGACATTTAAGAGATATACAGTCAACAAAATCTAGGGTAATGGTGATATATATGTGGATTATACACAAAAAAACACTCAACAAATGCCTAAAATTTAAGGAATGTGTTTAGTGACGGCATCAGATTCCTAATTGATGGAGAAAGGTCTAGTGGCAAGAAAAACTGCTTCTAGGAGGTTGTCAAGTGTTTTTGCTCGACGATTCCATTCTTGGGTGGTTGGTTTGGCCCTTGTTCATGTAACTCGAATCCTAGCCCGGTATATCCCATTTTAATTTTACATCATTGTGAACCTTACGCCTTTTTTACTCTCTAATCGAGATTCTCGGCTTTGAAAAATCTTCGTAAACTAAATCACATGTGTATATGTTGACATTTAAGAGATATACAGTCAAGAAAATCAAGGGCAATGGTGATATATATGCGGATTAGACACCAAAAAAAAACACTCAACAAATGGCTACAATTTAAGGAATGGGTTTAGTGACGGCATCAGATTCCTAATTGATGGAGAAAGGTATGGTGGCGAGAAAAGCTGCTTCTAGGAGGTTGTCAAGTGTTTTCGCTCGATGATTCCATTCTTGGGTGGTTGGTTTGGCCCTTGTTCATGTAACTCGAATCCTAGCCTGGTACATCCCATTTTAAATTTACACCATTGTGAACCTTACGCCTTTGTTACTCTCTGATCGAGGTTCTCGACATTGAAAAATCTTCGTTAACTAAATCACACATGTATATGTTGACATTTAAGAGATATTCAGTCAAGAAAATCAAGGGCAATGGTGATATATATGCAGATTAGACAAAAAAAACACTCAACAAATGGCTACAATTTAAGGAATGTGTTTAGTGACGGCATCAGATTCTTAATTGATGGAGAAAGGTCTGGTGGCAAGAAAAGCTGCTTCTAGGAGTTTGTCAAGTGTTTTCGCTCGACGATTCCATTCTTGGGTGGTTGTTTTGACCCTTGTTCTACTAACTCAAATCCTAGCCCGATATATCCCATTTTAATTTTACACCATTGTGAACCTTACGCCTTTTTTACTCTCTGATCGAGGTTCTCGGCATTGAAAAATCTTCGTAAACTAAATCACACGTGTATATGTTGACATTTAAGAGATATACAGTCAAGAAAATCAAGGCAATGGTGATATATATGCGGATTAGACACAAAAAAAAACACTCAACAAATGGCTACAATTTAAGGAATGTGTTTAGTGACGGCATCAGATTCCTAATTGATGGAGAAAGGTCTGGTGGCAAGAAAAGCTGCTTCTAGGAGGTTGTTAAGTGTTTTCGCTCGACGATTCCATTCTTGGGTAGTTGGCTTGGCCCTTGTTCCTGTAACTCGAATCCTAGCCCGGAATATCCCATTTTAATTTTACACCATTGTGAACCTTACACCTTTTTTACTCTCTGATCAAGGTTCTCGGCATTGAAAAATCTTCGTAAACTAAATTACACGTGTATATGTTGACGTTTAAGAGATATACAGTCAAGAAAATCATGGGCAATGGTGATATATATGCGGATTAGACACAAAAAAAAAACACTCAACAAATGGCTAAAATTTAAGGAATATGTTTAGTGACGGCATCGGATTCCTAATTGATGGAGAAAGGTATGGTGGCAAGAAAAGCTGCTTCTAGGCGGTTGTCAAGTGTTTTCGCTCGACGATTCCATTCTGGGGTGGTTGGTTTGTCCCTTGTTCCTGTAATTCGAATCCTAGCCCGGTATATCCCATTTTAATTTTACACCATTGTGAACCTTACGCCTTTTTTACTCTCTGATCGAGGTTCTCGGCATTGAAAAATCTTCGTAAACTAAATCACACGTGTATATTTTGACATTTAAGAGATATACAGTCAAGAAAATCAAGTGCAATGGTGATATATATGCGGATTAGACACAAAAAAAAACACTCAACAAATGGCTACAATTTAAGAAATGTGTTTAGTGACGACATCAGATTCCTAATTGATGGAGAAAGGTCTGGTGGCAAGAAAAGCTGCTTCTAGGAGGTTGTCAAGTGTTTTCGCTGGACGATTCCATTCTTGGGTGGTTGGTTTGGCCCTTGTTACTGTAACTCGAATCCTAGCTCGGTATATCCCATTTTAATTTTACACCATTGTGAACCTTACGTCTTTTTTACTCTCTGATCGAGGTTCTCGACATTGAAATATCTTCGTAAACTAAATCACACGTGTATATGTTGACATTTAAGAGATATACAGTCAATAAATTCAAGGGCAATGGGGATATATATGCGGATTAGACACAAAAAAAAAACACTCAACAAATGGCTACAATTTAAGGAATGTGTTTAGTGACGGCATCAGATTCCTAATTGATGGAGAAAGGTTTGGTGGTAAGAAAAGATGTTTCTAGGAGGTTGTCGAGTATTTTCGCTCAACGATTTCATTCTTGGGTGGTTGGTTTGGCCCTTGTTCCTGTAACTCGAATACTAGCTCGGTATATCCCATTTTAATTTTACACCAATGTGAACCTTACGCCTTTTTTACTCTCAGATCGAGGTTCTCGGCATTGAAAAATCTTCGTAAACTAAATCACACGTGTATATGTTGACATTTAAGAGATATACAGTTAAGAAAATCAAGGGCAATGGTGATATATATGCAGATTAGACACCAAAAAAAACACTCAACAAATGGCTACAATTTGAGGAGTGTGTTTAGTGACGGCATCAGATTCCTAATTGATGGAGATAGGTCTGGTGGCAAGAAAAGCTGCTTCTAGGAGGTTGTTAAGTGTTTTCGCTCGACGATTCCATTCTTGGGTGGTTGGTTTGGCCCTTGTTCCTGTAACTCGAATCTTAGCCGGGTATATCCCATTTTAATTTTACACCATTGTCAACCTTACGCCTTTTTTACTCTCAAATCGAGGTTCTCGGCATTGAAAAATCTTCGTAAACTAAATCACACGTGTATATGTTGACATTTAAGAGATATACAGTCAAGAAAATCAAGGGAAATGGTGATATATATGCGGATTAGACACCAAAAAAAACACTCAACAAATGGCAACAATTTAAGGAATGTGTTTAGTGACGGCATCAGATTCCTAATTGATGGAAAAAGGTCTAGTGGCAAGAAAAGCTGCTTCTAGGAGGTTGTTAAGTGTTTTCGCTCGACGATTCTATTCTTGGGTGGTTGGTTTGGCCCATGTTCCTGTAACTTGAATCCTAGCCCGGTATATCCCATTTTAATTTTACATCATTGTGAACCTTACACCTTTTTTACTCTCTAATCGAGGATCTCGGCATTGAAAAATCTTCGTAAACTAAATCACACGTGTATATGTTGACATTTAAGAGATATACAATCAAGAAAATCAAGGGCAATGGTGATATATATGCGGATTAGACACCAAAAAAAACACACAACAAATGGCTACAATTTAAGGAATGTGTTTAGTGACGGAATCAGATTCCTAATTGATGGAGAAAGGTCTGGTGGTAAGAAAAGCTGTTTCTTTGAGGTTGTCAAGTGTTTTCGCTTGATGATTCCATTCTTAGGTGGTTGGTTTGGCCCTTGTTCCTGTAACTCGAATCCTAGCCCGGAATATTCCAATTTAATTTTACACCATTGTGAACCTTACGCCTTTTTTACTCTCTGATCGAAGTTCTCGGCATTGAAAATCTTCGTAAACTAAATCACACGTGTATATGTTGACATTTAATAGATATACAGTCAAGAAAATCATGGGCAATGGTGATATATATGCGGATTAGACACCAAAAAAAACACTCAACAAATGGCTACAATTTAAGGAATGTGTTTAGTGACAGCAATAGATTCCTAATTGATGGAGAAAGGTCTGGTGGTAAGAAAAGCTGTTTCTAGGAGGTTGTCAATTGTTTTCGCTCGACGATTCCATTCTTGGGTGGTTGGTTTGGCCATTGTTCCTGTAACTCGAATCCTTGCCTGGTACATCCCATTTTAATTTTACACCATTGTGAACCTTACGCCTTTTTTACTCTCTAATCAAGGTTCTCGGTATTTAAAAATCTTCGTAAACTAAATCACACGTGTATATGTTGACATTTAAGAGATATACAGTCAAGAAAATCAAGGGCAATGGTGATATATATGCGGATTAGACACCAAAAAAAAACACTCAACAAATGGCTACAATTTAAGGAACGTGTTTAGTGATGCCATCAGATTCCTAATTGATGGAGAAAGGTCTGGTGGCAAGAAAAGCTGCTTCTAGGAGGTTGTCAAGTGTTTTTGCTCGACGATTCCATTCTTGGGTGGTTGGTTTAGCCCTTGTTCCTGTAACTCGAATCCTAGCCTTGTATATCCCATTTTAATTTTACACCATTGTGAAACTTTCGCCTTTTTTTCTCCCTAATCGAGGTTCTCGGCATTGAAAAATCTTCGTAAACTAAATCACACGTGTATATGTTGACATTTAAAAGATATACAGTCAAGAAAATCAAGGGCAATGGTGATATATATGCGGATTAGACACCAAAAAAATCACTCAACAAATGGCTACAACTTAATGAATATCTTTAGTGACGGCATTAGATTCCTAATTGATGGAGAAATGTCTGGTGGCAAGAAAAGCTGCTTCTAGGAGGTTGTCAAGTGTTTTAGCTCGACGATTCCATTCTTGGGTGGTTGGTTTGGCCCTTGTTCTTGTAACTCGAATCCTAGCCCGGTATATCCCATTTTAATTTTACACCATTGTGAACCTTACTTCTTTTTACTCTCTGATCGAGGTTCTCGACATGGAAAAATCTTCGTAAACTAAATCACACGTGTATATGTTGACATTTAAGAGATATACAGTCAACAAAATCTAGGGTAATGGTGATATATATGTGGATTATACACAAAAAAACACTCAACAAATGACTAAAATTTAAGGAATGTGTTTAGTGACGGCATCAGATTCCTAATTGATGGAGAAAGGTCTAGTGGCAAGAAAAACTGCTTCTAGGAGGTTGTCAAGTGTTTTTGCTCGACGATTCCATTCTAGGGTGGTTGGTTTGGCCCTTGTTCATGTAACTCGAATCCTAGCCCGGTATATCCCATTTTAATTTTACATCATTGTGAACCTTACGCCTTTTTTACTCTCTAATTGAGATTCTCGGCATTGAAAAATCTTCGTAAACTAAATCACATGTGTATATGTTGACATTTAAGAGATATACAGTCAAGAAAATCAAGGGCAATGGTGATATATATGCGGATTAGACACCAAAAAAAAACACTCAACAAATGGCTACAATTTAAGGAATGGGTTTAGTGACGGCATCAGATTCCTAATTGATGGAGAAATGTATGGTGGCAAGAAAAGCTGCATCTAGGAGGTTGTCAAGTGTTTTCGCTCGATGATTCCATTCTTGGGTGGTTGGTTTGGCCTTTGTTCATGTAACTCGAATCCTAGCCTGGTACATCCCATTTTAAATTTACACCATTGTGAACCTTACGCCTTTGTTACTCTCTGATCGAGGTTCTCGACATTGAAAAATCTTCGTTAACTAAATCACACATGTATATGTTGACATTTAAGAGATATTCAGTCAAGAAAATCAAGGGCAATGGTGATATATATGCAGATTAGACAAAAAAAAAACACTCAACAAATGGCTACAATTTAAGGAATGTGTTTAGTGACGGCATCAGATTCTTAATTGATGGAGAAAGGTCTGGTGGCAAGAAAAGCTGCTTCTAGGAGTTTGTCAAGTGTTTTCGCTCGACGATTCCATTCTTGGGTGGTTGTTTTGACCCTTGTTCTAGTAACTCAAATCCTAGTCCGGTATATCCCATTTTAATTTTACACCATTGTGAACCTTACGCCTTTTTTACTCTCTGATCGAGGTTCTCGGCATTGAAAAATCTTCGTAAACTAAATCACACGTGTATATGTTGACATTTAAGAGATATACAGTCAAGAAAATCAAGGCAATGGTGATATATATGCGGATTAGACACAAAAAAAAACACTCAACAAATGGCTACAATTTAAGGAATGTGTTTAGTGACGGCATCAGATTCCTAATTGATGGAGAAAGGTCTGGTGGCAAGAAAAGCTGCTTCTAGGAGGTTGTTAAGTGTTTTCGCTCGACGATTCCATTCTTGGGTAGTTGGCTTGGCCCTTGTTCCTGTAACTCGAATCCTAGCCCGGAATATCCCATTTTAATTTTACACCATTGTGAACCTTACACCTTTTTTACTCTCTGATCGAGGTTCTCGGCATTGAAAAATCTTCGTAAACTAAATTACACGTGTATATGTTGACGTTTAAGTGATATACAGTCAAGAAAATCATGGGCAATGGTGATATATATGCGGATTAGACACAAAAAAAAACACTCAACAAATGGCTAAAATTTAAGGAATATGTTTAGTGACGGCATCGGATTCCTAATTGATGGAGAAAGTTATGGTGGCAAGAAAAGCTGCTTCTAGGAGGTTGTCAAGTGTTTTCGCTCGACGATTCCATTCTGGGGTGGTTGGTTTGTCCCTTGTTCTTGTAATTCGAATCCTAGCCCGGTATATCCCATTTTAATTTTACACCATTGTGAACCTTACGCCTTTTTTACTCTCTGATCGAGGTTCTCGGCATTGAAAAATCTTCGTAAACTAAATCACACGTGTATATGTTGACATTTAAGAGATATACAGTCAAGAAAATCAAGTGCATTGGTGATATATATGCGGATTAGACACAAAAAAAAAAAAAAACACTCAACAAATGGCTACAATTTAAGAAATGTGTTTAGTGACGACATCAGATTCCTAATTGACGGAGAAAGGTCTGGTGGCAAGAAAAGCTGCTTCTAGGAGGTTGTCAAGTGTTTTCGCTGGACGATTCCATTCTTGGGTGGTTGGTTTGGCCCTTGTTACTGTAACTCGAATCCTAGCTCGGTATATCCCATTTTAATTTTACACCATTGTGAACCTTACGTCTTTTTTACTCTCTGATCGAGGTTCTCGACATTGAAATATCTTCGTAAACTAAATCACACGTGTATATGTTGACATTTAAGAGATATACAGTCAAGAAAATCAAGTGCAATGGTGATTTATATGCGGATTAGACACAAAAAAAAAACACTCAACAAATGTCTACAATTTAAGAAATGTGTTTAGTGACGACATCAGATTCCTAATTGATGGAGAAAGGTCTGGTGGCAAGAAAAGCTGCTTCTAGGAGGTTGTCAAGTGTTTTCGCTGGACGATTCCATTCTTGGGTGGTTGGTTTGGCCCTTGTTACTGTAACTCGAATCCTAGCTCGGTATATCCCATTTTAATTTTACACCATTGTGAACCTTACGTCTTTTTTACTCTCTGATCGAGGTTCTCGACATTGAAATATCTTCGTAAACTAAATCACACGTGTATATGTTGACATTTAAGAGATATACAGTCAAGAAAATCAAGGCAATGGTGACATATATGCGGATTAGACACAAAAAAAAACACTCAACAAATGGCTACAATTTAAGGAATGTGTTTAGTGACGACATCAGATTCCTAACTGATGGAGAAAGGTCTGGTGGCAAGAAAAGCTGCTTCTAGGAGGTTGTTAAGTGTTTTCGCTCGACGATTCCATTCTTGAGTAGTTGGCTTGGCCCTTGTTCCTGTAACTCGAATCCTAGCCCGGAATATCCCATTTTAATTTTACACCATTGTGAACCTTACACCTTTTTTACTCTCTGATCGAGGTTCTCGGCATTGAAAAATCTTCGTAAACTAAATTACACGTGTATATGTTGACATTTAAGAGATATACAGTCAAGAAAATCATGGGCAATGGTGATATATATGCGGATTAGACACAAAAAAAAAACACTCAACAAATGGCTACAATTTAAGGAATATGTTTAGTGACGGCATCGGATTCCTAATTGATGGAGAAAGGTATGGTGGCAAGAAATGCTGCTTCTAGGAGGTTGTCAAGTGTTTTCGCTCGACGATTCCATTCTTGGGTGGTTGGTTTGTCCCTTGTTCCTGTAATTCGAATCCTAGCCCGGTATATCCCATTTTAATTTTACACCATTGTGAACCTTACGCCTTTTTTACTCTCTGATCGAGGTTCTCGGCATTGAAAAATCTTCGTAAACTAAATCACACGTGTATATGTTAACATTTAAGAGATATACAGTCAAGAAAATCAAGTGCAATGGTGATATATATGCGGATTAGACACAAAAAAAAAACACTCAACAAATGGCTACAATTTAAGAAATGTGTTTAGTGACGACATCAGATTCCTAAGTGATGTAGAAAGGTCTGGTGGCAAGAAAAGCTGCTTCTAGGAGGTTGTCAAGTGTTTTCGCTGGACGATTCCATTATTGGGTGGTTGGTTTGGCCCTTGTTACTCTAACTCGAATCCTAGCTCGGTATATCCCATTTTAATTTTACACCATTGTGAACCTTACGTCTTTTTTACTCTCTGATCGAGGTTCTCGACATTGAAATATCTTCGTAAACTAAATCACACGTGTATATGTTGACATTTAAGAGATATACAGTCAATAAATTCAAGGGCAATGGGGATATATATGCGGATTAGACACAAAAAAAAACTCTCAACAAATGGCTACAATTTAAGGAATGTGTTTAGTGACGGCATCAGATTCCTAATTGATGGAGAAAGGTCTGGTGGCAAGAAAAGCTGCTTCTAGGGGGTTGTCAAGTGTTTTCTCTCGACGATTCCATTCTTGGGTAGTTGGTTTGGCATTTGTTCCTGTAACTAGAAAACTAGCCCGAAATATCCAATTTTAATTTTACACCATTGTGAACCTTACGCCTTTTTTACTCTCTGATCCAGGTTCTCGGCATTGAAAAATCTTCGTAAACTAAATCACACGTGTATATGTTGACATTTAAGAGATATACAGTCAAGAAAATCAAGGGCAATGGTGATACATATGTGGATTAGACACAAAAAAAACACTCAACAAATGGGTACAATCTAAGGAATGTGTTTATTGACGGCATCAGATTCCTAATTGATGCAGAAAGGTTTGGTGGCAAGAAAAGCTGCTTCTAGGAGGTCGTCAAGTGTTGTCGCTCGACGATTCCATTCTTGGGTGCTGGTTTGGCCCTTGTTCCTGTAACTCGAATCCTATCCCGGTATATCCCATTTTAATTTTACACCATTGTGAACCTTACGCCTTTTTTACTCTTTGATCGAGGTTCTCGGCATTGAAAAATCTTCGTAAACTAAATCACACGTGTTTATGTTGACATTTAAGAGATATACAGTCAATAAAATAAAGGGAAATGGTGATATATATGCGGATTAGACTAAAAAAAAACACTTAACAAATGGCTACAATCTAAGGAATGTGTTTAGTGACGGCATCAGATTCCTAATTGATGGAGAAAGGTCTGGTGGCAAGAAAAGCTGCTTCAAGGAGGTCGTCAAGTGTTGTCGCACGACGATTCCATTCTTGTGTGGTTGGTTTGGCCCTTGTTCCTGTAACTCGAATCCTAGCCCGGTATATTCTATTTTAATTTTACACCATTGTGAACCTTACGCCTTTTTACTCTCTGGTCGAGGTTCCCGGCATTGAAAACTATTCGTAAACTAAATCACACGTGTATATGTTGACATTTAAGAGATATAAAGTCAAGAAAATCAAAGGCAATGGTGATATATATGTGGATTAGACACAAAAAAAAACACTCAACTAATGGCTACAATTTAAGGAATGTGTTTAGTGACGTTATCAGATTCCTAATTGTTGGAGAAAGGTCTGGTGGCAAGAAAAGCTGCTTCTAGGAGGTTGTCAAGTGTTTTTGCTTGACGATTCCATTATTGGGTGGTTGGTTTGGCCCTTGTTCCTGTAACTCGAATCCTAGCCCGGTATATCCCATTTTAATTTTCACCATTGAGAACCTTACGCCTTTTTTACTCTCTGATCGAGGTTCTCGGCATTGAAAAGTCTTCGTAAACTAAATCACACGTGTATATGTTGACATTTAAGAGATATACAGTCAAGAAAATCAAGGGAAATGGTGATATATATGCGGATTAGACACACAAAAAAAAATCTCAACAAATGGCTACAATTTAAATGAAGTGTTTAGTGACGGCATCAGATTCCTAATTGATGGAGAAAGGTCTGGTGGCAAGAAAAGCTGCTTCTAGGAGGTTGTCAAGTATTTTCACTCAACCTTCCATTCTTGGGTGGTTGGTTTGGCCCTTGTTCCGGTAACTCGAATCCTAGCATGGTATATCCCATTTTAATTTTACACCATTGTGAACCATACGCCTTTTTTATTCTCTGATCGAGGTTCTCGGCATTGAAAAATCTTCGTAAACTTGACATTTAAGAGATATACAGTCAAGAAAATCAAGGGCAATGGTGATATATTTGCGGATTAGACACAAAAAAAAAAACAATCAACAAATGGCTACAATTTAAGGAATGTGTTTAGTGACGGCATCAGATTCCTAATTGATGGAGAAAGGTCTGGTGGCAAGAAAAGCTGCTTCTAGGAGGTTGTCAAGTGTTTTCGCTCGACGATTCCATTCTTGGGTGGTTGGTTTGTCCCTTGTTCCTGTAACTCGAATCCTAGCTCGGTATATCCCTTTTTGATTTTACACCATTGTGAACCTTACGCCTTTTTTTACTCTCTGATCGAGGTTCTCGGCATTGAAAAATCTTCGTAAACTAAATCACACGTGTATACGTTGATATTTAAGAGATATACAGTCAAGAAAATCAAGGGTAACGGTGATATATAAGCGGATTAGACACCAAAAAAAGCACTCAACAAATGGCTACAATTTAAGGAATGTGTTTAGTGACGTCATCAGATTCCTAATTGATGGAGAAAGGTCTGGTAGCAAGAAAAGCTGCTACTAGAAGGTTGTCAAGTGTTTTCGCTCAACGAATCCATTTTTAGGTGGTTGGTTTAGCCCTTATTCCTGTAACTCGAATTCTAGCCCGGTATATCCCATTTTAATTTTTCACCATTGTGAACCTTACGCCCTTTTTACTCTCTAATCGATGTTCTCGGCATTGAAAAATCTTCGCAAACTAAATTAAACATGTATTTGTTGACATTTAAGAGATATACAGTCAAGAAAATCAAGGGCAATGGTGATATATATGCGGATTAGACACCAAAAAAAAACAATCAACATATGGCTACAATTTAAGGAATGTGTTTAGTGACGACATCAGATTCCTAATTGATGGAGAAAGGTCTGGTGGCAAGAAAAGCTGCTTCTAGGAGGGTGTCAAGTGTTTTCGCTCGATGATTCCATTCTTGGGAGGTTGGTTTGGCCCTTGTTCCTGTAACTCGAATCCTATCCCGGTATATCCCATTTTAATTTTACACCATTGTGAACCTTACGTCTTTTTTACTCTCTGATCAAGGTTCTCAGCATTGAAAAATCTTCGTAAACTAAATCACACGTGTATATGTTGAAATTTAAGAAATATACAGTCAAGAAAATCAAGGGCAATGGGGATTTATATGCGGATTAGACACCAAAAAAAACACTCAACAAATGGCTACAATTTAAGGAATGTGTTTAGTGACGGCATCAGATTCCTAATTGATGGAGAGAGGTCTACTGACAAGAAAAGCTGCTTCTAGGAGGTTGTCAAGTGTTTTCGCTCGACGATTCTATTCTTGGGTGGTTGGTTTGGCCCATGTTCCTGTAACTCGAATCCTAGCCCGGTATATCCCATTTTAATTTTACACCATTGTGAAACTTACGCCTTTTTTACTCTCTGATCGAGGTTCTCGGCATTGAAAAATCTTCGTAAACTAAATTACACGTGTATATGTTGACATTTAAGAGATATACAGTCAAGAAAATCAAGGGCATTGGTGATATATATGCGGATTAGACATCAAAAAAACACTCAACAAATGGCTACAATTTAAGGAATGTGTTTAGTGATGGCATTAGATTCCTGATTGATGGAGAAAGGTCTGGTGGCAAGAAAAGCTGCTTCTAGGAGATTGCCAAGTGTTTTCGCTCGACGATTCCATTCTTGGGGGGTTGGTTTGGCCCTTGTTCCTGTAACTCGAATCCTAGCCCCGTATATCTCATTTTAATTTTACACCATTGTGAACTTTACGCCTTTTTTTACTCTCTGATCGAGTTTCCCGGCATTGAAAAATCTTCGTAAACTAAATCACCACGTGTATATGATGATATTGAAGAGATAAAAAGTCAAGAAAATCAAGGGCAATGGTGACATATATGCGGATTAGAGACAAAAAAAACACTCAACAAATGGCTACAATTTAAGGAACATGTTTAGTGACGGCATCAGATTCCTAATTGATGGAGAAAGTTCTGGTGGCAAGAAAAGCTGCTTCTAGAAGGTTGTCAAGTGTTTTCGCTCAACGAATCCATTCTTAGGTGGTTGGTTTAGCCCTTATTCCCGTAACTCGAATTCTAGCCCGGTATATCCCATTTTAATTTTACGCCATTGTGAACCTTACGCCTTTTTTACTCTCTGATCGAGGTTCTCGGCATTGAAAAATCTTCATAAACTAAATCACACGTGTATATGTTGACATTTTAGAGATACACAGTCAAGAAAATCAAGGGAAATGGTGATATATATGCGGATTAGACACAAAAAAAAACACTCAACAAATGGCTACAATTTAAAGAATGTGTTTAGTGACGGCATCAGATTCCTAATTGATGGAGAAAGGTCTGGTGGGAAGAAAAGCTGCTTCTAGGAGGTTGTCAAGTGTTTTCGCCTGACAATTCCATTCTTGGTGGTTGGTTTAGCCCTTGTTCCTGTAACTCGAATCCTAGCCCGGTATATCCCATTTTAATTTTACACCATTGTGAACCTTACGCCTTTTTTACTCGCTGGTCGTGGTTCTCGGCATTGAAAAATCTTCGTAAACTAAATCACACGTGTATATGTTGACATTTAAGAGATACACAGTCAAGAAAATCAAGGGCAATGGTGATTTATATGCGGATTAGACACCAAAAAAAACACTCAACAAATGGCTACAATTTAAGGAATGTGTTTAGTGACGGCATCAGATTCCTAATTGATGGAGAGAGGTCTGCTGGCAAGAAAAGCTGCTTCTAGGAGGTTGTCAAGTGTTTTCGCTCGACGATTCCATTCTTAGGTGGTTGGTTTGGCCCATGTTCCTGTAACTCGAATCCTAGCCCGGTATATCCCATTTTAATTTTACACCATTGTGAAACTTACGCCTTTTTTACTCTCTGATCGAGGTTCTCGGCATTGAAATATCTTCGTAAACTAAATTACACGTGTATATGTTGACATTTAAGAGATATACAGTCAAGAAAATCAAGGGCATTGGTGATATATATGCGGATTAGACATCAAAAAAACACTCAACAAATGGCTACAATTTAAGGAATGTGTTTAGTGACGGCATTAGATTCCTGATTGATGGAGAAAGGTCTGGTGGCAAGAAAAGCTACTTCTAGGAGATTGCCAAGTGTTTTCGCTCGACGATTCCATTCTTGGGGGGTTGGTTTGGCCCTTGTTCCTGTAACTCGAATCCTAGCCCCGTATATCTCTTTTTAATTTTACACCATTATGAACTTTACGCCTTTTTTTACTCTCTGATCGAGTTTCTCGGCATTGAAAAATCTTCGTAAACTAAATCACCACGTGTATATGTTGATATTTAAGAGATAAAAAGTCAAGAAAATCAAGGGCAATGGTGACATATATGCGGATTAGAGACAAAAAAAAACACTCAACAAATGGCTACAATTTAAGGAACATGTTTAGTGACGGCATCAGATTCCTAATTGATGGAGAAAGTTCTGGTGGCAAGAAAAGCTGCTTCCATTTGGTTGTCAAGTGTTTTCGCTCGACGATTCCATTCTTAGGTTATTGGTTTGGCCCTTGTTCCTGTAACTCGAATCCTAGCCCGGAATATCCCATTTTAATTTTACACCATTGTGAACCTTACACCTTTTTTACTCTCCGATCGAGGTTCTCGGCATTGAAAAATCTTCGTAATCTAAATCACACGTGTATATGTTGACATTTAAGAGATATACAGTCAAGAAAATCAAGGGCAATGGTGATATATATGTGGATTAGACACACAAAAAAAATCTCAACAAATGGCTACAATTTAAATGAAGTGTTTAGTGACGGCATCAGATTCCTAATTGATGGAGAAAGGTCTGGTGGCAAGAAAAGCTGCTTCTAGGAGGTTGTCAAGTATTTTCGCTCAACCATTCCATTCTTGGGTGGTTGGTTTGGCCCTTGTTCCGGTAACTCGAATCCTAGCATGGTATATCCCATTTTAATTTTACACCATTGTGAACCATACGCCTTTTTTATTCTCTGATCGAGGTTCTCGGCATTGAAAAATCTTCGTAAACTTGACATTTAAGAGATATACAGTCAAGAAAATCAAGGGCAATGGTGATATATTTGCGGATTAGACACAAAAAAAACACTCAACAAATGGCTACAATTTTAGGAATGTGTTTAGTGACGGCATCAGATTCCTAATTGATGGAGAAAGGTCTGGTGGCAAGAAAAGCTGCTTCTAGGAGGTTGTCAAGTGTTTTCGCTCGACGATTCCATTCTTGGGTGGTTGGTTTGTCCCTTGTTCCTGTAACTCGAATCCTAGCTCGGTATATCCCTTTTTGATTTTACACCATTGTGAACCTTACGACTTTTTTTACTCTCTGATCGAGGTTCTCGGCATTGAAAAATCTTCGTAAACTAAATCACACGTGTATACGTTGACAGTTAAGAGATATACAGTCAAGAAAATCAAGGGTAACGGTGATATATAACCGGATTAGACACCAAAAAAAACACTCAACAAATGGCTACAACTTAAGGAATGTGTTTAGTGACGTCATCAGATTCCTAATTGATGGAGAAAGGTCTGGTGGCAAGAAAAGCTGCTACTAGAAGGTTGTCAAGTGTTTTCGCTCAACGAATCCATTTTTAGGTGGTTGGTTTAGCCCTTATTCCTGTAACTCGAATTCTAGCCCGGTATATCCCATTTTAATTTTTCACCATTGTGAACCTTACGCCTTTTTTACTCTCTAATCGAGGTTCTCGGCATTGAAAAATCTTCGCAAACTAAATTAAACGTGTATTTGTTGACATTTAAGAGACATACAGTCAAGAAAATCAAGGGTAATGGTGATATATATGCGGATTAGACACCAAAAAAAAAACAATCAACATATGGCTACAATTTAAGGAATGTGTTTAGTGACGACATCAGATTCCTAATTGATGGAGAAAGGTCTGGTGGCAAGAAAAGCTGCTTCTAGGAGGTTGTCAAGTGTTTTCGCTCGATGATTCCATTCTTGGGAGGTTGGTTTGGCCCTTGTTCCTGTAACTCGAATCCTAGCCCGGTATATCCCATTTTAATTTTACACCATTGTGAACCTTACGTCTTTTTTACTCTCTGATCAAGGTTCTTAGCATTGAAAAATCTTCGTAAACTAAATCACACGTGTATATGTTGACATTTAAGAAATATACAGTCAAGAAAATCAAGGGCAATGGGGATTTATATGCGGATTAGACACCAAAAAAAACACTCAACAACTGGCTACAATTTAAGGAATGTGTTTAGTGACGGCATCAGATTCCTAATTGATGGAGAAAGGTCTGGTGGCAAGAAAAGCTGCTTCTAGAAGGTTGTCAAGTGTTTTCGCTCAACGAATCCATTCTTAGGTGGTTGGTTTAGCCCTTATTCCCGTAACTCGAACTCTAGCCCGGTATATCCCATTTTAATTTTACGCCATTGTGAACCTTACGCCTTTTTTACTCTCTGATCGAGGTTCTCGGCATTGAAAAATCTTCGTAAACTAAATCACACGTGTATATGTTGACATTTTAGAGATACACAGTCAAGAAAATCAAGGGAAATGGTGATATATATGCGGATTAGACACAAAAAAAAAACACTCAACAAATGGCTACAATTTAAAGAATGTGTTTAGTGACGGCATCAGATTCCTAATTGATAGAGAAAGGTCTGGTGGGAAGAAAAGCTGCTTCTAGGAGGTTGTCAAGTGTTTTCGCCTGACGATTCCATTCTTGGTGGTTGGTTTAGCCCTTGTTCCTGTAACTCGAATCCTAGCCCGGTATATCCCATTTTAATTTTACACCATTGTGAACCTTACGCCTTTTTTACTCGCTGGTCGTGGTTCTCGGCATTGAAAAATCTTCGTAAACTAAATCACACGTGTATATGTTGACATTTAAGAGATATACAGTCAAGAAAATCAAGGGCAATGGTGATTTATATGCGGATTAGACACCAAAAAAAACACTAAACAAATGGCTACAATTTAAGGAATGTGTTTAGTGACGGCATCAGATTCCTAATTGATGGAGAGAGGTCTGCTGGCAAGAAAAGCTGCTTCTAGGAGGTTGTCAAGTGTTTTCGCTCGACGATTCCATTCTTGTGTGGTTGGTTTGGCCCATGTTCCTGTAACTCGAATCCTAGCCCGGTATATCCCATTTTAATTTTACACCATTGTGAAACTTACGCCTTTTTTACTCTCTGATCGAGGTTCTCGGCATTGAAAAATCTTCGTAAACTAAATTACACGTGTATATGTTGACATTTAAGAGATATACAGTCAAGAAAATCAAGGGCATTGGTGATATATATGCGGATTAGACATCAAAAAAACACTCAACAAATGGCTACAATTTAAGGAATGTGTTTAGTGACGGCATTAGATTCCTGATTGATGGAGAAAGGTCTGGTGGCAAGAAAAGCTGCTTCTAGGAGATTGCCAAGTGTTTTCGCTCGACGATTCCATTCTTGGGGGTTGGTTTGGCCCTTGTTCCTGTAACTCGAATCCTAGCCCGTATATCTCATTTTAATTTTACACCATTGTGAACTTTACGCCTTTTTTTACTCTCTGGTCGAGTTTCTCGGCATTGAAAAATCTTCGTAAACTAAATCACCACGTGTATATGTTGATATTTAAGAGATAAAAAGTCAAGAAAGTCAAGGGCAATGGTGACATATATGCGGATTAGAGACAAAAAAAAAAAACACTCAACAAATGGCTACAATTTAAGGAACATGTTTAGTGACGGCATCAGATTCCTAATTGATGGAGAAAGTTCTGGTGGCAAGAAAAGCTGCTTCCATTAGGTTGTCAAGTGTTTTCGCTCGACGATTCCATTCTTAGGTTATTGGTTTGGCCCTTTTTCCTGTAACTCGAATCCTAGCCTAGTATATCCCATTTTAATTTTACACCATTGTGAACCTTACGCCTTTTTACTCTCTGATCGAGGTTCTCGGCATTGAAAAATCTTTGTAAACTAAATCACACGTGTATATGTTGACATTTTAGAGATATGAAATCAAGAAAATCAAAGGAAATGGTGATATATATGCGGATTAGACACCAAAAAAAACACTCAACAAATGGTTACAATTTAAAGAATGTGTTTAGTGACGGAATCAGATTCCTAATTGATGGAGAAAGGTCTGGTGGCAAGAAAAGCTGCTTCTAGGAGGTTGTCAAGTGTTTTCTCACGACGATTTCATTCTTGGTGATTGGTTTAGCCCTTGTTCCTGTAACTCGAATCCTAGCCCTGTATATCCCATTTTAATTTTACACCATTGTGAACCTTACGCCTTTTTTACTCTCTGATCGAGGTTCTCGGCATTGAAAAATCTTCGCAAACTAAATCAAACGTGTATATGTTGACATTTAAGAGATATACAGTCAAGAAAATCAAGGGCAATGGTGATATATATGCGGATTAGACACCAAAAAAAAACAATCAACAAATGGCTACAATTTAAGGAATGTGTTTAATGACGACATCAGATTCCTAATTGATGGAGAAAGGTCTGGGGGCAAGAAAAGCTGCTTTTAGGAGGTTGTCAAGTGTTTTCGCTCGACGATTCCATTCTTGGTGGTTGGTTTAGCCCTTGTTCCTGTAACTCGAATCCTTGCCCGGTATATCTCATTTTAATTTTACACCATTGTGAACCTTACGCCTTTTTTACTCGCTGGTCGTGGTTCTCGGCATTGAAAAATCTTCGTAAACTAAATCACACTTGTATATGTTGACATTTAAGAGATATAAAGTCAAGAAAATCAAGGGAAATGGTGATTTATATGCGGATTAGACACCAAAAAAAACACTCAACAAATGGCTACAATTTAAGGAATGTGTTTAGTGACGGCATCAGATTCCTAATTGATGGAGAGAGGTCTGCTGGCAAGAAAAGCTGCTTCTAGGAGGTTGTCAAGTGTTTTCGCTCAACGAATCCATTCTTAGGTGGTTGGTTTAGCCCTTATTCCTGTAACTCGAATTCTAGCCCGGTATATCCCATTTTAATTTTACACCATTGTGAACCTTACGCCTTTTTTACTCTCTGATCGAGGTTCTCGGCATTGAAAAATCTTCGTAAACTAAATCACACGTGTATATGTTGACATTTTAGAGATATACAGTCAAGAAAATCAAGGGAAATGGTGATATATATGCGGATTAGACACAAAAAAAAACACTCAACAAATGGCTACAATTTAAAGAATGTGTTTAGTGAGGGCATCAGATTCCTAATTGATGGAGAAAGGTCTGGTGGCAAGAAAAGCTGCCTCTAGGAGGTTGTCAAGTGTTTTCGCTCGACGATTCCATTCTTGGTGGTTGGTTTAGCCCTTGTTCCTGTAACTCGAATCCTTGCCCGGTATATCCCATTTTAATTTTACACCATTGTGAATCTTACGACTTTTTAACTCGCTGGTCGTGGTTCTCGGCATTGAAAAATCTTCGTAAACTAAATCACACGTGTATATGTTGACATTTAAGAGATATACAGTCAAGAAAATCAAGGGCAATGGTGATTTATAGGCGGATTAGACACCAAAAAAACACTCAACAAATGGCTACAATTTAAGGAATGTGTTTAGTAACGACATCAGATTCCTAATTGATGGAGAGAGGTCTGCTGGCAAGAAAAGCTGCTTCTAGGAGGTTGTCAAGTGTTTTCGCTCGACGATTCCATTCTTGGGTGGTTGGTTTGGCGCATGTTCCTGTAACTCGAATCCTAGCCCGGTATATACCATTTTAATTTTACACCATTGTGAAACTTACGCCTTTTTTACTCTCTGATCGAGGTTCTCGGCATTGAAAAATCTTCGTAAACTAAATTACACGTGTATATGTTGACATTTAAGAGATATACAGTCAAGAAAATCAAGGGCACTGGTGATATATATGCGGATTAGAGATCAAAAAAACACTCAACAAATGGCTACAATTTAAGGAATGTGTTTAGTGACGGCATTAGATTCCTAATTGATGGAGAAAGGTCTGGTGGCAAGAAAAGCTGCTTCTAGGAGATTGCCAAGTGTTTTCGCTCGACGATTCCATTCTTGGGTGGTTGGTTCGGCCCTTGTTCCTGTAACTCGAATCCTAGCCCCGTATATCTCATTTTAATTTTACACCATTGTGAACCTTACGCCTTTTTTTACTCTCTGATCGAGTTTCTCGGCATTGAAAAAGCTTTGTAAACTAAATCACCACGTGTATATGTTGATATTTAAGAGATATAAAGACAAGAAAATCAAGGGCAATGGTGACATATATGCGGATTAGAGACCAAAAAAAACACTCAACAAATGGCTACAATTTAAGGAACATGTTTAGTGACGGCATCAGATTCCTAATTGATGGAGAAAGTTCTGGTGGCAAGAAAAGCTGCTTCCAGGAGGTTGTCAAGTGTTTTCGCTCGACGATTCCATTCTTAGGTGATTGGTTTGGCCCTTGTTCCTGTAACTCGAATCCTAGCCCGTAATATCCCATTTTAATTTTACACCATTGGGAACCTTACGCCATTTTTACTCTCTGATCGAGGTTCTCGGCATTGAAAAATCTTCGTAAACTAAATCACACGTGTATATGTTGACATTTAAGAGATATACAGTCAAGAAAGTCAAGGGCAATGGTGATATATATGCGGATTAGACACAAAAATAAACACTCAACAAATGGCTACAATTTAAGGAATGTGTTTAGTGACGGAATCACAATCCTAATTGATAGAGAAAGGTCTGGTGGCAAGAAAAGCTGCTTCTAGGAGGTTGTCAAGTGTTTTCGCTTGACGATTCTATTCTTGGGTGGTTGGTTTGGCCCTTGTTCCTGTAACTCGAATCCTAGCCTAGTATATCCCATTTTAATTTTACACCATTGTGAACCTTACGCCTTTTTACTCTCTGATCGAGGTTCTCGGCATTGAAAAATCTTCGTAAACTAAATCACAAGTGTACATGTTGACATTTTAGAGATATGCAGTCAAGAAAATCAAGGGAAATGGTGATATATATGCGGATTAGACACCAAAAAAAACACTCAACAAATGGCTACAATTTAAGGAATGTGTTTAGTGAAGGCATCAGATTCCTAATTGATGGAGAGAGGTCTGCTGGCAAGAAAAGCTGCTTCTAGGAGGTTGTCAAGTGTTTTCGCTCAACGAATCCATTCTTAGGTGGTTGGTTTAGCCCTTATTCCTGTAACTCGAATTCTAGCCCGGTATATCCCATTTTAATTTTACACCATTGTGAACCTTACGCCTTTTTTACTCTCTGATCGAGGTTCTCGGCATTGAAAAATCTTCGTAAACTAAATGACACGTGTATATGTTGACATTTTAGAGATATACAGTCAAGAAAATCAAGGGAAATGGTGATATATATGCGGATTAGACACAAAAAAAAACACTCAACAAATGGCTACAATTTAAAGAATGTGTTTAGTGAGGGCATCAGATTCCTAATTGATGGAGAAAGGTCTGGTGGCAAGAAAAGCTGCCTCTAGGAGGTTGTCAAGTGTTTTCGCTCGACGATTCCATTCTTGGTGGTTGGTTTAGCCCTTGTTCCTGTAACTCGAATCCTTGCCCGGTATATCCCATTTTAATTTTACACCATTGTGAATCTTACGACTTTTTAACTCGCTGGTCGTGGTTCTCGGCATTGAAAAATCTTCGTAAACTAAATCACACGTGTATATGTTGACATTTAAGAGATATACAGTCAAGAAAATCAAGGGCAATGGTGATTTATAGGCGGATTAGACACCAAAAAAACACTCAACAAATGGCTACAATTTAAGGAATGTGTTTAGTAACGACATCAGATTCCTAATTGATGGAGAGAGGTCTGCTGGCAAGAAAAGCTGCTTCTAGGAGGTTGTCAAGTGTTTTCGCTCGACGATTCCATTCTTGGGTGGTTGGTTTGGCGCATGTTCCTGTAACTCGAATCCTAGCCCGGTATATACCATTTTAATTTTACACCATTGTGAAACTTACGCCTTTTTTACTCTCTGATCGAGGTTCTCGGCATTGAAAAATCTTCGTAAACTAAATTACACGTGTATATGTTGACATTTAAGAGATATACAGTCAAGAAAATCAAGGGCACTGGTGATATATATGCGGATTAGACATCAAAAAAACACTCAACAAATGGCTACAATTTAAGGAATGTGTTTAGTGACGGAATCACAATCCTAATTGATAGAGAAAGGTCTGGTGGCACGAAAAGCTGCTTCTAGGAGGTTGTCAAGTGTTTTCGCTTGACGATTCTATTCTTAGGTGGTTGGTTTGGCCCTTGTTCCTGTAACTCGAATCCTAGCCTAGTATATCCCATTTTAATTTTACACCATTGTGAACCTTAGGCCTTTTTACTCTCTGATCGAGGTTCTCGGCATTGAAAAATCTTCGTAAACTAAATCACAAGTGTACATGTTGACATTTTAGAGATATGCAGTCAAGAAAATCAAGGGAAATGGTGATATATATGCGGATTAGACACCAAAAAAAACACTCAACAAATGGCTACAATTTAAGGAATGTGTTTAGTGAAGGCATCAGATTCCTAATTGATGGAGAGAGGTCTGCTGGCAAGAAAAGCTGCTTCTAGGAGGTTGTCAAGTGTTTTCGGTCAACGAATCCATTCTTAGGTGGCTGGTTTAGCCCTTATTCCTGTAACTCGAATTCTAGCCCGGTATATCCCATTTTAATTTTACACCATTGTGAACCTTACGCCTTTTTTACTCTCTGATCGAGGTTCTCGGCATTGAAAAATCTTCGTAAACTAAATCACACGTGTATATGTTGACATTTTAGAGATATACAGTCAAGAAAATCAAGGGAAATGGTGATATATATGCGGATTAGACACAAAAAAAAAACACTCAACAAATGGCTACAATTTAAAGAATGTGTTTAGTGAGGGCATCAGATTCCTAATTGATGGAGAAAGGTCTGGTGGCAAGAAAAGCTGCCTCTAGGAGGTTGTCAAGTGTTTTCGCTCGACGATTCCATTCTTGGTGGTTGGTTTAGCCCTTGTTCCTGTAACTCGAATCCTTGCCCGGTATATCCCATTTTAATTTTACACCATTGTGAATCTTACGACTTTTTAACTCGCTGGTCGTGGTTCTCGGCATTGAAAAATCTTCGTAAACTAAATCACACGTGTATATGTTGACATTTAAGAGATATACAGTCAAGAAAATCAAGGGCAATGGTGATTTATAGGCGGATTAGACACCAAAAAAACACTCAACAAATGGCTACAATTTAAGGAATGTGTTTAGTAACGACATCAGATTCCTAATTGATGGAGAGAGGTCTGCTGGCAAGAAAAGCTGCTTCTAGGAGGTTGTCAAGTGTTTTCGCTCGACGATTCCATTCTTGGGTGGTTGGTTTGGCGCATGTTCCTGTAACTCGAATCCTAGCCCGGTATATACCATTTTAATTTTACACCATTGTGAAACTTACGCCTTTTTTACTCTCTGATCGAGGTTCTCGGCATTGAAAAATCTTCGTAAACTAAATTACACGTGTATATGTTGACATTTAAGAGATATACAGTCAAGAAAATCAAGGGCACTGGTGATATATATGCGGATTAGAGATCAAAAAAACACTCAACAAATGGCTACAATTTAAGGAATGTGTTTAGTGACGGCATTAGATTCCTAATTGATGGAGAAAGGTCTGGTGGCAAAAAAGCTGCTTCTAGGAGATTGCCAAGTGTTTTCGCTCGACGATTCCATTCTTGGGTGGTTGGTTCGGCCCTTGTTCCTGTAACTCGAATCCTAGCCCCGTATATCTCATTTTAATTTTACACCATTGTGAACCTTACGCCTTTTTTTACTCTCTGATCGAGTTTCTCGGCATTGAAAAATCTTCGTAAACTAAATCACCACGTGTATATGTTGATATTTAAGAGATATAAAGACAAGAAAATCAAGGGCAATGGTGACATATATGCGGATTAGAGACCAAAAAAAACACTCAACAAATGGCTACAATTTAAGGAACATGTTTAGTGACGGCATCAGATTCCTAATTGATGGAGAAAGTTCTGGTGGCAAGAAAAGCTGCTTCCAGGAGGTTGTCAAGTGTTTTCGCTCGACGATTCCATTCTTAGGTGATTGGTTTGGCCCTTGTTCCTGTAACTCGAATCCTAGCCCGGAATATCCCATTTTAATTTTACACCATTGGGAACCTTACGCCATTTTTACTCTCTGATCGAGGTTCTCGGCATTGAAAAATCTTCGTAAACTAAATCACACGTGTATATGTTGACATTTAAGAGATATACAGTCAAGAAAATCAGGGGCAATGGTGATATATATGCGGATTAGACACAAAAATAAACACTCAACAAATGGCTACAATTTAAGGAATGTGTTTAGTGACGGAATCACAATCCTAATTGATAGAGAAAGGTCTGGTGGCAAGAAAAGCTGCTTCTAGGAGGTTGTCAAGTGTTTTCTCTTGACGATTCTATTCTTGGGTGGTTGGTTTGGCCCTTGTTCCTGTAACTCGAATCCTAGCCTAGTATATCCCATTTTTATTTTACACCATTGTGAACCTTACGCCTTTTTACTCTCTGATCGAGGTTCTCGGCATTGAAAAATCTTCGTAAACTAAATCACAAGTGTACATGTTGACATTTTAGAGATATGCAGTCAAGAAAATCAAGGGAAATGGTGATATATATGCGGATTAGACACCAAAAAAAACACTCAACAAATGGCTACAATTTAAGGAATGTGTTTAGTGAAGGCATCAGATTCCTAATTGATGGAGAGAGGTCTGCTGGCAAGAAAAGCTGCTTCTAGGAGGTTGTCAAGTGTTTTCGCTCAACGAATCCATTCTTAGGTGGTTGGTTTAGCCCTTATTCCTGTAACTCGAATTCTAGCCCGGTATATCCCATTTTAATTTTACACCATTGTGAACCTTACGCCTTTTTTACTCTCTGATCGAGGTTCTCGGCATTGAAAAATCTTCGTAAACTAAATCACACGTGTATATGTTGACATTTTAGAGATATACAGTCAAGAAAATCAAGGGAAATGGTGATATATATGCGGATTAGACACAAAAAAAAAACACTGAACAAATGGCTACAATTTAAAGAATGTGTTTAGTGAGGGCATCAGATTCCTAATTGATGGAGAAAGGTCTGGTGGCAAGAAAAGCTGCCTCTAGGAGGTTGTCAAGTGTTTTCGCTCGACGATTCCATTCTTGGTGGTTGGTTTAGCCCTTGTTCCTGTAACTCGAATCCTTGCCCGGTATATCCCATTTTAATTTTACACCATTGTGAATCTTACGACTTTTTAACTCGCTGGTCGTGGTTCTCGGCATTGAAAAATCTTCGTAAACTAAATCACACGTGTATATGTTGACATTTAAGAGATATACAGTCAAGAAAATCAAGGGCACTGGTGATATATATGCGGATTAGACATCAAAAAAACACTCAACAAATGGCTACAATTTAAGGAATGTGTTTAGTAACGACATCAGATTCCTAATTGATGTAGAGAGGTCTGCTGGCAAGAAAAGCTGCTTCTAGGGGGTTGTCAAGTGTTTTCGCTCGACGATTCCATTCTTGGGTGGTTGGTTTGGCGCATGTTCCTGTAACTCGAATCCTAGCCCGGTATATACCATTTTAATTTTACACCATTGTGAAACTTACGCCTTTTGTACTCTCTGATCGAGGTTCTTGGCATTGAAAAATCTTCGTAAACTAAATTACACGTGTATATGTTGACATTTAAGAGATATACAGTCAAGAAAATCAAGGGCACTGGTGATATATATGCGGATTAGGCATCAAAAAAACACTCAACAAATGGCTACAATTTAAGGAATGTGTTTAGTGACGGCATTAGATTCCTAATTGATGGAGAAAGGTCTGGTGGCAAGAAAAGCTGCTTCTAGGAGATTGCCAAGTGTTTTCGCTCGACGATTCCATTCTTGGGTGGTTGGTTCGGCCCTTGTTCCTGTAAATCGAATCCTAGCCCCGTATATCTCATTTTAATTTTACACCATTGTGAACCTTACGCCTTTTTTTACTCTCTGATCGAGTTTCTCGGCATTGAAAAATCTTCGTAAACTAAATCACCACGTGTATATGTTGATATTTAAGAGATATAAAGACAAGAAAATCAAGGGCAATGGTGACATATATGCGGATTAGAGACCAAAAAAAACACTCAACAAATGGCTACAATTTAAGGAACATGTTTAGTGACGGCATCAGATTCCTAATTGATGGAGAAAGTTCTGGTGGCAAGAAAAGCTGCTTCCAGGAGGTTGTCAGGTGTTTTCGCTCGACGATTCTATTCTTAGGTGATTGGTTTGGCCCTTGTTCCTGTAACTCGAATCCTAGCCCGGAATATCCCATTTTAATTTTACACCATTGGGAACCTTACGCCATTTTTACTCTCTGATCGAGGTTCTCGGCATTGAAAAATCTTCGTAAACTAAATCACACGTGTATATGTTGACATTTAAGAGATATACAGTCAAGAAAATCAAGGGCAATGGTGATATATATGCGGATTAGACACAAAAATAAACACTCAACAAATGGCTACAATTTAAGGAATGTGTTTAGTGATGGAATCACAATCCTAATTGATAGAGAAAGGTCTGGTGGCAAGAAAAGCTGCTTCTAGGAGGTTGTCAAGTGTTTTCGCTTGACGATTCTATTCTTGGGTGGTTGGTTTGGCCCTTGTTCCTGTAACTCGAATCCTAGCCTAGTATATCCCATTTTAATTTTACACCATTGTGAACCTTACGCCTTTTAACTCTCTGATCGAGGTTCTCGGCATTGAAAAATCTTCGTAAACTAAATCACAAGTGTACATGTTGACATTTTAGAGATATGCAGTCAAGAAAATCAAGGGAAATGGTGATATATATGCGGATTAGACACCAAAAAAAACACTCAACAAATGGCTACAATTTAAAGAATGTGTTTAGTGACGGCATCAAATTCCTAATTGATGGAGAAAGGTCTGGTGGCAAGAAAAGCTGCTTCTAGGAGGTTGTCAAGTGTTTTCGCTCGACGATTCCATTCTTGGTGGCTGGTTTAGCCCTTGTTCCTGTAACTCGAATCCTTGCCCGGTATATCCCATTTTAATTTTACACCATTGTGAACCTTATGCCTTTTTTACTCGCTGGTCGTGGTTCTCGGCATTGAAAAATCTTCGAAAACTAAATCACACGTGTATATGTTGACATTTAAGAGATATACAGTTAAGAAAATCAAGGGCAATGGTGATTTATATGCGGATTAGACACCAAAAAAAACACTCAACAAATGGCTACAATTTAAGGAATGTGTTTAGTGACGGCATCAGATTCCTAATTGATGGAGAGAGGTCTGCTGGCAAGAAAAGCTGCTTCTAGGAGGTTGTCAAGTGTTTTAGCTCGACGATTCCATTCTTGGGTGATTAGTTTGGCCCATGTTCCTGTAACTCGAATCCTAGCCCGGTATATCTCATTTTAATTTTACACCATTGTGAAACTTACGCCTTTTTTACTCTCTGATCGAGGTTCTCGGCATTGAAAATCTTCGTAAACTAAATTACACGTGTATATGTTGACATTTAAGAGATATACAGTCAAGAAAATCAAGGGCATTGGTGATATATATGCGGATTAGACATCAAAAAAACACTCAACAAATGGCTACAATTTAAGGAATGCGTTTAGTGACGGCATTAGATTACTAATTGATGGAGAAAGGTCTGGTGGCAAGAAAAGCTACTTCTAGGAGATTGTCAAGTGTTTTCGCTCAACGAATCCATTCTTAGGTGGTTGGTTTAGCCCTTATTCCTGTAACTCGAATCCTAGCCCGGTATATACCATTTTAATTTTACACCATTGTGAAACTTACGCCTTTTTTACTCTCTGATCGAGGTTCTCGACATTGAAAAATCTTCGTAAACTAAATCACACGTGTATATGTTGACATTTTGGAGATATACAGTCAAGAAACTCAAGGGAAATGGTGATATATATGCGGATTAGACACAAAAAAAAACACTCAACAAATGGCTACAATTTGAAGAATGTGTTTAGTGACGGCATCAGATTCCTAGTTGATGGAGAAAGGTCTGGTGGCAAGAAAAGCTGCTTCTAGGAGGTTGTCAAGTGTTTTCGCTCAACGAATCCATTCTTAGGTGGTTGGTTTAGCCCTTGTTCCTGTAACTCGAATTCTAGCCCGGTATATCCCATTTTAATTTTACACCATTGTGAACCATACGCCTTTTTTACTCTCTGATCGAGGTTCTCGGCATTGAAAAATCTTCGTAAACTAAATCACACGTGTATATGTTGACATTTTAGAGATATACAGTCAAGAAAATCAAGGAAAATGGTGATATATATGCGGATTAGACCCAAAAAAAACACTCAACAAATGGCTACAATTTAAAGAATGTGTTTAGTGACGGCATCAGATTCCTAATTGATGGAGAAAGGTCTAGTGGCAAGAAAAGCTGCTTCTAGGAGGTTGTTAAGTGTTTTCTCACGACGATTTCATTCTTGGGTGGTTGGTTTGGCCCATGTTCCTGTAACTCGAATCCTAGCCCTGTATATCCCATTTTAATTTTACACCATTGTGAATCTTACGACTTTTTTACTCGCTGGTCGTGGTTCTCGGCATTGAAAAATCTTCGTAAACTAAATCACACGTGTATATGTTGACATTTAAGAGATATACAGTGAAGAAAATCAAGGGCAATGGTGATTTATATGCGGATTAGACACCAAAAAAAACACTCAACAAATGGCTACAATTTAAGGAATGTGTTTAGTGACGACATCAGATTCCTAATTGATGGAGAGAGGTCTGCTGGCAAGAAAAGCTGCTTCTAGGAGGTTGTCAAGTGTTTTCGCTCGACGATTCCATTCTTGGGTGGTTGGTTTGGCCCATGTTCCTGTAACTCGAATCCTAGCCCGGTATATACCATTTTAATTTTACACCATTGTGAAACTTACGCCTTTTTTACTCTCTGATCGAGGTTCTCGGCATTGAAAAATCTTCGTAAACTAAATCACACGTGTATATGTTGACATTTAAGAGATATACAGTGAAGAAAATCAAGGGCAATGGTGATTTATATGCGGATTAGACACCATAAAAAATACTCAACAAATGGTTACAATTTAAAGAATGTGTTTAGTGACGGAATCAGATTCCTAATTGATGGAGAAAGGTCTGGTGGCAAGAAAAGCTGCTTCTAGGAGGTTGTCAAGTGTTTTCTCACGACGATTTCATTATTGGTGGTTGGTTTAGCCCTTGTTCCTGTAACTCGAATCCTAGCCCTGTATATCCCATTTTAATTTTACACCATTGTGAACCTTACGCCTTTTTTACTTTCTGATCGAGGTTCTCGGCATTGAAAAATCTTCGCAAACTAAATCAAACGGTTATATGTTGACATTTTAGAGATATACAGTCAAGAAAATCAAGGGCAATGGTGATATATATGCGGATTAGACACCAAAAAAAACAATCAACAAATGGCTACAATTTAAGGAATGTGTTTAGTGACGACATCAGATTCCTAATTGATGGAGAAAGGTCTGGTGGCAAGAAAAGCTGCTTTTAGGAGGTTGTCAAGTGTTTTCGCTCGACGATTCCATTCTTGGTGGTTGGTTTAGCCCTTGTTCCTGTAACTCGAATCCTTGCCCGGTATATCCCATTTTAATTTTACACCATTGTGAACCTTACGCCTTTTTTACTCGCTGGTCGTGGTTCTCGGCATTGAAAAATCTTCGTAAACTAAATCACACGTGTATATGTTGACATTTAAGAGATATACAGTCAAGAAAATCAAGGGCAATGGTGATTTATATGCGGATTAGACACCAAAAAAAACACTCAACAAATGGCTACAATTTAAGGAATGTGTTTAGTGACGGCATCAGATTCCTAATTTATGGAGAGAGGTCTGCTGGCAAGAAAAGCTGCTTCTAGGAGGTTGTCAAGTGTTTTCGCTCAACGAATCCATTCTTAGGTGGTTGGTTTAGCCCTTATTCCTGTAACTCGAATTCTAGCCCGGTATATCCCATTTTAATTTTACACCATTGTGAACCTTACGCCTTTTTTACTCTCTGATCGAGGTTCTCGGCATTGAAAAATCTTCGTAAACTAAATCACACGTGTATATGTTGACATTTATAGATATACAGTCAAGAAAATCAAGGGAAATGGTGATATATATGCGGATTAGACACAAAAAAAAAAAACACTCAACAAATGGCTACAATATAAAGAATGTGTTTAGTGAGGGCATCAGATTCCTAATTGATGGAGAAAGGTCTGGTGGCAAGAAAAGCTGCTTCTAGGAGGTTGTCAAATGTTTTCGCTCGACGATTCCATTCTTGGTGGTTGGTTTAGCCCTTGTTCCTGTAACTCGAATCCTTGCCCGGTATATCCCATTTTAATTTTACACCATTGTGAATCTTACGACTTTTTTACTCGCTGGTCGTGGTTCTCGGCATTGAAAAATCTTCGTAAACTAAATCACACGTGTATATGTTGACATTTAAGAGATATACAGTCAAGAAAATCAAGGGAAATGGTGATTTATAGGCGGATTAGACACCAAAAAAAACACTCAACAAATGGCTACAATTTAAGGAATATGTTTAGTGACGACATCAGATTCCTAATTGATGGAGAGAGGTCTGCTGGCAAGAAAAGCTGCTTCTAGGAGGTTGTCAAGTGTTTTCGCTCGACGATTCCATTCTTGGGTGGTTGGTTTGGCGCATGTTCCTGTAACTCGAATCCTAGCCCGGTATATACCATTTTAATTTTACACCATTGTGAAACTTACGCCTTTTTTACTCTCTGATCGAGGTTCTCGGCATTGAAAAATCTTCGTAAACTAAATTACACGTGTATATGTTGACATTTAAGAGATATACAGTCAAGAAAATCAAGGGCACTGGTGATATATATGCGGATTAGACATCAAAAAAACACTCAACAAATGGCTACAATTTAAGGAATGTGTTTAGTGACGGCACTAGATTCCTAATTGATGGAGAAAGGTCTGGTGGCAAGAAAAGCTGCTTCTAGGAGATTGCCAAGTGTTTTCGCTCGACGATTCCATTCTTGGGTGGTTGGTTCGGCCCTTGTTCCTGTAACTCGAATCCTAGCCCCGTATATCTCATTTTAATTTTACACCATTGTGAACCTTACGCCTTTTTTTACTCTCTGATCGAGTTTCTCGGCATTGAAAAATCTTCGTAAACTAAATCACCACGTGTATATGTTGATATTTAAGAGATATAAAGACAAGAAAATCAAGGGCAATGGTGACATATATGCGGATTAGAGACCAAAAAAAACACTCAACAAATGGCTACAATTTAAGGAACATGTTTAGTGACGGCATCAGATTCCTAATTGATGGAGAAAGTTCTGGTGGCAAGAAAAGCTGCTTCCAGGAGATTGTCAGGTATTTTCGCTCGACGATTCCATTCTTAGGTGATTGGTTTGGCCCTTGTTCCTGTAACTCGAATCCTAGCCCGGAATATCCCATTTTAATTTTACACCATTGGGAACCTTACGCCATTTTTACTCTCTGATCGAGGTTCTCGGCATTGAAAAATCTTCGTAAACTAAATCACACGTGTATATGTTGACATTTAAGAGATATACAGTCAAGAAAATCAAGGGCAATGGTGATATATATGCGGATTAGACACAAAATTAAACACTCAACAAATGGCTACAATTTAAGGAATGTGTTTAGTGACGGAATCACAATCCTAATTGATAGAGAAAGGTCTGGTGGCAAGAAAAGCTGCTTCTAGGAGGTTGTCAAGTGTTTTCGCTTGACGATTCTATTCTTGGGTGGTTGGTTTGGCCCTTGTTCCTGTAACTCGAATCCTAGCCTAGTATATCCCATTTTAATTTTACACCATTGTGAACCTTACGCCTTTTTACTCTATGATCGAGGTTCTCGGCATTGAAAAATCTTCGTAAACTAAATCACACGTGTACATGTTGACATTTTAGAGATATACAGTCAAGAAAATCAAGGGAAATGGTGATATATATGCGGATTAGACACAAAAAAAAACACTCAACAAATGGCTACAATTTAAAGAATGTGTTTAGTGACGGCATCAGATTCCTAATTGATGGAGAAAGGTCTGGTGGCAAGAAAAGCTGCTTCTAGGAGGTTGTCAAATGTTTTCGCTCGACGATTCCATTCTTGGTGGTTGGTTTAGCCCTTGTTCCTGTAACTCGAATCCTTGCCCGGTATATCCCATTTTAATTTTACACCATTGTGAATCTTACGACTTTTTTACTCGCTGGTCGTGGTTCTCGGCATTGAAAAATCTTCGTAAACTAAATCACACGTGTATATGTTGACATTTAAGAGATATACAGTCAAGAAAATCAAGGGAAATGGTGATTTATAGGCGGATTAGACACCAAAAAAAACACTCAACAAATGGCTACAATTTAAGGAATATGTTTAGTGACGACATCAGATTCCTAATTGATGGAGAGAGGTCTGCTGGCAAGAAAAGCTGCTTCTAGGAGGTTGTCAAGTGTTTTCGCTCGACGATTCCATTCTTGGGTGGTTGGTTTGGCGCATGTTCCTGTAACTCGAATCCTAGCCCGGTATATACCATTTTAATTTTACACCATTGTGAAACTTACGCCTTTTTTACTCTCTGATCGAGGTTCTCGGCATTGAAAAATCTTCGTAAACTAAATTACACGTGTATATGTTGACATTTAAGAGATATACAGTCAAGAAAATCAAGGGCACTGGTGATATATATGCGGATTAGACATCAAAAAAACACTCAACAAATGGCTACAATTTAAGGAATGTGTTTAGTGACGGCACTAGATTCCTAATTGATGGAGAAAGGTCTGGTGGCAAGAAAAGCTGCTTCTAGGAGATTGCCAAGTGTTTTCGCTCGACGATTCCATTCTTGGGTGGTTGGTTCGGCCCTTGTTCCTGTAACTCGAATCCTAGCCCCGTATATCTCATTTTAATTTTACACCATTGTGAACCTTACGCCTTTTTTTACTCTCTGATCGAGTTTCTCGGCATTGAAAAATCTTCGTAAACTAAATCACCACGTGTATATGTTGATATTTAAGAGATATAAAGACAAGAAAATCAAGGGCAATGGTGACATATATGCGGATTAGAGACCAAAAAAAACACTCAACAAATGGCTACAATTTAAGGAACATGTTTAGTGACGGCATCAGATTCCTAATTGATGGAGAAAGTTCTGGTGGCAAGAAAAGCTGCTTCCAGGAGATTGTCAGGTATTTTCGCTCGACGATTCCATTCTTAGGTGATTGGTTTGGCCCTTGTTCCTGTAACTCGAATCCTAGCCCGGAATATCCCATTTTAATTTTACACCATTGGGAACCTTACGCCATTTTTACTCTCTGATCGAGGTTCTCGGCATTGAAAAATCTTCGTAAACTAAATCACACGTGTATATGTTGACATTTAAGAGATATACAGTCAAGAAAATCAAGGGCAATGGTGATATATATGCGGATTAGACACAAAATTAAACACTCAACAAATGGCTACAATTTAAGGAATGTGTTTAGTGACGGAATCACAATCCTAATTGATAGAGAAAGGTCTGGTGGCAAGAAAAGCTGCTTCTAGGAGGTTGTCAAGTGTTTTCGCTTGACGATTCTATTCTTGGGTGGTTGGTTTGGCCCTTGTTCCTGTAACTCGAATCCTAGCCTAGTATATCCCATTTTAATTTTACACCATTGTGAACCTTACGCCTTTTTACTCTATGATCGAGGTTCTCGGCATTGAAAAATCTTCGTAAACTAAATCACACGTGTACATGTTGACATTTTAGAGATATACAGTCAAGAAAATCAAGGGAAATGGTGATATATATGCGGATTAGACACAAAAAAAAACACTCAACAAATGGCTACAATTTAAAGAATGTGTTTAGTGACGGCATCAGATTCCTAATTGATGGAGAAAGGTCTGGTGGCAAGAAAAGCTGCTTCTAGGAGGTTGTCAAGTGTTTTCGCTCGACGATTCCATTCTTGGTGGTTGGTTTAGCCCTTGTTCCTGTAACTCGAATTCTTGCCCGGTATATCCCATTTTAATTTTACACCATTGTGAACCTTACGCCTTTTTTACTCGCTGGTCGTGGTTCTCGGCATTGAAAAATCTTCGAAAACTAAATCACACGTGTATATGTTGACATTTAAGAGATATACAGTCAAGAAAATCAAGGGCAATGGTGATTTATATGCGGACTAGACACCAAAAAAAACACTCAACAAATGGCTACAATTTAAGGAATGTGTTTAGTGACGGCATCAGATTCCTAATTGATGGAGAGAGGTCTGCTGGCAAGAAAAGCTGCTTCTAGGAGGTTGTCAAGTGTTTTAGCTCGACGAATCCATTCTTGGGTGGTTGGTTTGGCCCATGTTCCTGTAACTCGAATCCTAGCCCGGTATATCTCATTTTAATTTTACACCATTGTGAAACTTACGCCTTTTTTACTCTCTGATCGAGGTTCTCGGCATTGAAAATCTTCGTAAACTAAATTACACGTGTATATGTTGACATTTAAGAGATATACAGTCAAGAAAATCAAGGGCATTGGTGATGTATATGCGGATTAGACATCAAAAAAACACTCAACAAATGGCTACAATTTAAGGAATGTGTTTAGTGACGGCATTAGATTCCTAATTGATGGAGAAAGGTCTGGTGGCAAGAAAAGCTACTTCTAGGAGATTGTCAAGTGTTTTCCCTCAACGAATCCATTCTTAGGTGGTTGGTTTAGCCCTTATTCCTGTAACTCGAATCCTAGCCCGGTATATACCATTTTAATTTTACACCATTGTGAAACTTACGCCTTTTTTACTCTCTGATCGAGGTTCTCGACATTGAAAAATCTACGTATACTAAATCACACGTGTATTTGTTGACATTTTAGAGATATACAGTCAAGAAAATCAAGGGAAATGGTGATATATATGCGGATTAGACACAAAAAAAAAACACTCAACAAATGGCTACAATTTGAAGAATGTGTTTAGTGACGGCATCAGATTCCTAATTAATGGAGAAAGGTCTGGTGGCAAGAAAAGCTGCTTCTAGGAGGTTGTCAAGTGTTTTCGCTCAACGAATCCATTCTTAGGTGGTTGGTTTAGCCCTTGTTCCTGTAACTCAAATTCTAGCCCGGTATATCCCATTTTAATTTTACACCATTGTGAACCATACGCCTTTTTTACTCTCTGATCGAGGTTCTCGGCATTGAAAAATCTTCGTAAACTAAATCACACGTGTATATGTTGACATTTTAGAGATATAGAGTCAAGAAAATCAAGGGAAATGGTGATATATATGCGGATTAGACCCAAAAAAAACACTCAACAAATGGCTACAATTTAAAGAATGTGTTTAGTGACGGCATCAGATTCCTAATTGATGGAGAAAGGTCTGGTGGCAAGAAAAGCTGCTTCTAGGAGGTTGTCAAGTGTTTTCGCTCGACGATTCCATTCTTGGTGGTTGGTTTAGCCCTTGTTCCTGTAACTCGAATCTTTGACCGGTATATCCCATTTTAATTTTACACCATTGTGAATCTTACGACTTTTTTACTCGCTGGTCGTGGTTCTCGGCATTGAAAAATCTTCGTAAACTAAATCACACGTGTATATGTTGACATTTAAGAGATATACAGTGAAGAAAATCAAGGGCAATGGTGATTTATATGCGGATTAGACACCAAAAAAAACACTCAACAAATGGCTACAATTTAAGGAATGTGTTTAGTGACGACATCAGATTCCTAATTGATGGAGAGAGGTCTGCTGGCAAGAAAAGCTGCTTCTAGGATGTTGTCAAGTGTTTTCGCTCGACGATTCCATTCTTGGGTGGTTGGTTTGGCCCATGTTCCTGTAACTCGAATCCTAGCCCGGTATATACCATTTTAATTTTACACCATTGTGAAACTTACGCCTTTTTTACTCTCTGATCGAGGTTCTCGGCATTGAAAAATCTTCGTAAACTAAATCACACGTGTATATGTTGACATTTAAGTGATATACAGTGAAGAAAATCAAGGGCAATGGTGATTTATATGCGGATTAGACACCATAAAAAACACTCAACAAATGGTTACAATTTAAAGAATGTGTTTAGTGACGGAATCAGATTCCTAATTGATGGAGAAAGGTCTGGTGGCAAGAAAAGCTGCTTCTAGGAGGTTGTCAAGTGTTTTCTCACGACGATTTCATTCTTGGTGGTTGGTTTAGCCCTTGTTCCTGTAACTCGAATCCTATCCCTGTATATCCCATTTTAATTTTACACCATTGTGAACCTTACGCCTTTTTTACTCTCTGATCGAGGTTCTCGGCATTGAAAAATCTTCGCAAACTAAATCAAACGTGTATATGTTGACATTTAAGAGATATACAGTCAAGAAAATCAAGGGCAATGGTGATATATATGCGGATTAGACACCAAAAAAAAAACAATCAACAAATGGCTACAATTTAAGGAATGTGTTTAGTGACGACATCAGATTCCTAATTGATGGAGAAAGGTCTGGTGGCAAGTAAAGCTGCTTTTAGGAGGTTGTCAAGTGTTTTCGCTCGACGATTCCATTCTTGGTGGTTGGTTTAGCCCTTGTTCCTGTAACTCGAATCCTTGCCCGGTATATCTCATTTTAATTTTACACCATTGTGAACCTTACGCCTTTTTTACTCGCTGGTCGTGGTTCTCGGCATTGAAAAATCTTCGTAAACTAAATCACACGTGTATATGTTGACATTTAAGAGATATACAGTCAAGAAAATCAAGGGCAATGGTGATTTATATGCGGATTAGACACCAAAAAAAACACTCAACAAATGGCTACAATTTAAGGAATGTGTTTAGTGACGGCATCAGATTCCTAATTGATGGAGAGAGGTCTGCTGGCAAGAAAAGCTGCTTCTAGGAGGTTGTCAAGTGTTTTCGCTCGACGATTCCATTCTTGTGTGGTTGGTTTGGCCCATGTTCCTGTAACTCGAATCCTAGCCCTGTATATCCCATTTTAATTTTACACCATTGTGAACCTTACGCCTTTTTTACTCTCTGATCGAGGTTCTCGGCATTGAAAAATCTTTGTAAACTAAATCACACGTGTATATGTTGACATTTTAGAGATATACAGTCAAGAAAATCAAGGGAAATGGTGATATATATGCGGATTAGACCCAAAAAAAAACACTCAACAAATGGCTACAATTTAAAGAATGTGTTTAGTGACGGCATCAGATTCCTAATTGATGGAGAAAGGTCTGGTGGCAAGAAAAGCTGCTTCTAGGAGGTTGTCAAGTGTTTTCGCTCGACGATTCCATTCTTGGTGGTTGATTTAGCCCTTGTTCCTGTAACTCGAATCCTTGCCTGGTATATCCCATTTTAATTTTACACCATTGTGAATATTACGACTTTTTTACTCGCTGGTCGTGGTTCTCGGCATTGAAAAATCTTCGTAAACTAAATCACACGTGTATATGTTGACATTTAAGAGATATACTGTTAAGAAAATCAAGGGCAATGGTGATTTATATGCGGATTAGACACCAAAAAAACACTCAACAAATGGCTACAATTTAAGGAATGTGTTTAGTGACGACATCAGATTCCTAATTGATGGAGAGAGGTCTGCTGGCAAGAAAAGCTGCTTCTTGGAGGTTGTCAAGTGTTTTCGCTCGACGATTCCATTCTTGGGTGGTTGGTTTGGCCCATGTTCCTGTAACTCGAATCCTAGCCCGGTATATACCATTTTAATTTTACACCATTGTGAAACTTACGCCTTTTTTACTCTCTGATCGAGGTTCTCGGCATTGAAAAATCTTCGTAAACAAAATTACACGTGTATATGTTGACATTTAAGAGATAAACAGTCAAGAAAATCAAGGGCATTGGTGATATATATGCGGATTAGACATCAAAAAAACACTCAACAAATGGCTACAATTTAAGGAATGTGTTTAGTGACGGCATTAGATTCCTAATTGATGGAGAAAGGTCTGGTGGCAAGAAAAGCTGCTTCTAGGAGATTGTCAAGTGTTTTCGCTCAACGAATCCATTCTTAGGTGGTTGGTTTAGCCCTTATTCCTGTAACTCAAATTCTAGACCGGTATATCCCATTTTAATTTTACACCATTGTGAACCTTACGCCTTTTTTACTCTCTGATCGAGGTTCTCGGCATTGAAAAATCTTCGTAAACTAAATCACACGTGTATATGTTGACATTTTAGAGATATACAGTCAAGAAAATCAAGGGAAATGGTGATATATATGCGGATTAGACACAAAAAAAAACACTCAACAAATGGCTACAATTTAAAGAATGTGTTTAGTGACGGCATCAGATTCCTAATTGATGGAGAAAGGTCTGGTGGCAAGAAAAGCTGCTTCTAGGAGGTTGTCAAGTGTTTTCGCTCCACGATTCCATTCTTGGTGGTTGGTTTAGCCCTTGTTCCTGTAACTCGAATCCATGCCCGGTATATCCCATTTTAATTTTACACCATTGTGAATCTTACGACTTTTTTACTCGCTGGTCGTGGTTCTCGGCATTGAAAAATCTTCGTAAACTAAATCACACGTGTATATGTTGACATTTAAGAGATATACAGTCACGAAAATCAAGGGCAATGGTGATTTATATGCGGATTAGACACCAAAAAAAACACTCAACAAATGGCTACAATTTAAGGAATGTGTTTAGTGACGACATCAGATTCCTAATTGATGGAGAGAGGTCTGCTGGCAAGAAAAGCTGCTTCTAGGAGGTTGTCAAGTGTTTTTGCTCGACGATTCCATTCTTGGGTGGTTGGTTTGGCCCATGTTCCTGTAACTCGAATCCTAGCCCGGTATATACCATTTTAATTTTACACCATTGTGAAACTTAGGCCTTTTTTACTCTCTGATCGAGGTTCTCGGCATTGAAAAATCTTCGTAAACTAAATTACACGTGTATATGTTGACATTTAAGAGATATACAGTCAAGAAAATCAAGGGCATTGGTGATATATATGCGGATTAGACATCAAAAAAACACTCAACAAATGGCTACAATTTAAGGAATGTGTTTAGTGACGGCATTAGATTCCTAATTGATGGAGAAAGGTCTGGTGGCAAGAAAAGCTGCTTCTAGGAGATTGTCAAGTGTTTTCGCTCAACGAATCAATTCTTAGGTGGTTGGTTTAGCCCTTATTCCTGTAACTCGAATTCTAGCCCGGTATATCCCATTTTAATTTTACACCATTGTGAACCTTACGCCTTTTTTACTCTCTGATCGAGGTTCTCGGCATTGAAAAATCTTCGTAAACTAAATCACACGTGTATATGTTGACATTTTAGAGATATACAGTCAAGAAAATCAAGGGAAATGGTGATATATATGCGGATTAGACCCAAAAAAAACACTCAACAAATGGCTACAATTGAAAGAATGTGTTTAGTGACGGCATCAGATTCCTAATTGATGGAGAAAGGTCTGGTGGCAAGAAAAGCTGCTTCTAGGAGGTTGTCAAGTGTTTTCGCTCGACGATTCCATTCTTGGTGGTTGGTTTAGCCCTTGTTCCTGTAACTCGAATCCTTGCCCGGTATATCCCATTTTAATTTTACACCATTGTGAATCTTACGACTTTTTTACTCGCTGGTCGTGGTTCTCGGCATTGAAAAATCTTCGTAAACTAAATCACACGTGTATATGTTGACATTTAAGAGATATAAAGTTAAGAAAATCAAGGGCAATGGTGATTTATATGCGGATTAGACACCAAAAAAAACACTCAACAAATGGCTACAATTTAAGGAATGTGTTTAGTGACGACATCAGATTCCTAATTGATGGAGAGAGGTCTGCTGGCAAGAAAAGCTGCTTCTAGGAGGTTGTCAAGTGTTTTTGCTCGACGATTCCATTCTTGGGTGGTTGGTTTAGCCCTTGTTCCTGTAACTCGAATCCTTGCCCGGTATATCCCATTTTAATTTTACACCATTGTGAATATTACGACTTTTTTACTCGCTGGTCGTGGTTCTCGGCATTGAAAAATCTTCGTAAACTAAATCACACGTGTATATGTTGACATTTAAGAGATATACAGTTAAGAAAATCAAGGGCAATGGTGATTTATATGCGGATTAGACACCAAAAAAACACTCAACAAATGGCTACAATTTAAGGAATGTGTTTAGTGACGACATCAGATTCCTAATTGATGGAGAGAGGTCTGCTGGCAAGAAAAGCTGCTTCTTGGAGGTTGTCAAGTGTTTTCGCTCGACGATTCCATTCTTGGGTGGTTGGTTTGGCCCATGTTCCTGTAACTCGAATCCTAGCCCGGTATATACCATTTTAATTTTACACCATTGTGAAACTTACGCCTTTTTTACTCTCTGATCGAGGTTCTCGGCATTGAAAAATCTTCGTAAACAAAATTACACGTGTATATGTTGACATTTAAGAGATAAACAGTCAAGAAAATCAAGGGCATTGGTGATATATATGCGGATTAGACATCAAAAAAACACTCAACAAATGGCTACAATTTAAGGAATGTGTTTAGTGACGGCATTAGATTCCTAATTGATGGAGAAAGGTCTGGTGGCAAGAAAAGCTGCTTCTAGGAGATTGTCAAGTGTTTTCGCTCAACGAATCCATTCTTAGGTGGTTGGTTTAGCCCTTATTCCTGTAACTCAAATTCTAGACCGGTATATCCCATTTTAATTTTACACCATTGTGAACCTTACGCCTTTTTTACTCTCTGATCGAGGTTCTCGGCATTGAAAAATCTTCGTAAACTAAATCACACGTGTATATGTTGACATTTTAGAGATATACAGTCAAGAAAATCAAGGGAAATGGTGATATATATGCGGATTAGACACAAAAAAAAACACTCAACAAATGGCTACAATTTAAAGAATGTGTTTAGTGACGGCATCAGATTCCTAATTGATGGAGAAAGGTCTGGTGGCAAGAAAAGCTGCTTCTAGGAGGTTGTCAAGTGTTTTCGCTCCACGATTCCATTCTTGGTGGTTGGTTTAGCCCTTGTTCCTGTAACTCGAATCCTTGCCCGGTATATCCCATTTTAATTTTACACCATTGTGAATCTTACGACTTTTTTACTCGCTGGTCGTGGTTCTCGGCATTGAAAAATCTTCGTAAACTAAATCACACGTGTATATGTTGACATTTAAGAGATATACAGTCACGAAAATCAAGGGCAATGGTGATTTATATGCGGATTAGACACCAAAAAAAACACTCAACAAATGGCTACAATTTAAGGAATGTGTTTAGTGACGACATCAGATTCCTAATTGATGGAGAGAGGTCTGCTGGCAAGAAAAGCTGCTTCTAGGAGGTTGTCAAGTGTTTTTGCTCGACGATTCCATTCTTGGGTGGTTGGTTTGGCCCATGTTCCTGTAACTCGAATCCTAGCCCGGTATATACCATTTTAATTTTACACCATTGTGAAACTTAGGCCTTTTTTACTCTCTGATCGAGGTTCTCGGCATTGAAAAATCTTCGTAAACTAAATTACACGTGTATATGTTGACATTTAAGAGATATACAGTCAAGAAAATCAAGGGCATTGGTGATATATATGCGGATTAGACATCAAAAAAACACTCAACAAATGGCTACAATTTAAGGAATGTGTTTAGTGACGGCATTAGATTCCTAATTGATGGAGAAAGGTCTGGTGGCAAGAAAAGCTGCTTCTAGGAGATTGTCAAGTGTTTTCGCTCAACGAATCAATTCTTAGGTGGTTGGTTTAGCCCTTATTCCTGTAACTCGAATTCTAGCCCGGTATATCCCATTTTAATTTTACACCATTGTGAACCTTACGCCTTTTTTACTCTCTGATCGAGGTTCTCGGCATTGAAAAATCTTCGTAAACTAAATCACACGTGTATATGTTGACATTTTAGAGATATACAGTCAAGAAAATCAAGGGAAATGGTGATATATATGCGGATTAGACCCAAAAAAAACACTCAACAAATGGCTACAATTGAAAGAATGTGTTTAGTGACGGCATCAGATTCCTAATTGATGGAGAAAGGTCTGGTGGCAAGAAAAGCTGCTTCTAGGAGGTTGTCAAGTGTTTTCGCTCGACGATTCCATTCTTGGTGGTTGGTTTAGCCCTTGTTCCTGTAACTCGAATCCTTGCCCGGTATATCCCATTTTAATTTTACACCATTGTGAATCTTACGACTTTTTTACTCGCTGGTCGTGGTTCTCGGCATTGAAAAATCTTCGTAAACTAAATCACACGTGTATATGTTGACATTTAAGAGATATAAAGTTAAGAAAATCAAGGGCAATGGTGATTTATATGCGGATTAGACACCAAAAAAAACACTCAACAAATGGCTACAATTTAAGGAATGTGTTTAGTGACGACATCAGATTCCTAATTGATGGAGAGAGGTCTGCTGGCAAGAAAAGCTGCTTCTAGGAGGTTGTCAAGTGTTTTCGCTCGACGATTCCATTCTTGGGTGGTTGGTTTAGCCCATGTTCATGTAACTCGAATCCTAGCCCGGTATATACCATTTTAATTTTACACCATTGTGAAACTTACGCCTTTTTTACTCTCTGATCGAGGTTCTCGGCATTGAAAAATCTTCGTAAACAAAATTACACGAGTATATGTTGACATTTAAGAGATATACAGTCAAGAAAATCAAGGGCATTGGTGATATATATGCGGATTAGACATCAAAAAAACACTCAACAAATGGCTACAATTTAAGGAATGTGTTTAGTGACGGCATTATATTCCTAATTGATGGAGAAAGGTCTGGTGGCAAGAAAAGCTGCTTCTAGGAGATTGTCAAGTGTTTTCGCTCAACGAATCCATTCTTAGGTGGTTGGTTTAGCCCTTATTCCTGTAACTCAAATTCTAGCCCGGTATATCCCATTTTAATTTTACACCATTGTGAACCTTACGCCTTTTTTACTCTCTGATCGAGGTTCTCGGCATTGAAAAATCTTCGTAAACTAAATCACACGTGTATATATTGACATTTTAGAGATATACAGTCAAGAAAATCAAGGGAAATGGTGATATATATGCGGATTAGACACAAAAAAAAACACTCAACAAATGGCTACAATTTAAAGAATGTGTTTACTGACGGCATCAGATTCCTAATTGATGGAGAAAGGTCTGGTGGCAAGAAAAGCTGCGTCTAGGAGGTTTTCAAGTGTTTTCGCTCGACAATTCCATTCTTGGTGGTTGGTTTAGCCCTTGTTCCTGTAACTCGAATCCTTGCCCGGTATATCCCATTTTAATTTTACACCATTGTGAATCTTACGACTTTTTTTACTCGCTGGTCGTGGTTCTCGGCATTGAAAAATCTTCGTAAACTAAATCACACGTGTATATGTTGACATTTAAGAGATATACAGTCAAGAAAATCAAGGGCAATGGTGATTTATATGCGGATTAGACACCAAAAAAAACACTCAACAAATGACTACAATTTAAGGAATGTGTTTAGTGACGACATCAGATTCCTAATTGATGGAGAGAGGTCTGCTGGCAAGAAAAGCTGCTTCTAGGAGGTTGTCAAGTGTTTTCGCTCGACGATTCCATTCTTGGGTGGTTGGTTTGGCCCATGTTCCTGTAACTCGAATCCTAGCCCGGTATATACCATTTTAATTTTACACCATTGTGAAACTTATGCCATTTTTACTCTCTGATCGAGGTTCTCGGCATTGAAAAATCTTCGTAAACTAAATTACACGTGTATATGTTGACATTTAAGAGATATACAGTCAAGAAAATCAAGGGCATTGGTGATATATATGCGGATTAGACATAAAAAAAACACTCAACAAATGGCTACAATTTAAGAAATGTGTTTAGTGACGGCATTAGATTCCTAATTGATGGAGAAAGGTCTGGTGGCAAGAAAAGCTGCTTCTAGGAGATTGCCAAGTGTTTTCGCTCAACGATTCCATTCTTGGGTGGTTGGTTCGGCCCTTGTTCCTGTAACTCGAATTCTAGCCCCGTATATCTCATTTTAATTTTACACCATTGTGAACCTTACGCCTTTTTTTACTCTCTGATCGATTTTCTCGGTATTGAAAAATCTTCGTAAACTAAATCACCACGTGTATATGTTGATATTTAAGAGATATAAAGTCAAGAAAATCAAGGGCAATGGTGACATATATGCGGATTAGAGACCAAAAAAAACACTCAACAAATGGCTACAATTTAAGGAACATGTTTAGTGACGGCATCAGATTCCTAATTGATGGAGAAAGTTCTGATGGCAAGAAAAGCTGCTTCCAGGAGGTTGTAAAGTGTTTTCGCTCGACGATTCCATTCTTAGGTGATTGGTTTGGCCCTTGTTCCTGTAACTCGAATCCTAGCCCGGAATATCCCATTTTAATTTTACACCATTGTGAAACTTACGCCATTTTTACTCTCTGATCGAGGTTCTCGGCATTGAAAAATCTTCGTAAACTAAATCACACGTGCATATGTTGACATTTAAGAGATATACAGTCAAGAAAATCAAGGGCAATGGTGATATATATGCGGATTAGACACAAAAAAAACACTCAACAAATGGCTACAATTTAAGGAATGTGTTTAGTGACGGAATCACAATCCTAATTGATAGAGAAAGGTCTGGTAGCAAGAAAAGCTGCTTCTAGTAGGTTGTCAAGTGTTTTCGCTTGACGATTCTATTCTTGGGTGGTTGGTTTGGCCCTTGTTCCTATAACTCGAATCCTAGCCTTGTATATCCCATTTTAATTTTACACCATTGTGAACCTTACGCCTATTTACTCTCTGATCGAGGTTCTCGGCATTGAAAAATCTTCGTAAACTAAATCACACGTGTATATGTTGACATTTTAGAGATATGCAGTCAAGAAAATCAAGGGAAATGGTGATATATATGCGGATTAGACACCAAAAAAAACACTCAACAAATGTCTACAATTTAAAAAATGTGTTTAGTGACGGCCTCAGATTCCTAATTGATGGAGAAAGGTCTGGTGGCAAGAAAAGCTGCTTCTAGGAGGTTGTCAAGTGTTTTCGCTCGACGATTCCATTCTTGGTGGTTGGTTTAGCCCTTGTTCCTGTAACTCAAATCCTTGCCCGGTATATCCCATTTTAATTTTACACCATTGTGAACCTTACGCCTTTTTTACTCGCTGGTCGTGGTTCTCGACATTGAAAAATCTTCGTAAACTAAATCACACGTGTATATGTTGACATTTAAGAGATATACAGTCAAGAAAATCAAGGGCAATGGTGATTTATATGCGGATTAGACACCAAAAAAACACTCAACAAATGGCTACAATTTAAGGAATGTGTTTAGTGACGACATCAGATTCCTAATTGATGGAGAGAGGTCTGCTGGCAAGAAAAGCTGCTTCTAGGAGGTTGTCAAGTGTTTTCGCTCGACGATTCCATTCTTGGGTGGTTGGTTTGGCCCATGTTCCTGTAACTCGAATCCTAGCCCGGTATATCCCATTTTAATTTTACACCATTGTGAAACTTACGCCTTTTTTACTCTCTGATCGAGGTTCTCGGCATTGAAAAATTTTCGTAAACTAAATTACACGTGTATATGTTGACATTTAAGAGATATACAGTCAAGAAAATCAAGGGCATTGGTGATATATATGCGGAATAGACATCAAAAAAACACTCAACAAATGGCTACAATTTAAGGAATGTGTTTAGTGACGGCATTAGATTCCTAATTGATGGAGAAAGGTCTGGTGGCAAGAAAAGCTGCTTCTAGGAGATTGCCAAGTTTTTTCGCTCGACGATTCCATTCTTGGGTGGTTGGTTCGGCCCTTGTTCCTGTAACTCGAATCCTAGCCCCGTATATCTCATTTTAATTTTACACCATTGTGAACCTTACGCCTTTTTTTACTCTCTGATCGAGTTTCTCGGCATTGAAAAATCTTCGTAAACTAAATCACCACGTGTATATGTTGATATTTAAGAGATATAAAGTCAAGAAAATTAAGGGCAATGGTGACATATATGCGGATTAGAGACCAAAAAAAACACTCAACAAATGGCTACAATTTAAGGAACATGTTTAGTGACGGCATCAGATTCCTAATTGATGGAAAAAGTTCTGGTGGCAAGAAAAGCTGCTTCCTGGAGGTTGTCAAGTGTTTTCGCTCGACGATTCCATTCTTAGGTGATTGGTTTGGCCCTTGTTCCTGTAACTCGAATCCTAGCCCGGAATATCCCATTTTAATTTTAAACCATTGAGAACCTTACGCCATTTTTACTCTCTGATCGAGGTTCTCGGCAATGAAAAATCTTCGTAAACTAAATCACACGTGTATATGTTGACATTTAAGAGATATACAGTCAAGAAAATCAAGGGCAATGGTGATATATATGCGGATTAGACAAAAAAAAACACTCAACAAATGGCTACAATTTAAGGAATGTGTTTAGTGACGGAATCACAATCCTAATTGGTAGAGAAAGGTCTGGTGGCAAGAAAAGCTGCTTCTAGGAGGTTGTCAAGTGTTTTCGCTTGACGATTCTATTCTTGGGTGGTTGGTTTGGCCCTTGTTCCTGTAACTCGAATCCTAGCCTAGTATATCCCATTTTAATTTTACACCATTGTGAACCTTACGCGTTTTTTACTCTCTGATCGAGGTTCTCGGCATTGAAAAATCTTCCTAAACTAAATCACACGTGTATATGTTGACATTTTAGAGATATGCAGTCAAGAAAATCAAGGGAAATGGTGATATATATGCGGATTAGACACCAAAAAAAACACTCAACAAATGGCTACAATTTAAAGAATGTGTTTAGTGACGGCATCAGATTCCTAATTGATGGAGAAAGGTCTGGTGGCAAGAAAAGCTGCTTCTAGGAGGTTGTCAAGTGTTTTCGCTCGACGATTCCATTCTTGGTGGTTGGTTTAGCCCTTGTTCCTGTAACTCGAATCCTTGCCCGGTATATCCCATTTTAATTTTACACCATTGTGAACCTTACTCCTTTTTTACTCGCTGGTGGTGGTTCTCGGCATTGAAAAATCTTCGTAAACTAAATCACACGTGTATATGTTGACATTTAAGAGATATATAGTCAACAAAATCAAGGGCAATAGTGATTTATATGCGGATTAGACACCAAAAAAAACACTCAACAAATGGCTACAATTTAAGGAATGTGTTTAGTGACGGCATCAGATTCCTAATTGATGGAGAGAGGTCTGCTGGCAAGAAAAGCTGCTTCTAGGAGGTTGTCAAGTGTTTTCGCTCGACGATTCCATTCTTGGGTGGTTGGTTTGGCCCATGTTCCTGTAACTCGAATCCTAGCCCGGTATATCCCATTTTAATTTTACACCATTGTGAAACTTACGCCTTTTTTACTCTCTGATCGAGGTTCTCGGCATTGAAAAATCTTCCTAAACTAAATCACACGTGTATATGTTGACATTTTAGAGATATGCAGTCAAGAAAATCAAGGGAAATGGTGATATATATGCGGATTAGACACCAAAAAAAACACTCAACAAATGGCTACAATTTAAAGAATGTGTTTAGTGACGGCATCAGATTCCTAATTGATGGAGAAAGGTCTGGTGGCAAGAAAAGCTGCTTCTAGGAGGTTGTCAAGTGTTTTCGCTCGACGATTCCATTCTTGGTGGTTGGTTTGGCCCATGTTCCTGTAACTCGAATCCTAGCCCGGTATATCCCATTTTAATTTTACACCATTGTGAAACTTACGCCTTTTTTACTCTCTGATCGAGGTTCTCGGCATTGAAAAATCTTCGTAAACTAAATCACACGTGTATATGTTGACATTTAAGAGATATACAGTCAAGAAAATCAAGGGCATTGGTGATATATATGCGGATTAGACATCAAAAAAACACTCAACAAATGGCTACAATTTAAGGAATGTGTTTAGTGACGGCATTAGATTCCTAATTGATGGAGAAAGGTCTGGTGGCAAGAAAAGCTGCTTCTAGGAGGTTGTCAAGTGTTTTCGCTCAACGATTCCATTCTTGGGTGGTTGGTTTGTCCCTTGTTCCTGTAACTCGAATCCTACCCCGGTATATCCCTTTTTAATTTTATACCATTGTGAACCTTACGCCTTTTTTTACTCTCTGACCGAGGTTCTCGGCATTGAAAAATCTTCGTAAACTAAATCACACGTGTATATGTTGACATTTAAGAGATATACAGTCAAGAAAATCAAGGGTAACGGTGATATATAAGCGGATTAGACACCAAAAAAAACACTCAACAAATGGCTACAATTTAAAGAATGTGTTTAGTGACGTCATCAGATTCCTAATTGATGGAGAAAGGTCTGGTGGCAAGAAAAGCTGCTACTAGAAGGTTGTCAAGTGTTTTCGCTCAACGAATCGATTCTTAGGTGGTTGGTTTATGCCTTATTCTTGTAACTCGAATTCTAGCCCGGTATATCCCATTTTAATTTTACACCATTGTGAACCTTACGCCTTTTTTACTCTCTGATCGAGGTTCTCGGCATTGAAAAATCTTCGTAAACTAAATCACACGTGTATATGTTGACATTTTAGAGATATACATTCAAGAAAATCAAGGGAAATGGTGATATATATGGGGATTAGACACAAAAAAAAAAAACACTCAACAAATGGCTACAATTTAAAGAATGTGTTTAGTGACGGCATCAGATTCCTAATTGATGGAGAAAAGTCTGGTGGGAAGAAAAGCTGCTTCTAGGAGGTCGTCAAGTGTTTTCGCCTTACGATTCCATTCTTGGTGGTTGGTTTAGCCCTTGTTCCTGTAACTCGAATCCTAGCCCGGTATATCCCATTTTAATTTTACACCATTGTGAACCTTACGCGTTTTTTACTCTCTGATCGAGGTTCTCGGCATTGAAAAATCTTCCTAAACTAAATCACACGTGTATATGTTGACATTTTAGAGATATGCAGTCAAGAAAATCAAGGGAAATGGTGATATATATGCGGATTAGACACCAAAAAAAACACTCAACAAATGGCTACAATTTAAAGAATGTGTTTAGTGACGGCATCAGATTCCTAATTGATGGAGAAAGGTCTGGTGGCAAGAAAAGCTGCTTCTAGGAGGTTGTCAAGTGTTTTCGCTCGACGATTCCATTCTTGGTGGTTGGTTTGGCCCATGTTCCTGTAACTCGAATCCTAGCCCGGTATATCCCATTTTAATTTTACACCATTGTGAAACTTACGCCTTTTTTACTCTCTGATCGAGGTTCTCGGCATTGAAAAATCTTCGTAAACTAAATCACACGTGTATATGTTGACATTTAAGAGATATACAGTCAAGAAAATCAAGGGCATTGGTGATATATATGCGGATTAGACATCAAAAAAACACTCAACAAATGGCTACAATTTAAGGAATGTGTTTAGTGACGGCATTAGATTCCTAATTGATGGAGAAAGGTCTGGTGGCAAGAAAAGCTGCTTCTAGGAGGTTGTCAAGTGTTTTCGCTCAACGATTCCATTCTTGGGTGGTTGGTTTGTCCCTTGTTCCTGTAACTCGAATCCTACCCCGGTATATCCCTTTTTAATTTTATACCATTGTGAACCTTACGCCTTTTTTTACTCTCTGACCGAGGTTCTCGGCATTGAAAAATCTTCGTAAACTAAATCACACGTGTATATGTTGACATTTAAGAGATATACAGTCAAGAAAATCAAGGGTAACGGTGATATATAAGCGGATTAGACACCAAAAAAAACACTCAACAAATGGCTACAATTTAAAGAATGTGTTTTGTGACGTCATCAGATTCCTAATTGATGGAGAAAGGTCTGGTGGCAAGAAAAGCTGCTACTAGAAGGTTGTCAAGTGTTTTCGCTCAACGAATCGATTCTTAGGTGGTTGGTTTATGCCTTATTCTTGTAACTCGAATTCTAGCCCGGTATATCCCATTTTAATTTTACACCATTGTGAACCTTACGCCTTTTTTACTCTCTGATCGAGGTTCTCGGCATTGAAAAATCTTCGTAAACTAAATCACACGTGTATATGTTGACATTTTAGAGATATACATTCAAGAAAATCAAGGGAAATGGTGATATATATGGGGATTAGACACAAAAAAAAAAAAACACTCAACAAATGGCTACAATTTAAAGAATGTGTTTAGTGACGGCATCAGATTCCTAATTGATGGAGAAAAGTCTGGTGGGAAGAAAAGCTGCTTCTAGGAGGTCGTCAAGTGTTTTCGCCTTACGATTCCATTCTTGGTGGTTGGTTTAGCCCTTGTTCCTGTAACTCGAATCCTAGCCCGGTATATCCCATTTTAATTTTACACCATTGTGAACCTTACGCCTTTTTTACTCGCTGGTCGTGGTTCTCGGCATTTAAAAATCTTCGTAAACTAAATCACACGTGTATATGTTGACATTTAAGAGATATACAGTCAACAAAATCATGGGCAATGGTGATTTATATGCGGATTAGACACAAAAAAAAGCACTCAACAAATGGCTACAATTTAAGGAATGTGTTTAGTGACGGCATCAGATTCCAAATTGATGGAGAGAGGTCTGCTGGCAAGAAAAGCCGCTTCTAGGAGGTTGTCAAGTGTTTTCGCTCGACGATTCCATTCTTGGGTGGTTGGTTTGGCCCATGTTCCTGTAACTCGAATCCTAGCCCGGTATATCCCATTTTAATTTTACACCATTGTGAAACTTACGCCTTTTTTACTCTCTGATCGAGGTTCTCGGCATTGAAAAATCTTCGTAAACTAAATCACACGTGTATATGTTGACATTTAAGAGATATACAGTCAAGAAAATCAAGGGCATTGGTGATATATATGCGGATTAGACATCAAAAAAACACTCAACAAATGGCTACAATTTAAGGAATGTGTTTAGTGACGGAATTGGATTCCTAATTGATGGAGAAAGGTCTGGTGGCAAGAAAAGCTGCTTCTAGGAGGTTGTCAAGTGTTTTCGCTCGACGATTCCATTCTTGGGTGGTTGGTTTGTCCCTTGTTCCTGTAACTCGAATCCTAGCCCGGTATATCCCATTTTAATTTTACACCATTGTGAAACTTACGCCTTTTTTACTCTCTGATCGAGGTTCTCGGCATTGAAAAATCTTCGTAAACTAAATCACACGTGTATATGTTGACATTTAAGAGATATACAGTCAAGAAAATCAAGGGCATTGGTGATATATATGCGGATTGGACATCAAAAAAACACTCAACAAATGGCTACAATTTAAGGAATGTGTTTAGTGACGACATTAGATTCCTAATTGATGGAGAAAGGTCTGGTGGCAAGAAATGCTGCTTCTAGGAGATTGCCAAGTGTTTTCGCTCGACGATTCCATTCTTGGGTGGTTGGTTTGGCCCTTGTTCCTGTAACTCGAATCCTAACCCCGTATATCTCATTTTAATTTTACACCATTGTGAACCTTACGCCTTTTTTACTCTCTGATCGAGTTTCTCGGCATTGAAAAATCTTCGTAAACTAAATCACCACGTGTATATGTTGATATTTAAGAGATATAAAGTCAAGAAAATCAAGGGCAATGGTGACATATATGCGGATTAGAGACCAAAAAAAAAAACACTCAACAAATGGCTACAATTTAAGGAACATGTTTAGTGACGGCATCAGATTCCAAATTGATGGAGAAAGTTCTGGTGGCAAGAAAAGCTGCTTCTAGGAGGTTGTCAAGTGTTTTCGCTCGACGATTCCATTCTAAGGTGATTGGTTTGGCCCTTGTTCCTGTAACTCGAATCGTAACCCGGAATATCCCATTTTAATTTTACACCATTGTGAACCTTACGCCATTTTTACTCTCTGATCGAGGTTCTCGGCATTGAAAAATCTTCGTAAACAAAATCACACGTGTATATGTTGACATTTAAGAGATATACAGTCAAGAAAATCAAGGGCAATGGTGATATATATGCGGATTAGACACACAAAAAAAACACTCAACAAATGGCTACAATTTAAGGAATGTGTTTAGTGACGGAATCACAATCCTAATTGATAGAGAAAGGTATCTTGGCAAGAAAAGCTGCTTCTAGGAGGTTGTCAAATGTTTTCGCTTGACGATTCTATTCTTGGGTGGTTGGTTTGGCCCTTGTTCCTGTAACTCGAATCCTAGCCTAGTATATCCCATTTTAATTTGACACCATTGTGAACCTTACGCCTTTTTACTCACTGATCGAGGTTCTCGGCATTGAAAAATCTTCGTAAACTAAATCACACGTCTATATGTTGACATTTTAGAGATATGCAGTCAAGAAAATCAAGGGAAATGGTGATATATATGCGGATTAGACACAAAAAAAAACACTCAACAAATGGCTACAATTTAAAGAATGTGTTTAGTGACGGCATCAGATTCCTAATTGATGGAGAAAGGTCTGGTGGCAAGAAAAGCTGCTTCTAGGAGGTTGTCAAGTGTTTTCGCTCGACGATTCCATTCTTGGGTGGTTGGTTTAGCCCATGTTCCTGTAACTCGAATCCTAGCCCGGTATATCCCATTTTAATTTTACACCATTGTGAAACTTACGCCTTTTTTACTCTCTGATCGAGTTTCTCGGCATTGAAAAATCTTCGTAAACTAAATCACACGGGTATATATGTTGACATTTAAGAGATATACACTCAAGAAAATCAAGGGCATTGGTGATATATATGCGGATTAGACATCAAAAAAACACTCAACAAATGGCTACAATTTAAGGAATGTGTTTAGTGACGGCATTAGATTACTCATAGATGGAGAAAGGTCTGGTGGCAAGAAAAGCTGCTTCTAGGAGATTGCCAAGTGTTTTCGCTCGACGATTCCATTCTTGGGTGGTTGGTTTGGCCCTTGTTCCTGTAACTCGAATCCTAGCCCCGTATATCTCATTTTAAGTTTACACCATTGTGAACCTTACGCCTTGTTTTACTCTCTGATCGAGTTTCTCGGCATTGAAAAATCTTCGTAAACTAAATCACCACGTGTATATGTTGATATTTAAGAGATATAAAGTCAAGAAAATCAAGGGGAATGGTGACATATATGCGGATTAGAGACCAAAAAAAAAACACTCAACAAATGGTTACAATTTAAGGAACATGTTTAGTGACGGCATCAGATTCCTAATTGATGGAGAAAGTTCTGGTGGCAAGAAAAGCTGCTGCCAGGAGGTTGTCAAGTGTTTTTGCTCGACGATTCCATTCTTAGGTGATTGGTTTGGCCCTTGTTCCTGTAACTCGAATCCTAGCCCGGAATATCCCATTTTAATTTTACACCATTGTGAACCTTACGCCATTTTTACTCTCTGATCGAGGTTCTCGGCATTGAAAAATCTTCGTAAACTAAATCACACGTGTATATGTTGACATTTAAGAGATATACAGTCAAGAAAATCAAGGGCAATGGTGATATATATGCGGATTAGACACACAAAAAAAACACTCAACAAATGGCTATAATTTAAGGAATGTGTTTAGTGACGGAATCACAATCCTAATTGATAGAGAAAGGTCTGGTGGCAAGAAAAGCTGCTTCTAGGAGGTTGTCAAGTGTTTTCGCTTGACGATTCTATTCTTGGGTGGTTGGTTTGGTCCTTGTTCCTGTAACTCGAATTCTAGCCCAGTATATCTCATTTTAATTTTACACGATTGTGAACCTTACGCGTTTTTTACTCGATGGTCGTGGTTCTCAGCATTGAAAAATCTTCGTACACTAAATCACACGTGTATATGTTGACATTTAAGAGATATACAGTCAAGAAAATCAAGGGCAATGGTGATATATATGCGGATTAGACACAAAAAAAAACACTCAACAAATGGCTATAATTTAAGGAATGTGTTTAGTGACGGAATCACAATCCTAATTGATAGAGAAAGGTCTGGTGGCAAGAAAAGCTGCTTCCAGGAGGTTGTCAAGTGTTTTCGCTTGACGATTCTATTCTTGGGTGTTTGGTTTGGTCCTTGTTCCTGTAACTCGAATTCTAGCCCAGTATATCTCATTTTAATTTTACACCATTGTGAACCTTACGCGTTTTTTACTCGCTGGTCGTGGTTCTCAGCATTGAAAAATCTTTGTACACTAAATCACACGTGTATATGTTGACATTTAAGAGATATACAGTCAAGAAAATCAAGGGCAATGGTGATATATATGCGGATTGGACACAAAAAAAAAACACTCAACAAATTGCTACAATTTAAGGAATGTATTTAGTGACGGGATCAGATTCCTAATTGATGGAGAAATGTCTGGTGGCAAGAAAAGCTGCTTCTAGAAGGTTGTCAAGTGTTTTCGCTCGACGATTCTATTCTTGGGTGGTTGGTTTGGCCATTGTTCCAGTAACTCGAATCCTAGCCCGGTATATCCCATTTTAATTTTACACCATTGTGAAACTTACGCCTTTTTTACTCTCTGATCGAGTTTCTCGGCATTGAAAAATCTTCGTAAACTAAATCACACGGGTATATATGTTGACATTTAAGAGATATACACTCAAGAAAATCAAGGGCATTGGTGATATATATGCGGATTAGACATCAAAAAAACACTCAACAAATGGCTACAATTTAAGGAATGTGTTTAGTGACGGCATTAGATTACTAATAGATGGAGAAAGGTCTGGTGGCAAGAAAAGCTGCTTCTAGGAGATTGCCAAGTGTTTTCGCTCGACGATTCCATTCTTGGGTGGTTGGTTTGGCCCTTGTTCCTGTAACTCGAATCCTAGCCCCGTATATCTCATTTTAATTTTACACCATTGTGAACCTTACGCCTTGTTTTACTCTCTGATCGAGTTTCTCGGCATTGAAAAATCTTCGTAAACTAAATCACCACGTGTATATGTTGATATTTAAGAGATATAAAGTCAAGAAAATCAAGGGGAATGGTGACATATATGCGGATTAGAGACCAAAAAAAAAACACTCAACAAATGGTTACAATTTAAGGAACATGTTTAGTGACGGCATCAGATTCCTAATTGATGGAGAAAGTTCTGGTGGCAAGAAAAGCTGCTGCCAGGAGGTTGTCAAGTGTTTTCGCTCGACGATTCCATTCTTAGGTGATTGGTTTGGCCCTTGTTCCTGTAACTCGAATCCTAGCCCGGAATATCCCATTTTAATTTTACACCATTGTGAACCTTATGCCATTTTTACTCTCTGATCGAGGTTCTCGGCATTGAAAAATCTTCGTAAACTAAATCACACGTGTATATGTTGACATTTAAGAGATATACAGTCAAGAAAATCAAGGGCAATGGTGATATATATGCGGATTAGACACAAAAAAAAAACACTCAACAAATGGCTATAATTTAAGGAATGTGTTTAGTGACGGAATCACAATCCTAATTGATAGAGAAAGGTCTGGTGGCAAGAAAAGCTGCTTCTAAGAGGTTGTCAAGTGTTTTCGCTTGACGATTCTATTCTTGGGTGGTTGGTTTGGTCCTTGTTCCTATAACTCGAATTCTAGCCCAATATATCTCATTTTAATTTTACACCATTGTGAACCTTACGCGTTTTTTACTCGATGGTCGTGGTTCTCAGCATTGAAAAATCTTCGTACACTAAATCACACGTGTATATGTTGACATTTAAGAGATATACAGTCAAGAAAATCAAGGGCAATGGTGATATATATGCGGATTAGACACAAAAAAAAAACACTCAACAAATGGCTATAATTTAAGGAATGTGTTTAGTGACGGAATCACAATCCTAATTGATAGAAAAAGGTCTGGTGGCAAGAAAAGCTGCTTCCAGGAGGTTGTCAAGTGTTTTCGCTTGACGATTCTATTCTTGGGTGGTTGGTTTGGTCCTTGTTCCTGTAACTCGAATTCTAGCCCAGTATATCTCATTTTAATTTTACACCATTGTGAACCTTACGCGTTTTTTACTCGCTGGTCGTGGTTCTCAGCATTGAAAAATCTTCGTACACTAAATCACACGTGTATATGTTGACATTTAAGAGATATACAGTCAAGAAAATCAAGGGCAATGGTGATATATATGCGGATTAGACACAAAAAAAAAACACTCAACAAATTGCTACAATTTAAGGAATGTATTTAGTGACGGGATCAGATTCCTAATTGATGGAGAAATGTCTGGTGGCAAGAAAAGCTGCTTCTAGTAGGTTGTCAAGTGTTTTCGCTCGACGATTCTATTCTTGGGTGGTTGGTTTGGCCATTGTTCCAGTAACTCGAATCCTAGCCCGGTATATCCCATTTTAATTTTACACCATTGTGAACCTTACGTCTTTTTTACTCTCTGATCGAGGTTCTCGGCATTGAAAAATCTTCGTAAACTAAATCACACGTGTATATGTTGACATTTAAGAGATATACAGTCAAGAAAATCAAAGGAAATGGTGATATATATGCGGATTAGACACCAAAAAAAACACTCAACAAATGGCTACAATTTAAGGAATGTGTTTAGTGACGGCATCTGATTCCTAATTGATGGAGAAAGGTCTGGTGGCAAGAAAAGCTGTTTCTAGGAGGTTGTCAAGTGTTTTCGCTTGACGATTCCATTCTTCGGTGGTTGGTTTGGCCCTTGTTACTCTAACTCGAATCCTAGCTCGGTACATCCCATTTTAATTTTACACCATTGTGAACTTTACGCCTTTTTTACTATCTGATCGAGGTTCTCGGCATTGAAAAATCTTCGTAAACTAAATCACACGTGTATATGTTTACATTTAAGAGATATACAGTCAAGAAAATCAAGGGCAATGGTGATATATATGCGTATTAGATACCAAAAAAATACTCAACAAATGGCTACAATTTAAGGAATGTGTTTAGTGACGGCATCAGATTCCTAATTGATGGAGAAAGGTCTGGTGGCAACAAAAGCTGCTTCTAGGAGATTTTCAAGTGTTTTCGCTCGACGATTCCATTCTTGTGTGGTTGGTTTGGCCCTTATTCCTGTAACTCGAATCCTAGACCGGTATATCCCATTTTCTTTTACACCATTGTTAACATTATGTCTTTTTTACTCTCTAATCGAGCTTCTCGGCATTGAGAAATCTTCGTAAACTAAAACACACGTGTATATGTTGACATTTAGGAGATATACGGTCAAGAAAATCAAGGGCAATGGTGATATATATGCGGATTAGACACCAAAAAATAAAAACACTCAACAAATGGCTACAATTTAAGTAATGTGTTTAGTGACGAAATCACATTCCTAATTGATGGAGAAAGGTCTGGTGGCAAGAAAAGCTGCTTCTAGGAGGTTGTCAAGTGTTTTCGCTCGACGATTCCATTCTTGTGTGGTTGGTTTGGCCCTTATTCCTGTAACTCGAATCCTAGACCGGTATATCCCATTTTCTTTTACACCATTGTGAACCTTATGTCTTTTTTACTCTCTGATCGAAGTTCTCGGCATTGAGAAATCTTCGTAAACAAAAACACACGTGCATATGTTGACATTTAAGAGATATACAGTCAAGAAAATCAAGGGCAATGGTGATATATATGCGGATTAGACACCAAAAAATAATAACACTCAACAAATGGCTACAATTTAAGGAATGTGTTTAGTGACGGCATCAGATTCCTAATTGATAGAGAAAGGTCTGGTGGAAAGAAAAGCTGCTTCTAGGAGGTTGTCAAGTGTTTTCGCTCGATGATTCCATTCTTGGGTGGTTGGTTTGGCCATTCTTCCTGTAACTCGAATCCTAGCCCGGTATATCCCATTTTAATTTTACACCATTGTGAACCTTACGCCTTTTTTACTCTCTGATCGCGGTTCTCGGCATTGAAAAATCTTCGTAAACTAAATCATATGTGTATATGTTGACATTTAAGAGATATACAGTCAAGAAAATCAAGGGAAATGGTGATATATATGCGGATTTGCCACAAAAAAAAACACTCAACAAATGGCTACAATTTAAGGAATGTGTTTTGTGTCGGCATCAGATTCCTAATTGATGGAGAAAGGTCTGCTGGCAAGAAAAGCTGCTTTTAGGAGGTTGTCAAGTGTTTTCGCTCGACGATTCCATTCTTGGGTGGTTGGTTTGGCACTTGTTCCTGTAACTCGAATCATAGCCCGGTATATCCCATTTTAATTTTACAGCATTGTGAACCTTACGCCTTTTTTACTCTATGATCTAGGTTCTCGGCATTGAAAAATCTTCGTAAACTAAATCACACGTGTATATGTTGACATTTAAGAGATATACAGTCAAGAAAATCAAGGGCAATGGTGATATATATGCGGAATAGACACAAAAAAACACTCAACAAATGGCTTCAATTTAAGGAATGTGTTTAGTGACTGCATCAGATTCCTAATTGATGGAGAAAGGTCTGGTGGCAAGAAAAGCTGCTTCTAGGAGGTTATCAAGTGTTATCGCTCGACGATTCCATTCTTGGGTGGTTGGTTTGGCACTTGTTCCTATAACTCGAATCCTAGCCCGGTATATCTCATTTTAATTTTACACCATTGTGAACCTGACGCCTTTTTACTCTCTGATAGAGGTTCTCTGCGTTGAAAAATCTTCGTAAAATAAATCACACGTGTATATGCTGACATTTAAGAGATATACAGTCAAGAAAATCAAGGGCAATGGTGATATATATGCGGATTAGACACCAAAAAAAACACTCAACAATTGGCTACAATTTAAGGAATGTGTTTAGTGACGGCATCAGATTCCTAATTGATGGAGAAAGTTCTGGTGGCAAGAAAAGCTGCTTCTAGGAGGTTGTCAAGTGTTTTCGCTCGACGATTCCATTCTTGGGTGGTTGGTTTGGCCCTTGTTCCTGTAACTCGAATCCTTGCCCGGTATATCCCATTTTAATTTTACACCATTGTGAACCTTACATCTTTTTTACTCTCTTATCGAGGTTATCGGCATTGAAAAATCTTCGTAAACTAAAACACGTGTGTATATGTTGAAATTTAAGAGATATACAGCCATGAAAATCAAGGGCAATGGTGATATATATGCGGATTAGACACCAAAAAAAACGCTCAACAAATGGCTACAATTTAAGGAATGTGTTTAGTGACGGCATCAGATTCCTAATTGATGGAGAAAGGTCTGGTGGCAAGAAAAGCCGCTTCTAGGAGGTTGTCAAGTGTTTTTGCTTGACGATTCCATTCTTGGGTGGTTGGTTTGGCCCTTGTTCCTATAACTCGAATCCTAGCCCGGTATATCCCATTTTAATTTTACACCATTGAGAACCTTACGCCTTTTTTACTCTCTGATCGAGGTTCTCGGCATTGAAAAATCTTCGAATACTAAATCACACGTGTATATGTTGGCATTTAAGAGATATAAAGTCAAGAAAATCAAGGGCAATGGTGATATATATGCGGATTAGACACAAAAAAAAACACTCAACAAATGGCTACAATTTAAGGAATGTGTTTAGTGTCGGCATCAGATTCCTAATTGATGGAGAAATGTCTGGTGGCAACAAAAGCTGCTTTTAGGAGGTTGTCAAGTGTTTTCGCTCGACGATTCCATTCTTGGGTGGTGGGTTTGGCCTTGTAACTCGAATCCTAGCCCGGTATATCCCATTTTAATTTTACACAATTGTTAACCTTACGCCTTTTTTACTCTTTGATCTAGGTTCTCGGCATTGAAAAATCTTCGTAAACTAAATCACACGTGTATATGTTGACATTTAAGAGATATACAGTCAAGAAAATCAAGGGCAATGGTGACATATATACGGAATAGACACAAAAAAAAAACACTCAACAAATGGCTTCAATTTAAGGAATGTGTTTAGTGACGGCATCAGATTCCTAATTGATGGAGAAAGTTATGGTGGCAAGAAAAGCTGCTTCTAGGAGGTTGTCAAGTGTTTTCGCTCGACGATTCCATTCTTGGGTTGTTGGTTTGGCCCATGTTCCTGTAACTCGAATCCTACCCCGGTGTATCCCATTTTAATTTTACACCATTGTGAACCTGAAGCCTTTTTTACTCTCTGATCGAGGTTCTCTGCGTTGAAAAATCTTCGTAAAATAAATCACACGTGTATATGTTGACATTTAAGAGATATACAGTGAAGAAAATCAAGGGCAATGGTGATATATATGCGGATTAGACACCAAAAAAAGCACTCAACAAATGGCTACAATTTAAGGAATGTGTTTAGTGACGGCATCAGATTCCTAATAGATGAGAAAGTTCTGGTGGCAAGAAAAGCTGCTTCTAGGAGGTTGTCAAGTGTAATCGCACGACGATTCCATTCTTGGGTGGTTGGTTTGGCCCTTGTTCCTGTAACTCGAATCCTAGCCCGGTATATCCCATTTTAATTTAACAACATTATGAACCTTACGCCTTTTTTACTCTCTGATCGACGTTATCGGCATTGACAAATCTTCGTAAACTAAATCACACGTGTATATGTTGACATATAAGAGATATACAGCCATGAAAATCAAGGGCAATGGTGATATATATGCGGATTAGACACAAAAAAAAACACTCAACAAATGGCTACAATTTAAGGAATGTGTGTAGTGACGGCATAAGATTCCTAATTGATGGAGAAAGGTCTGGTGGCAAGAAAAGCTGCTTCTAGGAGGTTGTCAAGTGTTTTCGCTCGACGATTCCATTCTTTGGTGGTTGGTTTGGCCCTTGTTACTGTAACTCGAATCCTAGCTCGGTACATCCCGTTTTAATTTTACACCATTGTGAACCTTACGCCTTTTTTACTCTCTGATCGAGGTTCTCGGCATTGAAAAATCTTCGTAAACTAGATCACACGTGTATATGTTGACATTTAAGAGATATACAGTCAACAAAATCAAGGGCAATGGTGATATATATGCGTATTAGACACCAAAAAAAATACTCAACAAATGGCTAAAATTTAAGGAATGTGTTTAGTGACGACATCAGATTCCTAATTGATTGAGAAAGGTCTGGTGGCAACAAAAGCTGCTTCTAGGAGGTTGTCAAGTGTTTTCGCTCGACATTTCCATTCTTGGGTGGTTGGTTTGGCCCTTGTTCCTGTAACTCGAATCCTAGCCCGGTATATCCCATTTTAATTTTACACCATTGTGAACCTTAAGCCTTTTTTACTCTCTGATCGAGGTTCTCGGCATTGAAAAATCTTCGTAAACTAAATCACACGTGTGTATGTTGACATTTAAGAGATATACAGTCAATAAAATCAAGGGCAACGGTGATATATATGCGGAATAGACACCAAAAAAAACACTCAACAAATGGCTACAATTTAAGGAATGTGTTTAGTGTCGGCATAAAATTCCTAATTGATGGAGAAAGGTCTGCTGGCAAGAAAAGCTGCTTTTAGGAGGTTGTCAAGTGTTTTCGTTCAACGATTCCATTCTTGGGTGGTTGGTTTGGCACTTGTTCCTGTAACTCGAATCATAGCCCGGTATATCCCATTTTAATTTTACAGCATTGTGAACCTTACGCCTATTTTACTCTATGATCTAGGTTCTCGGCATTGAAAAATCTTCGTAAACTAAATCACACGTGTATATGTTGACATTTAAGAGATATACAGTCAAGAAAATCAAGGGCAATGGTGATATATATGCGGAATAGACACAAAAAACACTCAACAAATGGCTTCAATTTAAGGAATGTGTTTACTGACTGCATCAGATTCCTAATTGATGGAGAAAGGTCTGGTGGCAAGAAAAGTTGCTTCAAGGAGGTTATCAAGTGTTTTCACTCGACGATTCCATTCTTGGGTGGTTGGTTTGGCCCTTGTTCCTATAACTCGAATCCTAGCCCGGTATATCCCATTTTAATTTTACACCATTGTGAACCTGACGCCTTTTTTACTCTCTTATCGACGGCATTGAAAAATCTTCGTAAACTAAATCACACGTGTATATGTTGACATTTAAGAGATATACAGCCATGAAAATCATGGGCAATGGTGATATATATGCGGATTAGACACCAAAAAAAAAACACTCAACAAATGGCTACAATTTAAGGAATGTGTTTAGTGACGGCATCAGATTCCTAATTGATGGATAAAGGTCTGGTGGCAAGAAAAGCTGCTTCTAGGAGGTTGTCAAGTGTTTGCGCTCGACGATTCCATTCTTCGGTAGTTGGTTTGGCCCTTGTTCCTGTAAGTCGAATCCTAGCCCGGTATATCCCGTTTTAATTTTACACCATTGTGAACCTTACGCCTTTTTTACTCTCTGATCGAGGTTCTCGGCATTGAAAAATCTTCGTATACTAAATCACACGTGTATATGTTGGCATTTAAGAGATATACAGTCAAGAAAATCAAGGGCAATGGTGATATATATGCGGATTAGACACAAAAAAAGCACTCAACAAATGGCTTCAATTTAAGGAATGTGTTTAGTGACGGTATCAGATTCCTAATTGATGGAGAAATGTCTGGTGGCAACAAAAGCTGCTTTTAGGAGGTTGTCAAGTGTTTTCGCTCGACGATTCCATTCTTGGGTGGTTGGTTTGGCCCTTGTTCCTGTAACTCGAATCCTACCCCGGTGTATCCCATTTAAATTTTACACCATTGTGAACCTGACGCCTTTTTTACTCTCTGATCGAGGTTCTCTGCGTTGAAAAATCTTCGTAAAATAAATCACACGTGTATATGTTGACATTTAAGTGATATACAGTGAAGAAAATCAAGGGCAATGGTGATATATATGCGGATTAGACACCAAAAAAAACACTCAACAAATGGCTACAATTTAAGGAATGTGTGTACTGACAGCATCAGATTCCTAATAGATGGAGAAAGGTCTGGTGGCAAAAAAAGCTGCTTCTAGGAGGTTGTCAAGTGTTTTCGCTCGACGATTTCATTCTTGGGTGGTTGGTTTGGCCCTTGTTCCTGTAACTCGAATCCTAACCCGTTATATCCCATTTTAATTTTACACCATTGTGAAACTTATGCCTTTTTTACTCTCTGATCGAGATTCTCGGCATTGAAAAATCTTCGTAAACTAAATCACACGTGTATATGTTGACATTTAAGAGATAAACAGTCAAGAAAATCAAGGGTAATGGTGATATATATGCGGATTAGACACAACAAAAAAAAACACTCAACAGATGGCTACAATTTAAGGAATGTGTTTAGTGATGGGATCAGATTCCTAATTGTTGGAGAAAGGTCTGGTGGCAAGAAAAGCTGCTTCTAGGAGGTTGTCAAGTGTTTTCGCTCGACGATTCCATTCTTGGGTGGTTGGTTTGGCCCTTGTTCCTGTAACTCGAATCCTAGCCCGGTATATCCCATTTTAATTTTACACCATTGTGAACCTTGCGTCTTTTTTACTCTCTGATCGAGGTTCTCGGCATTGAGAAATCTTCGTAAACTAAATCACACATGTATATGTTGACATTTAAGAGATATATACGGTCAAGAAAATACAGAGCAATGGTGATATATATGCAGAATAGACACAAAAAAAAAACACTCAACAAATGGCTACAATTTAAGGAATGTGTTTAGTGACGGCATCAGATTCCTAATTGATGGAGAAAGGTCTGGTGGCAACAAAAAAGCTGCTTCTAGGAGGTTGTCAAGTGTTTTCGCTCGACGATTCCATTCTTGGGTTGGTGGTTTGTCCCTTGTTCCTGTAACTCGAATCCTACCCCGGTATATTCTATTTTAATTTTACACCATTGTGAACCTTACGCCTTTTTTACTCTTTGATCGAGGTTCTCGGCATTGAGAAATCTTCGTAAACTAAATCACACGTGTATATGTTGACATTTAAGAGATATACAGTCAGGAAAATCGAGGGCAATGGTGATATATATGCGGATTAGACACCAAAAAAAACACTCAACAAATGGCTACAATTTAAGGAATGTGTTTAGTGTCGGCATCAGATTACTAATTGATGGAGAAAGGTCTGATGGCAAGAAAACCTGCTTATAGGAGGTTGTCAAGTGTTTTCACTTGACGATTCCATTCTTGGGTGGTTGGTTTGGCCCTTGTTCCTGTCACTCGAATCCTAGCCCGTTATATCCCATTTTAATTTTACACCATATTGAAACTTATGCCTTTTTTACTCTCTGATCGAGATTCTCGGCATTGAAAAATATTCGTAAACTAAATCACACGTGTATATGTTGACATTTAAGAGATAAACAGTCAAGAAAATCAAGGGCAATGGTGATATATATGCGGATTAGACCCAAAAAAAAACACTCAACAGATGGCTACAATTTAAGAAATGTGTTTAGTGACGGCATCCGATTCCTAATTGTTGGAGAAAGGTCTGGTGGCAAGAAAAGCTGCTTCTAGGAGGTTGTCAAGTGTTTTCGCTCGACGATTCCATTCTTGGGTGGTTGGTTTGGCCCTTGTTCCTGTAACTCGAATCCTAGCCCGGTATATCCCATTTTAATTTTACACCATTGTGAACCTTACATCTTTTGGACTCTCTGATCGAGCTTCTCGGCATTGAGAAATCTTCGTAAACTAAATCACACATTTATATGTTGATATTTAAGAGATATACAGTCAAGAAAATCAAGGGCAATGGTGATACAGATGCGGATTAGACAAAAAAAAACACTCAACAAATGGCTAGAATTTAAGGTATGTGTATAGTGACGGCATCAAATTCCTAATTGATGGAGAAAGGTCTGGTGGCAAGAAAAGCTGCTTCTAGGTGGTTGTCAAGTGTTTTCGCTCGACGATTCCATTCTTGGGTGGTTGGTTTGGCCCTTGTTCCTGTAACTCGAATCCTAACCCGTTATATCCCATTTTAATTTTACACCATTGTGAAACTTATGCCTTTTTTACTCTCTGATCGAGATTCTCGGCATTGAAAAATCTTCGTAAACTAAATCACACGTGTATATGTTGACATTTAAGAGATAAACAGTCAAGAAAATCAAGGGCAATGGTGATATATATGCGGATTAGACACCAAAAAAAAACACTCAACAGATGGCTACAATTTAAGGAACGTGTTTAGTGACGGGATCAGATTCCTAATTTTTGGAGAAAAATCTGGTAGCAAGAAAAACTGCTTCTAGGAGGTTGTCAAGTGTTTTCGCTCGACGATTCCATTCTTGGGTGGTTGGTTTGGCCCTTGTTCCTGTAACTCGAATCCTAGCCCGGTATATCCCATTTTAATTTTACACCATTGTGAACCTTGCGTCTTTTTTACTCTCTGATCGAGGTTCTCGGCATTGAAAAATCTTCGTAAACTAAATCACACATGTATATGTTGACATTTAAGAGATATATACAGTCAAGCAAAAATATAGAGCAATTGTGATATATATGCAGAATAGACACAAAAAAAACACTCAACAAATGGCTACAATTTAAGGAATGTGTTTAGTGACGGCATCAGATTCCTAATTGATGGAGAAAGGTCTGGTGGCAAGAAAAGCTGCTTCTAGGAGGTTGTCAAGTGTTTTCGCTCGACGATTCCATTCTTGGGTGGTTGGTTTGGCCCTTGTTCCTGTAACTCGAATCCTACCCCGGTATATCCTATTTTAATTTTACACCATTGTGAACCTTACGCCTTTTTTACTCTTTGATCGAGGTTCTCGGCATTGAGAAATCTTCGTAAACTAAATCACACGTGTATATGTTGACATTTAAGAGATATACAGTCAAGAAAATCAAGGGCAATGGTGATATATATGCGGATTAGACACCAAAAAAAAACACTCAACAAATGGCTACAATTTAAGGAATGTGTTTAGTGTCGGCATCAGATTACTAATTGATGGAGAAAGGTCTGATGGCAAGAAAACCTGCTTATAGGAGGTTGTCAAGTGTTTTCACTTGACGATTCCATTCTTGGGTGGTTGGTTTGGCCCTTGTTCCTGTAACTCGAATCCTAGCCCGTTATATCCCATTTTAATTTTACACCATATTGAAACTTATGCCTTTTTTACTCTCTGATCGAGATTCTCGGCATTGAAAAATATTCGTAAACTAAAACACACGTGTATATGTTGACATTTAAGAGATAAACAGTCAAGAAAATCAAGGGCAATGGTGATATATATGCGGATTAGACACAAAAAAAAACACACTCAACAGATGGCTACAATTTAAGAAATGTGTTTAGTGACGGCATCCGATTCCTAATTGTTGGAGAAAGGTCTGGTGGCAAGAAAAGCTGCTTCTAGGAGGTTGTCAAGTGTTTTCGCTCGACGATTCCATTCTTGGGTGGTTGGTTTGGCCATTGTTCCTGTAACTCGAATCCTAGCCCAGTATATCCCATTTTAATTTTACACCATTGTGAACCTTACGTCTTTTTGACTCTCTGATCGAGCTTCTCGGCATTGAGAAATCTTCGTAAACTAAATCACACGTTTATATGTTGATATTTAAGAGATATACAGTCAAGAAAATCAAGGGCAATGGTGATACAGATGCGGATTAGACACAAAAAAAAAACACTCAACAAATGGCTAGAATTTAAGGAATGTGTATAGTGACGGCATCAAATTCCTAATTGATGGAGAAAGGTCTGGTGGCAACAAAAGCTGCTTCTAGGAGGTTGTCAAGTGTTTTCGCTCGACGATTCCATTCTTGGGTGGTTGGTTTGGCCCTTGTTCCTTTAACTCGAATCCTTGCCCGCTATATCCCATTTTAATTTTACACCAATGTGAACCTTACGCCTTTTTTACTCTCTGATCGAGGTTCTCGGCATTGAAAAATATTTGTAAACTAAATCACATGTGCATATGTTGACATTTAAGAGATATACAGTCAAGAAAATCAAGGGCAATGGTGATATATATGCGGATTAGACAAAAAAAACACTCAAAAAATGGCTACATTTTAAGGAATGTGTTTAGTGACGGCATCAGATTCCTAATTGATGGAGAAAGGTTTGGTGGCAAGAAAAGCTGCTTCTAGGAGGTTGTCAAGTGTTTTCGCTCGACGATTCCATTCTTGGGTGGTTGGTTTGGCCCTTGTTCCTGTAACTCGAATCCTAGCCTGATATATCCCATTTTAATTTTACACCATTGTGAACCTTACGTTTTTTTACTCTCTGATCGAGGTTCTCGGCATTGAAAAATCTTCGTAAACTAAATCACACGTGTCTATGTTGACATTTAAGAGATATACAGTCAAGAAAATCAAGGGCAATGGTGATATATATGCGGATTAGACACAAAAAAAACACTCAACAAATGGCTACAAGTTAAGGAATGTGTTTAGTGACGGCATCAGATTCCTAATTGATGGAGAAAGGTCTGGTGGCAAGAAAAGCTGCTTCTAGGAGGATATCAAGTGTTTTCGCTCGACGATTCCATTCTTGGGTGGTTGGTTTGGCCCTTGTTCCTGTAACTCGAATCCTAGCCCGTTATATCTCATTTTAATTTTACACCATTGTGAACCTGACGCCTTTTTTACTCTCTGATCGAGGTTCTCTGCGTTGAAAAACCTTCGTAAAGTAAATCACACGTGTATATGTTGACATTTAAGAGATAAACAGTCAAGAAAATCAAGGGCAATGGTGATATATATGCGGATTAGACACCAAAAAAACACTCAACAAATGGCTACAATTTAAGGAATGTGTTTAGTGTCGGCATCAGATTCCTAATTGATGGAGAAAGGTCTGGTGGCAAGAAAAGCTTCTTTTAGGAGGTTGTCAAGTGTTTTCGCTCGACGATTCCATTCTTGGGTGGTTGGTTTGGCCCTTGTTCCTATAACTCGAATCCTAGCCCGGTATATCACATTTTAATTTTACACCATTGTGAACCTTACGCCTTTTTACTCTCTGATCGAGGTTCTCGGCATCGAAAAATCTTCGTAAACTAAATCACACGTGTATATGTTGACATTTAAGAGATATACAGTCAAGAAAATCAAGGGCAATGGTGATATATATGCGGATTAGAAAATTTTGTTTGCATTCACTTATTTTTGCTTTAAAGTTGGGTTTTTCAAAAGGGTTTTCAGAACAGGTTGATTTGCATGATTCAGAATCAGATTCTGATGAAAATTTATCAGAAATCTGATGGGTTGCTTTTACAAAGACAGTGAGTTTACTTTCTCTTATTTTTACATATCCTAAACCCTCTCCTTTGTTCTTTGGTGTGGACTCAATGAAATTTATGAAATCTTTGGCTTGTTGAAAACCTCTTACATTAATTTCTTTATCATTAATTTTCTTGTAAAGATCTTTTCTTTCATTTTCATAGAACTCAATTTTAGCTCTGTGATCTAAATTTTCTTTTATTAGTAATTGGTTTTCAAGTATGATTTTATTCATGGTCCTTTGCAACTCATCAGATTTTTTACTATCTGATTTCTGCTTATCTTGTAGATTTAGAAAATCAGACATGAGCTTGTTTAGCTTGTGTTCAAGATCAAGATTATCTAAAATTACCTTATGTCTTGAAGTTTCTGGTAGGTCATCAGAAAGTGCCATTAGGCAGAAATTAGCCATTTCTTCTTCTTCTTCATCAGAAGAATCATTAGATAGCCATGTATCTATCCCTGCAATTAAACTGACTTGCTGCTGCTTCTTAGCTTCTTCCAGCTTCTTCTCATAATAAGCAACATCTTTCAGCTTCTTGGTTTTGCATTCTGATGCATAGTGACCTCTCTGCTTGCACTTGTAACACACAACTTCAGCCTTTCCCTTATCCTTAGATCTACCTTCTTCCTTAGATCTTCCATCCATCCTCCCTCTATCACTTCTCTGGTATCTTTGGCCTCCTCCCCTCAACCTCTGCTCAAATGTTTTGGTGAGCAGTGCTATAGCTTCAGCAAAAGCTGAAAAATCTGATGATGTATCAGAAATTTCAAGATTTTGACTGTTTGAAGGTTGTGGATCATTGGTAGGTGGTGTTCTTTGTGAATTTGCGATAAGAGCTAAAGATCCCCCTTTTTGAATGGTTTCTTAAAATATTTCTTCCTCTTTCGGGACCAGATTGCTGTATAAGTCATGAAGACTCATATTACCTAGTTCTAAGGTTGAGGATAAAGTCATGGTTAGACTTCTCCATTCTCTAGGTAAGGCATCCAGAAATTTTATGTTTCTTTCATCATTTGATTTTGTTATTCCAAATTTCTTTAGTTCGTTCAAAATTTTTGTAAATCTTTGATATGTTTCATTTAATCTTTCATTAGGTAAACTTTTGAACCTCTCATATGAGGAAACGTTGTTTGTTCTCTTGTTTCTTTTCATCCTTTCTCCTCCTTTAAAAGATTTTCCAACTAATCCCATATTTACTTAGCTGATGCACATGCATCAACTTGTGAAAATATGTCATTGAGGATAGCCATTATTAAAAGTGACTTTGCCGTTTCATCCCCAGCCACCTTTCCCTTGTCTTCCTCACTCCAAAGTATTTCACTTTTGGGAGCTCGGGAGGCAGGGATAGCAGGTGATTGGTCAGTTGCTGGAATAGCTGGTATTTCAGTCATTGGTATATGTGGACCCCTTTCAATGGATTGAAACAGAGCTCGGTCATGACCATTAAGGAAATTGACCATCCTGATTTTCCATTGGGGGTATTCCTCTCTGACCAGAGGCGGAGGTTTAGACATAAAACCAATGTTAAAAGCATTATTCCATGATTGAAAGCTGGCCATATTTAGAGAAAAGAAGATGAGCGATTGATCGTTTGAAAATGATTTATTCAATCTGCTCTGATACCAACTGTTGGTCCTAGTTTGGACTTAAAAACTACTTTTCACGTAATATGGCAAGTGATTTCAGTAGATGTGAAAAAGTGTGCGGAAATGGAAATCAGACTTTCATGAAACAAGACCTACAGAATTATCAAGTTTATATCACTTTGAAAAAAAATGGTTTACAAGGTGATTATAAGATTATTATCTATTACAAATGAATACTTGAATTCTGTGGGTGAGGGGGCAATGGAGTTTTGTAGTATGTATTGAATGCTAAGCTTAACTCATTGTCTTCTGCTTGGTGAGCCTTCTATTTATAGAAGGCTGGATACATGAATAAACATTTGTTTAATCAGGTAAAAGTCCTGCATAAAGTAGCAATTTGACATATTCATTGAATCCAACATTCAAGTTGCCTTTGTAAACATGATATCCAATAATGTCAAGTTGCTTCGGTTATTGTGGCAGGATAGAGCTGATTTTTAGACAAGTGTGGTATTCATCAGAATTTCTGATAAACCACTTCATCAGAAATTCTGGTGAACAAATCATCAGAAAATCTGATGATCAGAATCATCAGAAACTGATGATATTTCATCAGAAATATCATCAGATCCATCAGAAATGACCTTCTCTGATAATCTTCTTCAGCTCTTGATCAACTTGTGATTCTTTAAAGTAGATGTTGATCATTTCAGTTGTCCTATCCGATCTTCTTCTTCTTGTTGTGATCTTCGGGACTGTTGTCTTCTTCATAGATCAAGTTGAATCTGATTTTCTTCAATACTTACAAATAAAGTTTCCTAACAGGAAAGGCATATAGTATTCAGCTTTAGGAAAAGCTTTTCATCGTGCAAAGCTGTAGGATGCGGTGTTTGCACAAAGGTGTAGTTTTAGCGAGCGAAAGTAACAGAAATAGGCTCGTGCAGAACCCCTACTAGGCTCGCACAAGGCGGTCTGTTGGTACTTAGATTATAGACTAGGTCAATTCTAAGACATCAACCCGGACTAGTTCGTGTATTTCCTAATTCCCTATAGTTATGGCTCTGACACTAACATGGTTTTTTTTTAACTTAGCATATGATAGTTAAAATTATGAATTTGCCCTCCGTTTAAAATTACGATTTTGCCCGCAAGTAAAAATTATGATTTTGCCCCCAGTTCAAAATAAAATTATGGCTTTGCCCCCAACTATGGTCCTGCCAAACCCCAACCGATGGCGGAATCATCGGGGCGTGGCACTGAGCGAAACAGATTGTCCAAGAGAATCCATAACAACTATTAATTAAGATATATTTAATGTTAAACTCCCATACCAATAACATATAAAGTAAAAAACAGTTATTACAGACAGAGTTTCTCAAAAACAAGTAAACTGTTCCGACAACTCAGATTTATTAAATTTGTTTCTAGACCTCCTACTTTGATTCACCAAGCAAAGCATAGCATCCTAAACACCTGTCACATACGTTAAAATAAAGTCAATACACAGAGTGTAAAGGTGAGTAAACAAGCTTAATAGCATATAGTATAGCGAAAGCGTTTACGCATAACCAGCATGTAACACGTAGAAATGTGAAGCAAGTAAGCTATCGACAATAACATATGCAACCGTCATGACTGCGAGTGTAGAATGCACAACACATTATCACCACTTTGACCATGTGAAGTAAAACCCTTAACAACCCCTGTCCATGACAGTTGCTGAGTCCAAACTCTAGTACTATCGTTGCTAAGGTGTCAGGCAACATTCACTGTGTAAACATAACATACAAGCATTCATCGAGTCACGTATGACATGCGAGAGCGGTTAGCGTTTAAAAGTGTTTGCGTTGTGTGTTGATGTGATTTGATATAGGTAACGTATGTAACACCCAAAGTGCGTTAAGTAAAAAAGGGTTCGAGTATACTCACAGTTCGTGTTTAGCTAGTGAACACAATACTTGGATTGAAGGGAGCGCGTTGAGGTTAGCCTGAGCATAAAACGATAGTGTAAGCGTTGAACAACGTGTAAAACAGCGTGTCGGATGAGATAAGGTCGAATGGTGAGTCGAATCGGATGATCATCCGGACAGATGGTCATCCGGACGGATGACCATTCGAATGGCTGGTCATTCGATTAAGTGGGTGTGTGTTTGTAAAATGTTTGCACTGTTGAAGTTTTCGTTGTAGTATAATTCAAGTCATTCGATCGGATGGTCATCCAAACGGATGGCCATTCAATCAGATGGCTATTCGATTGAAAGTGTGATATTCTTTGAAGTTTTGCAAAATTGTTTGAGTGTTAAACTTATAAAGTCAAGTCACCTGGTTGAATAGTCATCCGATCGGATGGCTATTCGATCGGTGATTTGATGTTTTTGAAAATTTCACAAGTTTTCTAAGTCAAAAAGTTTCGAGTTTTGACGGAGACGGCATGATGACGTGTCAAACAACGGGAACCATACCAAGTTCAGCTCAGTCGATCGGATGGGAATCACCCCATTTGATCAGACTAACTGTTCTTGACGGAGTTTCATGTTTAACCCGTAAGTCGGTCGTCTCTTCGGTGGAAATCCGTTCTCAGACCGGTTCTCAACTGGAGTGTGAGTAGAGAGCCTGAACGAGTCTAGATTCCATCAGTTTTTAGTTGAAAAGTGAAGAAAAGTTTGAAAACTGTTGGAAAATGTTGAATCTCGTTGAGATTTGTGTTATTTCGTGTAGAAATCCTTTCGATCTGGACAAATCTTAATGAGATGATGTCACACTTCAGTGTTCATAAGAAACCGAGATGACATCACCTTAGAGCAGTCCAAATCCGGTGATTTCACGGTGAAAACAGTGATTTTGATGGAGAAGATGATGAGAAAGTGTGTAGTGATGATGGAAGTACAAGATTTAGGAAGAAAACTTACGGAATCGAGTGAAATGTGCTTGAGAACAAGCTGGGAGCGTGTCGGTTGGATAAAGCTGTCACAACAGTGAACAGTTGATGTGACAGGTGAGTATTTATAGGGTGAGAGAGATAAGGCGGTGGAGAGTGTGGGTCGGATGGCCAGTCGATCGGATGGCCATCCGATCTGATTGTCGTCCCGTCAGATGCCCATTCGATCTAGTGGTCATTCGATCAGACGGCTTGTGCGAGTTGGTTTTCCGACTTTTGTTTCGTAAGTTGAGCGTTGTGTTGTGTTGCGTTTAAGCGAGTTGCGAGTAAGCGTTGCGTTGAGATAACAACATAACATTTTAAACAAATAGTTACACAAATAACATAACACATAACATGCATAAAAGTAAATCTATGATATTAAGATGCGATTGCGTTGTGATAGTGTGAAGTAAAATATGTCAAAACAGCATGCGTTATAAATAACGTTTAGTTGTGATTTCTGCGTTTAGAGTGTGTTTGGTACCCACGTGACATCGCATTGTTACTTCACTTTTTAGAAAGTCGTAGTTTAAAATATCCTTTAAAACCAATATGTCGATTACCGGAACGGGTTAAACTATTATCGAATCTCGAGTGTATAAGTCAATTAAGCAAGAAATAACAGATCTGAGTAAGATCTTGACTTGACTTTGACTTTGACTTTGACTTTGGAAAGTCGGGTTGTTACATGTGTGATCAGGGTTGGAGTTTTATAACATGCATAATTTACTTGTGTACGCTTCACATGTTAAAGGACTCTTGTACATTAACCGACCTCTCTCTCCACACATATATATATATATATATATATATATATATATATATATATATATTGTGACAACCCGTAATTTCGAGGTATAAATCGTTCGTTTCGCCCTTACGAATAAATAGATATACTTATCTATTTTCGACAAATTAAATTTATACTCATTTAGTTATTGTGTGCAAACTTGTAGTCGAACCTACCCGAACCGTTTAAACCATGACATAAACCGCATAGCATGAACCCTTAACGTGAATACTGTACATCTATGTTAGTTGGTTAAAAAATAAATCTCTATTAATTACTCTTATGTTTATAATAAGGATAGATTACATCAGTCAACTAACCCAAACCAAACTCCCTAACCCCCCATGTGCGTACACTTAACACTAAATATATATTATGTTGTTCCCTTTCCTGTGTAAATCTTCGGCCCAAATCAACTCAGTTGTGACAGCCCCAAATTCGAGCCCCTTAATCCCTACCTGTTTCAACACTATTAATTGGGCTTGAGCCCATTCTCGACCAATGATGTCCACCGCCCCAAAACTCTCATATATATGTTTACGTATTATGTTACTTCATGGAATAAAACTCTAAACCAAAGATCAAACCCTACACCCCTCTCTCAAACCTGCGATCGGCAGTAGACCCCCCTCCCCTTCGTGCCGAGCTTTGTACGCCGTGTGGATTGGTCCTAGTGTAACACCCGTTCTTATAATTTAAGGTATAATGAATCTTTTACAAAAACAATCATGTAATTACGATTACATATACATCGGAAATACGGGTTTACTAAAAATTTTACAAATCATAAGTTATTCTACATAACGTGATCGAATTCGTTGTTTAAAATTTACAACGTGGCAAAGTGCGGAAGCGTGTATGTTTATCGTGTTCGGTTCTTCGCTGAGCTTGATCGTCTTCCGGCATCCAAAAGTACCTATATTTCATAAACATGAAATACTTTAGGCATACTGGGTTTAAAACGTGTCTAAACGAATCCTGGAATTTAAACTAAATAAAATATATTTTGTTACTGGGTCCACCGTAACTTACGGTGACACCGTAAGTTACGGTAGCCCCTGAAAGTTTATCCTTCCACCGTAACTCAGTATGTAACCATCGTAAACATATCAGCTCCACCGTAACTTACGGCGGTGGTCCCTGCATTCCATCTTTCTAATTTGCCGTTTAACGACACGAAAACTTTCGTATCTTTCAAACCGCTTGTCCGTTTGACCTACCATTTCTTCCTACGTGATTGTAATTTGATTCTCCACCTTATGGAGTTAAAATCCAACCTCCGGTTTTACAAAATTTTAGACTCTTAAGTCTTCGGCTATTTCCCTTTTTACCAAATTTTGACCCGTTCTATTTTTATTAAACAAACGAGTTTGTTTGACCTTTAATTCCCATAAACCTATCAAGTTCAAAAATGTTTAACATAATAGGTTTCAAATTACGGATTTATATACCTTCTTAAACCCATTTTCACCCATATGCTCATTTTGACCCATTAAGGGTATTTATGCATATTTTAAGCACCAATCTGTTTCATTCGTTTCTAAATACATATGCCCACATTTCTTATCAAATGACCTCCCACCACAACTATATTTGTGGTGGATTCAATGTGGTGATTTACATATTCCCAAATTACACACTTCAAATCATTATTTTACGGCAAAGACTCTTTATAGAGACTTTTGACCAATATTTTACGTCTTTTGCTTTTAATACTTATTCAAGGTATTTATTTCATTCTATCGCTTATTTCCAAACAACCTTTATGGTTCGTTTGCTCAATTTCACTTACAAGGGCGTTTTAGTCAATTTTAGTCCTTCATTTACGACGAATGACTTTTAGTTACTTGTTTAATCCAAACTCCGATCTTTTAACTATGATTTTATTTGAAAGGGCACTAGGCCTTTCAAATATAATGACCATCGTCCGTAACATTTGGTTTACCTATTAAGGTAACCAAAAACTTATTTTAGACTTCGTTTAACTCTCATTAGCCTTACATTTAAATGAGAGTTATCTTATTATGCGTACCTGGCTCGGATCATTACATTGACCCATTTAAGTACCTTGCCTCAATATCTACTAAGTAATAGCGATGTAAATATCCACTCGATATTTATTTCTGAAATCAAACAACTCATCAAACCATTAGTCGATATTGTCAAAAAGTGATATTTTCACCTTTTGACCCATTGGTCTAAATGACCGATAATATTGGCGAGATAAAGCTTATTGCCATCTCGTCTACACGACTCGTTCCGATTTACACCGCACGGTCGTTTTAACTATAATTCACCTCTTAACGCTTTTTGGCCTATTAAGGCTTACGAAATATGTATCTTTCAAAACCAATAATTATTGTCAACAAGTGTCCAAATTTAAATTTTACCCTTATTGGTTATCTTGTTCCGTACGACTACACGCCGGAAACACCATATCTCAACTTTCCATTTGTCTTGTTCGAAATCAAAACAACAAAAGGACATTCTAAACTATATGACTAGTGTAAGCTATACTTACCTCGCATCCGAACTACGCTTTTCCTTTCCTTCTTGATTTGTTTGATCCGCTCCCTCATCAAGCTTCCACCTAGCTTGTTACGCGTCAAACTATCATCATTCGTTTCCAAGGTGGTTAGTTTAATCATAATTTAATACGATTATTCCACCTTACAAATTCCATATCAAAAATTACCATTTATCGGATTATAGGTCAGTTTGACTTTTTAAAAGTCATTTACTAATTGCATATTCGAGTTCATCAACTAGTTTTAGCATTCTTTAATTACCCGGTAGGCGTTATCTTTAGACCATCGTTTTAACCAAAGTTCTAACCACGTTCATCATATTTAAAACTCTTTTTAATCACATTTGTATTATAGCCAAAACATCACAATTAAGTGTTTTAACTACAAAAATTCTAGTTTCGAGCCTTCTTTGAGGCATTTCATCAAACACTTTAAGGGCAGAATTTTACATGTTTATTTATCAAGTCTCTAGCTTATCTCTTAGCCCTAACTTCACATAAATCAACCATCTTACAAAGTTGTTAACTTCTATAATTTCTGAAATCACTTCAAATTGTCAAATTATATTAGATCAACACTCTATTTTTTCACATAAACCATTAATCACCTACAATGGTGTTCATAGGTTTCACTACAATTTCACATGATTTCAACTTGTATTTGTCTAGGGTTTGTCCCTAGACACTATAGTTGTTCCTAGATCATCATAAGACATACATGCAACTATAATTTCAGATTTTCCCAATTACATGAGAATTTCAAGTTGAGAGTTTTTATAAAATTCTACATACCTTGTGATCCTCTTGTGATGAGGATCAGTAATCTATGCTTGATTTTCGATTTTGACTTGGTTTGAGCCCTCAATTTGTGAGTTTTGTGATGAACTAGGTTTTGATAAAGCTTGGGGTCGCACCCCCTGTTCTCTGGTCGATCTCCAGGAGACTCCAATATGGAGTGTTAATGTTTTAATTAAAACATTTTCTAGTTTGCCCATTTTTAGTCCCTCATATTTAGATGTTTTATAAAGAGGGTTAAAATCTTGTTTTCTATTCATTCACTTGATCACAAATAATTAAGTAGGTTAATTATTCCTAGTTAACTTGGTTGGTTCTGGGGTTATAATCTGTTTCATTCTGAGTCCCGTAAACTCGGGCCTCTCATAACTTTATTTCCTTAAAAACATATATTCACGTTTTATTGAATATTAGGTTTATTTATTTTAAATCCTAATATTTACCGGGTTACCGTTACTGCTAACGGTATTTTACCCGTGTATTAATAATAACGGGGTTTGATTACCAAACCCGATTTCGGGGTGTTACACCTAGCATTCTTGTCTTTCGGTTAGTTCTTACAGAATTCATGTTAACTGTTTTTTGATTGTTTTGGTATGGGATTATATTAGCAAGAATGATGTATGTTAATGCTTGTGTTTTATGATATTGGCATGCTTGTGTTTTATGATTTTGGTTGTGCCTCTAATGACGATCATGCTCCGGAAATAATATGTGATTTGAAGTAAGTATAATAATTAGGATGCACTTGATAGAAGATTAAACATGATGATGATTGATCGATGAGAGTGCATTGCGAGTTTACCCAAAAATCTTTACTGTATAATTTATAAATTAGTAAGGATGGGTGGTTATTGGGCCGGGTCACCGTTGGGTTGTTGGTTCGGCTACACAGATCATAGAATTTCGTGGTGTGGTGCAAGATTATCTAGTGTAGTTTACCTATTATGTGAAATCTGAGAATTTATTATTATATTGATTGATGTTGTTATTGTGATAGTGATTAAGTGGCACCAAAATATGTGATAATGTTATAGTTTTGGTCGTATGATATAGTCTTGAAGTTATCAAACCAAGTGGAGGTAATAATTAAGTGGCAGCCATGTGACTCTATGTAAATGTTCAGTGATGGTTACTTGTACAAGACTTATTAATTAGTTGTGATGTAATGATTTTGAAATGATAAGACCCACAGTATTGATGTTAGGAAATCTGAATGGCAATGAACCGATTGCTATACAGGATTAGGGCATCTTGTTTTGTGATTTGGATATTGGTTGCATGAAATTAGGAATGCATGATTAATAATTCCTTAGAAACAGTTTGTGTATGGAATTCATGAGTTGAAACTGTATATGTGATAGTGGGCCGGCCACAAGAGTTGGTTAAGTGGGCCGAGACCCTAATATACATACATGGACTCAAACCAACAATATAAGTGGTTAAGGGTTGTTGCTAGTGGATCGGGATGGGTAAGGTTGATGCAATAAATTGTCAAGTGTTAATTAGTAGGTAATACTTGTGATGTGAAATAACTTGCATTCCGAATGTGTACAGTGTATTATGTGACAAATTACGTAATTTAAAATGAATGCGACACTGATTTTTACCGATAAACTATGTTAGGATTATTTTTAGCAACTTGAACACGTAACTAGTCAAACCGAGCAAACCGAGGTGAGTTCACACTTTCTACAAGGCATGGGATTCCCAGGGGTTGGGAATGGGTAAAGGATTTGAACTGAAACTACGTGATCTCCTACTTTGGAACACGTACACACCCTCTTTATTGAAGGGTGACAACACGTACTAAGAACTTAATCGGAACCTGCGTAATCTCCTGGTTTGGGGATTACGTACACACCCTCTTTATTGAAGGGTGACAACACAGATACTAGACCAAAACTCTCTAACATGAAGTCCCTCCTTTTTATATCGACTTAATCACCGAGCCAATGGCGAGCGGGTCATTAGTTAGATAGCGCTATTTAGGTTTGACAAGCCTCACACCGTGCCGCAGAGGACGGGCGTGAACTAATGGATCTGGGCACTAGTCAATGATGATAGACATTGACGTCAGGGCACCAACTTACTTTAGTCAGTGGTCGATATGGTAAACAGGTTTAGTGGTTAACATGGGGAAGCCCCCACAAACTATGGATATGTTTGGGAAACAGGGTAAACTGATTAACTTACAACTTACAAATGAATTCCTGGTTTTTGAAACAACTTAACAATAAACTCCAACTGTGAACTCGCTCAACTTTGTTGTTGACTCGTTGTTACATGCCTTGCAGGTCGTTAGGTACTTGTGGAGCTTGCACGAGGAGGCGTGGTCGTTGTGGGACATGGACAACTGTGTGCCATGTTAAACATTTAAACATTTGAACTTATATTTGGTTTTGGATTTAATCATTATGCTTCCGCTTGCAATTTAAACTATGTTTTGTTTAGACACCAATTTTATTGGTTGGATTTTTTAATTACTTACATGCTTGTTCAATATGATTGGTGGCTGGATCCTGGTCAGTCACGCCTCCAGGCGGTGATACTCCGCGTGTGGATTTTGGGGGTGTGACAGATTGGTATCAGAGCCATTGGTTATAGTGAACTTGGTTTTAAAAAGGGGGAAAAGTTTTTTTTTGAAAACCAGACTATAACCTGTTCAGTGCTCGACGATCCACAACGACGCTTCGCTCCACGTGCAAGACTCAACACTCTAGGTGGTATGATTTATTTTTGTATTGCCTACTTGCTAGTTTACATTTACATTGTGTGTTGCATATAGTATGCCCAGTTAGAGTAGTAGCATGTTATCTATTAACCCTGATGCGTTATATATGACACCCGAATGTTTACTTGAAATTTGACAAGTGGTGGTCAAATTCTTTTCTGTTCCCTCGTCACCGCACTACGACCATTGTTTAGGTGTTCTAGCTAGTCATACGCTCATCTAGACATGACGTCGCCATCTGACCCTCCGTACATTCGGATTGTACGTCAACATTCACGAAGACCAGACCTGGCTCAAATGTACTTGGATTTAGGAGAACTATACCTACACATCCCTATTGACGAACCTTATCACCTTCGCCTGTCATCGTCACCAGAAACGAACCAGCCACAGTTACACGCCTTCATCGTTTTGCAGCTCGCAACCTTACCCACCAAACTCTATTTTGGACAAACGATACACTCGCGTGACCGCGATGCAACGAACTTCCCTTTTTGTGCCATGCCGCCATGCACCACTACTGGAAATTACTTCTAGATAAAGATTAGCTGGTCGAGTCCTTCGGTTATTGATGGACCCCTGTTTTCGCTCGATTCTTCGTATGAACCTCATTAATTCCCCGTTTCTTCGATTGGCAACTGATTTAACGAAATGCCAACAACCATACCATGATTTTCAACGATCACAAGACTACCTTATTACCTTGTTGGATGGGTTATTCTTATTCTACTTGATTAGCCCTTACGTATACCCAACTTAGCGAATGGAAGCCATTACTGGTGAAATAGTCTTCAGGACAATTGGGGACAGAGTTGTGGATCACTCAACCTACCGGAAAACACGATAATTTATACGTTTACCTGACCCACCTTACACTATCCGAGACGTACTCTAATGTCATGAGAGTTTTTCTTTCATATGCGGAATCTTTGCACTAGGTCTTGCACCAACACGTGAATATTGATTAATGATATGTCCAATTTCTACCATTGGCTTAGACCAAACCATCGCCCTCTTACCACAGTGACCTTACGTTCTCACTACTCCATGCTGAGATACTGAAACGAACATGTTCTAGCTTAAAAAAAGTGGAAGGCTCGACTTTTGATCATTGGTGATCACTCCTCGAAACCTTGAGGGTGGCGGTGTATTGTTGATACGATCATACTCCCTTGAACACGTTTTCGCATTTTTCCTTTGGAACCTCACAACTACACAGACGTAAGTTGGATTCATTCGCACGACCCAAGGAACTATCTAACTACTGGTTTTCGAATGAACTTATGGTTTTTGAAAACAACTTTAAACTGAACATACCTGAAGAACTCAGCGGAGTTCACAACGTATTCCCCGTGTCAAATCTGAAGAAGTGTCTATCAGATGAGACCCTCATAGTTCCTCTCAAGGAACTCACTATCGACGATCAGTTTCGATTCGTCGAGGAACCTGTAGAGATTACAGACCGAGATGTTAAGATTCTCAAGCATACCAGAATACCTCTAGTTCGAGTTCGCTGGAACTCCCGTCGTGGCCCAGAGTTCACCTGGGAACGAGAAGACCAAATGAAACTCAAGTATCCCCAGTTGTTCGAGAAAAGTGCAACCACTACTGAGGCTGAAGCTACTGCGGAATTTCGGGACGAAATTCCAAACCAACGGGGGAATGATGTGACACCCCAGGAAAACCAGGAAACCACGCAACCTAACTAGCTTCCTCAGTGTCTACGTGCAAAATTTCGGGACGAAATTTCCTTTAACTTGGGGATGATGTGACAACCCGTAATTTCGAGGTATAAATCGTTCGTTTTGCCCTTACGAATAAATAGATATACTTATCTATTTTCGACAAATTAAATTTATACTCATTTAGTTATTGTGTGCAAACTTGTTGTCGAACCTACCCGAACCATTTAAACCATGACATAAACCGCATAGCATGAACCCTTAACGTGAATACTGTACATCTATGTTAGTTGGTTAAAAAATAAATCTCTATTAATTATTCTTATGTTTATAATAAGGATAGATTACATCAGTCAACTAACCCAAACCAAACTCCCTAACCCCCCATGTGCGTACACTTAACACTAAATATATATTATGTTGTTCCCTTTCCTGTGTAAATCTTCGGCCCAAATCAACTCAGTTGTGACAGCCCCAAATTCGAGCCCCTTAATCCCTACCTGTTTCAACACTATTAATTGGGCTTGAGCCCATTCTCGACCAATGATGTCCACCGCCCCAAAACTCTCATATATATGTTTACGTATTATGTTACTTCATGGAATAAAACTCTAAACCAAAGATCAAACCCTACACCCCTCTCTCAAACCTGCGATCGGTAGTAGACCCCCCTCCCCTTCGTGCCGAGCTTTGTACGCCGTGTGGTTTGGTCCTAGCATTCTTGTCTTTCGGTTAGTTCTTACAGAATTCATGTTAACTGTTATTTGATTGTTTTGGTATGGGATTATATTAGCAAGAATGATGTATGTTAATGCTTGTGTTTTATGATATTGGCATGCTTGTGTTTTATGATTTTGGTTGTGCCTCTAATGACGATCATGCTCCGAAAATAATATGTGATTTGAAGTAAGTATAATAATTAGGATGCACTTGATAGAAGATTAAACATGATGATGATTGATCGATGAGAGTGCATTACGAGTTTACCCAAAAATCTTTACTGTATGATTCATAAATTAGTAAGGATGGGTGGTTATTGGGTCGGGTCACCGTTGGGTTGTTGGTTCGGCTACACAGATCATAGAATTTCGTGGTGTGGTGCAAGATTATCTAGTGTAGTTTACCTATTATGTGAAATCTGAGAATTTATTATTATATTGATTGATGTTGTTATTGTGATAGTGATTAAGTGGCACCAAAATATGTGATAATGTTATAGTTTTGGTCGTATGATATAGTCTTGAAGTTATCAAACCAAGTGGAGGTAATAATTAAGTGGCAGCCATGTGACTCTATGTAAAGGTTCAGTGATGGTTACTTGTACAAGACTTATTAATTAGTTGTGATGTAATGATTTTGATATGATAAGACCCACTGTATTGATGTTAGGAAATCTGAATGGCAATGAACTGATTGCTATACAGGATTAGGGCATCTTGTTTTGTGATTTGGATGTTGGTTGCATGAAATTAGGAATGCATGATTAATAATTCCTTAGAAACAGTTTGTGTATGGAATTCATGAGTTGAAACTGTATATGTGATAGTGGGTCGGCTACAAGAGTTGGTTAAGTGGGCCGAGACCCTAATATACATAGATGAACTCAAACCAACAATATAAGTGGTTAAGGGTTGTTGCTAGTGGATCGGGATGGGTAAGGTTGATGCAATAAATTGTCAAGTGTTAGTTAGTAGGTAATACTTGTGATGTGAAATAACTTGCATTCCGAATGTGTACAGTGTATTATGTGACAAATTACGTAATTTAAAATGAATGCGACACTGATTGTTACTGATAAACTATGTTAGGATTGTTTTGAGCAACTTGAACACGTAACTAGTCAAACCGAGCAAACCGAGGTGAGTTCACACTTTCTACAAGGCATGGGATTCCCAGGGGTTGGGAATGGGTAAAGGATTTGAACTGAAACTACATGATCTCCTACTTTGGAACACGTACACACCCTCTTTATTGAAGGGTGACAACACGTACTAAGAACTTAATCGGAACCTGCGTAATCTCCTGGTTTGGGGATTACGTACACACCCTCTTTATTGAAGGGTGACAACACAGATACTAGACCAAAACTCTCTATCATGAAGTCCCTCCTCTTTATATCGACTTAATCACCGAGCCAATGGCGAGCGGGTCATTAGTTAGATAGCACTATTTAGGTTTGACAAGCCTCACACCGTGCCGCAGAGGACGGGCGTGAACTAATGGATCTGGGCACTAGTCAATGATGATAGACATTGTCGTCAGGGCACCAACTTACTTTAGTCAGTGGTCGATATGGTAAACAGGTCTAGTGGTTAACATGGGGAAGCCCCCACCAACTATGGATATGTTTGGGAAACAGGGTAAACTGATTAACTTACAACTTACAAATGAATTCCTGGTTTTTGAAACAACTTAACAATGAACACCAACTGTGAACTCGCTCAACTTTGTTGTTGACTCGTTGTTACATGCCTTGCAGGTCGTTAGGTACTTGTGGAGCTTGCACGAGGAGGCGTGGTCGTTGTGGGACATGGACAACTGTGTGCCATGTTAAACATTTAAACATTTGAACTTATATTTGGTTTTGGATTTAATCATTATGCTTCCGCTTGCAACTTAAACTATGTTTTGTTTGGACACCAATTGTATTGGTTGGATTTTTTTAATTACTTACATGCTTGTTCAATATGATTGGTGGCTGGATCCTGGTCAGTCACGCCTCCAGGCGGTGATACTCCGCGTGTGGATTTTGGGGGTGTGACATATATATATATATATATATATATATATATGTATATATATATATGTATGTTAAATATTTTTCAGTATAACCCATGTAGTGCATATGCTATTATGGTACTTAAGTGTTAGTAATTAACATAGACCGGTTTTTTGTGATAAATTTAAGTTAGTTGTACTAATTGTGATATGATGTTAAAAATACGTTAGTTATACGATTTTTTTACAGATTATATAACTATGTTGTTTTTACTGTACAACACCGTGTAATACACATGTCTATAACTGTTAGACCTACAAAAGAACAGATGATATCCAAAAGCCAACAAATGACACTTAGATCAAGAAATAAACATTGATGAAGCAATTCTCTCCCCAAAGATAACGAATCTTGAACACCTAATCAGAACATCTATTCAAGAGCATGATAAACATCTAATAACGACTTGGAACCGCTGTTCAAGGGTACCAACATCTGTTGAAACTAAAGACTGTTGAAGACCAAAGCCCTCATCAAGCCAAAGGTCTGATCAAGAAGACCAAACACCTATAAGGCCAAACTGATGTTTGGACAACTGCAATAGAGGATAGCTTAGATAGTGGTTTCTCAGTGTAACAATATTTATCTTATTAGTGTTTAGATTAGCCTAGATTAGATGTTAGGATTTGCACAGATGTTTGCGGACATCTGTGGAATCTTTTCTGTTAGGAATGTTAGATGTCAATATCACAGTGACGTCAGCACATCACGAACAAAGCTTTAGTACTTGGTATAAATAGATCACACCTGTTAGTGATCTATTTTATTACTTCACACACATTGTCTTTTTTATGAATAGTTCTAGTGAGTGATCGGCTGAGGGGGAGATTGTAGAGTCATTGTTGTAAAACTTTTGACTATTTTAATCAATAGAAAAACAGTTTATGATAACATCTCTCAATTTGTGAATTGTATTGTGATAATCCATATTAGTTTACAAATATCAAACTCATATCCTAACAATTGGTATAAGAGCCTAGTCATGTATAAACTTGATTTCACAACCAGATTAACACAATAAAAATCAGCTTATCAGAGATTGAATACTATCCGTAGCTTAAAGTAGAAAAGTACAGAACTCAAAAAGTATCTTATACATACTCTGTTCTTCTTCTAAAAAGATCAAAAGAGAATGTCACTCAAAAACCTTGATTCCCTTATCTCCTGTTGTGATAGAAAACCACCGATGCTTGACTGATCAAATTATAATATCTGGCAACGTCAATGGTACGCTATCTTGCTAAAAAAAACACAGGATATTGGAGGTCAGTTATGTATGGACCACATATTCCAATGACACATTGTGTCGAAAATCCTTGTGTAAATGAGCCAAAGAAACCGGAGGTTTACTCTATGCTTGATTTCAAAAAGTTTGAGATAGATTCCAAAGCATTTAATATAATTGCCAAAGCTCTACCAAACGAATTTATGCAGAGCTATTATACTGTAATAGTGCAAAAGAGATATGGGATGAGTTGAAAGAGAAATTTAGTGTAACCAAAGAAATTGTTGAAAACAACCAGAAAACTTCCGACATTCAAAATGTTGAAGGTATATCTAATCCAATACAAACAACAGTTTGTGAACAGATAATGATGAAGTTGTAAAAAACAATGATCCTTGGAATACAACTGAAGATGAGAATAATGGCGATTATGCATTTATGGCCACTAAATTGGGAGTATCTACATGCCTAGATAGCCTATGGAATGTAGATAGTGGAGGATCCAGACATATGTCTGGATGCAAAGATCTACTAACAAACTTCCATACTCATGGAGGTTGTGATATTTCCTTTGGAAATAATTCTAAAGGAAAGGTGATGGGGTCAGGGACTGTCCAAACTAGAAAGGTCAAATTTGAAAATGTTAATCTGATAGACATTTTAAAATTCAATTTACTCATTGTCTCCCAAATGAGTGACAAAGGTTAGGGTTCCATTTTAACAAAGAAAACTTGTAAAATTGTTGGACCTGAGGTTGTAAAAAAGATAGAGAAAATTATAGCTAAAAGTACTACACAACTTGTTGCTCATAGAAGTGGCAATGTTTATGTGGTAGATATATCCAAAGAAAACCCTGTAGGATCGTTTTGAGACCCAAACGAGTCGTTCAGAAGAGTTTATCACCAATACAAAAGGCGGTTACAGATGTATCGATGTTATTTCAGCTGAATTGCACGAGAAATCACTTTAAACTGTCTTTAGATTGATATTAGATCGATTACAATGTTGTAGACACTTCGGCAGCGCTTCGCTACCAGAATCAGAATCGTTGTAAATGAATAGGCACATCAGGTATTTATAGGGAGAGTGATTTCGCTTGAAATGGTCCAAGCGGAATTAGATTTCGCACGGAATCACTTCAAATGGAATTAACAATCTTTATTTCGTTTGAAATGACCCTGTGTCAATTCAAGCGAAATTACCCATAAACACACATTTCTCATTTTTCGTGCCCTGATCTATCTACACAAATACAAGACTCGATACAAGACGAAGTCGACAGACGGATGCACCAACAGACTCCCCCTCGGATGTTGACGAAGTCTTCGGTGTTGAGTCTTCGGTTGTCAAACCTTCAGCCTTTATCAGTCTTCTTGTTCTTTCCAAAAATTCTTCATTGTAAGCATCCTCAATCAATCTCTTTCTCTTTTTCCTAGAATCGCAACCTGGCTTTATACTCCTCTTGATCAGGTCTCTTGATTCCTTAAGAAAATCAGCATCAGCAGCTTGCATTTTTAGAATCTGAATCTGGCTCTACAATCTTCAGACTTTCTTTTGAAGTCACCAGACTCCCCCTTTCACTAAGCTAGGATCGCAGTCTGGAATTCTCTTTTCACAGGTTCTAAGATCGTGACCTGGCTCACATCCTGCTCAGGATCAAAATCTGGCTAACCTGCACAATCTCTACCTCACAATAAATTTCCCAAACTTAAAAGTTGTCAAATTTAGAAACCACTTTGCAAGAATAGAATGATATAACATTTAAAGATCTTCTGATGACCACTTGTAGAAATATCATATTTCTTTTTCAAAAATCACTTTTTCATCGTAAACATCTCAAACACACTCTCCCAAACCTTTTGTTCATCATGTTTAGCACTTAGAATTTTGAAAATTAGCTCTTTAACATCAGTAGTCAAAAATCTTTTGGAATTTTTCAAAAATTTTATGCTAAAACACACTAAAATCTTTTTGGATTTTTGAAATTAATGAAATGCAGTAAAGAAATATTTACATACAATATTTTTGTGAGTTTGTGTAAGAGGATCATATCAGTTTCTGAGACAAATCACCAACACCGTTAAGCTTTAAGCATTTTAAGTTCTAAAGGATTCACTTTGATTGTCAGTATATTGATCCATTTAAATTGTCACACAAAGTTCAACTGTTTCGAGATACGAGATTAATGTTTTAAGCACTTGAACTTATTCGCGTGTCCCACCTCAGAATATACTCCCGTATCCAGATCCCAATATTCAGTCTTACAGGTGAGTATACCTAGATGATATCTGTAAAGGGTTAAATTGTGAGGGCCGTGAGAGCTCAGGCTGTTGCTTCCGCAAAATTAGAGAGATGACGGCTTTGACTTTTGGTGTGTTCCCTTTAGAGAATCTTTTCTTCAACAGCACATGATTAGCAGTTTTCAATGTTTCATCATTTTTTATGCTGAGGGTGGGCTATATTTCAAGCAAGCGTAAAGTATTCTCCGGGGACTAGGCCATTGCTTCCGCAAAATCAGAAGTCCCGGGATAATACCCCAGATATCACTAAGCATAAAGACCTAGTATCTCAGAAAGAGGGACCTTTCAAACAAGATTTCGGGGGGTACCCATATATCCGAGAGATGTTCCCCAAGAGATAAGTAAGTTTGAAATTTAGGTTTATATCTCGACACAATCTACTAAATGTGCAAAAACCTACTGGCACATCATCAGTGAGACCGTTTATCACATTTTTCTTTTCACTTCTTTAGCATGCTGTGATTGTCCACTGATGTACTATCATTTCCTCTTTTTCTCAACAAAACTCTTTTACATTTTATCATGTTTTTGTATTTTTCAAATTTTCAAATGTTTTTGGATTTTCTGAAATTTCTTACTCCCCCTAAAATTCAAAATCATTTCAAGAAATTTGAAAACAAACTATACAAGTACAATGACAACTGATATCTAATCGCTTCAAATCGCCATCCACTTGACATAAACAATCAGAACTCCCCCTGACAACAAACTATTTTCCCATTATGATTTCAAAACACTTAAGTTTGTTTTAATCAAATGGTTTTTCCGGAAATAAGTTTTGTTGATTTTACCACTTGTAAAAACATGGGGTTTCATCACATTGTTTTTCTTTTTCAAATACCACTTGTAGGAATGATCCAATCAAGTTCAACCTAATGACCTTGATTAACCACTTGTAAAATCACATCCCCCTTTTTAACCACATGTAGGTTTGCTTACTAACAATTACCACTTGTAAGTTGAAATCTCAAGATGCCGATTCCTACTCCACACTTACCAACCTGGGAGTTCTGGCAAGTCATACTAGTGACAAATTTTCAATTTTTAAAAAAAAAAATTCAAGAATGATGCCGATTCATGCTCCGCGATTACCAACTTGGGAGCTCCGGCAAGTCAGGTTTTTCATTTAAAGAGATTCTCCCAAGCCTGACGGTCCTTGGGAGATTCCGAGTTACCAACACTCGGTTGCTTACCTGCCATCTTTTTCTCATAGAATTCTTTAACCCCTTGACCTTCCTGTAGGATCGAATAATCGACCAAATGAGTCAATTCAGAGTCAATACGCACTGTTTGTGTGGCGGAAACACACAAACAAAGTTGAATTAGCAAGAACGGAGTAGAAAACAGATATCTGATACTTTAATACACTTTTCTCATTGACATTCAACTTGAAAATTAAGCAGCAATTTGTTACACCACTTGAAAATCTGTTGTCAAATGAGAACCCAACTACCTATTTATAAGGTTCTTATTCCGCTTGAAATATATAACTTGACTTTTCGAGCGGAATCTCATACAATTATATTTCGAGCGAAATCTCAATAAAAACAAATATAAAATTCTATTTCGTGAATTGACTTTTTTTTTCGTGTGACTAATTCATATGATGTCATCATTGAGATCACTTGTATGATGTTATCAATTTAAATGATGACATCATTCTTGTTCGGATCCGCAACGAAACTGAGACTCGATATAAGACGAAGTCAACAGACAAATGCACCAACAGTCTCCCCCTTGGATGTTGACGGAGTCTTCAGTACGTGACTTTAGTACATCAAAACTTCAGTCTTAATCAGTCTTCAAACTCTCACTTCAATCACCCTATTGCTAACAGACTCCCCCTTACGTTGTTCCGGGATCGTAATCTGATATAGCACTCTCTATCTTCTCAGCATTAGCAGCTTTCACAGATTCAGGACCATCTCCTGGCTCTCCGTAGCAACAAGATCAGGAACCTGGCTTTTACGTCTACAGACTCCCCCTTTCGACAAGCTGGGATAGCAGTCTGGAATTCACTAGCTGCATACCTGCATATACTCTAACCAACAGTAAGATAAACTTTATGCTTACCACTTGAATTTAAAATGATTAAATTGGTTTCAAATTAATGATCCATTTATTCATTTCAAAAACCTTTTTCAACTCAAATAAACTTTCCCAATCCAATATCATTCATCATGTTTAGCACTTGGAATTTTGAAAATCAGCTCTTCAACATCAGTTGTCAAAAATCTTTTTGGCTTTTTCAAAAAATTTATGCTAAAACACACTAAAATCTTTTTGGATTTTTGATTTTGTAGGATCGATTTGACCGATCAAATGAGTCAATTTGAGTCAATACACTACAGTTTAAGTGGCGGAAACAATCAAACTGTTTTGAATCAGAAAGAAATGAGTAGAAAATCAGAGAATATCACTTTAAACTACACTTCTCATTCATATATGACTTGACAAACCAGCAGCAATTCGGTACAAGAACAATGGGACTGTTACAAATGAGAAACATAACCTGCCTATTTATAGGCAAGACCTTTCGCTTGAACCATACATTGACATCTTGAAGCGAACTCTCATACAATTCAATTCAAGCGAACTTACAATAAACAAATATAAAAATCTTATTTCTTGTAAATTGAAATCTGTTACGTGTGGGACTAATTAATGTGCATCTTATCTCATGACATAAGATGTGATGTCATCTTTATGATGTCATCATCAAAGATGATGACATCATTCTTGTTCAATACTTGTTCAGATTCGCAACGAAACTGAGACTCGATATAAGACGAAGTCAACAGACAAATGCACCAACAGTCTCCCCCTTGGATGTTGACGGAGTCTTCAGTACGAGACTTTAGTACGTCAAAACTTCAGTCTTAATCAGTCTTCACACTTTCTAAAATATTTGACGCTGAAGCATCTTTCAAACTCTCTCTTTCTCTTCAATCACCATTATCAGCTATTCTTCCAGAATCTGAGTCTAGCTCTTTCACTCTTCAAATTCTCCTTTGCTAACAGACTCCCCCTTAAGTTGTACCGGGATCGCAGTATGGAATTTGTAGCTTAGGATCGAAAACTTGGCATTAATCCTCAGGAATCGAAACCTAGCTTTTTCAACGTTTCCTGCATATTCTCTACCCAAAACATAAGTTTTCATTTATATCACTTTGAAAAAACTTACTGATAGAGAGTATTCATTCACCAAACATTAATAGTTACATCAAGTTCAAATTAATGACCTTGACCTTGATTAACTAAACATGCAATCATTCTCAAAAAAAAAATTTCAATTTAGCACACACACTCCCAAACCAGTTCTTCTTGTTTAGCACTTGGAATTTTGAAAATCAGCTCATCAACATTAGTTGTCTAAAATCTTTTTGGATTTTCAAATAAAAACTAAACTTCTAGAAAGAACAATATTGAAATGCAATAAAGAAATATTTACAGACAATATTTTTGTGAGTTTGTGTAAGAGAATCATATCAGTTTATGTGACCAATCACTAGCACCGTTAAGCTTTAAACATTTTAAGTTCTAAACGATTCACATAGATTGACGATATTGTTGTCCACTTAAACTCAATCTAAAAAACTTTCGAAATGCTTACCGATACGTTAAGGTATATTAATTTTGCACTAAGTTCTTATGGACCCGACGATCTCAGCATATCCCCTCATCATGCAATACACTGACTCAAGTAATGCCTTTAAACTTTCATCAACCGTGATATGTGCGAAAACAACGCAGAATGTTTAAACATTAACAATCAGGTCGATACTTCCGTATACGCAGAGAAAGTCCAATGTTTAAACAAAATAAGAAATAAAAACAAGTTGAAATTGTTTAGGCTTTAACCACCAGGTCGATACTCCCGTATACGCAGAGGTGATCCAAAGCTTAAACGAAACACCAAAGAAAATAAAGCAGAATGTTTAGGCAATAACATCCAGGTCGATACTCACGTATACGTAGAGGATGTCCAATGCTTAAACAAAATAAAGAAATAAAACAAGTTTAAATCTTGGCAAAATGAAATGTACAATCACAACGACTTTTTAGCAAAGTTGTGAAAGTTCACAGACTTAACCAGTTTTATGTCTTTCGACAATCAACAATTACTGAGTAGGCACACAATCAAGAAGGACAAAACTAAGTACTATGCTTTCGACCATGTTTCTAGAAAGAACAATATTGAAATGCAATAAAGAAATATTTACAGACAATATTTTTGTCAGTTTGTGTAAGAGAATCATATCAGTTTATGTGACCAATCACTAGCACCGTTAAGCTTTAAACATTTTAAGTTCTAAACGATTCACATAGATTGAAGATATTGTTGTCCACTTAAACTCAATCTAAAAAACTTTCGAAATGCTTACCGATACGTTAAGGTATATTAATTTTGCACTAAGTTCTTATGGACCCCACGATCTCAGCATATCCCCTCATCATGCAATACACTGACTCAAGTAATGCCTTTAAACTTTCATCAACCGTGATATGTGTGAAAACAACGCAGAATGTTTAAACACTAACAATCAGGTCGATACTTCCGTATACGCAGAGAAAGTCCAATGTTTAAACAAAATAAGAAATAAAAACAAGTTGAAATTGTTTAGGCTTTAACCACCAGGTCGATACTCCCGTATACGCAGAGGTGATCAAAAGCTTAAACGAAACACCAAAGAAAATAAAACAGAACGTTTAGGCAATAACATCCAGGTCGATACTCATGTATACGCAGAGCATGTCCAATTCTTAAACAAAATAAAGAAATAAAACACGTTTAAATCTTGGCAAAATGAAATGCACAATCACAGCGACTTTTTAGCAAAGTTGTGAAAGTTCACAGACTTAACCAGTTTTATGTCTTTCGACAATCAGCGATTACTGAGTAGGCACACAATCAAGAAGGACAAAACTAAGTACTATGATTTCGACCATGTTTCCCACTAGAACTAGGATTTTTCATTTAAGTTTGTATCGTTCTCGCAAATCTACTAGTCTAGCTGAGCCTATCGTCACATCTTCAGTGAGACCGTTTATCACATTTGACACTTCATTTCTCTAGCATGCTGTGATAGTCCAACTGATTTACTATCATTTCCTCTTTTTCACAACAAAACTCATTTTGAATTTTTTAATGTTTTTGGTATTTTCAAATTTTCTAATTTTTTTAAAATTTTTCTCCCCCTAAAATCAAAATATGTTTAAATTTTGATTTTCTGAGAAAATTTGAAAACAAACTATACAGATAAAGTGACAACATAATATCGAATCGCTTCAATTCGTCATCCACTTGGCATAAACAATTAGAACTCCCCCTGACAACAAACTATTTTCCCAGTATGATTTCAAAACACTTAAGTTTGTTTTAATCAAAATGGTTTTTCTGGAAAATTAGTTTTGTGTGTCGTTTCACAATCATGGGGTTTAATTCATCACACTGTTTTCAACCACTTGTAGGTTTATCACAAAAACAATTTCCAACAATCATACCACTTGTAAGACGAAATATCACAGTTACCAACCTGTGAATTTCTTAAGAAACATGCCGATTCCTACTCCCCAATTACCAACCTGGGAGTTCCGGCAAGTCAGGATTTTCAACTACAGAATGCAGGCACCTAAGCCTGACCAGCCTTAGGTGTATTTGAGTTATTTTCACTCGGGGTTTGAACATTCCTTTTTGTTTCATAAAATTCTTTAACTCCTCTTACCTTACCCTCGACCATTTTTCCAAAAATATTTTTTACTTTGCTATTAAAAGCCTTTTCAACATCAAATTCTTTCTTTTCAGAATAGAACTGATTCGAAATTTTCACTTTCCCATCTTTTTGTTTAAAATTTTCTGTCCGCAATGGTGGAAAGTTGATATCATCCATTGGCGGAACTGAATTTTCTCCTTTTTGCTCAACTGGTGGCTCTTCTGACTTTGATGAGTCAGATTCATCGCCAACACGTGGCTCCTTTGTTTCCGAAGAAACAAATTCATCGCCAGGAACTTTTTCTTTCTTTACACACCATTCTGTCCTCAGATTTGTATCTGATGAATTCATTTTGCTTGATTTGTCATTCTTTGGAGAGCAAGACGATTTATCAGAACTTTTATCTGATTTTCATGTTGTATCCGAGGACAAAATCCTTTCAAGATAATCTCGAGCTTTCTTTCTTTTCTTTCTCAGTCGATCTTTCTGCCCTTGTGAAAGCTTCACTTTCTGTTCTTTTACCTTCTGTTCTTTGGGCTTTTCTTCGACCTTGACTGATTTCTTCATCTTTTTCTGAGATTCAGCCCTCGATCTTTCCATTGATCTCATTGGGCAATCTCTTGCAATATGTCCTTTGATTTGGCAGTTATAGCATCTCCTCGTCTCAAACCACTGATTCTGGTAGTTAACAGCAATGTGTCCTTGAACACCACAAGTGTAGCACACTCTGTTATCGTACCATTCACCACTTTCACACCAAACGCTCAGATCATAACATTGTCTGGCTTTGTGGTAATCATCAATCCTCCTGAAAGCTGGATTTATCTTTGAAGCACTGTGGTCAAACCTGCACCACATATTACCAACTTTTTGTGATTTTTGATTTTTCAATTTTTGTGGTATTTTATCTTGATTGGATGATTGAACTGATGAGCTTTTATTCTTGTTTTGAACATTTTCTGAATTTTTAACTTTTTGTTTCTGTTCTACTTTCTTTTTCAAGGGTTTTTGCGTAGAGCATTCACCCTTTTCAGTTGATTGCAGAACAGTTTCTTGAATTATTTCTTTTAATTTCAAAAATATTTTCTTTTTCTCATTTTTCTCATTTTCATCATCAGTTTTCTCATCACAATCTTCAATTTTGACTTTGTCAAAATTTGTGGCATTGTCACTTATTGGAACAGAATTGATCGGTTTTGGACAGATATAATCTGGTACTGATGAATTCACAAAACCTTTCAATTTCTTTTCAAGCTCATCAATTTTATTCCGAGCAATTTCAGCTTCATTTTCAAGCCGAATGATTTTCTGAAGATGAGAATTTATTTCAATCTGTTTTTCAAGATTATTTTTAAAAATAACAGATTTTTCATCTTCTAAAATCTTCATTTGACTTTGAAAATCTTTTTCAATTTTCAATTTTTCATTTTCAAAATCTTTTTCCTTTTCTTTCAAAATTTTGTTTTCTAATGTCAAACTGTTCAAACCACTCAACAGTTTCACATTTTCAGATTTCAAATTCTCAAAATTTTCCTGTATTTCAAGAATCTGTTTATCATCAGATTTCTTCTCATCCTTCAAATTTTTGATTTCCAATGTCAAACTCTCCAAATCTTTTAAGAGTTTGACATTGTCTGCTTTGAATTCATCACATTTTAAGCATTTCTCGGACATTTTTCCAGCTTCAGCTTTCTTCTCAACCTTGATAGCTGAAATTTCTTTAACCTGCTCCTCTACCACTTGAACATTTTTCTCAGGTTCTTCATTCTTTGAAATTACTTCTGTCTCTATCTCGTATGTGCCTGCACAAAAAATTTTAACAAAATTAAGAGGATTCATACTTTTATCTAGATAACAACCCCTCTTAATATCATATTTCATAACATCTTTTGCTACACGACACATATTGACTCTTTTGCATATTTCAACAATCACATCCAAACTTATTTTGTCAAGTTTTTATCTATTACATTCATCAACTCTTTCTTTTTCTTATTATTTTCATACATGTGTGTTTTAAGCTTACTGATGAATTCACCTAGATAGAAATTTGAGAATCTAGAATCCTTTTTTAGTTTACTCAAAAATTCATCCCACTCAGAAGGTAACGCATCAGCAAATTTTGATATCTTTTCAGCATTTGATATCTTTATCTCGTACCTTGTTAAATTGTTCAGTAAATGATCATACCGTTTTTCCAACTCATCTATTGTTTCATTTTTCATACACAAAAAACATTCAAATCTTTTATCCCAAACATTCTTATTCTCATTCTGATATCTACTACCCCAACACCCATCAAACTAATCATTTAACCTTTCAAGGTTATAGTTTTCCTCTTCGTCAAACATTTTAACCACACTTTAAAACAGCCTGATGTGATGTTTACACAACCCGTCCGAACTGAGTGTTCAGACCTTCAAACATACTGATCAGATTTCAAACAATCTAACAAACCACACCTCGTGTGAACTGGGAACTAGGTTTAGACTGTGCAAACTGCAACTTTCCAAACCAAGCGAACTAAGACTTGCAAACTGTCACCTCGTGCTGACTGATTACACAAATCTCAAACAATCTGAATCAACCCTAAGTCACTAAAACCACACTATCAGATACAAACAACTTGAATTAATGAACCTCTACAACAGTGATATTAATGAGTTAATGTTTGGATTGCTGATTGGGCCGTATAATGAATAACTATCTTGGGCTGAACAACATCAAGTATGAAATAATATGATTGGGCCAACAACTTTAGTGGACAAACAATAATTGGCTTTCACATACAAAAGCCGACAAACTAATTTTTCAAATGAATATGATTGGACCGAGAATGTGTGGTATCTAATTGGACCTCTAAATTTAGTGGCCGACACCTTTGATTATCAATTCAATTTAATTGAGCCACCAATATTTTTTGTCAAACTAATATGATTGGGCCAAACAACCCATTAATCCGACCACATTCTTTAAATTTGATTGGGCCGATGGACTTGATTCAATAAATGGATTCACGAATTCACGTGCTTACAGCTTGTTTAATGACCGACAACTTATCACATGCAACCCTTATCACTCCAATTTACAAGACCTGGAACTTTTCAAACGAAAAAATAATATCACATGCACTGATGATTCAATTAATATTTCTGATAAAGTTGACTACATGACCGATCAAACCTATGCAACTTGACACAAATCTTAGACGAACTGAACAACTTTCACGAAACTTGATGCACTTTTCACGTGAATTCAGATTTATTCAATTAATGTTCACATACACACTGACACAGAACACGTGAATTCAGATATATCTCAAATGGTTTTTCAAGCGGACACAGGTGTTTTCAAGCGAACTAACGTCTTTCGCTTGAAATAACCTCACAAATTCAAGTGAAACCTGAATATTCAAGCGAAAAGCCTTGTTTCGCTTCAAACAGCACCACTTTTTCAAGCGAAACCCAACTGTTCGTTCAAGCGAAACCAGGTTTTCAGGCCATTTTTACAAATTTTACTTCGAATTTTAAGCTAATATTCTCAAAGGTTTGTTAAAACTCACTTTTACACAATATATCAAAAACTCAGTCCATTTTGTCCGTTCAAAGGTCCAGAAATCCAAAAAGTGTAAGAAAAATGCTTTGATTCAGGTATATTGGCTCATAACTGGCTCTGATACCAATTGTAGGATCGATTTGACCGATCAAATGAGTCAATTTGAGTCAATACACTACAGTTTGAGTGGCGAAAACAATCAAACTGTTTTGAATCAGAAAGAAATGAGTAGAAAATCAGAGAATATCACTTTAAACTACACTTCTCATTCATATATGACTTGACAAACCAGCAGCAGTTCGGTACAAGAACAATGGGACTGTTACAAATGAGAAACATAACCTGCCTATTTATAGGCAAGACCTTTCGCTTGAACCATACATTGACATCTTGAAGCGAACTCTCATACAATACAATTCAAGCGAACTTACAATAAACAAATATAAAAATCTTATTTCTTGTAAATTGAAATCTTTTACGTGTGGGACTAATTAATGTGCATCTTATCTCATGACATAAGATGTGATGTCATCTTTATGATGTCATCATCAAAGATGATGACATCATCAAAGATGATGACATCATTCTTGTACAATACTTGTTCAGATTCGCAACAAAACCGAGACTCGATATAAGACGAAGTCAACAGACAAATGCACCAATAGATTTTAATGAAAAACAGTAAAGAAATATTTACATACAATATTTTTTGTGAGTTTGCGTAAGAGGATCATATCAGTTTTTGAGACAAATCACTAGCACCGTTAAGCTTTAAACATATTAAGTTCTAAACGATTCACGTTGATTGACGATATAGTTGTCCTCTTAAGCTCAATCTAAAAACTTTCGAAATGCTTACCGATACGTTAGGGTATATTAATTTTGCACTAAATTCTTATGGACCCCATGATCTCAGCATATCCCCTCATCATGCAATACACTAACTCGAGTAATGCCTTTAAACTTTCATCAACTATGATATGTGCGAAAACAACTCAGAATGTTTAAACATTAACAATCAGGTCGATACTTCCGTATACGCAGAGAAAGTCCAATGTTTAAACAAAATAAGAAAATAAAACAAGTTGAAGTTGTTTAGGCTTTAACCACCAGGTCGATACTCCCGTATACGCAGAGGTGATCCAAAGCTTAAACGAAACACCAAAGAAAATAAAGCAGAATGTTTAGGCAATAACATCCAGGTCGATACTCACGTATACGCAGAGGATGTCCAATGCTTAAACAAAATAAAGAAATAAAACAAGTTTAAATCTTTGCAAAAAGAAAACACAATATCACAGTGACTTTTCAGCAAAGTTGTGAAAGCTCACAAACTTAACCAGTTTTATGTCTTTCGATAATCAGCGATTACCGAGCAGGCACACAGTCTAGAAGGACAAAACCAAGTACTATGCGTTCGACCATGTTTCCCACTAGAACTAGGCTTTTTCATTTAAGTTTGTATCGTTCTCGCAAATCTACTAGTCTAGCTAAGCCTACCGTCACATCTTTAGTGAGTCCGTTTATCACATTTGACATTTCATTTCTTTAGCATGCTGTGATAGTCCAACTGATTTACTATCATTTCCTCTTTTTCACAACAAAACTCATTTTGAATTTTTTAATGTTTTTGGCATTTTCAAATTTTCAAATTTTTTTAAAATTTTTCTCCCCCTAAAATCAAAATATGTTTCAATTTTGATTTTCTGAGAAAATTTGAAAACAAACTGTACAGATAAAGTGACAACATGATATCGAATCACTTCAATTCGCCATCCACTTGGCATAAACAATCAGAACTCCCCCTGACAACAAACTATTTTCCCATTATGATTTCAAAACACTTAAGTTTGTTTTAATCAAAATGGTTTTTCCGGAAAATTAGTTTTGTGTGTCGTTTCACAAACATGGGGTTTCATCACATTGTTCTTTCACAATCCACTTGTAGGATTATCACAACACAATTACTTGAAGAAAAGATAAATCAAGTACGACTTAATGTCCCTGATTATTCTTTTGAAAGTCGAAATATCATCGAAGTGAATTTCTCAAGAAAGATGCCGATTCCTACTCCCCAATTACCAACCTGGGAGTTCCGATATGTTAGGTTTTTCAGTTAAACAGTTTCACCCAAGCCTGACAGTCCTTGGGTGTATTTGAGTTATTTTCACTTGGGGTTTGAACATTCCTTTTTGTTTCATAAAATTCTTTAACCCCTTTAACCTTTCCCTCAACCATTTTTCCAAACATATTTTTTACTTTTTCATTGAACGCCCTTTCGACATCAAATCCTTTCTTTTCAGAATAGAATTGATTCGAAATTTTCACCTTACCAATTTTTTGTTTAAAATTTTTCAGTCCGCAATGGTGGAAAGTTGATATTATCCATTGGCGAAACTGAATTTTCTCCTTTTAGCTCCTCTGATTTTGACGAATCAGATTCATTGCCAGAACGTGGTTCATCTGACTTTGACAAGTCAGATTCATCGCCAACACGTGGCTCCTTTGCTTCCGAAGAAACAAATTCATTGTCAGGAATTTTTTCTTTCTTAACACTCCATTCTGTCCTCAGATTTGTATCTGATGAATTCGTTTTGCTTGATTTGTCATTCTTTGGAGAACAAGACGATTTTTCAGAACTTTTATCTGATTTTCTTGTTGTATCCGAGGATAAAATCCTTTCAAGGTACTCTCTAGCTTTCTTTCTTTTCTTTCTCAGTCGGTCTTTCTGCCCTTGTGAAAGCTTCACTTTCTGTTCTTTCACCTTCTGCTCTTTGGGCTTTTCTTCGACCTTGACTGATTTCTTCATCTTTTTCTGAGATTCAGCCCTCGATCTTTCCATTGATCTCATTGGGCAATCTCTTGCAATATGTCCTTTGATTTGGAAATTATAGCATCTCCTTGTCTCAAACCACTGACTCTGGCAGTTAACAGCAATATGTCCTTGAAAACCACAAGTGTAACACACTCTGTTATCGTACCATTCACCACTTTCACACCAAACGCTTAGATCATAGCATTGTCTAGCTTTGTGGTAATCATCACTCCTCCTGAAAGCTGGATTTATCTTTGAAGCACTGTGGTCAAACCTGCACCACATATTACCAACTTTTTGTGAGTTTTGATTTTTCAATTTTTGTGGTTTTTTATCTTGATTGGATGATTGAACTGATGAGCTTTTATTCTTGTTTTGAACATTTTCTGAATTTTTAACTTTTTGTTTATGTTCTACTTTCTTCTTCAAGGGTTTTTGCGTAGAGCATTCACCCTTTTCAGTTGATTGCAGAACAGTTTCTTGAAATTTTTCTTTTAATTTCAAAAATATTTTCTTTTTCTCATTTTTTCTCATTTTCATCATCAGTTTTCTCATCGCAATCTTCAATTTTGACTTTGTCAAAAATTTGTGACATTGTCACTTATTGGAATCTCATTGATCGGTTTTGGACATATAAGATCTGGTGCTGATGACGTATTCACAAAACCTTTCAATTTCTTTTCAAGCTCATCAATTTTATTCCGAGCAATTTCAGCTTCATTTTCAAGCCGAATGATTTTCTGAAGATGAGAATTTATTTCAATCTGTTTTTCAAGATTATTTTTAAAAATAACAGATTTTTCATCTTCTAAAATCTTCATTTGACTTTGAAAATCTTTTTCAAATTTTAATTTTTCATTTTCAAAATCTTTTTCCTTTTCTTTCAAAATTTTGTTTTCCAATGTCAAACTGTCCAAATCACTTAACAGTTTGACATTTTCAGATTTCAATCTTTCATAATTTTCCTGCAGTTCAAGAATCTGTTTATCATCAGATTTCTTCTCATCATTCAAATTCTTGATTTCCAATATCAAACTCTCTACATTCTTCAAGAGTTTGGCATTGTCTGATTCAGATTTTTCACAGTTTAAACATTTTTCCGACATCTTTTCAGCTTCAGCTTTCTTCTCAACCTTGATAGCTGAAATTTCTTTAACCTGCTCCTCTACCACTTGAACATTTTTCTCAGGTTCGAATTTTTCATCAACAGACTTCATTTTTCTAATCTTTTGGAGTTCAAGTTCTTGAGCTTCAATCTTCTCAATGAACACGCTCAAATTGAAACCATAAGCACCGTTTTTCTTCCAATCTAACAAATACGTTCCCCACACATCACGCGGTAAAGCATTTGCCAACTTGTCAACCCACTCCTCATCCATTTTGGTAATGTTCAAATGCTTCATCTCTAGATATAACTTGACATATCTTTCGATCAACTCTTTAGTTGATTCTCCCTTGATACCCGTAAAACTAGCAAACTTATTCTCTGCAATATAAAACTCAGAACCCATGTTTCAGTATTGAAAGATTCACAAAGACAGATTTTCAAACGTTATGAAAATTCACACAATCTAAGATCAATTCAATCACTTTATCAAACCACTAAATCAGAAGAATATCCGATTGAGTGACAAAAATCCTACAACAAAGGATCAGGTGGGAATTCGCACGGGCGAGTATCCGATGCTTGACAAATCACTTGAAACACAAACAAGTAGAACTGATTAGAATCGGGTGGCAACTCGTTTGTATTGCCGCTCGATTTGTTGCACTTTAAACTTGAACAAAACAATATCCGTTGAATCAAATTGTGATCCGATAAGTGAGCTAAACAAAATCAACTTTCTGACCCACCACTTGACTAATAGTACTACACGACAAAAATGAATCTCATGCAAATTTCATAAACACACATGATGACTACTGACACAAACCACAAATCAATTCAAACACACAAATTTTTTATTTAATGAATCACATGAATCGAGATATCATCACACATTCACATGGGCTGCAATAAACAGTGATTGGGCCGAGAACTTTGATTTTAAAATTGATTGGACCTTCAAACTAAATGATCAGATCACATGCACAACTGACACTTTATCTAAATTGATATCTCAAAACTCAATTAAACCAAAGATTCACTTTACTAACAACTTCAAGTAAACAAAATCTGATTGGACCGAAATTACTTAAGTCACATGGACCGCTAAATTTGATTGGGCCGATGGACTTGATGCAATAAATGGATTCACGAATTCACGTGATTACACTAGTTTAATGACCGACAACTTATCACATGCAACCCTTATCACTCCAATTTACGAGACCTGGAACTTTTCAAATGAAAAAATAATATCACATGCACTGATGATTCAATTAATATTTCTGATAAAGTTGACTACATGACCGATCAAACCTATGCAACCTGACACAAATCTTAGACGAACTGAACAACTTTCACGAAACTTGATGCACTTTTCACGTGAAATGTCCAAAGACACTTTTCAAACGTGATCACACCCTCAAACGGAATTCGGTGTAATCTCAAACGGACTCTCCAAACAAGATTCCTACAAACGAGTAGTTCAAACGGAATCCCTCATTTCAAACGATACAAGAGATTACGTTTGAGACTGTTGCAATTTTCAAACGAGATGGTGTTGTTCAAACGGAAATAGCGCCAATTTCAAACAAAGTGTCAGTTTTCAAAACGGACAACCAGGCCTCGTTCAAACGGAATCCAGTTTTCAGTCCATTTTTACCACTTTTACTTTAAGTTTAGATCTGATATTCTCAAGGGTTTGTTAAAACTCAGTTTTACACACACTGTTCAAAATTCAGACCATTTTGTCAGGCCAAAAGTCCAGAAATCAAATTTTGTGCAGAAAAACCAACTTATTCAGGTGTATTTACTCATAACTGGCTCTGATACCAATTGTAGGATCGAATAATCGACCAAATGAGTCAATTCAGAGTCAATACGCACTGTTTGTGTGGTGGAAACACACAAACAGAGTTGAATTAGCAAGAACGGAGTAGAAAACAGAGATCTGATACTTTAATACACTTTTCTCATTGACATTCAACTTGAAAATTCAGCAGCAATTTGTTACACCACTTGAAAATCGGTTGTCAAATGAGAACCCAACTACCTATATATAAGGTTCTTATTCCGCTTGAAATATATAACTTGACTTTTCGAGCGGAATCTCATACAATTATATTTCGAGCGAAATCTCAATAAAAACAAATATAAAATTCTATTTCGTGAATTGACTTTTGTTTTCGTGTGACTAATTCATATGATGTCATCATTGAGATCACTTGTATGATGTTATCATTTTAAATGATGACATCATTCTTGTTCGGATCCGCAACGAAACTGAGACTTGATATAAGACGAAGTCAACAGACAAATGCACCAACACTTCCCATCAATCATTTTACCAAAAATGTTTTGCACTGTGGGGTTAAAAGCCTTTTCAACATCAAATTCTTTCTTTTCAAGAAAAAAATTGATTTGAAATTTCAATTTTACCAATTTTAGATTTAGAATTTTCAGCCCGCAATGGTGGAAAATTTGCATCATCCAAAGGTGGAACTGATTTTTCTTCTTTCACAACAACTTTTGGCTCCTCTGATTTTGTGGAATCAGATTCATCACCAGAACTTTCACTTGAATTCTTAACAACCCAATTTTGGTTATTAAGTTTCTCCTTTCTTTTGTAAACATCTTTTGAACATTCACCAACCTCGAAAATTGAATTTTCAAAAATTTTAAATCTGTTTGTTGGTGGTTCGGTTTTCTCAACAATCCTTTCTTTCTGTTTACCAGGGACTCCCTGTTTTTGTTTGTATTGCCTTTGGACAATTCCTGGCAATATGACCAACTGTTTTACATTTAAAACAAGTTCTCGTCTCTATCTTCTTCTGAGCAACACTTTTCTTCATTTCTTCTTGCTTCTTGGCAAGGAATTCTTTGTTGGATTGCTTTCTGAACACTTGTTCTTTTTCTTCTTCTGATGATTTTCCTGTAACAAAAACAGTTTTTGGTTTATAATCTTTCTCATTTTTATGATTTTTAGCAGGAATAAAACCAAGACCTTTCTTTTTGAAATTACCGTTATGGTTTGGTTTCTTTTGATATCCAGAACCAGAACTGTAACCCTTTTTCTTGTTTAACCTTTGTTGAACTCATGAAGTGTAAGTTTTAGGTTTTCCAGAAAGATTTACATCTTTTATTTCAGAAATATTAATTTCTGTTAGTTTAAAAACCTTTTTGATCATTTCAGTTTTAACACCTCTTATTGGAAATACCTCATCAGAATATAATTTGTCAGAATCTTTCAAAGTATATGCTACTTTGATCGGTTCGTCATTCAAATTAGATTTTGATAACAAAAATTCTTTATTATAAACCCGTTTGTCCTTTTTGACTGTTGAGTTTCACATGTTGGACTCAGACTTTGACTCTGATTTGGACTCCTCCGTCTCATCCTTATCCAACACCTGATCGACTACTTTCTTTATTAACTCGGACTCATGATCAGTATCAGACGATGTGAACGTGATATCAATGTTTTCTGGCAAATTATCTGAAGACTCGGACTCCCACTATAAATTTGTTGCCTTTTTTACTCTTTCTGAATTTGGATTTCGAGGAGAATATCCATTTTCGACCAGGGGTGGACATTTGTTATAGACAACACTTGGTTTGTTACCAGAAATCTTCACTTCATCATCTTCTTTTGTTTCAGACTTCTTCTCTTCAGATTTTTCTTCTTCAAAAGTCTTCATTTCTTCTACAATGGGGTAAATCCTGTCAACCACAAAAGTAGAACATGAGTAACTTTTTAACAATCTATTAACTCTCTCGGTTTCAATTCTCTGTGTTTCTAACTTCAATTCAAGCTCAGCACACTTCCCAGTGAAATAATTGACATCATCAAGCTGTCTCATGTATGCTCCTTTGAGTGTCTTCATTGCTAATGCTTGTTCACTGTTTGATTCGTTGTATTGATTCATGGCTTTGTTCAGGACATCATATGACTCTTTCATCCTGTTCAAATTGTGAATCAATTCACTGTTTTGCTTCTTCATAGTCTCACAGTTTTCACAGCTCTCAGTTACTTTTTCTGCAACAGCTTCCTTTTTAACCTCAAACACTGGAATTTCTTTGTCCTGCTTCTTTATCACACAAACTTCTTCTTCAACCTTTTTACTTTACCTGGCTATATATTTTCTCATTTTTTCGGCCCAATAATCATCAACCAGGTAATTATCACCATCATCTTTAACAATTTTAGCAACAAAAGCTTTAGCATTTAAGATTTCTTTGTCTGGACAATACTTATCCCAGCTAAAGTTTTCCCAGTTAAATCCTTCTGGCAATCTTTCATCATCTTGATTTATCAGACATGCTTTATTATCAGCTGGAATATATTTATCCCAACTGAAATCTTTTGATGAACTTCCATCATTTTGATTGACCATACACGCTTTCTTTGAATCTTCAATCTCTTTCCTAGCATGAGCAGTTTGTAGCTGCTGTTGGTGATAAGGCTGTTGAGCAACTTGATGATAAATCGCCTTTCGGTAGTAGTCGTTGTTTCCAAAAGGATTTTGAGCTCCGCTTGCTTCACAGTTTGTGCACTCTCTCTTGAAATGTCCTTTTTCCCTGCAACGAAAACAAGTTACTTTAGATTTATCAAATCCTAAAGTTGAAACATTTGCATCACGGAAATCATCTCTCCCCGTAATTTGTTTAAACTTTTCGGCTCTCCTCAATACACTTTCCAAACACCATTTTATATCCATCAATTCCATCTCCTCAGCATCAACATAGGATTTCCAATCCTCCCTGCAACCAAACTTCCATACGATTCTAGCACAGTCACCAACAAAGACATATGACTTTTTGCAACTTCTTCCGAGTAGTTCTGATCATACTCAAGATTTAACGCAATGTTGCATTGAAGAACTTTCCCACTCTTTTTTGTTGAAAAATTCGGATCAAACGATGGATATGATGAAAATCCCATTTTGCTACTTGATCCTTGAGATGAACTTACAGAAGAACTTTTTGCATTGAAGGCAGTTTCAATCTTTGGTGAAATGTTGGTCTTCTCACTAACACCACTTTTGTAATACAACCCAATGTCTTGTTCTCCATCATAGTTCTTCATTCTTGCTATCTTTCTCTGTTCCATCTCTTGAGCTTCCAGTTGTTTAATAAACTCACTCAATGTTAGCTTATCAAAACCTGTTTTATTTTTCAACATCATAAGATATGTGCCCCAAGTGTCGTGTGGCAACGCATCAGCCAACTTTTCAATCAGTTCATCATTATCTTTTCTGATGTGTAATCTGCTCATATTCTTCAACAAATTGAAATATCTTTCAATGATCTATTTTATATTTTCAGTTCTCAATCCACGGAAAAGATCAAATTCTTTCTTCATAAGCGAATTTTTGTTCTTGATCATTTCATCACTACCAAGAAATTTTGCTTCTAATTATGTCCATATCGAATGTGCACTTCCATTGTGTTGAAGTAGAATCAATATGTCTTCTTTAATTGCTTGCTGCAACAAACTAACCATCATTTTCTCATCTTTGTATTTCTTTTTCTCATCAGCCCCTAAATCTCTAATATCAATTTTCACTCCACCATTTCCGACTGGTCTAGTATATTGAGATTCAGTGTGCTCCCAAGCATCTAAGTGATATGCTTGAACCCAAGTTTCAAAACGTTCAGCCCATCCACTGTATTCCTCGATACTCATAAGCTTCGGTGGTTTTTGGGTTGTCCCTGTTTCATTTTCAAGCATCGTACTTTGAGCTATAGTCAATGGACTAGCAAAGGCGTTATAAAACTCGTTCTCTATGATTTAGTTTTCAAAAATTCACAAACTGTCAATTTTAAACGGAATACTCTTCTCACACGAAATTAACCTTTCACATGGAATCACGTTTCAAACGAAATCAATCCACTTTCAAGCGAAATTAACTTTCCAAGCGAAATCAGTATGTCTTTCATGCGGAATTAACTTTCATATGAAATAACCCTTTGGAGCGGAATCACCTTCAAACAGAATAGCTAATTTCGTGTGAAATTAACTGCTATTTCGAGCGGAATTACACTTTGATGTACACTCTCAAACGAAATCACCTTTGAAGCGGAATTACAATCTAATTTCGTGTGAAATAGTGCAATGTTCAAGCGAAATTATATCAATCTTTCAAGCGGAATTACACTTTCGGACAGTTTTTTCAAAAATTTATCATGTTTTACTTCGAATTAGAGTCTGATTCTTTCTAGGGTTTGTTTAAACACAGTTTCGCATATAATGTGAGAAAATCAAGCCATTTCGACCGTGAAAAGTTGTTTAATTTTGAAAAGAAGGTGTAGAAATCAGATTTTGCAGCTGAAATGGTAAGAACTCTTCCTCCTGAGCTCTGATACCACTTGTAGGATCATTTTCAAACCCAAACGAGTCGTTCAGAAGAGTTTATCACCAATACAAAAGGCGGAAACAGATGTATCGATGTTATTTCAGCTGAATTGCACGAGAAATCACTTTAAACTGTCTTTAGATTGATATTAGATCGATTACAATGTTGTAGACACTTCGGCAGAGCTTCGCTACCGGAATCAGAATCGTTGCAAATGAATAGGCACATCAGGTATTTATAGGGAGAGTGATTTCGCTTGAAATGGTCCAAGCGGAATTAGATTTCGCACGGAATCACTTCAAACGGAATTAACAATCTTGATTTCGTTTGAAATGACCCTGTGTCATTTCAAGCGAAATTACCCATAAACACACATTTCTCGTTTTTCGTGCCCTGGTCTATCTATACAAATACAAGACTCGATACAAGACGAAGTCGACAGACGGATGCACCAACAAACCCAGAAACTAATGGTTGCCTATTTTCTATTGCTTCAACAAAAGAAACAATTAACACTCTAACAAAGGAAAAACTTGTCAGAGGTTTACCAACTAAACAATTTAAATGTGATGAACACTGTATTTCATGTCTAAAAGGAAAACAACACAAAGTTTCACACAAACCCATTGAACAGTCCAAAACAACCAAATGCTTACAGTTGTTGCATATGGATTTGTTTGGCCTAGTAAAAATCATGAGCTTGAGGAAAAAGTTTTATTGCTTGGTGATGGTTGATGATTTTTCTAGGTTTACATGGACATTCTTTCTTCACTCAAAAGATGAGACTGCAGGAATTTTAAAAGAATTTATCTTAAAAATAGAAAAACAATATGATCTTCCTTTAAAGTCCATTAGGAGTGACAATGGGACATAATTCAGAAACCAAGAGGTTGATGAATTCTGCATATCCACAGGAATTATGAGACAATTCAATATTCCTAGAACACCTGAACAAAATGGGGTTGTTGAAAGAAAAAAAAAACAAAACCCTTATCGAGTTTGCAAGAACTATGCTTGCAGATTCTGGTCTTCCATTGTCCTTTTGGGCAGAGGCTGTGAATACTGCATGCTATGTTCAAAACAGGGTCTTAATAAATCCTATGCATCAAAAGACTACCTATGAGATTTTGTTCAAGCTAAAACCATTAATATCATTTTTCAAAATCTTCGGTGGCCCATGCTTTATGTTGAATATCAAAAATTCAATTTCAAAGTTTGCAGCAAAAGTGGATTGTGGATATGTCTTGGGATATTCTTCAACAGCCAAGGCCTACAAAGTGTTTAACACAAGCACCATGACTATAGAAGAATCTTTGAATGTAAAATTCAATGAATTATCATCCTTGAAAATCCCTAAAAACGCTGCAAAACTTTTTGATCTTGATTAATTCAATTTTGAAGAAGTAACTGCTAAGGTTGGTGTTGATACATGTAAACAAAGTGCAACACAACAGGATTACAGGTTTGACATTGAGAGGCCATCTCAATATAAAGTTTCTTCTAATCTACAATGTTCTTTTGCATAAAACAATAGTTAGTCCATGATAACTGGAACCACTGTTGACCAAAGTCAGCCCCAAACCTCTGATGCTACTTGTGGTTAAACCACTGATCTATCCTCATCATCAAATAACTCACCACTTGGGCCAATCCCACAACCACCATTTCAGGCCATGTTGATCATACTATAATGGCAACCGAGGTTTCACTAGAAAACTTCTAATTATGCCCCTCACTACAAAATTCCATCACTCCATACACTAGAAACACTATCTTCCACATATCTCATCCACCAGAACAAGTGACAGGAGACATCAATGCAGGAGTGCTTACAAGAAGCAAAACCTCAAATGTCTGTCTATTTACAGGCTTTCTATCACTCATCCAACTTGTCAAATACTAAGAGGCATTAAAAGACAACACTTGGGTAGAATCCATGCAAGAATAGCTTCTTCAGTTTAAAAAACTACAAGTATGGGAACTTGTACCATTACCAGAGGACACTTGTCCAATTGGTATAAAATTCGGTCTTTAAAAACAAAACTGATGAAAGAGGCATTGTTATAAAAAACAAAGCCAGACATGTGGTTCAAGGGTAGAAACAAGACGAAAGAATTGACTATGATGAAACCTTTGCTCCTGTAGCAAGGTTAGAAGCTATAAGATTCATCTTGGCCTTTGTTGTCAATCACAACATGAAGTTGTATCAGATGAATATAAAGAGTGCTTTTCTCTATGGAAAAATTCAAGAAGAGGTCTATGTGTGTCAACAACCTGGATTTGAAGACTCATTTCATCCTGATTATGTCTACAAGCTAAACAAAGCTCTGTATGGACTAAAACAAGCACTAAGAGCCTGGTATGATACTCTATCTACTTTTCTACTATCCAATAAATTTAAAAGAGGTAAAATTGATAAACCTCTTTTTCTAAAATGGGAAGGGAAAGATCTGTTAATTGTTCAGATCTATGTAGATTATATCATCTTTGGATCCACATGTGATAAACTGTGTGATGATTTTAGAAAATTGAAATTTGAAATGAGTGACGTTAAAGTGTTTTCTTGGTCTCCAAGTTCAACAGATTGAAAATGGAACTCTCATTCACCAAAACAAATATGTCAAAACTCTTTTAAAAAAAATTAACATGAATGACTATAAACCATGTGTTATCCCCATAAGTACATTAAAACCATTCATATCTGATGAAAATGATGACTTGATAGATCAGACAATCTACAAATGTATGAGTGGGTCATTGATGTACTTAACTACATCAAGGCCTGATATTATGTTTGCAACATGTGTTTGTGCAAGATATGAAGCATCACCTAGAAAGTCAAATCTAGTAGTTGTAAAAAGGATATTCAGATACATCAAAGGTGCTCCCACACTTGGTATCCGGTATCCAGCTAATGGAAATGTTGAGCTTTCTAGTTTCTCAGATAGTGATTTTGCTGGTTGTCATATAACAAGGAAGTCAGCATCAAGAGGCTGCAAATTTGTAGGATATGCCTTGGTCTCATGGTTGAGCAAAAAGCAAACAGCAATCTCTAGCTCCACAGTAGAGGCAGAGTGCATAGCTACTGCAAGTTGCACTGCACAACTCCTGTGGCTTCATAATCAATTTCTTGATTTTGGTATAACTGCTATGAAGACTCCATTAATTTTGGGCAATCAAGCAGCTAGAAATATTATCAAGAACCTAGTGTCACATTCAAACACAAATCATATTGACATTCGTCATCACTTTGTAAGAGATTGTTATGAAAAGGGATTGATTTCACTTCATCATGTTCCCACTGAAGATCAATTAGCAGATGTGTTTACAAAAGCACTGGACACATGTACTTTTGAAAGATTGATCTCCAGAATTGAGATGTTGGATAGACACTGAAAATATCCTTCAGTGCTCTAAATAAAAACATTAATATGTTGCCTTGAAAATTCAAAATTGTGTTTCTTTAAAAAAAGGATTGATAAAATCAACAAATACAACAACTCTGTTCAAAGGAGTAAAAACCTTTGTTTCTTTGGTTCAAAAGTATGTTTAAGTGTCGATAATCACTGATTTTCGAAACCACTGTTTGCCTCTGTTTCATTATTATTCACCACTGTTTTCTCTCAAAACTTTGTTTAACCTAACAAAGGTTTTAAACAGAGGTTTTCCGAAACTCTGTTGACCAAACGTCAATCAAATGATTCAAACCACTGATCTGGTTATTCAAATGTCTGTTGAGCACAACAAAGGTTTCAATTAGATATTTTGAAAAACAGACCTTATCTTTCTTCATCAAGGGTTTTTACAAAACAGAGCTTTGCCTTTATCAAATAAAAATGTGCCACATGACCAAAAAGGTATCCGTTTGGCCACGTCATCACCACTGCTGAAAAACCCTATATAATCCCTAACCAAATAGAGGTTATCCTCCCTTATGCGATAACCTCTGTGATTTAAAAATATTTTCTCTTCACCATCAAAAGATCATCGTTTCAAAGATTCTCTAAAAGATTCTCCATGTTCACTCAAAGATCATTTGTTTAAAATATTTTCAAAAGAGTTAATCTATTTTCACTATGGCTCTTCCCTTGAAACCACCCCACAATTATCTTCCATACCTTGTGAAAACCTATGCAAATAGAGAATTTCATTTGATCATTGACATTATCACCTCCTCTAAATATCACAACGCTTTTTTGGTTAAGCACCCATACATTTAAAAAATATCGAAGATTAGACAGGTAGTTAATCTTCAAGAAGAAAAGCCCTACACTATCATTTCAGCGGTAAATGGTATTGTCGTTCTGATCACCCCTGCACTGATCTCCGCTACATTCGCCTTAGAAGATGAGATAGGTAGTTAATCTTTTCAAAAATATGATCTTAATCTTCAATTCATAGAAAGAGGGTATAATGGTCAGTTGGCAGGTTCAACAATTTATAAACCTATATTTCTACCTGCCATGAAATTTTTCTTTCATACCCTACTTGAATGTCTTTCACCTAAAACCACTGCTTATAATGAAATTCCCCTGAAAACACAGTATTTGGGATATGCAATTTTAACAAAATCAAACTTTAAACTTTCAAATGCTCTGTTTTTTTATATGGATGTAAATGTAAAAGCCAAGAAAGATAACAAGCCCAAAGCTTTTCTCTTATACCCAAGACTCATTAGTTGTCTTTTAAAAAGGACTAGGCACAAAACATTTTTGCAAGAGGAGGGGGTTTTCAAATTAAAAGTCTTATAAACAAAATGTTCACCCACATGATGACCAAGGGTCAAGAAAATGTCGAAAAAGAAAATGTTTTAGAAAATCCAACAACAGATGTTACAACATCTGTTGTAGAGCCCACTACTCCCGGTGACCACAGTAGCCAACCGAGTACTATGGAGCAAACACCAGCCATTTCTAAAAGGACCACATCTATCCGCAAGCTCAAATCCAAAAAGAAAACCCCAAAAAGGTGACTCTGGAAGTTGAGGTTCCAGAGGAGCCTGCTGTATCACAAAAGCAGCAAACATCTGTTGGTACTTCCTCACAACAGATGCAAACACCTCCAGCTATCCAAACTCCTCACATATCACACAAAAGGATTATGTTGTAAGCACAGG